>LFJQ01000008.1:1476449-2952898 GCA_001182835.1 Oropetium thomaeum | reverse complement strand
CAGATATTTGAACCTTTCTGAAGTCAATTCTCAACAGTGGCTGGAACGACCAATATTATTCTCCATTTAGAGACTCGTACCATGGCAGAACTTGCCAATGACCTGCTTCTGCAGTCAGAGGAACTATCTTGCATCAGTACAAGAGTTTTGTCAGACAATAATATGAGATAGTGCCTAACCACTTCGAATTGAAGTAGTATATCGTATAAACGTAGGGGGTGCCATTGACCTGGTCACCTGGGAAATTTAGGCCGAACCAACCAGGGGGAGGCAATGAACCTTTGCTTCTCCGAAGAGATAGGCACTGTACTTAGGGGTCAAGTGCCATTAGCGACCAATGAAGCTACAACACGTGGCGATCGACTTGTGTGGCTCCATTTCTGAAGACTATAGTTAAAGCATGCTCCATGTGCCATGTGTGTTTTCTAAAGAACAGAGAAATGGAACCGGCCTGGGCATTTCTGGCGTTGTTCGAGCAGAGTTTTCGTGGTTATCTTGTCGTCCAGGTTAAGGTTTGCTTCAGATCTGGGACTCTTTCCAATAATGCTGTCCCGGTGACAGCAACTACTCACTGTGCTACATGCCAGATTATCAAACACTTAGCCAGCAATACAGTGGACAGTGTGGAGTACCCAAGGGCCCCAAGTGCATCAAGCCATGATCTCTGACCACTATTTCTGTGAACTTGTATTGATTCTTTATTGTGGATTCACAGAGGATATAGTGTTCACAGGTTTAGCAGGAAGGACTCTAATGTGCTGATTAATGCGAGGAGCCTTGTGGAGTATAATCCTCTAAATTATATCAGGCAGGACTACTAACATCCAAAACTACCTTCTGAGCGACCAATATTTTGATTAAATTACTTCCTTGCAAGTAAAATTAAAAACTACCTTCAAATGTGTTTATTTAAGAGTTTCAGAAGAAAAGCACAAATGGCATTGCGCTCTCTGGAGCCCATGCATCCAGATTTTCTCCGATAAAATATTCTTCTTTATCTTCGTGAGTGTAGATGTCGCTGTTAAGTACTACTAGCACATGACTCTTTTCCCTTTTTCCAGTTGTAGTGTCCGACTAGACAACCATCTTTGCCAGTTCAGGATAAGATAAACAAGTTCTGTTCGCAGTAACATAGTAAAATGATCAACACGTACATCTGCCTTAAAAGTTAAGATAAGCACAAGAACAGATAAATCATTCTTGACCGAAATGCATGATCACCTTTTAGGCCTAGTATATCCCGCGTGAAAACGATAGATTCATGCGGGCACAGAAAGGTTTACCAATCTAAATACGGGTAAATCTCAGCTCAGCCCACAAGTCTTTTCACTCTTCTCAACCAATAATCTATGGAAATGCGATTGTGATCTTCTTCTCAAGGATCTTATCGATCGTTACTTCTTGTAGAGCACAAGTTAACAAAAAAAAAAGAGTACATTTATTATCATTGGCGCTGGAATCCGTGACTCAGAGCTTCCTCATTGACAGCTCAACGCAGTTAGTATATAGCCATACATCATTGACAAATAAACCACCTCATCTTTAATTAATTTTATTCCCTATTCCTACTCTTCTCTAGCAATCCTCCTATCTCCAGCTAAAAATTCAGGTAAAACAAAAATATTTATCCAAGTCTTTGCATAATATTTTGAAAATAAATTAATTCTAGAAAAAAACAGAGTGATGTCAATGCAACGGAAGGTCCGCACACGGAAATTTAATAGTGACAGGAACACTACAAAATTATCATGGAAATTACTACGCGAAGCATCTGCAAGCTCCAAGAGTCTGACCTGAAAGTTCTCTCGCAAGAAGCAACCATACTAAATTAGTATAATACTCGTACAAAGCTAAATGGTTGCCATTATCTATAAAAGGTAAACGGAATACTTCTAAAAAGAAAGGTAAACGGAAGGGCGTCAAAATATAAAAAGCACGAGATGAAACGCGCAATCTTATCCGCAGTTGCGTTCGTGTAGATCGGCACAAGCATGAGGGATACAATCGTCCAGCCGGTTGCAATCATCCACTGAATCAGCAGAGGCAAAAACCTCACGAAGCCAGGAACATTTCAAGCTTGTCTCCTCCAGTCCTCCCCTCCTCTCCCCGGGCGTCCTCTCCCCCTGCTCTAGCCCTGCTTTCCTCTCTCTATCTGGGGGAAACGGAAACCAATAAACAGAAGGGGAAGGAGAAGAGGAGCTGCCTGCCAAAGAACAGGCATTTGGAATTATTGAGCGGGTAAATTTGTCGCTGTGGTGAGTAGCACTTCCTCTCCTTCTTGTTCCCTATGTTCATTGAACCAAAACGATGATTTCTTTTAATTTCTTAGGTTAGAAAAGAGCAATTCCTGCTCTGAATCAGGAAAAAGAGCAATATATAGTGGCAGCCCCCTAACTGATTTGTTGCTCATACGCGATCTTTTCCCTTCTTGTTGATTTAGGCTTGATTTCTTTCTCTCTCTTTTCTTTTTTGGGAGAGGGAAGCGGGGAGCGTGACATTGATGTGAGAAAAATCTTGCATTTAGTATTGTGATTTGTGACATGATCGGTGCTCATTTTATGTCACTTTCATTTTCATTTGCTGGTTCTGGTTGGTAGCCATCCCTGCGCTGCATCTGCACCGGTGGGGCAAGAAATTTAATGGAAATGGAACGGTAATGAGCATAGGAATTTTACAGTTGTGACCTTAGTTTGTTTAGAGATGCCCTTTCAGTACTCAGTATATGAATCCTTCATTTGTCATAGCCTTTTCCACAGATTTATCCTGAAATTTCATTGACATGCTGAATATGATCAATCTTAGAATGGTTTTGTAGTTATGCCTGTATGTTAGATTTCTAGGCCCAGTTGTGGTAGCTACTCAAAGACAGGTGCCACAGCAGGAATAAGCAACTCCAGTAGCAGGAACTTCTGTCTTGAAACCTCACTTGCTGCGAATGGATGCTCATTTTTAGGCCACCATTCCCCTCCCCCTCCCCACACACACTCACACAAAAGCCCCCCAAAAAAATTTGTGAGTGGAAACCCACAAAAATACAAATAGAAGAAAAGGAGGATAGAAAAAAAAAGATAAAAATGAGTGAAATAAAAAATAAAGGTTCTTGCCACGGGATTTCATCTTTATAAGAAAGTGGTGCACGACTGATTGCTTGCTGACCTGACTGTTACCATACATGATTGTTGTGTTTAAGTCATAATCTCACAATTATCAGGGTGATCATGTGTTTTCTCGGGGGTGGGTGGTCCTTGAAATCGTCCTTATATCTTGCATTGGTAGGAGAGTGTGGTCCATTTTCTTAAATGATGGTTGGGTTGGATATTGTGGTCCCAATGCCAAATGAGAAAGTATATGTGCTTTATCCTCCTGGACCTCTTGATAGTGATTGTCGTGGGAAAAATTGTCCTGATTTGCTTTCAAGTTTTCTTTTTTGAACAACCAAAGAAATTCAGGCAACCTATAAGGGCAAGGAGGTTACAGGAACCGAAATTTGAGGTTGAGTAGACTTGTAGCTAGGTTGTGGCGACATACACATACATCTTTCTCCCATATGCTTTTGAATTTACTTCCTGAAGTTTCATATTCTATATGAGTCTTTTGTTTCACTGCACATCCTGTGGAGAGATTTTATTAAGGGCACTCAGTTATAATTAATTACCGGGCATTGGTTAATAACTACTTTTCTTGAATTCTACAATCAAAATAACATGGTATGTTCCGGTGTAAATTGAGAATGGATATTGTAAACCAGCTTGGTTCCTGGAATGTTAGCCAATAGTATTAGTAGTTACACCTCTTTTTCTTCTTAATATAATGAGGCTCAGTTCTCCTGCGTTTTTCGAGAAAAAAAGTAGTTACACCTCTTGTTTTTTCCTTTGTCTAGATTGCTTTGCCAGCAAAGCTGCTTAGTTGGTACTAATCCTATATTGATCACTTTGAGTACATCTTAAAAAATAATTTATGTTTCGGCTGATTTTTGTTGTCTGTGAGTTCAAGTAACCAGTTTATTTGTTTCATTATTAGGGCCCACCGGTGTTTTTTTTAACCTTTTCGGAAGATGCTATATTTATCCTTTTCTGTCTGAGGTCTATACCATGTGTTTACTTTATATTATATAGGAGAGGTTAGTAAGGTAACTGTTTGAAAACACATACTTACATATCAGTGCTTTTTTATGCACAGAAACCAGTCCGCGCTACAAAGTTCAATCTTTTATATTAAGTTCTTTTCATAACGTATCTCCCTCAGGATGTTCATATTGATGGTTTTTTCTATGTTCTCTTTACAGGAGTAATGGTAAAGTCATATTCAAATCTACTTGATATGTATAGTGAAGATGTGTTTGATTTCCAACAACCATTTAGATCTCTTCCTCGTGTGGTGACATCTCCTAGCATCATACCTAATTCTGATTGGGAAACCAGTAATTGTGATGATTCAATTTATTCTGCTCATTCGTTTTTGAAGAGGAAAGTAGTTGTTGCCAACTTCCTTCCTCTCAACTGTAAAAAAGATGAAGCTACTGGAGAGTGGTCCTTCAACATGGATGACAATCAACTTCTTGTGCAACTTAAAGATGGTTTTTCAATTGAGGATGAAGTTATTTATGTGGGTAGTTTGAAGGTTCAAGTTGATCCTGGTGAGCAAGACATAGTTGCTCAGAGGCTTTTCAAGGATCACAGATGCATTCCTACCTTCCTCCCATCTGACCTCCAGCGGAATTTCTATCATGGCTTCTGCAAACAGCAACTATGGCCACTTTTCCATTATATGCTTCCCATTTGCCATGACAAAGGCGAATTGTTTGATCGCTCTCTTTTTCAAGCCTATGTGCAGGCCAACAAAATCTTTGCGGATAAAATTATGGAGGCAATCAATTCAGATGACGATTGTGTGTGGGTTCATGACTATCACCTTATGCTTGTTCCCACCTTTTTAAGAAAGAAGCTGCACAGAATCAAAGTTGGTTTTTTCCTCCACAGCCCATTTCCCTCCTCTGAAATCTATAGGACGCTGCCAGTGCGGGATGAAATTCTAAAGGCACTACTTAATTCTGATCTCATTGGTTTTCAAACATTTGACTATGCTCGTCACTTCCTTTCGTGTTGTAGCAGACTGTTAGGCCTTACTTACGAGTCAAAACGTGGTCACATTGGCATTGAGTATTTTGGCCGGATAGTGAGCCTCAAGATCCTTTCTGTCGGTGTACATGTTGGCCGACTTGAGTCTATGTTGAAGTTGCCTTCTACAGTCAGTAAGGTTCAAGAAATTGAGGACAGATATAAGGGTAAGTTTGTGATATTAGGCGTGGATGACAAAGATATTTTCAAAGGGATCAGTTTAAAATTGCTTGGCTTGGAGCTTCTTTTGGAGAGAACTCCTAAGCTTATAGGCAAGGTTGTCCTTGTACAGATTATCAATCCTGCAAGAAGCAATGGAAAAGATGTGGAAGAGGCAATAAAGGAAGCTATATCTGTAGCTGAAAGGATAAATGATAAATACGGTTCTATTGATTACAAGCCTGTTGTCCTTATTGACCATCCAATACCGTTCTATGAGAAGATTGCATTTTATGCTACATCTGATTGCTGTATTGTAAATGCTGTGAGGGACGGTATGAATTTAATACCATATGAGTATACGGTCTGTAGGCAGGGAAATGAGGAAATTGACAAGGTTAGAGGTGTTGACAAGAGCTCACCTCGCACAAGCATACTAATTGTGTCCGAATTTGTTGGTTGTTCGCCGTCTCTTAGTGGTGCCTTTAGGGTGAATCCTTGGAGCGTTGATGATGTGGCTGTTGCATTATATAGTGCAGCAGACTTGACAGAGTATGAGAAAAAGCTGCGTCATGAGAAGCATTACCGCTATGTTAGTTCTCACGATGTTGCTTACTGGGCACGCAGCTTTGACCAAGATCTAGAGAGAGCGTGCAAGGATAACTACAGCCAAAGGTGTTGGACTACTGGGTTCGGTTTGAATTTTAGACTCATTGCTCTTTCACCTGGGTTTAGGAGACTTTCTGTAGAGCACTTCGTTTCATCCTATAAACAGAGCAACAGGAGGGTGATATTCCTGGACTATGATGGAACCCTTGTACCCCAGTCCTCACTCGACAAAGCTCCAAGTGCAGAACTCATTTCTATCCTTAACAACTTATGTAATGATCCAAGGAACACTGTATTTATAGTCAGTGGAAGAGGAAGGAATTCCCTAAGCGAGTGGTTTGCTTCATGTGAGAACCTTGGTATTGCTGCTGAACATGGCTATTTTATCAGGTAACATTATAATCCTGGAATCTTTTGTTGATACTCATTATGTCATTTCATTTTAGCATATTTGGCTAACTTGTTTATTCATACAGGTGGAACAAAACATCTGAGTGGGAAACAAGCTCGTCAGGTCTGGAATCTGAATGGAAGCTCATTGCTGGGCCTATCATGGACGTGTACAAAGAGACAACTGATGGGTCGATCATAGAGACTAAGGAGAGTGCTTTGGTATGGCATTATCAGAACACGGATCATGATTTTGGCTCCTGCCAGGCGAAGGAGCTAGCAAGCCACCTGGAGCGAGTCCTAGGAAATGAACTTGTTGTCGTGAAGCGTGGCCATCAGATTGTAGAAGTTAAACCTCAGGTTTGTATTATTTAAGATATTCTACAGCTATTTCTTATACTTTTTTTTCGCAAGGAAGCTATTTTTTGTATTTTGCTTCTACATGTTCGTCCAGGCCTGAGAGACCTGTATTGTGTCATTCATTGATGCAGGGAGTCAGCAAAGGGACTGCTGTGGATAAGATCATTCAAAAACTGATGAGCAACGGGGAGGTACCGGACTTTTTATTGTGCATCGGTAACGATCGATCGGATGAGGACATGTTTGAGAGCGTCAATAAAGCTACATCCTCTGCTGAGTTTCCTGCCACTCTGGAGGTCTTGGCTTGCTCTGTTGGCCCGAAGGCCAGCAAAGCAAAGTACTATGTCGATAGTTGTAATGAAGTGATCAGATTACTGAAGGGTGTAACTCTTGTTTCCTCTAGAAAGGATATTACCGGCCATAGCCATGCGGCCTTTAAGGATATACTTGAGGTGGCCTGTTGATCCACGAGCAATCAGCTCAATTGGCAGAAGGAAAGAAGGTTTGGTCTAGCATTGTCAAAGGTCCAACATCCACTAGCTAGCCAGCACTCTGAAGAGTGAGGACAACGATCAAGCAAGCGGAGTTCTGAATCAGAAGAAATGAAGCATCGCCACGAAAAATGCAACTGTAAGTTGGTCAACTGAAGTTCAGGGTGGTAGTGTTGATGGAGTTATAGGGAGTTCCTCAATGAAGTGAGGTTCTTTCTTGAGGGCCCTTGCAACACCAGGGAGAAAAGCCCTGGACATGTACAGCTCAAAAAGGTTGATTCAATAGACATTCTCTGATGCTTGTGTGGTGCACTTGAGAATCTTGAAGCCTTGATATGCCCTGTTTCAATGTACATGTACTACACCAGAAATACCTGTTATGACGAGGTGATTAGCAAGGTATCAGTCGGCTCTAACGTAACCACGTAGCACACAATATAGAGCAATCAATATCTGTGATAGTAAAGTAGAGAGGACTTGATGATGCCCCTCAAATGAAGGACAAAAGAGATGTTTACTTGCTTCCTTGACCAAGTGTAAGGTTGTGCTGAACTGTTACCTGTCTGCTGTCTGCTGTACGTAGAGTAGAATGTGGACTATTTATATATGCTAGTAGTATAGTCCTACTACTATAGCGAGAGGAAGCGATGCTACGTGTCTAGCCTCTACGGTCTCGTGTTTCTTTGGCATTTCCGTTTCTTTGCGTAAAACAGCAGCACGACAGGCACAAGCCACCAGCAGGTCCCCAAGGAGGTTTGGAACCGTCTCGGGTTTTTTTTTTTTCCAACCAGCCTGGCTCAGGTTTTGCCAATATTTTTGAGAGCAGGAGACTGTCCAGGATAGAAGCTCTACTACTTCACACGTGATGCTTAAACTAGGTTTCTTTCCTCTTTCCTTGAGAAGAAAAAGAGAATTGGGATTATGCCCGTGTTTGAGCACCTCCTTTCTTATTACTGTGAGTGCTCCTCCCAATGACTTCCCCCTCTTGTGAACCTGATAAGCTCTGGCCTCTGGGGTCCGGAGTTCGGGACCGGCACCGAGAAGAGAATATGGATAGAACACCAAGACCGGCCTACTACGAGCAACCGGTCCTTGCAACTGCCGATAACGACCGCAAAAGGTTGCGAGGAAAAAAAGGGCAGTGCACGCTTTTCTTTCAGTAGTATGGTCGGTCTCCCAACTGCAGCTCGAACCATGCATACTTTCTCCTGCTTACTCTATCCACCAGATCGTCCTCGTCCATCTGACTGTTGAGCTCCAACTCGATTTGGCTGCTCTTGCTCAGCAGTCATGAGCTTAGGACCAGCTGATACTCATACCCTTTTTCTTAGCTGAAAAACAAGCCCGGGAAATCCGAGTTCAGGGACAGGCCACGTGATCCATCTCTATGACTATATTAGAGAACTGCCATTAGATCTGATCACCATCATCCCGGCTGCTAATTAATAAGCCTGACGATCCCGTCTGCGGTTTCTCCACAGTATGCATCTCTCTGTTTTTTGTTTTCTTTTTGGACACAAGTGTGCCTCGAGAGAGAATCTCTAGTTAGCTAGTTTTACAGTACTGTATGATCGATTCTTCGTCGTGTGGTCACACGTGTTTCTGATCTAATCTATCGGAACTCGGATACTAGTTGGACACTTTGAAGTTAGTAGTAAAACATTTGCTAAAGCCGTTTGCATCGAGAACACCATAAACAAACGGCCTCTGTCAGCTTGACCTGCAGATTAAACAAGGCATAGTTTAACTGTAGTTGCATTGATCAGAGTTATTATCCGGCGAGGTCAAACAACTAACGGACCTCGAAACTAGCAGTTGCAGTAGTAACTGATCTAGAATCGACGCTCTATTAAGAAGGCTAACATCGGCACATGTTCGTCGGTCGGTGTACGTGGACCTCAAAGCAGCAACATACTACAACTACAAGAGATAGAATACTTCCCAACGGTATTCTTATAAGTGCCCGACAGTGTTTAATACGTTTAATTAAGTGCATTCTAAAACTGTAGGCAATGACTTTGTGGGGGATAACATTGTTGGGGATTTTTAAAAACTGTTGGAAATACATGAATTAATAGTAGGAAAACCGTCAGTCATTTGTCAAAATAATAAAGAAAGTAACAAAACTGTTGGGCACCTTGAAGAAGAAACTGTCGGTAAACATAATTTAACATATCTTGCGGTACTATATTGTACATTGTGCAGTGTACTGCAAGCAGCTGATCCATGGTCCTCCACTCGTCCAGTGAGAACGAACAGTGAGCTGAACTCACTTCACTGTGCGCAACCAACAGCAGGGAGGGGAGCTCGAAACGACAGCTCTAGATTTTATTGTAAGCCGATGCGTTAGCTGGGGAGCTATACCTTTCATCAGCAATTAAACCTTAATTGTCCCAACCAACCATCTTCTTCACCTTCCCTAATTACTTTCTAATGGTGGGAGTGTGAACGACGAACGTGGGGACAGGTCAGTGAGACAGTGCAAGTACACCTGTCGCAGCTCCGTAACTGTGGGTCGATCAGTGCCACCCACACAGTAATGTGATCGACCGGCCGGAATGCCATTGATCCTTCTTCGGTTGCATAGGAGACACAGAGCAGTACTAGTACTTTACAACCAAACAAACGAGGCTTCAAGTCTTAAAATTTAAACACGAGAATCGAATGTTCAGGTGCAAGTGCAAGTACAAAACTACACATGTTGTGTTTTGCAGTGGCCAAAAAACCTGTGGGAGGGATCACTAAACGTTAGTCATGGTATGTAGTATATTGTACAGAAAAGACCATGAAGAGGATCGCCCAACCAAAAAGACGGTGTTTGTTTTTGTTGCATGATGGCTTGTCGAATGATTTCGCCAGCGAAACTCTGTCTGTCATCAGGAAACGCGTATTGCTAGCTGCTAGTGTGTGATCGATCGACTGACTGAAGACTAATGATCATCGTCATGTAGTGTCCTTCTCTTGTGGCCTCATCGTCGCTGCGGTGGTCGGCGTCGGCGCCCACGGCAGGCTGTCGTCGGCGCAGAGGCCGGCGGGGAGCCGCCTCTGGCTGCCGCGCCACTGCCAGATCTTGGACACGGAGAAGCTGTCGCCGCGGCCGTACACCTTCTTGCCCTGCTGGCCGTCGTCGTCGTCGCGCGCCGTGGGGGCGGCGTCAGGAGCGCCGCACGACGTCGTGACGGCGGCGGCATTGCCGTTCTTGACGTGAACAGAGAGTAGGAGGTGCTCGTCGGAGAGGACGTACTGGTAGGAGCCCATGGAGAAGCACCTGCGCCCGTCAAGGCGCGGGCTGGCGCTGGTGCTGGCCTCCGCGCCGTCCGGCCCAGCGAGGTTCTTGAACCGGCCGAGCCGGACGGGGAGCACGACACTGCTGGTCGCGGCGGCGGCGGCATCGCTCGGCGCCTCGTCCTCCTGCTTCTGATCATCTTCCACGCCGTCGTTGCCCAGGTCGACGCACGTGTCCGCGGCGGATGACGACGAGGAAGAGGAGGAGGCCGCCGCCGCCACTGCGGCCTTGGCAGCGAACCCGCGGAGCGCGGCGCGGCAGAGCGGGCAGGTGGCGCTGGAACGGAGCCAGACGTCGATGCAGGCGACGTGGAACGCGTGGCCGCAGACGGGGAGCAGGCGGAGCCGGTCGTCGTCGGCGAACTCGCAGAGGCAGACGGCGCAGTCGAACGGCCGGCCCGCCTTGGCCTTGCCCTTGCCCGCGGCGGCCAGCTCGCCGTAAGCGAACTCCGGCAGCGCGTCGATGGCGGCGCGGTCGAGCCCTCCTCCGCCTCCGCCGCCTCCCGCACCGCCCGCACCGTCAGCGTCGTGCGGCGTCGGGAAGAAGAGATGCTGCAGCTGGCGCTCCGCGCCGGCGGCGTTGTTGCTCTTGATGAAGAGGCGGCGCAGGACGTGGAGGAGGCCGGACACGAGCAGCACCACGGCCAGCACCACCGTGACGAACAGCACCGCCGGCGTGATCCTCGAGGCCATCACCGACGACGCGCCCGACGACGGCGCGGGGTCCGGGTCCCTCCCCGCCGCCGCCGGGGCCTCTGCCTCCGCCTCCGCCAACGCGCGCGACACGCCGCCACCGCCACCGCCACCGACGACGAACTCGAAGAGCCCATAGTGATGGGCCTCGATCTCCCGCGACGGCGGGAGGAACCGGCCACCCGCCCTCCTCACCGTCACCGCCGCCATCATAATCCTTGTCTTGCTCTACTGTGTCCCTGGGTCGGCGGCACCAATGCGGCCGCACTCATCCACGGCAGCAAACGTAGCGCCGAACCAAGCAAGCAGCAGCTATATAGACGAGACGAGCGACCGACCGACGATCGATCACCACCACTGGGTCTGGGTCTGGGTCTGGGTGGATCGATATGAGTCAGGCACCAAACCCCGAGGAGAGGAGGCGAGAAAAGAAACACCAAATAGTAGGGAAGGGAGGTCAACCAGAAATGGATGCTGATATATGGATCGAGATCGAGCAAGGCAAAGCTAAAGCTTAAGCTTCTCCGAAGGAAAGTTTGACATGCGCGGCGCTACCAACAACTCGTTGGCGCCGTATTGGTGGGTTGCGCATTGCATTAGCTGACCGCGATGCGGTTGCGCAGCGCAGACGGGGGACGTGTTTTTCTATTGGGTGGGCCCCGGGTATGGCGGGTGGAAGAAGAAGATGCCGCAGCACCCGCCCAGCCCAGCGGCATGTGATCGAACGAAGCGCGCTCTCCGTCGTCCCCGTGTGTTGTTGTCGTTGGGTTGGGGTTGGGTCGATGGACCTGAACGATGGATGGGTTCGCGTTCGCGTCGCTTGAAACGCACGGAAAGAAAGCGCCCGGAATTAAGAGGGAGAGGGGGAGCAGCATGTCAGCGTTGGAGGTGGTTGGGCGGATGGGTCGGTCGTGGAGGACGGGGCTCTGCTCCAGTGCTCCGCTCCATGCCACTCGCATTTCGTTCGGTTCGGGGCCAAAACCAAACCATAATGGCGGCGACGCCGACAGCGATACGGTCGACAACACCACACATACCCACACGCGGCACGGGCGCTAGGCGGTGGCTTCTGGAGTTATGGAGCCGATACGAGCGCGGCGAGAAGCCTGCTGTGCATCGTCGGCACGCGCGTGAGGACCGTCAGATCTGATCGGCGCCATCATATCGAACGGTTCACGCGGCATCAATCAAGTGTACACGGTGGTTAGACCAACACAATCTGTATGTAGGTAGTACAGTAGTACGTCCGCGACGCTACGCTTGGGCCTTGGAGAAACATTATTTGACGACGACAGTGGCTTGCATTGCAGCAGGACCGAGCAGGCAAGACGAAGAAGCCTTTTATTACATCGTCATCGGCACAACGAACGTGTGCATGGGGCGTCGCCGTCGTCGATCGGACAGGGGCGACTTGGCGTCGTCGTGCAGGTCGGTGATGCATGAGGTTTTTCCGGCACGGTTGTTTGGGGTCACATCACATCGAAACGGCACTCGAAATTCAAAGAGCTTGCTCGGAACGGGTCTGTGGTGCTCATCGTCATCTCGTGCGTTGTACGGGAATACCCAACCAACCAAAAGAGAGCTTCAAACGAACGAAATCGATCCCCTGCCTTTCAATCAATCAATCGGGCACCCGATGGACGAACCGCGATCATCGTCATCTGTCGCAGCTATTAGCAACCATATAAGTATGTCTATCGTATCTCGAGTTTTTCCACGGGAATTTAAGTGTTCCTGTGTTGATTTGTTTCGATCAAGATCGTCGTCATGCCGGCCGGCCTCCGGGCCACCACACGTACGTACGTGACGAGTCAGCATCTGATGACCGTACTAGTCTCAACCGCTTGCTGAGTGAGAGAGTCCGGGTCGGGGGGCGCGGTCACCGGTCACGTCTCGAGGCCAACGACGACACGGCCAAAGAGACCAGGAAGAGCGTCCATGCAGCTCCAACCAAGCTTCTGGTCCCCTCGACTCGAGGCAACTCACCAGCATCCACGCACGGTGTGGATGCACTGACCCCTTACTGGCTGGCTGGCTGGCTGGCTGGCGCTGGAGCCTTTTAGATTACTATTGAATTGCTAAGCGGCGGCCGGCCCGGCCGGCGCTGCGCCAAGTCAAACCCCAGTCTGGTCTCTACCGGCTCGTCTCCGCCGTGCAGCCTGCATTATCGATCGGACATATGCATGATTACGTTTCGTTGTACGTGGAAACATGCATGTGTGTGTGTGTGGATGCAGCTGGTAGCTGGGAGAGACTGATTCTGTGTTGGGCGCTACGGTCAACTTCTTGCCCACATTTTCTGGCATATTCGTAGGTTGGCTGTTTTCTTTAGTACTGTATGTCGGCATTTTCGGCCTGCTTTATCCAATTCATCTGGCCGCGCGCCGTTAGCGTTAGGCACACGATTAGTAGCAATAACATGGTACACACTGCCTGCTTTTGCGTGTAGGGTGGGTTGACTCATGAGCAATAATCTCTCTTATGTACTGATTCTTTCTGAAGAAATACACATTGTGCTGCCCCGATCGCTAATTAACAAAATGTGGTTACACGTACCTGAGGAAATACTACAGGTGTGCGTGCTTTTGCCAGACTGGGAGTAAGGGAGATGCGTATATAATAAGACGAACATTGAAAGGGGGTGAAACGCGAGAGTGCTTAATTAGGTGAGTTGTACGTTGACTCGTTTAGCCAATATATATACTGTAGCTCGGAGTGATTAGGTGAGTTCTATTTTGACAACATAGTCTTCTGTCAACTGTCATCTGATAATAACCTCTTGATCAGTCTACTGTTTCTGCTCGCGTATACGTCCATGAAAGCAACACGCACCCAAGTACCAAACTTTTTTTTTTTTTTGAAGGCAACCTAAAATACCTAACTAGTACACTACTACACCAGATCGAGGGCAGAGGGCATACGTTTAAGGAAGACCCATCATCCTGTGGACGGATGGAGTATGGCTCAAGATATGATGCCTCTTTATCCATCACGTACATCCAGTACATGTACTGTATATCTCTGTAACGTACATTACTGATCCTTGTTTTATTCTTTCAATGAAACTGTGGACCAGCGACCAAACGCTTGTTTATGAGATATTCGATCGATGAAAAATAGTACTAATAGTTATTAATTACACAGGCTTTCCAAATAATTAATCTCAAATGCATGGTCGGTCCTACTAAATGTACTGATTACATAGGTTTGTTTGGTCATAACTCATAACTTGACATGCAGACACTCAGAGATTTAGTGGAGTAGTACTACGTATTTTCACAAAGCAGCAGCAGAGGAGCAGAGCGTAACACAGAGACACAGCTCGAGAGCGACCGGCCCTCGATCGTACGTGTCGTCACCCTTCCGAGGAGATCGACCTGTCGTCCTCCTCGCGGATGGCGTTGATCATGTCGGCGACCTCCCTCATGGTCGGGGGAGCAGTGGTGGAGGCGTCGACGCACCTCATGGCGATCTGCAGCAGCCGCACCATGCGGTGCTCGCTGGAGCCGTCGAGCAGCGCGCGGTCGAACACCTCGGCGGTCCACTCCTCCCGGACCACGGCGGCCACCCACCGCGCCAGCTCCGCGCCGTCGCCCTGCGCCGCCGTCGCCTTCCCCGTCAGGAGCTCCAGCAGCACCACGCCGAACGCGCGCACGTCGCTCTGGAACGCCGCGTTGCTGCTGGCGTCGTTGGGGCGCACGTACGGCGCGGTGATGCCGTACTCGCTGATGCACGGCTCCATGCCGGATGTGAACAGGATGTTGGAGGTCTTGAGGTTGCCGTGCGCGATGGGACCGTCCTCCGCGCCTGAGGAAGAGGAGTCCGAGTTGTTGTTCGTGCTCGCGCCGTCTCGGCGCAGGGAGGCGTGCATGAACGCCATGCCGTCGGCAACCTTGGCGGCGATGTGCAGGCGCGTCGGCCAGTCCACAGGTCCGTGGCTGCTCTCTATCGAACCTGCAGATTCGCATTTCTCAAGAGATGAAGCTGTGTTCATAATCATCCATGATGTTTTTTTTTTACTGCAACCAGTATTGGCAAATGGTGCAAAAAATGATGGATTCTGCTGATGTTTAAATTTGAATTTCAAAACGTGTTGCATATATAAATTTTTTCACTATTTAATGTTTTTGAGATTTGAGAACGCATTTCTGCAGTACGTGGCATGCTGGGCTGGAATCTAGCCCGGAGATTCTGTCCGGCCGGGTCAGCCCAACGGGTCAGTAATATGAGGCCTGTCAAACTGTTTGAAACAATGTACTGCTATGTACTAAGCTGCGGAAGAAAAAGAAAACTTGGTTCAAACTGTTTTTCAATTTGCAATGCCAGGTTAAACAAAGAATATTTGGTCCTAATGTCAAATGCTTGAGAACAGAGGACTACGCCCAAGAACGATGGCCTGGACCCTGGAGTAGTTGCTGGTTAGACAGGGGAGGTTCTTTTAGAACAGAGATTTTCTAATGGATTTTGCTTTCGTAGAAGAATAAGGCACAGAACACACAGGGTGAGGATCGTTGTTACCGTGCAGGAGCCTGGCGAGGCTGCCGTTGCTCTGGAACTCGTACACCACCAGCTTCTCCTGCATGGCGCAGTAGAACGCCAGCGGCGGCATCACGGCGAGGTGCTTGGCGCGGCCGACCCGCTCCATCCGGCGGCGGAACTCCGCCTCGCCGGCCGCGTCGTCCTTGACCCGTTTCACCGCCAGCGCCGCACCGCTCGGCACAACCACCCTGTAGGAGCTCCCGAACCGGCCCCGGCCCAGCAGCTCCGCGGGGGACTTGAGCAGGTCCTCAAACCGCAGGTCCTTGGCCGCCGCGGCGGCCGCCTCCGACGTGATCGAGGCCGTGCCGGACCGCCGCAGCACGACCAGTGGCGTCGACGGCGCGGCTGTTCCCACCGGCGCCGCGCTCTGCTCGACCGACGTCGGCAGCGAGTACACCGCCTTGCTCGGGCTCACCGACGTCGTGGTCGTGGTCGTCGTCACCTTGCTGCTGTCGTAGACGCGTCCGCCACCGCCCTGCTTGACCTTCCTGCCCAGCCTGTTCCTGTTCCTCTTCTTCTTGAAGCAGAGGTACGTGACCAAGGCCAATATGACGGCTCCGAGGAGCACGTACCCGAGGTAAGTGACGATCTTCGTGCGCTGGCTCCGCCGCGCCTCGTCGGCCTTGGAGGAGTCGGTGCCCGGCGGTGGCGTGGCCTTGTCGTCAGACGGCGACGGGGACGGTTGACAAGGAGCAGAGACAGGCTCGCCGCACAGACCGACGGCGTTGGGCAAGAACCTGCCCCTGCCGAACCTGCTGCCGAGGCTCTCTGGGATCGGCCCCGTGAGATTGTTGTTCGACACGCTGAATTCGATGCCATCGACTCCAGTTATGTTCAAGTCCGGAATGGTGCCGTTGAAATGGTTGTCGTTGGCCAGGAACCTCTTCAGACTCAGCTTGCGGAGCTCCCCGGGGAGCTGGCCGGAGAAGTTGTTCCTTGAGACGTCGATCACGTGAAGTTGTTTGAACTGCGCGAGTTCAGGCGGCAGGGTGCCGGAGAGCTGGTTTCCGGTGACGTTCAGGTGCGTGAGGTTCGCGCACGCTGATATGGCCGCGGGGAGGACGCCGCGCAGGTCGTTGTTGCTCAGGTCCACCCAGCGGACCGCCGGCGCGGCGCAGAGCAGCGCCGCGTCGATGGCACCGCCCAGGCCCAGCCCGCCGAGGTCGATCTTCATGACGTGGCCGTGTTGATCACTGCCGTTGTTGAAGCACGTGACGGTATTGCCCCATAGCGAAGTGACAGTGCTGTTGTTGGTGCCGACGACGGGGCACGGGTCGACCGTCGCGTCCCAGCCTAGCCTGCTCGCCGCCTGCCCGCCGTCGCCTCCCGCGAGCGCGGTCAGGAAGCTGACCAGGGACACCAACACATTGGACTCCTCACTGCCTCTGACGCCGCCACAAGAGAGCAGCAGCACTAGCAGTGCCGCCGCCGCAGGAACTGAAGCGGGCTTCTTCGCCATGGACACGGCTCTGGGGAACAACTACAAGCCGCCTATAGGTCGTCAGGAGTTAAGTGTTAAGACCTCGCAGCTGGAGTTTGTAACGGTTTCATGGCGCTTGTGTACTACACCGGGCGCGCGGGGTCAAAGGCTAGCTGTCTGGCTCACTCGAGACGGACAGGATGGCGGAGGTCGCGAAGCAGGGGAAGCCAGCGTTGTTCATCGCAGGGGACGCGCAGGTGATGCCAAACGGCAGCGTTGGAGCCACGCCACGCCAGCGCGCCGGCCGGCGGCACGAACATGTCAAACATATCTCGTCGTCATGTCGTTTTCCTGAGGTCGACAGGCAGTTGTATGAAGCTGTTGTTACTTGTGATACTGTTTTTCTACTTGAACAGAATCAGAACTGACTGTGTTTTCTAATCAGTGATAATTAGTGACTAGCAGGTATGGTATGGTCCATAGTTTGTCTGGATATGATGTATGTAGTCACGAGTTTTGTTTCTCTACGAAATATGTAAATGACACACTCTCATGTACTACTCAGTTTTATAACAATTTACTCCCTCCGGTTTTCTTTTTTCTTTTGTATCGCTGTGAACTTTAATCATTCGTCGTATTCAAAAAATATAAAAAATATCATATGTTTTTTTATGATTTGATTCATCATTAAAAATTTATAAACATAATTTTTAGTTTTATAAATTTAAACTAATTTTAAAATTAGACAAATGGACTCTTACGGGACTTGTGGCCCTTAAAAGGAGCTTTGAGAGAGAAGTATACAATTGGAAATGATAACATCGTTAAATCCTAAAATATTCCCTCTCATATAGAGTCAAACATTAGACCTCATGAGCTACTACGACTCTTGTAACCACTAGACATGTGTGGCCTACATGCCCATTTACAGTTTAGTAGTTTTTAAGTACGACTATACTTAATGTAGTATCTAAATAGTGGAACAAAAATTCTTGTTGAAATGTTTTTTTACTTCATATCATTTTTTTTTGCAATAACATATAGAGTTAACTAATCATCCAGAATTTGTTTCTGGAGAAGAAGGTACAGTAACTTTGTAAGTCCACAATGGCTCTTCTTGGATAGTTCTCATCGGAGTAGGCTGACGGCTGCGGTGCCGGCGAATTGAGTAGTTCAGAGTAAAATGAAAATTTTCCCAATCTGCAATATCCCTGCACTTTCATATGGGAATGTTGAACTCGGCCCATCCATAACTAGCACGGCCCGTGAAAGGCCCATAATAATGGCTCGTCCCATCTATAATTTTCATTGCTCCACTTTTCAAAAACTGAAAATAATTTTGATAATTTACACAGGTCGAATTGTCCTACAACTCCAAATTTCTATTTCAGTTCATGCCAGAACTTCCTCTTATGTTCCCACACATCGTCACCAGTAAGAAACTACTATTCAGTACACATTACAGATGACAGAATCAGGAAATTCAGTAAACAATTTGAAACCACTCGCATCATAATCATATGATAGATTAATAAGGATTCTGTTCCAATGTACAGGAATAGCACGCACACGAGCACACACAAGAATCGCGCATTTGCAAATCTGCGCAGACTATATACACTGCAATAACACTACGAGTATATGTACAAGTACTACAAATCGAGGTCCGCAAGCATGTGGGACAAATCATCAATGGACTACCAGTTCATCTCTACATGTTACCCAAGGTTAGCACTCGAAGGAAGAAAATTTTCAACGACGCGCAGCTTGTGTTGTTGTTCAGTTCGCCTTGCTTTGCAAAATAGCCTTGAAACCTCAGGAAGGACGTACCCATTCAGTGCTGCTTCAAAATCCCACTGCTCCTCTTTTTATTTTCAACCTTTTGCTCTTTTTTTGGGTTTTCTGTCTTTCCTTCATCGATGCATTCTGCTTCAGGGACAAACGACTAGTAGTAGAATAAAACGGAGTGATACTATGTACACCGTGCTAGGAGAGGTCTGAGATATCAGTTCTGAAGAGAAGAAAGCCACTGCTCTACAAAATTCTTTCCATCTGCAGATCGAACAGGAAAAGAACAAAATTAGAACTTATCTGTGTGTGGAAATAAATCATATAATTAGGCCCCAAATTCTGTTGAAGTGAGAAGAACCAGTGTCAACAAACCGATCCCAAACAAAAAATCACCAGGCCATGTATATGTAGGTTCAGATGTGCATAGATAGGTACTCTGTTCACTGACCAACATGCTGAACAAAAGAAATATAGGAGTAACTACCAAACCTATCTTTATACTCCATACTAGAAGAGTGGGTTAGCTAGATTGTATTACCATGACAAGCTCGTCGAAATGCAATGCAGTGGCTTGCAGAGAATTAAGATGACACCAATGGCATGTCAAATTCAACAAAGTATACTGTAGCAGTTTGGAGAGCAAACTACATGATATGATATCTCGAGATAATACAAATTTCAGGCCTCAATAACTGAGGCCAATCCAACCAAGATCAAAGCAAGAAATAAGGCAAAGGATGGAAAACTGAATAGCCATAGCAGGAGGAAGATGTTGCATTTTGAAGAGAAAAAAGGAAGACTACAGCTACAGGTTATACAGTCATGATTATATGTTCACAGTCATTTTGTTGCACCAAACGAGAACAATATCTGAAGGGTTAGTGCATCAACCTATTATAAGGCAGACTTTGTAAGCTTAACAATTTCAGATCCAAGGTACCCCTTATAAAGTACTATAAGCCACCTAACCCACAAATGACAAATCAACAGCACCAAACATCAAGTTGGCATGAGTAGCCAATCCACACCAATAAATGCGCTAATTAGTACTGAACCAAACAAATAAAGAACACTAGACACAAAGCAATCATTGGGTAAACAGAGCAAAAAACCTTTACAATCGTCTTATCCCCATTTTTGCTAATCAAAGATAGTAAAAGAAAGCCGAGCTGCTCGCATTGATATTAACTTGCTCATTTACTTCAACTTTGAAATTGAAACTATTCATAGCACTTATATGGTTCCCATACCAAATTATTAGCTAGGCAGAACCAAACTATTCATGAATTTTTCCCCCCAATCCTGAACAAATACAACCAAATCCTACAAAATTATGCAATAATAATTCTTTGTAAACTGTTCACAATTTAACACTATCGGAGCAGCATGTATCAGATCAAAGTGCTCACCAGAGAGGCCACCGTCGAAGAGGGTGCCGGCGCCAAGGAAACGGCCCTCGTCCCTACCGATCTGCTCGACGCGGCCGTGGCGGTAGCACGGCACGAGCACCGCAAAGCAGTTCTCGGGGTCGCCGTCGGTCTGCAGCTCCGGCCCCTGGGGCTCGAGCCAGCCGATGGACCAGTCGGAGTCGTCGGATTCCGACCCGGACAGGCACCCGCCGCCGCCGTCGGAGGGAACGATGACCATGTCGTACTCCCGGTCGACGCGGGCCTCCCCGCGGCTGCGGCGCCGGTTCCGGACCCTCCTCGGCCGCGCACGGCGGCCGCCGGAGCCGGCGGTGGAGAACGTGACGGTGTCGGGCTCCCGGAAGCCGGAGGGGAAGTCCGGGAAGGAGGAGCCCGTCAGCGCCGCCGAGGTCGGGAGCTCGTGGTGGGTGGCCGCCCGCCCGGCGGCGCTCCCCTGCCACAGCCATTGTGTGAAGCGGTTCAACGTCATGGACATGGTGCAAAAAGAGAGAGAAAGATTTGCTTCTCGCGAAAAGCCTCCCGATCCGATCAAAAAAATTCGGGGCCAAATGAAGCAAAACTCAACTCAGTGGTTTTCGGATCTGCCAAATCCACAAACAAATCAGCAAAACAGATCCAAGCAAAAAAAAAAAAAAATCGTCCAGAGGAGAGTAAACAGCAGACAGAAGTGCAGGCTTTCGACGCTAACCTCAAAAACCCGGCACGTACTGTGAAAGCTTCTTCTTCTTCTTCGCCAGGGGCCTAGTGTTCACACTAATTAACGACTAGCGCAACAAAAAAAAAATGGCTCTTTTTTTTGGGGGAAAATTCGTCTCAAATTTCTCAAATCGAGCGCGAAATCGAGTCCCTAACCAACTAATCAAATCTCACGAAACAAATAGGGAATCCAGAAGAACCATTTCGGGGGTCAACCTGAAATGATCTCCTAGCACTCACCAAAATTTGGCAACAAAAATCAGCACCGCCCACACCGAAAATCCTTCTAAAAATGAATTCTAGTACTACCCAGTAAAATTCTTGCCTACTCAGAATTGAGGAGGACCGACAAACAAAATAAAGAAAAAACGCGAACAGAAAGATGAGAAGCGGCTGCCCCTCCCAACCCGAACTCGTAGCAACGCAACCAACCACTCAAATGAACGGGGATAAACTCAGTCGTTTAGATTAGAGAATTAGAAGAAGAGAGAATCCACGGCCACACGACCAGAATAAATAGGCTCCGCGGACGGCCACGATGCCGGTGGTTCCTCGGCGCGGTAGACGATCCGGGCCGTTCGTAATGGGTGGCCCCACCCGTGGCCAATCACCCGTGCTGACGTGTCGCGCGTCGACGGCTCCGTGCGCGGCAAGCTCTCGCTTTCGTAAGCTGCCGAGACACTTGTCATGGAGCAAAAACAATATATTTTTTTTTTGTCGTTGAGTTGTTTAAATGAAGTCTGTTTTGCGGGTTCCGTGCTCCGTCTGTTTGGGGACGAACCTGGATGGGTTTCGGGTCGCGGTCAGCGAAGCTTCGGCGAATGCATTATCCTGCGACAGTTGTAAATTCTAATGCGTATACTGAGTATTCTGCGTGTTGCATGAATCACGTTGTAATTTGTAAATATGGAGGTAGTAAAAGTAGTTTAGTCAGACCTTGGTGGTTGGTGTGGTAAGTTGAATCTGGTGTAGGTTCAGTAGCTGGCAGCCGCCCTGCTTGTTGTGCAGTCCTTGATTGAGGTCGTCAAACTCAAAGGCGTTAGGCATGGGACTCAACCAGGCCATGGTCTCAACCGGGTCATGAATTAATGAATCAGGCCTATGGACACGCCTCACGTGGTGGCCACTCACCGGAGCTGTGCCGTGATAGAGCGAGAGGGGCTCTGGTCTTCTTGTCTCACAAAACGTTTCCATACGATTGTGTCCTGTAGCCTGCAGGCTGCAGTGTACTCCGTAGTACAACTCTACAGTGGTGTTCCGTATGCTAGTACTCACGCGCTCGAAAGGCAAAGCTCGGAGCTGGCCGGTTGCTGTGCTTATCCTACTGTGGCAAGTGTTGCTTGCCTGCCTTAACTAATTATCCAGCAGCCAGAGACGAAGTGGTGGCCACCAGTGAACGAGCGAGCACTGTGATCGAGAGGAGCACGTACGACGACGCCTTAATCGACTGTCTGATACGGACATTATAGTACGAATTGCATCTTAATGGACCTGTGGATCCAACGCGATATTAAGAAGAGGATATGGGAAGAGGCTTATCCGTCTACGCTTATAACGAGCCAGCGTATCGCATGGACTTGTTTGGAGCAGCAAACTAGTACTCTTTCCCTTTTTTTTTTATCACTGTTGATTTTGATAAATAACTTTAATCATTTATTTTATAAAAAAATATAATAAATATTAAATATTTTATTAGAATTTAATTTATTACTAAAAATTTTTAATTTTTAATTTTATATATTTAAACTAATTTTTTAAATAAAACAAATAATTAAAGTTTTTAACTAAATTCAACAGCAACGTAAAAAAACGAAGGGAGAGGTAGCTTCAAGATTGTCAAACGCGGTGGTAGGAAATATTTCCAAGCCCGGAACGTGCATACCAAGCTTCTACTCAACATATGGTAGGAGTAGTACTCTATATATGGCTACAGTTTAATAAAGGAAAAAAAAAACATAGTATACTAGTACACGTGTAGACCGAATTGACTTTTTTTGTCTACCCGTGCAAACTTCAATCTTCTGGACGGAGCACCGTCCAAACCAGGAAGAACACGCGCGTGGGAAGGAGGACGAGGAGGATGAAGTCTCGCCAGCGCAGATCTGCCGTGCTGCACTTGCAAGCAAAATCTGCAATGCCAAGTGTCCCCTTCATCCATCCATAGAGCCCATTGGCACACTTGTCGTTGGCAGGGCATAAACAACAATGCAACCAGCTGCAAAAGTCGATGGTTATCCTTTTGCGACGACCCAATCAGACAGTCGTGTAAACAAAGATCAGAGCAATCAGAGAGACCATCGACACGCCCCTCCATCAGAAAGTCCTACTACTACAGTAACCTAGTAACCGATCAGGGCCACCATCCCCTAATAAGGTTGATGGATTGAGAGCCACGGAGCGCCGCACATAATTTCGCCACACAAGACACAACACTGCAACTGCATCCTGCGTGCCCTTTTCAGAGGTTTCCTTTCACGGGAGAGAGGGCACCGGATTCCATCCGTTCCGGGCATCAACCAGCCACAACTTCTTTTTACTAAGCTTTTGTGGCCTTTCGTGCTCGCCGAGACCACCACCCATCAATTGATTAGAAAGAAGAACATTAGCCACAAATCGTATATCTGTCCAAGTTGGCTCTGCTTTTTTCGATGCCCGTTGCCCCCACACCATACCATTGTACACGAAATGATTTGGTTCATGAGCGTCAACACCTATAGCCTTTATAGAAAACGATGGCTCTTGGTGCCGCGTCCACTCAACGATTCCTCCTATCTAGTACTAGTAGTACTACCTATGGTTTTTATTTATTGACAATTTAAACTTTTAGCTATTTTTTTAATCATTTGTCTTATTTTTAAAAATAACAATTGTTACATATATATGATTTGATTTATCATAAAACATAAAATTATGGTTTATAAGTTTATATATTTTGAACTAATTTAAGTTTATGTTCAAAGTCAATATATCAATAATGTATATGTCATGAGAGTATAATACAGCAGTACTGTAGTAGTTAATAGCTGATCGAGTGCCTTCCGTGCCATGGAGGGCAAACTAATTGAAGACACTCTTTAATTGGAGCAGCAGCAGCAGTGCGGCCGATCAAGGAGGGCTCCGAGCTGTTTCTTGCCTTTTTGTAATGAGAAATTGAGAGTAAAGTCCACATTCTGATGTCTTAGCACACTTGCGTAAAACGCAAGAAGATTGATGCTGTTTCTCACCTCCTAGTTATATTTCCTGCTCTCACAAAGCTTTTTCTTCTCGCTAAAAATGCAGGAACAATAAACTTTTTTTTTTCAGGCACAATGATTTTCCTTATAAAAGGGCGTAGTAATCTTACACTATCACGATTTACAACAAAGTCGGTAAGCATTCTGTACACTAGAAAAAAGGTACTTCATCCGTTCTTAAATTGGTATCGTCATCGTTTTGTAACAATAATTTTACCACTCATTTTATTTACAAACAAGTTCAAATATAAAATTAAAATTTACAATTTAAATAATTTTAATGATAAAATAAATTATAATAAAATGCAACGATATTTATCATGCTTTTAAAAATAAGATGACGATATAAAGTTGATGTAAAATGTCACGGACAACAATAATTTAAGAATGAAATAGTACAGCTACTTATCAGCTTGGTGGATGAGGAATATTACTTTCTTTCCGCGCGGAGGTAAAGATTGCGGCTGAGATATTTCAGGGGACTGTCGGTTTAATCAACCCAAAAATCGAATAAATGGGAATAAAACTGTTCTTGGCGCACCTGCTGGTCGCTGTCGTGGACGTACGCAGCACAGGGCAGGACGGCGACGGCCGGGCCAATGGCAGCCGCTCATACGTCGCGTGACTAGGATTTGTGTCTTCATTACCATCTAGTACTATGCTTTGTGTTTGCATGATGATGACGAACGGTTTGTGCACATGTGGATGATATAGATCATGATCATGGATGGGTAAGCAGGCACGCAAACGCCCATTCATCAGCGTTTCCGTTGCTTTTTGTTTGCCCCAACCAACGCAACGCGTATAGAGTTTCCTTGCTGCAAAATGCTTTTCTGCAGAAATTCATCGTGTAGTCGTGGTCCCATTTCCTCTTTGTTTACACTATCATAACTTCGTTGCTTATTAAGATCAAATTACAAAATAGAGTTATCCTTCTTTTAGAGAAGAAAACATTTGAATGAACTAACTAGTTTAACTCCTATATTGAACAAATCAACAAGGGCCGACCCAACAAGCAAGATCGCTTTTCCCTGATCCAACTCAACAATACAAGGCCCAACCCACCTTCTACCTCAAACAGTCACACTCCCCACACTCACACCCAATGCCAGTTGGGCTCCACACCTCATTCATTGCTTGCCCCCTCGTTTCCCGCCCGCTCGGCTTCTATGCTCTTCTCCCCGCCGAAAATTCCCCAAACCGCGAAAATCCCTAGCAATGGAGGAACAGCCGCCGCCGGCGGACCCCCCGCGCCCCCTCACCGTGGCCGACCTCCTCCTCCTGCGCCGGCCCACAACCGGCGCCTCCTCCCTCCATTTCCCTTCCCCAGCCACCTCTGCCTCGCCGCCGCGCAAAAAGCCCAAGCTCGCTGCCGCCGCCGCTTCAAATCCTGCCTCGAAAGCGACCACGGCTCCGTTCGCACCGATATCCCACCCCGTCCTCCTCTCCGGCATCGTATCCCTCCACTCCTCCGCGGCCACCCCCGCCGCTGGCTGCCGCAACAACTGCTTCTCCTTTTCCGACCCCACCAACTCTTCCTCTTCTCGAACGGCCGCCTCCGTCTGCTGCTGCTTCCTCGACTTCGACCCCGCGGCGCTCGGAAGCGAGATTCGCGTCCTCGCGTGGAACTACCTCCCCTCCGTCCGCCTGCACGGTGCTGCCGGCGTGCTCGAGGTGGTTCGCTGGTGCTTCGCTGCGGAGCCCGCACCGGCGCCAAAACCTGCCTTCTTGGCGACGATTCCACTCAATTGCGAGGCTAAGAAGCCCGACCTGGGAACCCAAGGCCGCGTATTTGGGGTGGTGAGGTCGGTGAGCGCTGTGTTCAGTATGCCGCGTGCCAAGCCTGACGTGAGTGGCGGTTCAGTTGGGTTTCTCGCGGAGCTCATGTGCTGCGGGTGTCGCCAGTGCCATAAGTCTCCACCGCAGGGTGACCAGGGTCATAGCTTTGAGGCGGTGAAGTTCCTGTACTTTGTGGAGTCAGCAAGCACATGGCGGCCGGTGATGGCGTGCCTTGTAGGGAAATTGGTGTGCATCTCTGGGTTAAAGAAACAGATGGTTTGTGTTAAGGAGAAAGCCTCCTACACCATGTTGGTGTCATCTACGAAAACAGCACTGGCATGGTGCCCATCCTACAGGGGAAATGTGCCATCAGATTGCTCGCCAGAGAAATGTGGTGGAGTTTATGCCGGTGTCATCACTGGAATATTTATGAAGGGTGTGGTGGTTGAGCTGGATGACGCCGTGTGGCTGCTGATTGATGATCAACAGCTTCCTCCGCCGCATTCTCTACGAGTTGGTGCTATTGTAGGTTGCATCTTTACCTTTGGTTTTAATATTCCATCAAATATGTTACTAATTCTTGTTCTACTTCCTCTTGTAGATTTCTGTTAAGAATTTTCGAGCAATCAGACTAAAGTTCTCTTGGACAAGGGTTGTGCTGCTTGCTACATGCAGTAAAACCATCATTACTGTGAAGTCTTTCTCCTTGGTGGACTCCAAGTAAGATGGAACTATATTGGCATGCACCAATATGAAACTATATGCTATGTATCACCTCAACGGTTTTTACTCTTGGTGCAGAACTTATATCAAGGCTGAGAGCAAAAGTGGTTTGAGGAAGTTTGTTGACTCCTTGGACATGCCTTCCAAATTTTGGTATAGATTTTTTTTATAGGTTTATTTAGTTCTATGTGAGACATACTTGTCATGATGAATGATTGACGAAACAACACCTTTTCAACTCAGTGTATGCTCATTTTCTTGTTTACTGTTACAGGATGTTACTTCTGATATCGTGCTTTAAACAGAAGTTCACCAAAATATTATCTGACAAAGAGATTTTGGGCTCACAAAATGTATGTTTCTAATTGTGTTGCTTCTTTTTTTTTGCGACTTAACTGTGTTGCTTCATGAGGATAATTTGTCAACTAAAATAGTTATTTGCCAGTCCATTGTATTGGCTGCTAATCTACTGAACTGAAACTCTTGAACTGCAAGGTGCCAACAGAAGCAAGGAGTGGTTCATGCATATGCTGCTAAATTTCTCTCTTCAAAGTGCCAAACTCAGGCAAGTTCCTAAGTAGTCTGTTTGTTTTACTCAGCATATAAAAAAGTTTGGTGTTGTACAGCATTAGATGTAATTAGCAACTGCTTGGTTCGACATTTTTCCCATCTTCATACATGTTCCTCTTACTTCATGCTTAAGTATGCTGAGTCACGAAACTTTGAGCACCTTGTGGTGCTCACCAGGGGACTTGCTAATATGTTTCCTGGAAAAGGTTTCACACAAGTTAGAAAGAAATTAAATACTCAGGTATATTTTTAAGCAATGTGTGTACAAGAATCAACAAAAATATTTGGCTCTAAGTAGGACTGTCGCATGTAGGCACATACAAGTTTCTTCCTTTTGATGTTTTCTCAGATTCACTTCGTTAATAATTGTGATTATTATATTTTTGTTTGTTGTACTATCCCTTATGAGTTTGAATCAGCCTCACTAAATAAGCAGAGGGAAGGCTGCCTAGAAATTCCCTTCTACAGACTCACAATGTGTGGGCGTTTTCAGCACTGGATATTATACCTTTTGAATGTTAACCTCCTTTCAATATGAATTAATTAACTTGAACCTGGTTGTGCAGCAAAGTTTAATGATGACATTCTGCAGTCATAATTGCTGCAGCTCCAGTCTCGGATCAGATTTGAAAGCTTGCAAATTGGTAACAATTTTTTTTTATGTATGCACGAAACTGCAATACTTCAGATATTATATATCTTTCATACTAATTCTGTTTCAATTCTTTTAGGTCATACCATTCTCTAATTTTATATGCAAGGTTGAATCATTATGGATATCCCTGATCCTCAAGGTTTGGAATGGTTCCAGAGCAGCAACAAAAAATCAGGGTCAAAGCCAATTCCTCTGCGATGGGATTTCGTATCCTGGCTTTACCACAGTAATAATTTCAAGTGAAGATCTTGATCTTGTATTAGTGGGAAGCATCAAGGTTTGTGTAATTTGCTGTGTTATCTGAGTATAATTAATTATATTATTTTTTATACAAATACAAGATATCAGAATTTTGATACATATGCTAAAAAATTATGATCCCACTTTATCTTTTATACGTGTATAAAGGCTTTCTTTTAAAGGTTCCAGCTGAATATATTTTGCATGAACCAAGTTATTAAGTAGGCTGGCTAATTAATTTGAGAAATGTTAAACATTTTTTATTTGCTTTTTTATCATCCAGATAACTTTATAACTCTGCATAGATAATAGCATTCAGATCCAAGTGTTTAGACTGGATTAGGATGCATTTTGAAATGTTATCTTTTCTGCGTACAGCCCTCTCCACTGACAGGGAGGCTGCAATTGGTTGATTCCACTGGACATATAGATGTCTTCATACCTGATCTCCTGTCGACTGAAAGTTTGTGTGGTATCTTTGAGGTGATGCAAATTTTTTGATGTGCAATATTTGTAAAGATGATGCATTTATTGAATGTAATCTTGTTAAAGAAGTGATGCCTTGTAGTTAAGTTTATTATTTCCAAATTAATCACTTGGATATCAAATTAGAACCTTCTTACTGATGATTAAGGACTCCGGTAGATATTGATGACGTGCACCTTGAATTTGTGGGTAGCTAGTACTTTGAAGAGGGGACTATCATCTTATCCCTCATCAACCTTATTCCATGGTGGAGATAGCCGTACAACAGTGCAGAAGGTGATTCACCCTTTTTTTTTTTACCGGAGAAGGTGATTCACTTGTTGCACAATCTCGCCAAACATGACACGGTGATATGTTAAAGCCAAGATCCATGATTCTGGTGACAATACTGGTAATTATAATTGGACTGAAACATACCAGTAGCCAACTAGGATTTTGTGCACATAATGGCATAAATGTATAGAAGGATGGCACGCTAGCACTTGTAGTTTTAAGAACAATCTGTATCCTTTATGTTTTCATAAGCTTCCTTATGCACTCAGTACTTGGAAAGTAGATGTTATCGGCTATTAATACAAGGAAGCCTCAAGTTCTCAAGACTGTCTAATTAGAGAAACATATGGAGACAGTATTTTATTCAAATATTTTTAATCGACCTTCTTTTTAAGTTGTTTCTGCAAAAAAAAACAAAATTGTAACGCTGCTATGTTAGGGGTGCTGATGTTCATTAACTGCTGCTATGTTTTTTTGTTGATGTTTGGAGAGCTGTTTAGCAATTTAAACCAACTGTTTAGCCCTCCAAACGACACCAAAAAGAAATCCAAAGATCAGAGGTATATTTCTTTGCACTATAAAGAAATTGGTAGTATAAATGGCCCTACTTGTATTGTTTCACAAGAAGCCTTTGGTTTTCATAGATTTGTGTTGTAGTTTATGCTTTATGGACCAAGACCTTCATAAGAAAAATAATATCATTTTTTTCTTTTTGCTCCTACATATGTTCAACCTTTTTTTTCTGACTCTCCTTTTCCCATCCAGATCAGGAATTACAAATTAGCTCTTGAAGGTCCAGTTGCTTACCTAGAACATTGTGATGTTGGCGATCCCCTATCCTGCAAGGCTGTGTTTCAGCAGCTCCCTTATTACAGAAAAAGAGTGCATTATCTCAGCATCTACGTTATAGTCTGCTGGAGGGAATTGAATCAATTTGGACCTTTGTCCCCTATTCCTTTTCACGTTACTAATAATGTCACATCATTTCACTTGCTGAAATTGTCCCATATATTCCCGGCAAATAATAATGTGAGTCTATTTTCTTATCATTTAACAACAAGCATGAGATTTGTAGCAAAATATGCTCATCAGATGTGTCAATGTTCTCATTTTGATATTGCAGATGTCACATCAGAACATGTCTGGGCCTACCCTATATGCTGAGGCTGTAATACTGCCTTATGATTTGCATTTTATTGGACAAGATGAATGCATTAAGCATGCTGAGGGCTTTAGAATGTCACACTCTTGTTTATTATGTAATTCTGAAGCCTCTATGGCAAAAATATGCAAAATTCCGTGTTCACTTAGCTTTGGGGGCACCATTCTTTGTGGCACTCTGGAGTCAATGTATTCCTCTAGATCAGATGTTACCGTTACAAATGAAGAGGTTTTATTGGAGTTCAAGAAGGAAAGTTTTCTCAATTACCTGGTATGAACTTGATGATGAAGCTTGTGTTCCCATCTTAATCTTCATTGCCTTCTATATATTTCTGCCACTAGCATTTCTAAGCTCCAATTAATTCTAATCAACAGTCACTGCGGATAGGTGGTTGCTATCTTCTCCAATGTCCCAAGGGAAATCATACTGCTATTGAAGGGTGCGGATGTGTAAAAGGTGGTAAAGTTTCACTAGGTTCTCAGGATAAACTTTGGAACCTCAACATTACCATTGATGGTAATATAGGCATGAAGGAGACCACTGGGAATCAATCTACTGGAGTTGTTTCAGCTATGATGGATGAGTCATGTTTTGGAAACACCATCAATGATGAGCTAAAGTTAGTGCAGCCTTGGAGTGACTTCTGTCACAATTCTTATGTCCATCTGATGTTTTCTTGTGAGGCAATAGGCAAAGAGACAGAAGAGTATAAAACAGTATGCCATGTATTGAATGAAATCTGTGCCTCTTCAAGTAAAATTTTGAATGTTTCATCATGCATCGATATTATGACGTCTAAAGAAGCTTCTAATTCTGCCAACTTGCAAAGTGAAGAAATGCTTCGAGGAGAATTAATATCATTACAGGGAAAAGTAGAAAATATACATTTTCATGGCTGTAAGAAAGGGAGGTATATGTCTAGTGATGAGAAGTACAATATATGTATCCACATTACTGATAACAATCATATGGTAAATAAAGGGCTAATCATGATTTTTTTTAATTTATTTGTTGTTAGTTTGATATTCCATATAATTTAATCCTTTACAGGTACGTCTCCGTGGATACTTAAGCAAGCATTCCTCTTATTTTGGCATAGGACCAGGGGCAATGGTGACTTTTCACCGCATCCTTTTGACACAGTTTGTTCCGTTCCTTTCTGCTGATTTTATTTGAATGTTTCTTTCACTGTCTTGTTATAATGGTTGCAGGAAAAGAAAAGAAAAGAAAAATAAAAACCCTCTTACTTGTTTGCATAACTGTAGCTAAATCCGAATACAATTGCATCATTGCCCATGTAGGTTTCAACACTCCTTGTGAGTAATGTTGAGTAGTTACTCAATATTTATACTTTGCTTTATTTTTAGAAGTAAACGATCTGGAGGGAGCAAACTGCTTTCATTAGAGCTTAGTACCATACAAGATCATGTGAATGGGTCCTTGATATGACCCCAAAACATAAATTTTATACTACTTTGGCCTTTTTAAACCTGGAGTATTATCTGAAGGACCAAAAAGCAATTTCCTACTGGAATAAAATTAGAAATTATTTAGCGCGTTACTGCTCACAGACTTTTACCACTTTACTGTGTCGATCCATTCTTTAACAGTTTTAGTAAAGTCATTCATGCGGCGAATTACTTGGGATTGTTTTGTTTCTGCATAATGTTTTTAAATTAAATGTTTAAGCCTAAATTTTAGAATACATTATTTTTTTTCCTTTCTTTGAACTTCAGAGTACATTATTTTCTTGCTTTGTACATATGCAATCACGTTCTCTCTTTCAAATCCTATATTCTTTGTTTTCCAGCAGCAAGCATGAATTACTGTTAACCTCTGTGACATATATTGAAGTTACCTCCATCAGCCATACTGACCTGAATGAAGAAAGTGTTATTTTATCATCCTCATCCAAATGTTTAAAGCATGGTTCACTTGGCACTGTTTTGCCATGTTTGTTCTTTCATCGGAAGCATTTTACAGACAATAGATCCATGCGATTCCACTGCAGGGTAGGCTATATTTGACCTTTTTGAATTCCAGTACCTTTTAACCTTTATGTATCTGTTGATGATTGCTTAATATTATTCTGGTGTAGGTTTCTTTTTTTTTACTTATTTATCTTTCGCTTTATTCCCTTCAGGCATCTACTTTAACTTTTGGTATTTCACACCCCCACATTTATCAATACAGGTAGCAACTGTCCTTATGCTTGAGTTGGACAGTTATCTAAATGAGCTCCAAACTCCAGAATTAATCAACCACATTAAAGGACCAAAAATAAAAGTTCGTCTAGCTGGTTTTATTCTTGGTAAGTGCAGTAATTCTTTTTAGGCAACATTGAAATATATGTCATGCTCAATGCTGTATCAAATAAGAATTATCCAATGGATATACACATGTATATTTGTCCCTAATCTGCATGGAGCACATGAATCTAATCTAAGTCTTCTTTTACCCTCGTTTTTATCAGACGATGGCGCATCCCTGTGCTGTTGCTGGGCTGATGATGCAAGGGCTGAATTGATGCTTAGACTTCACGAAGTTGTGCATCTGGATGCTTCTGTTGGTTTGAAGCTTTCAAAAAACTTACAGCTTACGATTGGTTCTTGCCTGGAAAAAATGTTGAAGAAGCACAAAAAGGTCATTGTAAGAAACTATGGAATACCTCCTGATTTCTCTTGTGGGGACTTGGGGGTATCATCTGCTTCAAACAAAGTCTTCAGTCACTTTGAAGAGAAACTCCTAAAATTTATTACCCTTAATGCTTGCCAGAAGGGAACTCTGGTGAGTTTATCTATCCTTCTTTTTTAAAATATAATCTGTTATCTAGGACACTGGATAAATGGCATCCGTGAACAATGTATATTTATCATGCATGTTTCTGAAAGATTAGGTAGATGAAAATCTTGACATTTTGCTACCAACCTTTGATTGCTATGTTCTGAAACAACCTATGAATTGTTCTGTACTGAAATACCCTTGGAGGAGAAGTGTTGCTGTGTTATCAGTCAGGTGATTTATGCCATGTGCCAATGCATATCCATTCCAATTCTCATGAGACATACAACTAATTTTCTTCCATTTTATTTCTCATGGTTCGATAATGGTTAGAAAATCACTGAACTGGTTGGTCATGTGTTGAACCACATAAAATATTTGAATTCTTCAAAGGTATTTTGTTTGATGAACTCTATACTTCTGCAGAATGTTATCGCTTCAGTTCTGAATCCAGATGACTTAAATGGATCTAAGGTGGAGCTCCCTGATTTGTATCCCATACGAAACACACAGATGCTTTGGATTGATGAAGTGTTTCAAGTAGATCCATTGCAAGAGGCTTGGAGATTATATGGTCATATGGTTAATTGCTAACATTGTTCAGTGAGTACCTTCACTTCCGCATGAGGTATCCAAGAAATGTAGACTTGATCTCAAACTCAGTCAAAAGCCTAGAAGTGTAAATCATTCTGGTTTAGCTGCCATTTTGGGAACTTAGCAAGCATAAAACTCTTTTCACAAGGGGAGGGATAATCGCCTAAGAAAGAAGAAACATGTTGACTCTGTTCAATCCTGGGGCTATAATTCTGCAGGATATTTGTTGGGGGTTGTACTGGGAATTGGGTTTTGTTGTTAACTACAGTGTATAGTCAGTAGCAATCTGTGTGCATAGGCATATTTACATTTTTATTTACATATTTATTGTGCCCAACAGCCCAGGGCATTGTAGTGTTACCTTTGCAGATTACATTGTTACATATTCTGCAATTGATCCCACGTATGAAATTTGTGGTATGTACATAATTGGCCAACTTTATTGGCGTGGAAGTTTGAGGTAGTCTCGGAATCCTCTACCAGCTGTTGCCCGTTGATGCTGCAAAAGGAATTTTCCTTGATCTCTATGGAATTAACCATGCAGTGATTTAGCTTGCCTGAGTTTATTCAAGCGTTGTTTTGCCATTCAGCTAATGTTGGTCATCTGATTGTTTGCTTTGGTGAGGTATATACCTGTCGCAAAATCATCTTTTACCGTCGAATACTTAGGGCCTGTTTGATATAGATTCTCTAGCAAACAACTTCTTTCAAGAAAAAAAAAACTTTTCTAAGAAAATAGCTCCTCTTAAGAAAATTTCTTTTGTTATAAATATGTTTGTCAAAACAGCTTCTCTAACAACTCCTTATATAAAGGTGAATAGAGAATTCATGAGAAGTTATATTTTTTGTTGTTCTTTTAGCTTTTAGTACAAATTAGAGAAGCACTTCTCGAGGTGGGGATGCATAAGTGTTTTTCCTAAAACTGTTTAGCATTTATTTATAGAAGCTGAAGCAAAATCACTTTTAGAATCCATATCAAACTGACCCTCAAAATAAATATACGTTTTCCTTAAGGTGCTTGGTGTTGTTTGCATGTAGTGTTGATCGATCAATTTGAATGTGAACTGTGAATCAAAGTTTTGAAGGTGCACATCTTGAGGGTGCAACTGCAATGTGTTCCTTTTTTTTTTTTTTTTACTTTGGTATAGTAATCACATGATACCTCAGTAAGATATGCTGTCACGATTTCATATTGTAGGTAAGAAAGAACAAAGACAATCCATTCTGCTGATCTGCATGCCACTGGCAAAAGAATACATGTGGGAAATGACACATGTTTTGGTCAACAAACAAAAGGTTTATTATTAAGCCAACCGTAAACTCGTACTGATTTCTAGTGAGCTCTCACATGTCAGGTCAAAATCACATGGTCAAGCCCAATGTTAGGAACGATAAACAGCAGGATCCGGATGAAATCTCTGTTGATATATGGCATTGCATGCACTACTAAATAGAACCCAGTTCATGGGCTAGACCCTTTCTTAAAGAGCTTGATTTGATCCCCATAGTAGTAAGCACTGCCGATCATCAGAGCGACTGTTGCGCCTTGAGCAACCACACGTGCCCTCATCAGTTTCTGGCCCAGTTGAGAGTTTCCATATCGGAAACTGATAAGACCAGCAGTCAGAACTCCAGCAGTCACCAATGCACCTGAAACGGTGCAACATTCAGTAAGAACTGAAATTCAAATGAGTAAAACATATGTAGATAATTAGATAAATTAGTATTTATCATTAAACTAGAAGAACAGTATTTTCAAATGATTACAGATGAAGCATGTGATTTAGCACTAAACTATTCCCAGTAGTTTCCAATAAACAACAGAAAGTATAGGCTACCCGGTCAAGAAATTGCATTGAAATATGTGATTCAATGACATGATGAGATAAAATGGCTATGTAAGATGTCCTACTATATCTGAATCGCACATGAATAAAGCTACATGGTTAGAGGCTGTGATAAAGACCTTAAACTGTTCCACAATGTCCAGAACAATTGATAAAGGCACCTTTAAATTGCTGCTTGAAGTAGTAACCAAGGGAAACACAAAGACGTGCCTACAGGATTGCTACACATCCTGACTCCAACATCTGTTCTTCCAATGTAAGACGCAACGGGCTAAACCAAAGTGCATCCCCAACTCATGTGTCCTAATCAAGGGACTTCATCTATCTACAACAGTTATTGTTACCTCAGACCACACAGGCTAGCCTCATTTTTGTCTGTCAAACAGTCAACAAATGACATCGTGGCCATTCTTCTCCCCAACCAAGCAGCAATATGGTTTTACAAAATATCAGTCACATTACATATATTTAAAAAGCCATTTCACAATGGAATAGTTGTATTGCTGCATCCACTTTTTATCCGTTTGGTAGCTTTTGAAATTAGAAGTCAGTGAGTAATCTAGTACTTCCAGTTCTGCTGCACAAAGTGGATATTTCAGGGGCCTGGAGAAAAATCTCCTGTTTTTTTTCTCGATAACAAAGGAGAGCTGCGCTTCATTATAATAAGAAGGATGAAACTCCTGTTACTACTAGAATTTTAACTGCTAGCGAAGATAAACTTAAAATCAGCAAAAGGGGCCTTTCAAGTTTCACACGAGTTGCACAACTGAATCTCATGAATCCTTTCCACTAGCCTGATCTCTCTTAACAAAGCAAACACACGATCCTTGAGAGCAACAACCCTAGATCCCCCAGCATCCAGTCCCACGCCTAAAACCCACCATGAATCACCATCCTAGAATCCCTACTTCGCGAGCCATCTCAGTTAGTCCTACACTCGAGCAACCTAAACCCCAACCCTCGGGACCTGGATCCAGGGCGGCGACGCTCGATCCCGCCGCCACCGCCCACCACAAAAACGGGCTTTAAGGGCCCCGCGAGCGCCCAAAGGGAAGGGGAGAGAACAGCGCGTACCGATGGGGACGAAGGGGTTCTTGACGGGCTTCTTTCCCTCCAACTGGAACGCCTCCATATCGGACGCCGGCGGCAGCGCTGGAGGCGGGGCGCTGGCTTGACTGCTCTTCTCCTTTTGGGCCGGCGGTGGAGGCGGGTTTTGACTGCTCTTCTCCATTCGCCGCGGCAGATTGTGACGTGGCCGCTGCTGCTTCGCGTTTTTCTCTGCACTTCCTTTTTCTTCCCGCAGAAGAGTCCGCGCCCTGAGAGGAGAGGTCGGGTTGGCTTTGGCTGCCCAGTGCCCACTGCGGCCGCCGCTCTTCAGAGGTGTAGCGGGTGCGTATAGACCGTAAGATTAAGATCCGAGGGTAAAGAATTTAAGGGGTCAGTGGGGTGTGTTCGTAGTGTCAAACTTGCCAACGAAAACTTTTTCCACCTGTGCTCACTGCTCAACATGATTGCATTATATGGCGCTGTTTAGATAGTCTAATTCTCTAAATTTTCTGCTACATTATTTGTAGTATGATTGTAATTCCTATGTTAATAAAAAGAAGGCTCTTGTTTCACCAAAGAAAACTTTTTCCACCATGATGCAACAGCAATTTGGAGGCCAAGGCAATAATGTTCCACTTTAACATCCTCCGTTTGCACTGTTTTGGTGAGCTTGCAAAATATGTGTGGAGACAGATCCATATATCTTGTAGATTTGTTGGTTCTCATTTACCACATCGTCCGTACAGTAGTATTTTAGTTTTTTTGGGAGTAATAATATAGTAGTATTTACTTGTTTGGTTGTTTTTTTCTAAAGCAAATGATTGCATGCTAAAGCAATGATATTTTTTTAGGATTTTTGGTAACTATTCTTTGTTATTACTGAAAAACCCTATGGTTAAAAAGCCGAACTTTTTGAGGCTACCAAAATAAATTTGAAACTTTTAAAATAAGGAACCAACTATGTTGCTTTAAAGCGGTCTGCTCTATTTTTAGACCGCATAGAACAGTAGGTGTGCGTCGTTGTCATGGACTAGGACTTTATCTAGTTTGGTGTTATTTGGTAATAAGAGGTTTACTAATTCCAAAAGTGATCTGCTGAGTGCAAATTACTTTTTTTTGAGACGCGAGTGCAAATTAGTGAAATGCAGAAAGGCGTCGCAGGGCCAAATGTTTTAGGTTTGAGGTTGGTTGAGACTGCGCATGATAGCCCACATATGACATTTAAAATTGTTCCGTCCGTACACAAGTATCTACTAGTACCGCGTAATCTGTGTGGTACCTTTTAAGTCCTTGTTACTAACTCAGCCGTAGGTAAACAGTGGCAAGTTTGGTCAATTTGTTCGTCAGACCTGCAACCAAAAACCAACAGACCTCACCTACAACTTCGTTCCCGGCAATATCAAACCTGTTGCCATCACCAGATTGATCAGAGAGCGCCGCAACCCCATACCAAGAAACGCTTACGAAACACTTTTGTTTCACCGCGTCAAAATCAAACCCAGGATCCGATCAACCTCCCACTTTGCAACACTAATGGACAAAACAATTATCAGTTGAACTCTCGAATTTCGTTCTGTTCAGCAGCCGTTGTTGCCAATTAATTAGCAGTAATCCTCTGTTCCGGTTGGCCCGGTTCACGGTTCAAAAGTCGTTGCCAGATTGAAACCAGGTAGACCCGTCCATCTGGCTTAATTGATTGTGATCACACTCTATTATTCCGAAGATTTCAAACAGTACTACTGGTCGATTCAGTTTGGTTATTAGGACTAAAATAATTTATCACTGGAGCTTGAAAGCTTCCTAGTAACGGCTACATTGCAACCACCGCCACCTCTACCACCGCTCCTCCGTCCTTAGTCGCCATCAACCCCGTCCGTGTCTCCCTCCAAACGTCCCAATCGCTCACCATCACCACACGCCCAAATTTCTGCTCATCTCCTGCCCCGGCAAATGCACCAACCAGCAGCGAATGGCTCTGCCCATTTCCTGATCAAAGCCACCAGGAGTTCCGTTTCGGCGTTTCGTGCCCCGTAAGCACGCGGCCGGCTCCATTCCATTTGCCTTTACTTCTTTGCCAACACCTTAGGTGAAGCGTCTCGTCGGACTTAGCGCCCAAGAGACCATCGTCTTTACCCTTCATGATCCTCTCCTCGCTGCACGCCTGGGTGTATTGTACTTGCGGCGCGCTCTGTTGCCTTGTCCTGGTTCGTCCTCGAGCTTCTGTCGATCCGTGCGTCGTCCAGGGCAACACACCGCGGCTTCTCGACCGGTCCAGGTTAGCTTTGTTTGCTTGCTCATCCTCCTGTTCGATCTTCCTTCTCCTGTTCTGCTGTGAGAGGAGTGTGAAATTTTCTTCCATGAACCCTCGCATATATACGCTTCGACACTTGCAGTGGTAGAGCCATTCTTCCAGTCTCATCAGGACTCGTGCTTTTCTCATAAAAGTGTGGTTCCCTGTGTGTGCCTTAGGCTGGAGCAAAGGAAGGAATATTTTCTCAGTTGATGATCACGGGAAGGTACCTTGAAAGAACTAGATGCTTCAGAAAGTTCCAGCAGGAAGATCGTTAACCGTGAAAGTTGGGCACTGAGTGGTAATGGAAAAGGGAGGGTTGAAAATGTTCAACATAGTTTCTGCGTGGAACAAGAGGAGGAGAAGCAAATCGCTCGATCAGCTAAATCCCTGTGAGTGCAGCTAACTTCTTTTCTCATGCCTTTAAAAAAGAAACTCCTTTTTCTTCTGCAAATCCAAATGCGACCTTTACCTGACCAGCCGATGCCTCTGCAGGGGTGTACAAGCCAGCTGAGCTATGGCAGGCCAAGGAGCAGAGCCCGCCGCCGAAGAAGCGCAACTGCACGATGGTGTTCACGCTCAAGGAGATGGAGGAGGCCACCAACATGTTCAGCGACCGGAACCTCATCGGCAAGGGCGGATTCGGCAGGGTGTACAGGGGCGTGCTGAAGGATGGCCAGGTGCTTTTTCATTCACTCTCACCAATGCCTGTCTATTTTTCTTTTTCTGTCGGCGCAGCACTCTGTTCACAAACTTCAGACGCGTGTGAAGATATCTTCCTGATATGATATACCAGAGGTTAACGTTAATTTGTCATTTAGCATTTTCGAATTATTGGCAGTTTGGCACCAATCAGTTTGGAAGAGAGAAGTCCTACTTAAGTTGTTTTTGTTTGGCCAATTATTAAAATTCAGGGCCATACATAGAGGATGTGGTAAGCTCAGCAGACAGCAGAAAAGATCACAGTGGTGTGACACCGGGCCTTAACATCCATGTCCAGAGAAGCATCGGTCAAATATAACCAACCATCGATTGATTCGAAAAGGAAACCTCGAATACGAAGTTTTTTTCTTATTTTTTATTTTTAAAGTTGAATCCGTTCTTTCCTCCACTTCCGAATTTGTTGTTTCTGATAAATTTCGACTCGGTAGTCTAAAAGTAACCCTGCTGCTGTATATGAATTTGAAGATTGTGGCTATCAAGAAGATGGACCTGCCTACATACAAGCACGCAGACGGCGAGCGCGAGTTCCGGGTGGAGATCGACATCCTGAGCAGGCTGGAACACCCCAACCTGGTCACGTTGATTGGCTACTGCGCCGACGGGAAGCACCGGTTTGTGGTTTACGAGTTCATGCCCAAAGGCAACCTTCAAGACATCCTCAACGGTCGGCACCAACACCGACTACATATTGTTAGTGCTTATTAAGCACATTTCCACATGTTTCTTCTCATCTTCGGCCGGAACTTCCGATTTTTTAGGCATTGGGGAGGTCAAGATACTGGACTGGCCACTGCGCCTGCGGATCGCGCTCGGCGCGGCGAGGGGGCTGGCGTACCTGCACTCCAGCACGGCCGTCGGCGTCCCCGTCGTCCACAGAGACTTCAAGTCTAGCAACATCCTTCTCACCGAACACTTCGAGGCAAAGGTAGGTACTTTTTCACTCTTCCGGCATTACTGGACACCCAGTCGTTCACAATCTCTGGTTGAAGAAAGAAAACTTTTTCTTCAGATATCAGACTTCGGGCTCGCTAAGCTGATGCCGCAGAACCTTGACCTGTACACGACCACCAGAGTGTTGGGCACGTTCGGCTACTTCGACCCTGAATACGCACTGGTATCTTATCTTGGCGCATTCAGAGTCAGACAACGCGATGCTGAATATTACTACTAATTTAGTTTTCATAAACAACGCTTCAATTTTTTTCAGACGGGGAAGCTTACCCTGCAGAGCGACGTGTACGCGTTCGGCGTGGTGCTCCTGGAGCTGCTCACCGGGCGGCGCGCCATCGACCTGAGCCAGGGGCCCCAGGACCAGAACCTCATCGTCAGGATCCACCAGGTGGTGGGCGACCGAAGGAAGCTGCGCAAGGTGGTGGACCGGGACATGGCGAAAGGGTCCTACACGGTGGAGTCGGTGTCCCTGTTCGCGCGCCTCGCCGCGCGCTGCGTCTGCTTCGAGAGCGCCGGCCGCCCCTCCATGCAGGACTGCGTCAAGGAGCTCCAATTCATCATGTACGCCAACATGAAGATATGACCTGAATTTCGAAGGGCGGAGGTAATATTACCGTAAGAGAATACTACCCGATGGGGATGCGCAACTGATGGGTTGTTAGAGCTTTTTGTTTGGCGCCAAGTTCATCAAAGTGGGTGATATCATGACGTTTGTACAGGACAGGACTTTAGTAACTCATCGTTGCATAGGATCGAATGCTCTTTGATCTATGAAGAGCGAGGTTTCTAAATTTTTTTACATGAATTCTAATTTTCATTTGTCTGAAAATTAAAGGGTGCTTGATACATGCCACGTACGACATATTGTGCATACCATGTACCATTTTTCTTATATCTGATCATTATTTACTCCAACCAATCCACAAGCTCAGCAAAACGTGCTATACGAAACTAAAACTGGAGACGATTACGAAAACGCCAGCCAGGATTAATCCTTTTAACCATTCTTATGGAGATGAAACCAAAAGACATAAAAGATTGGAATATTGAGAAGGAGTTTGCAAAAATAGAAATTTGTAGAAGCTAACGGAAATTGTTTTTCGTTTTATTTGCTTCTCTATCTCTATTGTTTTGTGTTTGTCATTCTTTTATGCTTGGGTGCTTTCCCCGTCTCTTTTCTTCGTCGTTTCCTTTTGTTTTGTTGGATTTGCTCATGTTCTATTATTCTTTTTATTTTAATTCGCTTTGGGTCTTATCCGTGTTGGTTGTTGGAGGTTTTATCTCTAACATACCCTAATTTAGTTGGGACTAAAGGCATGTTTGATTCATTTACAAACCTTTCCATATTAAAAAATTGGCACGTCACAATTTTCTACTAAGTGACTGTATGATTTTTATTAAAACTATGACTTGTCAAATTGTGATCCCACCTATCATCCATCCATAATTTTATTAGACTTTGACAAAAGTGCGGTGAGCACAACATTTTTGACAAATTGTGATACGAACATGTGACGAACTGTGATAATGAACCAATTAAGATGTTTGGTTTATACATCATCACCTATTGTAATTGTTAAATATGTACATCTAACTATATTTTCAGACAACTAAAAAGTTTACTTTTTTATAAATATTTATAAGATTTTGATAGATAGGTAACTAAAATGCTAGCTAAGTTTTTTATTCCATAAAACACAAAAAGTAAAACATCGGTAACATCAAATGTTTTTGTTGGTCGGCCAAATTTCGGTGAAGAATCAAATACTTGCCAAATTTGATTGGCGCATCAATTTTTGATAAGGTTTTCGTTGGTAACCATCGAAACAAACTTGGGTCTACTCCGCAGTGACTCGATGAGACCAAACCGTCCCGTCCAAAGCGTGCACACCGGCACAGCGCGGTGAAGCCGGTCACGACTCACGAACCACGCCCGATGAGATCTCCTCCCCGATTTCTCACTCACTAGTCCTCCTCCCTTCCTCCGCCCTGTTCGCCTCCCTGTCGGGATCGAGTCGCCGCCGCCCCACCCCATATGGCGCAAGGCTCAGCCCCCTCCGCCGCTGCAGCTGCCGGCGGCGGCTGCCTCTCCACCCCCGCTGTAGCGACGACTCCCCCGGGCACGCCCCGCGCGTCCGCGGCGGCGTCGCCACCCGCACTACCAACCTCAGGTTACTACGCGGTGGAGCTCTACTTCGATCCGGCGCTGGAGAACCAGGTGCTCAAGGCGTGGAACGCGTTAGCGCGGCGGCAGCTCAGCAGCCGCCTCATCGACACCGCCTCCCGCCCGCACCTCCCGCTGCTCCACCTCCCGGCCACCGCGCTGCCCCTCGGCGGGGACCCGCTCCCCCGACTCGCGCCCTCGCTCCGAGCGCTCGCCTCCCGCCTCGACCCGCTCCCGCTCGCCCTCTCCTCGCTCGCTGCCCTCCCCGCATCATCCTCCCCGTCCTCGTCTCCCGCCCCGCACGACCCTGGCGTGCTCTTCCTCGCGCCCACGCCCTCCGCGGCGCTGCTGGGGCTCCATGCGCAGCTCTGCGAGCTGCTGCGGAAGGATGCAGGCGTCGAGGTCCCCGAAGCGTTCCGGCCCGACCACTGGGTCCCACGGTGCGCCGTCGCCGTCGACGTGCCCCGCGGTCGCATGGCCGAGGCCTTCTGCGTACTTCGGGAGCTCAAGCTGCTCCCCGTCTCCGGGTACGGGATGGACATCGCATTGGTCGAGGTCACCCAGACGGTTAGGGAGCTCGTATCCTATCCACTCGGCGGTAGCGGTGGCGGAGCTGACTGAGAGGTAAGATGCTGTTCTGTTGGATCTTGATCTGACATTTGAGATTTTTATTCATTGATCTGGTCACCTCTAGCTTGGTAGCTTGGGAGAGAACTTGGAACCTTGACACTGAATGTTTATCTTGGCATGAGTGCATAAGTAATGTGCAATCAAGTAGGAGGTTGATTGGATTGCTTCAGGAGTATTGAGTTAGAGTGCAGTAGTGGAAGTCCTTTAGTGCAGGAAACATCAACCAATTGGTTCTATATAAGGGGTGATAATATACTGACTGAATTGCTTTAAACACACTAGAGGAAGCTATCCTTAGATGTTGATGCAGCACATGCGTTTTTGTAGATTACAATAGAGCAAAAAGCCTTAAGGTTTTTTTTTTTTTTTTTTTTTTTGGGTGCCTATACAGGTTGACCTTGATCTCATTAGCAGATAACTTTGGATTACCTTGAAACTTGCGAGGGACCACTATGAACACACCTCCTAGAACATTTTTTAGGCTGACACATTCGAAAAATTGAAACCAAATGTAAGGAGGTACATATGGTTGTAGATTACTATGTTGCCTAACTGTTGATTTTCTCCTCCGTGATTGATCATTTGCCATTATAATCTGTGATATTAAGGATGCATAAGATGTTTGTAATGATATTCACTCATAAGGCAAAGGCCAAAATGGTTGTATTCTTGTATTTTAGCTCGAAGAGAAAGGCAAAAATGGCTGTATTCTTGTATCTTAGGTCTTAGCTCGAAGATTTTCAAATATCTCACAATCTATTTGCTGATACTCCTTAAAAAAAAAAAACACTATGTGCTTATACTGTTAGTACAGGACTTCAGCAGAGTGTGACATAATAGAGGTACATGTGTATGTGCAGTCTGAATAATTCAGTCCATTAATCAATCTGTTGGTAAAAATTCTTGATATGTACTTCCAATACTCAAAAGTCAACAAAGTTTTGGTGCATAGCAGTTACGTAAAGTTGGCTGGTCATATTCGTGCAGCGCAGGCATCAGTATATTTATCTAAAATACAGAGAGCTAATGACTATGGTGTTTTATCCAACTATGCATAATTTATTTCCTCAGCTACACAAACATAATATTATGATTATCCTGACTCTGAGCTAAAACTCATGGAAAATGTACACTAACATAAGATGAAATTTGCCTCTATGTCATCCGTAGTGAAAATTTGAGCCGGTCAATGTTTAGTAACTAACATTCCAGGATAATTTTGGTTGTGTCATGAGGGCAACTTATTTCTTAAATTATACTCCTACATTATCACATAGGCTAACATTAAGTCCTTTTCTTGAATTCTATGGCTGGTCTGCAATGACCCGGGCATTATTCTTCATTCTCACCTTGTTGTTCAAGTCCCTGCGGGCAGGCATTTGTTTTCTATTGATCATCATGTGACCTTCACACATTTCTTATGTACACCCCCCCCCCCCCCCCCCCCCCTCCCCAAACAAACCCCCCAACACACACACACATCCACCCCAATTCATTTTGAATGAGTCATCGTCATTCATATTTTATATCTATCAGTCTTAGGGAAATATGTTATGACTGACCAAGGTGTGAGGTAAACTAGCAATGCACATGGCAGAACCTTGATTATTGGTTATACTGTCTTTTTACCCTTTTTGTTTTTGTTTACTGCTCCTTTCGTCTCCTCTTTTCTTTTTCATCTTTCTCTTTTTCTGTTGTTTGTGTTGGGTATTTCACCCTTTTTTACCTCTAGTTGTTTTGTTTTATTGCTCTTTTACTCTCCCCCTTTTTCTTCCTTCTTTTTTCTGGTCTTGATTTTATCTGTTGCCTGAGTTCGGTCCAACGAGTTTCTGCTCTACGCTACCCCAACTGCCTTGTGACTAAAAGGCTCGTTTGTTGTTGTGGCCAAGAGGTGTTAGGTCCTTGCAAAAAAGGTATCATTCGCCTTATCCTGCTTTTTCTTAAGCTGCCACCGTGCTTTGGCTCTGCCTTCCTGCAGTTCACAAGGATTATACCATATCTTGGCTCACCATGCCTTACTAGCACTGCTCACATGCATCTTGATCCCAAGGACCATACAGTTGTGGCGAATGGCAATCTGTTGTTGTGGAGACATTGATTGCTCTATTTGTGTTAATATGAGAGGGAGGGAGCAGCATTGCACAAGAAAATTCTGCCATGATCTAAGTTTGTTATTTGTAGCAAAATTCTTTTGCTAACCAGTAGAACTACAACAATACAAACCAGGAAAATACAAATGGCCCCCACACCCACACACTTGTCATTGGAAGTGAAAATGCGTCTCAGCCTCCTTGGTGTTCACTGTGATCTGGTGGAGCCTGCTGGTGTTAGGAGAGATGAGCCATGCTGATGGGATCTTGGCAATGGCCTGGGCATTCGGTTAATACCGTTAAATCGGTTCGGTTAATGCGGTTAAGAAAAATTTCGGTTAATGAGAACTGATAACCGAACTTGATCAGAAAATAATCATAACCGCACAATTCGGTTAACGGTTAATTCGGTTCGGTTATGCGGTTAACCGCATTAACCGCAATATCCAAGTTTAGTTGTAGTTGATGTTAGTTTGGCTTCATATCGCCTTGTCGCCGTATTGTCGGAAGCGTGCAACTTCTCCTCCGCACGCCTCCCGCTGTCCATGCCTCGTCCATACCATCAAGTTTAACTCAATTTAATTATTTATATGTCACAAACGACTCATTTTACTAATAAAATTTATTAGATGGCTAGTTAAATGGAGCTAATTCGGTTAATTCGGTTTGTTCGGTTAATCAAGGTCGAAACCGAATAAAATTTGGTTAACCGTAATAGACAAAAACAAAAACCGAAATCAAAATAAAAATTCGGTTAATCATATATTTCGGTTCGGTTCGATTCGGTTCGGTCGATTAACCGTATTTTCGGTTAACCGCGCCCACCCCTGCTTGGCATAACAATTGAAAGAGAGGGGTGGCAGCAGTGGAAAATTGACATAATTGGGGGGGGGGGGGGGGGGGGGTTGAACAAAGCACAAAGGATGGATTGGATATACCGAAACCATATAACAATTGGATTGCTGAACTGTTTAATGGATGAATTCTTTATGAAACTAAAGAAAGAGGAATCTGTAGTTGTTTTGTTTCTCGTTAACTATGTGTGGAACACCTGGACCCAATCATTGAATCATGTTTGTAGTAACTTCTGTACTTTATTTTTGTTGAAATGAACCAAACTTATGGCTGTGGAAATGGACATAGTGCGAACATCTATCCTTGCACTTGCTTTCCCCTGAGGTTTGACACTAAATTCTCAGATAATAGCCTCAGACCAAAGATTATTATACAGGCATTATTGTAGTCTTCCAGCATCAGAAGAAGTATATGTTTCATGACTATCTTATGTATCTTGAGATAGAGTTTAGACATTAGCAAAGAACCAATTGACCTTGTACATGTCATAAATGTTGTAATAATGTGGTTGTTTTGACAATTTACGCGTCATGTGTTGTAGACTTGTAGTAATGTGGTTGTTTGCTTTTGATCAAATATACTAGTAATTGATAGAGCAGTGTGAAAACAAACCTTATTATTATGCTGGCAAGTTGTTTGTTTGTTCCTACCTTATTTTTTTGCTCATTGTTCTAGAACGTGCAATCGTTCTTTTGAAACATATAAAGTATTAAATACTGAAGTTAGATTTTTCAGACTAGGGCAAGAGCATGAATGACTTATATGCATTGATGTGGAGCTAGGAAGTATCTAGCAAGGATATTTAGTTCATTTGCCTTGTCATAGTTATACAAACCTAATTTTCCATGTACTTCTGGACTCTGGAGCACAATTAATTGGCCAAAATATTGGACATATTTTTTCCCTGGTTTATTTTCATGCATATGTATTTATAGCAGCGCTTATTCTATGTTGTTCAGCACTTCAAAGAGTAGAAAAGCTCTGTTCTTAATCACTGTAAGCAGAGGTACTAAGTGTTATAGCTAAATCTGATCTATTGTTTTTTTACAGGTACTGTTGTATGTTGTACTTTGTACAATATTTAGAACATTCTGGACGGACAATCATATTTAACAAGGACGAGACATCAGCACAATGATGCTGTACCATTTCCCCGTCCAAGTTGCCTTCTCCCGGAGAGCAGCAGGGGGAAGAAGTCAAGAAGGCTACATTATACTGTATCCTAACACAGTGTTTTCTTTGATCATTTCCTTAATCTTTTAGTTGATAATGTATTTGCTGTTCCCCATCGATAGTAGAGACTTTAAAGTGTCACCCATGTACATTCAAATTTACTGTAATGCGTTATCTGTGTGCGTTAAAACTCAAAACAACATGTTCACCTCATTCTTTAATCTCCAGATTCTTGTTCCATTCTTCAGAAAAAGCGAGCCAGGAAACGTGTTTCGTGTATAGAGCACTGGCTTCTCTCTGGCCCAAGGCACGGTGCTGGCGTTGCTAGTGCTGTGTGGATGACAAGGATTAGTAATAGTATTGAGCAGGACGTGTTGCCCACTTCCAGTGTTAATTACTGATGATTCGAGGAGTGCCCGTCTGTGACGTGCCATCGAGATTTCTGTCCCAGAAGAGAACAACAGGAAGCCACGGTCCCATTAATGAAAAGCATCAGCACGAACTCGCCGCGATCTGCACCTGCCGGCGCCGGTTCAGGCCGACAAGCCGCCGCCCCAAGCGTGGAACACCGTAAGCTACAGTGACATACTGACATCTCGAGGAGCGTGACCCCAATCAAGCGTACTAAATTCGTTTTTAATTGCAGTTTTGATCAGCCTACATTTTTTTCCGAAATAGTTTTGATCAGCCTACAATCATAAATTAGCAAAGACTAAAACCAGACCAATCAGAAAACAATCGCAAAAGCTCTCAAGAACTACTAGTAGTAAGTAGCACATTACAAATTTCACCCTTTTTTAGGAGGGGCCTTTCTCAAGCAAGAGGTTTTAATTCTAATCCAGACTAAAAATTGAAAACTGTTGATACAAAGTCCTGGTCGTTTATCTTCACGGCGACGAGGATGCCGCGGCGTCGACGCTGTCGGCCCAGCGCTTGACGATCTGCAGCAGGATCTCGTTCCACGTATCGATGGGTCCGGGCAGGCACCAGTGCACGCAATCGTTGGGCACCCGGTCCCTCTCGCCGCCGGCAAACGGGAACGGGTTCATGTACGCGCCGGGGTGCCCGTCCGCGCGCATCCCGGCGAGCCGCGTGACCTCCAGCGCCTCCACGTTCACGCCCGCCCCGCGCGCCCTCGCGTCCGCGCGCGCCGCGACGACCTCCTCGGCCTCGGCGCTGGACATCTCCCGGTCCATGTACTCCATCTCGCGCTCCCCGGGCGCGTAAGGCTCCGTGCGCGCGCACGCGCGGGGGCTGTCCCAGTCGCCCTGGAAGTGCGCCGGCGAGAAGGTGGTCACCACGGCGAGCTTCGGGCGAGGAGGAAGGGCCGACCTGGCGGCGCGGACGACGACCTCACGGAGCGCGTTGCGGACGGCGAGGCGGAACACGCCGAAGAAGCCCGTCTCCGTGCGGTTGGGCTCCGGGCAGTGGTGGCACCCGACGACGGCGCCGCGGTCGTAGTACAGGGCCGAGTGGAGGAACCAGTGGCCCGCGGAGAGGACCACCACGTCGAGGCCTGGGACCTCCGCCGCCCACCGCTCGTCGGGCTGGTCGAGGTACAGCCGGTTGTAGTTCATCCCTCCCGCGGCATTGGACTTCTCCGTGCCGTTCACCAGGAAGGGCGACCAGAAGACGGACACCGTGGCGTTGTGCGACGGGAAGGCCCACCGCCGGAACTTGCGCAGCTCGTCGCCGTCCCCGTCACCGTCGCCCCCGCCGGCCCCGCGCACCAGCTGCGCGGGGAACGCTGAGCTGAGGAGGCAGACGAGGGACTCGCACTGGTTCCGCGCGAGCGAGTCGCCCACGAAGGCGACGTGGCGGCCGCGCACCAGGCGCAGGAACTCGGCCGGGTTGAACGGCGGGAGCGCGCACCGGCTGGCGCGCGGTCGCCACCGCCAGCGGAGGTACCCGGTGTCGGGCCGCCCGTGCGCCTCGCAGTTCTGCCCGGACTTGATTGTATCGCCGCAGGTCGTCGCGTTGTAGAGCGGCACTGCCTCGCTCCGCACCCATTCCCCGTCAGTGTAGTCGCACCGCGGCGCCGGCGTTCTCTTCCTTGGCGCCGCCTGCTGCGGTTTCGGGGCGGCCGTCGTGGTGGTGGTGGTGGTGGTCGGAGGAGGAGGCGGTGGTGAAGGGAGGGAGAGGAGGTAGTGGAGCAGGGCGAGCGGGACGAGCGCGTAGAGCGCGAAGGCGAGGATCCGCTTGGTGAGGAGCGGAGGAGGGATGGAGTGGTGGCGTGGAGTGGAAGAGCCCATGGGTGGTGTGGTGGGATCGGTGAGGAGAGCAGCTGGTCGATCCAAGATGTCTGAAAATGCCAAAGAACCCGGGAGATGGTTAATGCGTCAACGGGCGGGATCACTTGTCCACGAGATTGTCTCCTGCAACGTACGGGCCACGCGTCGTGCCTTGTCGCGTTCAGATCGGAAGGGCCGTGGTCGCCGGAGGAGCGGTCGTAGTTGAGACGTGCGGGGCCGTACCGTGCGCACGCATGCTCGCCACCGCCGGCGAGCTCAGCGCGAGCGTGGCCCGCACCCCTTTCGAACAAGAAGCGGTCCACGCTCTTGCCGCGCCGGTCATGACGCTGCGTGCCGCGCACCCACAGGCCACCTGCGGTAGCGAGCTCATTACCGTACAGGCTGCTGTATCTTTTCCTTTCGGCTAGGCCTGGGCATTCGGTTAATACCGTTAAATCGGTTCGGTTAATGCGGTTAAGAAAAATTTCGGTTAATGAGAACTGATAACCGAACTTGATCAGAAAATAATCATAACCGCACAATTCGGTTAACGGTTAATTCGGTTCGGTTATGCGGTTAACCGCATTAACCGCAATATCCAAGTTTAGTTGTAGTTGATGTTAGTTTGGCTTCATATCGCCTTGTCGCCGTATTGTCGGAAGCGTGCAACTTCTCCTCCGCACGCCTCCCGCTGTCCATGCCTCGTCCATACCATCAAGTTTAACTCAATTTAATTATTTATATGTCACAAACGACTCATTTTACTAATAAAATTTATTAGATGGCTAGTTAAATGGAGCTAATTCGGTTAATTCGGTTTGTTCGGTTAATCAAGGTCGAAACCGAATAAAATTTGGTTAACCGTAATAGACAAAAACAAAAACCGAAATCAAAATAAAAATTCGGTTAATCATATATTTCGGTTCGGTTCGATTCGGTTCGGTCGATTAACCGTATTTTCGGTTAACCGCGCCCACCCCTGCTTTCGGCGTTGGATTTCATTTTCCTTTCACTACTGTACAGTGAGTGAGGTGAACTGGGCCGAAGTCGGGAAACGTGACATGGGTCTCTCTGTGCCTTTCGTTGCACGCAACGAGAGCAAAAGAAACAAGTTGGGCCGCGGCTTTTCCGTATACTACTTTCTTGTCCTTTTGAATTTCAAAACCCAGTAGTACACTAGTACTAGCGGCGGCCCACTGACATGCGGTCCCTCCGCCGCCCCTACTATGCTCCGACTCTCCCCACTCCTCGTTTCAGAATTCAAGAGTTTCGACCCCGAGCCACACCCGCACGCGTCGCGCTAGGCGCTAGCTCACCGCGATCTCCTCCGCATCCGCCGTCCGCCGGCGACCTCCTCCTCCTATCCTCGACGATCTGCACTTCGCCGGTAAGCCTCTTTTGCGCCCTTCCTCTACCTGCTCCTTTATCATTTCCACTCGTGCATCCTCACGTCACTCGCGAATCTGCTCTTCTCCGCCGCCACAGCCTCATCGGGAGTTCCGCGGCGCGTGTCTGTGTCTCGCGATGCGATCCGCCTCCAGGTGGTTCGCCTCGGCCGCGCCTCGACGCCTCTCGCCGCGCGGCCTCTGCTCCGCCGGGCCACCGGAACCGACGGATCCGCGCCCGGACCGCGCGGAGCCGGACGCGCAGCTCGTTGGCACGCTCTGCCGCGTGTTAAGCGACTTCCGCGGTCCGCGGCACGACCTCCACGCCGCGTTGCGTGGTTTCGAGGCGCGCCTCACGCCCACGGTGGCGGCTGCCGTCCTCCGCCGCTGCCGCAACCTCCCCGTCCCTTCGCTCCGGTTCTTCCTCTTCGCCGCCGCGCTGCCGGGGTTCTCTCACCTCTCCGAGTCTCTCCTCATACTTGCCTGCTCGCTTGCAAGCGCAAGGCTCTTCCCGCTGCTGCGCTCCCTGCTGTCGGACCTCCCGCCTTCCGCTCTCTCGCGGGACCTGTTCCCGCTGCTGTTCCGTGCGTACGCCCGTGCGGGCCTCCCGGACGACGCGGTCCGGGCCTTCCCTTCCATGGAGCGGTTTGGGTTCCCGCCGACCCTCGCCGATCTTCACGCCCTCCTTTTTGCATTATCGCATAATGGCCTGGTAGAGCATGCCGAAGCCTTCTTTAGGGATTCAGCGAACCAGTTTGATGTTTCAGCCAAAACCTACACCATCCTGATCGCTGGATGGGCTGTTGCCACGAAGCCAGAAAATGCTCGAAAGCTGTTTGACGAAATGGTTGAGTCAGGGGTAGAGCCTGATGTGCCGGCGTATAACGCGTTGATTGATGCGTTGTGTCGAGGTGGGGATGTTGCTCTTGCGCAGGCACAGCTGAAAGATATGCAACTCAGCCGTGGGCTTGTCCCAGATGCTGCTACTTATGGGCCATTCCTTCGCTCCGCCTGCACAGCAAAGGATGCTCGTGCAGCTCTTCGTGTGCTAGATAGGATGCGCGCTCGTGACCTTACACCAAATGTGTTCACATATAATGCTGTCATTCGGTTACTTTGTGAGTTGGGAGAGATTGATGAGGCCTACAATATCATGTGTGAGATGGACACCCGAGGGCAAAAGCCTGATGTTTGGAGCTACAACACTCTACTTGGTGCACATTGTAAGCTGAAAGAGGTGAACAAGGCATTGCGGCTTATTGCAAGGATGGATAAACACTCATGTATGCCAGACCGTCGCTCTTACAACATGCTTCTAAAAATGTTGATTTCCATAGGAAGGGTTGATAAAGCAATTGAGGTTTGGGATGGGATGGAAAAACGTGGTTTCCATCCTGGGGCTGCAACTTATGCTGTCGTGATCCACGGCTTATGTTGCAAGAAGGGTAGAGCAGAAGACGCATGCAGCTACTTTTTGAGGATGGTAGATGATGGTATCCCACCTTACCAGGCTACTTGTCAGGTTTTGAGGGATAGGTTGCTCAGGCTTGGTCTGAGAGACGACCTTGAGATGCTCACTGATAGGATGCAACGGAGCACATCCTGCACGATACAAGATTTGGCAAGTTTCATGTGCAGTAAGAGGGCACAGGAAGTTAATAGTCTGAACGCTGACCTGGAATTATCAGGGCTTTATCTTAATGAGAGCGAATGGAGGGGGAAATGGAAAGTTGGAGATGAACAGTAACATTGAGAGCTTGCTTACATGTCTTGTGTCCTTCATTGTTTCGGCTTGTTTCCCATCCCTGGTGTGGAAGTTTTAAGGTAATAAACTAATAACATATGTAACTGTACCTCATGATGGACATCTAGTGAGCACCACAGATTCTATTATTCCCCACCGATGAAAGATGTTCATTCACGATCACGATTCTTTTTTTTTTTTTGAGATATATGTCCATCTGCCATCAACACCCCCCCCCCCCCCCCCCCCCCCCCCCCCCCCCCGGGCAATGTGTTTAGGATTCATTAATTGTTTCATTATTACAGCCTCACCTCTAAATTCATGTTATCCTAACGCTAAATGGTAAACAGTCGCTCACCTACTGTTTACTCATTATTCGGGCTAAGCGGTCGATTAAACGGAAACGGCTGGCCACCATTTAGCGGTTAGACTGGTTTACCTTTCATTCCGTTTAGGAAAACAAGGCTCTAAATATCATTATTGTAGTTATTGGGATTTAAATGGTTTTGTGTTCTTTTCAAAGTTTTTTTTTTGTGTGGTTTCTAAGTTTCAACTTTCAAGTTCTCAACTATTAATCTATGTATTATTTTAGGCTGCACTTACAGGTATGTAATGAGGAACTATGCTAATGCTTACAGCAGCGTGAGCTTTGTTTCACCTGTCTGTAATTCATCTGCAGGTTATCATTGTTATTACTTATTAATTGAGTTGCCTTTTTATTTTCAGGATAACATGGAATCGGAGCCATCATCACAAAACCCAGCAGATATGACTGCATTTGTAAGTTCTGATGTCAATGCATTTTTAAATATTTGTTAGTTTGTATATGTATTGTATTTATACAATTTAAATATTGGATAGTAACATAAGAACAGGTTTGCACATGCTTGATTCAGTCAAGATCCACAACTTTTAGTATCATGTGGTTCCAGTGTTCCTCTTTTTTTCTTTTTTTTGGTGTGTGTGTGACACTGCAGGAGAGGCTCCCATGGTGAAACCTGGATGGGAGAATTCTGGCCATTGGCCTTTGCCACTGCACCGTGAGCTCCTTTTCAGGTTTCAGTATAGTTATAAGACCAATTAGATAAACATATGAAACACAGTATTGGATTATTAAATTCAGGATATAGGATGAAGACATGAAAATTTGAGCTATGTTTTGGTTTGCTACCACTCAGATCTGCATTTCAGTTTTGAGAAGAAAGAACCCCATTACTGATTCAAAGCTTTCCATTTCAGGTTCAAAACCTCCTTGGTCAGATGGTAGGTTCCTCTGGGGTGTGGATCTGCTTTTATTAATATCTATTCCTAATTTATCCCCATTTGTTACTCACTTGAATACTGATTATTTCAGCAAACGAGATTTGAGTCTATGTCCCAGGGCATTGTGTCAAAGAATATCCTTATCTGCTATTGATTTAATATACCCAAATTTTCATTCCGTTCTTTTATTTTAACTCAGTACAAAATATGGGATGCGGCGGTCTTTTCCTGGTTATCCTATATTTTTTTGGATAAAATTTTGCAACCTTTAGAATGAAAGAAGCAAAACTTTAGGACACATTTAGAAGAATCTCTCCTAAAAGAGTGCCTTAAGCATTACAAACTGTGTGATTTTGTTGCGTACCTATAAGCAGAATGGAAAGCAGTCATCATGATGAAAGCTTGATAACACCTTCGCTGGTGGTGTTGTATCAGCTTAACTTCTGAAACTGCTTATGATGGGACTCTTTTCTCATTTGCGCTAAGCATGTATAAAAAGAAATTCAAATATTGAAAAATGAAACCACTACCTTTGGTAACTGGTGGAGTTACCAAGTGCACTCTTTTTGTGGTATTATCTTAGTGCACCCAGAGTCCAAGTTGATCAAAGATCAAATTGTACAATCTTGGCATTTTCACGATCATATTCAATGGAAATCGTAGTACCATCAATAGGAATTGTAAATCAGGATTTCGGAGGAACTTTGTTCATGATGAGTATACTGTATATTTGTTTTGCATGAGCAATATATGCTTCTGGTCCACAATCCTCTGTTCTACTTAACTACATTGCACTTGATGAAATGGGAAGCAAGATCGACGAGCTGGAGCAGAGCATCAATGATCTCAAGACTGAGATGGGCACGGAGATGCCAGCCAAGAAGTCAGAGGAGGCAAAGCCTTCTGAATCTGCATAACTGAGATTTGTGAGCGACGATATGGAAGCTGTGACATTTCAGTGTCATGTATATCTTGTCGTCCATGAAACACCTATTTTATGAGTGTGCTTCCAGCTATGTAGACGTGAGGCATCTTCTAGTGCTGTAATCACAGTTTGTGGTCTCCAGACATTATTGCATTGTTACGTGACTTCTCTACAGTGGTTTCTCCATTTGTTGAGTGTTCAACACTGTTGATGCTTTGTTATTTGTATTTAATTTTAAGTTGCAACTTTGTGTATAACAGGATTGATGCTATTTGCTATGTGATGTTGAGTCCTTGTTCAAATTGCCAATTCAAGCTGTTACCTGTTTTTGTCCAGTTCCAAATACTTGTCATTGAATATTTGTCCTTTGCTTCTTGGTACTATAACATACAGTATAAAGTATGAACCAAGCCATTTCGGGATTCATCCTAAGCTTGACACCATCTGCTTAACATTTTCTGCTGGTTTTTGAGTCATTCATTCTATTTTTCCAGAGATATTTTGGAGAAATTCGTTGGACATTTGGTTCCAACAGAAGTCCACTGAGAAGTATCCGCAAACATCTTCTCCGTCGTCCGTGCGTGTGCGTGTGCGTGCTCATGTGCCTGGCGCCTGCCCGCTGCTCAACTCAACCTTCCAGCCTCCCACCGGCCGCCACCAACTCAGCCGCCTCCCAAAAGGCCAAGGCCAATTGGCCAAACACTAGATGACCAGGAAGGCAGTAACCATTCACTGACAAATGGGGCCCTACTTGCCTCCTCCGTTTCCTCGCCTCTCTCCACCAACCCCCCGCCTCCTTCAAAAATTTATTCGCGGAAACTCCTCGCCACCTCGCCGCCTCCGCCCGACGAACAGACGCGACGACCTACTCCACGCCGCCGCCACTGCCGCCGCCGCTATATAATACAACACTACCTCCTCCTCCTGTCCTCGCGATCCTCCGCTGCCGCAAAATGGCAGCCCACCACGTCCGACCCTGCCCCAAGCCCCTTCTCCCCGGCGCCGCCACCGCCGCGCGCCTCGGGGCTCGTCGCCCTGCTGCCGTCGCTGTCCGCGCGGCGCTCTCCACTTCGGCGACAGCGCCCTCTGCGGCGCCCGGGGCGGAGAAGGTGTGGTCGATCCGCGCGCGGCAGATCGTAGACAGCCGCGGGAATCCCACCGTCGAGGTTGATCTCGTCGCCGGCGACGGTCGGCTCCACCGGTCCGCTGTGCCTAGCGGAGCATCCACGGGGATCTATGAGGCCCTTGAGCTCCGTGATGGGGACAAGGCCGTCTATGGCGGGAAGGGCGTGCTCCGCGCCGTGCGCAATATCAATGAGGTCATCGCGCCCAAGCTCGTTGGTGTCGATGTGAGGTAAGCTGCGAATCAAAATTAAACCGAAATGTACTGGAATTCTGTATCTCGATGGTTATCTGATCCTCCACTCTGACTATTGCTGATAGTGTGACTTAACCAGTTGTGAGGCGCGTGTGATCCATGTTCCAACCGCCTCAGTCCATGGGGTTTAATGAGTTGACTAGTTTCACTGCTATCTAATTTGTAGCGTCTGATGATATGCGATTGCACCTTTTTGTTTTGAATTAGTGGTAAAATGCCGTTGAAGTGTCAAAATTTTTGTGCTTTTATTTTATATTTTATAGTGGGGAACTTAGGAGCTAGGATCGTGCTTTGTAGATGTATGAACAAAACAGTATGTGCTTTGATCATGTAGGAATTGAATGGTTTAGACTTTGTAATATGCAATTGGCACTCCTAATCAAATATCAGCGTAAATCCTGAAGACCTTCTAGGATTGAGTAGTGCTGAGAATTCCTAATAAGCATCAAAGAACTAATTGACTCTAGGGAGTAAATTGGTACTGTTGCTTATTATTGGGTTTGCTATTACTGCCAGCAAGTGGATGTTGTGCAGATTATATTTTGTTCCTGGGTACTACTGATACTCCTCACTTTCATTTAGTAGGTTAGAATTCAGTTATTTCGTGGTCTTTTGTTAAGCATATGGAATTTAGTGAAACCATCCTCTTTACATGATTCTTTTTTAATTGTTTACTTTCACACAAAACTTCCTGAGCAGTGTTTCAGTATTTGCATATCTCAATATTGACAGTAATTTAATAGTTTAGTTCATTCGTAGGTCGTGCAACCTCGGTTGACAGATCTAGGTAGTTCATATGAAGCTCAGCTGAACCCCTGTGCATTTTCTAAGTCCAATCATCAATGGTATTGTCTTTCTGTATAAGTTTTACATCTGAATTTTAATGAATACATTATCTTTTCTTAGAATCACTATCACAAGATTTATAGTCCCACTGTCTAAATGGGTATCAGTTTCATTGTACTTGGAAGAGTGCCTTATCTGGACATATGTTTTTGTTTCTCGTGCTATAATGGTAGGGTAGGTTTCTTTGTGTCCCAGTTGACAAATTCGTTGTATGTCTAATTATGTGTGGGTAACTTTCAGTTGATGTGTTGAACATACACATGCTTTGGATGTGGCTAACCACCGTTTCTGGGGGTTCTTTCCTCATAATTTTATGATAATGATAATGATCACACACACATTAAGTAACTGGACATAGGGACAGAAACAATGCCATGCGACCAGAACTTATTGCCATATGGAATCGTACTTTGTTATTTCCATGCCATTTGGATAGCTGCTTATATTTGAAAAGTGTTAAAATCAATTTTTAATCATCATTGTCGTCTTCTATGTCATGTCTAATGCAAATTGTACCTTCCATTTTATCAGGAACCAGAATTATGTTGATGCAATAATGCTTGACATTGATGGAACTCCAAATAAATCAAAATTGGGTGCCAATGCAATTCTTGGAGTTTCCTTAAGTGTATGTAGGGCAGGTGCTGGTGCGAAGGGAGTTCCTTTGTATAAACATATCCAGGAGTTAGCAGGAATTAAAGAGCTCATCATGCCTGTACCTGCTTTCAATGTGATAAATGGAGGGAGCCACGCTGGCAACAATCTGGCCATGCAGGAGTTCATGCTTTTACCAGTTGGAGCTACTTCATTTGCTGAGGCTCTTCGTATGGGCAGTGAAGGTAATAACCCTTTAGGTTTCTTTTTGTAAGATGATATACTCTGATAATTCTATGAATGACTAATTAGTCTTCTAAAATCGTCCATCTTCACTTGGAACGTCTTTGTCTGTATTATAGTTTATCATGTCCTGAAAGGCATTATTAAGGCAAAATATGGTCAAGATGCGTGCAATGTTGGAGATGAAGGTGGCTTTGCTCCTAATGTTCAAGACAACAGGGAGGGCCTTGTCTTGCTGATGGATGCCATTGAGAAGGCAGGCTATACTGGAAAGGTGTGGTCCAATTTATCTTAGATTCATTTGCGCGCTTGTTTATATTTTTTCCTTGGAATACTCAAAAGTCCTTGTGCAGATTAAAATTGGAATGGATGTAGCGGCCTCAGAATTTCTTACGAAGGATGGAAGCTATGATCTAAACTTCAAGAATCAGCCGAATGATGGAGCTCATGTTCTTTCAGCTCAACGTCTTGGTGATCTGTACAAAGAATTTGTTAAGGATTTCCCTATTGTATCGATTGAGGACCCCTTTGATCAGGATGACTGGAGCTCATGGGCTTCGCTGCAGTCCTCAGTTGATATCCAAATTGTGGGTGATGATTTACTTGTCACAAACCCAAAACGTATAGCACAGGCAATTGACAAGAAGGCTTGCAATGCTCTGTTGCTAAAGGTAACCATTTACCATCTTTTAGCGTCCTCTTTTACTCCAATAGTATAGGAATTATATTCATGGATTGTCACAATTGCTATTGGATTGCCAGCCTTGCTGTGATTTTGCGGTATAGCTTTTGTGTTCAGTGTAGTTTATCTACCATGGGCATGCCGTAATGGACCAATTTAGTCAGATATATGCAAGCACAATGCAGTTGAACAATAAACGTCACTATTAATACTAATGATGTCCGTTTTACAGGTCAATCAAATTGGTACTGTCACTGAATCAATTCAAGCAGCTCTTGATTCGAAAGCTGCTGGTTGGGGTGTGATGGTCAGCCACAGAAGTGGTGAAACAGAGGATAATTTCATTGCGGATCTGGCTGTTGGCTTAGCTAGTGGACAGGTAAAGAGCCACCTGATATCCTCGCTGTCACACTATTTGTGCCTATGTTTATGTGATGATCATAACAGAACTCAATTGTATGGTTCAGATTAAAACGGGTGCTCCATGCCGCAGTGAGAGGCTGGCCAAATACAATCAGGTTAACATTTCCTCCGGATGTTACATCCATTTGACCCTGTACCTCTATTTATCAACCCCCTCTATGTTTTCAACACAATCATCTTATATATATATATTTTTTTCACCACAGCTTCTGCGTATTGAGGAGGAACTCGGTAGCGTGCGCTATGCTGGAGAAGCATTCAGGTCTCCGTAAGAACTTTCTATACAGTCGACAGAATTTATGCAGGGCATAAATTATATGTACCCTCTTCTAGAAATAAAGCGTTAGACCCTTGCAATTTGCCAGTGTGACGTTTATGCAACGTACCACACGAGGCGTCCAATTTTTCTGCGGAATTATCGTTTTTAGATAGATGCATCTTAATTGTTGTCCCATACTGTATGTCTGTATGAAATCATCCGTTGCTAATAGAAAGGGACGAATTGCCGATGCTCGCGTAACATCTTTTTTTAATGATACTCATCCGTTGCTAATAGAAAGGGACGAATTGCCGATGCTCGCGTAACGCCAGATGAACAACCAGAGCACCAGCTTCAGATCAAATAGTGAGTAAGTAAGGCCTCCATTAACAATAGAACTAGCACAAACATGTTCCAGCAGATATACTAATAGCTGACCGAAGATGGTAATACGCATAAGATTATACAGTAGATAGCAGCACTGGTTCATACAGTAATATGTTCCTGATGAATCGAATGGTTACGGAGCCAGTCGCTAGAGCTGTGAGATCCTGAAGAGTCCGACGTAGGGCGTGTCGACGGATCCCAGCCAGATCGCGCCGTCCCTCTCCAGCACCTCGCTGACGGTGGCGTTCCCGAGCCCGCGCAGCGCCTCCGCCGCGGCGCCGTCGTCGGCGCGCACCCTGACGGCGGCGACGGACCTGGGCGTGGTGCCGTCGGCCGCCCACGACTTGTCCCGGTTGAGCGCCACCCAGTACCCGCCGCGGCCGTCGTCGCGGCGCACGTTATCGGGGTATCCCGGCAGGTCGGTGAAGGGCTCCGTGGCTCCCGCGCGCGGGCCGCTCAGCCAGTGGCGGAGCAGGCGGCACGACGCGGTCTCCGCCACCACGAGGTGGGTCCGGTCGGCGCTCAGCGCCACGCCGTTGGGGAAGGCGAGGCCCGAGGCCAGCACGGTGGCGTTGCGCGTCGCCGGGTCGTAACGCAGCAGCCGGCCCGTCGCGTCGCCGGTCAGGATCACCATCATGTAATCGCTGTAGCAAACAGGACAAATGGTTTGATGTACTCCTATAGTATTTGCTAAAGCCAGTACTAGTACATCAATAACGAGAAGATACACAATTTTAAAAGTACGTAGCAAGATGACAATGCTAGCATTGTGCTGACGTCGTGCTGTCTGTGACTGTGAGCTTTTTCGCCTGTGGTCGCGATCGAGTTACTAGTGGATTCCGTAAATGACCTGGCAGTGCCGTACCGCCTCCATGCGGCGGACACGGAGCTCAGGTGGAGCACTGAAAAGAGCCGTCAACGCCACGCGTACGGAGACCGTCCACGCGTCGTCGCCGGAACCGCAACAGCTCGATCAAGCCCACCTGGCCAGAGAGGACCCGGCGCCACTCAATGAAAGAGAAGCAGAGAGAGGTTCGTCCCCGTTTTGATGGGTGCCACGTTATCCAACCAGACAGCAGTAAATGGCTGCCCTCTCTTCCGGAGATGGGAAATCATGAATGGCGATCCAAATGCAGGCGATTCGTGATCCAAATGCAGGCTGTGGGCATGAGGGGTGAGCATGCTCGGAGATGGAAATGATAACGATGATACAAATTGCAGGACCAGACCTATCAGTACTAGTATTAACAAATGTAGCCTAGATCGTGTGTACAAGTACGATTGTTAGGACAGGGCAGCTGGATATACGGAGTACTACAAATGATCCCATCGTCCCCATGAGTTGGCGATCCAACCATATGCTGCTCCGAGCCGCCCTGATCGACGGCACAGCAGAGTTGATTACGGGTCCTTCAACTTCGATGCACGGTTACCAGCCAGACGTGTTTAGTTCTCCATTGTTACATCCAGCCCAGTCAACCCGTGCAATCGTGCATTTCTATTCTTTTTTATACTAGCAATCCATGCATTTCAACTTGCATCTAAGTATATTCACCGTGGAGATATATCGAGATCAATTTTCACAGCAAATGTAACGAAATAAAACACTCGCAAAAAAGTTTTAATTGGGTAAAAAATAATTATTTCAGCAAGTCACGGCATTCATGAAACGTTTAATGCACTAGCTAGGAAGTATCATAACGTTGCACATTATTAGGCGTCGCAGGAACACAGGAGTAACGCCGCTCTATACATTTATACGTACGGTTCTACGCCAGGCCAGGCCCGTACGCGTGCACTAACGCGGCACATTACTACTGTACATATATTCACCGCTTATTCAATTTGCTAAATCTTCTAATAGTACAATGGGTTTCTTCTATTGTCTGATCTTCAACAATTTATATCAGAGTTTTCCCTCCTACTGAGAATTTTCATGAGCTATATAATCTTAATATATATTTCTATTATTATTTAAAATCAAAAGGAGAAATCCATGTTGTGGTAGTGATACGCGTGTACAAGTTTGACGAGGCACTGAAACATACTAGTACGGCCGTTAGACGTCCGCGCATCTACCGATCTACGTATCCCGCTACAGTCCATGTGACGGGACGCGAGCCAATTCGCGGGCCCGTATTAGTCCGTACAACGTACCTGCGCTGGTACACGGCGCTGCTGTCAGTGAAGTACACGTGTCCGGTCTTCTGGTCGACGTCGACGCCGTTGACGAAGTTGAGCGGCGCGCCGCCAGCCTCCGTGGCGACGGCCTCCGCCAGCCCGCCGCGGCGCCCGACGCGCATCAGGCCCAGGTACGCGTCCGCGAAGTAGAGGTCGCCCGACGCGCGGTGGAACTGCAGGCCCAGCGGCCGCCCGCACGCGCTCTCCGGCACCACCAGCTTCTTCTTCGCGGCGCACTCCGCCACCGTCCTGCACGAAGCGCGCGCGGGTGAGCTGCAAACGTTACTACTTACTACTACTAGTACTACTCAATAATATGGCGGTGGCGGGGCGGGGCGTGGATGCATATGTAAGAACAGTAAAGTACGCGTGCTTGTAGTTGTGGGCGAACTCGGTCCAGCCGCGGCGGGCGCCGCGCCAGCGGAGGACGCGGCCGTTGGAGACGCCGGTGTATGGCCCGTCGCCGCGGTGGTCGAAGGCCAGGCTCTCCGGGCCGAACGCCGGCCGGCCGATGAGCACGGGCAGGACCCGCTGGCCGACGTAGATGGACTTCATCTCCTCGTGACAGGTGGCCGTGGATGGCGCGTGGAGGAGGAGAAGCAGCAGGAGTAGCGTCCCGAGCGAAGAGGAGAGCTGCAGCAGCATCAACAAGGTGGCGGTCGGAGAACACTTGTTGTTGGCCTCCATTGCGGTCTTGGGAGGGACAGAGGCGCAGCTCGCTGCTCTGGGCGGCCTGTGATGTGTGTTCTGTTGGTGTGTGGTCGGACAGTGTGTGTGCGTGTGTGTGAGGGCGGCGTAATGCGCTTTTTGTAGAAGGTGTCAGCACGCTCATCAAGCTCTCGTCAGAGTACTGAAAACCCAACCATCAGATGCAAACTTAAGTAAGGGCCAGTCTGGTTCATCCGTTCATAGCCAGTCTGGTTCATCCGTTCATGTGTCCGTTTTTGAGGTAGTATACATTTGGCACGGTCTTGGGCAACCGTAAAAGGTATACTTGTTCAAGTTTAGTACTCCCTTCGTATTTTTTTTGATGTCGTCGCAGCTTATTGTACAAATGGTTTGAAATGCTGTCGTCTTGATGCAATCGAAACGTCACTTCTCCTTTTACCCTCAGATAACTCTACGACAGGCAGAGGAAGCAGCGACGGAGGACGGAAGGGATGATGCGGAAACTCGCCCGCGTCCAGCCGTCCATGGCGAATGGATGAGTGCGTGCATCTCCAGCTTCGTTTGGTTGCCGTCGTCGTCCAGCAGTGTCGCAATCTCCAGCTTCGTTTGGGCGCCGTCGTCGTTGAGAGGTCCAACGGCCTTGCGCCGCCGCTCTAAAGGTCTGCGCGGACCGTCGCCGTTGCGCCTTCATTGTTGAGCTCCGCGCGCCCCGGCTCCAAGGCGAGCTTAGATGATGCTGCCCCACAGTCCACGGCCTTCCTCGTCGCCGGATCTAGCCATCCTCACGCTGATCCAGCAGGCTCGTTGTGGCTGTGCTGCTGCTCGTGGGGACTGCCTTGTCGTCGTTCTCACGCCGTGCAGCTCGGGAAGGTGCTCAGTGGTCAGCACCGAGCACGTGGCTTGCCATAGGCAGCAGCAGAGCCATGGTCTGTGCAAGGCCTGACGGCCATTAGCATTTGAACACTATTTTTAATGTCTCTGTTTGGTGTGTTTGGATGCAGCAATCTTTTGGTGTATTATGATCCAAATTGCAACAGTTGTTCATTGATGATGTTCATTTAACCAATGTTATGGACTGGTTTTCGGTGAGCTATGAAACGTTGTGCTTGTTTATGGTTCCAGTTAGTCTCAAGAATTTAGAGTCCTTGCAGTTTTGTTGTTGTCAGTTATGCTTCCTGGAGTATGTAAACGACACATTTCACAACAAGAAACAAAATGGATGGTCCAAGCCTAGAATTTTCGAAACAAAAATGTTCGGTCTCAGTTCAAATGAACAATGTTCTGAATACTGAATCTCCAAATTAAAGTAATTTTTCTGACGATAAACAGTTTGTAGATGATGACCTTTTTGGATGAGAGAAAAAAATGATCTTTATTGAGAGCACTAAAATCATGAAACTGCAGATACACTATGTCGATGCAGCTCACGTGTGGATTGGGAGGCTCCTGTGGTTATCACTTCCAAGAGAGATTGTTCTAGAGCTGATATGATACTGGAAATGCATATGAGATTTTTCTAAAATCTCTCACTGACCATAGATGTTAAGGATGTGTATATTTTCTTGCATCAAATGGATTAAAACTCTGTATATGTACACTGAATGGATTGCTCAACCACTGTTATAGACAGGTTTTGACTGAGCTGTGAAATGTTGTGGCTATTTATGATTCGGTTATAAAGTGTGAAGAGTTTAGAGCCTTAGCAGCTTGTCAGGGTAATATGTGCATTCTTTTTGGGCTATATATTGTTGTCAAGAAATATTATGGATGGTACAGGCACCTAATTTTTGAAACAAACATAATAAAAGTGGAAATGTAAACATGATAAAATTACTGCACACAATGAGCAAACTGAAAGTGTAGTCCTGTCAGCAGAACACTACTCTATAGTTTTATTTCAGATGACAATATTCCACATATATCTTCCCAGACTGGAAACAACATTGTACTCCCTCATTTCGCAATTGACAGTACAAGAGCAATGCGTGCCTACATGAAGACTCAACAGACAACTAGTTTTAGAGTTTAAGAGGGCCGATGAAACCTGTCTTCCTGTCCATCATATTGCAAAGCAAAAACATCAGGACCAGAGTCAAGTATATAACACCGTTTAGACAGAAAACCCACACTGGGCAGCAACTTACTCAAGCTAAACAAAGATGGACATAGCACGGAAAACAGAATAAGTTACATGCAAGGGAGTATAATTCTGTAGTCAATACAGTAACATCTAGGCAGTGACTCAATAAATTAGAAGATTCCTTTAAACAAAGGATCAGAAGGAATGGTTCAGGATCAAGCATAGAATAGCATCATCTCAACCACTCTCTTTTTGTTTTGCTCTGTCAAGTAGGGCTTTAATGTATTAGAGACACGCTTAATTGCACCTTCCTTTTTCATTGATTGTATCTTGCTTTTGCTTACGCCAAAATGTGTTGATAAATCTTCCAGAGTTGTACGGTTTGAGATGGGTACATCTTTAAGCATTGCAACATCAACTAACTTCTTATTATGACCACGCTTCCACTTTTACTAGATACATCAACAGGAACACCTCGATTCAAGCAATCCTTTGTATCATCCCAGATTCTTTGCATCGTCCTTATGTGTACCGAGAAAGTTTCTGAAACCTCTCTTGTATCATAAATTTTTCAAGTCATAAGTCCTGGTGGCTCTTGCAAGCAAAGCTTCAGAAACAACTTTCCATATATGATCAGGGCACTTCCTTTCGACGCCCACTACTTTGAGGAGGTGGAGCAACATCATTGACATCATCACTTCCTTGCTCCTCCGAATCTGCATTCAAATCAATAGCACTCTGAGCATGACTGAAACCTATTGCCAGATTTTCTTGCTTCTCCGGATCTGCATTCAAATCAGTAGCACTCTGAGCATGGCTGAAACCTTGCTGCTCCAAAACTGCATTAAAATCAGTAGCACTGCATATTGGTACATTCAAGTCAATCTCTGCTAACCCTTGTCGGCCTCCAGTAATTGCAGCTGAAGTCCTTGCCAAGTGACTTGAGGAAGGGGAGCTGATGCACACTTGTAATCTGGTGAAAGGATCATTCTTCTCAAGGGTGATTGATACATGCCCATGCTCAAATAAGGTGACTTCCTTTTTCTATTTCCTTGCTTTTCTTGTAAGATACTGCAGGAGTACTTAGAAATTAATTAAGATTCTACAAGAGTACAAGAGGATTTATTTAATTAAGCCAACCATTGAAATGCAGATGCAAGCCAATCCACTCACTCCAGATATGCTATGACACTTGCTGGTCAATGAACACACTTGCAAAATACTGAAGTGATAACATACTCAGACCTATCAAAACTGTTGTCGAGGTTCGTTACCGTCGACTAGTGAATTTATCGTAGGGGGTGCGTTTTGAGGCTTCGATGGTTCGCTGAGAGGACAAAAGGTTTATACTGGTTCAGGCAACGATGCCCTACGTCCAGTTTCCGAGCTGCTCGTGTTACTCGCGACAAGGATTACAATGGGGGTTACAAGAGGAGAAGGGGAGAGTGCTCCCCGTCTCTAAGTGTGTTCGTCGGTGAGTATTCAAAGGCTAGAGTGAGCTAGTCAGCGTCGTGGGCGCGTAAGCTTGTGAAAAAACTTGTTCTTCGTCTTCGGTCTCCTTCTCCTTTTATACTGTGATGTGGGGAGGTCCGGTTCCGTGGAGCAGGTCATGGCCGTACGTAAGTTGGGCCTGTCCACGGCGGATGACGTTTTCGGTGTGGTGGTGTTGCTACTGCTCGGCGGAGTGGCCCGTGCCGTCACTCGACGGAGTCCCGTCCGTATGGAAAAACACCACTGTAGGCATTGACGTGGTGACGCCGTAGTTGTGACTGTCGCTCGGGACGTCCCGTCGTGAAGGGGCGATGAGTCTCTGACAGGGGCTGTAGGAGCGACGTCCATCCCATGGACGGTGCACGTCGTGTGCATTTAACGCCCACTTGCCTGGGTAGTGGGTGGTTCTACCTGTCAGCGAGCGTGGGTGTGTCAGGCATTTATTTTCCAACCGCCACTGTCCAACCTACTCGTGGAGTAGTGGGCGATTTGCTCGACCCTGAGGTCGAGCGAGACGGAGACGCGTTCGCTCGACCCCCATAGAGACGGGGTCGAGCGCGTCGCCCGCGCGTGGAGGATCCGACCCCTCCGCGAAGGGGTCGGGCGAGGCGGAGATAGCCTGTTGGCTTGGTCTGTTGTGCACCTGTACGGTGCGGAGGTTGGTTAAGGTGGGGATTATTTATGCCTTGATCGCATTTGTTAAGGTCGAGGGTCATGAAGGTTAACTACCTCTGGTATTGACCCTTAACAGTAGCCTCCAAGTGAGGCCTGATCTCCTTGTGAAAGGGAGTCTGGAGTCACTCACATCGGGAGAGGTAAACTCGTGATGGTAGGTGTTGAGGGTCAATACCAGTGATGACCGGTATTACCGGCCCTCCGACTGCTTTACGTATAAAGCAGCGAGCGACCTCCGTCTCGCCCGACCTCTATGCCACGACGCGCGTACAGTGGCTCGGGCCCACAGACAGGTCCGCCTCGCCCGACCCCCCCGACCGGGGTCGGATCATCCGCCACTCGACTCAGGCGCCCGACCTCACCATGACGGGGTCGGGAGCTCGTGCCAGAGTCCGCCTCGCCCGACCCCAGGGGTCGGGCGATCGCTCCCTCCCGACCCTCAGGGGTCGGGAGCGCCACCTACCGCAACAAAGGCGATTGGCACTGAGTGGTTGAGTGATAAAAGCTCAACGACTCCCGTGGCTACCGAAGCCCCCCGTACAAGTGGGCGGTAACCGCCCACGTCGCACAGTGAGGGCAAGGCCGTCACTATGCGAACGACCCCCGTCAAAGCCCATCCCTTCTATCGGGACGGGACGGCCACGATTGACATTCTGACCAGGTATGGAAGCAACGGCGACTGGTCCTTCTCTCCTCCAACCCCTCGTCGGAGGACGCTCCACCATGCTGAAAAGACTTCCCTCGTTGACGGCCATCCCTGTGGCGCCACCGACCAGAGAAGCACCGTCATGTCTGCGACGTCATCCACAGCGGCCGGCACAGAGTCTGAGGCGTCAACAGCGCGGCCTACAGGACGCACGGCCATGCCGTCGCCCACTCCCTCGCGCCGACCCTCTATACGCCCACCTCCCTCCTTGCAGTATAAAAGGGGGAGGCGGGAGAACGACGGGGGCAGGCTGAACATTAGACCACACGTAGAACACCAGAGACTTGGGAGCTCGTCCCTCTCTCACCCGTTTGTAACCCCCTACTACAAACCGTCGCGAGTAACACGAACAGCCTTATCGAACTGGACGTAGGGCACGTTGCCCGAACCAGTATAAATCCTTGTGTCCTCTCGCGAACCATCCGAACCAAAACACGCACCCCACGATACTAATTACTCGTCGGCCACAACGAACGCCGACAGTAGGCTCGCGTTGGGCCTTGTCGAGCTTACGTGTTCTGCGATCCCGTAATAGATCTCTTTTCGTGATTCCGTTCCCGAGACTCCCGCTCGTTGCGGTGGTCCGATCGTAGACGCGGTTCGACTTGTGTTGTTCCTCCAGCGCATCTGTCCGCCAGACGAGGAGGTTGAGCCGGGCCACGCTTTACCACGGAGGCCGAAGCGTGACGCTCGTCGAGTTACAAACGGGAGTGTTCGAGTGAAGCCCGAGCTCCCTTCGGGGGGAGCTCTGATGGACCAGCTGGTGGTCGACCTCAATATTCCTGGTTGCCGTCCCAATCTGGTACCCGGATGCCATTCGCTAGGCTCCGAGGGCTCGTTGCCTTCTGCGGTGAAATACCCATGGGTCAGCGAGAACCGGGACTCGAATGCGAAGCGAGATGCCCTCAGCGCTCGTGCGCCAGGGTATTGGCCGCTAGCGGGCCCATCTCTATCCACCCCTCACTCTATTTTCGCCCTGAGCGGCTGTCGAACCCGTTCGTTGGGCCAGCCTTCGAACTCTTTGGGCCGTCAGGGCATATTTCAGCCCAAGCCCCTGCCTACCAAAATTTATTTTGTGGCAGCGGCGCAGCAGAGGCGCCTGCCGTGACGGGACGTGCGGCAGGGATTTTAGTCTTCGGGGGTTATGAGTACACGCGCGCGTGCGCTCGATCCCGCCGAGCAGACGGCCATGTAGGCCCTGCCTGCAGCGACCGGCGGTAGGCGCCGCGTGGGCAGGAGTAAATGCCGCTCTGCGCGAGGCGGCGGTGCGGGCTCCGTCTGCAGGGACGGAAGGAAAACGCCAAGCGGGCAGGAAGCTTCCCGCACTGCGCGCGGTGGTTGAGAGGGCCCGTTGGCAGTGAGCGGGGTGAGAGGAAGTCGAAAGGATAGAGTCGCGTCCGCGCGGGGCAAGCTGGCTAGGCGGGCCCCACTTGTAGCGGTTTGGGAGTGACCCCAAGAGGACGGGATATTTCCCGCGCTGCGTGAGGCGGTTACACGGGCCCAGTTGCAGTGAGCGGTGCGAGAGGAATCCGGGAAGGCGGAGCGGCGCCCGCACCGGGCGAGATGACCAGGCGGGCCCTGCTTGCAGCGAGAGGAGCGCCAGGTGGGTGAAATGTATAAGTACGCACCATGCATGCCCGTTCGCCGCATTCGTCACTCGCGTCTCTTTGTCTCCCGCGCCATCTCGCACTTTCGTTCTTCGCCTTCCATCCTTCCGCGCTCGCGCGTTTCGCTTTTTTGCATTCTTCTCGCGTTCCTTGCTCGTCTTTCATGGCCTCTTGGTTGAAATCCGACATCCGGAGGGTGTGTCTCGAGGGTTTGGCCAGTCGTGGCCTTCTTGTTGCCCGGACGGAGGCGAGGGAGTGGTTGCTCCCGGGCGGCGAGGAGGTGCCCGCGCCGCCGGACGGATATGTGGTGTCTTTCACCGACTTCCACGAGCGCGGGCTAGGGGTCCCCGCACATTCCTTCCTGCGGGGGCTCCTCCACTACTACGGCCTCGAGCTCCAGCACCTCAACCCCAATGGGATTTTGCACATCGCCACATTCGTGGCGTTATGTGAGGGTTATTTGGGGATCGCCCCCCACTTTGATCTGTGGCGGTACTTCTTCTCCTTCTTGCTCTAGACGAAGGAAGGGCCCCATCTCCCCATCGGCTGCGCCAGCATCCACCTCCGCGGGGAGCGCGCTGGCTCTTACATCCCCCTGCGGCTGCGAAGTTCTCACAGGGGCTGGCACGAGCAGTGGTTCTACCTCAAGAATGACACTGCCGGGCCCCTGCCGGAGTTCACCGGGCGCACGTTCGACACGGCGCTCGAGGTGTGAAAATGGGGGCCGCCGGCCAAGGAACGAAAGCGGCTGGACGACGCCCTCGACGCCGTGTGGCAGCTGCGGTCCCGAGGGGTACGCGGCGCCGGGGTCACCGCCGTGTTTCACGCCCGGCGCGTGCTACCGCTGATGGCGCGGCGGCTCCGACTCTGGGAGATGAGCCCCGGCTCGGATCTCTCCGGGTCGGCGATGTCGGCCGAGCCCATCTCGGAGCTGGAGCTGAAGCAACGGCTTCGGGAGTCCCTCGCCGTCGAGGACCTCGAGGACCCGGTGGACGACCACCCTCCGATGCGCCCTGCTGAGGGGAGCTCCCTTTTGGTAAGTGGGATCCCATTTCGTCGTATTTCTTAGCTCTTCTCTTCTGGGCCTGACTTGCTTCTTTTTGTTGGCGACAGAAGAGGGAGCTCGTTGTCCGACCCTCTCGCCCCCCTCTGCCTAAGGACGCGGCTGTCCGGGTGGCCAACCGCTTAGCAGCCGAGGAGCACAAGCGGAGAAAGGACGCTCGGAAGGCTAAGCGGGCATTGAAGATCTGGGCCAAGCTGGCTCGGGATCAGCGCCGACGGGGGTCGGGTGACGACGACGACGACGAGGAGGAGGACGAGGAGGAGGAAAAGGAGGAGGAGGAAGAGGTCGTGGAGATCCCTCGTCCCCCTCGAGGCAGGAGTTGGCGCACTCACGCCAACGGGGCCCGAGGCCGGAGCCTCGGGGATCGGAGGCTCGGAGGTCGGAAGCGGCGCCGCCCCCGTCCTTGACGACCCCCGCCGCACGGTCGGCCCCCGAAGAAAGGACGCCAGCGCCAAAGGACACTCGCGCTCGCCCCAAGCCGGTGGGGTCGGGTCCGTTGGCCTCTGGGTCGACATCGGTCGGGGCCGCGGGCCTAAGGACCAGCGAGAAGCGGCCGGCGGAGGAGCAAGGGGGGTCGACCCCAAAGCGTCGCCGTACTTCGTCCCGAGGGTAAGTGCGTCGCGCCAACCTTGCTCTCCTTCTGCTTGTACTTAGCGTTTTTTCTTATATAGGTCCGGAGCGCAGGTGCTGTCACTGCAGGTGGCGCCGAGGAAGGCTCTGGCGAGGCGGTGGCCCGAGGGCGTTCCGAAGGGCGCCTTGGGCAGGGCTTCGGAGCCCCCGCGCCCGACGGCGGCGGCGGCGGAAGGATCGGAGGCCCCTTCGGCCGTCCCTCTGGGGCCGTCGGAAGCGGCGGAGGCCGCCAATCTGGAGCCAAGGGCGGTGGCGACGGTCGTCGCTTCGGAGGCGCCGTCGGAAGCAGTGGCGGTGGTTTCAGAGGGGCAGGCGGAGGCTCTAGCGACCGAGCCGAAGCTGCTCGTTTTTGGGCCTCCCACGGCAGAGGAGGCGGCGATGTCGGGCGCCGCTGCGGTGGACGGCGCCGCTGGAGTGCCAATGACGGCACCGGCGACTCTGTCGGCTGCGGGGCCTCGGAGGGAGGCGCCTCAGACTCTGGGAGCGCGCGGCGGGGCACGGAGGGGGCCTTGTCCGCCTTGGACTCCATCACGGTTTTTCTCCGGGGCCAACTCGTCGACGAGGAGCAGCTCGCCGCCGCGCGTCGTGCGGTGGCAGACGCCCTTGCCCGGGAGAAAGCCATGGCGAGGCGGCTTTTGGAGGCGGAGGAGCAGCTCCGCGCCGAGCGGGAGGAGGCGCGGCGGGCCTGCGGCGCTGTGACCGCCCTTGCGGTGCAGCAGGCCTACCAGTTGGAGGTGGCGCGGGCCGTTTTGGAGGAGGAGACCAAGGCCAGGCTCGAGGCCGAGGAGGTGACTGCCTCCTTGGCCGTAGAGGTGGCCCAAGGGCGCGTCAAGCTCAAAAGAGCTCCGAACCGGCGCGTCGGGTAAGCTCTAACTCCGACCCCTTCCTTTCTTTTTGGCTTGGTTGCGGACTAACCGCTGTGTCGACGTTTTGCAGTTATGTCCGCGAAGCTGAAGACGGGCGCGGAGGAGTTGTCACGGCTCCAGGAGGAGCTGAGGAACGAAGCTGAGGAGCACGGCACCCTCCGAGCCGCCGTCCGTGTGGCCCTCGTCGACCTTGGAGTAGCCGCGGAGGTTGGGTCGAGCTCGCTTGCTCCCCAAGTCCCCTCGGCTCGTCACTCGGGCGCGAGCTATGGCGGAGGATGGCCTCTACCAGGGGGTGCATCGGGCATTCGCCGTCGCCCGGTCACACTACATCAGCATCGCCCTCGACTACATGAGCGAGGGCTTTGCCCCCGGCTACACCGACGCCGAGCTGGATGCTATCGAGGCTGAGGTGGCCCCCTTCGCGCAGGAGCTCGCTGCAAGGACGGTGGCAGAAGAGGCAGAGACGTCCCCCCTCCCGCCCCGGCGGAGTAGGAATTAGGTTAGGTTAGATTTACTTAGGACGGCCAAGGCCAAAAACGCCCGGCCCTTTTGTGAAAAAGAATGGATTGAACGTCTCTTGACCATTAAGGACGCTCCTAAGTGTTTTTGTGAAGGCGTTTCTTCACAGGATTGTGAGGGCATTCGACCCCTTTTTCCTTGCTTTCGAAACTCAGGAGTCTTAGGCCACGGGCGGCGCCGACGTTCCGTCTAGCTGGTGAGCGCCGTTGCCGTAACCTTCGGGGTCGTAGGCGTTGCGCGGTCCGACCAACTAAACTTCACGTCTTCTTCCATCCGTGACTTTCCCTTCTAAGTTTCGAACGTAGGACGAGGGGTCAAAACCCTTGAAGAGGATAAGTTTCGTTTACCCTTTCCTCAAAATTTTGCTAGCGAAATGGCAAAATTTAACAAGTGTCAGGGTGCGCGTGCGGTACGCGCACCCTGAGGGTGTAGCCCCCGAGTGGGGTCTAACTCCCGTGTGACGGGAATCGGGAGCCGCTTATCTCGGTCGGTAAGGAATAATAAAACTACTACGAGTTCTAAGCCCTTCGTCAAAATTTTGCAAGCGAAACGGCAAAATTTTAACGAGTGTCAAGGTGCGCGCGCGATGCGTACCTTGCAGGTGTAGCCCCCGAGTGGGCCCGACTCCCGCGTAACGGGAATCGGACGCCGCTTATCTCGGCGGCGAGGAACAATAAAACTACTACGAGTTCTAAGGGTAGAAGCGACGTAGTTGCTCGATGTTCCAGGCGTTGGTGAGTTCTTGCCCGTCGGCCGTCTGTAACTTGTAGGAGCCGGATCGGAGGACCTTGGAGACGATGAAGGGGCCCTCCCATGGAGGCGACAGCTTGTGGCGGTCCTTGCTGCTCTGAACGCGCCGAAGGACGAGGTCGCCGATGTTGAACGCCCTTTCCCGCACGTAGCGGGCGTGGTAACGCCGCAGCGCCTGCTGATATTTCGCCGACCGTAGGAGTGCTACGTCTCGCGCCTCGTCGAGCTGATCCATGGCGTCTTCGAGGGACGTCTGGTTGCCTTCTCCGTCGTACGCTCTGATCCTCGGGGCTCCATAGTCGAGGTCGGTCGGTAGTACGGCTTTGGAGCCATGCACCATGAAGAAGGGGGTGAATCCCGTCGTCCGGCTCGGGGTTGTCCGCAAACTCCATAGCACAGCGGGGAGTTCAGCCGCCCATCACCCACTGAACTGCTTCAGTCGATTGTAGATCCGCGGCTTCAGCCCTTGTAGGATAAGGCCGTTCGCGCGCTCGACCTGCCCGTTCGTGCGGGGGTGCGCCACGGCCGCCCAATCTACTCGGATGTGGTAGTCGTCACAGAACTTAAGGAACCGCTTCCCTGTGAATTGCGTACCGTTATCTGTGATGATAGAGTTTGGAACCCCGAAGCGATGGATTATGTCGAGGAAGAACTCGACAGCTTCTTCTGGTCGGATCCTCGTGATTGGTCGAGCTTCAATCCATTTGGTGAACTTGTCGACAGCCACCAAGAGGTGGGTGTAGCCCCCGGGTGCCTTCTTGAGCGGTCCGACCAGGTCCAATCCCCAGACCGCGAACGGCCATATGATGGGGATGGACTGTAGCGCTTGTGCCGGCAGATGGGTCTGCCGGGCGTAGAACTGGCAGCCTTCGCACGTGCGGACGATGTGCGCGGCATCGTTGACGGCGGTCGGCCAGTAGAATCCTTGTTGAAATGTGTTTCCGACGAGGGTCTTGTGTGCAGCGTGGTGACCGTAGACCCTCCATGGATGTCTCGCAGCAGCATATTCCCTTGCTCGATGGGGATGCAACGCTGCATGACTCCGGTGAGGCTCCTCTTGTAGAGTTCTCCATTGATAACGGTGAAGGACTTGGCGCGTTGTGCGATGTGTCGAGCCTCCGTCTTATTGGCGGGGAGTTCTCCTTTAAGGAGGCGATCGAGATACGGCGTCCTCCAGTCGTCTAGGGGGCTCGTATCAGGCGTGGATGCCTCATCGATCTCCATGACGCTGGGGTCGGGAGGCATCGTGGTCGGTTTGTCCCCTTGCGCCTAGGGCGGCTCGGTGCCGACCCCTAGCGTATCTTGGGGTCGGATCGACGGCCGAATCTGGTCATGGGCGAAGACCCCTGGCGGGATCTGCTCGCGTCCAGCCGCCATCTTCGCCAAGGAGTCGGCTTCTTCGTTCTGCCGTCTTGGGATGTGCCTGAGTTCGAGGCCATGAAACTTGTGTTCCAACTTGCGGACCTCTTTACAGTAGGCATCCATGGTCTCGTTGTGGCAACTAGACTCTTTCATGACTTGGCCAACGACGAGTTGGGAATCGCCTCGAATTTCGAGTTGTTGGATTCCCAATTCGTTGGCAATCTTGAGCCCGTTGACGACTGCCTCGTACTCGGCCACGTTGTTGGACGCGGAGAATGAGAGGCGGATCGCGTACCTCATGCGCACCGCCAAAGGGGAGACGAAGACGAGTCCGACCTCTGCCCCCTTTCGCATCAGCGAACCGTCGAAGTACAGCACCCAATACTCCTGGTCGACAGGAGCCGCGGGTCATTGCACCTCAGTCCACTCCGCTATGAAGTCGACCAAGGACTGAGACTTGATCACCGTTCGGGGAACGTATGTGATTCCCTCGCCCATCAACTCGAGCGCCCACTTCGCGGCTTTCCCCGTTGCGTCGCGGTTCTTGACGACCTCGCGTAGTGGGAAGGAACTGACGACGGTTACCGGGTGAGACTCGAAGTAGTGTCGGAGCTTCCTTTTAGCGAGGATGACACCGTAGAGGATCTTCAGGACCTAAAGATATTGGGTCTTCGTCTCCGACAGGACTTCGCTCACTTAGTAGACCGGTCGCTGGACTTTGAAGACGTGGCCTTCTTCCATCCGCTCTACAACAAGGGCGACGCTGACGACCTGGATCGTCGCGGCGATGTAGAGGAGGAGAGGCTCCTAGGGGTTAGGGGCACCAGGACGGGGGGCTTCGTCTGGATAACCTTTATCCTGTCGAGGGCGTCCTGTGCCTCGGGTGTCCATTGAAATCGCTCGGATTTCTTCAGGAGCTGGTAGAGGGGATGCACGCGTTCTACGAGATGCGAGATGAAGCGGCTTAACGCCGCTAAGCATCCGGTCACGCGTTGTACTCCCTTCAAGTTCTGAATCGAGCCCATTCGATTGATGGCCTCGATCTTCTCCGGGTTGGCTTCGATGCCACCCTCGAAGACGATGAATCCGAGCAACATTCCCCTCGGAACCCCGAAAACGCATTTTTCGGGGTTGAGTTTGATGTCGTTTGCCGGAGCTTGGTGAAGGTACGCTCTAGATCGGCGACGAGCTGGTCGGTCTTCTTGGATTTGGTGACGGTGTCGTCGACGTATGCTTCGACGATATCTCTGATGAGGTCGTCGAAGCATCTAATCATGCAGCGCTGGTAGGTTGCGCCTGCGTTCTTTAGCCCAAACGGCATCGTGACGTAGCAGTACTACCCGAACGGTGTGATGAAGGATGTCGCGAGCTGGTCGGACTCCTTCATGCGGAGCTGATGGTATCCGGAATACGCATCAAGGAAGCAGAGGGCTTCGCACCCTGAGGTTGAATCAACTATCTGGTCTATGCGTGGCAAAGGAAACGGGTCCTTTGGGCGCGCTTTGTTGAGACTGGTATAGTCGACACATATTCTCCATTTTTCATTCTTTTTTCGTACAAGGACGGGATTGGCTAACCATTTAGGGTGGTACACTTCCTTGATAAAACGGCTACAAGCAGCTTAGCTATCTCCTCTCCGATGGCCCTGCGCTTCTCCTCGTCGAAGCGGCGCAGTCGTTGCTTCACCGGTCGGGAACCCGGTTTGATACGCAAGGAGTGCTCGGCGACTTCCCTCGGAATGCCCGGCATGTCCACAAGGAAGTTGACGAGCATACTTTCCTATTTGGCGGGGAGGGACGTCCCGATCTTTGCCACCTTCTCGGGGGCGTTGACAGGGTCGAGCTAGATCTCTTTGGTGCCCTCGGCGGGCTCGAAGGATCCAGCGCTGCGGTTGGAGTCAGGGGCGTCTTTGATGATCTGCTGCCGGATAGCAGCAAGCTCCTCCGTAGACGCGATGGTTGCGGAGGCGAGCTCGTCGCTCTCCGTCTCGCACTGGTAGGCGCGCTGGAAGGAAGCGCCCACAGTGATGACCCCCTTCGGCCCAGGCATCTTGAGCTTCAGGTAGGTGTAGTTGGGGATGGCCATGAACTTCGCGTAACACGGCCTCCTCAGAATGGCGTGATACGACCTGTGAAATCCGACTACCTCGAACGTGAGAGTCTCCGTCCGAAAATTGGTCGGGGTCCCAAACGTGACGGGCAGGTCGATCTGCCTGAGTGGGACGGCTTGCTTCCCGGGTACGACGCCGTGGAAGGGAGCTCCGGTCGGTCGGATGAGCGACCGATCTATGCCCATGGCGTCGAGCGTCTCTGCGTACAGGATATTGAGGCCGCTGCCTCCGTCCATGAGGACCTTGGTGAGACGCTTCTTGCCGATGACGGGGTCGACTACCAAAGGGTATCGTCCTGGTCGTGGAACGTGGCTGGGGTGGTCGGATCGATCGAACGTGATCGGGGCCTCCGACCACCGGAGGAAGGCTGGTGTCGCGGGTTCAGCCGCGAACACCTCACGATGCTCGACCTTCGCACGGCGCTTTCCTCCGTGCGCCTCCGGACCCGCGAAGATCAAAAGGCAGCCATCGGGCTCGGGGAACCAGTCGTTGCCTTCGCTGGCGTTGCCCTCGCCGTCTGCACCCTCAGGGGCTTGTCGGGGCTTGCCTTTCGGCTTACCCTTCGGAGGCCCCTGGTTCAAGAACTGCTTCAAGAGTGAGCAGTCCTTGTAGAGGTGCTTCACGGGGTACTCGTGGTTGGGGCACGGACCGTTCCACTGCTTCTCGAAGTGGTCCGAGGTCTCCGTACCTGGCGCCTTGGCGCCCTTCCGCTCGGCGGCCGCAACCATCTGTCCTTCAGAAGATTGTGGCCGGTTCTTCTTCTTCTTACGAGAGCGGTTGAAGGGGCCTTCGCCGGCATTGTCGCCCTGCTTTCCCTTCGTCTCGGGGCGGTTGAAGATCGTGCCAACGGCTTCCTCGCTGGAAGCGTGACTGGTCGCGATGTCCAAAAGCTCCTTGGCCGTTCGTGGACTTTTGCGCCCTAGCTTATGGACTAGGGTGCGGCACGTAGTGCCGGACAAGAAGGCCCCGATGACGTCTACGTCGCCGATATCCGGCAGCTCGTTGCACTGCCGGGAGAAGCGCCGGACATACTCCCGGAGGGTCTCCCCTAGTTTCTGTCGACAGTTCTTAAGGTTCCAGGGATTGCCCGGGTGCGCGTAGGTTCCTTGGAAGTTACCTACAAAGACTTTTCTCAAATCGGACCAGCTTGTGATCCGATCGGCGGGGAGGTGCTCGAGCCACGTCCTGGCCGAGTCGGCTAGGTAGAGTGGCAGGTGGCGGATGATGGAATGATCATCATCTGCTTCTCCGGCTCGGCAGGCGAGCCGGTAGTCTTCGAGCCAGAGGCTCGGATTCGTCTCCCCCGCGTATTTTGGCACGTTGGTCGGCGGCCGAAAACGTTGGGGAAACGGAGCGTTCCGGATGTGGGAACTGAAAGCCCGAGGTCCCGGAGCGTCCGGGCTCGGACTCCTGTCTTCGTCATCGTCATAGCGCCCTCCTCGACGTGGGTGACGACCTCGACCCGTCTCGGGGGCGCGCTCTAGTTGCCGTCGTCGCGCCTCCAGGGTAGCGCGGGCGTCACGGTTTGCACCGAGACGTCCGCGGACGCAGGCTTTTGAGGCCTCGTCTGTCCCCGGATGCGTCTGCTGTACAGACGCGTTTGGGGTGTGCGGTTTACGTGCTCGCGATCGCGAGCTCTCCGCTTGCTGTACCGCCGCATGTTGCAGCAGCATCTCAACTTCACGTTGAGTGTGTCGGGCTTCGGGCGTGATGGGTTCGGGGAGCTCCCGAAGCAATGCTGCTGCTGCAGCAAGGTTCTGGCTTGCCCACGCAAAGTGTGGGCGCCCATCGCCCTCCTCCATGATCCACTGGCGCACGTCACGCGCCATGGAGCGAGCACGTCCACCGGGCTCGCCCCGGGCGAGCTCTCGGTCGATTTTCGCTTCCTCCTGTTCCAACTGTCGTTTGGCCTCACGGAGTTCCTCCCTCCGCGCTTATAACTGCTCGGGCAGTATGTCACGAGTGGGAGTCTCGGAGGCCGGTGGCAGCTGGGTGAGAGGGAGATTACTCCCCAGGTCGAGCGGATCTTCGGAATGCGCCATGAGGCACTCGCTCGAGGGATTATTGCTTCCCTCGCTACGTTCCGGGTCAGAATCTCTGTTCGCCTCGTCGAGGAGGTCGAAAAAGGATTCTGTCGCAACCCCGTCCGATAAAATCGTACGGTTGCTCATCCAGGATCATTCGGGGTGCCACTTGGCGAAGCAAGCGACCATACAGTACAATAATTAACAAAGACACGCAAAACATGATTTAAAGGGTACATGAAAATTCTTAATATTACAACATTGGTTCAGATAATTTAAGTGCGGAAACGTAGTTTGAAAACAACGAAAGTCAGCGGAAGCTAATAATTACAACTCGACGATACAATTAAGCACGCCAGCCTACGGGTGCTTAATCTTCATAGGTCGGAGAAGCGGGAACCCAGTCGAAGGTCCACTCCGAGGGTGCTTCCCCTTCCCAACCACCACAACCACACGAAGCAAGGTTAGAAGAATCACCTGCAAAAATATTAATCCACAAAGCCTGAGCAACTAAGACTCGGCAAGACTTACCCGTCAACGTGGCCATCTAATGACCGACTCTCAGGATGCAGGGGTATTGGTGGAGGTTGATCGGGTATTGCGAAACAGCGCTAATATTCTATTCTAATTTTAGCCAAATTAACAGTAGTCACTGTGAATTTACTAAATGTGCCGCTATTCTATCAATCCAGAATTCATTGCAACAAAACAGAGTGAAATTAGCCACTTTCATCATAATCCACTATTTTCATATCGTTGCGACAGAAAGGAGCAAGTGCTACTCTTAACCACGAGGAGTGGCAATTATAATTGATTTACATCCTGCAGGAGAAACCCGAGTGACACGACACGCGCACACTCAACTGAGTCACACGTGGCTACCTTTCGCAACATCGTGACAGTGTTGGCTCAACATCCATCCCTCCAAGGACATGGTCCTCCAGGCGATGCTCTGCATCCCTGTACGGCCCCAAGCCTTTCCCACTAGCACAAGCCCAAGAAAACAAAAGCAAATTCATCCACCTTGCTGGTCCGTTCACCCAGAAAAAGGGATGGCCAATTGTCCAACAAAGCACGGTGAGCTACATCGGTTTCCTGGTCCCATATACCAGTATGCACTCGGTACACACCTCAAACTTGACCAATGCAACCGCACCCGATAGGGTTCTCGAATTTTAATCACAATTAAGATTAACATATTGTCTCGATTTTTTCTTCTTTGAATAAACACGAGTAGTCTCCATACTACTCGGACGCTACCGGATTCCTATTCTTTAGGCATCGCATTCTATCGATGGCTCTACCAACATAATCCATAGGAAAATCTACCAAGTCATGCAACTAGGTTTTCACGGCAATTTCCTCGAAACCTAATACACAAACAATTTCTACATCCAAAGTGATAAAAGGAAAACTTGTAAAACATAGGTGTGCACCGGGGCTTGCCTTGGTTTGCAGAATAGTCAGAGCCCTCAAACAAGGAGTTAGTTCCTGCGGGTGCCTCTTCTGGATTCTCGTTCACTGGCGGAAGTTCCTGGTCGGTTCCTATGTGATGAAAATGCAATTTGATAGTTTAATGCAAAGAGTCATAATGTTTCTATTAAAGATCAACTAGGGTTTCATCGTTAGAAATTAGGGTTAGGCCGACACTTTGCTTCGGGTGTTAATTGTTTAATACTACGACTATTTATTTAAGTTAAAAATGAAACTTTTAATTAGATTCCAAGATTATTTTTAATTGATGGTACTCTCTGAAATATGAATTTTAAACTTGGGTTGAGGCCTAGGTGAATTTCCTAGATTTTATAAAAATTTCAACAAAGTTTCTGTTATTGGGTTTTATAAAATCAGAAATCATATGAAAATCTTAGAATAAAATTATGATATTTTATGGTGTTACTCAGGAGAACCAAATTTACAACTTTGTTTTTGGGGTCTAATCTTTTTACTGATTTCTATAATGTATTTTAGAAAATGGCATTTTAATAGGCAGATTGGGGTATTGTGAAAGTGTCATATACAATTTGGTGGTCCTAAAATCCCCATAAAATCCCAGTAGGTGTGCTCTGCCATGAGGTACTTGTGGATCAAATCTTAGCCTAAGCACTGTCCTAGAATTTAAATTAAAATTCAAAAACAGAAAAGAGTACTTTAATTATTCCTGAAAATGTTTGGTTCTTTCATAAAAAGTGTTTTAACAGAAATTTAGTCCTAGTCATGAGGTTTCTAAAAGAGTTTGGTTTGATATTTTTGGAGTAGTATTCTATTTTATGTGAATTTTGCAATCCTGAGGAATTCCCTGGAATTTGAATAATTTGAAATGAACCCGGGCCCGCTGGTCAGTGGCACGAGACAGGGGAGCGCGGCGCTAGGGTTATCCCGACGGCGCATCACCGGCGGTTCTCGCCAGAGGGGGAGTCGGCGGCGGCTTCTGTGGTGCGCATCGCACTCAGCATGAGTCAGAAAGCTCATTTGATGACGGAGGGGCGATGGGGCTAACCGGAGGTACGCCGACGACGATGGACCGATTACGGCAATGACGGCGGCGGTGTTCCGGCGGCTCGGCGGTCGGTGGGTGTCGGGGTTGAGCACTGTGAGCTGCAGTAGAGGTCGAGGATGTCGCTGGGCACGGCGAGGAAGAGTGAAAGTGGCCGGAAGATGGTCGTCGACGGTGAGGTGGCGGCTCGGCGGGTGCTCCAGCGATGGCACGGCGATTTCGTCACCGCTGCTTCACCAAAACCGGTGCGGTCAATTGAAACGGAACAAGGGCGACACGAGGGTCTCGCCGATGGAAGGAATTGGAGAAGCTCTCACCAGCGATGAAGAATTTGACAGAGCGGCGATAATGGCGGTACGGCGGTGCTCCGAGAGCGAATTGCCGGCGTTGGCTAGGGTTTCGGTTCGGGAAGGGTTAAATGGATGTGGGAGGGCGTAGTGAGTGATCTCGTACACGTTGGAGGAGCTGGGTTGATGTTGGATTGCAGTGGGACGGCCGGTCGACGTGGAAGCTCGGGTGGCGGCAATGGCGGTGGCAGTGAGGAAGAAGAGCGAGGAGGAGCGGGGAGGAAGAAGAAAACTGGTGGAGGGGCAATTTGTAGCGCACGGGGATGGTTTGCAGTCCGCGGGCAGTTGGCCGGACGGAATTGCAGCGGCGCGCTCAGGGTGAATTTAATCGGGCGGCCGCGGCTATGGTGAAGACGGTCGCCGGTTCCCGTACATGGGTAGGTCGCCGGCCGAGCGAAGCAGCGGCGCTCGCGGAGGATCATTAAATCGCACGTCGGGCTAGCTCGGCTCTGCGCGGTTAGGGGCGTAGGGCGACGCTCGGCGGGAGAAAGCGGCATGGGCGGCACTGCCTTTGGGAGGGGCAGTACGAAGCCAGCGTTGGTACTGTACCCGTCCGACAACAGGGAAAAAAAAGAAAGAAGAAAACAGGGGCAGTACAGAAGGAAGGGGGGAAGGGAAGAAAAAAATAGGGTAGAAATTGGAAGTTTGAATTTCAATTGCATTTGAAGCTCCACTAAAAAGGTTGAATGGTTTGACAAGCAAGGAATTTAGAATCAAATTTTTGAACTTGGTATTTGTGCTTCTCGAATACTTTTGTCTGTTATTCGAAATTCCGACCAAATTAGGGTTTTGATTGAACAACTTCGGAATTTGAACAATCGCCCTCAATAATCTTGATTACTAAATGCCCTAAAAACTTTGCGAATTTGGTGGGAAGGCTAGAAATGTGTGGAATTCAAAATTTAAGTTTGAATTATCATTTAAATTTTCAAGTCCTCCGATAAACTTCTCTTTTTCTAGCATCATTATTCCGATATCCCTACGGCAATTAGGTCTTGTGCTCTCCTTACCACTTAACCGAAGTTAATAGGTTTGCATTAATTTAACATGACCAGAAGTAATATCCCATTTTAGTTTTTTGCTGATTTGTAGCCATTTATTTAATTCCCTCTACTTTATCAAACGACAGCGAAATTTTTTTTTTAATTCTTTACTTTGACGCCATAAACTTGCTTATTTATCGGATTGATCGAGTTTAAATTTTTTGAGGTGTCACAGATTCCGACGTATAGCCTGTCATTCCCACGAACTCGGTGTTCATGGAGCACGGGCTTTCGCACGATGACGTACGAGTCATCGTGGCTTTACCAGAGTTGTCCTAGTTGGGCGAAGAGGTCGCGCGTGGGCCCTTGCGTGAGGGCTTCCGAGAGCGCAAGCCTTTGCCGGGGTGTCGCTTTTTCCCGTTGGTCGGCACGGCCGGCGTGCAACGGGAATCGAGGGCGGTGACTGGTGACGCCGAGGTGTCGTCCAGCACCAGGTTGCCTCCAGGAGTGGCAACGAAGTCGAGACTCCCGAAGGACACGAAAGTACCGGCGATCCACCCGTTGGCGTGGTTTGCCATCGAAACCTGAGGGATGATCGTCGAAAACGCACAGCACCCCTTCCTGACGCGCCAACTGTCGAGGTTCGTTACCGTCGACTAGTGAATTTATCGTGGGGGGTGCGTTTTGAGGCTTCGATGGTTCGCTGAGAGGACACAAGGTTTATACTGGTTCAGGCAACGATGCCCTACGTCCAGTCTCGAGCTGCTCGTGTTACTCGCGACAAGGATTACAATAGGAGTTACAAGAGGAGGAGAAGGGGAGAGTGCTCCCCGTTTCTAAGTGTGTTCGTGGGTGAGTATTCAAAGGCTAGAGTGAGCTAGTCAGCGTCGTGGACGCGTAAGCTTGTGGAAAAACTTGTTCTTTGTCTTCGGTCTCCTCCTCCTTTTATACTGTGATGTGGGGAGGTCCGGTTCCATGGAGCAGGTCATGGCCGTACGTAAGTTGGGCCTGTCCACGGCGGATGACGTCTTCGGTGTGGTGGTGTTGCTACTGCTCGACGGAGTGGCCCGTGCCGTCACTCGACAGAGTCCCGTCCGTATGGAGAAACACTACTGTAGGCATTGGCGTGGTGACGCCGTAGTTGTGACCGTCGCTCGGGCCGTCCCGTCGTGAAGGGGCGATGAGTCTCTGACAGGGGCTGTAGGAGCGACGTCCATCTCATGGACGGTGCACGTCGTGTGCATTTAACGCCCATTTGCCTGGGTAGTGGGTGGTTCTACCTGTCAGCGAGCGTGGGTGTGTCAGTCATTTATTTCCCAACCGTCACCGTCCAACCTACTCGTGGAGTAGTGGGCGATTCGCTCGACCCTGAGGTCGGGCGAGACGGAGACGCGTTCGCTCGACCCCCATAGAGACGGGGTCGAGCGCGTCGCCCGCGCGTGGAGGATCCGACCCCTCCGTGAAGGGGTCGGGCGAGGCGGAGATAGCCTGTTGGCTTGGTCTGTTGTGCGCCCGTACGGTGCGGAGGTTGGTTAAGGTGGAGGTTATTTATGCCTTGATCGTATTTGTTAAGGTCGAGGGTCATGAAGGTTAACTACCTCTGGTATTAACCCTCAACAGTAGCCCCCGAGTGAGGCCTGATCTCCTTGTGAAAGGGACTCTGGAGTCACTCATATCGGGAGAGGTAAACTCGTGATGGTAGGCTCGCGTTGGGCCTTGTCGAGCTTACGTGTTCTGCGATCCCGTAATAGATCTCTTTTCGCGATTCCGTTCCCGAGACTCCCGCTCGTTGCTGTGGTCCGATTGTGGACACGGTTCGACTTGTGTTGTTCCTCCAGCGCGTCTGTCCGCCAGACGAGGAGGTTGAGCCGGGCCACGCTTTACCACGAAGGCCGAAGCGTGACGCTCGTCGAGTTACAAACGGGAGTGTTCGAGTGAAGCCCGGGCTCCCTTCGGGGGGAGCTCCGATGGACCAGCTGATGGTCGACCTCAATATTCCTGGTTGCCATCCCAATCTGGTATCCGGATGCCGTTCGCTAGGCTCCGAGGGCTCGCTGCCTTTCTGCGGTAAAATACCCATGGGTCGGCGAGAACCGGGACTCGAATGCGAACCGAGATGCCCTCGACGCTCGTGCGCCAGGGTATTGGCCGCTAGCGGGCCCATCTCTATCCACCCCTCACTTTATTTTCGCCCTGAGCGGCTGTCGAACCCGTTCGTTGGGCCAGCCTTCGAACTCTTTGGGCCGTCGGGGCATATTTCAGCCCAAACCCCTACCTGCCAAAATTTTATTTTGTGGCAGCGACGCAGCAGAGGCGCCTGCCGCGACGGGACGTGCGGCAGGGATTTTAGTCTTCGGGGGTTATGAGTACACGCGCGCGTGCGCTCGATCCCGCCGAGCGGACGGCCATGTAGGCCCCGCCTGCAGCGACCGGCGGTAGGCGCTGCGTGGACGGGAGTAAATGCCGCTCTGCGCGAGGCGGCGGTGCAGGCCCCGTCTGCAGGGACGGAAGGAAAACGCCAAGCGGGCAGGAAGCTTCCCGCACTGCGCGGCGGTAATCAATCAAAACTGTATGCATAAAGTGCTAAAGAGGTATCGAATAGAATCATAACAACATTAGTACCATATTCAATCTCCTCTATTACCAACTCTAGAACATATGACACCTGTTTGTGCGAAGCAAGAGTGGACCAATATCTATTCAGAAAAAGGGGATAACTGAAGCTAAGAACAGATCAGAGATATTTCAACATTCAGCTCCAGTGGTGTTTAATCTCACTGCTCGAGAGTCCATGCAGCATAGGTTGACATATGCTGATGAGAAGAGAATATTTTTTATATTCTTACTAATCAGAGACAGCTGAGATCAGACAAGGGTATGAAAGAATTACTATTCAGCTCAGATCAGACAAGGGTTGAAAGAATTAGTAACATTCAGCTCAAATCAGAGACTATTTAATCAACAAACTCTAAAGATAACATGTCCTACTCCAACTCTTGATTGTGTAATTAACCCATCTTCTACAATTAAGGGTACAATTGCACTCGTATTTTAAAGATAGTCTTAGCACGACATAGATTTCAAATGATGTTGAACATCTCTGATATCCCTCAATAAAACACATTGCAATATCTACAGAGAGCTAAGAATAATGCCTAAGAATAAACGTTGCATCAAAGCAGCAAAACTGTAGTTTTATGTTCATACTTCATAGCAGGACAAATACAAGGAGTAGACACAAGCTTACAAGGGGCAAGGTGCTGAAGTCGAAGAAGAGGCCCGTGATGAACGACATGGCACTGGGATCCAAGTCAACGAGGGATTGGAGGCAGCACTAGCTTCCATTCGGAGACGAAGACTTGGTGATCTAGTGCCGGAGCAAGAGTTGGAGCAGGCTGCGGAGTTCCCCTCCCTGCTCCTCATCTCGCTGCCAACGTAGTTGCGGCCTTCACTGCGCGCGGGAATCCCTTGACCACAAGGCGTCGCTGCTCCTCTCGCTCAATTGATAACTCCTCCGCCACTAACGCCATTCTTGAATCAGCAATGTGGCGGATAACAAGCGGGCCGTGAGACGGGTGAGACGCGACGGGGAGTACAGTGGTGGGACAAGCCACCGGAGGAGCGCTGCTTGACGAGGCTGCACGAGAGACGTCGCGGTGTGCCCCTGCCGGTTGCTGCAGGGTCACATGGGAGGCGTGGCAGCGTGTGCCCCTGCGGGCGACTGCGCGGGAGGCGTGTCGGCGTGCAGCTTCTGCCGGCGCCGGCGCGGGAGGCGTGTCGGCTGCGTCCTGTGCCAGAGACCGTGCGGGATGCGTGGTTCGCGCGGTGGCTGCAGCCCCTGCCGGAGGCGCCGCGGGAGGCACGATGGCCACAGCCCCTGCCGGAGGACGCGTGGGAGGCACGACGTGTGCCCCGACCGGAGGACTCGCGGGAGGCATGGCAGCGTGCGCCCCTACCAGCGACGGGCGCAGGAGGCGCGGCGACCGTTCAAAACGTGCATGTGCGCTGCAGAGTGTGTGACCTAAGGGTATAATGGTCTTTCCTTTTAATTCCTTAATTTTTCCAAAATGTCAGAAGCGACAAGAAAAAAACCTGTAGGTAGTACTAGCTACCATATTTTATTTTATTTTTATTTGGTGGTGGTGGTGGGTCGTGGATTTTAGTAGTACCATTAAAGTGTAGTCCTACCGTTCTTTTAAGATAATACTTTTAATTCAATTTTAAACTAACAACATTAGGTACTACTACGTACTGTACATCGGGAAACAATTCAGAATGACAAGAAAAGAAAGTAGTAGTACTATTCATTTTTTTATCACACTGTACGTTGCTGCTTTTTTCCGGGACTTTAATCCCTACAGTAATACGGAGGATGCTGAGAGGACCACGCTTCGCATGTTCTCAAGTTCACATCCACCAAGCAACGGCCGCCTGGTGAATAGTATATGCCGTGCTAGAGCGCGGAAGAAGCAAGCATGCGTATAGATCGATGGCGCGGCGCGGCCCCTTCGCGTACGCGCCGGCCGGCGGCTCGATCGGCTTTGCCGTCGACGGTCGATGGAGCAGAGCAAGCAAAGCCTTTCGGACGTACTGGTACTGGTACTACTGCTTTGCTACCCATTGCGTTTGTGTACGCTTGTCAGGTCGTTGGGTGCGAAACATTATTAGGAAGGAACGCTGTTTTCCTGCTCCTTCGCATCGCATGGGCCAGCGAGCTACGGGGCCCACTAGCTTGTGAGTTGTGACCCGCGGGAGACGACTACGGATCGATCGATCACTGCAGGCCTGCCCGGCAGCACGCAGGCAGACGTGCAGCTCATCTCGAGCGATGAAGGCTGATCGATTCGATGGATGAGCTCTGCTTCTCACCACCAGGACTGTTGAATTGATTGCGCTCTGCACTCTAGTGTACTATCGCGTGCCGAACTACCGGGTAACTTCATCATGCATTGACCGCGCCGGTAAGTGGTACTGGTAGTACAACAACCCAACCCGGTGAAATCTACTGTACCGCAGAGGCCGGCCTTGTGGGTGCTTCTCATTCAGTTCGCTCAAGGCTTGAAGCAGAGAGAGCTTGATACTGACACGATGGAGGTAGCACTGAAGCCAAGCCATACCCGATCAATAATAATAACAACGACGACTACGACAATAATAATAATAATAAGCTAAGCCATACATTATACATACTGAGCAAACGGCCTGGACACCGTTCGCAATCGCAAGCAAATTAGGGCTTCTCGACCCATATATGCTATGCATGATGGCATCAGATCGAGATGACGGCCTATTATGCTTATCGATGGCCGGTCGATGACGCATGTGGACAAGTAGAGTATTATGCTTATCGATGCGACGTGTGATACCAATACATATAAATGTAGTACTCGATCCTACATGCGGCCGCGTATAACAATGAATCGTTGGTGCAGTACGTCGTCGAACCAGTATGTATCATCAATTCAGGATCTAGCGGCCTAGCGCTGTTGCCGGCGCCTGAGCTTGCCGGCGTACGGCGTGTCGACGGATCCGATCCATAGCGTGCCGTTCCACTCCCCGACCTCGCTCACCGACACGAAGCTGAACCCGTCGAGCGCCTCCACCACCTTGCCGTCGCCGGACACCCTGACGGCGACGACGGGCGGTGCCGCCTCACCACTACTAGTACCGCCGCCGCCCAGGCTGACGCCCTGCGCCAGCGCCGCCCAGTACCCGCCCCGCCCGTCGGCGCGCACGTTGTCCGGGTACCCCGGCAGCTCGGCGAAAGCGTCCCACCGGCCCGCCCGCGGCCCGCGGACCCAATACCGACGCAGCTCGCTCAGGCCCGTGTGCGCCACCACCACGTGCGTCCCGTCCGCGCTCACCGCTACGCCGTTCGGGTACGGCAGTTCCGAGTGGAGCACTGCCACGCGCCCGGCGCGGCGGTCGTAGCGGAGCAGACGACCCGTCTCGTCGCCCAGGGCCACCACCAGCAGATAGTCGCTGCATGCAATTAGTGTTCACCTGTCAGGTCAGGTCATCAACATGAATGTGTTTTCAGAACTCTCGAATTTATTTCTTTTGACGACTAGAATTTCCACTCTCTCTTTTTTAGTTGGAACTTGCTGTCAAAAAATATTGACAAACAAGTTTTTGTCATGAATTCAATGATGCGCCGAGAGCAGATTCAGTTGATTCATCGATCCCTGTACTCGGTCCCCAATATATGAGTTTTAAGTTTGGCCAAAATCTGAAGCTTTTTAAACTTTAAATTGTTAATAGCAAAAATACTTTATACTAGTATATTCACTAGTATGAAGCAATCTATCATGATTATACAGAGTTTTATTTAAAAAAATTTCTTTTTACTTGGTGAAAGATTAAAAGGATTGAGCTTAAGCTTAACTACTGCTACCTCTTTTTCTGGTTGATAGATATCGAGTATACGCTGAACATGAGAAAACAAAACCATTTTAAAACCAGTTACGTGCAAGTAATACGCTTGTGCAGCACCTCCTCCGGTATGTGGTGCTGCTGTCAGTGAAGTAGACGTCGCCAGTCCTCTGGTCGACGTCCAGCCCGTTGAGGAAGTTGAAGGGCACGCCGCCGGCCTCTGCAGCCACGACCTCCGCGAGGCCGCCGCGCGCCGGCACCCTGAGCAGCCCGAGATATGCGTCGGCGACGTAAAGGTCACCAGACTCGTGGTGGAACTGCAACCCCAGCGGCCGCCCGCACACGTCCTCCGGCACAACCAGCTTCTTCTCCGGCGCGCACATCGCCACGCCCCTGCACGCGCGCGGCGCGCCCAAAGTTACTACTACTACATCAATAATCAAAAGTCGCGACACGATCGACGCGCGACGACGCTTACTTATGCCTGTAGTTGTATGCGAAATCGGCCCAGCCCTCGAGGCCACCGTGCCACCGGAGGATGCGGCCGTCAGAGACACCGGAGTAAGGCCCCTGGCCGCGGCTGTCGAACGCGAGGCTCTCCGGCCCGGACACCGGCTGCGGCAGCGTCATCACGGCGAGCCCTGGATCTATGGACTTGGTCGCGTACAGCGCGCCCGCGGCCGAGGCAGGTAATACCATGAGCATGAGCGGCGGCAGCAGGAGAACAAGCGCGAGGAAGAAGGGAGAAGCGGCGGCCGCCATGCTCGATCTGAAGCTCTCGACGTCGTAGTGAGAGTTTCGCTGCCGGCAGTACCTCACTCACAGTCACACTCACTCGTGCCGTGTGCTTAATTTGGAGTCATGGATATCGTCAGGCAGGTGCCTGGAGCTCTTTCAGCACGGATGTGCATTTCTTATAGACGCTGTCGGGACTAATAATACTACTAAGAGTGTTCAGGCTGGCCAAAGGTGCACAACTGCACATACAGTGCTTTCCGAACGTACACAGAATACAGTTCGCAGTTGATGTTATTCAATTCCAGTCAATTCTCTGGATGTACTGCCACCTCGAACGAAAGCTGTATGCAGCTCTCCCGTGTATTTGAGAAAAAAAAAAGAAAAAGAAAGCTGTAGTAAATGCATTTCCTTCAATCATGGTTACTATTAGATGAACTTGCTCTGGTTTCATCTTTCCAACTCCCAACTTTCAATCCACATCCAGTTCCCCGGCCCGGCCCTCTGGTCAAGATCTGTTCGGTGAGGGAGTACTATACACCAAACTAAAAATATATTTTGAAAATATTTAAGGAGATGTTCCTGAAACTTGAAACCATCAAGCTACTACGATGGAAGAAGAGTCAATGTGATGTCAACATAGCTGGTACGGTTAGCAGTTACACATCATGATCTTTCAGTCGTCACAATAGAATACACAGTATATGGTGATAAATCTTTAAAAAAAAAAGTAAAAAAGGTGACAACACTTTGCTAGTTAAAATATCTTAGATCAAAACGTTGGTATATATAAGCAAATGGTGCTAACATGTTAATCGAATTGTTGAATTTCTCTTACATGTCAGCACTAAATAGCTTCGGTTGCTGTAAGGGCTAAGAATACCTTGCATAACAGCTTGTACGTACCGTGGTTAATTATTCTCACTGGTACCTCAGAACCTGCTTATATTGTCTGCCATCTCAAGGTACAATTAGTGTCAACACAAATACCTGTCCAGATTGCATTATATATGGAGATTTCCAGGGATTGCCTTGGCAACGATGTCACTGTATGAATTGCAGAGTAGATTGTTGATGATCTGTGTATAGCCTCTGCAAACACCACGTCTGGTCGAATTGACATTAATTAGCAGCTCAGGAAGTGTGTGTGCGGGAGCTTATACTCTAAATAAAAAAGAAACAAACAGAACTTCGTTGAGTCTTGTTTGTAGGAGATATACGGCCCAGTTTTTGGCCAACGGTCCATGGGCCATGGCGCCAATAGTTTTCATTTTCTTATAAATTTCATTAGAGTTTTTTTCTTTGAGAAACCCCACACTGTTGTTTCGCATAACTTGTAACTGTGCGTGCAAAATATTTATGGTGTCAAACAAAATGCCGTTTGGCAATTTGCCTACCATAGAAGAATATGAATCTCTCTCTGGTTGTCCATAACATTATTTAGGAACGACACTTCTAGTAGCTATATATGTTTATTGCATTCTCAGGGGTTTAGTATACATGAACAAACCTCCTGACATGATATCAGGGTGGATGGTACAACCACAATACTACCTGCTTCTAGCATGGCATGCTCGAATTGTATCGGTTTAGCTAAAGGGTTCTACTCGATTATTAGCAAAAACCATTATGAAATGCAATTGGCCATATTGAATTAAAGAAGTCCATAAGCAGCAAGTGTGTCTGACAATTTTATCGTTGTACCCCATTGTCTAGTCAGATTTGTCTGGCCTGCTGCCCCCATATGGACTCCATCACTCGATCTCCATACATTCTATAATTAAGCAGGAAGCCTGTTGTTAGTTCATCCTACATATATTTGGTGGTGCAGAAATCAATTATTACCTGCAAGTTGTGCAGAACGCGTTCTGTGGGTTCGGTTCATGTCCACCTACATACTAGTATATTTTTGATCGGTTCATGTCTGTTAATTCCTTTTACTTTTCTCCACGAAACGAAAGGAAAGGAACCCTTTGATAACGACGTGGCTCAGAACGCGAATATTTAGAACAAAATACCGATGATTGGCCACCGCTATCCACTTGCGTTTTACCTTTGCGACTTTTGCTAGTCTGTACATGTGTCGGCGTATTATCTGTCGTTCCTTAATAACATGAACCACATGGGCGTCGCTGTCTCCGGTGAGAGAACAAGTTGGAGCAGACAGTTTGAGGCATGTTGTTCTCCGTCGTATAAATTAATGGATCGACATCTCGGCGGAACTTAATCACTAAGAAAAAGAGAGCAATAAAGAATAATCTCGACGCAAATCCAGGTTCAGGTGTTTCTAAATTTATTATACTCCTTTTTTCTTAAATTATTATCATGCAATAATTTAGTTTTTTTTCAAAATAAAATTGTTTTCCTAATTATAATATTTTTAAAATGAAGGAAATAAGTATGTGCAGCATCAGAACTCAATAGCTGTAATTCCCGAGTATCTCAAGGGGTTATGGTGTAGCTGTATACGTTCATAGGGTGAGAGTATGTGTTGAGTGCGTGTGCCCGTAGTCTGTTTCATAAAAAAACACACAAAACAAGAAAAAAAATAAAACCAACACTGCCATGCTTATCCAAGAAGAGATGCGGTGCTCCTATCAAGACGCACTCGACGACTCGCAGCTGTTTATGTATGCATAAAAATATACGGATATAATCCTTGGCCGCCAAAAGGAAAAATTCGAGGTGTGGGCTTCAAGTTTGTAGCTTGAGTAGTTGAGTTGAGGGTTTGACCCCTATTAATTTTTAAACTCTAAAAATGGAAAATTCAAATTCAAATGATATTATACAATGATGAATTCATCACACAAGGATTAATTAGTTAAGATGCACATCACAACAGACTTCGCTAGTAGTACTAGTATCACGGAAGGAACACTAGATTCTCCCAACTGAGGCAATCGCCGTTAACCCTGATCACGTCCCTTTCCCTCAAAAAGAAGAAAAAAACCATGGTCACGTCCCTGCTCACAACGGCATTGCCTGGCCCCGCCGCCCAAACGTGTGCAACGGCCTTCGTCACGCCGCCGATGCCTTGAGATTCGTGTGGCCGCTCTACCGCGTCGGCAAACCGCCGCGCTTCCGTCCGTTTCCACCCACCCGTCCGTCCAGAACGAAAAAAAGAACCGACGAGCGCGACCGAACAAGCCAAGCAACCGGGAGAGAAAGAAATCAAAGTCTCCGCCGCCCCCTCCCCCCACCGAACGGTGCGCACGATGCCCGCGATCCTCTCTCGTGTTCCACCGCGTTGATTCCTAGCCCTCCCTCCCTCCTTCGCTGGATTCGAGGATTGCTTCTTCCGGTTGGCCGGCTGGTAGGTTGGCTTTGGTTCCTTCTTCCGTTTTCTTTTCTTTTTTTTTTCTTGCGCCCCTTTTCCATGAACTCGACAGCGAGCCGCCCTCACCTACCATGTGTTGGGTCTCATTAGTCGGCGTGGAGCATCGGTTGGGTTCGCCGCTGCGGTCCTGGAAGATGCGCGGGGGGCTGCTGAGGGGCGGGGCCTTGGAAGCTGCAATGCAGGTTTGCATCGCGTGCAGGGGTTGAATTCGTCTCTTCTCCGCGTTCTTGTGCTGAATTCGGCTTTTTTTTTTGTTGGATTCAAGTGCTAAGCCGATCCTGCGCGGCGGGGTGTCGGAGCCTGTCCGGGCTGTACCTTCTCTGTATGCTAAGGTATGACTTATGAGACGATGGTAGTTGTCAATTTCCTTCAAGATTTAAGTTCCTTTTCTGAGCGATTACGACCATATTGTGGCTCCAAACGTTGCGATTTTTTTCTGGATGTGGGTACCAGGAGGGCTTGGCTGTCGCTCTAGCTTTGGAGTTTGATCAGTGTGGATTCTGGTGGAATTGCCCAGCCCAGGCCTGGCTAGCTGTGAACTGATGGAGCAGAAAAAGGCAAGGGAAGCAGAGGAGAGTGTCCGGTTGATTTGCGACGATGCGCTCACGGAGGTTTTCTGCAGGCTCCCTGCCCGCTCGCTCGCGGCTTGCAGGCTGGTGTGCAAGTCCTGGATGTCTGTGCTCTCGGATCCGCACTTCATTCATGAGCACATGAGGCGCGGACAGAGGAAGCTGCTGTTCTTCGCGAATGACCGGGTGCGCGATAGGTCTCTCGCGATGGTGTTCGCGGATGATAAGGAGTCCATGTATCACGTTTCCAGACCGATCATGGCTTCACGGAGCATGTTTGTGCACAATTCTTGCAGCGGCATTCTGTGCCTGGGTGACAGCACGGGTGCTGTGGAGCTACTGAACCCAACTACAGGTGAATCCTTGGTGTTGCCGATGCCGATGTACACGGCAGGGAGCAGCCAGTTCTCGTCCTGTAATTGGCACTGCTTGGGGCTTTGCCCAGGGACTAAGGAACACAAAATTGTGCATTTCTATCAAGGAACTCATATTGATTCTTCTGAGGTGTGGTGTGAGGTGTACACGATTGGAGACAGTTCTTGGAGACAAGTCGGCAGTTTTCATGGTCCTCCTACAGAAAGAGGGGTTCATGTGAATGGTAGAGTGTATTACCTCACAAAGTTCCGCTATGTTGCTTCGTCTCGTATCAATTGTTTAAATCTTGAGAGCGAAAAATTCAGTTCGATGGTGCTTCCCCCTCGGAAATCCTACGGAGGACATTGCTCGTTGGCAGAGCTTGAGGGAAAGCTATGCTTGCTAGTCGTGGATGGTGCACTTGAAGATCCAGTTCGTACAATGGACATATTGATGCTCGATAGTGATGATAAGCAGAGGTGGGCTCTCAAATACAAGTTATCCTTACCATGGTTGATGCCTTCATGCTATTTTACTCCAAAATACACGCTACTTCATGAGGGGAAAATCTTGGTGCAGTTGTTGGCCAGGAGCCTCTACTGTTATGATCCCTGTTCAGGATCAGAAGAACTGAAGATGGCATGTACGGAGCTTGATATTCCTTTTAGCACGCATACTTTCATTGAAAGCATAGTTCCTCTGCGTAAAGACTACTTTATGAAGTAGAGGTGATTAGATAGCAGCAATACAATATCTTATAATTTACCTTTTTTTCCATGAGTCAAGCAGTCAAAAGGTGATCAAGATTATAATGAGTGCCATTTCCAAACATTCTTAACCAATGTTTCTTTCCTACCTTCACTTCTGATTGATATTCCATTTCTGAGAAGCTGATCAAGATCAGGGAAGGGCATTTATTAGTTCTTATTTTACTTTGTAGTTTCAAATGATTCTTGATGTAAATATAAGTATTTGTAATCATGGCCTCCAAAAAGTTGTTTACCATTAAATTAAATGGGGGTGTAACTGAAACAGCGCGGATCATTGCTTTGTTACTAAAAGTTTATTTTCCTGTTCGATACTTTCCTGAGTCAGCTGTTTCTGTTTTGCCTTCCAAAAGTGATTGTGTTTTGGGGTCAGATCTGGAGATAAATGCAAGATGGAGTCTTGGAGAAGGTATTATACTAACAACAAGGTCTGTGACGATCAATCTGAACCAGGGCTTCTGCCTTTTTCATTCCCAATCTTGCTGGTGTTGCAGTTAATCTGAGATATTTTTCTGCCATCTGCCAATGATACACCTCTTCAGTTTTGAAGCTCATTTGTTTTTGAGGAAGTTGAAATGCATCTTAATTTGGTTTGAACAACTATGTGGGACCTGTTATGTTGTCATTACTTACAAACTCGAGCCTATTGCTAAGGGGGGTATCTGAAACCTAAGATATCATTGAATCAGCGATATTGTAGAAATGGCTGGTCGACCTTGTCCACTTCAGCCACTTCCATCAGCAAACAGGATAGCATCAAAGATGTGAGCCTCTCAGCACAGGAACTGGAGGAGTGCACTTCAGTTGCCGACTTTTATCAGCAAACAGAGCAGGATGAAAGACGTAGACTTTCAGCAGGAGGCAGGAGCTGGAGGGGACTAGTTTTGGAAGGAACAAGACACATCACACATGTAGCTATAGTTTGCAGGCAGTACATACAGAACCTGAGTTGCAGAAAGCAATGGAACTACGAGGATCAACAGGCAACGGAACACTGACATTTGCCAGATGTTTTCTTAGTCCTTGCGGCATCGATCATCCCTAATCTTTAATAATGGTATAATAGCCATTTGCATATTTATCAAGAATACTGTAATTTCACAAGATCACGGTTTTGCATGACTCCCCCCCTCTCCCGCCCCCCCCCCCCCCCCCCCCCCCCCCCCCACATTTTCTCATTCTGAATCTCTACGCCAGTCAATTCGTTGACTGCGATTACTCAACCAGAAGCGACGACAAAAATGCTCACGCGATGGCACTTTTTGGTTGCTTCATTTACAAGAACCTCCTTGTTATATAGGTGACGTGTTTTATCGACTTTCGAGCACCAAGCGCCAAATTGCATTTTTCATAAATTCGAACGAGAAACTGCAGCATGGTTTCAGCTGCGCAGGTCGATGAATTTTGACCGTAATTTCAAATTCAATTTTGCCAAGAACGTGTCACCGTTTGGGGATTGGCTTTGGCATGGTGTCACTGACAAGTGTTCAGTGTATATTTGTAAGGACTTTTTTCTTCTCATAATAAAATGAAGCTAAACAACCTTAAGAAGTCACTGTCCTGGTGGTTGACCTGTGAAGTGCGCGAGCACCGAACCAGACGAAACGAAGATTCAGAAGGCGCGCCGCGTCCGAGTTCACCGGCTGCGAGGCGAGGAGTAGAGGGGCAGTAGAAGAGAGCGAGAAGATGGGCTGCTCCATCTCGGGCCTCAACGCTCTGTACGACGCGGCGACGGGCGGCGGCGACGTCTGGATCAACGAGCGCCGCTTCCGCATCCTCCGTCAGATCGGCGAGGGCGGGTTCGCCTTCGTCTACCTGGTCAGGGAGCTGCAGCCACCGTCCGACGCTGCGCTCGGCAGGCGGGCCTCCCACGTTTCAGGTTCTCCAAGCTGATCCCTAACCCCCTTACCTCTTCTCGGATTTTTTTAGGTCGTATTCGTGGCCTCGTGGTGTACTTGGCGTCGTGGGCGTAGCTGGTCCCAAATGGGATAAAACTAGGATTCGTAGGTTATTTTGTTTCAGCAATTTTTCCATTTCCTTATCTGAATAATGTATTATGGTGTTCATCCCACTGCTATTGGAAAGTTTTGTTTTCAGCTGAGTGGAAAATCTCTGATTTAACGTCTCCCAGTCCCAGTACACAATCTAAGATGTTTTACTTATTAGTGTCTTAATGTCGTTCAGAGGATGGAACATATGCTATGAAGAAGGTCCTGATACAGAGCAAGGAGCAGCTGGATCTGGTGAAGGAGGAGATCCGTGTGTCGTCACTGTTCAATCACCCCAATCTTCTCCCGCTTGTTGATCACGCCATAATTGCGGTCAAGGTAATTGATTTTTGCATAGCTTTGTCTGAGCATAGGAGTGGTATAAGATTGCATAACCTTATTGCGAATTCACTCTATCAATGGTGTACAAATGCTCATTACTTGTCTGAGTCATTCCTTTTTCATTGTTTACATATGTAGGTGATATAACAATAGCAATAGAAATAAATCTCTAAGCACATCATCAAATAAAAAGTGTTGCATCAGCAAGGGGCTTTTATGTTTTTCAGCTTGTCCTGTAAAAGTACTGCTTGCTGAGAGTGCTTGTTTCCTGATATATTTAGAATCAGCAGGGTGATTGGAGCCATGAAGCATACCTGCTCTTCCCAGTCTATTTGGATGGTACTTTGTTTGACAACGCTAATGCCATGCTGTCCAGAAAGGAATTCTATCCGACAGCTGATGTACTGCAAATTTTCCGGCAGGTCAGTCCTTGATGAGACAAGCAGGCTACAGTAACATGATGCACGTTTCTGGTGATTAATAATATTCTTTTTTAGGGAATGATTAATAATATTCTTTAGTTTAGATATTTCAATTTTATGAAACCACGATCGTATTTTGGCAGGATTATCGTTCAGATGAGATAACTTATCACATAATTTTCCATATATTTCTGAACTTGAAAATATTATCTGAAATAATTGGCTTCCATACTGATTTCTTTTGGGTAGTATTAATCTTTGCCATGTTTGTAGTTTTGTTCTGTTATGTTCGTACCAGAATGGTACTGTGTCTCATTTGTAACAATATGCTAAGTATGACTCAGCATCAGGGTAAATTGTAAAGCTATAGAGGTTGTAAGATATGTAGGAAGTCTCTATTTTACTCCCACTGGTTCCCCAGATTTCCAATTTTCATACAGAAACCACCTTCCTGAATTAGTCTATCCCACTGGTAGCTGTTTCTCATTTCATCACTCAATCACTTGTCTATCTCTATCCTGTTCTTTTACCTTTTTTTTTTCTATTGGTTCCAGTTTAACCTCTCCATGCCATTGCTTGAATGTGTTTATCATTGCTCCTTCTCTATTTTTATATTTGTATACTGATAGAAGGCTACTGACAGCTTTGTGAAGGACTGAAGCACATGCACAGCTATGATCCTCCATATGCCCATAATGATGTTAAGCCTGGTAATGTTCTTATCACTCGTCGTAGAGGACAGTCACCTGTTGCAACTTTAATGGACTTTGGAAGTGCAAGGCCTGCAAGAAAAGAAATACGTTCTCGTTCGGAGGCGTTACAATTGCAGGTTTGTCGATGTTTAGCTTCCTGGTCTTTTATCCAGAAAAGAAAGCTCTTTGTCACCAAGTTTTTTTTCATTGTTCCTAAAGACTTGTGCTCACATTCTAGAAATGTATTTGATCTATACCCAATGTAAAGACAGGTTTTATCCTGGCATCCTGATTCAGAGTGTAAAACTTGCAAAATTTATAAGAGAAGAATTTGAATCTTAGAACATTCAAAGCTGTAGCTGTCCAAGTATTACTGATCCATACCTTTTCTTTCTAGGAATGGGCTGCTGAGCATTGTTCTGCACCTTATCGCGCACCTGAATTGTGGGACTGCCCCAGCCATGTCGATATTGATGAGAGAACAGACATCTGGTCTTTAGGATGCACCCTTTATGCTATCATGTAAGCCTATCTATGTCTGTTTAACTCAATTACTGCTATGATTCTTCGTGCACATTAGCTCTAAGATCCTGGTTACATTATTCAATTATATGTATGTGGGGATTCTATCAGCTTCCTTATGTCAACTTTGATGCATTTGTTTTTATCTTTTCAGTTTTCAGCTACACTATAACGAGCTCACTTTAGATATTAAAAGGAATATTGCAACTATCAATTATGTGCCTCTGCCATTCCCTTTGGGTGATTGATGGCATCCAGGATAAGTTTGACTTTCAGTTGTGCACAATGCACAGCTCTAGCATAAAAAGGGCTGCCTGGTGCACAACTCAGCATACTGCAGTAAATGATTTTCTCAAGTCAAACAGGCCTGATGGTTCATGCATCACTGATAATCATCATATTCAACTGTTTGTAGGTACAATGTTTCACCATTTGAGTATGCTCTTGGTGAATCTGGAGGAAGCCTGCAACTTGCCATCATCAATGGGCAGTTAAAGTGGCCTGCAGGACCCAAACCTCCATACCCTGAAGAACTTAGGCAGTTTGTTATCTGGATGCTTCAGCCTCAACCTGCCATGCGCCCTCACATCGATGATATTCTTCTTCATGTTGACAAGCTTATCACAAAATACTTGTCATAAACCAGCATGTAGTTTTGATTATCTCGTTTGTTACACCATTACACAAAATGGATATGTTGTACTTGGCTATGCATTACATCATTTAGTCCTTGAATAGGCTCAGTATTGATTCTTTGTAGATCGGTCAGATTGTTATTGACATCTTGTATACTGTTTGGTTGTCATGGTACTCAGTCATTTTGTACGAAAGTGTCAAATGAACACCAAAAGTTGCTATATAATGTAAGTTATATTGATACCATAGCTCTACTTCATCTCTAAGTCATGACAATATGTATGTTCTTGGAAGCTTCCTCTTGACTTTCTATCTGACTGGATGATACAACAACTACCATGATGCTGAATCAATTGCTTGTCTGTGCAGTTACAAGACTGAATGAACAAACAAATATTCTGATTCTTTTTTACAAATGATGGTCAATGGACGAACACAATTCACTTTTCTTTCATTCATGCGTGTGGGAACACAAGGCCTCAGTAGCAACTCGCTAATGATGTCTGTCATATATGCCTCAGAAAGACTGGTCTGTTCTGATCATATCTAATATCTTCATATCTTTTGAAGAGAAGAAAAATGTTCAGATGATGTAGCCATTCTTAGGGGTAACTGAAAATGATTCTTCAGCTCATGCAATTAATATGTTAATCTTCATGCTCATCTTCGCCTTCAGAATCTGTGGAAGTAAGCTTCTTTTTTAGTGAAAGGATAAGAATATGCTACTATAGAAGATAAAACCAGTACAATGAAAGAAAATGCAGAATAGTGACTTGCCAGATCGAACATCATCCCCAACACGACCCCTGGATTGGATTTGTTTGACTAGCATCCGGTATATCAGTATCCACCAATATATGTGAAGAACTAGGAGTGAGAACAGAAGACTGTTGAAAACATAATAGTAAATGGGGCCATAAAATTGATGCTTCTCCTTGTCCAAGGTCAGCAGCACTTCATAGCTGAAAAATAATTCGAGACCGTATATCAAAAAAATAATGCCCCTTCAAGCACAGTGGTTAATGCCAAGACGTGGCAGTAGTTGGTTGTTTACCTTGTGCTTCTTAGGATCCAGAAAGGGAAAATTATGAGACGAAGAACTATCCATGACAGCACAAAAAGAAGAAATGCCACAACAGCGAGCCATTCACAGCTACTGTACTTGGACATCTTCCCAATCTCTAGGAATATGTCACTTGCATCGTGAAGGGCTAAAACAACAGAGCCAACACGAGCAAATCTGTGTGTAGGGAACAGTAAGAATAATACAAAGTCAGGGTGCAGTAACAATAATGCAGAGTGACATGTGTCAATATATAACACAAGGGATACTATCACTTTGGTAATTGTAGGGAACATACCTGAAGATGTAAGACAGAACAATTAGAACAATAGTTGCAACGTGGTGAGACATCGAGACTCCAAAATCCGAACGCCTTGTTTCCCAAAACAGAAGAGCAAAAATGGAATATGTGTAAAATCCAGCAGCATACATATATACAGCTTTCAGCTTCAGTCTGGAAAAAGAAAAGCTCAATGTTAATGCTTCTTAAGGAAATGATTTTAGAAAGAAGAGAACATTTGGCTTATTTCTCTTACTTCATCTTTTGATCCGGCCAGATCTGCTCGCCAGGCCCTACCCAAAAGTATCTGGTGTTCTTAAACCATGGCTCATTGTATGTTACAGATAATGAAAGCAACTCCCCGGAGAGAAAATAAACAAACTTCCATGCCGATTCCTTAAATTTGTTAATTTTCTTTCTACTTTCATCTGTTTCTGCAAGCTTATCATATCCTCTTCCAAGTACAAGTCTTTTAGCCAGAACCTATGAATTGAATGTGATGGAAGGATTATGAGATGTCATTTATGGTATACTACGCTAGCCATGGATGACTAGAAAACATTTTGCTTCGAATGTCTGACAGGTAGAAATTGGATAGAATGGTAAAATATATAACAGCATGTGTAACAACTAGCACAACAGGTACATGGTAACATGGTAATGAGGTCACTTTAGTTCTTTCGCTTTTGCACAGATCAGTGTGTATAAACACATCACAACAGATTCAGAACAACTCGAATAAGACATTTTTCTCATATAAACAACTTTGAAGTTCTGAACGAAGCATATACAAAAAAAAAAGGGATGCTCAAATAAGATTAAGGTAAATAAGGAAGTAAATAGATTATTAAAACGAGCTTCCTTACTGTTCATGAAGGTCTGCAAAGATTAACTCATTACCAGGAAATTTCAAAATAGATATCTTTACAAGCCAGAATTACAAGCTTAAAGAAGTTCAATTGACATGAAGAATTACTAAACAAAACTGTGAGGATTACTTTCATAAACCTAATATAGGACAATCTATACCAACATAGTGCTCATAAAAATGCAGTACTTTCTAATACTGATTAGTGATCACTACTCCCCTACATTTAGTTAAATTTTTTTATTTGCAGCCAATTTTGCGTAGTTGCAGTAAAATGTAATAAAAAAACCAAATCCTTGTATAATCTGGTCCAGTCTAATGAATCAGATTCGTGAACAGCTTCAGAACCACCAGTGGACAACCAAGTTCACCAAAGGATATTAATCCAGCAACTAATAGCTAACAGCAATACCGATACATCATCGAAATGGCGAAATTTACGTAGTTTTTTCCGATCCCAAGAACAGCCGAGCTGCAGGAATCAGCAGAATTACCTGGAATACGAGCCGGTCCAGGAGGAACCGGACAGCTGGGAAGAAGGCGACGAGGAACGGGAGCACGGCGAAGTCCCCATACGCGGGGTAATCCTCGGCCTCCCAGTCCACCGGTGCCGACGAGGAGCCAAGAAACAGCTCCACAAGCGCCGCCATTGCTGTTGGAGATCCAAGAACAGGAGCCCCAACCAGTTCTCGGATCCAAACCACTACCGAACAAGAAGAACGCGGAATGGGCGCAAGATTCGGCGGCGAGACTGCACGCGCGTGTCCTCGAGCCGATCTAAGGTGTCTGGGATTGAAGTCAACGCGAGCAGTGAGAGCAACGTGGAGGAGTTGGTTGGGATCGGAGGACGGCAACAGAAAAGTCGACTTCTTGGTGGTAAGAACTAGGCACAGAAGCGGATGAACTGGCTGGCGCCTTTTTTGTGGGGGGCCGCAAACAGCGCAGCAACTGGCAAATGGGGAGGATCTGGATTGGTGGGAGATAAGATCTGGGCGGGGATTATAGTATTGCCGGTGTACTTTATACTGACGAACGTTTTAAACGGAATCTGGGAGCGTCCAATTTTAATCAATTGAAATCAGGTTACTTTCAATCAACGTTTATAAACCTCCTTAATCCAGATCAGAAAGCCATATTTTTGTATAATATTCTATACAAGCTGAAGGATAGATTAAATGTTCATAAGAAGCTTTCCATTATGACTCGCACCATGATGCTTATATCATCTTACATCAGAATAATTTAAATATGAACTATCTAATTTTCAATCGTCTGAAACTGGAGGACACTTCAATCGATATCCAGTTGATGGAAATCAAACACCTCCGGTTGTCTATTGTGGATTAGACTTGTCCCCCGCTCTTTGGTCCAGCTGCAGTAGGGATATCCAGTTGATGGGAAGCAAACACCTCCGTCATATTCAGTATGTAGGCATCAAAACCTGATCAGCGATACGCCCTGCAGGATTGTGCAGAGTCGTAGTCCCGCGTTTCAGGTCGTAAACCTTGAGTGCTTTATCTCGGGCATACAGTAGTAGATGCAATCTCCTTTCAAGCCGACTTTCTGTGGATCAAATGACGACGCTCCATGCACGCATGGAGGAATAACGAACCCACTGCCATCTAGTGACGCCGATAAGTCGAGCTTGAAAACAGCAATGGCCGCGACGAACCGTGAGTGGACGATATCTGAAAAGCAAAAGCGGGCACAGAACAGATCCCCGCAGGATTCTACCAGTCGACTTGTGGAAAGGGAATATAGCGTCAAATTCGACCCGTCTTGGTGGTCTACGGGGAACACGGAGAACACTGGTTCCGGCGAGAAACTCGAGCGTGACCACCTCGTCGCAGGAAGCCGCGAAGAACTTGCCGTTCACCGACGTGAGATTCCAGAACATGGTACCTTGGGTCATCGCGCCGAGCGCCGGCTGCTCGTACTCGTGCCTCAGCCACCGTCGTTCGCCGCCCTCTCGTCCGCCGAGACGGCAGTACCATGCACCGTTTGTGTTTGGTCGACGACGAGGACGATGGGGCAGCTTGTTGGATCGGTTGCGACTGGCGTGCTGGTCGAGAGCAGGCAGCGAAGCTTGTCGCCGCCGCGCTTGAGGAAGCCGCCCCGTTCTCCGTCCGGGGGCAGCTCGATCCGGCTGCGGGTGAACGGGTCCCAGAGGAACGTGTCCGCCGGCGAGCCGAGCGCCGCCATGAGCATCCAGCCTTGCGGCGTTATCCAGAAGCGGTGATTCTGCATCATCTCCTCCACCTCCACCGCCCCGCGGAACAGCTGCTTCCTGGGGATGCTGTAGAAGAAGAACGCGGTCGAGTCGTCGCCAAAGATCTGCTCCATCGTTGTTATCTTGCGCTCGTACTCGAACAGGAGCAGCGGGGCTAGCCGACGGTCCATATGGATGGAGAGAGATGATCGGTGCGTGATACGCGCATTGACCGAACTTATATTATGGCAATGAGGCATTTTATCCGCAGGAATATATGACTCGTGCCGCCACGGGAGTCTAGCCGTTGCGCGCATCTATTACTATTTACACGGCGGCCATCACGCCCGTATAGATGGGAAGAACTGGCTCCAAAAGCTGCCGCCTAACCATCGACAGCAGATCGAATAAAGCAAGATGGAGAAGGCGCCAACCATGGCGGAAGAACGCGGGTGGTCGTCCCTCCCGACGGACCTGCTGGTCCTGATCTTGGACCTCCTGCCGTGGTCGAGCCATCCGAGCTTCGCCGCCGCGTGCAGGCACTGGAGGTCCGTAGTAAAGCCCTTTTTCCCCGCGTGGCTGACACCAATGCTGCTCAGCGCCGCAGACGTCGGCTCGACCAACCTCCGCTTCTACAGCCTTTTCTTCCACAAGAACTTCGAGGTCTCGCGGACTCTAGCGGCGCCCGGCGTCAAGTTCTGCTGCTCCACGGGGCGACACCTGACGCTGTGCCGGCCGTCGACGATTCTGGAAGCCGACCTCGTGACTAGCCACGTTCAAGAGCTGCCACCGATCCGCTATGGATGGTTCCACTTCGTCGTCTACGACGGCACCGGGCGAATGTTCGGCGTCCACACGATCGGCCACCCACCTCGGACGGCCGTCGCCATGAAGGACGATGAAGGTGAGTGGGACGGTTGGGACTACGCTGCACCCTTCACGGCTGAGATGATTGAAGCTTCTCCGAACACCAACCCTGTCCTCCATGGCGGCCTGCTCTACGTGTTGTTTAGTGACGGGAAACTGGCAGTGTACGACCACGACAAGCACCAAGAAGACGGACACTTCGAATTCCTCGACAAAGCCTAGCTCCTTCGGTTTCCGGTGCTAAGACACGTACCTGTTCGAGTCGGACGAAGGCGAGCTCATGGCCGTCCTCGTCGGCCTCCACGGGACGCCCATCCGCGTCGTGAAGTTCAACGAGCAGGAGATGGAGTGGGAGAAGGTGGAGAGCCTCAACGAACGGGCATTGTTCACCGGGACTCTCACCACCTTGATGAGAAAGACTGACGTCAAGTGGATGCAAAACAAGGTGTTCTTCCCGAGGCTGCACGATTGGCCTGAGACCGTCCATGTCGACACTGTTGACCGTTACGGTGAGGTAGCTTTCGTGCCAGCCTCCACCGGAGCGGATGCTACGGCGGCGCCCGAAGACGGTGAGAACATATGGGCCTATGAGCTGGGATCGAAAGAATCAAAGTGGTGTTGGGAGACAGAAAAGGTAGATTATAGTATTTGGGTTGATCTTAAAATATATTGACACTGTAGCAAATGCTACATTAGAAGAGAGTTTCGTTGTGTGAAACGTGTTGGACGGTGAAAACTAATTGATAAACCAGAAAGTCATTGAATTTGAATGAAGTCATCAACAAATAAACGTGCGTCTTGTCTACTTAGCTACTCTTTGAAAAAAGAGAAGAAAAATAAATAGCTCTTCCGGCTCCGACGATCCTGCCCTTTTCCTGCTCGTCCACCGTTTGATCGAAAGCAGTGGATCCTTTTTTGCCCACGGCCGAGCAGCAAAGGGAAGAAGCAGGTAGAGCTCCTTGACCTTGAGACGAAGCAACGACGACTTTCCTACGCGCATGCATTGTTGCTGCGTGCGTGGGCGTGGCCTCTTCCCTGGTCTTCCTGACCACTGCCTTAGCCCAGAGCTTGAGCTTCTCCTTGACCTCCTCCTCGGGGCTCCGCCGCCGCTCCCCACGCCGGGCGCGCGCGCTATCCTCGCGCTCGAACGCCATCACCATGTCCGCCGGCACCACCTCCTCCAGGAACGCCTCGAAGGCCCGGAGGTGCTGTGGCGGCGCAGCACCTTCTTCTTCTTCCTCGTCATCGTCCGCAGCGTCCTTCTCCCAGTCGGCGCCCGCCATTGCCAGCGCCTCCAAGGATGGCCTGCCCATATATGCTCGCCCCCGGGGATATATGTAGTCCCTCCCTCTTTCGTCACCGCTGTAGTAGCGCTTTGGTAGTAGCTGCTGTGCTATCTTTCAAAAAAAGGTAGCTGCTGTGCTGCGGCGCGGCTTCTCGTCGAAGATGACGGCGCCGCCGCAAATGTATGGGGTATATATTGTGGCCGTACGTAGTACGTGGGCGTTCGTACGTTGCGACAATCATGCGAGTCCGTGGTATTTATAGGAACCGGTTAATAAGCTAGCTAGGGGTCGTCTCGGTTCGTCATCTGACTGTTTTATGAGAGAGAACCTCTTACTGCTACGCTCGGTCTGGCTTCGTTCACGGGCGTGTACGACGACGACGTGCGAGCGTGTGGACTTGGAACTTTCGCTTCCGAATCCAGGGGAAATCGAGTCGGAGCACGTTCATGGCCTCGTTTCCGTTTCCGGCCGTGGTTCATGTGAGCTCGATCTCGATCGAGACCCGACCGGCAGCTCTGACTCACACACGTGACTCATCTGGTCGGTCCCACGCACGCACGCACGTCACGCTCCAGGGGTGCACGGTCGCTTATTTACCTGAGCACGACCGCCCGCACGTGTGTTCCCCGTCCGAGTCCTATATGTACTGTATTTTGACAAGCTCCGCGCCGCGTACTATTCTTAGCTGGGATACGCATACACGTGCGGGGGATACGGGACACAGAGAGAGAGCTTTTGGGCTTCAGCGATGCTTCAGTTCAATCGATCATGCTAGGGGGATCATAGGCAGGCAAAATTATCTAGTAGTACACGACTTGACGTACGTGCGTGTGAATACAGGCTGTGTTTGACTGTTGACCTAAGGATACTGCAGTCATCCAGCAAAATTATCTGCTTGACCAAGGCTATTGTGCACTCGTGGGTCAGACCCGATTGCTAGTAGTACGTACATCAGGAATTTCTTAGATGTCAAATCATTTGAAATATTCCTTCTACTTCACATGGTACATCTTCTGTTCTCTATAGATTAGATAGTTCGGTCGAGATTGTTGTAGCTGAACTTTTCACCTGGTATCACCAACGTTCCTTCTCCCGTAATCGTGCTTCCATGTTCAGACTTCATTACGCTGCTGCCTCCGTACCGGCCTTTGACTAGATTCCGTGTACAATTCAGTGGCACTGTGCCTGCTTCACGTTAGAAGCGTAGACACGACCATATTAACTGTCACAGTTTGCTCTCATCTGCTAGTACGTATCATAGCACCTCGACAGAGAGCTTTCTACAAATCCATAAAACAAGCTTGTGTTACAAAGGAACTTGGGAGTATATGAATTGGGGTGCTAAAAACTTAAGCTGCATCACTGAAGAAGAACTGAAACGTCGAATACCAAGATGAATCAGTCTTAGCTACTCCTTGACGGCATATACCAGTTCCTCATTGTCTGTGCCAGCGTGTACGTCCTGTATTTCATTGTATGTTCCAGTTTGCTCATCGTATGAGTACCTGCACATAGCTGATATCAGCAGGCTCCGAAAAGTTACAAAACTAGCTCATTCTTTCATTCGTTACAAACCAGCAAGCTATACTGCCCCAATGCTTTAAATTTTCTGGTATTGAAAGTTAATGATGCCTCTTTTATCCAGAAAAAGGCATTGGAAACAAAATGCTTATGGTTTATTTCAAAATTAAAACAAATTCCAAAATTCCTGGAGCAATTCCCCTCTTCCAAACAGGTCCTAAGGTGTAAAACTTTTAAGGGGAAAATGGTAGGTGCACTGGTGCACACATGTGATAAGCTCAGCATGAGCTAAAATGGAATCTCAACATACTAAATGACATGGTACCAGAAATGTTATCCAGTAAAGATCAGAAAATTATGACAATTTGTACCGGAGTAACACCAAACTATAGTTTTGAGTTCTCTTCGAGAAATTTAGAAGTATTTATTGGCACAAATACTCATAATTTGGCGCAGTTTACTCTGGTACAGAATGTTTTAGTTTTCTAAAATTTACTCATATTTTGTCCACTAACGATATGAACGCTTTTGGAAAAATATGCTACACCTTCATCTTTTTGTACAGTGGGAACAGGACGGCCTCTTATCTTCCTAAACACATCTCTGTTTCTAGATAGGCTACTAATCACCACCATGTGAACCAGCTATTTGCTAGTCCTCAAGTGACCGGGAACTTAGCACATTGTTATCACAATTTTTGAAAGAAACACATTACTGTTTTGAATTTCATCAACGATATTATTATGATCTGCTGCAAACCACTCTGAACGCTGCAGTTTGTACTTTCACAACTCATAGTGAACTAGTATTACGAAGGGACAATTGGCCCTAAGAAGAAAATTGAAACACAATACATGCCGCCAAAACAATGTTTCATTCAGAAGAAAACAATTGATACATGAAAAATAAAAGCAATAATTGCTATTGAATGGAAGTGCATTGTGAAGGAAAATTTACCAAATTCCTGTAGATGCTGAGCAATAATATCCAGTGTTAGGATCATAGTAGTAGCCTGTGCTGCTGCTATAGTAGTAACTGCATAAGAAGAAAATAAATAGCATCAATACATGCAGGCTAATGAGGGTAAACATCAAAATAGTAAACCATGTTTCATTTTATTATATAACTATAATATAAAAAAGAATGAGCATTGGTGCAAACAGGATAAAGTGGCAACTATAACATACCCAGAAGATGGATCATAGATATAATCTGAGCTGACACTTCCATCATTAGCTTCTGCAAGGGTGGAGAGAAGATTTATGAATTAATGGAGGTTGTTTTGGAGGGAAGAACAGTAGAGGAAATCCCCTATTGTGGTACGAAATGGTAGTGATGGAGGGAAAAAAAGTTTGCAACACGTTTCACAAGAAATTAGTCAGCAATAAGAACTAACCCTGTGTTCCTGAGGTTCCTGAAGCATCTACAGCTTTGGCATCAGAATTACCCTTGGCATCGGCGATGTCATCATCACCAAACATGTCAAAATTACTGTCATCATCATTGAATGAAGTACTATTTGTAGATGTATTGGCAGCTGAAGGACCAGTGTTCATTTCCAGTATGGTAGTTGTCTGGTTATCTTCTGCAGTGGCTGCAATGCTACCTTCTTCAACTTCTGGCAAACCTAGTCGAGCGCGCGCCAAACGTTCATACCCAGCTGCAAAAGAAAAGGACGGGAAAGAAGTCAAGCTTAGTTGTCCATACGATGATAAAATAACAATGATTTCCAGGAATAATACATAACAAGAAAATTGTGCGATGTGTCCTTACAAGATAACAGAATAGGTAACTATTGTTTCTAGATCCACAAGACATAATGTACATTCTTTAGCTGTAGGCTTCTATTTTCATTTATGAATGGTGATTACTGGTTCAGGAACACACAAACATGGAAGTCAAGGCTACTCAAAGGAAACATGGATCATTAGAATTATCAGGTAAATGAACACAGATTACCAAGATAAGTCCAGGTACCACTTCTATATTTCGGTCTAATGCATAACTAGTGATAGCAATGTATGGTGTTCAACAACAATGGTAATGCAATGGTTTGTTCCCATTATGATAACAGAGAAAACCTTAGGAATCTGATTAGCCTCAACAGTGCAGCTGGCATAACCTGTATTTTGCAAGCTTCTTAAGAGTTTTCAAGGCATCAAATATTGGTCAGATGCATCTGCACACAGTCAGCTCAGAGCTCACTTCTCATCTATTAGTCCAATGTTAAGTTGCCTTGTTAAAAAAATTCACTCCTTTATTATAAGATTGATGGGCTGAGAATGCTTACGCATTTGGTAAGGATCACTAACTCACTACTACAACATGTGAAATGGGAAAAACAAAACTACTGGTAGGTTACTATAATTGTATTGAAAGCAGAACAAAGTGATCACGAATAGTTCAGCTAGTGAAAAGGAAAAAACTAACCCGCTTCACGCTCAAAGGTCTCCCGATCATCTGAGTAAACATCTACAAAATGTGATACACAAGAATGAGGCCATGAGGAAGAAGGTCACAATGTCACTTTGAGATACATCAAAAAGCACCAACTTACCGTATTCACCATTGTCCATAAGCTTCATGGCAGCCTCTGTCAGCTCGTCAAATATGCGCTTCGTCCCCTCAGTCATCTTTCCACGTTCATCTGTAGATGTATTCTTCAATCTCTTCAAAGCTTGTAGTACCTGGCAATTATTTAAGAGAACAATTAGCATATCTTGAAAAAGAAAATAATTATAGGAGATAGTCTTTAAATGATTTTCTATACAAAATGACAGCTTGCAAATTATTTTTTTCTACTTTTTATATTCAGTGATTAAGCTAATAATCATTTACTGTATGTCATAGTATGTTAAAATTGTAAAAAGAAGACAGGTGCTAACTGGAATATCAAAGCTGTTTGCAAATATGCAAGTGATGTACCGCACCAAAGACATACCGTTTCGCCAGGTTCAAGCATGTTCGCTATCCGCCTTTTTATCTTCCCAATGTCATCTGCTGAAAGATCCTGAAAATCCTCTTCCTTTTCTTTCCCTTTGTTCTGGAACTTTGCTGCAAGGGTCGGGTCAACTTCAACACTGTCCAACCAGGCATCCTACAAAAATGCAGGAACTTATGTCACAAAATAGAACTCCTCACGCAAACTTTAAGGTGGTCAACACAAAAAATTGGCAGTACCTTAAGTTCATTTCCTCTGGCATACTCAACAAAATTTCCATTCTCATCGAAATATCCTTCTTCCCTCTCTTGCTCCAGGTTAAAAGGTTCTATCTTGATACCATCTTCCACAAAGTTGACGCCCTCCTGTCGAACAACGAAAATAAATGTGCACCTTTAGAACACCGAGCGGCGAGCACCTATATGCTGAAAATGGTAAACATAGGGTAAAAGAACAAACTGAGAAGCAGGGCATACTTCATAGCGGACTTCAAAAACCTTGACTTCGGCGGTGCTGCCTTGCGTGTCATCCTTCTCCCTTTGATGGCGTTGCCTCGCGCGCCGCTCCGCTGCAAGCTCCGGGTTCATGACGCTGTCGATGTCAAATGGGGCGGCGCCGCCTGCCTCCGCAGCAGGGTCCCGGTACTTGGCCTTTTTCCCCTTGGGAAACCGCGGCTTGCGCTCCCTGCGAGCGCAGCCAGCCACACGAGATCAGCATGAGCTGGAGAGCAAACCCTAACCGAACGACTTGATGAGAATTGAGAAGGGGGAAGGGAAGCCAAAGAAGGCCGTGGAGTGAGGTCCGACTGTCTCACCTCCCATCGTCGTCTTCGTCGTCGGCAGCCAGCCGTCGCTTGGTGCCCCGCGACGACTCCGGTGGCTCCATCGTCTGCGGCGGCGGCGCTCGGCGGTGCGTTGTTGGCGGTGTCAGCGAACAGCGGAACAAGGGAGGCGGTTTGTGTTTGGGCTCTCTCGGCCTGGTTCGGCTGGGTCTGGGGTGGTGGATTCTCGTCTCTGCTCAGGCATCTAAAATGGGCTAGGACGCGTAAAACGGGCTCAGACATCTGATAAATACGATTTTTTTAGACAAAAGGGCTGAGCCCCTAGTTTCATTTAATGAAACCAAAATTCAATGTTTAGCTCATAACTACATTGAGGTGAAAAAAAAAAAAGCTCATTACTACATTCGAGTTCCAAAGAGAAAATGGAAAGTGCATGCTCTCTTTACAATTTCTTTGTAGAAAAATGTGGCACACAATCACAGTGTTCATATTCTAATTTCCAATTAATCATATAATTCAATTACTTAATAACAAAACTCTAGGATTTTTTCTACAGACAAAGCTTTAGGTTTCCCTTATGGAAGTGATTTCATAGTTTCAAGTCAACTTGTGATTTTAGACCACATTTATCGTCAAGTGACAGAGCTCCAACACACAAGATTAAAGAGCGTCACCTCACACGAGACATGTCACATTGCAGCAAAAGTGATTTTCTAGGTGACGCGAGTCCCAGTGGTTATCCAAATTAAACTCTACATAGCACAAACAGGAGCTAATCAATTTTCTTTCCTTGGTCGTGGTTGGGTCATCATGGTCATTCAGTATCTAAAAATGGTATATTCAACAATTTTATGTAGTCGTCTTGTCTAGTTATTAAGTCAATTTTCGGAGTACATAAAAATGTCTCAGCTTCACCAAAAATAGTGTTGTTTTCACAGCCTAAACTAAGTGTTTAGAAGATTCACACACACATACACACATAAAAAAAACATATAAGATTTAAAATCACTTATGATGATGAGACATACAACAACTACATAATTTTAGAACCATTGATGAGGCAAATACGCTTTATAAGACAAAAAGAAGCAAGTAAAAATTCATAGACCAATATAGAATAGTTATCTAAATATAAAATCACATTTCAAACTGTAACCATAAGGCATCAAAATATAAAGTAACAATCAATGCATGGAGATATCTAAAATAGTTACGAGTGTCACGCATCACATGTGAACATCAAAGATACATATTCTGTCTCAACCCACACATACAAACATCAAGGATACACATACTGATTCAGACCCACACATACAACCAAAACACTAATTCTGACAACAAAAACATAAGTATCTAGTCCATAACATCTCCAAACAACCAAATATATTCAGGTTCCCATAAACTGTATTGAGTAGAAAACCTTCTACCCGAAATAGAACCTCCACCTTCTTCTGTATCTACACAAAATGATAAAATATTCATGATACTATACCATCAACGCAATATGATTAGCTATAGAATATATCAGAGTAATATTTACCTCAGAAAAATTTTCACTTCATATACCCAAGTTTTGAGAGTAAACGATTTCAAACAATGTTGATTGCGGTAGCGGATATTTTGGGAAAGGATAGCATTGGCTAACATACATTGAAGAGAAATATAGAAAGAGAGAAATCCATCAGGTCTTTTTGTTATATGTAATTTTTATGAAACATATAATGATAAGAGTGAAGACAATAAAGAAATTTAGTACATGGCAAATCTAAGAGCAGTTGAGAGAACAAAATTAGCAAACTCATCTGTCACCAAATCTTTGAAGTGAGAATAACTAATCAATTCATTCACAATGACTGATCTTTGTCCTTCATCAAATACTCTCAGACATTGTTCCACCACATTACTGCTATACTTTTGTCTTGAAAGAGATACATAGTTAAATCTCAGCCGAGAAGCAATAATTGCAAAGTGCAACGGACCTCCCTTGTTTAGAACATATTGAACAATATAGTTTCTGGAAGATAGCAAGAATGATAAAAATATAGAGAAATGTAGAGAAATATTAGCATATAATTAGAGATGGGACTAATAGTCGGTGGGGGTAAAAAAAGTTGTTGCGTTGAGACGTGCGAGAATCTTGCATTTGCTGATCCTTTTTGATTAGTTATTCCGTGGAGCCCATGGGGGTTTCGCGTCATGCCGGTTCTGTTGTGGTCTTGCTGTTTCAACCGGATTGTAGTCTCGCAGACTCATTATTCTCTGGGATTTGCATTTGCTGGTCGTTTTTGTTAGTTAATCCGTGGAGCCCGTGGGGTTTCGCATCGTGCCGGTTCTGCTGTGTTCTTGCTGCTTGAACCGGATTGTGAGCCAAATCTTTTTTTTTTAATATTATGTAGGCAAATTTTTGAGACGGACCTCTGCAGCGGAGAAAAATACTAGTGCTAAGCTTCCAATCAAAAAGCGTACACTTCATGGATAAACTATTCTTATGTGGTACTCTCCTCTTTTCTATCTTTTGATTCTTTTTTTGAAACTATGTTTCGATTTTGTAATGCGACAAAACTGCATCAATTTCGACTTGTTTGATTTGACATACATGACTACCTACTATTTCTCATGTTTTGTTTTTAAACCGTGTTTCGATTTTCCAGTGCGACAAAACTACGTCGGTTTTGACTTGTTTGGTTTGACGTACATGGCTCCCTCCTCTTTTCCCATGTTTTGACATTCTTTTAAAAAAAAAAGGGTGTTTCGCTTCTACGACACGACAAAACTGCGTCGTTTCCGACTTGTTTGGTTTGACGTACATGACTCCTGACCAATTTTCATTTCTATTGTTGACAGCCTACATCCGTCTAGACCAAAAGGGCTAGTTAGGTATATAATAAATAGTGGGATGATATGTTGATATTTTGGCTAATTATCTAGTAAGACAATTATTAATGGGCTTGATGACTACTCTCTTGGTTCCTAAAAAAGGTCTGGACAAAGATTGGGTTAAATATTGAGAATATGAATTCTAAATATCTTTTATGTTGTATATAGGGTTTAAAATCGAAAAACCATATAAATAGATGTCTTCAACGAAAAATATTTTTATAAAAATATACATATATCATTTTTCAAAAAAAAATTATGCTTTGAAGACTGTTGCTGTCATAAACGACTTCCTTTAGCGAACTAGAGGATGTGCAGATCAAGGACGGATTCCTTCATTTATTATTTAGTAAGACAATTTTTGTATCATCATTGTGGACACGTGAAGGAATGCAACCTTAACCATATATATATATTTTTGTTCCACAAAACAAAACAAAAGACGTAGATGCATGAGCGGGCTCGGAGTCAAACTGACCGAAAAGACAGTAAAAGAAGTATTCGAGCAACAAGATGACTTGTTTGCATCCCAAATATATTCCCCAACACTAGATTTCAAGGCTGCAGAAAGAATCAAATGAACCATATCGCACACACAATAATGATTCCAAAATGGTTTTGATTATACTAAGATACCCTAAAGAGTCGCTATTACACACACCGCACATCGCAGCATATATCCATGTTCGCAAAGCAAGTATCACGGCGATCTATTACCATTTCTTCACAGTAACGGAGGCCAAGAGAGCAGAACAACCCCGTGCCTCAGTTGGAGCTAGCTCCAAATACCCTGATCCGCTCTTCGACTTTGGCATTGCAGCAGGGGCAGCGTGCCACACCCTTCTCCTCATGAAGCTTGTTGCAGCTGGCACACAGGACTTGGTGGGCGCACTGGAGCAACAATACGCATGCCTCCTCCTTCTTGCAATCAACACACTGCCAAGGATTATTAAGCTTCAGGATTGGATGCGGAGGGCGGTTGGATGCAGGGGGTCCCCTCTGGATGGTCTGTTTTGGCGCCTTTGTAGTCCTTCGATTGGTTCTGCCAGAACCAGAAGGGTTAGGAGACGAAGTTAGTGCATTTGCAACTGTTGACTTCTGTAGACGGTTCAATTCATCTTGTAGCCTATGCAGGTCATCTTTGTAGCACTGTGATTCAACTTGCTTCTTCCTACGAAGCTGTTCAAGTCGGCGATCAGCGTTCACTTTGGCAGCTTCCCTCTTCCTGCGCTCTTCTTCCAAAAGCGCAATGTTTTCTTCTTTGGCCTTCGTGTCTTCTCGTATTTTTATCTGAAAGCCCAACAAATAATACAAATTAAGTATATATATTGCATAGTTCTAGCTGACTAGGATGTAGGCAGCGCGATGATGGTGGACTGTACCACATAATCTGATGCTCAAATAAGATGATCCATATATATCATTTGCAAGACAGTCCAATGCTTCTCAGTTTCATCTAAAATTTTGAATATATTATATTCTAGTAGCTTCTACCAGCACCGTGCAGAACATAAACTTATTCAATGCTAGCTAATCATGTCTTCAAAATATTAAACGCTCCAGTGTAAAAGTAAAGCGGTGCCTATTCTTCAGTTGACTGACACAAACGTTCGCTTCAGTCGATGCTATCAGTATCAGCCGCGGTGGGATGAGCTCTCTCTCTCTCTCTCTCTCTCTCTCTCTCTCTCTCTCTCTCTCTCTCTCTCTCTCTCTCTCCTCATGGAGTGTCAATGTTAGAAGCAATAATGATAATAGTAATAATAATCACAGCATCTATTGCCTTGATGAAGGCAACAACCATTATGTGGAAATGTCAATAGCTTATCTACAGGGATGGGTGGAAGCTTATACGGGCAGCATCAGTAAAATAAAAGGCACCAACCATAATGGACTATAAACTTTTTATTTCTTTCTTTCTTTCTTTCTTTTTGCAAGGGCACATGCATAATTCTAAACTTTAATGTCAAATGTTATATATATGCTCATCGAATGTGGGCAGTGCACGATATAGTTTTCACTACAAATGTCTATGAACATCTAAGTTAATACATTTAACATGATAAATGAAGCCAAACAAGATTGGCAATGGCTACCTGAGACAGGATAAAATCAAGTCAGCACGATATTCACTCTATGTGCTCATTCAGGAATAAATGTGATTTATTTCACTAATCGAACTAAGTTGAACGATGATTGGTTTCATGAATCAATCTATATTTGAATAAAAAACAATATAAAAATACTAATCATCAATAAAAGTATGTGTAAAAACAATCCCTCCAAGCAGAGAATGCAATAAAATAAAACCATGAGAAGTGGAAGCAGCTCAAGTATGAATAATACCTAATACTGACTAACATCATAGATTAGCACTATAAAAGAGGAAAAACCTATAACACGCCCAGTTGGTAGAAAATGGTGTATGCATAATCACTTATATATGTACAAAGTGAAAACATTAAGATACATGATACATTCATGTCACCATTTCCGAAATCTCTGAAGCAATCTAGCTTTCAGAATCAATTCACCACAAAATGACCTTTATCTCCTCCTTTCAGCCTATAATGATTCAGAGAAATCAGCTAATGAAATGGTTTGCTGTTTGCTACCGTGACTACAATATGGAACAGATCAAGTTACTGTTAGGGTTTAGAGGATATGAGTGAGGTGGAGGTTGGGATCATACCCCTCGTCACCAGCCTAGAGCTATGAAGTTGACAGTAATAAGGTGGAGTGTCAATGTTAGAATCAAATGAGAAAGAACTAGCAAATGTAAATACTTAACAAACATATAATCTGGACTTAATCGACAAAACACTAGGCCGTGCAGCAAATTCAGCCTGTGTTGTCCATAGATTGACGTGGAGCTTGGCACACCCGACCCCCAGAATACTCCACAAAAGTTAATTTCTTAGTTATATACTTGAAGTAACATCCAAACTTTCCTAGTAGGGATTTCAGACACATGGCTATAGAGAACTAGAACAAGATATAACAGAAGTACATATGTGCGAATTCTTCCTAACCTCCATGTTTTTAGATGACTTGTTGACTTCGACAAGCTCCCTCTCTGCCTGAGTAATCTTCGTCTTGCATTCAACAATGTCTTCCTTGAGCTTTGCCTTCTGCCGCTCCCACGTCTCATGCTTTTTCTTGCCCTTCTTCTCTTTTCTTGCCAGACTCTGGCATTGCCTTTGAGTCTCAGACGCACTTAGTTTTACAGCTTCTATCTCGGCGCGTATCTCTGCATTCTCCAATTCCAGCCTCTGCGCCGTAGCATTACTCTGATCAAGCCGCACAATTATTTTCTTCAGCGCAATGTCCAGCTGATCGATGCGCTTCGATGTGCCACCCTCCGTCACCTGTTTTGCCTTCTCGCGTCGCTGGTTCTCGTCAATCTCCATTCGCAGAACACGTAGATCCGCAAGATGGGTACCCAGCTTGCGAGCAGCCTGAGTCGCCTTACCCTTCGCCCATTCCCTGTGCTCCTTGAGTTGCGTCTCCATCTCTCTTGTTTGCTTTATGAGGTCACGCACCATCTGGTTCCCGGGGTCAGGACTTGCATTAGGTGGATTCATCTTGTCAATATCCAGCGCCTCAAGCTCTGATTCGAGAGACTTGATGAGCTCCTCAGTGGTGACATTGTTGGAGAAGGATTCCTTGGGATGCCCTTCGAGGGCAGCATCATCATCTGGCCATGACCATCCAGAGGTCTTGATGAAGGAGACCGCCTCCTCCAACTCCCACGGCGCCATCGCCGTCGCCGCCGCCGCGGCACTCTCTTGCTCGCCGATGCTGAGCCCGAGGCTGGCCATCATACCGAACAGATGATCCCGCTGCACGTCCTCCGCCGCCGCAACCCCGCCCGGAACCACATGCTCCCCCTCCTCCGCCTGGTTCCCCTTCGGTGCCATCTCAAAACCCCGCGCGCGTCGGCGAGCGAAAAAGCCAGATCGCACCTTTTAGGACGAGATGGGGCCGCGGCCGACTAAAAGGAAGGGTGATCCCGGTGACGCGAGGGCGATCGTCTCGGCCTCTCGGGATAGGATTTTGGGGATTTCTGGCCTGTTTATACAAAACAAGTCCGACCACTGATTTTTGTTGTGAAGGGAAGAGGGAGGAAAGAGAGTAATCGGGGCGGCGGAGGAGGGAGCAAGCGAGAGGATTTATATAGTACTTGGGTTTACTCGCGATCGCGTCCCACGCGAAGGGGACTCCGTCCACTCAGAAGGTATGCCGAAGCGTCGGGGCAGTCCTATACACACTCAATGATATACGGGGCTCAAAACTTGTGGGTCCGCTATTCAGTGAGTGAATTAAAAACTGGTGTGGCGAGTGGTATTTTACTTTTAGCTTAATGACATACGCCCTTTTTTTTTAATGTACCACACTTTCTCCATAACTCGTAGTTTCCTATGTCAAACTAATGCGTCCACACCACATAGCTAGTAAGACCATTGTGGACAACGTGAAGGAATGCACCTTGATCATATTTCCTTTTTTTCCAATGAAACACAAGAAAAGAGAGAGAAACGCTTATGCAGGATTAGAGACAAGCTCCGATGCATTTGGAGGCGACCTCCGGCACCTAACTTGACAAGCAATGGGAGGAGGCAATGGATGGGGTGAACTGTCTTGGAGTCTTGGGGCCAACGTGAAAATTATTGAGACATTGTTTGGATTGGAGGCACCTAAATCCATATGGATAGGATGAGATTGAAATAGATTGAGAAAGATATTAGTTCATCTTACACCACAAATCATTCTAATCTTCCTCAATTCGTATGGAATAAGGAGCAGCCAAACTTAAAAAAAAAAAAAACTTTTGGGGCCTTTCCTTGTCCACTTAAAAGGAAAGGTCCCAAAAGTCTTTTTTTAGGTTGGACAAGGATTTTAGTCTTATGTCCCAGCAAATGCCGCTAGTAGCCAAACCTCCTTTTTTTTTAATTCTTGAAGCTTTTGAGCAAGCATCAACAATTAGAATCGTAAGGAGTAAATGAAGTCTCCTGGCAACAAGATGCCTGTTTGCATCCAAATATTTTCCAAAACTCTAGATATCAAGGCCCCACAAAGAACCAACGAACCATATCGCACACACTGATTTCCTGTCCAGAAAATGGATCTGATTATATGCAGATACCCCCAAGAGTCAGCTATACACCGCAGCATATATCCATGTTCGATGAAGCAGTATAACGGGAGACCTATAACCAATTTCTTCACAGTAACGGAGATGAAAAACTATAAAATGCAGCTCAGCCACAGCTTTACATTCACCTCAAGAGAGCAGAACAACCTGGTGCCTCAGTTGGAGCTAGCTCCAAAAACCCTAATCCGCTCTTCAACTTTGGCACTGCAGCAGGGGCAGCGTGCCATACCCTTATCCTCATGAAGCTTATTGCAGCTGACACACAGGACCTGGTGGGCGCACTGGAGCAACATCACGCACGCCTCTTCCTTCTTGCATACAACACACTGCCAACGATGATTAAGCTTCAGGATTGGTTGCGAGGGGCGGTTGGATGCAGGGGGTGGCCTATGGATGATCTGTTTTGGCGCCTTTGCAGTGATTCGGTTGGTTGTGCCAGAAGGGTTAGATGGAAAAGTTGGTACATTTGCACCTGTTGACTTCTGCAGGCGGTTCAATTCATCTTGTAGCCTATGCAGGTCATCTTTGTAGCACTGGGATTCAACTTGTTTCTTCCTCCGAAGTTCTTCAAGCCGGCGATCAGCGTTCACTTTGGCAGCTTCCCTCTTCCTGCGCTCTTCTTCCAAAAGTGCAATGTTTTCTTCTTTGGCCTTTGTGTCTTCTCGTATTTTTATCTGAAAACCGAACAAATAATACAGAATAAGTGTATTGCATAGATTTAGCTGACTAGGATGTAGGCAGCACGATGATGGTACACTCTACCACAGCATGATGAAGAAACAAGATGATCCATATCATTTACAAGACCCTCCAATGCAACCTCAAGCTGTCAACGCTTCTCATTCCATTTAAAATTTGGAATATATTATATGTTAGCTTCTAACAGCAATGTGCAGACTTCTTACTCGATGCAAGCAATATAAATGTCCACTCTAAGTGTTCAAAGCATTGAGTGGTAGATAAAATAAATAAATAAATAAATACAGGTGCAAATATAGTGTTATTGATCACGAATCTAGACAAAGTTTTACGACTAGATCACTGCATTATTGCATTGATGAAAGCAAACGCAACTATATGGAAACGTCAATATCTTATCTAGAATGATGGGGTGGAAGCTTATCCTGGCAGCATCAGTTAAAATAAAAGGTACTAACTCCAAACTACAGGTATAAACCTTTTCTTTTCTTTTATTGAAAGGGCATGAGCATAATTCTAAGAAAAGTAATGTCAAGTGTTATGTTCGTCAAATGCATTTACCTAAAGGGCAGTGTGATATAGTTACCACTACAAATGGCCGTGCACAGATGTGAATCTAAGTTAAAATATTTAGCATGATAATGAAGCTAAATAAGATTGGCAATGGCTATCTGAGACAGGATGTCAGAGCACAAGACTGAAATACATGATCCACAATAAAGGCAGGTAATGTAAAACAGGTTATATGATTACTCTATGAGGCATGTGCTCATTCAGGAATACATTTATGTCACATGCCATCAAACTAAGTTCAGGATGATTGGTTCCAGGCAATAATCTACATTTGATCAAAAACACAATAAAAAGTACTAATCATGAAGAAAACTATGTGTAAAAATATCCCTTCAAGCATAGAAATGCAAAAAAAAAAAAAAACTATGCAAAAAATGGAAGCAGCTACAGTTAATACCGCCAAAATGATATCATAACACCATAAAAGAGGGAAAACTTATAACACCAAGTTATTCATGATTCTCACTTTTTCAAAACTAATAACTTAAAAACTATTCATGATTTATATTCCTAATGTTGACCAAATGCTTGTCCAAAACAAATTCCTTTACCAGCCTTTAGGGAGTATGCAAAATCATTTATAGGTGTACAAGTGAAAACATCAAGACACATGATACATTTGTGTCACTATTTCTGAATTATTAATGGGACATAAGGTTCACTGATAATTCCTTCCCTTTTATTTAATGAGCTCTCCCCTTTATACACAGCGGGATTTCAAATCATAAGATAATAACAGAGAAAGCAATCACATAAGAAATAACAAGCATAAATACTTAACAAACATAGACTCTGGAGTCTGGACTTAATCAGCAATACAATAGCCATGCAACAACTCAGCCTGTGCTGTCCATACTCCATAGATGGACCCAGCTTGGTACACCCAGCCCAAAGACACCACTAAAGTTATTTTTTATATATGCTTGAAGTAAACATGCAATCTTTCCTAGTACGAATTTCGGATACATGATTGTAGAGAACATAGAAGAAAATATAACAGAAGTATCTGGATTCAGGATGACAGAATAATAGTTTAACATATGTGCAAATTGTTCCTAACCTCCATGTTTTTATTTGCTTTGTTGACTTCAATGAGCTCCCTCTCTGCCTGAGTAATCTTCATCTTGCATTCTGCAATGTCCTCCTTCAGCTTTGCTTTCTGCCGCTGCCATGTCTCAAGCTTTTTGTTGTCCTTCTTTTCTTTCTTTGCAAGACTCTGGCATTGCCTTTCAGTCTCAGATGCACTCAGTTTGGCAGCTTCCATCTCAGCACGTATCTCTGCATTTTCCATTTCCAGCCTCTGAACTGTAGCGTTACTCCGGTCAAGCTGCCCGCTTTTTTTCTTCAGCTCAGTTTCCAGTTGGGCAAGGCGCTTCAACGTGTCATCCTCCATCACCTGTTTTTCCTTCTTGCGTCGCTGGTTCTCATCATGCTCCATCCTCAGAACACGCAGCTCCGTGAGATCAGCACCAAGCTTGCGAGCAGCCTGAATTGCCTTACCCTGTGCCCATTCCTTGCGCTCCTTGAGCTGCGTCTCCATCTCTCTTGTTTGCTTAATGAGGTCACGCACCATCTGGTTCTTGGGATCAGAATTTGCATCAGGTCGATCCTTCTTGTCAATGTCCAACACCTCCAGCTCCGAGACAACAGACTCGATGAGCTCCTCAGTGGTGACCTTCTTGGCAAAGGGTTCCTTGGGATGCCCTTCCAGGGCAGCATCACCTGACCGTGACCATCCAGAAGTCTTGATGCAGGAGATCACACCTGCAGGACTGGCAGGACCCTGGCGTATCGTGAGCCTCATGAATGTTTCAGGGTCAAATAGGGCAGGGTCTGGAGCCCCTGCGGCTGTTGCGGTATGGTGGGAGCTGCATCCACGCTGTAGAGAGTCAGCCACGGCAGGGAGACGGTCGTCACTCACGTCAGGGGCGACAGCGGATAAGGTCTTGTTGAGGGAGGCACCAATGGTGATGGCCTCCAGTGGGCGGAGGTCGCTGGAGAGGAGGCACCACATGGCCTGGTCCCGGGTGAGGGTGGGGTGGTTGCTCTGGAGGAGACAAACAAGCCCCTCAAGGGAGTATTCCAACAAGCGGCGGAGGTCGGCGAAGCCGCGGTTCCTGTCGGATTGGCCTGGGTCCGAGAGGTAGACGCAGGCGTGGGCAACGATGTTGGCAACGGGGTCTTCGAGCTGGCCGTAGCAGTGGCCCGCGTGGAGGACGGCCTCGAGCGCCGCCTCCTCATCGTGGCCTAGGTCCGTGAGGCGGGTCAGAGCCGCCGCGTACGCCTCCTCCAGCCGCTTGAGCAGGCGTTCCTCCAGCTCGTCCGCCTTGGCGCTGGCACGCGGTGCCGAGTCCCCTGGATCAGGATCGGAGGCCACAGCTGCGGGCACCGCACGGACGGGGCGGCCCTTCCTGGACGCGCGGCTCCCGCGCTCGCGGGGTTGTCCCGCCATCGGAGCTTAGGTGAAGGCGAATCAGCGGTAGGTTTGAGCGATGGGATTGGGATCGGAGGTGGGGTGGGGTGGGCGGCGCGGATAGCTGGACGATGTGTGCGCGGAAATGGCGAGGGGATGCTGACGGAGGGGCGAAGGTGAGGCGTGTGACTGCGTGAGGTAACGGAAGGCTTTGCTTCTGCTCGCTTGGGCTTCCAGCTTCCTGTTCCTGCTGGGCTTCGAGGGTGAGGAATGGCGAGACCTAGCCCGTCGACCCACCGTCGCCTTCCCCACCACCGTCCTCGACACCATCTTACCCTATCCAACCGTCATTTGCCATCTTACCAATAGTAGCTCACCGTCTAGCATGGAACCGACCTTTCACCCTGAATCATTCCTCCTAAGGCCGATCTCTGCTTTTAAGTCCTTAAACCCTAAAGCACTCTCGGAGATCAAGGACGAGCTCGGAGACTCAATGGAGCTAGAAAAGAAGGTCCCAAGAATAAATTGGGTCTTACCGCCCTTCTATATATAGTATTATACGAGGTCATGAAGGGTTTGAAAACATGTCCTACTTCCACCTTCCTCCACATCTATAGCATAGTCGAGCAATTCTCTTCATCAACACTAGATATTTTTTTTTAACCATACGATTAGAATTGGATGGCCCTCCTTTATATTATAGACTCCTATTTCCACCACCGCCCAAACAAGTTGAAGCCACCTTTCTACCCCCTATATACCCTACCGCAAACCCCACCACCATTTTCTTCTTCTTGACAACACTTCTATCTAGTCCAACCACCGCCCTCCACAACGGTCGGCACCGTCCCCACTACCTGGTCTGCCATCTACTCTGAAACCTCCCTCTAAGGTTGTAGCACTCCCGTGAGCCTGAACACCATCCGAAAACCCTAACCTCGTCGAAGGCCTCATCGAAGATGAGAAAGAAAGTCAGATTTGGGAGGGAAAAACAAGAGAAGACAAAAAATAAATCAAGTTTTGAGACTTGCCAAAACACTTGAGTATTATATAGCATTTTGGATTTGTTCTTTCTTTCACGTGGAATGGGAGATATAAACCACATTAATTTTCCTGAATACATGGAAAGTTCTACACGATTTCATGACGATGGTGTATTGTCCCTAAGCATGTTCAGGGCCAATGGATGTTTTGACACGTGTCATGCAGGATTCAACAAAAAAATACTTACTACTTTGGAAGCTTAATCGTCACAAGTATAGAGAGGAATCGCACACATATCTCTCCCCCTATAATGTGACAAATAAATTATCCTAAGACCGATCAACAAATTTTCTCCCACAAGAAAAAGGAAAGCTTGAGAAAATAATGATAAGCTCTAAGCTGAGCTAGGCGTAGGGATTGAGTGAATTTTTTTTTGCAAGTGCAGGTCCATCTTCAGATTCACTGCAGTTTGTGATTTCTTAGATTCTGCATGATAATGAGATCATCTTTGCATTCGTTGAGTGCCTATTAAAAGGGAAAATGGGTAACAAACTTAAACCAGCACAAGATGAAATTTGTTTTCATAGCTCAGTAATGCTCAGTACTGGAGTGACTCAACCGCAGGATAAGTTCCTGTTCTATCGAGGGTGGAAAGATTCTGCCGCCCGATTCACCGTTCATTATTGTTCAATGTCTGGAAAAAAAAATTTGTCTCTTCCTACATAGTTGTTGTTATTTCCAATTCTGGAGAAGGCTAGTTCGGCCCTCCTCTAGTACTCTGATGACAGCACACGGGAAAAAAAAAAAAACAGTGGAATAGCTATGTTTCAACGATGGAAATTTTGAAATGTGCATGTGCAGATGATCTGAAGCCCTTACTGCCTCACAGCAGCAACAAGTCGTCCTACACTTATCTATTGGGATTGCTTAATTAGTTTCTGCTCAGTTTCCGATCAGTGCAGATGCTTCAGTCCACAGAACAAATTGCTTCAGTTCACAGGCTATTTTCTTCCCTATGTAGATGCTTCAGTGCACAGAACAAATTGCGGCATGAGCGTAAGTCACTCGACGGAGTGGAAGGAGCTTGGTTGTGCGCCGGAAACTCTTTTAGGCCGGACACTGGAGCATTGTAAAGTCATTACCCTGATCCTGAACCTGACTGAAGCCCTAAACATACGCATGGCACACGAGAACAACATTATTCGCCTCGGTTCACGAGCATAACACAAATATATCACTGACAGACGAACCCCACAATGCTCTGGTCCCACGCACAGTGATATGAGCATCAATAAAACTCCAAAGTGGGCAACTCGTAATATTCAATTTCCCGCGAAGAAAAAAAAAAGACGCGGGGAGGAGACCCGCCGAATCACCGGAGGGGGACAGAGATCGGAAACGGCCGACGACGAGCACAGAACCTGAAACCAGCTTCCGACGGTCCGCTCGAGAGAGCGGAGCTCTGTGCTGCCCTGAGGCTGAGACGAGCCAGCAGCTGAGCTGAGGAAGTGGGAGAGAGGATGGACGAGCGGTTGGAGCGGGACCGGCGGCGGACGCTGCTGCTGGTCAACCTGGCGGTGTATCGGGAGGTCGGCGCCGCGTTGCACGCCACGCCCGCGGGGCTCGGTGCGCTCACCCTGTGCCGCTCCGTCGTGCAGACCGCCTGCTACCCGCTCGCCGCATACGCCGCTGCGCGCCACAGCCGTGCGCACGTCATCGCCGTGGGGGCCAGGCCCGTAAATGGTCTGTTTCAAGGGTGCGATGGAACAGGGTCCTCAAAATTAAGGGATCCCAAATTTTATTATCCTTCGTTAAATTCGATGTAAACAAGATAAGTCCACTTAGCAGGTTAGGTAGGTCGAACGTCTGTTTTCTTTTTCATATCCAATTCAATCTCTTACTCTCAAGGCCTCAACTAAATCAAATCCTTTTCTCTCTTATCTTTCGATTGTTTAGATTGCCCCCCGTAATTACATATGACCTTAATTTTTTATCGCCTTCTATAATTATATATTGATGGGAAAAAAATTATAAGAAGCTAAATTCATCTAAGATTTTGTCATTATGTTATCACAAAAAAAAGATTTTATTGCTACAGGAGTGATCGGTTGAGGCAAATGACTTGTTTTCCTAATGATTTTATTTTTCTAGAATGAATATCAATTAGTCTTAATATCAGTTTTATATATTAAATAAATTTGTTATTATATAATAAAAGTATATTATTGATATTTTAAATTAAAAAATGGGGCCTTAATTTTTTTTCAAACAGGGGCCTCAAAAACTACGTATGGCACTGGTGGGGGCCTTCCTATGGGCCGCCGCCACCTTCCTCGTCAGCATTCCTCGCGTGTCCTGAACGGCATTGGCCTTGCTCTGGTGGTGCCGTCGATCCAGTCCCTGGTGGCCAACTCCACAGACGACAACACACGCGGCTCAGCGTTCGGGTGGCTGCAGCTCGCCAGCTGCCTCGGCCTCATCTCCGGCGGCTTCGTGGGCCTGCTGATGGCGCAGACCACGGTATTCGGCGTCGCGGGCTGGCGCGTCGCGTTCCACCTCGTGGCGGCCATCAGCGTCGTTGTGGGGATCCTCAACTGGTCCTTTTCAGTGGACCCTCATTTCCAGACGGGAAAAGACGCCTCCGCCGCCGGCAAGCAGCCCGCGACCGTGCGGGAGGTCGTGGCGGAGATGGTCGAGGAGGCCAAGCTCATGGTCCGGATCCCGACGTTCCAAATCTTCGTGGCGCAGGGCGTGAGCGGTACGTTCCCGTGGTCGGCGTTGTCGTTCGCGTCCATGTGGCTAGAGCTCGTCGGGTTCAGCCACGGCGCCACACCCTGATGACCGCCTTCTGGATCACGAGCTCCATCGGCGGCCTGATCGGAGGCAAGATGAGCGACATCCTCACGACGCGCTACCCGGACGCTGGCAGGATCGTTCTCTCGCAAGTCAGCGCCGGCTCGGGCGTGCCCCTGGCCGCCGTGCTGCTGCTCGGGCTGCCCGATGACCCGTCCAGGGGCGCCATCTATGGTGTCGTCCTGTTCGTCATGGGCTTGTTCATCTCCTGGAACAGTCCGCCACCAACCTGTAAACCATGTTGTCTTTAATTTCCACTCAAAATTCTTCTCATTGTCGTTCACGCATTCATCAATGTGTATATCTAATGTTATCAATTGTTCTCCCTGTGCTTCAGCCCGATTTTTGCAGAGATCGTCCCAGAGAAATCGAGAACGAGCATCTACGCCCTGGACCAGTCCTTCGAGTCGGTGCTGTCATCGTTCACTCCCCCGATCGTCGATCTCCTAGCAGAACGCGTGTTCGGGTACCGGCCGGACGACAAGAAGGGGACGAGCGTCCAGCGCGATCGCGAGAATGCCAGGTCCCTAGCCAAGGCGCTGTACGCGGCCATCGCGATACCGTTCACAGTCTGCACCTCCATATACTCTTTCCTGTACTGCAGCTACCCTCGGGACAGGGACCGAGTGCGCATGCAGTCTCTGGCCGAGTTAGAGCTGCAGCATATGGAGCACGAGACATCCGTCCTGGAAAGATGGCGATGGAGGACGGCCCGATGAGGTTTTCGCCGCGGCAGTGAAGGACGATGAAAGAGCTGTGATTGGTGTCATCTATGATCACAGGGATGTAATGCCCGAGACTGAGACGGACACTGCGAGGTTGCTAGCAAACAGGGAATCATCGTCATAGGAGGTGGTTTGAAACTGAACAATTGTTAGTTGAATGTAACAAAATTGAATCCAACACCGCGCTTGTTTGATTTGTGATGATGTCTACTGCTCCCTCTGTTTCAATTTAACTCATGTTGTTGAACTAATTAACGTCTATTAAGTAGAACGGTGGGAGTACCTCTGTGTTAGTCAAAGTCAAGTTAAATTTGATCAAAATTTTGAAGACTAGTACTATGTATCATATCAAATTTTTTAAGAATAATAGGGTCTGTTTGTTTCTGTTCCCATTCAGTACAGCTTCAGCATTATATCTGTCAGAAATTAGTGGGAGCTGGAGCAGAAGATGTTAAAAAACACAGCTCCCGCAGCTCCCCGTTTAATTCGCGGAAAGCTCCAAGGAATCGGTTCCTAGCTACAGTAGTTTTACATGTATGCTGCAGAATGAGTTAGAGAGAACGGAGCTACTGGGAGCCGCACCAAACAGGGCGTAGTAATATATATCATATCAAACTCGTTTCCATTATCTAAAAAGATGATGGATCTAATGATAGTACTCCATCTGAAGATGAAGAACTGTTCGAATATGCCAAGTTCATATTTTTCTTCCCCCAAAATTGAGGTGGTCCTATAAAATAATCTCCGGATTCAATAGCACCCTCGTCTCGACACAGAAAACGACAACAGCGTGACTGACTGCAGCTCGACTAACTCGTACTGTATCGTGTACATAGATGTATCACTGACATGTGGTGCTACGACAGACCCCGGGACCAGCCAATGAGAAACTCCCCATCGACCTCGCTTAACTCGATTTTGCCTTTTGCCTGGTGGCCCGTGCTAGCCCACCAGTTGTCTGACTGACAGATATTCCTGGTGAAGAACGGGTCCACATGTCATCGAAAGGATGAACATAACTCGAGCTGATGGTCAGCAGTAATATAAAACTCCCGCCAAGAGAAGATCCCAGATCTGTGGTGATGGTGAGCGCTTGCTTTACATACAGCTTACCGATGGCGGTCATCCGGAGGCGGAGCCTGAGCTCGAGCTGAGCATCGAGCTAGAGGAGACGGAGCTGAGAGAGAGAGAGAGAGGCTGGTTTGGAAGCTCCCCGACGAACGGCGGCGATGGGGCCGTCGGCGGCGCGGCACGAACGGCGGACGCTGGTGCTGGTCAACCTGGCGTCCATCATGGAGCGCGCCGACGAGGCCCTGCTGCCGGCGGTGTACCGGGAGGTGGGCGCGGCGCTGCACGCCACGCCCACGGGGCTCGGTGCTCTCACGCTGTACCGCTCCATCGTGCAGGCCGCCTGCTACCCCGTCGCCGCCTACGCCGCGTCGCGCCACAACCGCGCCCACGTCATCGCCGTGGGGGCCTTCCTCTGGGCGGCCGCCACCTTCCTCGTCGCCGTCTCCGGTACCTTCTTCCAGGTCAGTTTAAGCTCGGACCAGCCTAGTGGTTGTTCGATTTGAGGCAAGAACGCGCAATAGCAACTGCGACGGGTTTCTGGTCTCTGCTTTTTAGGTAGCTCGATCTCCCAGTGCTAATCTGCTCCAAAAATTTTAGTGATGTTAGTGTTAGTTAGCAGATATCAGTCAACTGGCAGTAGGTGGAATGGAGAACTTTGTATTTTTTCAGCAATCAGGGTGGACTTTGATTTAGGAAGCGAGAGGTTATTTTTCCCCAAGAAACCGATTAGTTATGGCTATGAATTCCAGCTGAAATACTTGCTTGGTCACTCTTTTTTTTTTTTTTGCTTTCATTTTCGAAGAGAAATTTGTGGGGAGGGGCGTGGAAGTGGAAGTCACACATATCACACTTGCAAAATTTAAGCATCAGAATAATTAGATCCAAATTACTATAGCCTTACATATCCTTCTTCAATTTGTACAATTAATTTTTTGTTATGTCAAGTTTAGAGCCTAAACACAGTGTTTCTCATACTCATTAACATCCTTTTCTTTCCCTCAAAAAAACCCAAAAACTAGCATCCTCAATTGCAAAACATATACTACTACTATCTTTTCTCAACATGTTACAAGTTGGAACCTGAATCTGAAACTCCGGCATTGCCAGGTAGCAATCTCAAGGGGCTTGAACGGCGTTGGTCTAGCCCTCGTCATACCAGCAGTTCAGTCGCTGGTCGCCGACTCCACCGACGACGACAACCGTGGCACGGCGTTTGGCTGGCTGCAACTGACCAGCAGCATAGGCTCTATATTTGGGGGATTCTTCGCCTTGATGCTAGCACAAACTACAATAATCGGCATTGAAGGATGGCGCGTCGCCTTCCATCTCGTCGCAGTCGTCAGCGTCGTTGTCGGCGTCCTCATGTGGTTCTTCGCAGTGGATCCCCATTTCCCTCCAGACAAAGCCGGCTTGCACGCCACACCATTAGTCCATAAAAAGTCAGTATTGGAAGAAGCAAAGGAGCTGCTCAAAGAGGCCAGGTCTATAATTCAGATTCCGACGTTCCAGGTCTTCGTGGCTCAGGGCGTCAGCGGCTCGTTCCCTTGGTCCGCGCTGTCCTTTTTGTCCATGTGGCTTGAACTCATCGGCTTCAGCCACGAGGAAACCGCCGTGTTCACCACGACCTTCTCAGTGGCGACCTCCATTGGCGGCCTTCTCGGTGGCAAGATGGGGGATTTCCTTGCGCAGCGGTATCCGAATGCTGGGAGGATCGTCCTGTCGCAGATAAGTGCCGGCTCGGCTGTTCCGCTGGGTGCTATTCTGCTCCTGGGGCTGCCTGATGATCCATCCAGATCCAGTGGCATTGCTCATGGAATTGTTCTGTTCATCATGGGACTCATCATCTCCTGGAACGGACCTGCTACAAACAGGTACGTACGACAACTCCCACAAAAACCTGAATTCAAACGTTAATTAGTGTTTGACAATTAAAATCATCCATAAATGCAGCCCAATTTTTGCCGAGATCGTACCTGAGGAGCAAAGGACAAGCGTGTATGCTCTTGACAGGACTTTTGAGTCAATCCTCGCTTCGTTTGCACCTCCTGTGGTCGGATTTATGTCGCAGCACCTGTACGGCTTCAAGCCAGAAGACAAAGGGAGCAGCCCTGAACAAGACCGGGAGAACGCGACATCGCTGGCCAAGGCTCTGTACACGGCCATTTCCATACCGATGATCATCTGCAGCTCCATATACACGTTCATGTACCGCACTTACCCCCGAGACCGGGAGCGCGCGCGGATGAACTCTTTGATTCAGTCGGAACTGGATCAGATCAAGCTCGGGGGTTCGCGCATCAGATGCGATGACGATGACAGGTTCGAGCTCTTCGAATCGGCAAATGACGGCGAGAAACCTGACAAGATCGATGCCAGTTACGGCGCTGAAGAATCTACCGAGGCTGCTGCCGATGGTACTGAAAGGCTACTAGCAAACAGTGATCTGTGACAGGAAAAAAGAAATGAGTCTACTATACTTGTGCATCTAGTATACGACGTACACATTCCACTCCACTGACCTGTTTGACTTTGATGTAGTACATGAACAATTGTAAACCACAGGAACCCCAATGTGCAGCAGCTGTACCATGTGACAATCTTGTCGCTACAGCTTCTCCTGCAAATTCATGTTGCACGCTTTGCGCAAAACCTTTCCTGTTTTACAAAGATTCCTACACCTAATCCCACTTGGCGATGGCGGTTGACTAATTCACCTCAAAGCTTCACCATTGACTTGGTCTAGACTAGTGGAAGCCGAGGTAGTGGGAATACAATGGCGGAGCAGGGCAGGAAGCAACGGCGCTCGCGCAGAGCGACCATGCTGCTGGCGTTCGCGGCGCTAGCGATGGAGCGCGCCGACACGGCGCTGCTTCCTGCAGTGTACAGGGAGATCGGTGACGCGCTGCAGGCCTCGCCCACCGCGCTGGGCTCCATCGCGCTGTCCCGCTCCATCGTGCAGGCCGCCTGCTACCCTCTCGCGGCGTACCTGGCGGCGCGCCACGACCGGCTCACCGTCATCGCGCTCGGGGCCTTCCTCTGGGCCGCCACCACATTCCTCATCGCCTTCTCGACGACCTTCGCGCAGGTAGTTCTCGATCGCCTTCACTCACTTTGCCTTGCCTGCGACGTACGGAACTTACTAGAGCTATTGAAAGCAATGCAGATGGCGGTGACCGCGGCGTTGAATGGCGTCGGGCTGGCGCTGCAGATTCCGGCGATCCACGCCTTCGTCGCCGAGTCCGTCGACGGCGCTAGCAGGGGCGTGGCGTTCGGGTGGCTCGCGGTTGCCGCCAAGGCGGGCATCGTGTTCGGCACATCCATCGGCCTCCTGATGGCGCCCATCACGTTCCTGGGCCTCCCGGGCTGGCGCCTCGCCTTCCTCCTGCTCGGCGTCGTGGGCGCCTCCGTCGGCGTGTCCATCTGCGCCTTCGCCGCTGGCGACGTGGCGAGAAGCCGCGCTGCCACCGTTAAGCCGGTTCGACAGGAACTGCAGGAGTTCGCGAGGGAGGCGAGGGCCGTGATGCGGATCCCGTCGTTCCAGGTCATCATAGCGCAGGGCCTCACCGGCTCATTCCCCTGGTCGGCCCTATCCTTCACGGCGATGTGGCTCGAGCTCGTCGGGTTCTCCCACGGCGAGACGGCGGCGCTGATGACGCTGTTCAAGGTCGCTACGTCGATCGGCGCGCTGTTCGGCGGCAAGATGGGGGACGTCCTCGCCCGACGGTTAGAGAACTCTGGCCGGATCGTGCTATCGCAGATCAGCTCCGGCTCCGCGATCCCCCTCGCGGGAATCCTCCTCCTCGCGCTCCCCAACGACGCGACCACCGCTGCCAGGCACGGCGCCGCTCTGTTCGTCTTCGGGATCATGGCCTCCTGGAAAGGCTCCGCCACGAACAGCCCGATACTCGCGGAGATCGTCCCGCCGCGGGCGATGACCACCGTGTTCGCGCTGGACCAGACGTTCGAGGCCCTGCTGGCCTCGTTCGCGCCCCCCGTGGTCGGTATCCTCGCCGAGCGCCTGTACGGATTCAAGCTGGTGTCACGTTCCGCCACAGGAGACGGCGACCGCCTGGCCGCCGTAGAGATGGACCGGCACAACGCGACGTCCCTCGCCAAGGCGCTGTTCACCGCCATTGCCTTTCCGATGGCCCTGTGCTGCCTCATCTACTCGTTCCTGTATTGCACCTACCCAAAGGACAGAGATATGGCGCGGGCTGAGGCGGCGCGAGGTGGAGAGGGCTCTGATGACGCGGAGGACGAAGTGCTGCTGCCAGGATGAACAGCGCCGGGTGTATCATGTAAGGTGAGAAAGAATGCCCACAGCAAGAGAAAAGGACGAGATCGGAGGGCAATGCGCCGAGGGCGACATTGGCACTTGGCAGTATTCAGCAGCGATGCGGTGTGATCTACAAACACGGGTACCTTGTCCGAAGACTTCTTTATAGTTTCCTCTGTATACACGATTTCTGAAATACAATGACATTGCAAGATCCAATTAAAATACGGATGCTGCTTTTGGAGGGGCAAAGAAGGGTTACGAGCGTCGAGCAGTAAAAAAAGGGACGCCCACCGTGGGGCTCGAACCCACGACCACAAGGTTAAGAGCCTTGCGCTCTACCGACTGAGCTAGACGGGCTTTTGTGTTTCTAAATCGGTGTTTACTTATTATTCTTATCTTAGTATATATTACAGTTTAGTTCGGCTTATCAATATCATACCAGAGGACAATATTCTGTTTGAAGGGAAAAGATAGCAGAGTCATGCTTAGCAAACACCACCAAACAGAGTCGCAATCTACAGATACAAAGAACTTCCTAATTTCTATCCAACCCCCCTCCTCCCAGGTATATCAAGTTGAACTATTCATTTGAATACAAAAGAACAAAAAAAAAAAGTAAACTCGTGATCGTTAATAGTCAGAGCTACTAAACTGGATGCTGTGTACAATTTCATGCTACTTCCACAGAACTGTCGTAGAGTTTCTATATAATTTCTTTGATCGTATGACACTCTCTGGTGATCTGACTCGGAGTCTCTGTTCAGGCTGCGCATTAGAGTTATCTGACTCGGTCCTGTTCATCCTCTTGATCCATCATCAACGCCTTTTCATCGTCGTCTGCATCGAAACTGTCCTCGCTGTACTCCATATCGATCACAGTGGCGGCATCCATCCTTTCCACATAACAAGCTCCCTGGCATCTTTCCAGTTCTAGCAGCTGGAGCTCCGACGCGATCAGAGAGTCCATTCTCGCCCTCTCCCTGTCACGCGGGTACGTCCGGTACAGCAGGGAGTAGATGAAGCAGCAGAGCAGCATGGGAATGGCGATCGCAGTGTAAAGAGCCTTCGCAAGGGCATCGGCATTTGATTTGTCGCTCCCAACACTGCTGCCAGCTCCGGCTCCAGAGGAAACGGGTCTATAGCCATAGAGATGCTCGGCTAGGAAACCGACGACAGGCGGAGCGAATGAAGCTAAGACGGACTCGAATGAACGGTCCAATGCGTAGATGCTCGTCCTCGATCTCTCAGGAACGATCTCCGCGAAAATCGGGCTGCAAAGGACACAGATAGTCATTCCAAAATCCAATGACTGCTTGTGAATTCTGATTTTTTTTTTCTTTTCTTGGAAGGAACTGTGAATTCTGATTTTAAGCCACGAAACATGAGAAATTGCTGAAGTCCAATGCCTCTTGCAGACTTTCACTTATCTAGGTTTCAATAGGAAAAAAGTTCTTCTGATAGCAATAGGAAAGACATCGTGAAATTAATGGAAGTGTACTTACTTGTTAGTAGCAGGACCGTTCCAGGAGATGCTTAGCCCCATAATAAACATCACAAGCCCATGAAGGAACCCAGAGGAGGAATCATCCGGTAGCCCCAACAGCAACAGAGCAGCGAGTGGAATTGCAGAAGCCGAGCTTATCTGCGAAAGGACTATCCTCCCAGAATTGGGAAAGCGAACAGCGAAGTGGTCTCCCATCTTCCCACCAAACAGCCCTCCAAGCGAACTGGCCGCTGCAAATGCCGCCGCGAGGAGTCCAGTCTCGTTGTGTGTAAAACCCACCAGCTCCAACCACATAGGGGCGAACGAGAGCGCAGACCACGGAAACGATCCGGTGACTCCCTGCGCCACGATGATCTGAAACGAAGGTATCTTCACCACGGCCCTGGCTTCTCTCGCCAGATCCTTCATCTCTTCCCAGGCAGGCTTGCGCAGCACGGGCCGCTCGCCGCTCTTAGCGTCGACGAAATGGGGGTCCACTGCAAACAGGCCGACCAGCGCGCCGACGACCACGCTGATGAGAGCGACGATGTGGAACGCTACGCGCCAGCCGGCGATGCCCATGACTGTGGTCGACGCTAGCATGAGGGAGAACAGGCCGCCGAGAACTGAACCTATGTTGCCTGTGAGTTGAAGCCAACCGAAAGCGGAGCCTCGCGTGTTGTCGTCAGAGCAATCTGCCACCAGAGATTGGATTGCTGGGGTGACTAGTGCCAGGCCGATCCCGTTCAAACCTCTAGCTACCGCCACCTGCTCAGAGGGGGAAAAAAATTCATGCAAACATGTTGCAGTTAGTATTTGCTTACAAGACTTGGTATTCATTGAAGTAATTTCAGAACATACACCATGATTTCTAACCAACATAATCCAAGGTGTTTGTCACTTTATTTCCCCGTTACCGTTTCCGTTTTTCCTGTTAGTTGGTCCACATTGGGCTTCTTTTACAGCATGTCAAATTTCACAGGAAAAAACGTCAAAGGCGAAGGTGCACAGGAAGTTCAGCTGATCGATCCCTCATCAGCTTTAGGATCGGAAGTACAGTTGTACTAAAGCACCACAACAGCGAAGCAATTCTTATCTTTTCGGACAAACCAAAGTAGTAGCCAACCAAAGCATATTCCCTTGACGATTCACCCTGATACCAAAGCGCGATCAAGTAAGTACTCAGCAGCACAAGCTTATTCCGAATCACATCGATCCTCTCCCACAAGACTTTTCACCGGACAGCCAATCATCTGGGGGAGCATGGGGAAGTCGGGAACGAACCAGCGAGTGAACGGACCTGGGCGAAGGTGCCGGAGACGGCGACGAGGAAGGTGGCGGCGGCCCAGAGCACGGCCCCCACGGCGACGACGTGGGCGCGGTTGTACCGCACGGCGGCGTACGCGGCGAGCGGGTAGCAGGCGGCCTGCACGATGGAGCGGTACAGCGTGAGCGCGCCGAGCCCCGTGGGCGAGGCGTGCAGCGCGGCGCCGACCTCCCGGTACACCGCCGGCAGCAGCGCCTCGTCGGCGCGCTCCATGATGGCAGCCAGGTTCACAAGCGCCAGCGTCCGCCTCCCTGCCGCCGCCGCCATCTCTCCGGCGCCGGCGCCGGCGCGGCCCCTGCGACTCAATTCGACTGATGGTGGTGGGATATTGGGATGGTCGCCTGGTCGGCGAAGCGAAGTGCGGTGCCCCTGGAACCTGGACCCTGGGAGCGGACCAACCAAAGCAAAAGCAACCAAGGGCGTAGCGTCGCGTCGCAGTACTCGTTTGCGCGTGATGTGCTCGTGGAAAAACTTTCGCCGAAATGGAAAATGTTTGGAGGAATAGTACCGTCGTCGTCATCGCCGCCGGACGCGGTCAGAATGGTCTCCCTGCGTTCCGCTGTCGACAACACATTGGAGTGGGCGAGATCACAGCCGTCCTCTGTTAATTTAAAGGGTCACCAAACACCATCATCAGAAGATCGTTAAACGACAGGATCATGTTTTACCGTTTGACCATTCCTGCCGTGGCTCTGCTCCCGTCTACATCGCCGGTTCTGGTCCCACGTAGCATCAGTATGTGCGTGTGCGTCAAAATATTCAGCGTGCAGGGGAACGTGGCAGTGCGCCGGCCACCGGCGTCCTCTAGATTGCCACGTAGGAGCAGCAGATACGCATGCGGGAGAATTAGGAGGAGGTGGGAAAAGTTAATATTACAATTTACATATTCGGTAGGTGAGGGTTTTGTTTAAAGAGATAGAGATGTATTACCAATAGAGAAATATGTATGAAAGTAAAAAAAAAAATATTCTTTTAAATAAAATGTCAATGTTAGAATGACACAATTTGAAATGGAGAAAGTCTGAGCACTCGTCATTTTTGTGAGGCTTTCAAGTGTATGCTTAAAAAAGAAAAAACTTTCAAGCGTACGAAAGATCAACGTCCTTTCACTTAACACCTAAATCGGACAACTACCATTCACAATTTTTTATATATTTCAAACGTTAAAAATAGTAATAAATACAGTAATCCTATAAAAATCGAAAATAATAACAAACAAGTTGCAGCACTAACAACAAGCAATGAACATGGAGTGAAAGGAGTTTCAATTTTCAAAGCACCCGGGTGGATTGGCAAAGGACGGACCCTGGTGGATTGGCGACCGATGCTCGAGCTACACCTTTGCCTACACTCTCGACCCACGGGCTATGCTTCGGCCCAATCTCATACGCTTTGGAGTGTTATCCAAACCCGAGCCTCACTCACACTCACTGCTTTGAGACACAGTCAGGTATAGCCATTAGCCAAGCCTATGAAGCCTAGTACAACGAAGACAAAATGGAAAACACTTGCAATCGTAAAATCCTTGGCCAGAAAGTTATTCTTACACTGAAAACGATAACCGTGTCATAAGGATAACACTTTCCTTTGCACTCTGCGACGGTGACTCACTCGCATCGTCGGCGGGGAACATCCATTCGCATACATTGGGCCTCATGGCGATTGATGGGCCTGGAGGTCCCGCAAAACAGAGCAGGGAATCCTGCTGGCCCGGTCCACGGCTCTCAACTATTTTTCTCCTAGACCACTGCAGTTTGTGATAAGCGTGTCGTACCCTTTTTCACTTTTTGTCCTCCAGGTAGACCCCAACGAGAATCGTTTTTGGATCATGGGCTGTGTGAAGCTTTTAGCAAGCCTAGTAACAAACCCTTTCGTAAAAAAAGAGGGGCTCAGAATATGTCCTCAGAAAGAAGGGAAAAAAAAAATATCTGAACACTGTTGACAACTTTATTTGTAATGGTCCAATTTCTAAATAGTTCACCAGCAATTTTAGCGAACTTTTCATGTGTCCCAGTAGCCTTTGTCAACGGCATGTGGGCTTAGACCTCACGTGTTGTTCATTTCATTGCCTTGAGATTACGACACACCAGATCGAAAGCGTTAACAAATATCCTCATTTTATAGCGAGACTCCTAAATATCTACACTTGTTATAGAGAAAAATGATAACTATATCGACCTCTCATTTTGGTTTGGTCGTCCGTGGAGGGAGGAGCATAGTTTGGTTTTTATTTTATTCGAAGTGAATTTAAAAGTTGTGCCGTATCATCTTGAGTGATTACTTAGATCTTCCCAATATAATGAAAAGCATAAACACTTGAATGATACAAAAATCATACATATAATAATTTCACATGATCTAGCTAGGGAATTTCTGACATAACAGGTCCTGAGAAGGGGATGGCAAGAAAAAAGGGGTGGTTTCTTTTTCCTTTTTTGGTCTTCTTCTGCGGTCACGTGGGATTATTTTTAGATGCAATCACTACCAGTAAATCACTTGTCACTAAAAAAAAAAATCGAACCTGTGTATATGCTAATGGACACCCTAAAATATTGCTTTTCCAACACGTGCTATATAGAGCTTAGTGCATTCGTCCCTTTATCAGCTTGTTTGGTACTACGGGCGTGCTAATAATCTAAGGCGTTGTAACTCAATAAAGTGCTTGGTGCCTTATCTATAAGAAACTGTATCTTGGCAAGAGGCGGTCCATCTCCGTCACTCATCACCAATAAGTATACTACTATCAGCGAATCTAAGGTATATAACGTGAAGTAGTATTACTCCAGTGCTTGGAGCGCAGCAAGTTGCGCGTGGTACGGACGGACGGGTGGGTAGGGTAGAGCAGCTAGCGCGGGCCGGGGCGGGGGCAGTGCGCCGTGCGCCGGCCAACCTCCTCCGGTCCCCCTCCCCGGCCGGCCGCTTTGGCTCCAACAGCCGCTAGCCTTCGCTTTTTTTCCTGCTTTCCTGCTCCCTCGTCCGAGTCCACGCGAGCGCGAGCGGAGCGGCCTCTGTGGTCACGTCCAACTTGGAAGGGTAAGGGCGTCTGCAATGGATGATGAGACCACCGATCGTGCCGCCTGGGCGTGGGGGTTAGTAGTAGAAGTGGATTCGGCAGTAATTCTCGCGGTTGTCAACAATCAGCAGGGAGACAGAGGAGGAGGGCCCGGCCCCGGCTGAGCAGCACCAGCAGCAGAAGAAGGAATCCTGATTCCTGACTGACGACCGCCGCGACCGTCAAAGTCCAAATACCCGGCGCACCGCCCGGCCAAAGACGCTACCGGTTTTTATTCCTCACCGTTGGGTTAGGTTCTTCCAGTTTCACTCGTCACGCTCACACTAGCCTGACGCCAGCAAGAAATTTCTTCTCTTCTTCTCATCAATGAACTTATTTATAGTTACGGTACTACTACTAATAGTATATTCTTACCGCAACCAACAAAATCGTTACTGAGATGACCGTGTCACTGAAAAATGTGTTAGGTTGACGGCCGGCCTCGTCGACTTGCTCAGGGCCTTTCAGAAAAAGGGAAGCAAAGCCTATCTATTACTACTACAGTGTGCTTTTTCCCTCTCATGACGTCAAGTCGTGTGTGTGTTCATGTTTTGTGCCCCCCTTCTTTCCCATCTTAAGTTCCTTTCAGGGACAAAACGTCTCTCAACAAGATCACATCACGAACCGGCCTCCCCTCTTTCGCTATCGCACGAGCGTCTTTTTTTGCAGGGCCAAAGTAGTAACGACGCAATAGACGGCTGCTCGTGGAACCCGGCACCATCATCATCATCATCCATCCAACGGGGCGAATTGCGTGCCCGTCCGCTGGCCGACCTCTTTTGGGGGGTGTGTGTGTGTGTGTAGAAGCAGATATCGCGTCGAATCCTTGTCTGGTCTGCTGGTGGTGTCTTTGCCAAACGATCGACTTCTGCGAAACAAAACACTAGTAGTAGTACTACTACGAATTGAGCGACCAATCTTACCCGTCGCTTTGGATCAAATCTAGCACAGATCTGTTGCGCCAATCACGATCCCACGGGGACGTACTGTTGTTTCCCAACCCCCCTACCGGCTCCGTCCGTAGCTGCGAAGAGGTTTTCTTTACTGCGTGGTTGCCCACGCTACGAGTAAAATAGCAGCACAACGTCGTTCTGTCGAAAAAAGAAAAATCAACACAACGTCATTTAAAAAAAGAAAAACAGAACAATGTCTGTGTGCCACTTACACACACACACAAACAGAAAAAAAAAAGTAGTAGGAAGTCCGACGTTCCCGACACGGGCAAAAGGAAAAACGGCACCATTTTCCAACATTTTTCCTACCTCCAAAAAGTGCTTCCAGGTTTTCTCCGTGTCATCCAAATAACTCCCACCCGGCCGGTCGCTGTTCGCCGCCTAAAACCCATCGGGATCTTCTCCGCCCGCATCACCCGTCCCGCTTGGTTCCGTGCACCTGGCCACACGCTTCGATCATGGCTTACGCACGGCGTCGGCGGCGGCGGCAGGCCACGATCCACGAGTCTGAGTGAGACAACGAGCTAGCGCGCTGTGTGTTCTCTGCTTCTCTCGACCTCTCAACTCTCATCGCCGGTGTGCAGAATCAGACCCGCGAAATGACGTAGCCGGAGCGTCCATCGTAGCCGCGAGCGACGCGTGGACGGAGCTCCTCAGCACGTGCTGACGTGCAGCCGATGATCCGTCCGTCCAGTTTGCTTCGTTGGCGTGCCCGGGGGTCGGGTCGCGATCAACTAGATCACGCGGCGGATATCTTCAGGTAAACCAACCAACGCCGTTCGTTGTTGCACCGATTGCTAAGTTTCGGTTCGGTACTACTAATACTACAGTACATTCAACGCGTTGAATTTTCTTTGTGCCCACAGGGCCTTGCAATCTCGATCAGCGCGGAAAATCTAGAGCCGCGCGCGGCGCGCGGGTGAAAAGCATGCATATGATGAGTTTTGAGGCTGGAGTTGATAAGTCTGTCCGCATAGGCATAATACTACCTTTACAAAAGATAAGGAACCATGCCATGCAATGCCAAGTGCGCGTCAAGGATCCCCCCGCCCCCCGGCGACCCGCTGTGGCCGCCGGCACGGCCGTGCCTCTCCCGACTCTCCGCGCGCCATTCCATGAAACCGTGTGATCCATGACGTGGCGACTATGTCATCACGCGTGGGCGTGACTCGCTCTCGGTCTTGACCCGAGTCCGGTCCGGACAACGTGTCCCGGTGCGCTATCCCTCTCTAGCCCGTCGAAATCACACGGACACCGGACGTGACGAGCGCGCTCTGTTTGATTGCCGGGCCGGCCGACACGCGCCAAGGACCGGTCCGAGAGTCCGCACGCTCTCACCTGGCAACCCACTCCTGGCTCTGGCGGTCGAACGGACAGCGCTCTGGCTGGGGTGCAGCAGGGGGGCCCATCATGCCGAGCTTGACCAGGGCTCGCGCGCGGCAAGCTTCGGGCATGTGCCCCTGCTGTGCCACGTTGCATCGTTTTCTGAGCCGGGCGGGCACGATGGTTTAGATGCTCTGTTCCGTTCTGTTCTCTTCTTCCTGGGCATCTGCGTTTCGTCGCTTCCTTTCGTTCGTCTCAACTTGGTTTTGCTCAGGTCATGCGCATGCGGCGACATACTGTACCGTAGTATGCGCAAAATGCTTTATTTCAGCCAGTGCAGTGCAGCCGCCGCTCAAAATTTGAAGTACTTCCTAATCACGTTCCCGTAGCGCGTGCCGACCGGGCAGCCAGCGCAGCGCCGTGCTCCACCCTGCGTGTCCCCCTCGGTGGTTGGCACGCCGTACCGTACGCCAGCGCCCAGCGATGACCTCGTCGCACGGACCTGGGCACTGGGCAGGTGTGCCGTGCACCGGCTTGCCTGACGCGGGGGGCGGCGAGCCCGCGCTCGAAACCCCCGGCGTGGCGTGGCATGGCATGCCATGGGCGTGAATGCGAGCCGCCGGAGACGGACGGACGGACGGCTTCAATGAAACCGGGCCGTGCGCATACCTGCTCCGCCCCGCGGGTTTCGGCGGCCGTGAAAGGTACGGCGGGCCGGGCTATCACAGCAGTCGATCAGCGGTGCCATCTGTTCGTTTTAATGAAAGTGATTTGTCCGACTAGTATTAAACTGAGGTATCGTACGTACGATTATTGCATTCATTTACGAGTCGGATCATATTCTGGCGCAGTACTTGCTTGCAGGGCTACAAGAGGAATTAACCTGAGTGAGTCCTGTTGAGATCGACGAAGCCATCATCGTCCGGTGACCCACAGTGGCACTAACAGGGATCCCAACAAAGAGAACTGCCACTGCCGTGGCAAGTTACAGTGTGTCCCGCCGCAGTGACGCGGTCAGCATTTACTTACTTCGTACGACGACCTGCTTGTTATCAGGGGCGGAGCTAGAGAAAGTTTGTGGGGTGCGCCTGTCTTATGGGTGCGAAGGATTTTATTTTGAGCGTGCGATTATGGCAAAATTATGAACAAAATCACTGTGTTCTCATTTTTTTTCTGGGTGTGGCCGCACCCATTGCTATGACTATAGATCCGCCCATGCTTGTTACCGTATACTCTCTCTGATATAAAAAAAGATAGTAGTTTAAAATAATAATACGATCTTTAAAATATAACTTTAATTTTAATTTTTTAAAAAAATATTTATTAAAATGAGACATATATATATTTTTATGAAAATATTTTTTAAAGTGAATCTACTCATATAGTTTTTATATTTTCAAATATAATAATATAAAAATTATTCATAATTTATATTTTAATATTTAATAAAAACCTTGTATTTTTTTATATATCGGAAGGAGTATAAAATGGAGGACCGTCGCGCAGGAGCAGTGCGCGTGGAGGTTGCCGGCCCAGCCGGCCAGTCTTCCTCCGTTCAGTCTCCACTGAAAAGCTCCTTAACTTTCGGGTTGGCTCGAAATTGCATGCAGGATCAGGGTCCTCCGCGGGATCCTTGTCATCATCACCACCAGGCCACAGACAGCAAGCCACACTCAGAGAGAGAGAGAGAGAGAGAGAGAGAGAGCGGCATCATTGCTGCAGAGCAGAGTTATTCCCTGCATTGGCCAATGATTCCAGCGAGCGGGGGCGAGGTTCACATGTCGACGACGGCCCGGGACAGGAGCCGAGCCGGAGAGATCTCAACCCATCCATCGCCGAGCGAGCGAGCACAGCACCTAGCTAATCATGCCGTCGTCTTCCGTTGCATCAAATCAGATCTCGCCCTTTTTATATAGGAATACTACTACTAGTAGAGTAGTACTAGTACTACATACACGCAAGTTGTTTGTGGCTATGGGTTAGGCACGTTACCTTGCAAGAGGTAATCACTGCCCCACTGATGCAACCATCGCGTAATCATCTCGAACATTATTTCTGCGTCGTGCTTACCAAAAGCTGCACCGTTAATGATAGATTTCCGGTCTAAACAAACAATTTGCGTCGCTTTCGTGACAGGGTAACCGTGTAACTTTTTGATAGAACCTAGTAGTAGTAGTAGAATATTGCAGCAACGCGGTACCGGTATGGAGTGTGCAATGTGAAACCAGATGATTCCCTATTAGATACTATTAGCAAGCTATCTAGTACGTGATGATTATACTATCAATGACGACCATGCGTCGGCATATATACTCAAGACCATAGTCGTACAAGGACGTGAAACTGCCACGCGCATGATGAATCAAGAAAATGGGAGTGCAGGGAGATATGCATCCAGTTCCAAAAATCCACTGTCGATGAAGTCATCAAACGTAGAGATGTTGATACTGTATTATCATAAATAAACCATTGAATTAAAGGAAATCCAAAAAAGACCCAAGGATATAAACGAGAAAAGGTACTCATGCAATCAAGTGTAGGGAACGGGGGGGACTCGTGCAACAACCGGTCACCCTCCAATCTCCATTCCTCTCTCTCTATCCCCTGTAGCCTAGCTAAAGACCTACCTCTACCCAGAAAACCACATCACATGCTATAGTACTAGTAGTACAAAAACCATAGCAAGGAATATTATAAAAAAGAAGATCTCCCTCTCCCTGTCTCATCAATGACGAAGAAGATCGCCGGTTGATTAAGACCGTGACGGCCATCACATGCCGTGATCTTTCTTTAATGCCGAGCCTAGGGCGGTCAGCTCTGGGGAGGTACGGTCGTTGCTCTCCTACCTCCCACCAATCAGACCCGTCATCTTCTTCCTCCCCTCCATCCGGAATCCCCATCCTCCATCTCACCATCACCGCCGTCCATGTTGGAGTGGTTAGCGTTAGCTTAAAATTCCGAGAATCTAATCTAAAGCCGGCGTAGGGAGGGAGTGAGTAGAGAGTAGACTCCTGCCCCTGCCACCGATCACTTTTTTCTCTTCTCTCCGCTGCTTTTTGTAGCATATGATCTTTCCCTTCTTGTCTCGGCCCTTTTTGGAGGCTTTGCGCAAGTAGTAGTACTCCGTAGTAGAAGCAGCCGCAGTGGTTGCGGTTTAGTACATCAGCATACTCCGAAAAGGAGTGACGGTTGGGACCGGTGGAGCAACTAATTCGAGAGAAGGGGAAACTTGGCGCCGGAAATCTCGCCGCCAATCGCTGCCGGCCCGCCGCCGCCGGTGGGGATTGCTTGCACTAATGTCGTCGACCATGTCGGTCGGGCCCAAAGGCGTAGAGCACCCACAACGGAGTCAGCAGCAAGACAGCAACTACGACATAACGCTGGGAGGAGCACTAGAGAAACAAAGCGGGGCAAAAAAGCGAATAAGCAGCAGCACAAGCATTGTTTAATTTGGGACTGCAAATTGCACCACCTCTCTCCGCCATATGTGGCAACGCATTGCACGACGAAATCCGTGTCCGTGTGAGATTGTTTCAATAATCTACTAGTAAGTGAGATCAAGGTTTCTTAATGTACAAAAAAGGCTACAACAACTGCCTCAAAAATGAGTGATTAAGTAATTCAAAAGGGAGTGATGCTAAAAAAAAAAGGCTAATCAGACCTTTTGTTTGTCATGCATGGGCATGGCGGATCCACCGGCCGGTTCACTTCGTCTCCGCAGCCGTGGCTCGCAGGACGGAACCGAGGACGACGCCCCATTAGTTGCTCTCTCTTCCCTGCCTACTCCGATGTACAAATCCACGGGTCCAGGCCCTCGCCTCGGGCCGGACGGGCGGTTCCGGGCGCGCCGGCGTCAGGCGGCTTTTCGCCGCTAGCTGCGCCCGATGAAGAGGTGGCCGTGCCGCCGGCGTGGGAGGAGTAGTTCACCTTGCAGCCGCCGCCAGACGCGACCACGCCAGACAGCTCGTCGCCGCCGTGTTGGATGTTGCTTCTCGGGTGCAAGTGCAGCTCCTCGGAGCCCATGAGCCCACCGTGGGTGAGACCGAGGCTGCCGCTGCCGATGCCGGCCAGGAACTCCGACGACGACGGCCCAGCCTCATGCAGCCGTGGTGCAGCATGCCCGAACCCGCCCGCCGCGCCGAAAACGGACTGCGACAAGGACTGTGAGTCCAGGAGGTTCTGGAAGGAGAGGTAGCTGCTGGGGTCCTGCAGCCGGAGGAGCGCGGAGGACGTCAGCTGGAACGTGTCGGCAGCACCGCCCGTGGCCGACGTCTGGGCGGTCGGGATGGAGGAGGAGGAGGATGCTCCTGCAGTACTGGACGCGGCATTGGCATTGGCGACGCCGATGCTGGACGAAAGCGTCGTCGACGACGACGATGCCGTGAAGGGAGGGAAAGCGGAAGGCGCCGACGACGGAAGCTTCTGCGCGAACGGGCGCAGAAGGTACGGCGGCAGCGAGGCTGCGGCGGAGCGTAGCGTGGACGGGGGCGGGAAGATGTGGTCGAAGCGTGTGCGGAGCGCCGCGGCGGGGGCGCCGCCGATGCCCGCGGCGAAGGGCGGGGACGGGATGCCGGTGAACTCCTGCACCATGGCGCGGAAGTTGGAGGTGTCGGTGGTCAGCACCGTCGTCGGCGCCCGCCGCGAAGCGCGCGTCCGCTTCCGCGACGCCCTCGGCGGCGGCGGAGGCGGTGCTGACCCCTGCGCGGTCGCGGACGTCTCGCCTTGCTGGCGGGCGCCCTGGTCGGTGCCAAACACGCGCGGCGGCGGCGACGACGAGGACGGCCCCGCCGCGCCGGTGAACGACCCGGACGCCCCGGACCAGAGACCCGCCTGGTGTGACTGCTGCTGCCGCTGTGGCGCCGAGGACGCGAATTCCTGGAGGCCGTAGAGGGACGAACCCGCTGGGAGCGAGAACGCGGCGGCCGAGGGCGACGGCGCCGGCCGAAGCAGCGCGGAGAGTGGGGACGAGTCGACGCCGCCCCCGCCCTGGGAGTCGAACTCGTCGTCGCCGCCGCCGCTTGACGATTGGAGGCTGACGCTGTTGCCGGAGTCCATCGCGCCACCAACCCCACCCCTTCCGTCTCTTCCCCTTTCCCGGTGGTGCAACTCCCGAAAAACCAACTACCCCCACCACCGATCAAACCATACTACTACCAGTCACTGGCCACAAGCAGCTAAAAAGTCCGGATCTTTCTTGCACCCGATCCCCAAGCTGATCCGGGAGGGAGGGACGGACGAGTGGCAGCAGAAGCGGTGGACGCGGAAAGAGGAGAAGCTTTGCGCCGGGCCGGCGACGTGGAATAAAAGAGGAGAGGGAGAAGGCGGCTGCTTCGAAGCACGTTCGTTCCCTTCCCGCAAAAGGGAACGCGGGCTGACGACTGTTGAGTGACTGACTGCTGGGGTGGGGGGGAAGCTCTGAGCCCGGCGCCTTCGGCGTCTCGTTTGGTTTGTTCCTGTGCGCGAGTGCGACCTGGTGGCGAGCGAGGCCGAGTGCGCGTCTGGGTGTTGTGGTTTGGTGAACAGCATCGTTCCGCGTCCATTCATAATTTAGTCGCCGGGGACAACAAGGAAAAGGCTGCGTGCGCGGCTACTGACGACGGGCCCGGTGGCAGCGATCCACGAGTTTGGTTGGTCTCTCGCTTCTCATCAGCCCATCTGCGGTCTGTCGCCGCAGGGCTCCATCGGCTGACAGCGGTAGCAAGCAACACTATGTAGATTTGCAGGCTAAAATTGTGCTACCTCTATTCTTTATTGATATTTTTCTATAAATTTATGCTAAAAATATGAAAAATAAATTTATGAAGTACTTTATCTCAAATAAACCTATAAAGATACAACGTTTTGAGTACTCCTATTTCATAAATATAAGAAGCACCCACAATGGATGTCATTCTGGATTAGTACTAACTCCGTTTTTTATTGTTGATATTTTTCCAACACAAATTTATACTTAAAAAATATCAATAATAAAAAAATAGAGGTAGTATTCAATAGTATTAATACATAGCATTTGAAGCTATGTGTTAGGGACATGAAAGGATGCTATTAATCTAGATAAATATTATGTATAGACACATATAATATACAATTAACATAAACATTTAAAGACATCTCTCATAAAAAAACGTAAAGACATACCTTCAAAATGCTTTTTTTTGTGAAGAAAATGCTTATATTTTATTTATGAACAAATGTAGTACTATACTGTTGAACAAAAGTTGTGTTTTTTTTTTTCAATTGAGAAAAGCAAATCTACTACTCCGTAGTTGGCATAGACATTGGAGGGTCGCTAGGCGGCTACAGCTACCGTGTGACACCAATAGTGTGTAACCTCCCTTCGCAAAATAAAATAAAATAATAATGTGTACCCTAGCTAAAACTAAAATTGTACTAGCACGTGTGCCCTGCGTTGGTATCGAGATACCGCCATGTAGTTGAGCTTGAGCCTGCCCTGATGAAGAAAGCTGAAGCGGCCAGACCAGTTTTCTATGGCGCACGCGAACGCGAACGCGACGACCCGGATTCTGTATCCAGGGACGGCGGCGCTAGCTCGTGCGTTCGGAAGCCACGCAAAACAGAAGAGCGCGTCGGCCACCCACGCGCGAGCGCGACGATCACCACCGGATTTCCGGATGCATATGCCCAGGCTGTGATCTAGTCGGTCCGATCGAGCGATCCCCTGACGACGCCGCCGCCGCGATCCAATTGCAGTTTGATCGGAACCTTGGCGAGCGAGGACACAATGCAGGTGCCGCTACCGAGCAGTTGTAGGCAGGTGGTTTCTCAAGGTACTTGTGCCCTAAAAAATTCTAGTAGTTCTTGCTGCCACCGCCGTGACAGGGCAGGGCCCATGTGTTTTGCTCAACTAAACTACGCTCGTACTTCATCTGTCTAGTGAATAAGGCGACTGGTAGTGTTCATATTAATTTGGATCTCATATTTATCAGTGCTCTATATTTAAAAAGGTCAAACCGAGCAGTATAGTGGGGTGAAAATTGAGATAGCTTCGCTACCGCTCCGTCGACGCTGATAGTTGCTGCGAAAGCAGCAGCCAGCAGAGCCGCAGTAATAAACGCATCAGCTGGATGGTTAACGACGATCGTAAAGACAGGGAATAATACGAAGATGATCTCGCGTTAGTAACGTCGTCGGCGTGTGAGATCAGTCAAATTATATTTTTGCAGGGTGGGTAGTAGAATATAATATGCTCGATAATCGATTTCCCCGGTCAGTGCTGGACGCGGGAAACGCTTCTAGATAGAGCTCTTGAACGGTTGAACCTGTGGGCAGGAGAAAGAGAAAGGAGCCGAGCGGTACGTGGTCAACGGTCGTCGGCGCAGCGCCCTTCCTGTCCGCTTCCGGGGGAGCCCGGTCACCCACCCAGACACCCACAGGCTCCCGGCCGTGGGATCGGTACACCTGTCTAGAAAGACGATGATGCCTGCCTGCTTTTCCTTGTGCCGTTTTCACATCTGACGGGAATCTCCTCCACGCTGCCACTTGGAGGCTTCTGTAACCGGGTTACCTACACACGTTATAAAGTTTTCAGTAGTAGTGGATATGAACTCTCCGCTCAACAGTCGGGGGTGTACGTACGGTTCAGCTTGAAATGTTTAGAAGGTTTGATTTCGATAGCTACAAATATAGCGGTTGAAATCGAGTTACAGTATTTGTAATTTCGGAAAGGGATTGAAAGCGTTCAGATACTTTATCACTTTTCTATTCTTGTCACACTGGAAAAAAGGATGTGACCTCAAATCAAGACTTGATATATACTACTGTGGTATACACCATCTATAGTATCGATATTATACTGGCTGATCGAAACAGCCTAAAATGACTGTTTGGACTGTGGCTTTATTTATTCATTTTTTATTTTTTTCTTTTCTCTTTCTCTATTTTTTATGTTTAAATCCAAACAGCCGCAGCACAATCAATCAGTCCTTTAGGCTGTTTCGATCACAGCGACTATCACAAGCCAGGAATAGGAAATTTTTAAGTTAGATGCGACTGCTGGAATGTTCAACCACCGGACGCGTTTTCACTCCATCATCGAGGTAAATTATCTCTCTTTTTTTTAAAAAAGAAAATCTACTTCATCGTGGCCAAACAGAAGAGCAAATGTGTACCCAAAAAATTGTGGCCCCTGTAAATGTTGCTGCTGACAAATGGGCTAGAACACGCTAACCTTTGTTGTTTTGGGCCTTTATTATCAGTTCTAAACTGATGTGAGCCCATAACACAAGTGGCCGTCGCCATCAGCATTCCACCGCTCTCGTGCGTCTTCGCGGCGTTTCGCACCACACGTCCACACGTGTCGACGATGGAGACGCCACGTACCGCTACACGCGCCGGCCTTATAGTAACACAACACCTACTGCTAGCCTTAGCTTCAGCACGCTACGGCTACGCGGCGAGCTGGACTGGGGACACTCAACTCACTCGATCTGAGCTGAGCGATCGCCGCGATGTTTCGGAGGACGCTGCCAGCGCTGCGGTCGGTGAAGCAGGGCGACACGCACTTCCCGGCGCTGAAGGGCCACCCGGCGGCGCGCGTGAACACCCGGGAGGCCGCCGAGAGCCAGTCCCGGCTGGCGGCCGCCGAGGAGCAGCGCAACAAGAGCGGTGGCAAGCCGGCCGCGGCGACATCGACGGTGAAGGAGTTCCAGGTGTACCGGTGGAACCCGGATTCGCCGGGGCGACGCCCGTTCTTACAGTCCTACTCCGTGGACCTGTCCTCGTGCGGGCCGATGGTGCTGGACGTGCTCCAGAAGATCAAGTCGGAGCAGGACTCGACGCTGGTGTACCGGCGGTCGTGCCGGGAGGGCATCTGCGGGTCGTGCTCCATGAACATCGACGGCGTGAACACGGTGGCGTGCCTCAAGCCCGTGGACGCCGACACGTCGCGGCCGACGATGATCACGCCGCTGCCGCACATGTACGTGGTCAAGGACCTGGTCGTGGACCTCACGGCCTTCTACCAGCAGTACAAGTCCGTGGAGCCGTGGCTCAAGACCAAGAAGGGGCCCCCCGCGGGGCGGGAGCACGCGCAGTCGCCGGCGGAGAGGAAGAAACTGGACGGGCTGTACGAGTGCATCCTGTGCGCCTGCTGCAGCACGGCGTGCCCGTCCTACTGGTGGAACTCCGAGGCATTCCTCGGACCCGCCGCGCTGCTGCACGCCTACCGCTGGGTCTCCGATTCCCGCGACGACTTCGCTCGGGAGAGGGTCCAGGCGCTGGCTGAAGATTGGGACAAGATGTACAGGTGCAGGATGATCAAGAGCTGCACCGCCACCTGCCCCAAGAGCCTCGACCCCTCCGCGGCGATCTCCGCCATGAAGGCTCTGCATCTGCTCCGCAAGGCCTGACTGTCTCTGTTCGGTGTGTCTGTGTGTGTTCACCTTAGTAGTATAGGAATAAAATAATTTATCTACCTGTAATTTTGTTTGCTCTTTGAGCGAGTATGCTGTCCATGTCCCATAAATCGAACAAGTTTTGTTCTCCAAAGTCCCAGCCCATTACCCCAATTTGCTCTGTATAAACATGCTGAATGATCCAACGCGTGTACTCTGCTTTTACTCGAATGCTCAGATACTTCACGAGTGATATGTCAAGGTTCTGGTAGAATGGTCAAATAGATACTTAAGTACTACTGCTTCCATTTTTTTTATGTGTTATTCTGATTTTAATCTAAAATTTTAATTATTTATCTTATTTAAAAAAATTAATTTAAATATATAAAATAAAAAATTAAATTAAAAAATTAGTAATAAATTATTTTAATAAAATATTTAAATATTTAATATTTTTTAAATAAAATAATTAATTAAAATCAATGACGAAAAGAAGAAAAAACTGAGGGAGCAGTGCTTCGTAGCGCCCTCAATGTCACAATGGCACTCCATATGGCGGACATTTAATGATAATATTGTTTGTTTTAAAAAACAGTTAGTGTATAATTTATTGGGCCACACTTCCATCTTCAGCCCATATGCCAACCAGAGGATCGGGACCCAGTTTCTTGGGCCACAAGAAGACCAGCTCTCTTTTTCTTCCTTTCTTGGACCAGAAGTCTGGCATGGCACACGCCCCCCTGCCGCCTGACGATTTCCGTTTTTTCTCTTCCCCAGCGCTCTCCTTCTTCCCCTCCTCCCCGGATTCCCTCCTCCCCTTCTCCAGCGTTTCGCTCTCCTACCCTGCAAGCGCAAGCTCCACCCGGGCCAGGCCATGCTGACCCCTCGCGTCCTCAAACTCTCACTGCTTCGCCGACTCCGCGCGGTCGACCTGTCCCCGCAGGGGAGGCCCTGGTACGTCCCTTTCTCTCACTCGGTCCTCGAGGGCTGCGTGGCAGCGCGCCAGGTGTTCGCGCGAATGACGCAGCGGGCGGCCTGCGTCGCGCTCGATGGAGTCCTCGGTTGTTGTAATTCTCGATTTGGTGCATTTGGGAGTTGGATTCCTTAGTTTGACTGCTGTCTGTGACGGGGAAGGAATCGAGGGGAGAGACGGGGTTGAGGAGTTTATTTTACTTCCTACTGAGGCAGAAAGCAAGCCGGCATGGATCTTCTCGGTCGATGCAAATTGGGTTGCGTATACTCATGTACCCGTGAACTCCATTGCTCGTTCCATACGTGCCATGTTCCGCTCGATGCGCTACCATTCCATTGCGTCATGCTGTTGTGGTGTTCTCTTACTGCAGCAACTGCATGTAGGTTTTGTCTGTTATCTGCTTGCAAATGCTATTAGTGATGGATTAACCTACAGGGCAGCGTTTGAACCTCATGATCACGCTGGATAGCTGGAGTCCCTAACCCCTATTTTTTTGCTTGAAGCTGGGGTGTCCAGGATATGATGCTCATGCCTTTTCACAATGTTTGCTGTACATATCGATATTGTCATGTTTCCTACATCATAGTATTAGTGTAAAGTTACTCTGCACATTAAATTGGAAGTACCATCCTTGTAGTTGGGTTTGATAATAAAAAATAATCAATTGTCCCATGTCCGTTTACACATCATAAATGGGACTACCGTTGCGCGTTGACCTTTGATCTAGTGTCATCAGTAAATCCAGAAATCAAACACATAAATGAATGATTCAAATGAATCTGTGTGTAGTCACTACTGCAATGATTGTGTATTTGTGCAGATTGTTTGGTTTTGCTAGTCTTACGGTGTATTCCTTGTAATTCTGCAGGCTGCTCCCTGCACGGGGTTACCATTTGAGATGTTATTCTAGTGGAGGAAGCACTCGGCCAATAAGACAGTTTTCTGAACAGAATGAGTCAAGTCCTCAGCCCCTGATATACTACATTGTTGTACGTTGTTTCTAACTTTCTATGGAATTCCTTGTCTTCGTAGTTGTCCATTTCATAACTATGAGATTAGATATTGTTGACTAGCTTCAACAAATATTTTCCTTGTATGCTATACAGCAGCTTGGCCCAACTTCGTCTTTAGCAGCAACATTTGCACTTCTGTACCGAAAAATATACACCATTATATACCAGCATAATTCTTATGTGAATTCAATTTCCTTTTGCAGCCATCTGCTCTACTAGTTTTTGCTGGACTGGCCACCTTTGTGCATTATAATGATGAGAGGCGTGCAGTTCCCTTAGGTACTCCAAAGATTTTTGTGGCACTATTGTTTATAAGTTACAAATTTTGGTCATTTTTATTTCTTCGTTTCCACTCTAATAGCTACCTTGTTATATTTTAATGAAATTCCATTCAATAGATAGACTATGTGATGGTAGTAGTTCCGTAAGAGATGTTGGATTACTCTGTTTCGCCTATACACATTAAGTTGACATATACTTCAACTGTCTGACATGTGATGAAACTTCTTGATAATGTATTAGCCTATTCTCATCATTTAGTCTAATGGGTAGCATAATTGACTAACACTAGTTCCTAATTGTGGATAGATAAGATATATTCTATGTACTTTAGCTTACATAAGTTCTTTGGTAGGTTAATAATTTTTCTGTTCATTGCTGCTTTGCATTTCTTATCGTGGTATTTCCAGCTAAAGAAGCAGGGCAAGGGAGTGTTCCCAAAAGGTGCACTACTAATAGACCTGCAATAGGAGGGCCATTCAAGCTGTATGATACAGAAAACAATGTGGTGACTGAATCAAAGCTTCGAGGAAATTGGACACTGATGTACTTTGGCTATACATCATGCCCGGATGTTGGGCCGAGACAAGTCCAGAAGATTGCTGATGTTGTTAAGGTGCTAGGTGAGTTGTGTATCACATCCCACGTGACTGCATTCCTACCTCTTTTCTTAAAATTACATAGTTGGGTACACATAACGTGTTGAATTTGTTCATCATGTTCTGTAGTTTTCGTTTCCTCATTTAGTGATGGTCGCTTATATGCATACGCTCCCTTTAAGTTCCCTTCAAGGTGTATGCACATTTTTAGCTGTACTCCATGTTTGCAATGACTTCAGTTCTTCAATGTTTCTGTGACATCTGGCAGCCTTTACTGATGATCTATAACCTGTTGCTGAGAAGTAACTAGTAGCTATATCTTCAATACAGTGCTAACTACTCATGGTCAAGTTTCTGACATATTCTGTGCTAGTTGGTTTGAAATTTAGCAGTAATCTATAATCGTGTTGCAGCAAAACTATTTATTAAACATTGTTTTTTATAAGCCTTGTTAAACATTGCTGTGGGAATTACTGTTTGATTTTTCTTGATTCTCATGCCTCTTAATTTTTCTTTGACTAGAGTCGAAGTATGGTATCAAGATTCAACCACTCTTTGTTACAATTGATCCTCAGCGTGATTCATCTGCACAGCTTAAAGCATATCTAAGTGGTAAGTTCATGTGTATCTGGATTTGGAGCATCAAATTTTGCATCATATTTGTAGGTCTTCATTTTGCTTCATTTTAACTGCAGAGTTTGAACCAAGAATAGTAGGACTGACAGGCCCCATCACTGCAGTAAGACAGATTGCACAGGAGTACCGTGTTTTCTTTAAGAAAATAGAGGAAGTTGGTCAGGACTATCTTGTAGAAAGCTCTCATAACATGTAAAAGCAGACAGACCACCTGCATACGGTAACATTTTAATAATGCTTACATTAACATTACCATTTGAAATTACAGGTACTTGTTAGATCCATGTTTAGAGACAGTAAGATGCTTTGGAACTGAGTATGAGGCATCAGACATTGCTGAGGCAATAACAAAGGAGTTCCAGAAAGCATCTGCTTCATCTTCAAATTAATCTACTTACCAAGAGGTATGCATCTGGACATTCATTTTGTATAGATCAAATTGCAGTTACGAATAAAGGAAATATATGCTTGTTTTGAGTTTTCTTACTGTTTCCTTTTAAAAATATATATAACTGCATTTAGAATAGCTTATGCTCCATCTAATTTTTCAAATTTGAACTAGCTACTTTATCATAACGACAATAATGGAAAACAGGTGGTAGTATTGTCGTGTACATTTCCATGTTAGTTTCTCATTGCTCAAAAAAGAAAAATAAAATAGGAACTACTGAATCTGGACTGGTTCTCATATCATATATGCATCTAAGCATTATGTCCTGTACGTGACAAACCCCAATAGTGCAAGCCATGTACGTGACAAACCCCAATAGTGCAAGCCATGTACGTGACAATTTTATTCATGGCATACTTCGGCTCATAGTTTACATAGTTCACATGCTAACCCAACATTGTTGCAACAGCTTTTCACGACAGCACCAGCAGTTCCAATTTTGCTGTGAAGTACATTCTCGCCCTTCAATGTACACTGTTCACAAAAGGGCATCACCGTGGATCTTACCTTTAGCTCTGCCTCTGATAACTGATGCAAGCTCCAACCCTCCCTATTTCTTTGTAAGATCTGAGCGTAAACACGTACAGAATGGCTTTCTTCTATGGAGGAAGTTGCTTTCACTTCGTCAGAGTTACCACACATTTACAATTCTGCTATCGGCGAATGATTTTGCATAGATCTTTGAACTGGCCCTTCCCTTTGAGTGAACAGGTAAATGTTTAGTAGCTTTACAGCCCTGTCCATGTTATGTCATGTGCAGTAGATCCCATCAGAGAACAACTGTAGCACGCTTTTAGTCTGTGCACAAATTAAGCTTTGTGAGTGAGTATAGTATGCACCTTCCCTTTCTACTTTCCCTTTTGCAGGTACTCGATATATGCATTGTGTCTGCCCTAGGCAGGACAGATGCCACCTGCTGCCATTATGCCTGCCACACAAATTTAAAATTCGCTAGTGCCTTTGTGCTCTAGGTGTTGACATCTTGTGATGGCAACAAACCTTTTAGAGTGAGTCGAAAATTAGGCTCGTAGTGTCTCGCTATTAAAATCCTCGTGCTCGTGCGTTTGTTTCATAATACTGATGTTTGCACTTGCAGTGCAGTTAGACAGAGATCTTGTGGTGGTGTTTGTTAATTTATTGGTGATTTGGTGCTGATTGCGATGAAGCAGGTCACGGATTGCACGTTTGGGTTGTCGAGAGTATGTCATTGCCTCGACAGGCGTGAAGCGTATTTTTTCTCTAGTCTGCAGCACATGGTCAGGCTCACCCGCTCGGCTGCTCTGCCGCGTACAACAATCTATGCCTGCCTTGTTGCGGCGTCTGCATTCTGTTTGCACCGGATGAAACAATCTTGCAGAGTCTGCTGCATTCTGCTGTGCTGCTGCTTCCCGAAGTGGTAGGTATTCTGGCCGGTATCGATGCCACACCGCACCGAGCATGTCAGGCCTGTTGCTGACACAGGCAAGCGGAAGCGGAGCACATGATATTTTGCCTGCTTATTGGCATTTGTAGTGTTGAATATTTGATCTGGATTCTTGACATCTCTCTTTGAAATTGATAAGCAAATTAGTCCTATGGACCTACGGTAAATTCAACATCTCTGCTGTTTCGGTTTACATTTCGCAACGGAAAGAAAGAAAACATACGCCGGCGTGGCGATCTATACAACAGATTCGAGGTATTCATCCTCCGTGCGCGCGTTCATCTCTTCCAGCTCCGGCTCCTCGAGAGGGGATCTCCACCGCCTACAAGCCACGTCTCCTTGGCAATGTCGATGGACAGCTTCAGGAAACCCGGCGCCGTGCTCATGAACACCAAGTCATCCCCGTGCTCTGTGCCAGCGTTCTCATCCTCGGCCTCGCCGGCAGTCGGTTCTGTCTCCCCTCTCCTTGACAGCCCCTTCGCTGGCGCCGAGCGGCATCGCATGAGCAGGAGCGCATTCGGCGGTGGCGCGGACGGGCACTTGTCCGCCTCCTTGCTCTGCCTCTCTTCGTGGTCTTCACAGTTGCTCTCTTGGTCGTCTCTAGACTCCAACTCCAACGGCTCTTGGCCGCCTTCCAGCACCATGAGCCACTTGGAGAACACACTCGTTGTCGCGGCGCTCCCTCCAGCGCAGCGGCGTCCGCCGTCCTGCGTCTCCTCGTCCGCGCCGTCGCCGTCGTCCTCGTCGTCCGTGGACGAATCCACCGCGCCGTGGAGGGATGACCCGAGGCAACGTGTCTTGAGCCGGAGGCTCCGAAGCACGTCGCCGAGGAACGGCAGCGCGTCCCTCCTGATCCCGAGGGCCTCAAGCCAGCCCACCTTCTTCCGCCGCCCGTGCATGCGCTCGATCTCCTCGACCACCGTGATCCAGCTCTTCCCGCCACCGCCTCCTTCCCCCTTCCCGTGCGGCTTCCCCGCCGAACGCGCCTTCTTGGGCCGGCCGACCTTAATCTGCCCGGCGCAGGTGACCTTGGGCGACTGCGGCTCATCCTCCTCGTCCTGTTCCCCCGCCGTCCGCTTCGCCTTGGACCCCCGGAACATGGGGCTGGACCGCGCGCCCGGCATCTGGGAACGCCGGCGCGCCGAGGCGGCGGCGGCAGCCTTGTCCATGGTGACCCGGGACGGGCTGCAGATGGGCTTGGGCATCAGCGCCAGGCGCTGCCGCGCGGGGAAGCAGACGAGCAGGTCCGTCGTCGTGGCCGCTCCCTTGCCTCCGCCGCTTCCCACCGCAACCGCCGCCTTCCTCATGGCTCGCTCCGTCTCGATAGGCAAAGGCAGGAAGCAGGTAGCGACCGCATGCAACAGAGCTCTGGAGCTGAAGGAGCGGTGGGCTTTCAATGGAAAGGAGGTGGAGGAGGACGAGGCGCTTTAAAAGAAAAGAAAGCGCGCGGAGGCAGCTTTTGCGAGGAGGAGAGGGATTGCCGCCGCCACTCTGGCTGGTCCGTGATGCTCGCTCCGTCCCGTCCTGTTTCCCTTTTGCGTCGATGTCTCGTTTTCGTTTCCTCCTTTCAGTTCTGTTCCTGCCTGCAACAGTTTAGGACTGGACCGCCTTCACTCATTCCCGCGAGAGCACGTCAGGTTTGTGTACGGGAACATTACAGTTTTGTCTCTCATGGAGATCTCCTAGTATGCGTGTTTGAAGTGCAGAGCATTATTTTTGCTCGAGCATAATACATTAAAAATGCAGAGACAAGCAAATTTTCACTCCTGCGTCGAACTCAAAACGCGATTTCAGTAGCGTGAATGCAGTTTTCAGCAAATAATCCAAGTCCTTCAGGAATCAGGGAAGTCCTCTAATGGGCTAACATCCTCTTTAGTACTCTATGGTATCGTTTACTATACTACTTCTAGTACTATACTTAGTAGCCTATTGCTTCCTTCGCTTCTTCCTTATTTAAAATCTTCCTTTCGGTGCCTTGCCATGTACGATGTCATGCTGTACTTGAGCCACTACAATTTGCAGCACGGTTAGTTCCATGCACTACCTAATTGAACACCTAATCCACCGATAGGTGGTGGCGAAATAAATGTTTCTAGCACAGCTTAGTTCTGTCTAACTGCATAGTACAAGTTTATGTTATTCAGTATAGGTACTCAGTGCTCACCCCTTAATGCATCATGACAGGATCGGATTGCCTAACCGCAAATCCAAGTTCATCATAGGAATAAATCCTTCCACGTACTAGTGGCATACAAGGGATCGTTGAAGTTTAACGATGGCGATGGTCCCTTTATCATAAGAACATGAAGCTGGTACGAATTACTTCATATTGCAGAACTTAGGTAGTGGTCCACTCCCATTTCCCTCCATTCTTGTTTTCTGAAGCTCACACTTCAGTTTCTTGCTCTCCAGGATGGAAGAAATATAGTACCTGATTGTCATCATATATAATCAAGCTCCTACCCTATGGTATGCTTGAGGGAACTACTGATAAGTCTTATCATCCGTCGAACCTCTCCCACCACAGACCTAAGGGAAGTAGTTAATTTTTCATAGCTCTATTTTGGTTAAAAAATTATCATCTATAAGAATTTGATGACCAGTGACACATCTAACATTTCCTACGATCATCACTTGAAGATGTTCATAATGTACTTCAGTGGCGGTGCATAAAAAATGGTACTACTGTACTACACTTTAGGTGTGGGGCCTGATAATATATGATGACAACCACAGTGAGTCAGGTTTGCTGATGCAACTACTCGTTTGTTAGTGGTTAGGCAGTTAGCAAACTTTTCTGGTGCCACTAGCCGCAGCAGAATTGTTAAGGCTTGATATATGGCAAGCATATAAAGGACGCACTGTGGCTAGTGGGTTCATGGAGAGTAGTTGCATATAAGGGCACTAAAATATAAAGGACGCACTGTAGCTAGTGGGTTCATGGAGAGCTATAAACTCTACACTATTATTAATAAGGGCACTAAAATAGTACAAATGTAATTGACTCCCAACGACTGCATTATACCTGCATATAGCCCGATAAATTAAGTAGCAGCGAAACCCTTATCTCAAAAGTAACAGATAATAAACCCTTATCTCAAAAAAAAATTTAATTAGCAGCGAGATTTTTCTTTCAAGAAAGAGGGTGTGAGAGAAATGAGAAACATGATTTGACAAGCCCAGGCACAAGAGTGGTTGACACCAAACTGACCTCATGATTTCCCCAAATCATTAGCTCTCATTGTTCAACCCCACAAAACTGATTTGATGTGTGAACCCATATATTTAACTAATTAGTAGTACGATCCAAGTAAGTAGAAAACACCGCCATAATAATTCAACATAGTGGAATCATTGAAGAAATTCTGGAGCCAGAAAACGGGGTATAAATGCAGGAACACTGAATTAACACATGTTGGGCTAAAAATGGTTGTAACCACTTCATCCATCGTCTTTCCAATTTTTCGCCCTCCTTTTGGGTGGATGGTATTTCCCTCTTGTTGCTATTTTTCTTTCACGATATTTTGTGTGTTGGGTTAACATGGTCCAAATTTGTGCGTCCGTGGTTTGTGCTCCGAACGAGTGCCAGACTAACTGGGCCTCCGATGCTGGGCCTATAATCTCTCTCTCTCTCTCTCTCTCTCTCTCTCTCTCTCTCTCTCTCTCTCTCTCTTCTGTGCGTGCCGAGTTTGTGTGCGAAAGCTAGACATAGCCAAACTTTGACCGTTGCTTCGATTGTACTACTATCAAGGGGTCATTAGAAAAGTAAAAAAAGAAAAAGAAAAATATCGCTGCACGTTACCAGCTGGAAAAATCTTTGACCCACAGTAGCAAGGCTGCAAGGGCAAGGCTGTTGACAGTTGCGCTGGCCGGTCCTGGTCCTGGTGGTGGTCCCGTCGCCCCATCCCGGCCGGCGACGCTACGGTGGACCAGCCGAAAACCGCGCAGCCGTTTCGTGTTAAGTTCCGAGGTGATGAGTTGATGACCGGCCCCCCGCACGCCCAGAAAGCCAGCCAGCGCGATCGGGCGCCAGCGCATGGACACGCGTCCCTGGCGCTGGTACCGCGCGTCGCGCGCTGGCCTCGCCACGTCCGTGCGCCGCCCGTGATGGGCAGGCCGGGCACACAGGCACCCGGGCGCTGCCGCCGTCACACTCACCCCGCGCGCGCGATCCATCGAGCTCGATCGCCCGTGCGCGCGCGCGTCGAGGTGGGAGCGAGCGAGCGAACCCGGCGGCGGCAAGGCCGGCGCGCGCCGCTCGCGTACGTCACGTCATCGTCGTCTGAGAGTGAGAGCTCGCCGTGCAGTTGCACCACGTCCGCAAACGACTTGCAGTACAAGTAGTATATGCTGCCTGCAGCGCAGGGCATGGGTCAAACGCAACAGGAGACTACTGTACCACACAGGCGGCTAAGAGCTAGCCATGCATCGGAGACCACACCTCCCTCCCTTTCTTCCCTTTTGGTGAGGGCGATCGACGACTTGTCAGAGTCGGATGCTCGGATCGGATCCTGGAGTGTGTAGAACACGGCCGGACGGAACTGTAAGGAATCTATGTTCGGGGCGATCGATCAATCTGGACCTCTTCATGGATGGCTCCGCTGTTTATTAAGTAGGTGCTTGGATCAGGTCCTAAGACTAAATTTTTAAGCCTAAAGTTTTAACCTCTAAAATTTTAGCCCTTTAGAGATGTTTAGACGGTGAATTAAATTTAGTCCTATAATATAAAATAATAAAATTATTCTTATTTAAATACAACAAATATGATCATCATACATGCAGCAACAAAATATTTCAGTTCTAAAAATAAATTATATAAAATAATATTTTACGTGCATAGCAAAGAACAAATCCGCCTTACAATCTTTCAAACAAAGCCTTCGCTAATTCATTACGGAATCGATGCAATCAGACGAAAAGAGAACAGCTACCATGCAGGAACATTTGTGAAGAAGCTATATTTGATTTTACATGCACCAAACAATTCTCTACCCTCTACCTTGAAGGCCTGCACTAAAAGTAAAACTGAAACATGTACAGGTAAACTAAGGCAAGGCAACATACACATATCCATAGCTATTTTAAAGTAGACATTTTGAGGCATGTAACTGGAGACTTACAAACACTAAAACCTTCCTTAATTAGAACTTAAAATACAGATCTGATCAACATCAAAGCATGATGTTCCACCACATGATAATAAATAACTCGAAGACAACTAACAAAATATAACCATGACAAACACCATTATGAGTACCCAGCATACGAAGTAAACTAAAAATCATTGAAACATTTGCCAAGAAAAGCATATGATCTCTAGAACCGATCAAGCTTCCTTCAAAATCATGCATCTAATTACATTAGCCCCAATTTCGGGCCGGGGGAGGGGGGGGGGTGGGGGCAGCGGGGCCGAGCTCGGGCACGGGCCGTCGGGGAGGGGGGGCCCCGACGGCGCGGGTTGCTTGGCCGCGGGTCGTTGGGGCGGGGGGAGGGGGGGCGACGGATTTGGCGCGCGGAGGGCACGGGGCGGCGGATGCGACGCCGCGGGGGTGGGGGTTGTGCTGGAGCTCGGTCTCCGTCGGGGGGGGGGGGGGAGGGAGCTCGGGCTTCGTCGGGGTGGGTTTGGAGGCAACCGCCGAGCTCAGCCTTCATCGGGGAGGGGGGGTGGGCGTCGGGCCGGAGGAGCAAGGCTGTCCCGTGCTCTGGTTTAGACCGTTTTAGCGTCTCCTCCCTGCCTAAATATTTAGGTGCGTTTTAGCCCTCACGCCCGTGACGTTTGGCTCCGTTTGGAGCAAAAACGGGCTAAAGCAGAGCAACTAGCGCTTTAGCCCGGGTATTCAAACGGCCCCTAATATTTGTGGATCAGAGAGGAACACTGCTTGGAAGAAGGGGAATATAGCTTCTTCTTCTATGGCGGTCTGGAGTGGAAGGTCTTCTTAATTTGTTTTTCGCGGCTTTGCATGCAAGGTTTGCCACAACAAATTGATGTGTCTTGCTTAAGCTGAATGTTTTCTCAGTCCTAAGAAACTACTAGCATCGATTATTGACTTTTCATCACATTAAGACAGTTTACGTACTTATACTTGTTTTAATTCCTTGGCGTCGAAGCTCGAACTACTATAGCTAGCTAGGCGTCAGTGTGAAAGAAAAATCCATACGAAAATGACATCAAGAGATCAGGGATTTGAGGAAGACCGGTAGTTGGTTTTTGGCGGTTGCTCAACTCAATGTATGCGTGTTACTTAGTAGGTACCCGTGGCGTGTTCTGGCTCAAGCATCAGCACAAAATTAAAGTACTTTTGACTTCGGTTCTGCAACGCACAGAGTGTGTTACTTTGCATCGCGAGGTACTCATGATCCTGGTGGAGCCCCATTATACTGTAGTTCATGCTGTGCACACGAATCAGATCAGAACGTAAATGCAGGGAGACACGGCGACTGTGAATGCAACTGGCAGCCGTTCCAGTCCAGTCCTAGCCGCTGCATGCATTATCTCTACCATAGTTTTTGCGAGATAGATCGGGAGCCCACGACGTCGCCGGCAGCAAGTTGGCAAGTTGAGGCGGGGCCGGCGGCGGTGCAGTACAGCCCCGACGCGGAACTTGCGCGGCGCGGTCGACGTTGCGTTTGAAGCGGTCGTCGAGTCGGGCATGCAACAGGGCCGAGGAGGGCCAGCGCAGCCGGCCGCGTGGCCGGGGCGGCAGCCACGTCGCGCCGTGGGGGCCACGTGTTGCGACGCGGGCCCGGGCTCCCGGACGATGTGGCACGGAGGACCGCTGGGCGCGCGCGAGGTGTCCCCCGCGGGCGTGCGTTGGCGCGTGCATGCGCGCGTTCATGGTCCCGGCTCCCACGTACGCAGCTCTCAGTTCTCACACAGGCGCAGCGGAGCACCAGCTGCGTCTCTCCCGCCCTCCGCCTTCGCATCGCATCCATGGGAGAGCGCTCTCTCTCTCTCTAACTCATCAGTCTCTGGAGCAGAGCGTGACGTCTCTGCAGAGAGTTCAGTCTTACTATTTAAGAGTGGCTGCGACCATGGTTGCCCCCTCGTACTCCAAGCATCGATCTCCGCATTTTCTTCCTTCCTTGCTTGCTTTCCCTTCTCCCCTGACCTCCTCTCCCTCTACTAGCTTTTGCAACACCAACACCTCAAGCTACCTTTCTTCTCAGCCGCGTTAACTTCGGCTCTCTAGTTACCTGCAGCTAGCTAGCGAAGAGGTGCTGTACTGCACTACTGCCGCGTGTTGTCGCCGCTCCTCGAGAGGAAGAAGAAACGCTTCCCGGCCCGTCGTGGGTAAGCACTAAGCAGGGCACCACAGCTTTCATCAAATGGCCATTTTTTAGCCCGTGTGTACGTATAACACAGCGTCGGCATATACATGTGTAGAGAGATAGATGAACATGCAACATGGTCGTCGTTATAATAGCCATGAAAAATTATCTGTATAAATATGCATCTTAGATACTCCTGGCCATCGGTCGTGCGTGCATGTTGACCATCGTCGTCATGCATCTCGGGCACCTGGGGTGCTCTATAATTAATGGTAACGATGATGCGTGTTCTAACGCGTGATTCTCTCTGTGTTTCCGTCGAGCAGCATTGCCGACAGGATGGCGTCGCGGGAGGGAGGAGCAGGCCGGCCGGCGCTGCGGGTGGATCGGACCCGGGAGTACCGGACGGGCATGGACACGGAGCTTCTCGCCATCACGGGGCCGGCGGCGGTGAGCCTGTACGTGCTGTGCGGCGACCGGTTCGAGTCCGCGGAGCTGTTCCGAACCGGCAGGCTGTCCGTGCGCATGGTCCGCGGGGAGGGCCACCCGGTGTCCATGGTTTCCTGTACCGTCGGGGACCACCAGTGGATGCTGGCACGCGACGCGCTCGTGGCGCGGCTTGACGCCCGCGCCTTCGTCTTCGAGCTGCCCGGATTCTTCTACGCCGTCGTCGTGCCGCCTGATGTGGCCGAGAGGAAGTGCGCAGCCTTGGCGGAGATTTTCTCCCGCTTCTCGGCGTACCACGATCTGACCACGCCAGCAGATAACGGTACGAACGAAATTTAAAGTTCATGACACGCGGACCACCGATTCTGCATTCTTTGGTAGTAGTAAGTAGTATCTGAAAATTAAGAACTTCTGGATGGTTCTTGTTCACGTGCAGACGAAGCCAGCGATCTGAACCAACACGCCGACCCTTGGATTCGTGCTCACGCAAAGATACAGGGCCTGACGAGGGCTACCTCGCCACCAAGACAGCCCGCTGCAAACGCGCCGTCTGAACGCGCCGGGCAGATGGAGCGCGCCGTCCGCACGTCGGCGGTCGTCAAGCTGCTCAACCGTTCCCTACTCGCGGGAGTGCTCCAGCCCTCGCGGCACCTGACCATCGCGCATGGCGGCGGCGGCGCCAATGCCGGCTATGCAAACTCGCGGGGCGCGGCGCTGCCGAGCAAGTCAGTGGTGTCCGATCTCCTCGATGCCATCGAGACGAACAGGGCCACGCTGCGCCGCGACACCCGCCGCGGCGGCAGCCCGGTGGGGTGGTGGGGCCTCAACGTGGAGGGCGTAATGCTGCTGCTCCGGGTCGTTCAGATGGTCCGCGGGAAGAAGCAGCCGGTGGCGGCGCCGGCGCCGGGGGACAAGAGGCCCCGGGACGAGGGGCACGACAGCACCAGAAGCGGCAACGTCGTCGGAGGCGGCGGCGCCATGGCTTTCGGCGGTAGCGCGGCGCGGCGGTGGTGCGGTGGGAGGCCGAAGAAGCTGGGGAACACCGTTGGCGCCTGCGGGAGCTCTTGACGCGCTACGTGTCACTTGTTACTAAAGGGTAACTGAGGACTGATTAGTAAGAGATAGTAACTAGCAGGGGTGTTTTTAGCTTGATTAATAACTAGATAAAGGTTTATTTGACTCGTTAATCTTTTCATCCTTGGATGAATGGTGATCTTCGTCACCGGTACTGTACTAAAAATATATTCATGGATTCCTTTCTCTGCTGATCAGCTTTGTTCACCGTACTGTCTCTGCTTATCAGGTTTGTATCACGTGTCTAATCTGTTCTATCTGATTTGCTTAGTATATGTTGACATTTAGCATTACTAAACCCTTAATGGGCAGTTCATGAAACTCCCTTCTGATGAAAGAAAAAAAGATGCTTTAAAAACGTTTTACCAAGTCCGTCTTCTACTCTTGATCAGCTCTGGCTTTGGTTCATCAAAGAACATGTTCACAGTGTGTTTGAGATCAAGCAAACCAACTTGAGCTTAATGGAGATAAGCCTGATCTGATCCATCTGGAGAATACAGGAGTTCCCGGATGTTGGGACATGGGAGGCCTTCATCGCCCAGCATTCGGTGGAACCAGATCCTCTGCCGAGCGCAGAGAGCAGTACGCCCCGTCCATTCCGCATCCAACGGTGATCTGTTGGTCGTCTGCATGGAGCCCGAACTAAGTCCCCTGCCTCGCTCCTCTAGCGAAGTCATCGTTCTCTTCGGCTTGTTGCCGGCCGTGGCTGCAGGTGGTGCTCCCATGCAGCCGATGAGAAGAAATGGGTGATTCGTCACCACCGAGGATGACAGACGTCTCCCTACATTTCTGAGCGTGTGAGGAACTTTGCTCAGGTCCCATTGCGGAGAGCGTCTAGGAAATACTCTCTCCGTCAATATGCATATGTAATCTAGCCACAAAAATCAATAAGCAATTGTATAGCCATGATAACGCCTCGTATTTACTCAGTCATGTCTATTAGTGATTTAATGTTGTATAGCTCTCTAAAAGTTTACCAGGCTTTCAAAATTTAATAACATTCTAGTCGTTATCCTCAAAAGAATAGGTGTTGCAATCCAATTATCATCACCTTCCTCTTACAAACCTGCGCATTGAAAAAAACATTTTTCCTTGCTATTCAGAAACTATAATCCATCAATCCTTATGACCTGTCAACCCGGTTATTGCTATTTTTAGTGGACGGTAGATTTGTCCATTGACGAGGTACTTAAAACCTTGCACTAGGTAAAAAGTTCTCAAGAGGTGAGTACCATAAACAAGCTTTTTAATGAATTCCTCATAATTGGTCATTGAAATTTTATTGATGCCTTCTACCTTGTACGAGTCACGATCCTCATAAAAATATTATACTATCAAACATTTAAAGTTTAATGAAAATAGTATAAATATTAAAAATAAAAGGAAAAATGGTGGCGTACATTAGCAAATATTTCACATTGCTTCTTAGATTTAAGTACATTTTTTTAAAAAAATTGTGAATAATTAGATTCTCTAAAAATTTTCTCGGTTAGGGTATAATAGTTCATGTTATATGGATTATATGTATACATAGGAATAACTTTTTATATCTCTCATTATTCAGCTGTTTATCTTTGAAAATACATGAGACTCTGTATAATATATAAATTTTGAGCACTTGCATAATCCTTTATTCAGTTGTTGCAGTAAAACATACATATTTTAAAACTCAATTTTTTAAAGTGATGTTCAAAATTCTAAGTATTGAATTAATAATAAACATTATAACAAACATTTGTACAAGTCAAATGGTGTGGAAGGAGATGAAGTCCTCTGACTCGGCATGGCGCTTGGAGATGCAATCAAGTATGTCCCTGGGAGGCTAGCCCAATCTTTCTTGTCCTCCTTCATGACGATAACTCACAGAGCAGGGCTTAGGAGGTTGTAGTAGAAGTGTTGTGTGAGAAATGTTTTTTAAATTGGATAGATATTCTCGATATTGTAAGTGTTTTATTATTACATAGTTTGAAGGTCTAACGAACACAAGAAAAATAAGACTTTATAATTCAAGAAAAATTATTTGTTAGTCTCTCCAGAAAATTATAAATAAAACGGAAATTGAAAAGAAAACCATTTGCTCTTTGCCTCCTAATTACGCAATGAATTCATCAATACAAGACTGAGTTCTAATATTGGTTAATAGTTTTCTAAACAGAAGGGGGGGGGGGTGGTTGAAAAAATTGGGCTTGATTTTTTTTTTTTTTTGAAAAATTGGCCTTGATTGGGTATCAGTATCTCTTGGATGGGAACGATAGTATAATTTTGCTGCACTTTCTATTTTCTTTTGTTTTTTTTTGAGGGAATGGAGTTTCTTTTTTCTTTCTGTTACATTGTCTTTTTCAATATAAACCTTTAATTAATGTGAAATATCGTTGAGCTGAAATCTTCCAGTGCCCACATTCTTCCTTTTGGGACAGCATGATTGCAAGAACGCCAAGCGTCTCCATCTCCGACGTGGAAATCCAAGCAGCATCGCGTTCACAGATTCCATTTGCTGCTACACCAGTGTAACCCTCTCGATATCCAGATGGCCAGTGGAGGTGCCTCGCTTTCATGGCTCCACTCCAAAGCTCACAAGTGGACGCATATAGCAGCACTACCCTCGAAACGGTAAAGATCACATGTGGGCACATATGCATTATCCAAGATTCTACGGCCTTGTTGGTTGCTTCATCTTTTGATGTAGGACTGGCCAATGGTGGTACAAAGCTGGATCGCCTCAACATCAGGCTCAGCTTTGAATCAAATCAAGAAACAGCGTAAAAATTAAATATGGGCTCGTTTTAACCCCACGTATGTACCGAAGGACCGCAGATACAACAGTTGGTACGTATCTGATCACTGATGATTGATATTTTGAGACATCATTAGTACGGTGGCGATAATCACACTGAAGATATATGTCGTTGGGTCCTGATCATGGTTGTGACATGCTATGTAGTATGGTTGTTGCGGAAAGATCTGTTAGTGTCGCTGAGACAATTGCACGGATATACAGTATGTGTAGTTGAGACGAACAGATTATCTTCATTTTGGATGGATCACGTCTCTGGCAGCGGGTGAGAAATATCTAATGCTAATGATTGGTGCGTGGGTAATTGGTGTTAGTGTTGTCTGATGGTGATAGAACAAACAGATTAATTAGAGCGTCTTAACGACCATCATCGGGTATAAGGGGGTATAATGCATGATGTTGCGGTAACCGTTGTTCAGTTTTCCCCCCTCCCTCTCCGTACTGTGAGATACATGTACAGTACACACAGATCAGTATATCAGACAGGTTGAGGCGAAGCATATATATACTAGACAGTCCATGTACGTGGTTCACTGTAAATCAAGGAAGCCTTTGCGGCAACCAATTTAGTCTGTCCCGCCGTATTCCGAATGATTCATCTGAGAAACCGTGCTAGTTATCCGCCGGTAACTTGTGGCCTCAATTTGAAGCTCAAGTCAAAAAGACAGCATGTGTCAAAAGTTGAGAGAGACAACTTTTGTCCAGCTTAAATGCTTAATTATATCCTTGTTTGAGAACAAGGTTAATTCTCTGAAACAGTGATAGTGACATGTTTGGACCTGTTGAATTAACGAAGCAAACAGATTAGTGGTCAGCGGTCTGCACAGCGTCTGTAATGACTGTATCTAACGAAGTTTCAACATCACGTTCAAATCTGATTCAACATCTTGGACCATGTGACGAATGGTCGCAGGAAGAAGACGTCAAACTAGTGCACCCTTGGTCGATGCACCAGGAAGGGCAAGCAAGCGCCTGCCTTGTCATCCCCAGCAGGCAGCAGGGTGCCTGATCCCTGTTCTAAGAACATGCCATAAAGTTTAGAGATAACTTACTCTTCAGTTTAATTATCCTTGTGAAATATCGAGCAAAAGAACAAGCCGGTTTACTACTTCTCTAGAACGATGATAATGACGTGTTGTTTCGACCCATCCCTGAAGGGCCTGAAGCAAAGACGATTGATTGCAGTGCAGTCTCTCTTCTAATGACCGTACCTAACGAAGTTTCACCATCGCGTTGTTGGAATCTGATTGAAACGTCTTGGACCACGAGAACAACAAGCACTTATAACACGTCGGATCCACCAGGAAGGCTAAAGCCTGCCCTGTCATCCAAGCAGGCGCCTGCTTGCTGCTGCTGTCCTAACGCAGTGTATGCTGCTGCATCGTCCGCACTCTGCGTAGTTCGCTCGCACACAAGAACAAGAAGCTCGTAGCTGTGCACTTGGCAGTTGGTACAAGAACAGAGGATCTAACGAAAGAGAAGAACGAGACATGAGTATAAAAGAAGTTTCCGCTATGTACTGCAAAGTTTCATATGCTTGGCATATATCCCTCCCTCGCGTTAGGAGCGGATTGCGGAAGGGAGAGAGAGGAACGGGGAACAGAACAGAGAAGCTAGCTATACATATAAAATGCCGGTAAGAATTAAGATCCATCCGTCCTGCTGGGCTCCAATAAATCTCATTGCCATTCGCGTAGCTCGATTCTGGCCACGGTAGAAAACTCCGCATTTCTGGCAGTACAGTACAGCGAATCTGCTACTACTGCGACATGCCCGTGGAGCCAAGCCATACGGAGAGTTGTACGCACGGACATGCATTGGACGATCTCGTCATTGTTGCATCCTGAGTCTGGGTCTGGACAGGCGCTTCCACTCCACCAGCCGCAGCAGGAACTCCATCACCTGCGCGCGCACAAAGTGGGCAAACAGAACAATATGTCAGCGACGGACGGACGGACGGGCATCAAGGCATCAAGGCCCGAAACGGACGTGAGAGGTGGCCAGCGCGCTGCGCCACGGACCTAGTAGTAGTGGCCCCGTGGTCCAGGCCAAAACCCGCGGCGAGAGCAACGCGGGCTTTGCTAGTGGTGGCATCGCCCGCCACGGGAAAGCGTTCGAGCGCGCGCGCGCGCCACCGGAAAAAGCACGGGCGCACGAACGCAGCGCGGACGGGACGCGCGAGTGGCGGCACTATACTGACGTACTACGTGTGGAGTCGTGGAGGGGACGGGTATGGCCGCCGGGCAGCCGGCTGGCTCATCACTCACCTCGGCGGGCTCTTGGAGCGAGTAGGAGGCGCTCGTCTCCTTGGGATGCTTCGACACCAGGATGCCCACGCCTTGCCCTCGCAGCCGCAGAACCTGCCGCGGCCGAAGGACAAACAAGTTAGATTAATTCCTTTTCTGTCGAAGGTCGACCGATCGGCGTGTAGATACACGCGATCTTGTTTGGCAAATTCTTAATTTTTTATTACGGACCTTGAACGCGTCCTCATCGGTGCGGTCGTCGCCGATGTACACGGGCAGCACATTGTTGCAGTCAGCCAAACCTGCGGCGGGAGAGACCACAAACCAACAAAATCTAATCAGCATGCAGAATAGAAAGATGTTTTTTCCTTCTCCTTCTACCTACACTGCTAGCACTAGCAGTCTAGCTAGACAAAAAAAGAAAAAAAAGACAACACTCGCTGGTGACTCACCGAGCGACTCCAGCAGGAACTCTAGCGCCTTGCCCTTATCCCACTTGATGGTGGGCCGCACCTCGAACACCATCCTCCCCTGCGTCAGCCGAAGCTTCGGGTAATCCTTCATCACGCCCTTCACCGTCTCCGAGAGATCGCCCCACATCTGCAGTCATTGTTGGCCGTAGAGTACGTTATTACTACTACTACTACTACTACTTCAGTTGTAGTTCAATGATTGAAGCTGAATTCTTCCAGAACAGCCTAATTTGGTTGGTTGGTTACCCACTAACGACGAAAAGCCGTTTCAAAAAAAAAACAAACTACGAAAAGCTTATGATTAGTATCATGGATTAGCTAGCCATTAATTTGCCAACGCAGTGCCGCAGAGACGACGAAAAGAAAAGCTATATGTATAGAGATGTGGGATGGGGAGCGACAGCAACAGCCATTTTGCGAACCTTTTCGTCGACGCATCTGAAGTGGACGGAGACGCAGAACTTGTTGTTCTCCACCTTGGCGCCGGGTATGCTCCGCGTAAGCTCGACCAAACGGTGGTGCACCTGATCATGCATCGCGAGAAATTAGGTAGACGCGCGCAAGTACGAAAATTTGGTTAAGGTCGAGCTTGTTTGATATTTGATATGATATATGATTGGAGGTGTGACTTGTAAGAGGTGGTACCTGTTCGATCATGGGCAGGAACTCGCTTGCTGGTTGGAAGAGAACTCCTTTAGCCTGCAACCACACGAGGACAAAAAAAAAAAAAGTGGCTTTAGTTTGTGAGTGACCATTGGCCAGGGGCAAAGTAAGGCGTGCGTGCGTGCGTGCGTGTGAGAGATGGGCGGCGTTAGTTGATGAGCTCACCTTTGCCTTTGCGTGCCTCGAAGAGGCCTTGGCCGGACCTTTGATGTCCATGCCGTGGCTGCCGGCGTAGTAGAGCTCCGCCAGCTTCACGAACTCAAACACCTGCGCACGCGGGAGCAAGGAGAACTCGTGCGGTTAGTAGTTGCGATCGCTAGAAGATTTCATCGAAACATAAATGGCAATGGCGGCGGTTGGTCTTCAATGGCGGCGTACCTTGTCACGGCACCGGCCGCTGACGATCGCCGTCGGGAAGTGCTTGGCGACGCTGCGCACGGCCATCCGCATCTGGAAACATTGTCGACACGTCCGCACGTGTGAGCGAAGTGGAGATATGCAGGAAATACTGCGTCGTCTCATATATACTACGTGTCAAAGTCAAAGGTCGATGTCGTCAAGGGTGCGGCCGTGTGAGTGAGTAAGAGCTCACCGTCTCGCTCATGAAGGCGGCGTCGGGATCGTTGACGATGGGGGACAAGGTGCCGTCGTAGTCAAGGAACATGACGATGCGCTTGCCCTGCGACGCCGCCACGATCTGCTCGAACTTGTCCAGCGCAGACGGGTGCCGCACCATCCATGCGGCGCGCTCGTCGTCGACGAGGGCGGCAGCGGCCTTCGCGTGCGTGGGCGACGACGCCCGCATGGCCTCGACGCCCCAGGCGCCGCCTGCACCCAGCAGGGATCCCGCCGCGGGTCCGAGGTCCGCCGCATGCAGGCATTTGCGTCGCACGCCAGAGATCCCGGTCCCGGCACGCGGCGGCGGGTACGGGGGGAACAGCGTCGTCGTCCCCGAGCTGGGGCACGCCGCTTGCACGGACGCCGCCACCGCGCCCACGGCCGTCTCGGGCACCACTACGCTCGGTTTCGCCATGTCACTCGAGCCCTGCTGCTGCTGGCTGCTGCGTGCGTGAGGTGAGGTGAGGTGATGATTGAGAAGATGATTGGTGGTGTGCGGTGCGGAGGCGGGAAGCCGGGTTATTTATAGCTGCGGCGCGCCCGAAGGGGGAGAAGAAAGAGAAGTGCGGCGCCGACGCGGATCCAGCGGGGGCCACGCCGGCGCACCATGGACGCGTCCGTCCGTCCGCTGTCGCGCGGGCCAGCTCGGCGCCAGGTGGCGCCGCGCGTGCACGTGCGGGGCCCGCCGCGGCGCGTATCCAGCGCGTGACACCTTTAATTCAAGTGCAGTTTTTATTTTCTTTTTCTCTCGCAGTACACGCGCTAGCCACTTTGTACAGGCCCAATTTTGCAGCTTCGTATGGGGTCGACGGGCTGTGATTGTGAATGAACCTCGTGCGGTATTTTCATGGCCAGGAAACCTGTGGTTGTGGACAAAGTTCAAATTTTCATGATGAATTTTACAACTTTTATTGCTAAACGGATGGGTGAAATGTTTCCTCCTCAAAAACAAATGTGAAGTGTTTCAAAAAAAAAGAAAGAAAGAAATGTATAGAGCGTTCACCAGCCTCATGAAATCGAGGTCTTATTCTTCAACTGCACGGATATGTGATCAGCCTTCCACTGGGACTAGTATCGTAGAGTATTCAAGAGAACTGACGACGCAAGTAGTGCCTCTGATCTGTTTACTATCCTAGTATCCTGTCTTTTACCCGGTCGTTATTAGTCAGTCGTTAACAAAACAAGCGATGGATGATGCCAGGCGCGCGAACATTTTTAGCTATAGGGTGGTACCGTACCGTGGTTGGTTGGTGGAGGGAATCAGAACCCGGCGGTCCGGCAATGCATGCATCCGGGCAACGCCAGGGACGCCAGTTGGCCTGTCCCGGCCTCAAGAGCGAGAGCGCCCTCGACCTCGACGACAGGAGCAGGAGTCAAGCCTCAAGCGCCGCTTTCCACGTCAGAGGAGTTGGTTTGGTGCGCGCATCGATTAAGTGACGAATAATGAATCAATTTAGAGGCAGCGGGCACTTGTCCCTGTCGTGTCCCGGCGTCTTGCCCCCGCCCTCGGCAGCCGAAACAGGGGCGAGCAGGGGAGCCGGCGGTAAACCGCTCGCCGAGAGAGAATACGGCGAAACCAGAGCTGCCGGCTCATGTTCACGCGCGGCAAGCTGGGGAGCACGTGGCAAGGTTCAGCGCGCATCTCCGAAGGAAAGGCTCGTCTTGGGATGTTGGCCCATCCTCGTACTTTCAACACATGGCCACCGGTGAGCGGAAAGACTCATGCAAGTTGCTTGATAAAATTTGAGGTAATAATAGTAGTATAAGCTTTGAGCTCGAGGGAGTATTTTTATGACGACTTTCAACAGATCGTCATGTCCGAATGATGTGGTTAAAGACCTGGTTTGCATGTGTCGTCCTTTTTTAGGATGGAATATCTACATAGTACACAATGAACCAAGTTTTGGTCTTTATTTAGCAAAACAGTCCTGCATCAGGGTTGCATCGTCCTCGTACTCAAACATAGGCGGAAAGGCGATCATCGATGAAGATGCATCTGATCGTCGTCACTCATGCAAATTGGTCGACCGATTCGCGGTTGTACAAGCTCTCCACCGAGATCGGTCAAGATATGTGATTGGTTTAGCTTTACACCGATTCGAGTAGCTTATTTGGTACACCACACACCTGGCCTACTACTAGTTAGTAGTTGACTAGTTTCTACTGGCTAGGAGAACAACGCTAGGCGACCAGAGGCTCCGATCGAGCGTGACTTAAAGGCCCATGAAAGAGCATAAACTTTGGCTAGTGAGAGACATATAGCCCCCGCTTGGAACATGAACTTTGGCAACTTGCACATATTTAGGATGCTACAATAAATACTCTGCCGCGGACTTACGGTCTCTACATAAACCGTCACATTTAGATCTGTTTGGAAAAGACGTACTGTATGAAACAAATTTGCTTCTACTTATATTGCTTTTTTAGCATATATTGTACCAGACAACAAAACCTATAATTGATTATGAAGTGCATTGGCTGCAGTTGCGTTATCATATTGAGGTATGTGAGCTTGGAGAATCAAAAACATTTGCATCCGCTCCTCTTCCACAAGAAGCTTGTTGGGGGTTGCAACATAATACCCTGATCAAAAAGCATACCTACATTAGCACTGACCGTACCATATATGATTGATACCATAAACGGGCGGTTTAATATCTAGACGTATAGACTTAGCGCGGTGCATCTGCATAAGCACATTCACGATACCGTAATCTCTAGGATTCCTGAGCGGATATAAAAAGAATAAAAGCGGTTATGCCCCTTGTACTAGGTCCAAAGTTTCCATCGATGTAGGTATACAGACAGTGTATAGAAAACAAGCAAATGGCCCGGATAAAAATCAAACGTACACTAACAACTAAATCATGAATAACGAGTGATCCCCTTTTTTTTAGAGAAAGTTGTACTTGATTCCCTGCTGTAGATTCACTACCTAGCTTGTTAATTATTGGTGCCACGAGAAAGAAGGAATCATGTAACGACCATAAGAGTTGCAACATAGAGATCATGCTCATTTCTTCCAAAAAAGTATGTAGTTTGAAGACTCAATAGGTACAAACATGCAGACTGTATAAAAAAGTTACGACTTTTAAGAAGATTCAAAAATTCTGAAAACTTCCATAGATTGATAGAAACGTGCAACTTACAAGTTCAAAAACATCTCTCTTTAACAGATAAAAATATGAAAAGGCAAAAATGCAGCAGTAAGCGCTATTTTGCTCTCTCTCTATGCATCATGATTTAATCATTTTTGTGTCTATTAATGAAAATGTATTTGGGTTCGCATCTTTTCTCTGTGTGTTTCCCTCCAGCTCAAGTAAAAACTTGCAAGATTTCAAAATTTTCCAAAACTTTTAATGTAGAGTTTGCATTTTTTAAAAAAAAACATCTGGCGAGTGGTTTTACACTACATATTTTCCCCTATTCGTCCATCCGAGATAGCCATAATAAGGAATCGTCAACAACCACCGTATAAAGGAAGACCTGAAATGCTGATTCCTTTTAGGAATTGGAGAAAATTATGGGGCCATTGAAAAGTTGAAAAAGCCAACAGGACCACCAGATTAATAGTAGTATGAGATAGTGGACCAACATGTTCATCACTGATATTTAGTTTCTTAAATAAATGTAGCAAGAATTAATACTTGGCAACCATTGCAATCTTACGTTAAAACTAACGGATATTGATAATGAAGCGCACGATCATTATTTGTCCCTTCCCTTTTAATGTAAAAAAACATTCGGGTGTGATCGTGAAAAAGATCTTCCCTTGTCCCCAGTAAGCTCTATCAAATTATAAGGAATTATATGTTAAGATTTAATGGTGCACAGATCACTACAGAAGGATTTTGTTTTCTTTTTGTGATATTGAACGAACGATATACTAACGAACATTCGTGGATTTTTTTTTTTTGGTGAGGTAACACGCATGGACGTTTTTTTTTTCGTGGATTTAGTTTGAACAAATAACTTGGTCCTAATTATCGCGTCAACAAAAAAATCTAGGAAGGGAATAAGATGTAGTGAATGTCCGCCCAATTTGAATGCAAAATAAAGTATCATACTGAAGATCATTTACGAAGTACTAGCTGTGCGTGCGTGCATTGATCCTCTGCTAATTTATTATCTTCATGACAGTTGAGTGGGTTGCATGGTAGGTGAGCACAAAACTTCACGTCCAATCCAAAGTGGTGATAGAAATGGGCTTATCCTGACCCCTCAACATGAAAACAAAGGTCCTTATCTGATCCCTTCCGTTTTGTTACATCCATGGCCTAGAAAAGACACAAGCCTCATCTACCTTAAACCAACCCTTTCTATCTGATACTTTTATGGAAATCCTCTCATCTTCTAATAAAAAGCAAATAAAGTTGACAGTGGATCGCTAAAAATAAATACGAATCAAATAAGCCTAGGTACCTATAGCACAATATGGACACACTTATCCAGCTTGGACAATGGGATTAGGATCACCTTTTTCTTGGATCAGTCCACCAGATCGCCGTCGGCTCCATTGTGTCTGTCTGGTGAATTGTTATGGGCACTTGCACACAGAGCAAGGCTTATATACACAGGATTTTAGGAGGATATGTCATCGTCGGACAAAGTGTGCATCTGGGCATACTTATATGGATAAGAAATGCTAGCGTTCTTTTCCTGATTATGGACAGACGCTCGCCGCATTTTTAATTATGCAATTATTAGGCATATATACTACTAATCTTACATAGATCTGAAATCTGCATGTAGCCTGCAAGGCAAAGTAGGCCATTTTAGAGGCTTGGCAGCCCAGAACTCATCAATGAGGCCCATTATGTTGGCAGGAGGAGGAGGAGGACGAGGCTCAAGCTCAACTCAAAACGTGTGAACGAAAAGTCAGAGAAGAGATCGATCATTGGCACTATTTGGCAGGAAAGAGGGACCATGGTCCATGGATGCCCACACACATCAGTATCACTATTAGATGGTCTTTTTGTCTGGTGAGTTGGTGCTGCTGCCTTTTGCATTTAACAATGCGCAGCAGCCCGGCGGGGTGGGGTGGAGTTGGTGGCACGGACGGACCAGACTTGCCGGTGAACAGCGCGCCACTGTTCGCTGCCATTCTCCACATGCCAACCAAAGCAAAACCAAAGCGAAAGCCAGCCACGGAACGGGTAAAGCGCATCAGATACTGCAGGCGCATGCGCATAGCGCACCGGGCCTCCGTTCCGTCCGTCCGTCGGGCTGGCTTCTTATCAGCCTTTTCGGCTTTCTGTTTCCTCCGTCAGTTACACGCCTGGAAACGGAGAGAAGAGAGGCGTGCGGCCGTGCGGCCGTGCGGGGTCCTCGACTCTGGTCGAGTCACGCCGGAAGAGCGCCATCCCTATCCGCCTCCGCCCGCCCTCTCACGGTCATGGTCATGGCTCATGGCAGCATTGATGACTCCCTCTTTTTTCCCTCGAGAGTAGCTCCCGCGCCCCGCGGAGGCGACGCGGATTTCGCTTTCAACGGAACGGTTTGTGGCGGGAAGGAAAAGCTACTCCCGCGCTTTCCTCTGTTTACTTATTACTGCTCCGGGCGCCGGCGCGGTTCAAAAAAAGAACTCTCACGATCTCTCTCGCCGCGCGCTGCTGGGCTGGTACAGTACAGTACGCTGCAGGCGATTTAAAATCACTTGTGTTTTTTTTGAGCCTTTGATCAAGGAAGACGACGACGATGATTACTAACTAGTACAGTACTACGTCGCCATCAAATCGCGCTTTGGATTCTGCGAGATCCGCGGCCCGTAGCAAGATCGTAGGTACTACTGGTAGTATCCTTCCTTCCTCGACGTATCAGAAAACACACGAGTACCCGTCGTATCGTACCCTTCGTTTCTTCTTTTCTCCAATTTTTTTTTCGTACATTAGTAGGGGTATTCCAAATGACCGGACGAGAGAGGTCGACCGCAAAACCATGAACAGTCCACGAGCGCCGTCGCTTTCAGAGCGCAGAGAAAATCGTATCAGGAAGCTTCCGTGCCTTCCGGTAGCGTACAACTCCGCAGTCTACTAGTACTACTAGGAGTAGTATATAGTACTACACGTAATCTATCAGAGTGAGCTGATCGCTAGCGCAACTGACCCAGCCGCATTGGCAGCACATACGGATGGATATACGAGTGGGCGCCATCAAATACTGTACTCTAGTATGACGATGCACACGAAGGGTCCCGAACAAACCTCCCCAATACTTATTTGGTCACGGATGCGGTGCCCGCCGCACACGGTTTACCTGATTGTCTGCTGCGAGAGGTGCTCATAGGAATAGCCGAATAGATTATGGTTCAGAGTTAGCTTACGATTGGTGCCTCGTCAAGTACTGCTTCTAGCCCATGTCCGGTCATAGACAAGAAAATTTTCCTTTTTATTAGTATCACAATTCACAGTTCTTAACGTAAAGAGTTCATATGCAGAAAGAATAAGTGATGCTGATGCGATACAAGAACAGTGTTGTAGTTCAGTTTACAAAGTCCCTTGAACATGTACAGATTCAGTTGAAACTGCCTAGAAGTTTAAATCATACACTACCAGATGATCTCGCTCGAGAACGATAAGTAAACGTTGGGTAGCTCGCAGCCTCGCACACTGGTTTGACAACATAATACTTATATATAGTATATAGAATACCACTAACAATTGCAGCAGTTCATATTACAAGTTCTGGAGACGGCTAATTTTACAGCATAATACTGTCACATGACACCGCACTGCTGTTACAACCCGTAGAGCAGCAGATGCAACACCCTAGAAACAAAGGCTACACCAACAATATCGGACACTGACCGGCCGGAGTCACTGACCAGTGACCGGCCGACCATCGGAGAGACGCCGGACCCAAAAACGCCGGCTTCCCAGTCGGTGGTTCTTCTCCTGGAACCATACCTAACACCGATCTAGCAGTAGTAAACTGACTGACTTGACAGACCGAGTTCGCACCACAGAAACGAATACAAAAGAACATCTACACAAAAGAACGGGATTAGAGCTAACAAATCATCCACTAGTAGTGCCCGCGCAGGATGTCAAAAATCCCATCTGCGCGGGGCTGGTAGCCAAGATTAACTGGAGTGTCAATTGACGGCGAGGAGCGAGTCCCAGTCGATCTCGTACGACGGGTACTTGGTGAGGGCGAAGTCGAGGGCCTCGTCCCACGGAGCCTCGCTGAAGTCCAGCTGTTGCATCTCCGGCACCGTCGAGGCCTCCTCGGGAGAGGGCGAAGGGGACAGGGATTGGGACAGCGAGGACTCGGCGGACTCCAGGCTTGACGAGGTCGCGTCGTCGGAGGTCGGCGAGGAGCAGTTGCTGGTGGGAGCGGAGGACGACGTCGCGGCGGCCACGGCTTTAGACGCTTTCTTCTTGGATGCGGCGATGTTCTGGCAGAGCGCCTGGAGCTTGGCGTCGACGGAGGCGTCGAGCGGGCCGCGCGACGCCGCGTTGTCGGGGAAGTTGAGCCGCGCCGCGTCGCCGCGGAGGCGGTAGGCCGCCTGGTCGTAGGCGAGCGCGGCCTCCTCGGCAGTGTCGAAGGTGCCGAGCCAGAGGCGGGTGCGGTTCCGCGGGAGGCGGATCTCCGCCACCCACTTGCCCCAGTGCCTCTGACGCACGCCGCGGTACAGCTTCTGCGGCCGCGGCGGGGTCGCCGCCGAGGCCTTCATGGGCTGCGCCCGCGGGCCGAGGGCGGACTGCGCCTGGCGCTGCAGGTGGAGGCGGGCCTGGATGTACTGCATCTGGGCCGGAGTCAGCTGGCCCGCCCCGTCAGCGCCGGCGGCGTACGGGTAGGTGGTGGTGGAGTGGTGGTGGAAAGGGAAAGGCGAGGTGGTACCAGCGAGCTGGTGTGGGAGAGGAGTGGATCCGTGAGGAGCAGAGGCGTCCCGGATAAAAGGCTCGAGCGCTCTCATCAACTCCTCTCCAGACATATCTATAGCAGCAGCCATATGGATCTACTAAAAACAACTAACACGACTCTTTTTTTTGGGATTTTTTTTTGTCTAGCGAGACAAAGAACGAACCAAACCAAGAAGTACCAACAGCCACGGGAAAAACAGGTGGCTCCGGTAGATCTAGATCTCTACACAAGAACAGGGATCGCAAGGGAGGCGTAGAAAAAGAACCCCTCTTGGCAACCGACCGACCTAGCAACCTAGTATGCTAGCAAGACGAAACTGAAGAACAAGAGGCAGATCTGAAGCCCGGGATCTAAAAGGCCCAGGGTCTCTCGCTATCTGCTCTAAGAACTCAAAACGAAACCAGGAGACGTGATCGGGAGGAGAGGAGGGTTCAGGGTCGAGAGAACTTTACCTGCGGCGCTTGAGAACTCGCTCAGATCTAAAATCTTACCTCGCTCAAGCTCACGTTGATGGTTGTGGTGGTGGGTGGCTGGCTGGCTGTGGATCGGTGATGGCGGCTTAGTGCGTCGGAATGCGAGTGGGATGGAGGCGGGGAAGAGGAAAGGTAGCCGCGGAGCTTTCTTATAGCCGCGGCGGAACGGAGACCAGCGAAGCCAGCGGCGCCGTAACGTTTTTCCTTTTTTTCTTTTTTCTTTACTAGTAGTATAAAATCCAGCGAGTCAGCGGCGAGGTTGTGACTGATGAATGATGATGACGGGTTACTTTGCCCTTACTCCTCCGGTAATCGCTTTTTCCTGGGGAGTAACAGTGATGGTGGCCTGGTGGCAGAGCCAACCTAGGCACTGATCCATAGGACCCGCGCTTCTTGGCCCCACACGGCGTCATTATTGATTGCCTTTGCTTGGCCGTTCCTCGGTCGGATCGCGTGTGGTGGTGGCGGGTTTGCGGCCGAGCGCGGTGGAGACTGGCGCGCCGTTTGCGTGATCAGATTATGGATCCATTAGGAGAGTGCCACGTGGTTTGTTTCGTGGCGGGTCACTACTGGATGTGCTGGTGTTTGGTGTTTGAACGGATCAGCCTTGCTGGGGACGGGCGAGAGCGTGAGAGCGTCAGGTTGCTCACCAGTTTTCTCGCCTCTCCAGCTCTCCTCCTCTGTTTGTAAGAACGGTGCCGTAAAGAAGTTTTTTATTTCTTAAAAAAATGAAGCTCGACCCGAGTATATACAATTCGAAACGAACGTTGTTGGTTTTGTTTTCATTATTCAAAATATTCTGTTCTGTGAACCCACCCACTCGAGAAAAATATAGTAAATTTTTTTTCCAATTACCAGAAAATCATGTTTGCCTGACAATTTCCTGAATCGTTTCCCCCCTTCAAAGTACGTAATTTCCAGAGCTTACATCCATGGCCTCCTACATGTATGTAAATCCTCAACGTCTCACTGACTCACCACATCCTTCTCGTGCTCGAGTGACAGCGCACTCGCTCTTCTACGTGACGCCACAACAAACCTTGGATTTGGATGGCTAGCTCTAGCTAGCTCGTTTGGTGCGGCAACGTGTCGCGGGAAATCGGCGCTGGTCGACTGATTGTTAGCCAGCGATGCCAACTTTCGGAAGAACCGTTGAGCTAGGCTGATCGTGGTGATTAAACTAGTACTAGTAGTATGCATCTATGATGCCATGGAATTTGTTCCCATAATCATTTCATTCCATTCCAGTTTTGAACCGTCTAGTACGTACTAGATCCTCAACAACAAGCTGACCGGACCATACGAGCTGGAGGAACTGGCATCAGATCCCGCGCTCAACTCAAAGTTCACGCCATGTTTGCTCGTCATTCGGCAGGATGCAAGGAAGTTGACCAAAACCCCTGATCCCGATCTAACCTCTGTGATCCACATCCACTGCTGGTAATAGTACTCGCATTGGAACAGGCAAAGCCCACATGGCATGGCGGACTAGCGGTCTCCGGTGTGGCTGCCGCCGCACCGCATGGTGCATGCACTCCAGTCGTCTCGTCTCGAGAAGCAGGTCGAGTAGTTGGTGGCGTCGCCGCAGCTACTAGCAGCCAGCCGCATTCAATCTAGGCACGTCGGTTGCGTCAGTTGGGGGACCCTGCGAGTGGTGCAAGCGTGCCTCTCCCGCTCATCACGGGCCATGCCATGTGCGCCGCCACATGCAGATGCATGCTGCCTGCCTCCGCGCCATTGATACAGTATCGGGCTTCTCTACGTCATGTGACGGCGCTGCCACCGATATGAGGTCGTGGGATCGCGGTTCTTTTTGTGCGCTTGTTACTGTGGGCTGGGCGAGGCGGAGGGAGCGACCATTAATTTAATAAGAGAGAATCCCCTCACCAAGGGAGTCGGGGGGCCACGGCACGGTTTGGCCCCGACGGGTCTTCAACAAATCTTCAATGGCAATTGTAATGGAAAATGAGCCAGACCACAGACAGGTCCAGTCCATGAAGCTCGCTCTGTTTGTTGGTCGCCCTCTTTAATACCGGCAGCTTTTTGTTCCTTCACGCTTCACGCTTCAGAATGCCGCCCTCCTGTGGCGGTTGCCTCCAAATGCAGTCTCTCCTTGTTCCGCATTCTTTTCCGGAACACCAGTGCTACTTCAGCGTACAGCACACAGTTGATGCTATTGCTAGCGTACAGTAATACTATAGCGGTTTCCCCTTCTGATCGCCACCCAGCCCCAGGATCAAGGATCGGCCCATTCCTCTGCGTACGAGAATGAAGGTCCATCATACCGTCTCGCAACCCAACCCAACGTACTATCAGCGAATGGGTCCAAACTAGCCCATTGCTTTAGACTGAGCCCAACTCTTCCTGAAATCGAAATCGTTTGCAGTCCAAGAGTATGGAACGCAGGCACCGATCTATTTCTTTTTTTTTTAAGGGAAATGACAGGTGCTCTGCCTTTGCATTAAAGTAGGAGAAAAACAGAGTTTATAGGACAAACAAAACACACGCACAGACACTCAGTCTACGAGAATACGATTTTGACGAAGAAACAGGAAAAACAAACTTGCTAACTAACGGCACTTCGCCGAGAGGCAGAAAGTCGGGTGAAGAAAAGACGGCCTAGAGAACCAGACTAGGAGAACTGATCAAACGACGAGGCCAGCTTGAAGAGGTTGATCTCTTCTTTCGCCAAGAGCGCAACCTGGTGCGCCGATTTTTCAGTGCCTTGAAAAATCCTCCGATTCCTTTCCTTCCAGACGTTCCACCATGCGTAGAGGATCGCGCCAGTCCCCCATCTTGTCAGCTCTGCCGGCATTGCGGTGGAGGCATCAATGAACCAGCGAGCTATTCCAATGTTCGGGCTTGTAGGAGGCAAGGCTCCGGGAAGAGGCATCCATTGCTTGATGAAATGCAGGACCTGAAAATTGAAATCACACTCAACAAGCAGGTGGTAGTTAGTTTCCATCTCGTGCAGGCACAGAGGGCAGACAACATTGTTGTCCCATCCCTTTGCTTCGAGGTTGTCTGCCGTCGGCGCTTTGTGAAACATTGCAGTCCACGCGAACATAGCCACCTTCGGCTCAGCTTTCGATCGCCAAAGAGGCGTAGTGCTGAAAGGCGCAGCAGTGTCTTGGAACATGACAGAGTAGGCCGAACTGGCCGAGTATTGCCTGGAGACCGCGGGAATCCATTCTGCTTGGTCCCTGGCACCAGGCTACAACTGCATTCCATGAATCGAGTTCCAGAGTATAACATACTCTCTGATCTGCTGTGTTGTTGAGATTCCACACACAGATTTATCCAAGTTTTGTTGCTGACCTCTTTTTCCACCGTTCTTGATTTAAACTTTGCAATCTGGTAGAGGTTGGGCATTATTTCCTTCAAAGGCTTATTACCTAGCCATGTATCATGCCAGAAAAGGGTGGATTGGCCATCTCCCACAGTGATCTTCGAGTGCTTTGCAAAGAAATCTCTGTCATCTTCGTTGCATGGAATGGGCATGCCCTTCCATGGCTTATTCTAACCATTCCAGTTTTGCCATAGCCATCTTATTCTTAGCGCCAATCCAAATTTTGTGAGCGTCATAACACCGAGCCCGCCAAGGTTCTTAGGTCTTGTAACAATTCCCCATCTAACTAGGCAATGGCCAGCAGATTTTGTCTCAGCATCATCACCTTTCCAAATGAAATTCCGGCAGTGCCTCTCCACCATTTTTAGCACCCATTTTGGAAGAGGGATGACAATTGCGTGATGTGTCACAATGGATGTTAGGACAGATTTAACAAGCTGAACCCGACCCGCCCTTGTAATTTGTTTACCTTTCCATCCTGCTAATCTGCCAGACACTTTCTGAATAAGGGGCAAGAAATCAACTCTATGGAGGCGCGTGTCTGACAAGGGGAGCCCGAGATATCTGCAAGGGAATTCCAGGCCGGCCTCTTTTTCCTCTTGATTTCATTGATCAGCCCCCTAATGAATAGGAAATTGTCATGGATGCAACGCTTCTTGACGAACGCACTTTGGTTTGCCGAGACCATTTCAGGTAACTTTGGCTGCAGGCGGTTTGCAAGAATTTTTGAAAAAGTCTTTGCAATGATGTGAATCAGACTGATTGGGCGAAAATCCGAGACACGCGCAGAATTCTCTTTTTTTGGAATCAGGACAACGTTTGCAGTGTTGAGCAGCTTGAACATGTCACCACGTAGTTGAGAAAGCTGATGGAAAACATGACAGACATCTGTTTTGATAGTGTTCCAGCACTTCGAGAGGAAGAGACCAGTAAAACCTTCTCTTTGGGCATCTCCATGACAACACGGTGGATTTCCTCCTCAGTGAGATCATTGTCCAGCTCGTGAAGGTCATGAGATTGGATCTGCAGCTCATCCCAGTTAAGGGTCAGATTTCTTGTTTGTGTTGAACCAAGCAGCTCGAGAAAGTGGTTGTAAATTTCCATTTCTTTGTCCTCATGTCTCACTACTGGGCCATTGGCCGTGTGCAGGCACTGGATGAAATTTTTCCTCTTTCTTCCATTTGCCCGCAAGTGAAAAAGTTTAGTATTAGCGTCAGCTGATCTGATATTAGTGAGTCTGGATCTCTGCTTGGCTCTGATTTTCTCAATGGCAAGCAGTCCCTGGTACTTGAGCTTTATTCTATTCCAGAATTCAGTTTCCTGTTGGGTTATCAATCTTCTTTCTTGCGCTTGGTCAAACTGCCATAGGATTTCCTTAGCGATCATGATTTGCATCTTGATGTTTCCAATAGTCTGTCTCTGCCATTTTTTCAGAGCCTTTGCCACTCGGCCCAGCTTGGTGTGTAGCTTTCTAAAGTCATTATTTGTTTGTATTGGCTTATTCCACGCCTCCTGTACCACCTGTGAAAAACCGGGCATATGTACCCAGTAGTTTTCAAATTTGAAGTGCTTCGGCTTTGTCACAACAGATGATCCTTGCAGGGAGAGACGGCAGTGATCAGAGAGGGTAGACACAACAGCTTGCAGGTGGCTTGTTGGGAACAATTCCTCCCAGGCAACGGTCATGAAGCACCTGTCGATCCTGGTCATTGTTGGGGCTGCTTGGCCACTAGTCCAAGTGAATTTTCTACCATGTAGGGGCAGCTCTTTCAACTCTAATTCATCAAGTGCCGATCTGAATCTTGTCATGAGGCGTCTGTCCAATCTGTTATTGTTTTTGTCCGACACCTTATAAATAAGGTTGAAGTCTCCAACAACGAGCCAAGGATCATCACAGTGGTCTTTTAGGGACTTGAGCTCCTCAATGAATCTGCGTTTATTTCTTTTCCTTTGCGGTCCATAGACACATGTGATGGACCACTCATCCCCATCATGTAGCATTTTTATCCTAGTCGTGATCGTGTTCTGCGTTGCAGAAGTGGCGAGAAGGGATCTATTTCTTCGTTGCTTGTTACAGTAGCTACCAGCTGGGCCAAAAATCCAGTCACTAGGTACCACATTAACGCGTGAATCCAGCTTAAGTGGTGCATAATGACCACAGAAACGAGACTGTGTCGTCGCGCGCGTGCCCTATGTACATCATCAGTGACCAGTCTTGTGGTACAACACACACCAACTATCGGACGGGCATCGATCACCTGCAATTCTGCTGCATCCAGCACAGATAGCCGATACAACCGCCATCCGCACGCGCATTCCCCTTGTCCCCGCAGCTCACCTTTGTATATGCTACGCCACGGCTGCACCTGCTCTTCCTACGTTTCTCTTGCTCCCAAAGTCTTTAGTTTATTGTTGTTAACCGAAAGTTTAGTTTATAAGTTTAGTTTATTTACTCGCAAAAAAGGTCTTTAGTTCATTGTTAACCCAAAACCTATGCGTGCATCTTTGCCGTCTCCATCCCAGCACGCACGGGCTCTTAGCAAAAGTCCATTTCACCGGTCCGACCCCCGCCAGAGCCGCCACAGCTCGACCTGTTTGTCCGGAGCGAGGAACCGCGTAGTACCATCGCCGGCCTCGCCTCGTTTGTCTCGTCCGCGACGATCGTGTGTTCCCGTGTGTCCCGCCTCCCTCCGTCCCTCCCTGCAGGCCCGCCGGACCCGTCGTACGTCCTACTATATATAGCCGTACGCAAATCCCCATCGCACCGCACCTCTCGCAAGATTTCAGTGTGTCTCGTCCCGTTGGCGTTGCAAAGAGAACGTAGACCTCTCTTGGTGCTCTCCGCTATAGCTAGCCATGATGAACACCACCAGCACCATCCCCATGGCGAGATGCGTCGGCGGCAGCATCAGCAATAATAACGGCGCCGTGCTTATTGGCCGGAGCAGGCGCTGCGTGGTGACGACAGCGACGGCGAACAGAGCTTCTACTCTCTGCTACACTGCTAATAAGAAGGGCGACTACTACAAGGTGCTATCGCTCGAGCACTCGACGGCCATCGGAGCCGACGAGATCAAGCGCGCGTACCGGAGGCTGGCGCTGCAGTGCCACCCGGACGTGTGCCCGCCGTCGCGCCGGGCCGAGTCCACGGAGTTCTTCCTCGAGCTGCGTCGCGCCTACGAGACGCTTTCGGACCCGGCCAAGAGGCTGCGGTACGACGCCGGGCTGAGGAAGCCGCCGGCCGGGATGACGACGCGCGGCGAGTTCGATAGGGACGTGTGGGAGGCGCAGCTCAGCGTGCTGCGCGCCCGCTCCGAGCGCCGGCAGAAGGCAGGCCGCGGCCGCCACGGTATGGCGCACGCTTCAGCGTGACGTGCGTACCTAATACTGGGGTGTACGTGCGTACCCAAGACAGACTCATCGCATCTGCCGTTTTACCGGGGTGTACGTTTGAGCTGTTAAACTGACGAATCTCAAATTCTTTAACGAGTGTACTAATTCTTGATTGATTACATTGAAAAAAGGACGTGTCTTCTTTTCAGATGATTGATATTTTGTATCTTTCTCAGTATAACAATTAATATTAACGTGTGAAACATTATGATTGTGAAGCTAGAACAATTTGTAATTTAAGACAGAATATTTAGTTTTTTATTTGAAAAGACAGAATATTTTTAATAAAAGAGTTCTGAAAATTGAACTTGTATATGCGGGGACATGGAATTTCTTTTTTATAAGCAGAAGGCGTGCAATTTTCAAAACATGTTTGATAGTATTTGAACGCAATTGGTTTTGCATACTAGATTTTCTTTTTTCAAGGGGAAGTGACGTAAAGTCTCATATGAAGCTGATTTCGTTACTTTCATACTGTACAAAAAAAAAAATCTAGGAAACGAATCGTTCCCTTCACGTAAGATGAAGCCAAAACGCTGGTTGCTGGCATTGCTGCTGCAAATGAAAAACTTTAGCACTACGACCAACTAGTACTAGCATCGAACAAGAACAGATTTTCACTTTATGGTACATCCACGGAAAACTCAGCCTAGCTCTATGCTTCCGACTTCCGTGAAACAGAGCATGTTGTTCTGCACCTAATCTGACCGTCCGAGACCAGCGTTCCTCGCCCTCTGCCGCCACTCGGAGCGCGCGTGCAGGGCGCAGAGCTGCGTCTCCCAAACGTCCCTCGGGAACAACTTATCACCAACCTCCGGCCCACCCGTAGTTGTCGCCACCGTCTGCAGCTCGGCGTCGTACCGCACCCTCCGCGCCGGGTCGGAGAGCGTCTCGTAGGCGCGCCGCAGCTCGAGGAAGAGCTCTGTCGACTCGGCGCGCCGCGACGGCGGGCACAGGTCGGGGTGGTACCGTAGGGCCAGCCGCCGGTAAGCGCGCTTGATCTCCTCCGCGCCCACGGCCGCGGAGTGCTCCAGCGACAGCACCTCGTAGAAGTCTTTGCTGATGGTGCTCTTGTTGTTGGAGCATGATGAACCAGCCGTCGAAGCCGAGGACGTCGCCACGGCCTTGATGACCATGCGGCAGCGGCTGCTCCGTCGTCCAAACGTTGTAGTGGCGTTGCTGATCCCGGCCCTGGCCGCGCACGTCGTCCTCGCCATGGGGATGGCGGCGGCGGCGGCGGTTCTGGTGCGCATGGCAGACTTGCTACAATGCTACTCGCGGTTCCAACGACCCAAACGATGGTCTCATCAAGTTCCTGAGAGCTACCGAGAGGCATGGTGGTGATCGCGATGGCGTCCATATATAACGGTTGGCAGGCAGATTAGAATTGGCATTGGCCCGAGGACGAGACAAACGAGGAGGCGGGGCCGGTGGTATTCGTTTCGCACGGGTGGGTGGCTGGCTAGCTGCTGCCAACGTCGCCGAGGCGCCGAGCTGTTGCTGTTGCTGGTGGTGGACCGGAGAAATGGAGGTTTGCCATGGCAGTGGATTAGTATATTATTGTGGACGGATGGAGACGGCAAAGATTCATACGTTGATCTTGGATTGAATTCGATTGTAGACGGACGGGTTAGGTGCAACGAGTGGCCGCCGGCCGGCAGTCTTACGCCTGCTCGTATAATCGTATTGCGTCGTCGTGTACCTGACACCCGTGCAGACTGAGGGGAAATAAGCGATTAATTTTTGCTGTTCCTGCAGATATATTGTTGTTTGCCCTGGCAAAAATGTGATCATTGTCGTCGTACAGTAGTATATGAATCTGCAGAGTTCCAGTTGCATTGAACTCAAGCAATTGACCGAAAGCAGTCCATACTCCACAGTAATCGTTCTCTTGCCTCAGCTGTGACGGCCGATCAAGCAATTCCATATACTCCTACTCCATACTAGCATAAACCTCCGTTTCTAACAGTCAAAACTGTCCTGCTAAACTGATGAGGCGCCACATGCAGGGCTTCTAAATGCTCTAGATTTACATATATGAAAAAAAAATGGTGAGTAGAATGGCAATTCTTTTTTCAAGATAAAAAAGAACACTCTTGCACGACACGGGAACTATGAAAAATCTCTCTTCCATACACATAGAATATAGTAGTCTGAACAAGACGACTTAATTCAAGTACCAAAGGCCGGCAACAATGTTCATTGATCACTTTTAATTGGCCCTGTAATTAAATGTTTTTTTTTTCATCAGATCAGACCATCAATACCCATAGCAGCCACCAAATGTTTTTGATCTGCTGGAGGAGTCCAGTATGTAAGACAAAGTACATGAGGTGCATGAGATTTGGACCAAATCGTATCGCAATCAACCCCGTGTGTGTTTTTAACATCTCTATGGTGATTTTCTGACGTCAAGCTTGCCTATTCATGACCAAATATGCACGCACGAACAATATAGTATAATGCCGTAACTGTTGACAAAATCAAATAAGCAAAAAGATTAATTAAAATACCCAGCGAGAAAACAAAAGGCAAATAAAAACAAAGGAGTAGGTACATATAAACGCGTGTGGTATGGCAGCATATGAGGTCCTAGCATTGTACATTAAAGGAAGCTTCAGTTTTGGGTTAACTACGGCTCAGTTCTGACTCGATCTTACTCTTATCGGTCAAAACACAAATTGATCATGTTCTATCCTCAAATATTGTTTAAATTCGATGGATCAATTGTCAGAACATAAACCGACCTTAGCTCAGTTGGTAGAGCGGAGGACTGTAGTTTCAAGCAGATAAATCCTTAGGTCGCTGGTTCGAATCCGGCAGGTCGGACTCTTTTTTTGTTTTTTGTATCAATGTTTAGTGCTAGTTTGAAACTCCATTCCACACCGGCGCGCACCAACCCCCCCCCCCCCCCCCCCCCCCCAAGATGAGCAGAAGCTAATTTGCTACGGTAATTAATTTCGGTAATCAACCCCGGGTTTATGGGAACAGCTGCGGCATGTGTAACGAATTTACGGCACCAGTGCTGTATTAATGCCCGATTGGACTTCTCTCTTCGGCTTCTGCGATGATTGACTCCGCTCCTGTTCGTCTTCTTCAGATTCACCAAGTAAAGTTTGCATCATCCAACGATTTACCCAGTGCGGGAACCTGGCCGCCCGTCATGGTATCATCCGGCGACTGTGGCGCTCCCGGAATCGCAAGGCATCTCAAGGTCATGGTCATGCTGCCATCTTCGTCCCAAAAGCTGGCAAGTATATCTACCAAACACATGTACTAGTTCACAGCAAACAAAAGCTGCTCTCTCCCGATGAAAATAATCAGCTCTCTATCTCTGCACTTCTGCATGCTTCACGTTGTTGCTTTGTTGGGCTGTAGGCTGAATTCCCAAATCCATGGGTCCGCCGTCTCGCGATCGTTCGGCAGCTAGGCTCGGTTGGGTTCTACCAGGCCTATCAACGGGCTAGGGGTTAGTAGTGCAGGTGCAGGCCCGTGGCTACCAACCAGGCCTATCGTCGTCACCGCTCTCTCTCCACCAGGCACCACAACAAAGCACAATGTCTGGAGCAGAACTGCAGAATAGTCTCCGAGACTCAGACCGTGGCGTTCAGGGCGCGTTCCACTTGCCACGCCAGTCCTTGGTTCCTTCAAAAACACACACAGAGACAGAGAGAGAAAAAGTATAGAAGATTGCGTGGACGAATGGCAAGATCGACGGCGACGTTCAACGACGGCGAGCTCGCTCGTCGAGTGCAGGAGGTGTAGCAGCGACAACAAACAACCGGACAGCAATAGAAAGCCACCACAGTACGGTAAAGGGGAAAAGCGCGACGGTGACTCGATCTATCGGACGCCGCTGGCCGGCGGGGACCTCAACGTCGATGACAAAACGTCAGCAGGTTATATAGAGAAGACGACATTGCCAGGTGTGCCTATCCACCCCAGGTTCATTTCTTTTCTCAGAGTAATATATATGTGTGTGTTGTAGGATGCACGGCGACGACTTCGTTTCCTTCTCCGGGGGGGGGGGGGGGGGGGGGGGGGGGGGGGGGGAGCTTTCCGCAGTTACAGCTGCGCTCTCCGTTCGCTCTCTCTATCTGTCGCCGCCGTTCGTTCGTTTCTCCGGTGGAGCTTTCCGCAGTTACTGCACTCTGTTTCTGTGATCAGATTGGCTAGCCCGACTCCTGGGAGATCACAAGGGTCGTCACAGGCGGTCTAGTTGCTGCGTTTGCATACCCGAAAAGTTATCTTGCTCATTGCTACTTGCTGCAACTTGGATTCACGACGGATCAGTTGCCCAATCGTGTTGTTGACGCCGCCCGGGCCGGGCTGGCTACCTCTACCTGGTGGTGGTGGTTCAACCGTCACGGACAGAGGGTGTGGCCTCCCATCCCATCTATTCATGTGCAGCACATGCTCCTCCTTAGTGGCTCTGGCTCTAGTACTTGTTGATAGGTGCTGGGCTGACCTCTGATCGAGAAGTTTGTCTATAAGCGCTGGTACTGGCCAAAATGAAAGAAAAACTGCAGCAAGAACTCATACTAATTCTTTTCAGCATCTGAATCTGAAATTTATTTCAGCATTAGATCGTGATTTCCTTCAGAATTTTTGCTGGCATTGACGTCATACGTCTGCATTGATTTGCTTCTTTTTCATTCCGAGTGTTAATAAAGAATGCCTAATTAATCAGCTCATGACGAGACTTGCAGGATGTCACTTTGCGGTGAGAGCTCACTGGCCAGCTACTATACGGAAAAAAATTGGACGGACTCCGGGCTCATTGCCTCCAGGATGAGCCCCCTCTGCAAATGCACGACGCATGGACTCACCTCGCATCAGACGGCCGCGGGAATCCAGCGCGTCCGTCGCATACGGCTCAGCATCGCAGGGACTATTGACGGCTCGTCTTCACTTTCCAATGGCTCAGAAGTTGGACTATCGATGTCTTTTCGTCTCTACGAGTCTACCGCCGCCATTAGCTCTAAGCCCAGTTGTACGTCCCCGCTGCCGCTTCCATGAAAGACATTAGAGGCCAAGAAGACGAAATCACGACGGATGACCGGATGGCATCTTCTTCTCTCATGGAAGATTCACGTGCGCTAGTATCCGATGCTGTTGGCGATGGTCATCGAGAAGATGAACAACAGATAACCCGGGTTAGTTATATGTTTAGATAGTTTTGCAATTTTTTTTTAACAAATGTCTTTTCTTCTATTCTGTTTGGTTTCTGACATATAGTGCACATATTTAACAGAACACCACGGTTACCATGGCCGTAGAGACCGTTGGCACTATTTCGCAGATGTCTGGATCAGTGGAGCATGAAGTACTTGATGAGGTAAAAAAATATTTTACAAATTTACAGAATATATGATTTTTTTATTTATTTTAGTACCCCTTTAATTAAAAATTTATACGTATCAGGAGGTGGTTCATAAAGCTGAGAAAGATTTGATCACTCCTAAAGTTGGAATGACATTTGAATCTGAGGAAAAAGCTTATTAGATGTACAACACCTATGCCGGCAAGGTTGGGTTCAGTATTAGAAAGAGCAAGACAAAGCATCACCGAGATGGTAGTCTATGTCATAAACATATAGTTTGTAGTAATTAAGGACATCGAGAAATGAGTCATCACAAAAAGACATTAGAAGGACGGGTTGTGATGCTCGTGTCTAACTTAGTATCAACAAAGAGGGGATTTGGACGGTGCAGAAGATCGTGGAACAACACAATCATTATGTTGCTAGTCCAAATAAGGTACACAAGCTGAGGTTCCAAGACAAGTTATAGAGGCAGACAGGAAATTAATTGGGCAGATACAGGAAGCTGGAATGAAGCCAGCCCAAGTTTATGAGTTCATGAAGGAGTTTTATGGCGGGGAAGAGAACATACCATTTGCGAAGATGGATTGTGATAATGAAACTGGTCGCGAGCGCAGACAGTATTAGAAGCCAATAATGCACAAACAGTATCTGAATATATGAGAAATAAACAGTTACAGGATCCTATATTTTTTTATGCATTTCAGGTAGACAAGGAAGATGGTCGTATAGCAAATTTCTTTTAGGCAGATGGTCAGTCTATCATGGATTACAAATGCTTTGACGATGCTGTATCATTTGACACCACATTTAAAACTAATAAGTTTTAAATGCCTTTTGCTCCTATTCTTGGCTGCAACCATCACAAGAAAATAGTAATTTTTGGGTGTGCATTTATATTTAATGAAACTATTGAATCATTTGTTTGGCTTTTTGAAACCTTTCTAACGGCAATGTCAGGAAAGCACCCTAATACAATTTTTACAGATCAAGACGCGGCTATCGCAGGAGCAATTGCTTATGTATTCCCAAATACAAGCCACCGTCTTTGTTTGTGGCACATTTGCTTAAATGCTGCTAAACATCTTAGTCCTGTAATTCATGAGGCAGATAAGAAAGGTCACAAGTTTGTAACAGATTTCAAAAATTGTGTGTACGAAGACAGGTCAGAGACTTACATCATAGAGAAATGGCTTGAATTGTTGGCTAAATACAACCTTGAGAATAACTCATGGATGGAAAACCTATATGCTTTGAGGGCAAAGTGGGCTGCGGTGTACCGTGAATCTTTTACAGCAGACATGAACTCGACCCAGAGAAGTGAAGGTATGAATAATGTTTTCAAGAAAAGATTTCGTAGGAAACTTGGTCTTTCGGAACTCCTTGTAGAATGTGAGAAGGTTGCAGTTAGTCTCCGTGCAAATGAATTGGATGCTGATTTTAAGTCACGTCGAAAGAACCCGGTTCCATACATTTTAAATCTACCAATGTTGAATACTACAGCTGAATCATATACAAGGCGAATGTATTCAGAGTTTGAGGAAGCATTTAAGAGACAATTTACATTGACTTGTGAATTTTTGGAAGCTGCGGGGACAAACTTGACATTCTTTGTTAAGTATATGGAGTCTGACTGTGGAGCAACAGTTGTATTTGAACACTGAAAATTCCACCATTACATGCTCTTGTCGGATGTTTGAATCTATAGGTATGTGTACTATTTACATTTCAATCTATACATTGTAAGCTGAAATATAGGTAGTAATTGACAACTATATCTTAAAGGTCTATTGTGCAAACATGCTCTAAGAGTCTTCAATATGAATAGAGTATATAATTTGCCATCGCAATATATACTGTCTAGATAGACAAAATACGCGAAAACTGGATTTTATATTGAGAAACAAGAAACTAAGAAAGGAGATTTGAAGACACAGGCTGCACTTATATCTCGACAGGCCACATCTCTTGCACTAAAGTGTTCACCATCACAAGAACTTGATAAATTGCAGAAAGTCATACATAACTTGAACTTGGAAGCTGATGCTTATCTAAGTGAGATGCATGAAAATCCAAGCAGATTCCTGCAGTTCCAATTGAAAATGTTCAAGATGCATTAAATGGTGTAATATCATTTAAAATTCCTCAAGTAATAAAAGGTCCAAAAAAATACATGTTTTAAAAGTGTTGTTGAAAAGAAGTCATTAGGGAAGAAGAAAAAAGGGTGCTCATAAGAAAGGTACCGACATGCCAAATACCTTTTGCTTATGTTTATATTTTTTAAAAAAAATATGAATTATAATATATATTTCATTGCAGGTGAAGATTTTGAAAACAATGATGTACACACAAGAGATGGACGTGCTGAACCAAATCAAATAGGACGTGCCGAACCAAATCAAATAACAGTAAAACATTGTTAGTTGAACACTTAAAGTATTGAATTATCATACATATTTCATTCCCTTACAATCATGGTTTTTTGAACAATTATGTTATGTATGACAGAATTTTAATGGTGCGCCATCCTCATCCATGGACGCTCCTTTGCTGCAAGGTGGGCATGTTAATTTCACAATGACACGCTTCAATTTAATTCCAGAACCTTCAGCAATGGCTGCTCCATACATTCCAGGAGGATACACAAGCCTTTCAATGGGAGTTGATCAGGATGGTACAGTACAAACTACTGTTAGGAAGTTACATTTTTATGGAGTGGAAGAATGATGAATCTATGTAACTTTGGTTTTTTATTGTTAGCAAGTCTCTTGTGCCAGAATATGTAACTATACTTTTTTACTGTCATGTAGTGGAAACATGTTCCGACTATTTCCTTTGCTTTGAAGAAGAACCTGTTAAGCATTACATGACTGACTAAAGGTGTGTACTTTTGTAACACATATCCATGTAATTTATTTTGTCAGGAGTTTTTATTTACTATTTATGTTTATACTTTGGCAACCATCCTAATTACTGTCAGGCACAAGACACAAGTCCTATCTTTTGGAGCTAGACATCTTCAGACGCCAATAACATTCAAGAATTATCTTATCCACCATCTTTATTGTTCTGCTTGCCTCGCTGCATTGGTAGGGAGGTTGTCATTTCCATTCGCACAGTGCAAAATATAATGAAGAATGATGTCTGTTCAATGTTCATTACATCCGGCACCGTGCACTGCAACCTGCAACAAGTCAAAAAAAAAATTGCTTTAGCTTCATTAGCAGGATGAGGATGCAGCAGCGGCGGTGCTCAGATGGGCTTGCCTTTCGACAACCTGCTGCTGTCCTGCACGGCCACGGACCCGCCGGCTCGCCGCCGACCAGCGCTCGGTCTTGACGGCAAGCATCCAGACTGGTGTGGGCACATCAGGTCCTAGCGGATCTGGGCCACCTGCTGCTGTGAGATGCGGCCTTGAGCCCCCTTCTGCCGTAGCAGCAGCCACGGCCGCCACCGCCGCAACATCCTACCGCAGTCGCACTCAAGTCCGAAATTAAGGAGCCGCAGATGATCATGGAGCCGAGGGAGCCGACGACGTGTGCCTCTGATTACAAGCCGAGTGACTGCATGGCTGCCGAGGGAGCCGAGTGAACGCTGGATTCCCACGGCTGTCTGATGTGAGGCGAGCCCACGCGTCATGCATCCGCGCAGGGGGCTCATCCTGGACGCAATGAGCCCGGAGTCCACCCAATTTTTTTCCTACTATACTACCAGCCCCCAGGAGAAAATGTGTCAGCGTTTTCATGTCTCGGCAGGAATGGAACAATCCAGCTACCTGTGATTGCTGCTGACTCGGACAGGCCCTACCTTAATCAGAGACCACATTCCCATTATTGCCAAGGTCCATTTCGGCTGTGGCCCATATACATTTGTGGATGCTCTATAGTGTAACTCTGTTTCTTGTTTGCGACATGCAAATTGTGCCTGCGGACGTCCGAATTAGCTCCGACGCAAAACGAATGGAGTAAAAAATAATTGTACTACATTATTTAACATTAAATACTAGAAGAACATATGAATAAATGTCCATCCGATGACATAGCCTAATATCAACCCTTAAATTATTTTCAGATAACTGAGATTGAGTCACATCATTTCTAGATAAAAGTTGACGTGGCTTAATCTTAGTCATCTGATGATGATCTGAGGGCTAAAATTGAGCTACGTCACAGGGTGGACATGTGCCCCTATGCTCATAAAATCCACCTTTTTATTTAAATTACCATGGAGCTTTGAAGAAACCTCGCTTTTGAGTTGTGTATCATCAACTTTAACTACAAGAGATCGTACCTTTTGTGGGAAAAACTATTGATAATATTATTTTTCTCACAGATTATCATGTTTCTAGGGACAGAAAACCCGATTATCATTTGGTGGTAGAGGTTACCTACAAACCTCGTTATATTTTCTTAAAAAAAAAACTCGCTGAATGCTTTATTGTGTTTCTGCAGCTTCAGTGTTTCAAAATTCACATAAGCCCCGGCGCTGACTCCGCACCGGATAAGCAGCATACCTTTCCCTATCGAGAAGACATTTAAAAGTACTGTGAGCATATGGACCCTGTACTTTGTGTTTACTGGTGCCATATTACTAGTACTTAACAATGCATTTTTTATGTGAACTGGTGGTACGTCCTAAATGACTAACATTATTCATCTTTCAAAGTGTACATATGCAACTATTTTACCCGATTTTTTTTCAACAATAATGGCCTCCACTTGTGGACATTTGCAATGATTGACAATGAAATAATTTGGAATGCAATAATTTATCAAGAATCACACATGACTTTCATAGAAACAAAGTTCAAGTTTCTAGAAATCATTCGGATTCGATGAGAGAAAATTTCCACAATCCAAACCAAGACCTAATTAATTAGCTATAGGCATAACTAGGAATCCTCTTTTCTCATGTGACACAGAACATGAAATTCGTTTCTCTTCTCATTCTTTTCTTTTTGGACGGTATGCATATATTCTGCATACATCATGCACGTAGGACGAATTTAGATCACCCCCACTTGCAAGAAGGATATTTGGCTGCAGCCACAAAATAGGAACAACACCAAATTAAAGCCCACGCCTTTGTTTTCATGGAACACACACATATACAGCCACACAATGACATGGATGAAGGATTCTTTTCTTTCGCCCCTCCGAAAGGGGAGACCCAGACACGAGAAACAAGAAGAGATGCTTGATGGTGACGAGTAGCTACCCAGGACCCTGAACGGTGCGAGCAACATTTGAGGCTTCTTCATTCCTGTGGTTTGGGTTGGGGGACGAGTGCATCCAATCCAATGCGATGGACAACTGCTCCGTCCTGACTTGAGCTGAGTGAGCTACTAGCTACTTCATAGTGCCTGCGTGCGTTAACTCAGGAGGACAGTACTGTCTGTTTGGTGTTGTGATTGTTGTTTTGTTTCGAGGCTGGTTATGAGAATTTGGTGCTTTCTATTTAGAGCATCAGGGCACCTACTCCATTTTATGCAAGAGTCGTTGATCGATCCGTACTGTCCATTATTCTACTTGTATATACAATCGTAACTAGAATATACAATTCATCAATCACCAAATTATAAAATAATATATAATATTTTAATTTTTTTTAAATAAGACGATCGATCAAAATTAATGTTAAAAGTCAACAATAACGTCAATTATTTATGAAAGAAGGGAGTACAAAGTAACTAGTTTGATTCTTTTATTTTCCTTTTTGTGAAACTACCTTGATTCCCTTTTCGAAAACAAATCTACTAACTCTCTATTCCATGTTTCCAACACGGCTGGAAAAACAAGTGAGAACATGAACTAATTTAATTACAAATACGCGATACATACAAGAATCACGGGAATCTTGCCCTAACCCCCGATAATCAAAGAGAAGGGAATTAAAAAAAGCTGGTCGAGCACACCGGCCGGTCCTTGTCATGGTAAGTAATAGTTATAACACCTTTAATATCAATTTCGTGACAGGATCTCGATCAATCCCAGCACTAACATTTCTGCCGTGCAATATTTCCTAGTGCTGCAGCCACTCCTCTTCGCAACCTTTTTTATCTTCTTTTTTGCCCCTTCACTTTCACGTACATCATGATGCCCGATCAGTGCAGTAATAATACCACTTAACATCGATAGATACATAGCGCCCGAGCATAAACGACGAAATTTAGACGAGGTAAAATAGTACATGGATCAATAAGTCCATCGATGATCTAATCAAGCTATAGTTATGTCACCGGCGGCTTCATGCAGCAGTCGACGCTGATAGGTAGCGGATTAAGCTGGTAATAAGTGAACCAGCAGAAGCTGTATATGGCTTTGCTGCCGATGAAGCGATGTCCGACGAGTAGCGTGGAGGAAGGATGGCTTGCAGTAGCCGCCCGGCGGCCGGCGTGCACGCTTGCGCGCGTCTCCGCATGGTCGTCATGCAGCAGCCACCGTGTTCCCGCCGGTACCGGGCTTGCCGGAGCCTCGGCGGCGACCGGAGGCCGGGACCGCGGACGTTTCCTTCCTCGATGTCACGCTGGAGCACTTGTCATTCCACTCCTCCTGCGTCATGTGCTGCTGCCGACACTCCAGGCTGCAGAACGCCGCCTCGCCCCTGCAAAATTGTAAGGCACAGAAAGATCATCACGCGGCTGGAGATTGGAGAATCGATCGTTAATAGGTGATCTGGTCCGATGGATTGATTGACCAAGTATATGTACAGCAGTACGTACTTGTACATGAAGGTGTCGCGCCCGGGTCCCAGGCGGCGCCGGCAGAGTCCGCAGGCGCGGAGGAAGGCGGCGGCCTCGGTAGCGGAGCAATCGGCCGAGTTCCGCCGTAGGCCGGCCCGCGCCGGCGCCGCGCGCGCGCGGTACGCCGCCAGCCAATCCTCCTGCTTCGCGGCGCCGTCAGCGCCGCCGAACGCGGCGAGCCAGTCCTGCTGCTGGCCACCGGCGGCGTCGGGCAGCTGGCTCGACACGACGACGACCTCCTCGTCCTCCACCACCGACGACAACACGTCCGGGGGCGCGAACTCCGTCAGGCTCGCCGTCCGCCGCATCGGGTTCCTGCTCGACGCGTCCCGCCTGTTCCCCACCATCCTCTCTCTAGCTTATTCTCTCTAGTCTCTTGGTGTCCGTACACGCCCACGCAACCAGAAGCTTCGAAGAGCTCAATCACGAAGACGATGATCCGGCCATGGACCGGGTGTTCACCACGAGGGGAGCTCGATCTCGCGCGTGAGAGCAACGAGCGTGTGGAGAGGAGACGACGAGAGAGAGGAGGATCTGCAAGTGTGAGAGGCAGAGTGTGTGTGTGTGTGTGTGTGGCAGGGAGGAGACGCGAGCGAGGGAGATAAAAGAAGCGGAGCGACGAACTGGTCCGTCAGATGTGGCGCGAAGCGAAGGCCCGTCGGATCCACGTCAGCGATGTCCCTCTCGCTCTCCCGTACCACCGCACCATTTTCGTCATTTTCGTATTATTTTTTGTTGGGAGCTTTGGTGATTGCAGTTTTGTTGGGTTCCCCAGTGCTTGGTTGGGGACCTGTCCGACGCCGCCGCTGCCCGGATTTATTTCCCGTCAAGCTCACCATCCGTTTTTTCTTTTTTTCTTACTATTTATTTAGAACTGTCAAGTTCAGTGGTTGATTTTGGGCTTGTGCTCGAATTCATATTCGTCGTTATCATGATGGAGAAGTTTCATGGCGAAAAAGATTCGTGTAGGTCGATGCACGAAGAAGGGTGACCCATCTCTGGGTTCATTTATTGGTGCTGCCCTGTGGTGTGGTTACGGTTGTACGTGGCAGGTCAGTTTGTTGACACTCTGCCCGGCAATTTCCCCGCTGGAGGCGGGGCTCCGTGGGGATCCGACCCGTTCGGGGCGGGTATGGAGGCAGTTTTCCCCCCGCGGGGCTAACGGGTCGGGGACGGGGGGCACTTTTCCCCCGCGCGGAACTGTGGGGATCCGTTAGCACTCGGCCCAGCGGTTCAACGGCCCAAGAACGGAGAACCCTAAACCTCCTCACTCGTCACTCCTCAGTCCTCACTCCTCGCATCCCCCACCCCCACCCAGCTAGCCAGCCGTCCGCCCGGCAATTTCCCCGCTGGAGGCGGGGCTCCGCGGGGATCCGACCCGTTCGGGGCGGGTATGGAGGCAGTTTTCCCCCCGCGGGGCTAGCGGGTCGGGTCCCCGTTAGTTAACGGGTCGGGGACGGGGGGCACTTTTCCCCCGCGCGGAACTGTGGGGATCCGTTAGCACTCGGCCCAGCGGTTCAACGGCCCAAGAACGGAGAACCCTAAACCTCCTCACTCGTCACTCCTCAGTCCTCACTCCTCGCATCCCCCACCCCCACCCAGCTAGCCAGCCGCCACCTGGCTCCGGCCGCCCTCACTCGCGCAGCACCTCAACCCGAAGCGGCGGCCAGCGGAGCTCGGAGCAGGAGCGGCGCAGCACCTCAACCCGAAGCGGCGGCCGGCGGAGCCCGGAGCAGGAGCGGCGCAGCACCTCAACCCGAAGCGGCGGCCGGCGGAGCTCGGAGCAGGAGCGGCACAGCACCAAGCCGCCAAGTCGAACGCCGCAGGCCGCAGCTTGGCGAGGCGGCGAGCTCGCCGTGGCATGTGACGCGACGCGACGCGACGCGCAAGGCGAGAGGCCGAGAGCGAGACCATCCGCAGGCGAGGTCGCGAGCCGAGCAGCACGAGGAAGAAGCAGGTTGCGTACAAGGTACAACGTACTTGCGTGTTGCGTTTATGTTCATATCTTCGACTGATCTCTCTCTCCCTCTCTAATTTTTTATTCTTGTTTTTGGGGACAGCTTGAGGTTCATGGAGACTCCAACAACAAGCTCATCCCAGGCGGCATCACCAATCTCTACCTCAGATCCGAACGAAATTGTTGGTGTCGGTGCTACTACTACTGGTGCTGGAGTGGATGTGAATACTGATGCGTCTGATTCTCAAGGTACGAACACACATGACCCAAAGAGGCGTAAGCTCAGATCTGAGGTGTGGAAGGAGTTTAATAGAGTCAAACTGAATGGGGTCTGGAAAGCTACATGCATGTGGTGTAAGTCTATGTTAGGAGGGGAAACAAAAAATGGTACTACACACTTGCGTGATCACCTTCGCATATGTGAAGCTAGGAACTGTAGGAAAGGTATTAAGCAGGCTAATCTGAAGTTGGACAAATCTATTGATGGGACTATTAGTGTGCAGAAATACATTTTCGATCAAGATGCTGCTAGGAAAGAGCTTGCACTCATGATATGTCTTCATGAATATCCACTGTCTGTTGTTGATCATGCTGGTTTCCGCAACTTTTGTTCTGCAATGCAACCATTGTTTAAGGTGCCTACTAGGAACACTATCAGAAAGGATATCTTTGATATGCATGTTGTTCAAAGAGAGGCTCTGGTAAAATACTTCCAAAAATTGTCATGTCGTGTTGCTATCACAACTGATATGTGGACTGCTAATCATCAAAAGAAGGGGTACATGGCAGTGACAGCGCATTACATTGATGAAAAGTGGGAGTTAAAAAACTTTTTGTTAAGGTGATTAACTATTTCTTCATGTATTGATCAATTAATATTTTTATTCCATGTTCTATATATCGTATCATGCTTTATTTGCTGTTCTAGATTCATTTATGTGCTAGCACCACATACTGCTGAAGTCATTGCCGATGTCCTTCATGATGTTATTGTTGATTGTCATCTCGAGAGGAAGGTTTCCACAGTTACACTGGACAACTGCTCTACTAATGACAACATGATCATCAAAATGCAAGATAAACTGCCTCTTGACTCACTTCTCTTAGATGGTTCCTTGCTGCATATGCGTTGTGCTGCGCATATTTTGAACTTGATTGTTAAAGATGGAATGAGTCTCTTAGAGAAAGGTATAGAGAAGGTTCGGGATAGTGTTGGTTTTTGGTCTGCCACACCAAAAAGGCATGAGAGGTTTGAAAAAATGGCATCTCAGATGAACATTCCATACAACAAAAGAATTGGTCTTGACTGTAGTACTAGATGGAATTCTACCTTTATCATGCTCAGCATTGCTCTAGAATACCAAGTAGTTTTTGACCGTTTAGCTTTACGTGAGAAGTTGTTTACTCCTATTTCCCCAACTGTTAATGATTGGTTGTTTGCTAAGGAGGTTTGCTCTAGGCTGAAGTTGTTTTATGACATTTCTGAGCTGTTTTCAGGCACTAAATATGTCACTGCAAACCTATTTTTCCCCAAAATATGTAGTGTCTATTTGGCCATTAGAAAATGGAGTGCCAGTGGTGATCCTAGGATTGAGGAGATGTCAAAATTAATGAAACTTAAATTTGACAAGTATTGGACAGATGTTCATGGTCTCATGGCAATTGCTTGTGTCCTAGATCCTAGGTACAAACTTCACATGTTGAAAGCATTTTTCACAAGCATTTATGGAGTAGACGAGGCTACAGCTGAGGTAGAAAAAGTTAGGAACATGCTGTACCAATTGGTGCTCCAATATCAGCATGTTGCAGAAGTTGTTGCCACCTCAGGTTCAAATGGTGAAAACAGTACTGCTGCTAAACAGAACATTGGAGATGATGATGAATTATTCAACATATTTGATCAGTACATGTCTTCACAGCCAGCTGCTCCATCTCATGTGCGTACGGAGTTAGACTTGTACTTGGAAGAGCCACCACTGCCTAGAGCACAAGACCTAGACATTGTTAATTGGTGGAAGTATGGTGGGATTAAGTATCCTACCTTGCAAAGCATAGCTCGAGATATTCTAGCAATTCCTGTGACAACAGTAGCATCTGAATCAGCCTTTAGTACAAGTGGGAGGGTGATTAGTCCTAGTCGTAGTTCACTTGCTCCAACCATTGTAGAAGCTCTGATGTGTATGCAAGCTTGGTCTCGAGCTCACATGTTAGGTGTGTTTTACAGTAATCTTGTACTTTAATCTCAGCTGATGAAACTGAAAATGCATTGAATTATAGCTTATTGATTCTTTGCTATTTCTTGTTAGATATTCATATTGCTGGTTTGATGACTTGTATTGAAGAAATTGAGGAAGAAATGGTATGTCTCTATAACTAGTACAATCTATTTGGTTTGATGACTTAGATATTCATATTTATGGTCCTATATTTTTAATACTTATCATCTTATTTCCTTGAAGGAGAAGAGTGAGTCTACTGTTATAGATTGAGAAGAAATAAGTGCTGGTTGCTCTGGTGCTGTAGAGTGCACGCCAAGTACTGAAGTGACAAGCTGCTGGATGGCATTTTAAATCTGAACTTCTGAATTTGCTTCAACCATTTTATTTGTAATAATAATGGCTACTTTAATATGTTATTGTGTGTGTTGGTCGCTGGACATGGAGAGTGGAGACTTGGTTGTTTCTGTTTGATGCTATTTTGTTAATTTGTGCTGGAAATTTGTGATTTATGACAAGTGTTGACTGGTTTTAACTGCTGTTTTGTCAAACAAAATATCTCCGTGGGGACCCGACGGGGATCGGGGATCCATCGGGTTCGGGTACGGGGACAGATTTTGCCCCGTTAACCTATCGGGGCCGGGGCGGATTCGGGGGACACCTTAACGGGGCGGGGATGGTTTCTGTTCCCCCGGCCCCGCCCCGCCCCGTTGCCCGGATGGGTTGACACCTTTAATTTGTAACGAAATACTTTTGTAAAACATTTGAAGGTAAAAATGAAGGTATCAACGATTAAAAACCGGCGGTACTACTATGTAGCGTAATGTTCTTTTTTTTTTTAGTTTGTTGAAATTGCTTCATATGGTTTGCTCTTGTATGCCTCTTTTTTACTTCTAGATATGCTCATGTATGATTAATACTCCATCCTTTTTAAATTATTACCATTTGGGTACTAATTATAGTTTTCGTGAAGGTCAATGTTTGTTTTAATTTTTTTTTCTTTCGCTCAGATATAAAAATGATACTACTATAGTAACAGAGCTGCTTGCATTGCTACACACGAAGAGTGTTTATCAAAGTACTACACATGCTCAAAGCTAACATGGGCCTAATTGAAATAACTATTGTTGGGATCATCTTGACTGGTGGAACGTCATGGGCCGCACGTATTTGGGACCTGCTGAACGGAGCTGCGAGCGTGACACGGCCACTCAGGTGGTTCTCTTCGATACCCGGGAGCGAGGATTAATTGTTTTTTATTGATTCATTACCTTTTTAGTAAGATGAATGATCAAATATAACACTAAAAGTAAACTGTGTCAACAATTGAAAAACAGAGATGGTAATAATGATTTCTTTTTTTATCAAAACTATAAAATACAGTTTTCATAAAAAAGTATAAATACAGATCCTTTTTTCTGTGATTAAAGTTAAAGTTCCTAAAATAAAACACAAGCCCAGTGGCTGTGGAACAAATAGCAACATGCTCAACAACCATATCTGAGCTGAGGGCAACCCACACAACACTGGCTAACCATCATGGAGCATGCAACGGATATTATTACTGAATGGAGAAATGGAAGGAACACGATCGATCGGGGCCCGGGCCTCAAATAAGCTCCGTGTTGCAATTAATTGCTGCCTCCACCGCAACGACATAGCCAGTCTCGAGTTATGGAGGTGTGCACGCCCGGCGAGCTCCTCGCCCACATTGATCCATGGTCGTCGGAATCTGATCTGGACCTTTGGTACATCCAGCACAACGGATGCAGTTAACAGAAGTACTGCACTGCTGCCTGTAGCAGATGTCACAAGAGGGCCAAAAAGCATCCTCGCTGCTGATTTGGAACGCCACAACTTGCGTGGCCATCACGAGCAGCTGCCCAGAAGCAAACATCGCCAGCAATACAGAAGCAACGATTGCAGTAGTGCTGCAGCTGGAAGCCATGGAAGTATGGAGAGAACAAGCTGCTGGATCAGTACGTATGCTGCTGCTGCTCCTGCTCCTGCTCCAAATGTGAGGTAAAGCTCTAGCTTTATGCTTTCACCTGTTGTGTCTCTCTTTTCAGAACACTACAGCGAGGTCACTATTATTTATAGAAGATCAAATGAGAGGGATAACCTACCCAATTCTCTCCCTTCATTTAAAATTATTGTCATTAATTAGGATAAGACATTTTAATATAAGATTTTTTCCCCTCACAAAATAACAATTTAACAACACACACGAAGTACACGAACTGGTGGAAATAATAATTAGTGCGTAGTACTAGCTGATTTCACAACTGCCGCCTCGATGACCTGATTTCCCTAATGCAATTTAAGGCTTCCTGAACGGTAATAACGCCACGTGGAACACAGATGTTGAGCAAGGAATTTGTAATGAGTGTAGCTCCAGATTAGCAAAAACAGATCGACTCCATCTATGCAAAATCTAGATGACCGGAGCATGCGGTGCTGACAAATGTCCATTGATTATTTACCGTACGTTTCGTTAAGGCGACAAGAGTAAAGAAACAAATTGGTTTGGCATAATATACACTGTATATAATTGGCACCATTCTGTCTTCGCGCCTTCTCTGTTGTCTTGTGGATGTGAAGAAGAATTGGGGACAGTAGCTAGTTGTATCAGGTGTCTCTGTTCCATTTCTTTCATGTTCAAGAGAAGATTTGAAGAAGAAGAAAAACTCTCTCAAGTCCTTTCCAAGCGTGATAATTGATCACTTCAATCCAAAGGGAAAGGATAATAGATGCACATGTTCAAACCATAACATGGTACGCTCTAATTATATAGAGCGTGCTGCAAATGGTTGGGGGTATCTCATGCATAAATAGGTTCGTCCTTCTTAAAACACATTTTATTTTTGCGATGATTCTTAAAACACACTTCAAATATCTTACCTGCTTGATGTGATATGTATGATGAAACTAACAATGTGCGTGAATTAAAAAGCCCGATCCAACAAGCTTAAACAGCGCTGTACAACGTTTTTTCGGCTGATTCGATCACGACTAAAGCCAACAAGTACTCAAGTGTATCCGGTAGTTACTCAGACTAATTGTACACATCACGTTAAACGATAGCACGATATGTTTAAAAGTCAATAAACGCTTAAATTTCTAGAAGGAGTTCCAGTTTGAAGCAAGTACAACTCAGTCTGAGTTTAATTCTGAACAAGTACTCAAATACTACACTAGTAATAGCTAGGTACCCCTACCAGCAGCGTGGACGATCTCCGAGAGAGATGAACGCTACAGTAGCTAGATAGCTTTGCATAGACGTTGCTGATTATAATAGTGTGACGCCCCAAAGCAAAGCAAAGCCAAGCGACGTCGTCAAAAAACACATGCTCTGACTTCTTGAGAGGCACTGAAACTTGGGCAACGCTCATGCGGAAACCTGGATCTCTGACATTTTCATGGTAGGTGGGGTACTAGAGTGGACATGTACACACGGTTTTAGTTTTCTCATCTTGCAATTTTTCGTGGTCACTGGTCAGACGATCCGGTACGCGGCCGGTCCATGGATCATTTCCTCACCAATGCCCAACGGTAACGTGAGCAGCATATATGCAAGACCTGCAGGTCCTCGTGCAGATCTGCAACAATCCCATGTGGAGGAAGGACATGTCAACTTAAAATTAGTTATTATGCTTATTGATCTTGGAGCATCATGTGGGAGCAAAAAGTAATTAAATGATCGTGCACAGAGCATCGACGCCGACAAATCAAAGGAGCTACTCCAGCCTCCAAAAATTCGAGACCAGCATAAAAGGCGGACATGCACGTCGTCGAGAAAGGCATAAACCGGTGTTTTTCTTTTCTTTTTTTTTTCTTAGAACCAGGGGTAAAGCGAGAAAGGGCACGTGCGCTTTGATCAATACAGCGTAGACCGAAATTTAAAGCGCAAAAGTCGACGTGCACTCTAAAAAAAACGCAACTGAAAGACGATCTCAGGAACAGAATACGGATATATATATATATATATACATATATATATATATATTCCGTATATATATATTTGCATAAACCGTCTCATGAATCCTTTTTATTGCACATCTCCACCGACCCATCTAACTAAATGGTAGTTTTGCATAAACCTTTCTAATTCACATATATGCTTAACTAATTAAATCAGTTTGCATTCATATTTATATCAAACCGCCAAATTGCAAGCGGTCCAGAAAGAGCCGTTGAGACCCGTTGAAACATGCACGAAAATCAACACCAACTAGTCCGAATTACCTGAGCGGTGTGTTTTGATCAGTTCTGAAGTTCTGGATTATAGAAAAATATAGTAAAAGTATCAAGCCCCAAGCCGCTTAAGGGTGTGTTTGGTTGAGCGTCACAAGGGATAGGACAGAGTCATCCCTGGATAAAATGGACAGCGTCGTCCCCAATAGTGTTTGGTTGGATGGATAAATATTAAAGATGCACTCATCTTTTATTTTGTTTGGTTGGATGGATACGAGAGGACAAGTCGATATGATCACCCTGATAAGATTATCTCTTTTATATTAATACTTACTTAACAAAATATCTTAAGAAATATACTTAATCAAATTAATCATACTAAAAACATCATCTAAAAATTAATCGCATTAAATTTTATTGAGTTTGATCATCACAATAAATACTAACAATGTTTAGTTTTTCGCTACAATCAAAGAAGGAAGGTGGAAGCCTCCTTTTTTTCATCTGTGACACTGATCGGCCTTGTAAGCATATCATCAAACACATATATGATGCTTCTTCATAGAAAAATGTACTCCACCTCGATGGGAGCATGGAGCTCATCGACCCTGCTGCTCTTCTCGCCGGCCGTAGCAAGGAGGAGGGAGGAATGGTGACGGGCGACGGCGCGTGCACGACGACGAGCAACCGGCAGCGGCAGCGCACGGCTCTCGCACAGCGCACGCAGCGTGCATCACGGCCGGCGTGGTTACGAGCTCGACAGGCTGCGTGCGTGCGTGTACGACCTGTGTGCGCGCGGCCGGGCGGCGAATGCGGCAGGCGGCGCGTTGGGCGACAGCGACGGCGTGTGCGTGGCCGGGCGGCCAGCGCGGCAGGCGGAGCGTTGGGCGACAGCGACGGCGTGCGGCGCGGCCAGGCGGCCAGCGCGGCCGGCGACAGTGACGGAGATTCTCCGGGCGGTGGGCGGTGGGCGGCGAGCATGGTGGACGGCCACCACCTCTGGTTTGCACGGGAGAGAGAAGAGAGGAAGAGGGTGTGGTGAGACCGGAGAGAAGAGAGCAGCCGGTCACATTTGTCCGTCCGATTTTGGAGTATTGTCTCGTCACGCATGGAGAAGGTACATTCTCTGTCTTTGTCCCTTGACTTCCAATCAAATATGGGATAACTCTATACTATCCTTCTATATCCTTCTTGATCCCTCCATATACTTCCAACCAAATACATCCTAAGCAAATAACCAGCAGACAGACGTACGGTCAAGAATGAAGTCCTCGAGATTGCAATCAAGCCTGATGCGAGCACGGATCTGCGAGATGGTAAGCAAAAGCATGCAATAGTTTGCAACAACAACTAATAATTAAGAAATAACAATCAAACAAGCACGCGCGGCACATGTGTCTGAAGGAAATTAACACCACCAGTTGGGAGTTGGGACCAAGGCTTTCTGATGGCACGCAAGATCAGCATTTCCTACTTGTCGGTGTAGTCGTAGAGGAGCTCGCTCGGTCAGCGCACGGCAATGCAGGGCCAAAGTCTGTACACTACTAGTAGTGCACGTCTATTGTGTAGTAGTATTGGTTAGCTCCGTCAAAGCCGGGCCCAGGATGAGCGTATATACAGATCCGATGTATTTCGTTCTCCGACGAGGCTCGGCTCATATCACAGGATAGTGATTGGTTGCTTACTCTCGTCTAGCTCGCACGTGTTCAGAAAAATGTCTGTCTTTGTTTTTTTTCCCCCTTTTGTGATCAACGATTAAAGGCTGAATTCTATAATAATGTGGAGGCTGTAGTATAAATCATGTAGAGGCCGGATGATAATCCCTTTTTTTTCTAACAAAAACGTGTGCAGAAAAAAAATGGCTTCTAGCCTGAGCTCGCCTGAAACGAATCCGGAGCTAGGCTCTTGGGCTGCTGGCTGGTCAGGTTCTGACCACTTAGGAACGAGCTAGCTGCCATCCGGGCAACGGGGCGGGGCGGGGCCGGGGGAACAGAAACCATCCCCGCCCCGTTAAGGTGTCCCCTGAATCCGCCCCGGCCCCGATAGGTTAACGGGGCAAAATCTGTCCCCGTACCCGAACCCGATGGATCCCCGATCCCCGTCGGGTCCCCACGGAGATATTTTGTTTGACAAAACAACAGTTAAAACCAGTCAACACTTGTCATAAATCACAAATTTCCAGCACAAATTAACAAAATAGCATCAAACAGAAACAACCAAGTCTCCACTCTCCATGTCCAGCGACCAACACACACAATAACATATTAAAGTAGCCATTATTATTACAAATAAAATGGTTGAAGCAAATTCAGAAGTTCAGATTTAAAATGCCATCCAGCAGCTTGTCACTTCAGTACTTGGCGTGCACTCTACAGCACCAGAGCAACCAGCACTTATTTCTTCTCAATCTATAACAGTAGACTCACTCTTCTCCTTCAAGGAAATAAGATGATAAGTATTAAAAATATAGGACCATAAATATGAATATCTAAGTCATCAAACCAAATAGATTGTACTAGTTATAGAGACATACCATTTCTTCCTCAATTTCTTCAATACAAGTCATCAAACCAGCAATATGAATATCTAACAAGAAATAGCAAAGAATCAATAAGCTATAATTCAATGCATTTTCAGTTTCATCAGCTGAGATTAAAGTACAAGATTACTGTAAAACACACCTAACATGTGAGCTCGAGACCAAGCTTGCATACACATCAGAGCTTCTACAATGGTTGGAGCAAGTGAACTACGACTAGGACTAATCACCCTCCCACTTGTACTAAAGGCTGATTCAGATGCTACTGTTGTCACAGGAATTGCTAGAATATCTCGAGCTATGCTTTGCAAGGTAGGATACTTAATCCCACCATACTTCCACCAATTAACAATGTCTAGGTCTTGTGCTCTAGGCAGTGGTGGCTCTTCCAAGTACAAGTCTAACTCCGTACGCACATGAGATGGAGCAGCTGGCTGTGAAGACATGTACTGATCAAATATGTTGAATAATTCATCATCATCTCCAATGTTCTGTTTAGCAGCAGTACTGTTTTCACCATTTGAACCTGAGGTGGCAACAACTTCTGCAACATGCTGATATTGGAGCACCAATTGGTACAGCATGTTCCTAACTTTTTCTACCTCAGCTGTAGCCTCGTCTACTCCATAAATGCTTGTGAAAAATGCTTTCAACATGTGAAGTTTGTACCTAGGATCTAGGACACAAGCAATTGCCATGAGACCATGAACATCTGTCCAATACTTGTCAAATTTAAGTTTCATTAATTTTGACATCTCCTCAATCCTAGGATCACCACTGGCACTCCATTTTCTAATGGCCAAATAGACACTACATATTTTGGGGAAAAATAGGTTTGCAGTGACATATTTAGTGCCTGAAAACAGCTCAGAAATGTCATAAAACAACTTCAGTCTAGAGCAAACCTCCTTAGCAAACAACCAATCATTAACAGTTGGGGAAATAGGAGTAAACAACTTCTCACGTAAAGCTAAACGGTCAAAAACTACTTGGTATTCTAGAGCAATGCTGAGCATGATAAAGGTAGAATTCCATCTAGTACTACAGTCAAGACCAATTCTTTTGTTGTATGGAATGTTCATCTGAGATGCCATTTTTTCAAACCTCTCATGCCTTTTTGGTGTGGCAGACCAAAAACCAACACTATCCCGAACCTTCTCTATACCTTTCTCTAAGAGACTCATTCCATCTTTAACAATCAAGTTCAAAATATGCGCAGCACAACGCATATGCAGCAAGGAACCATCTAAGAGAAGTGAGTCAAGAGGCAGTTTATCTTGCATTTTGATGATCATGTTGTCATTAGTAGAGCAGTTGTCCAGTGTAACTGTGGAAACCTTCCTCTCGAGATGACAATCAACAATAACATCATGAAGGACACCGGCAATGACTTCAGCAGTATGTGGTGCTAGCACATAAATGAACCTAGAACAGCAAATAAAGCATGATACGATATATAGAACATGGAATAAAAATATTAATTGATCAATACATGAAGAAATAGTTAATCACCTTAACAAAAAGTTTTTTAACTCCCACTTTTCATCAATGTAATGCGCTGTCACTGCCATGTACCCCTTCTTTTGATGATTAGCAGTCCACATATCAGTTGTGATAGCAACACGACATGACAATTTTTGGAAGTATTTTACCAGAGCCTCTCTTTGAACAACATGCATATCAAAGATATCCTTTCTGATAGTGTTCCTAGTAGGCACCTTAAACAATGGTTGCATTGCAGAACAAAAGTTGCGGAAACCAGCATGATCAACAACAGACAGTGGATATTCATGAAGACATATCATGAGTGCAAGCTCTTTCCTAGCAGCATCTTGATCGAAAATGTATTTCTGCACACTAACAGTCCCATCAATAGATTTGTCCAACTTCAGATTAGCCTGCTTAATACCTTTCCTACAGTTCCTAGCTTCACATATGCGAAGGTGATCACGCAAGTGTGTAGTACCATTTTTTGTTTCCCCTCCTAACATAGACTTACACCACATGCATGTAGCTTTCCAGACCCCATTCAGTTTGACTCTATTAAACTCCTTCCACACCTCAGATCTGAGCTTACGCCTCTTTGGGTCATGTGTGTTCGTACCTTGAGAATCAGACGCATCAGTATTCACATCCACTCCAGCACCAGTAGTAGTAGCACCGACACCAACAATTTCGTTCGGATCTGAGGTAGAGATTGGTGATGCCGCCTGGGATGAGCTTGTTGTTGGAGTCTCCATGAACCTCAAGCTGTCCCCAAAAACAAGAATAAAAAATTAGAGAGGGAGAGAGAGATCAGTCGAAGATATGAACATAAACGCAACACGCAAGTACGTTGTACCTTGTACGCAACCTGCTTCTTCCTCGTGCTGCTCGGCTCGCGACCTCGCCTGCGGATGGTCTCGCTCTCGGCCTCTCGCCTTGCACGTCGCGTCGCGTCGCGTCACGTGCCACGGCGAGCTCGCCGCCTCGCCAAGCTGCGGCCTGCGGCGTTCGACTTGGCGGCTTGGTGCTGTGCCGCTCCTGCTCCGAGCTCCGCCGGCCGCCGCTTCGGGTTGAGGTGCTGCGCCGCTCCTGCTCCGGGCTCCGCCGGCCGCCGCTTCGGGTTGAGGTGCTGCGCCGCTCCTGCTCCGAGCTCCGCTGGCCGCCGCTTCGGGTTGAGGTGCTACGCGAGTGAGGGCGGCCGGAGCCGGGTGGCGGCTGGCTAGCTGGGTGGGGGTGGGGGATGCGAGGAGTGAGGACTGAGGAGTGATGAGTGAGGAGGTTTAGGGTTCTCCGTTCTTGGGCCGTTGAACCGCTGGGCCGAGTGCTAACGGATCCCCACAGTTCCGCGCGGGGGAAAAGTGCCCCCCGTCCCCGACCCGTTAACTAACGGGGACCCGACCCGCTAGCCCCGCGGGGGGAAAACTGCCTCCATACCCGCCCCGAACGGGTCGGATCCCCGCGGAGCCCCGCCTCCAGCGGGGAAATTGCCGGGCGGACGGCTGGCTAGCTGGGTGGGGGTGGGGGATGCGAGGAGTAAGGACTGAGGAGTGACGAGTGAGGAGGTTTAGGGTTCTCCGTTCTTGGGCCGTTGAACCGCTGGGCCGAGTGCTAACGGATCCCCACAGTTCCGCGCGGGGGAAAGTGCCCCCCGTCCCCGACCCGTTAACTAACGGGGACCCGACCCGCTAGCCCCGCGGGGGGAAAACTGCCTCCATACCCGCCCCGAACGGGTCGGATCCCCGCGGAGCCCCGCCTCCAGCGGGGAAATTGCCGAGCGGAGCTAGCTGTGTCGAGAAGAGAACCAATCACGACCTAAGGTGCAACCATGGAGCCATACCCCGTGGGGGAATTCCTGCATGCTTCTCCCCTGGGCGCGCCCTCCCCTAGTGGGTAACAGATTCCCTACCTGCCTTAACCGCCCATTGAAATAAGAATATTGCATGGCTGCTATGCAGTTTGCCAGTACATGACGAACTTAAATCTGAAAACAATAACTCACGTTCATCATGATAGAATACAGTGACGATCCTGTCCTGATCACAATCCAAATTAATTGGACATCATGGAGTAACCGAACAGTATTTTAGTTATTTCCTTTTTTTTAGGATTATTTTAGTTATTTCTAATAATGACAATATGGCGCAAGAATTGCATATAACGATTTCCTTACCTGTTGTCTAGTTCATGCACAATAATAGATAGCCAGAGAAAACAATGCATTTGGACCTAGTTATTTGGTGATGAATGCACGACTGCACCATTGACAAGCACCATGAAGGCTTCAACGTTGACTTTGGAATTTTCTTCACGGCCGGACTACTATTACGTACTAGTACACCTGAACACAAATTTCACACACATCTTATTATTTGTCTTTGAAGTGAAAGGGGAGGGTATTTTAACCCATGATTCTTTTATTATTCATCTTGAAACATAAAAGTCATAAATTATTTGGTTATTAATTAGCTAATTTAATATTATAATTAATTAATATTTTCAAAATTATATGTTTTCAATACTATCCTTGGTGAAACATAATACTATCTAGTACTGGTAGGTGGGCCTAAACAAATCACCACCGTTGGATCTTCAGTAATGATAAGTATTCTTAAAAAAAGTAGCTATAAATATTTTGAACATTAAACACACTCAAAATATAAATCTAGTTTATTTCTTCTTAAAGTGTTGAGCCGATTCATTAACCACAAAATGCAAAAGTTACATAGCTGTATTCATCAACATTTCCATGTGATGGGAATACCTGAACGTTTGTGGCGCAGCACGATTCTTTTGTTCAGCGCTGAAGAAAAAGTAAAGGGGGGAAACGATCGTCATAACAGGCTGTTTCCGAGACTTTCCAATCTGTAAATGAGACCATAACAGGCTTTTTGATCTTATAAACATGACTATTCTATGACGATATTTTGCTAAAAAAGAGTTGCGATTCAAAACGCGTCGTCCAGCACATGATATTCGTAGTTTAATAGCACAAGAGGCTGAACGCTGTATATATATGCCCCGCGAATCATCATCATCATCGCAAAATACATTCTCAGCAACCAGGCCGTCAGGCCAGTATCACACGTTGTAGTTTGCTGTTAAATTCGGGCTCTATATCAGGAGAGGAGCTGAAAGCGCGCCTGCTGTGCTCTGCTGCCAGCCATGGCTTGGCGGCCGGGCCTCCTCTGCTGCCTCTTCCTCTCGTTTTTGCTGGCTCCAATGGTGGTGCGTGCAGCGACCATCCACGAGAACTGGGACATCAGCTACCAGTTCGTATACTCCGACTGCGTGCGAAAACTCGCGGTCACCATCAACGGCAAGACGCCCGGCCCCACCATCCGCGCGACGGAGGGTGACACCGTGGTGGTGACCGTGAAGAACTCGCTGCTGACGGAGAACACGGCGATCCACTGGCACGGCATCCGTCAGATCGGCACGCCGTGGGCGGACGGCACGGAGGGGGTGACGCAGTGCCCCATCCTCCCCGGCGACACCTTCACCTACACCTTCGTCGTGGACCGCCCGGGCACGTACATGTACCACGCCCACTACGGCATGCAGCGCTCCGGCGGGCTCAACGGCATGATCGTGGTTGCGACCAAGCCCGGGAGCAAGGACGCCGAGCCGTTCCGGTACGACGGCGAGCACGCCGTTCTTCTCAACGACTGGTGGCACAAGAGCACCTACGAGCAGTCGACGGGGCTCGCGTCCGCGCCCATCGTCTGGGTCGGCGAGCCGCAGACCCTGCTCATCAACGGCCGCGGCAGGTTCGTCAACTGCTCTGCCATGGCCGCCGGGGCGTGCAACGCCACGCACCCGGAGTGCGCCACGCCGGTGTTCGCCGTCGTGCCCGGGAAGACGTACAGGTTCCGCATCGTCAGCGTGACATCATTGTCGGCCCTCAACTTTGAGATCGAGGTAAACCGCCTGCATCCTCAACAACTCTCTTGCCACCATTTTATTTCTCCACGCGCTTAATCAACCTAGAAAAAGAATAATAACCATGGTAATAATTTTTACTCCAAATCCTGCTGTAAAAGCTATTAGTCGTTGTGATTGTCCTCAAGAAGCTGTAGCTAGCTAGCGACCCTCATTATCTAGTACGTTACACAATATCAAAGTGCCGCCAACCCATAGACGACTATACAACAAGTACTTAAGACACAGCGCGAAAGACAAAAGCATCTAGTACGATTGTGTCAAACCAAACCAGCTGCGCGGCGGGCGAAGCGTCAGCGAAACCGGCGCAAGAGGCCGGCTGATTTTCCTATCAATATTGAGGCCGACAGCGCCGTTCCGTGCAGGTGGCCGCGGGCCGCCGGAGTTGGATCTCCAGGGCATGTCGGGTTCTCGGGTTCGGTGCTCCAACGTGCATGTCGTATCGTATCAACGGAAATCATCCGGTATGCAACACATGCATGTGTGCACAGTCGCCGACAGATTCCGAGACACATGCGTGCACGCACGCACGCACTAGCTAGCCGTTAAACTACGCGTCCAGTTTGCTTGTGTTGGGTACGGTGAAGTTTTTGAAATTTCTAGTAGTACCGTGTGCAGAGACAGCTCCTAGTATTACATATTTACGACATTTATTCCCTTGTCTTATGGGAAATTTCATACGGAGTTTCGTGTAGCACTCTTTTCGTAATACTTCTACCCCAAGTTGGCACAATTTGCAATGCTTAACGACAGTTGAGGCGTATAGATTACAAAAAACGTTTGCTTATTACTCACCCAAACCATCACCTAGTGACAAGTTGGTTTCTTTTGATAGGCTTAAGAGCCGTTGACTATTATAACACCTAGTGGCTCCACTGTTCATTGGGTCGGATATGCGTCACTGCAAAGTTTAGTAATCGTCTCTAGTTTTGGTTGCTTGTGGTTGAACGTTTACTACCTTCGTTGTTCGTCATTTTGAAGCATATATGCTGAAAGATATTTGTATTCGGTCAATGTTTGCTTTCCCCAACTATAGAACATCCTTTTGTCAATGTTCGCATTTGTCAATAATTGTAGTTTTGCATGGTAATTACTCGATGGCTTGTAGGTTTACAAACCATAACCTCTGCACGCAACAATTCAACCCGCTACCGTTTTTAAACTAGCTACTATTTCATACTGTAAGGGGTTTCCTTGAAAAAATCAATGTTCATCTATGTTTCCCATCTCAGTTATTTAGGCAGACTTAATTAATTTGTTCAGTATCAAAATGATGTGCAATGTTATTACCGGATCGGATTACTATTTCTCTTCTCGTTGGACAATCTTCTCGTCGGAGTATAGGGAGATGCAGGAAAGCTCGAGTTCGGTGCTTTAGCACAAAGTGAAAGCAGCTATATAGTACGTATGATCTAAAAGAGACTAGAGGTAGAAGGCGATCCGGGATAATGGTCGAGAACTTCGTCGTCGACTGATCCTATACCTTATTTTTCAGTTCTGTTCAATATAGCAAGGCCCTACTGAAGGGCCCCCTTTTTTTTTTATCTACTTGGACTTCTAAAGATTGGCCGGAGAATGGGCTAATAGTTAAACTAAACTACAGATAAAAGTCTATTCGCCCCTAGTTATGCTAGTTATTTGAAACAAAACTTTGGAACATGTTTTCAATGTTTCGAAATTACTTACTGCTGCTCCAGATTTTAAAAGAAGCACAGATGTTTTGATGGAAAATTGAACTGAATTTTTGGTCCGAACGTTGCTTATACACTTGTCAATTAGATAGATAGATACTTGAAAGTACGTAATCATAGATATTTTTTGTGATAGATGACTAATAATCGATTCTCTGCACGGACACGCAGGGTCACCAAATGACTGTGGTGGAGGCCGACGGGCACTACGTGAAGCCGTTCGTGGTGAAGAACCTGAACATCTACTCCGGCGAGACCTACTCCGTGCTGATCAAGGCGGACCAGGACCCGAACCGCAACTACTGGCTGGCCTCCAACGTGGTGAGCCGCAAGCCCGGCACGCCGACGGGCACTGCCATCTTGAGCTACTACGGCGGGCGCAGCAGCCCGCGCCGGCCGCCGCCGACCACCCCGCCCACGGGCCCGGCGTGGAACGACACCATGTACCGGTTCCGGCAGAGCGTGGCGACGGTGGCGCACCCGGGGCACGCGGTGGCCCCGCCGCCGCGGCCCGACCGCGCCATCATCCTTCTCAACACGCAGAACAAGATGGACGGGCGGATCAAGTGGGCGCTCAACAACGTGTCCTTCACGCTGCCGCACACGCCGTACCTGGTGGCGATGAAGGGCGGGCTGCTCGGCGCGTTCGACCAGAAGCCACCGCCGGAGACGTACGCGGACATGCAGCGGTTCGACGTCTACGCCGTGCCGAGCAACCCGAACACCACCGTCAGCGACGCGCTGTACCGCCTGCAGTTTGGGTCCGTCGTCGACGTGGTGCTGCAGAACGCCAACATGCTGGCGCCCAACAACAGCGAGACGCACCCGTGGCACCTCCACGGGCACGACTTCTGGGTGCTCGGCTACGGCATCGGCAGGTTCGACCCGGCCGTGCACCCGGCCACGTACAACCTCAAGGACCCCGCCCTCAAGAACACGGTCGCCGTGCACCCCTACGGTTGGACCGCGCTTAGGTTCAAGGCCGACAACCCCGGCGTGTGGGCGTTCCACTGCCACATCGAGGCGCATTTCTTCATGGGCATGGGCATCGTCTTCGAGGAGGGTGTCGAGCGCGTCGGCCAGCTCCCGCCGGAGATCATGGGGTGCGGAGCAACCAAGGGGCACTGATGATCGATGCACTCTACTGGAACAATTCAGGTTTTTCAGCACAGCCTTTTTTGTTGGTTCGAGATTGCACTGTACCGGAAAAATTCTACTGAAGGTATATTTCTGTTCCACTACAACGATTCTTTTCTTTCATGAGTAGATTTGTACTAGCTAAAATAGAGATTGTTCTGGCTTGTATAAAGGCGACGGGTAGTGTTTTTGTCGCTGATGAGCCAGCTCAAGTCAAAGTAGTAGGAACATTTGCTCTTAGTGTCGTAATGTGGCATTATTTATTATATGTTCTACAATTATGTATTGGACTACTTGTAATGTATTATGGACCATATAAATTATGATATGGTCCAATTAGACTAAGTAATAAACAGTTTTTTCTTTTTACTTTTTTGTCTACATAACTTTTTTTGAAATAATATAAATTTATATTCTGTCTTTTATCGAAGGTTAAGCCTTTTGCCTTTCTGTAACAACTGATATGATATGTTATACAGGTTTGACAGACAGCACCACATCTAAATCATCAATCGTCAGAGGTCTTTATTGATGGGAGAGAACAGAAAGGGTACACGTTTACAGGACGTGTACAGCGAGGCTGATGCTCGACCTCAAGCACCTTTGAAGTTGTAAAAACATTTCTGTCAGCGGCCATGATTTTGTTGTGACGTGCGTTGCTTATGTGAGCGACCCGGTACTAGTGTTATCTTTTTTTTTTTTGAGAAAAGGTACTTGTGTTATATAATCTAAGCCTATTTCACTGGCAGGCGTTGGTCGTCGGCAGCCCAGCGTTAAGAATCTGCAGGCATATTAGGCCCATCAAGAGACAAATTTCACAGGCTCACGGCCTAAAACACGCGAGAGCCAAGAACCATAATATATACTCCTTTCATCCCATAATCTCCTTAATATTAGATTATGACACAATAAATAAGTAAACAAAAGACTATCATAATTTTCCCTACTAATTAATATGTGCTCTATTATTTTGCATGCATGCAGCTGCATACAACCAGTAATTTCACCTGGAACCATTAATTCCTTTTGGAATACGAGTAATTTGTCTAGGAATAAGGAACTAATAACTAGTCTAATGATTATACAACGAAGATCGTGGGATTTTTTATTTTTATAATACTAAGAAGATTATGGGATGGAGGGAGTAGTCACTTATTAGTTGGATCAGATGAAAAAGTCTCATGGACTAGTTGTTAGCTCCCTATTAGTTCTTCATATTTGGACGTTGGTCATAGAGATTAAGAAAAGGAGAATAAAATAGATGTACAAAAACGAGAAGATAGAGATATAGTATTGAGAAGATATAAAGGTGTATTAGAAAGCGAGGATCACAAATAAAAAGAGAAAATTGAATGATCCTACAACCACAAATAAATGGAGACAAGGGAGTAGCTATTAGTCCATGGGACCGAAACAGGACCCTAGTCTCTTTGGTCCAAACATTACCATAATTAGTTTATTTCTTCTTCTTTTTTTTTGCGGAAAGGTTTAGTTGATTTCTTGGTACATGGAGCTGTGTTCGCCTTGGAGTTACCCAATAAGAATGTACCAAAATTTTTATCTTGATATTTTAACTTGATATCATATCTTTTCTTTAATTGATAGTGAATGTACAATAATTTAAAGGCCCCTGTCCTTTGTGATATGAAATTGGTATCCTTGTACTCAAATTTGAAAACGTTTCTTTCTATTTTCAGATCTGAGTAAAAATTAGTACCCCCTCCGTTCTTTGTTGTGTGTCGTTGTTGACTTTTACCAAAAACTTTGACCACTCGTCTTATTTAAAAAATTAATTAAATATATAAAATTTAAAATTAGGATTTAAAAATCTTTAGTAATAAATCGAATTTCTAACAAAATATTTAATATTTTTTATTTTTTTAATAAGACGAATGATCAAAGTTATTGGTTAAATTCAACAGCAACAGAAAGCAAAACAAAAAAACGGAGGAGTAGTTTTCAACTGAAGGTGCAACTATGACACGAAGAAATAAAATGGTTAAGAGTTGGTGAGAATGCAGGGGGTTGGTTTTGGTTACCTCGATCTCAAAGTTGAGAGCCGACAACGAAGTTGACGCTGGCGATGCGGAACCTTGTACGTCTTCCTCGTCACGACGGCGAACACCGGCGTGTCGCACTCCGGGTGCGTGGGCGTTGCACGCCCCGGCGGCCATGGACGAGCAGTTGACGAACCTGTCGCGGCCGTTGATGAGCAGCGCCTGCGCGGCTCGCTGACCCAGACGATGGGCGCGGACGCGAGCCCCGCCGACTGCTCGTAGGTGCTCTTGTGCCACCAGTCGTTGAGCAGCACGTCGTGCTCGCCGTCGTACCAGAACGGCTCGGCGTCCCTGCTCCCCGGCTTGGCCGCCAGCCGTTGAGCCCGCCGGCTGGAGCGCTGCATGCCGTAGTGGGTGGGCGTGGTACATGTAGGTGCCCGGGCGGTCTGCGACGAGAAGAAGGTGTAGGTGAAAGGTGTCGCTAGGGAGGATCGGGCACTGCGTCACGCCCTCCGTGCCGTCCGCCCACGTCGTGCCGATCTGACGGATGCCGTGCCAGTGAATCGCCGTATTCTCCGTCAGCAGCGAGTTCTTCACGGTGACCACCACGGTGTCGCCCTCTGTCGCGCGGATGGTGGGGCCGGGCGTCTTCCCGTTGATGGTGACCGCGAGCTTTCGCACGCAGTCGGAGTATACGAACTGGTAGCTGATGTCCCAGTTCTCGTGGATGGTCGCTGCACGCACCGCCATTGGAGCCAGCAAAAAACGAGAGGAAGAGGCAGCAGAGGAGGCCCGGCCGCCAAGCCATGGCTGGCAGCAGAGGAGACAGAGCAGGCGCGCTTTCAGCTCCTCTCCTGATGTAGCATACGTCCTAATTAACAGAAAACTACATGGTGTGATTGCTTGCTGAGAATGTGTAGTGTACTTTGCGTTGATGAGATGCTCAGGGGGGTGTATATAGTGTTTAGCTGGGCGGAATAAGTCTAGATCACCCCCTCAACTATTGAGGGTGATCTATTTAACCCCCTCAACTATAAAACCAGATATTCTACCCCTCAACTATCTAAAACCGTTTAAATAACCCCTATAGCGGTCTTAAAAGTGGTTTTTACAACGTGGCGTGACATATGGATAGTGACATCGCAAGAATAATTTTTAGAGACTGTAATTTTCTATCGACTGAAAATTCAATTTTTTCAGGCGATGAACTTAACCGTCTAATCTCGATCTGATGGTCCACGCGATTTCTTCTACCTCCTGCACATGTCGCGCCCGCTTGCCGCCTCCTCGTAGTGCCATGCCGGCGATAAATGTCTTTCGCGTAGCGACGGCTCCCCCGCCTTTGCAACGCACTGCCCGCATCCACTAACGCTAGACATTTTTTTTGTTGACAAGAATATTTAGTTATTAGGGCCAGTGTAAGGGAGTAAAAAAAAATATAGTAAAAAGATAAGAAATATGATTGACATGTCAATGTCCATGTGTCACGTCACATAGGTAAAAACACCTCTTAAACCGCTCCAGGGGGATATTGAAACGGTTTTGGATAGTTAAGGGGATCAAATATCCGGTTTTATAGTTCAGAGTGTCAAGTAGACCCACCATAATAGTTGAGGGGGTTAAGTAGACTTATTCCAAAATAACAAGAATCATGGGTTAAAATACCCTCTGCTCTCACATCAAAGAATTGCAAGTGTACGTAGTAAAGAAAATCTCCATAGTCAACGTTGAATCCTTCATGCTATCTGTCACGGTGTAACTGTGTGCATTCATCACCACAAAATTAGAAAATTAGAATGGGTGTGCTCAGAAGGTCGCTAGTATTAGGTCATGCTTTCTACTGCATTATGCGGCTCATGAAAGTATAAAGCTTGATGGGCCCGAGTATTGGGTTTCTAAAGGATGTTCCAAAAAAGGCTGAGTAGGCAATCAGATGTACCGGCATTTGATTATACTGAATACATGGCCTGAGATGTTGTAACTTTTATTACTGTACAATCTTTCACCTTGAATCCGGTGCAACCGGAGCTTTAATTATTCCGTGTGGAAGTTTCTGAAATGACTCTTGCTTTGTGGAACAGAGCCACACAGGCTCAGGTTATTAGTGGAGACACCAAAATTCTTCCCAAAAAAAGGTGGGCAGGAAAGACGAAAATTCCGGTTCGATATTCCTCGACCTCGGCGCACATGCTGCATGCATTGGCGCACTAACTATACCGGCAATGCACATGCCGATTTGAAATCTGATGAAGTTTTCAGTGCCCTTGAACGCAGTGTTTGAACCCACGGATTGGAGTTAGTTCATTTATTATTTCCATCTAATTCGCAACATAAGATCTGTTCATTGAACACTAAACATCCGAGCAGAGGTACTTCAACCCGTACCAAACCAGGTCGAAATAAACAAATCGAACAGAGCAATCCAGCTGCAACTGCAATCATCAAGAACAGGCACACAACTCTGTACCCGAAATCTAACAAGCTAGTAAACTAGCAAGCGAAGATTCGACAGCACATGCAAGAGACTAGCCTACTATTACTCTATTAGCTTTGAAAAAGGTCTTGCTTTCTTGTTTTCAAACTTTTGTCTCAATTTTTACAAACATACTACTACTCTACGTACATATATGTGTCACCACCATACCATGAACATAAATAACATCCATCCTACCCAGAGATCGATATACATATGGCCTGTGCAGAAAATTGAAATCACATGACGGAGCAGGCGTTTGGGTTGTCGTCGCTGAACATGGTGACGAGGCGCTCCTCCTGCGGCGGGGCGGCGGCGCCGCCGTAGCTGGACACGGGCATGATGGCGTCGACCCTGCGCACGTACCCCGGCGGCGCCTTCTTGTCGTAGGCCGGCGCGGCGTAGGGGTGCGCGACGTGGCTGTACGGGACGTAGGGCCAGATCTCCGCCTTCTTCCCCGTGGCCTGCACCCGGTTCACCACCTTGTGCGGCTCCACGAACCCCTGCACCGTCACCTTGTAGTGCTTCCGGTTGATCTCCACGGACTGCACACCTGAAGAAATCAAGATCGATGAGCTCTCATTATTATTATGAACGCAATGATAGCTGATGATAGGGTTCAGCTATATGACTAATTAATTTCCTGTACGTAGATCGATGATTATGGGTAGTACCTTTCATGCGGGAAAGGGCGTTCCGGACTTTCATCTCGCAGCCGTCGCAGTCCATGCGGACCCTGAGCTCCACCGTCTGGAACTGCTTCCTCTTCTTGTACCGCCGCCGGCGGCTGCCGCCGCCGCCCAGCAGGTCGGACAAGAACTCAAGCGTGCCTCCCATGGTTTGTCTCACAAGAAGTCTCAACCAACAATAACCTTCTTCACACGCACTCTCTGTATCCAAGCTCTTGCAACAAGAAGGGCCAAAGAAATGATCAGCTGCTCTGAATCCTGTCCTGTTCTCGAAACAGCCAGTCCTCTTCACACTCGCAGCGTGCACTACAGAGGTGGTGGTGGTTGTGATGAGCCCTCTGAATCTGAAGGCTAGTAACAAGACAGGAGGGTGTTTATATAGGACTCTCGCTCGCAGTCCGCAGCTGTCGCAAGGGCGCTGAGCTGAGCTGCTTCCTTGCAGGCAGTGAGGAGTCGCGTTCGCGTACGACGTAGTAGTGTGTACAGCTAACCAAAAGCCGTGTCAGTGTGGTCGACGCCTGCGAGAAGTTTCCCCAAGATGCCTTGCCGCTGCACCTGCATTCTTTTTCTACCTGTCCTCCTGCCGAATTCAGGCACAACCGACCTCCGTATAAAGCCACGGAAAGAGCCAGATGCCCGGATTCAGGGGCGGGCACCCCCCTTTCACGGTAAGGCAGGCGGTTTTATCACCTCCTGTGCTAAGCAAGAGGGAGCAGAGGAGGAAACGGACATGTGCTTCTGTTCCTCCTTGTGCTAGGCTCCACCTGATCGAGTCCTCACTCCTCAGTCCTCACTGCAGGGCCATTGTCTTGTTCTCACTTTTGGGAGAAAGAAGAAGAAACGGCTTTATGAATTAAGAAATTAGTAGATGACAAGAGACAAGTAATCCTTCAAGAGGAAAATTAGGTGTCAATGAACAGAAATAAAAATATGTGGTGGATTGTAGCACTGAGATAGTATATGTGAACCGGCGCACACTCTGTTCTGTTTCTGTTCTCGTTTTAGAGTATTCCATCAAATGTGATATTCATAATTAAGGCACTACAATTTGATTAAAAAATCTGGCAAATATATTCTTCCCATCATGATCATCATTGCATTCAACGTGTTTCGGTTTCTGTGTCGCAAGAACAAGAAAAAAAAAACACTCGTTTCAGTTTCTGAAGAGGACGATGAATCTGCATAACTGAAAACCCTGCTCATGCAGATACCGTGGGCTGTCTGGTGTGAATGACGGAGCCGATCGCCGAACTGGTCGAATAGCGTTGCACTTCTTCAGGTTCGATCAAGTTGCCAGCCGGAAGGCAGTAGTGGAGTCCCAGCAAGGGACAGGTGAGCAAGGAGGATCGGAGGCCAATCAAGGGCCGCCAATTGACACACGGACTGGACTGAGCTGTGCGTCTGTTCCCTGATTGGGTAGCTTGGCAGGTCTTACATAATTTTCTGAATACTAGGCCGTGACCCGCGTTTGTAGGGCCAGGTGACGGCGTTCACACATTTCCATTTCTCTGTTCCTGACATACGTCCCTCGCCCTCAGCAAAAGGAAAGGCTTCAACAAGAAACCTTGATTATTGGACCAGACATGCACATTCCATGCAACCTTTGAGGGGTGGTCTACTTATGTCTCCAATCCCATTATTTCAGGCTGTCAATTTGATTGCATCATGTTCATCATGGCCGGTACTCTCTCTTGTCATTTACTCCATTCATTTATTTTTAACATATACTACTACCTAAATTTGACTAAGTTTTGTATCCTCAAGACTAGAGTTAAAACAGACAGCCTTTTCAATGTAGTCAACTCCCTCTTCATACCTTCAACATGTTGTAGACTACTCTATTTTTACCTTATAATGAAAAGTAAGCTTTTCTATGAAGATCTATTTTGAAAGGGGGGGGGGGGGGGGGGCGGGGGGGGGGGGGCAACTAGCTGCTCATGTGTGAAGCATGGTATTTGTTCACTTTGTAGGTTGCCTAACCTCGTTAGATCCCAGCCGTCCAGTCCTTATTTATTCATCTTAGATAATTCATTAGTGGTGAGCGTATCATAGATATGTGCCAATTCCCCATTAGTAAGTCTTATTCCGTATGAATATTAATCATGTTAAGAATTGATCCATTCAAGAAATAAAAAGTGAATATATCTTTCTGATAGTGAACGTTGCGGGTCTCTCTCTCTTTTTCTCTCTTTGAGACGCTGGTTGCAAATCTGGTGTATGGGCATGCTTCAAGATTTGCTCAATTGTCAAAATTATCGAAATAAGAAAAGAAAAATAACTTAAAATTCGAAAAAAAAATCCTGCAGACATCCACTACGAAAACTTAAATACTTCAAGAACATACTCTACCCAATATACTGAATCAGGGAGCACTACCAAAGATACATACTACAAAATTGGGATGTGTTAGGTGAAGTGAACGCTCCTTTTTCTCCGTTGCCGAGAGCGCGTGCGTATGCATGGCGAGCCACCACATGAGATTCTCGGAGAGACGTGGCGCGAAAGCTGTACCGGCCGCCGGCAGAGCAAACAATCAACGTGACCGCGCGGCATCAAACATTTCCTGAAGAATAATAATCGTGCCGCCCCGTTGCCTTTCCAGTAAAGCTGGGCGCAATCAAACTGGCTTAGCTTTGACGCGTTTTTTGACCTTACTTAATTGGCCTTTGATATTTGCTGATTCTTGTTGCATGCCGTTGGAGACTTAGCCAGTAAGAAATGGAGGACATATAAATATATAGATGTACGTATGCCTCTTTTGCTAGTACTGTAGTAAAAATAGAAAAAAAAAAAAAAGAGGGAGCCAATTTTGTAAGTCTAATCAAATACAACTCCTACATCTATTGTCCGACTGACGTACATTTGTTGTTTTTTACAGACAGGGACCAGAATTAATCAGTGTTATCAACTCTACATTTGTCTCTTTATCCCTAAAATGTCCCCCATTTGAGTTGGCACATTTTTCTCTTTGGAACATTGAGTTGCCACAGCTAGGACTCACACTAATCTCAAATAAATTGTTTGGTACTAGTGATGGAAACGTGTGTATAGGTTTGCTTTAGAATCGAAGACAAATCCTCAGAAAGCTTTGCCATTAACAGCCGACCTTCATAGAAAATGATTGGTTCGTTCCATAAATTAACCCAAAAGATGTACTTTATGTCAAAGGCGGCATCTAAAGATCTTGGTTGAAAAGAAGATTAGGCTTCTTATTCCCAGTAAATCTTTTTTTAGAACATGGAATAAACTTTTTTCCCCACATGTTAACATTATTAAAAAAAAATCAGCAATCAAACAAGAACTCCAACTCGAAGTTAAGACACAGGAAAATCAATTAGGCCATCATTCCTTAAATTGGATGCTCATCAGGAGCTGAGACAAGGAAAACCACGTGTTTCAGTGGAATGTGTTGCTCGGCGACCTTCGTCAACAAGCCCGTCTGGCTGCTGCCGGTGCCACTCCTCGGTACAAACGCAGGAAAAAAATCTATGGTCTTTCTTCTGTCAGAAAACTGACTCAATCTGACTCCTTATTGGAACAGTATATTGGAGCAGTATAACATCCAGCAAGCAGCCGTGCAGATTTTGTTTATACCCATCCAGAAACAGAAAATGAAAAATAACAAGAAATGCACATGGAGAACATCTCGAAAATAACATGTCGTAAAGACGTGTATCACAGGATCCAGAAGGAAACAGAGATAAATTTCAGAGCAGCTTTGCTATGGTTTTGTGAAATATGTCACTGTATCCAGCAATCATTGACAGAAAGCAAGCTGCTAACAAGTCTATATCCTTGTATATCAAAATTCAAAAGTACAGAGCATTGCTTTCCAAGGCATGAGTTACAGATTACAAAATCTGAATATAAATCTGACTACCTCTAGTTGCACAAGATTCAGACGGGGGATTCTAGAAAAGCTGACAGCACTCCTCAAGTGCGGCATTCTAAATTTACTGAATGATAGATAGATTGACCTTGCCACTGTTGCCAGTGGAGTGAACTAGCAGAGTGCAGGGTTTTACACCATTGAGAACCATCAACAAAACACTCCTACCAGAAATTCCTTCGACAAAAGCATGTACTTCTGAGGAAATATACACTGCACATCTGCATAGTTTGCCTCTGTATCTGTATGTGTCTGATTTCAGTCACAGTTTCGACAGACTAACCTGCATACTGTTGGCTAAAATATGATAGCCCCGAGATAGAATGAAACAATTAAGCATCTGTTGTGGAAACATGTTCTGATCCTGTGGAGGGAGAAATACTTGCTCTGTTCTCTTTCTTCTTGTTTTTTCTCGTGGGGTTCTTCAACTTATTTGTCCTGCTATCTGCCTGAGAGACAATCTTTGAAACTGTGAAACCGGCTTCCTCAAATATTGATGCTCTTTCATGGATAAGGGAGCTCCTGGAAATAACATCAACACCATCGTATGTCCATAGTCCTAACACTGCCTCTCCCTTCAGCCCAATTCCATACCAGCCAAGACCAGCAACGGCTATATCCATAGAGTTTGCATCCCAGCTATTCCCAGAAATTTTGAACTGTTTCCTCACCCATTTACCGAGCTCTTTTACCCGCTCAGGCCCTATCGGAGGCTGAAATCACCAGACCAAGAATGATCAGTTTATTACTACTCAAAGAAATGGAACATAATGTAACTCGGTGTTGCAATAAGAATGGTACCTGCAGTTGCAAGCCAAAGTGTTCGTTCATCATTGTCCCTGCATTTTCCGTCTTCCCCATATGAAGTGGGACAAGTGGTGATGCCCATACTGTAACATAGATTGACCCAACAGTCAACTCTTCAATGTCCAGGCGTACCAACCCTCCTATATGTATAGACTGTCCTGTCTATGAAGGTTGTGAAACAAGTAAATTTAAAATGTAGATAATTTGAAGGAATAATGTTTAGACAGAGAAGTGAACTGCGATTACATGTTGTGTGACCATATAGTCCTAGAAAAAAAAACTGAAATTTAAACAAAGAAAACATTCACCCAGACCTCGTAACTGAACAGACAGCAAGTCTATAAGTTCGATTATGTTTCCATTTCCCAACCTAATTTGTAATCGATTAATTCACCATCCAGTTCAACAACATTTCAGTAAATATGATTAGATTCAATAAAATAAATAAGTGGAAACCATTAACATTTTTTAAGAGGTGTAAGTCAGAAACTAACGATATCGAAAGACTGAGTTGATTACAAGAATAGCAAACGAAACATTATAAAGCGTTACCTTTATTCTGTAGGTCCTGGGGCGCATCTCCTTGCTCACTTGAACCAGTTTCAGCTCCTCACGCGTCAGTCTGGAAGTCAGCTGATGTCCGTGGAGCAGTCCTGGTGTGTCAAACAGCTTTGCTTGAGCTCCAAGAACGCCGTCCACCTTAATCACATCAAGGGTAGTTCCCGGAACTGGTGCCTCTGTCAAGGTCGGTCCGCCAGCTACGCCAGAGCACCGAGCAATGGCATTGAGCAGCGTCGACTTGCCGACGTTCCGTGAGCCCACGGCCCAGACATTGCCGCGCGCTCCGGCGAGCTCGCGCACATGGTCGAGCAGGTCACGGACGCCCCACCCACGAGCGGCGCTAACGAGGTGTACCCCAGCGAGCCGCAGGTCGGCGCCGGCGCCAGCGCGCGCGCGGGCCTGCGCCCATGCGTGCACGTCGTCGGGGGACAGGGATGGCGTTGGGAGCAGGTCGAGCTTGGTGACCACGAGCACGGCGCGTGGGACGTTGGCCGGCGCCCCGTGCTTCCAATCCTTATGGTGGGCCTCCCCAGCGGCCGCGACCAGGCGCGCGACGGCGCGCGGGAACGAGCCATCGAAGTCAGAGGCGTCCGCCAGGAGCAGCACGACCGACCTGGCCCCCGACGGCGACGAGAGGCGCGGGCCGACCGCAGCGACGAAGTCAAAGTCCGGGAGGAGGCGCTCGGCGTCGGGGCGCTTGACGAGGCCGTAGTGTCGCAGCGAGTGGCACCGCGCGCACACCAACACCTTGCCCTCTCCCTTGTCCTCCACCACCTCGACGGGCGGCTCGTGCCCCCGCGAGGGATCTAGACCCTCCCTGAGGCGGCCAGACTTCAGGGAGGCGGATATGCTGGTGTCATCGGCGGTGACAGGAGCGAGGCGCGCGCGGTAGTCGGGGGATTTCGGGGAGGGGAGCACGAAGAACCCCGGGAGGGCAGGGTCGGAGGACTGCATCGTGATGCCGCAGCCCGGGCACACTCCATTGGTACCGACGGCTGGGAGGTTTGGAGAAACCACTGCCGGAGGAGATGATGCAGGCGGCGGCTGCGGCGGCGTGGAGCAGAGATGGCGGCTGAGGAGGATTGGGAAGGGTTTAGGGGTTTGGAAGGTGGGAAGGTGCGGCCGAGGAGGTACAGTGGAGGGTGTTGAGGCTGGGTGGAGGAGTCGGCGGAGGACCGGATGGAGGCGCCGCGCGCGGGATAGCATCTCGCAGTGCCGCCGCTGCCGCTGTGTGATCGGCGGCGGGTGTCTGCTCTACGCCTACAACGTGTTCGACGCAGTGTCGAAACAGAAACAGAGTACTCCAACCGTTTTGGGCTTTTAGGCCTAGTCAACCCGAAATGGACCACTTGTATTGGGCTTTCGGTGTTACTGTCACGGTATCGCCACGCCGGTCGGGCCTCTTGATTCCTGTTGGGTCGGCAAAGTGCCAAACAACGGATATCATTTTCTTCTTTTTCCGTCCTTGAAGAAACGAAAAGGAATATCGTTCATTCATTTATTTTCTGCCATTAAAATGAGCTTTCGGTTCCCGTAAAAAGGGGGGATTTCATACGCGTTTTGCAAAGCGTATGGAACATTGAGCAAACGTGAAACTGCTGTTCTTGTTTCTTCCCACCTTCGATCCACGATAGGCATAATTCGCCAATTGGTACAATCTTTATCTTTATAAAAGAACGAATGAATAGGATTATCAGAAGAACAGCATGTACAACGAAACATATATTAAAGAACCAACAAAATATCTGTTCAATCTGTACACACATGCAGATACTTCTACTTCATTGTTTTCTTTTTGTTTTGAAAATCTATTCTAGTAGTATTAGCTTTTGTAATACTGTAATAAGCAGTAAACAAGAAGTCCAAAACAAAGTTGGTCTCCCGTTAAATGCGCTGACCAGCAGCAACAACTGAACAAATCGAACACGGGAGTCAAAGAAAGACTCAGCGCTGATCTGGCTGGTGGCCGAATGCGCGCTTCTTGAGCATCTGGGTGTAGTTGAAGATGGAGTTGAGCCGCTGCTGCCGGAGATCCTCCTTGAACCCCTGGATGAACTCCTCCGCCTTGGCGTCCACGTCGGACCGCGTCGCTTCCTCCTCCCGCTCCGACTCCGGTCGCCGCCGCCGCGCCGCCTGGATCAGCGCGTACGCCTCCTCCATGCTCAGCGCGTTCGGGTCGTCCTTCTCCTCCTCGTCCACCAACTTTGCCGAGGATGGCGCGGGAGGCGGTGGTGCAGTGAGCGCGAGAGATCGCGGGGCGGAAGCAGTAGCAGGCTTGGCGGGTGACGCCTCTGCCGGCTCCTCTGTTTCTTCGGACACGCTGGTGGCGGCCTCGAGCTGGTGTGGCAGTGGCGCCGGCGCCGGCGCGGTATGAAAGCCGGCCGACGGGAAGGAGAATATGGAGGAGCGGAGGCGCTGCAGCACCGCCGAGGACGCCCTGCGCGTGATCCCGCCGCCGCCGTGTGGGGACGACGAGAGCGGTCGCAGTTTGGACAGGACGGCGATGGCTGCGACGATCGCGTTGAGCACGAGGAACCACCACCACTCCGCCGCCATCCCTGTCCCTGCTGCTTCACGCCCTTGCTTTGCTTCTTCTTCTTCCCTTGCTCTGCTCTAAACCCGGAACGAAAGGCACGACGAGATCCCGGGTGAGAGGCGTTTCGGCTTTGGACAAATGGTGGTGTGGCGGTGTGGAGAAAGGAAAGCGCGGGGCCTAGCAGTATATATCCGGAACTTGGGTTTCGTCTGGAGAAAGTAGTATTAAATGCAGAGGATGTGCTGGGCTTCACGTTTCAGCGGGTCACTGATCCATCGTACCCCTAAGCAAACAGCAAAGCGCGGTGCGGTGCGCCGTCTTTCGCGGACCGGTCATTACCATGAACGTAGCGTCGTGTGAGTGGTTTCCTCCCGTCTATTAAATATTAATTAATCTTTTATTAGAAGTAGTATATCTTTAGAACCGTCTTTCGGTTTTTGAAGCCATAATACTATTTGAGTTATTCCATTTTTGTAAAACACAAACACTCACATGTACAACATATATGTAACATCGTTATTGATGAAGATGTCGCCTATCAAGAATAATTATACATAAATATAACACTCTTTCAAATCTAAGATTTAAATCTGAGTGGATTGATTTTCCGTAAATATAATACACTATCAAATCTAAGATTTAAACTTGAGGGTGTTAGTACCTCTTACATAAGCAAACTAACCATCTAAGCTACCCTCATTTTAATTTCAAAAAAGAAAAAGCTAAGCTCATTTTACTGAGCTATTCCATTCTAGAGCAGTCATTGATTTGCATAACCTGACATTAGATAGTACAGTACTTATTTTAGTCGAAAAATACACTCATCATTTCTCATCTCTCACAATTGTTCTAAGCACAGTTTTATTGCTCCATTATTAACTTTTGTGTTACAGTTAATATAATCTAATCCATGCTTCAGTGCGTAACATATTTGCTGTGCAGTGCTGGAGCGCTTGACTTTTGGAGGCCCTCGTTGATTTGGTGGAGTTTTATAAAGAAAAGAAGGAATTTCCCAAATAGGGAAGCGACAAGCTGACTTGCCATGCTAATGTCATCAATAGTAATTCGAACCCAATTTATAATTTGTTTCTTCAGGGGCATAGCCTCATGCATGTCTCAAGATCTTCCAGGTAGAGTTACACTTTCTAGTCAACAGTCACGGCAGGATTGTCGGGAGAATTTCATTCAGCTCATACAGCCGCTTTTCAGGACTACTAATGCACGTCTTTTTCATTATCAAGAGCTCCTGACTACACGCATTTATCATGAACGTGTGAGAATGCATCCCTAAGTTAGCACAAGAGGAAGAAGCAAAAGAGGATGCACAAGCTGCAGATATGTTAGATATCGTTCTCTACTGTACCTTTCTTCCGGATATTGTTTCCTGAACCAATAGGATGACACTGAGATCTAGGCTTAGCCAGTTGGCAAAGGCTGCTTGTTGCAGCTGCGCCCTCCCAGGTTTGAACCTTGTTTGAAGCAGGGTGCTCTCATCCTCCTCTTATTTAGTTGACAGTGCTTCTGCCCTTGGCTCCCATGCCAAGAATTTCATTTTCCTTTTTTTTAGTATAGATGACACTTTGCTTTTTGCATTGAAATATAATGTTGAGTTGGTCTGATAGAAAAAAAAAAACAGAATGCCTTGTCTTTTTAATTGTCTCAGAGCATCCGATTCCCAAGAGCTATCTAAAAAGTAAAATTGAAATATATCGTGATAAATAGAGATGATTATCTTCACACTCTGTTAGAAATTTTTCCGTTCAAATACACAATTCAATGGTTGCTATTTATAAATTATCTTTTTTTTCCGATAGCTATTTAGCCTAAGGTCCAATTAAATGATAACTGAACAGCGGCCAGTGCAAAAGCATGACCAATAAGCTACTCTGACCAAATTATACAAACCATACTGCATACACAAGCATTGTACTGTATTGTGTATTAGTATATGTACAGAAATGAAAACAGAATCCTTCTTCTAAGATGGTGACCAACATCTCAGCAAAATGAACACGTGCAGAGTTCAGGAGACAGCTAGAGCTAGCTGCTGTGCACGGTCTGGCCTTGCATCTGCATGTAGTTGAAGATGGAGTTGAGGCGCTGCTGCCGGAGGTCACTTTGAACCCTCGGATGAACTCCTCCGCTTCCTCCGACCGCCTCGCTTCCTCCTCTCGCTCTGACTCCGGCCGCCGCCTCGACACGACCAGCGCGTACGCCATGCTCATGGCGTTCGGGTCCTCCCCCCGTCCTCGCCCTCCTCTGCCGCCAGCACATGAGCAGGAACATGGGCGACGCCGGGTTCATCACGCGCAGGGCGTCCTCCGCGGCGCTACAGCGCCTCCGCTCCTTCTCCATCTTCTCCCTCCCTTCCGCCTACCTATTCCATACCGGGCTGTTCCTCCAGCGCGACGCCCAAGAAACAGAGGACGAGCCGGCGGCGGTGACGTCACCGGTCATGTCCCCGACGCGAGTACTCGTGCTCGCGGCGCCGCCTTTGCGGGGAGAAGTCGGCAGAGGCGGCCGCGCCCCGGAGGACAGGAACGCGACGGCGGTGATGATCGCGTTGAGGACGAGGAAAACCCACGACCACTCCGCCCTCATCACTGCCGCCATTTTGACTTGCTCTGCTTCGAGTTCTGGAAGGGCTCGCTCGAGCAGGGCGATGGAATAATAACAAGAGAAATAGAGCTGTTGCTGTGGACATTGGGCGGCATGTATTAATAAGAAGACTGAAGTTTTAGGTGCATAAGACATGCAAATACATCAATTTTGGTGAGCACTTAATCCTCCCTAAGGTTTTTAAATATTGACATTGTTACTTCTAACTTTAATTTTGATCATTCGTCTATTAAAAAAATAGTTTAAATATATAAAATTATTAAATGATTTTTAAAAATCTTTTAATGACAAAGCAAATTGCAATAAATATATAAAATGTATCTTTTTTTTTGAATATGATGAACTATTAAAGTTGATGTTAAAAATTAATGATGTCGATAATTTAAAACTGAAGATACTTTGAGCGTTGAAACAATTCTTGCCTTCCTTTCGTATTTCCGGACGCCCGATATTTTGTAGGTTTAGGGACATGTACAAACAAAAACTGAAAAAAAAAAAGATAAAACTGGACTGCTGAGCTGCTGGCCCAACCGAGGAGCGGACGGCTCTGACCTGGCACTGAACGAGTGGACGAGTAATTCTTTTACTTTTACTTTCTGAAGGTTCATTTGCGTGCTGACAGCTGGTGCGCGGCGTGGGGGTCAGTTACAGTTACAGTTGCAAAAAGTCGGGATAGGGCGGTGCTAGCGCGGATGATATTTGCCCCACCGTATTGGTGTCGCCATGCTAAGATTGCTACTCGTAGTCGTAAGTGCAGGGTTTATGGACAGCTCATGACTGACAAATTTTTCGGGGTGTTGTGTTGTGTTGTGTTGACCGGGTGTAGTAGTTGTTGGATGGGTCATGCTCATGACGTCATGACTGACTACAGTTACTAAACGGTTTTTCCCGGCCCATTACGTTAGGTGTAAGCGAAGCTAAAGGTAACCTCTGGATCAGTCACTCACGGTCGCTGTGATGGGGCGTCGCTTTCTCGGTGGTGACTTGGTCGGCTTGTTTTGGAGTTTGGACTACAGTATTCTTGTACGCTCTCGCCACCCTAGGTCCCTAGCTTGGAGCTTGCGCTAAGGGACCATGGAATGGAGACTGCCGCGGCCGGGCAGCCAATTGAGCTGGCGTGCTTGCTCTCGATTATTCATTGTCAGTACGCGGTCGCTTAATTAATGTAGAAGAAGTCCTCCAGATCATCCACTTGTCCCTGCTAGTAATCCGGAAGGGGAAGGAAGAGGATGGGGGTCTCCCAGTCCCAGCCTCCCAGGTCGTCCAATTCGGCCGTGACGAACGAACATTCTGGGGCGCTCACGCTGATACGGTACTGCTCGCAGATTTCGTTCGTGTGATGTCATAGTAGTGTGTCTCTCTAGCTAGCTGCTAGGGAAAGGCCGGGACATGTGTGTATATATATAAAATGCTACGTAGTACTTACGTAGTAGTAGTATTTTTATTTCGTTCAATATCAACTGCGTCGACCAACTTTAGATCCAGCACATTATGCTATTACTACGTGTCCACAAGGTCGATTATACTACTACCCTTTGCTATTAATTAATAGTAAAAAAAATGTGGTTGAAAGGAAGAGATACGTCGTCCCTTGCAACAAATTGCAGGAGGGAGGAGTCAAACGCCCTGGATACGTGCATATCCAGGTAACGTATACTAGTAGTATGCGCCAACAAGCTCTAGTTGGACATCCCTAGCATAGCACAGCTAATATTGTTTGAACACATATAGAAAGTCCATGCGTTTCCGGTATGACAGGTCGATCAGACGATCGTGTCACATGTTCGTTTGGTGTAACTAAATACTAAGTAGTAGTGTTTAGGTTTTGAAGAAGGCTAGTGGTTTTTGAAGAATGTTTTATCAGATTTCAGGCATCAGTTTCAACTCACTCTACCATTACACGACGCAAGTCCCCTCCAGTTTCTTCTTACCAAAAAAAAACAGAACACGACTTTGAGGTCACACTTTTTTGTTTTATAAATGAGCTGTCCCTGCTCGGCGTTGCTGAATCACAGCATGGGAACAAAGTTTCTGGTGCTGAGTTGGCTGCTCGTGCCCACTTTTGTTTTGGTTTTTTTTTAAAAAAAAAAAATACTATCATTCTCACAAATTATACGTTCAGATTTCAAAATATACACAAGAAATTAACTAGAGCTAGAGATGCACCATCGACATACTCCTACACAGTGGTATGTACACGGCCATTACATGTAGCAGATCTAATAAGACAACTCAAAACATAAAATCGATGTTTCCTATAAACTACTGCTGATCAGTGATGATCAATAAAACAGATAAAAACAAATCTTTGGTCAAGATACAGGGGAAAACCATTTACAAATTGAATTGGGTGATCAGAATAACAGGGTCGCCGGCGTCGTAGCTAGCTACGACCTGTTGCGGCCGAGCGCGCGCTGCTTGAGCATCTGCGTGTAGTTGACGATGGAGTTGAGCCGCTGCTGCCTTAGGTCCTCCTTGAACTGGCGGATGAACTCCTCCGCCTTGGCGTCCACCTCGGACTGCCTCGCGTCATGCTCCCGCTCTGACTCCGGCCGCTGCCGCGCCGCCACGACCAGCGCGTACGCCTCTTCCATGCTCATAGCGTTCGGGTCGCCTCCGTCTTCCTCCCCGTCCTCTTCCTCCGCCTCTGCTGCTGCTGCTGCTGCTGCTGCCGCCGCCGCCGCTGGAGGGACCACGACGAGCGCACGCGACGACGGCAACCCGCTGTTGATGTTGATCATGGGTGACGACGTTGCCACCACCGCCGGCGGCTCCTCTTCTGTGTCTCCCGAGGTGGTGGCGGTGTCGGGCTGGAGGAACGACGACAGGCAGCCGGACGGGTAGGAGAATATGGACATGGAGCGGAGGCGCTGCAGCAGCGCCGAGGACGCCCTGCGCGTGACCGTGACCCCGCCCGCACCGGGCCGTGGCGAGACCAGAGACGGCCGCCCCGCCCTGGACAGCAAGGCGATGGCGAATACGACCGCGTTCAGGGCGACGAACCACACCCCCTCCGAGCCGAGCCACTCCGGCGCCGCCATCGTCGTCCTGGACTCCCGTTCGATCGGTGCCTTTGCCTTTTGACTGCTCTGCTTCGACTGCGGATCAGATGGAGAACGAAGCTCGCTCTGCTGGCTGGCTGTGGCTGGCTTGCTTGAGAACGAATGAAGATTGGTAGGACAGGACGGAGTATATATAGAGCTTTCGTTACTCGGTTTCGCCGTGGAAAAGTGGGATTTACTAGCTGCCGACGAGGTTGCAAGCGTGGACCGAGTTGTTTGTCCGGCCTGCACCCTTTTGCACGATTTTTGTATTTGCGAGAATTCACGAGAAAACTATTTATTACTGCTAATCAGGTACACAGTCCAAAGCCACCAGGTCGTCATGGTTTGCTGATCAATTTTAATGTTTCTAAAAAATTTTCGGGGCCGTGTTCCAAGATATTGCACGTACGTAAGCCATCACGGTTGTCTTGCTTGGTCGTCACCATGATGAGGTCACGAGTCGCGAGCAACGTTACACTGCTGATTATTTTTTGTGTGCTGACCGGGTTTAGTTAGATTTCATCGTACACATACACATGCATGTGTCGAGATACATACTATACAATACAATAACGATTGGAAGGCGGTGCACGCTAGCTGTGCTCTCCAGATCTTCCGGACTTCCAACTAAGCAATATTGTGTCATATATGTACGTCTCTCTGCTTAGGTATACTACCGGCAAATAACCTCCCCTCCCATGTGCTTAATAATAAGAGTTAAAAATCTCATGCTCCCTCTATCTCACACAGTTCCGTTCCGTTTGAGACTGTTGAGTTTGTTGACAAGGATTGTTCAACACGACGGTTCGAGTGCAAACCGGCGCGGCTGCGAGAGAAGACAACACCGGCCACAGGGCCGGCGCTGGTCCATCGATCGTGTTGCGTTTCAATTGATTAGCGTTGCTATAACACGTTGCCGTGCCGTGCCTAGTGTCGTGAGAGATTCCTGGGAATTACGGGGGAAGTCCAGCTGGTTGGTTCTCTGCTTGCTTCTTCGAGTTCCTCATCTCTTGCATGTGCCGTCGTTCCTCTGGTATCTGGACACTGGACCAGGGCATTACGCGTGCTACTGGCCGGAAAGCGGAAAGGGGCGCAAACACACACATTCTCGCTTCCTAGTCGACCGACCGGCTATGAATATGCTCTGGCGGCCGAGAGCGACTGAAAACGACACCCTTCACCTAGCTTCGTGTGTTCTTTCTTCTTCTTCTTCTTCTCGGTAAAACAAAAAAGATGAACCGCACATCAGATCAAAAAGTTATTATAGGGCTTATATAGATCTGAAAGTTTTAAGACCTATCGAAACACTCGTATCTGAAGTTATATCTTGATTGCGAGGAAATTAACCCCATGCATGATTAAAACTCTAAACTGAAATTATATATCTGATGACAATGTAACAATTATTCACTAGCTAGCTAGCCGATGGATGAAACCTTTTTTTTTTTTCCTCGGAATCAAAATTGAGAAACGATGCGACAAAGCATTAATTCGTTGCGCTAAAGAACTAACGAAACAACAAATCACCAAATCCACAAAAACAATGAATGATGCCACCACTCGAATTAACCCTCAACCTCATTATGCATGGTCATGGATGGATGAATCTACCATGCATTTCAGTTTAGAAAAGAGGAGGAGCCTAACTCGAGGTGGCATTGCCCCGCTGCGGGCGCCGCCGGCTCATCATCAGCCATGTTCTGATCGGCGTCGTCGTATTTCACCACCGCGGTCGCCGGTAATACCTTCTGTTCCGGCTGTTCGATGATGCCGCCGCCGCCGCCATGGGCCTGGCTGTGGTGTTCCGTCATCACCGGCAGGCCGTGCGGCTTCACGTCGTCGAAGGCGTCTACGAAAGGCGCCGCCTGGATCTGGCAGTGGTTCTCCAGCTGCTCGCGGAGCGTCGTCATGCCCCCCGACGACGACCCGGTCTGCGTGGCGCTGGCGTCGGAGTAGCAGAATTCGTGGCGCATGGTCGCGTCGTGGCTGGTGGCCTCTTCGGCGGGTGTCCCGTCGTAGCAGAAGTAGTCGTACAACGGATGCGGCTGCTGCTGATGCTGGTCCTGGCCGTGGTCGTCGACATTGACATGATTGAGGGCATTGTAACCGGCCTGCTGGTCAGCGACGACGGCAAATCCGGCAGCCCCAGCCTGATGCACGGGTTCCTGCAGATGCACTCCGCCGCCGCCGTAGAGCGCGTGCATCGTCATGGCCAGGTTGTTCTGTCCGGGCGCCGCCGCCAGCATGGGCGGGCCGGCGGCGAGCGGGTGCCCGCCGCCGCCGACCGCGGTCGCCGCCTGGCGGTAGATTGCGATCTGCTGGTGCAGGGCCTCGAGCTCGGCGTTGTAGAGGTGGATCTTGTGCTCGAGATTCTTGATGATGCCGACGCAGCCGTAGACGGGGTCGGCGGCGCGGGCCTCGGACTGGTAGATGAGCGCGCGCATGGCCTCCGGGCCGTACTCCGGGGAGATCCGCTGCAGCGTCTTCTGGATGTTTCGGACGCCGAAGAGGCGGTGCGCGTTGAGAAAGAGGCGCTGGTTCTCGGCGGGGAAGTAGGGCGCCAGCGAGCAGTCCGGGTTGCACTTGCGCCGCTGGTACTTGCACGCGGCGCAGGCCTGGTTCTGCCCGCTTCCGCCAGCGGCGGGCGAGGGGCGCGGTGAGGAGCGGGAGGATTGGGAGGAGGACGCGGAGCCGGGGGAGGCGGCCGAGCCGTTGGTGGTGGCGGTGGTGTCGACGTGGAGGAGGTGTGGTGGTGGCTTTGAGGAGAAGGAGGAGGACGATGACATGGTTACGCGCGATGCGCGTGCGCGGCTGCCGGCGAGGTCGGGGGCCTCGGCCTCGGCGTCGGCGTCGTCGTAGGGATAGGAGGGGCGGTAGGAAGGAGGGTGGGAATCGAACAGGCTGCGTGCCTCTCTTCCCTTGCCCTTTCTTCTCTCGCTCGATCGATCCTCCATCGATCAGCCCGAGAAAATAGAGTGGTGGCTATAAAAAGCAAGCCCCTGGACCGATCGCCAAACTACTAAGAAACAACCTGAATCCCCCTGATCCACGCACGCGCAGTCGAACAACCTTGAACTGACACTCGTCTCAAGGGACGATCAGGCTGGAACCGGTCGCCTGTTACTTGCAACAAGTCCGATAAACCCGTGGCCTCTGCATCGCAAATTCGATTTCTTTCGTAATGCCGTTCCAAGGTCTATTGGGAACTGTAATTGCCGTAGTAGCATTCCCTTTTCCTTTGTCCCTGATCTGCCAGTAAAAAAAAAAAAAAGAAGTATCGGGCATCATATGTTAGTTCTAGTCTAGACCTCTGATGATCACTAGAGATTAATCAAGTTTGTTGATCTGTGACGACGTGTATTCTACTTGCAATAATTTACTCCATGAAAAGTTTTGTGTCACTGAACCATTATATATGGGCCTCTGTCGTATGATTCGTCCCCCATCATATAGTAGTATTGCATATAACTGGTTACCTCATTCACTATTTACAATCAGTCAACCTCCAGCGCCCACCCGATCCAAAAAAGAAAAAGAAAAAGAAAAAGAAAAAACTCCAGCGCCCACAATAGCTTGGCGATGAGAGAGCGAGATAGACGCTTAGAATCAGTCAGTCAAGAGCCCAATACACAATGGCTTGGCGGCCAGGGGGAAGAGAGAAGCATGAGATTATTAAAATAATTAGCTAGGGTTGTTATATCATTTCCTCCAAGTGAGGCATGCAAATCATTAATAGTATCTACAAATCTAAGAAAGATTAAGTATGAAAAATAAAAGCCGCATTAAGAGGGCAACCCCTAGCAGGACTCCTATTCTTGGCAGCCAATGCTTGAGCTTCATGACAAGGGGAACGTAACAAGCTGTGTACATAACTCTGCGTGGGTCCAGATGGAGAACAAAAGGTACAGTACCAGTCAAAAAGTTACTATCAACGTGTCAATTAAAAGGGCAATCGACAGTAAGTTACTCATGCATGTGTACAAAACTCTGCTGCCCTGCGTAGGATTTTTCATGCATGCATTGTGATTTGTGAAGTAGCATCACAAGGACAATCGACAGTAAGTTCCAATTAAGATCGCAACCATCTCCTAAAACATGGCAAAAAAATTGTTATGTTTCCGTAAGAAACATGGTACGGAGAACTAACATTCTACTGGATCGAACTCGCAGAAACCACGTTTAAAATCGTCCACCATTTGGATTTCTTCTTCCTTCGAAAGCTTGCAGTTCCTCCAGTCTGCACGATCTGCCATGCTTAGCAATCCTGCTAAAACCTGCAGAAATAGAAAAAAAAGGGGGAGAAATACCGTCAGCTTGCTAAGCTCTTTGTTGTTTCATCGCTTTCAATCTACAAATGGACTCATGACGCACATACCTCACGCCCAAACTGGGCTGGAAACTTCTCAGTACTATTAATCTTATGCAAGAGTATTCTACCTTCCGGGAGCTCAACATAAAACAAACTTGATTTGCCTTCACACTGAGTTTTCAATGATTCCCTGCCTTCAATAGCCTCACCATCTGTAAAAACAGATAACTCAACTCTAAAACAGAAACAAAATATTACAGTAGTACCTATCTGTTCAGCTGGTCAAACCCTCAGGTGCTGAATTTTCAAACAATACAGCTTCAAATAAAAACATGAATATTAACGCCAGTTTAATCCAGCCAAATCACCAACAAAGAATGTTAAAGCTAATAGTTTGTTGTATACTTCAGTAAAGGACACAAAACAGGACTCAATGCATTACAACAATAAAGGCTGTCATAAAGCACAGCAAAAAACTGTATTAACATCTCTTAAGAAGCAACACTGTTTCCTTCCCTTCCATCAGAATCTTACATATACACTGCACAAGTGCAGATTAATCTATTATCTTTTACTATAAAGTACTGAGGTAATGAAATAATTGTTTGTGATAATGTATTCCCTTATGGAGTAGTTGATCAATGGGTGGGTGGGTGAGCTTTTTTTGGGGGGGGGGGGGGGGGGGGTGAGGATCCTCACCTGGATTCACCACTGAAAATTCAAATCCAAGTCTTTTGGCTGCTAGATGGAAAATCTTTTTAACAGCATCTGCTTTGGATGATGGCACTGGAACAACCTAAGCAACAAATTTGGTGGGTACAACGTAAACATGATATTATGATTTTGCACACCCGTCTGCACAGGCTGGATGAAAGTTTCAGTTTCCAAATCATGCTGAAAATATCCTTACCTGAAGGTTAGCATGGCGGGACTGCTGTGAAACCCACTCAAAGTATACTGCTACCTTTCCTTGCTTCTCAAAGTACTTATTCAGGGCACTCTTATATCTCCCAAGTTCTGCCTCTGCTTCTGGAGGCATCATTAGTGTGTTGGGGCAGTGTTCAACTGGTATCATTAGAACATGGTCTGGAACAAGCGGCCCCTTTGCAAGTGCACAATAATAACTTTCCCCAATACTAATGACAAGATGTGACTCAACATCTGGACTCGACAAGCAGAACCAGCATCTGCTCTCCACACGCCTTCGCTCACTGGAGTTAATAAATATAAAATGAGGTGAATTCCACAAATGAATGCATAAAAGGTATGACACAGTCAGGTAGACAAATAGAAAGAAAGAGATTTGAACCACTTTTCTCACCTACGAGGTCTGGCATCTCTTGCAGTTGCATCCTCCCCTGAAAGGCTGTGGGCAAACTTGCATTCTGGACCCCTTTCACATTTTCCCTTGTTTAGAAAGTCAAAACATACATTTCTACTATAATGCTCCATTGCCTCCTCATCGTGCCTATAGTTACATTTATTGCCTCGCGGACAGGACCCTGACGATGTAAATTTGAAGCACAATCTGCCCCATTCAGCTTCCCCTTGCTTTTGTCGCTTCACATCATAACGCCAATATTGCGCATCATTGTTTTCAGCTGGACGCTTTGTAGCGTCTTCAGTAGGTATTGAATTTATTGAAGCAACATATGGTGATAAAGTAGCATTTGGAGGCCGGGCATGGAGATCAGCACTGGACATTGTAGATGCTGGAGTAGGAGAAATCGCATGAATAAATTTCTGAAAAGTGTTGAAATGAAGGACAACAAATTAATGAATTTAAATTACTATGTGACTGCAGTATATCAACAAAGCAATACATTTGAAGCAACACTATCTATGCAGTAGGTAATAATATAACTCGAAAGTAAAGAAATAGTACTTCAGGATGTGTATGGAGATTTGAGCAACAGATAAGAAAGTTATTCTCAAATGCCAGATGGACAGAGGTCCACAAGGAAGGTTTTGAATAATAACAGAGTTGCATCAGAGGGAAAAAAAAAAGTACAAATATGAAACAGGAGAGCATACCTGCTTCTCTTTGTTGCCAACATTTGCAAGTCCAATAAAACGTGTAACATGTGCAGCAGTATCATTGATATAAGGGTCCCTTGAATAAAATACACCTTTAGTACCAGCAATATGATATCTGCATAATAAACAAGTAATGTCACAAATTTGGTGTACATGTCCAGCCGACTGTTATACCATACGTAAACCGTGGAAATGAAATGATTGCTTTAGCAAATCAGTATCTTTGTATGAAGATGGAAGCCAAACCTTGGCTTAATTTCAGCAACCAATTCAGCAACAACAGGATCATATCCATCGGGATCCAATATCTGACTAGGCACATTGGAAGTATCAGCCCCATTGGTCACTCCGGTAGGCCATTCATTAGTGCAATCAAAATATAGTCAAGGAAACCTAGCAAGCAAACTTGATGCATCCAGAATAGATGTCAAATCAAAGCGATAAAATTTAGTAGTAATAGAGAAGGAAAGGATATGTAAGGAACAAGTCGACGACACCCGTCTCCTCTGCAAGAGCCCGCAGGGCATCAACATCGTCCTGGGTGTAGCATCCAGGCCCTCCTGGCCCCTTTCTACCCGACAAATAAACCACCGATAAACCTAAAACAGAATGGGAAACAATAATGTTTGCAAGTGCCAAGATCAAGCGTGATGTTTCATAACATTTCATGCATTGTTGCACAAATGTTCAACGATATTTCAGTCATCGATAGGCTTCAACATTTTGAAGTTTTGAGGAAGGGAAGCACACGTCCATCCGTCCCAGTATAGTGCAACATTTTGGAGACCGCTACAATGCTGAAATTTAACAAGGAAAGGGCAGCAACTCTCTTGGTCTTAGACTTGTAGATCAGCAGTAGACTAGCTAGAGAACACACCGTGGAGGGTGAAGCGGTTGCTGCCCCTGAGCCAGAAGAGGTTGGGGCATATCTCGATGCCGCCGGGGGAGAAACCCCTCGCGGCGGCAGCGGCCTTCGACAGCAGTCGCGGCGCGGCAGGGCCGTAGTCGCCGGTGAAGTAGGTCGGGACGGGCACGGCGGCGCGCCCCTCGATGTAGTCCGCGACGTCGCCCTCCGCGTCGCCGTCCGGGGAGAAGAACTGCCCCACGCAGAGCAGCGCGTGGAACGGCCCCGTCGACTGGTTCACCTGCGGGCGTGCATCGCGGGGAGTGGAGTGAGTCACGTGGTTGAGTAGAGCATGAGAGTGATAGAGAGCGCGGTGCGTACCGATTTGACGCGCTTGAAGAGCTGGTGCAGGCGGCCGTGGGCATCGCCGGCGAGGAGGATGCGCGGCGGCGCCGGCGGGGTGGCGGCGGCCATTGGAGCGGTGGGTTTCGGCGTTCGGGAGACGACAAACGGAGCGACGGACAACACTTGCTGATCCCGTTAGTAGTAAGTACCCCGAGTCATTGGGCCTGAACATGGGCCATGGAACACCCTCGTGCGTTTCGTTTTATTGGGCCAGGCTTTGTAGATTTCGACTTTGCCAGGCTTTGTTGTTTGTTCCTCCAGATTACTATTCGTATAACACGGAAGCCATGTCCTACTCGTAGTGGACACCTGTTGCAAATCCCTCCCTATCTATAAAACACAGACAGGAATACAGAATAGACGATACCAATGTCCACAAAAAAAAAAGGCATGGAAGAACAGCAGAAGAACAAGAGGAGCGCTCCGACACCAATGTCCGAGGGGGTTGTCATTGAGATCCTAGCGCGTCTGCCGGTGAAGTCCCTCTTCCGGTTCAAGTGCGTATGCAAGGCCTGGCGATCCCTCATCTCCGGCCACTTTTTTATCCGAAAGCAGCTCGAGTGTTCCGCTTCCAGATGGGAGCAAGACCCGGCGCTCATGCTCAGCCCTGCCCCCGTGGAGGGAGAGAGAGCAAGACCCGGCCGTACTCAGCGTCGTCATCTGTGGGGTTTCGGACGCAGTATTTACAGCGACCTCCGCTTCTACCAGTGGCGATAGAGCGCCCCCGATCAGGCAAGCTTCCTGCACGCGGAGAGGTTTTGACGGCCAGTTCGACTGGCCGTGCTGCTTCGTGCACTGCGATGGCCTGGTGCTCGCTCCCACCGACGACGCCACCCTTTACCTCTTCGACCCGGCCACCAGGGAGTGCATCACGTTGCCGCCCAGCAGTAACAACAGCAACGAGACGCGACAGTGCCATTGCGCAGGCCTAGGCCTGGATCCATGCAGCGGCAAGTACAAGGTGGTACAGGCCTTCTTCTGCCGCCGATCGTCGTCGTCGTGGTCGATGGGGATGGAGGTGTTCACCGTCGGCGACGGCGGCGATGATGCTTGTTGGAGGAAGACTAGGCACGATCCGCCCTACTCTATTTGAAGATGGCAGACTGTCCTCACCGTGAAAGGGTTCATGTTCTGGCGCATCGACGTCGATGAGCAACAACAAAATAAGCTGCGACGACGAGGTCTCCTCCGCCTCAGCCTGGCCGACGAGTCCTTCGGCGTCACGGGACTGCCTCGGTAACATCTTCGTGCTGGATGAGTTGCGCGGAGGCTTATGCTTGATTGCCTTTGCCGACCCAAAAGTAGATACGACTCTGGCAGTCTGGACAATGCCGATTGATGACGACGACGCCGACGAGGGGCAGGGTCAGTGGTTGAGAAGCTACACCATCCACCTCGGCCTCCGGAGCTTTTGCCGGCCGCTGGCTGTTCTTCCTGACGAGGCAGCCAATTATTGTTATGTGATAACATCAGCGTCTACAAATATGACTTGTTGGCAAAGACTGATGATGGTAATAAGGTAACTTTAGTGTGTGAGATGGATCGCATCAGCTACAAGGGTCCTCAGGAAGGAATACGGAAACATGCACAGTGCATAAACGTCAAGCCCTACACGGAGAGTCTGGTCCGAATTTCTGCTTAATTAGGTAGTACCTGCTTGGATGCCTTGTAGTATATATATACATGCATCTTTATTATTAGTAGTAGAGTAGTAGCTTGTAGGAAACTCTAGAGATAAAATTCGATCGTTTATTTTTTTGCTTTTACTTGTAAAATCTGGGTTGTGGCTGGGATAATCCAGCTATAGTTCAAAACACAAAGAGGCCTTGCAACGAAATTATATATGCTGCTGGTTGCCTTGGTGGGTGGTAGCTGACGTTCATGGAGGAGATGTCAGCGGTTCCATGTCGTGCCTTGGGGGCCTTGCCGGCACCACCAATAGCAAGTGAGTTCACTGCCACCGCGCTCCGGTTGGACGTGCATTATTGATCAAGACATTCTAAGCATTTGTCTTTAGATTATTGATGCCTTGATGGGCAGCGTGGGTATCAACAAAGTGGGCACTAGTCGCTTCATCCAAAGTGACTGCTACTATAGTATTCGATCTGCTTTGTGACCACAACAAACATTATTAATTTTAATACAGTATGTAGCAGCAAATAAATGATAAATATCTAAAACATAATAATAATAATAATAATAATAATAATAATAATAGTAATCCACGTAACAAGTAAGTTAGTGTGAAGCATTATAAGTATTCTGTAAACAGAAAAATTTAAAACTGGTCTGAATCCCGTAGCACCAACTGTTACGGGGTAGATAAAACTCTGACTACGTATGTATAGTCCAAAATTAGGTAACACGGTTCAAACAGTAGTAGAAGCTGAAGGCGACGAGGTAGGTAATCCAAAAGGGGCACACGCAGAACAGTAACAGAAAGCCTTGGGCTCACGGACGCGGACTCACTCGGCTGGCAGGCAGAGGCCACAGAACCTCCACTTCCACTCCATGACTGCGTGTGTGAGCACCGGGGAGCACGCTGGCAGAGAGCGTTCGGTTGAGGCACACGGGCCGCTGGAGTCGACGATGGACGGACGGACGATGGATCGTCGACGGCACTGATGATGAGCTGCCCCCATCACATGTGGACCGATCCTTTATTAATTAAGCAGCGGCAAACCACCGTGATGCCAGCCAGCCAGCTACGCGATCCTGCGCGCGCGCGCGCGCGCACGAACAGGGCAAAGATGCACTGTGGCCAAGGAGAGGACCATCTATAGATCGTCGTCGGGTAACTGTTCGACCGCCGAGGCGCCACGGAGCACGGACTGACCGACTGTTCTTGACGGGTCTCATTCCTGCGTGAAGAAGAAACGGATCGGCCAGCAGGCAGGCAGGCTCTTTAAAGTTTCACCTACTATTAATGTAGTAACTCGGTGTGTGGTGCCCAAAACTTGCGATCGATCGATCGATCGCAAGTTGTGCGAATGTAAGCAACCGTACTCATCATCATGGAATGGCAACCACACGACCACCCAGAGGAAGCAGCATCCACTGTTCTCGACGATCTCATAAAACTGCTGTTTGGTACTACGAATGCCGCCACTGATCTGATCTCATGTCTGCTCACAACCACCCTTCTTCTGGCTTGTTGCTGCTGCTTCCGAACCACAACCCCAATCCGCAACCAGTGGGCGCCGCACCGCGGTTACGAACCAGAACGTTCTTCCATTCCATGTCCTAGCAGTCTAGTACGCGGTTTCCCCTTGCGTTGCATATTTGCACTGGCCGCCATTGAATTCCTTGGCAGGGCGGGGGTTGCGATTTACCCCACAGCAGTTAAGGTGAGCGAGCGAGCCCCAGCTGTTCTCGTTGGGTTGCTCTGAAACGAACCCCGCTTGAGGTCTCGAGGAGGGGCGGCCCAGCAGGCCAGCACAGCACAGCACAGCACAGCCGTGTTATTAAAAGCGCCAAATCTAATCTACTGCATGCATCCGAGATCCCCTTGCATTTCATACTACTACTTCCTACTACTACTACGGTCAGGGGTGCTTGAAAGAGCGACCTGCTGTCAGGCCAGGCATCATCATCAATGTGGGTTGTGTGCTCGAAACGGGACGGGAGGCCGCCTCGACTGACTACTGAATGACTGACTCCACGGTGATGAAAGATGAAAGGAGCGTTTGCATCCAGCGGGGATGATGGGCTCGGCTGGCACCTTGCCTGCTTACCATCAATCATCACCTCATCAGTGGGGCGGAGCAGCCTTCAGCGAAAGGCCGGTAGCACTGAAGTCGGTCAAAAAACGAGTCTAATCGCGAGCGCGAGGAGTTCTTGAAGCGCCTGCTTCAGTCAGCAAGAGAGAGAGAGACCCCCCTGAGAAAAGGAGCTCCATCGCCCATCCATCCATCACCATGACAGAAGACGACGGCTAGTACTACTGTACCAGCGAACCGCCCCGGCGAAAGTTCTGCTGTCAGTTTGCTTACGCGAATGCGAATTGATAGAAAAAAAAAAAGGTAAGAAGAGTAAACACTCTTTATTTCACCTAATTCGCCGGCAGCATCAATGTAAACCGAGTCTTGTGCACTCGTTCATGTTCATCACTCACTTCACGCGCCCTCCTTTCTTTTCTTGCCGCGTGAGGTTAAAACGACCCCTGCCCTGTAATAAAACACGGTGCACTTAGTTCAGGTTCTTCTGTCCCTGCGATGGCACGACCAGGACTCTGCTTTGACTCGTGAGTCGTGACGGGTAGGTTGGGAAATCATATGAAGGCTTTCAGAAAGTGTGTATAACCTCCATCCGTAGCCACCAGAAAGCTTTTTCATTGACAGAAGAAAGAAGATGCAGTACTGCTACGGTGATATGTTCTGTATCGTTTTTATTAAAAAGAAAAACTTACTGTACGACATAGTATAGTAGTTACTTCTTGTCACATCTTCATCACAGTATTTACATTAAGTATGTAATTGCCTCGCAAAAAAAAACAGATGCTATGAAATGTAATGTCATACTAGTATGAGAGCATGAAAATAGAAATACACAAAAAGAAAAGAAAATCCCGTGGAGATGTCTCTATTTCCCCAAACCCGGCCGCTGACACGTAAGCAACACAGCATTATTAGGTTCTAACGAAAATGAAAAGAAGGATGTGCCGTACATTTTGTTGATGGCTGCAACGCTTTTTCTGGCGAGTTCCAGGAAAGACTTTGGATTTCACTATATTTAGTACTGTATTTTACAACTCATATCAAAGGTTGCAGGGTCATGGAAAGAGAGCAGCCTCTGAAACGGTTTAGACGCCTCTTTCAATTCATTCACTCGTTTCTTGCGCATCAATTGTTTGCTGGAAAATAGGCAGCGGCAGTTGATGATGGTGATGTGGATACTTGCTTAATTGTGTTCCCGGAATATGGAGTCGAGAGAGTACATACGGATATGTAATTATGTTTTCTTAATAGTCGAAAGCGACAGCTGCTAAGCTTCAATGGACAAGAAAAGCCAAACACCATACTTGTACCTGTGTGTAGCGAGACTTGCAAATCTTGTACTAGTATTATGCAAAATGCTTATTCCCTCTCTAACCAAACGAAGCATGTGTCATTCAATTCTCCACTAGTACCATTTAGCACAGTGTTTTTCCATGGTCAGCTATACGCCACTCGTATGAAAAAGGACAGGCGACATGAATTCTATCTGCACACCAGATTGGAAAACATTTAGATCGACCAAATTCAAGCCTACATTTGGCATCAATGGACTTTCTGTTATTGTTTTCCTTTAAAATGAAATGTACTCTCGCTAGTTGTTACAACGGACGGAGTACCATAACAGTAACAGTAATGACTTGGCATCTAACAATAGTAGTCTAATACCACACAAATTTGTACACATCAGGTTCGACTAGATGTACCGTTCTTTAACTTTCCGGTCTTGTTTCATTGTAAAATGCTTACTAAAAGTTACTGTACTCACTGCAGAAAACAAGATTGCGTTTTACCGCATACGTGACGAGAAAAAAAGGGATAGGAGTTGTTTGGATACCGTTATAGAAAAAGTTTTAAATTAGAAAATGAGACATTATATCATGAAAAATTTAAAGTAATTGAAACATGAGGTCTATACCTCATGCTAGACTTCTTCCAAAATATGAGAGGAGACTTTGCTATCCTTCGATAAATAGAAATATTCCTTTGATTCAAATCCTTCATTTTCCCACCACCTTTCCTTTGTTACAAAAAGACAGTAGTAACTTTGATGTTAACCATGATTTATAAGCACAAACTTCCAGGGGATATACTTGCTGATGCTTTCAGATGGCAGGAACCATTTTCCACCATTGGTTTTGAAAATAGCACTACCCATCTGCAACTGTCACTCACGAATGGCAGCACGTACATCGATTTAAAAATGAAGCTAGTAACAGATCAGAAGGAAAATAATGATAAAATTTGTGAGCTCAACCAATTGGCAAAAACACAGGTACAGGGAAACAATAAAGAAATCCAAGTAGAAAGAGAGAGCCGACTGTCATTCTTGTAAATGAGGGGTGGTGGGTACCTTCGCCGCAGCTTTGTGATGGTTGGTTGGTTGATGAACTCCATAAATCCCGGTTGTACCAGAGCAGTGCTCCCTCGGCATTGAATAGCCCTTACTGCAGCTGGTGAGCTCTCTTCAATGCAGGCGCAGCACTCTGTTGCCTTCAATCCCTCCAATGCCGCCCGTCTACATAAACCAGTTCGGACGCGGTAAGCAAGCTTGAGAGGGTGGGTAGCAGGAGATAGAGGAAGGGGACAGGTCGAGCAGCTAATCTCTTCTTGGAGAGAAGGGAAAGAAGAGTCCTCATCCTCATCGTATCAGGTGCTTCAATGGCGTTCAGCAAGAGGGTGATGTTCTTCTGCGAGGTCTTGGCATGCCTCTGCTTCTTCAGTTTATCTCAAGGTGCGTGAAACTCCTCTTCGTCAGATTATCCGAGCCTTGACATTGGGCGAGACAATCTTCTTCCTCGGAAATCGGAATCGGAACGCCTCCGGTTCACCTCTTCGGTGAAGACTATTCTCTCTTAGCAATGCTGCATCTACATGTCTCCATCTTCTACTTTGTGCTTTCTGTTTTCCTTTCGAGCTCTTCAAAACCACTCTCTTGTATGTGCGCCTTTCATCTTCCCACATTTTAGCTGCAATTTCCTCTTTCCTTGTGATCTGCTGTTGGTTTTCGGTACTTCCGTTTCAGAATGCTGAAGTGGCTGACCATCGATCAGAGTAATACTATTAGTTACTTGTTAATAGTATATTCAATAAAGAAACGGTCTGGAAGAAATAGCGAAAGGGAATAAAAGATCTACTAGTACGTAGTACTACTATCTAGTATTATCTCATCCAGGGTGTCAGAACCTAATATCAAGAGAGTACGTAAGCTCAATCAGATATTCAGATTACACATTTATTTAGTAAAACTCATGAAAATGATTGAGATAAAACTGGGAAAACTTACAGCAGAACTCAACAGCCTAAGCTTCAGTTATGGATGACAGGGTAACATTTGTCCTCTGCAGGCAAGAATCATTTCACCTTGAAGGATCTCCCTCCCCTTCAGAAGGCCAGCAGCTTCCGCGCAGGTTGCCCAACAAGATACGACTATATCATCGTCGGTGGGGGCACTGCTGGCTGCCCTCTGGCGGCGACATTGTCGCTGAAGTACAAGGTGCTCCTGCTGGAGAGGGGAGGCTCTCCGTATGGCAACCGCAACATCTCTTACCTGGAGAACTTCCATATTGGGCTAATGAATATGGCGCCGGACTCACCGGCACAGGCCTTCATCTCCACCGACGGCGTCATCAATGCCCGGGCAAGGGTGTTGGGTGGCGGCACCTGCATCAATGCCGGCTTCTACAGCCGGGCCAGCTCAAGGTATGCAATTAGATGCACCACGATAATGATACATTTAGTACCATTATCGTCCACACTGATTGTGATTGCTCCCTCTGTACATGACAACAAGTAGGATTTTACCCCCTTCACCTTTCCTTTTTTACAACAGACCAAATTGGCTTCACTGAAAAGGGCGCATAAGATAGCAAACTGCAAAAGTAATCCAATACTATCAAGTTAGCTTAAGAAGTACTTTTTTTTTTCACCACCATTATAGCCTAAATGCATCAAGCAGCGCGCTGCCGCGTTCACTAGCCACTTTCAAGTCAGTAATAAAAGCTCTACGGTGAATAGAGAGCAGTGGTAGCGCCGTTAGAAAATACAGTATGTGTTAAGGTCTGCTTGACTGCTGGCATCCTGGCATTACATGCAGCCATTACTCACTCTGCATTTTGGCAGTCCGCTCTCTGCTGAATCATTCGGCAATAACATGAGAATACCCACCTTTAGTGGTATAAATCACTTAATACTAATAGCATCCAGCTAACCAAGATTTACTGACGAATACTATGGCTATAGCCTACAGCCACTAGTATAGTTCAGTGGCCTAATCACACAAGAGAGACCACAGAATGGAATTTAGGCGTGATGACACAAGAGAGGTCACCGAATGGAGTTTAAGACATACTTAGGCAGCTAAATGACCATACAGAAACAGAGGCAACATACTCAATACCAGTCAATATTGTACTCTACCAGATGTCTTTCGTCCCCTGGAACATCAGGTTCTGGTTGGAGCTGTTCTGCTTTTAAGAGCAATCACAGGACAGTTCTAAATTAGCGTTATTTTCTAAGAATTAGCATATAACGGAGTGTTAGGTGGATAACCTGAATAATTTAAAGAGAAACAGTCAGATACTACTATATTAGCGTGCACTGAAGTGGTTCAGCTTTGGTGGTGCAACTGAGCAACTAGTCTGCAGGTAATACATGCTGTGGGGTTCTCACAGAATAAAAAACATATGTGCACTAGCACTACCTCGTGTTTCTTGTCAGAATCATAATACTGCAACAACAGCCTAGATTTGAAAGAGGCAATAAAACAACTTCACATGAGGCTATAAATTGCTGTTTTGATGCTATGGACTAGGCTAACTGTGTTGACAGGACAGATTGAGAAATAACCAAAGCCCAGTACAGCTAATGCCAACTAAAACTTGCATAAAAAGACTAGCAAAATATGTCGTTTTTAATTTTCATGAATATAAAATAGAAAACTTCAACAATCACTATACACACTGTCTATTTTTCATATATTCCTGTTTGGTTATTAAACAAACTTCAACTAACATACCTTGTTTCCTTGTACAACAGCTTTGTGCAGGAGGTAGGTTGGGATGAGGACCTTGTGAATGAGTCCTTCCCCTGGGTTGAGGATAAAATTGTCCAGTGGCCAAAGATCGCACCTTGGCAAGCTGCATTGCGGGATGGACTGATACAAGCTGGTGTATCTCCTTTCAATGGGTATACCTATGATCATATTTCTGGAACAAAAGTTGGGGGCACCATTTTTGATGAGACTGGATATCGCCACACTGCTGCTGACTTACTTGCAGCTGGAGATCCTAGCAACCTAAAGGTGCTGCTTCATGCTAGTGTGCACAAGATAGTGTTTGACTCACTACAAGGTAATGGTTACCCATGTTCTATATGTATTCAACCTTGCATCAGCTATGCTGTATAATTGTATTACAAAGCAGTAGAAATTTGAATCAATTCATTCATTTTCATAAACATTTTATCGATGCAGGACGACTGAAGCCAAGGGCTATCGGTATCCAATTCACTGATGAGAATGGACGATTTCACCAGGCACTTCTAAACAATAACAGAGATAGTGAAATCATTGTATCTGCTGGTGCAATTGGTAGCCCCCAGTTGCTGCTGCTAAGTGGGATTGGACCCAAGAATGACCTCAAGAATCATAACATCCCTGTGGTTCTCCATAACAAATACGTGGGTAAAGGGATGGCTGACAACCCTATGAACTCCATCTTCATACCCACAAAAAGCCCTCCTCGACAGTCGCTGATTGAAACTGTTGGAATAACTGAAGCTGGTGTGTTCATTGAGGCTAGCAGTGGTTTTGGTCAGTCATCCGAGAGCGTCCATTGCCACCATGGAATCATGTCCGCTGAGGTCTGGCGTCAATTGCTTCCCTAACAATTTCTAATTGTGCACTCTTTCCACACGTTTCATATTGTTTTCTGAATTCTGATGCCTTGTGCACAGATTGGGCAAGTAAAATAGGTAGTTTACCACTTACGGCACATGCAAATAGGAAACCTGCTTCCTCCAGCAGGCATGCATATCAACTCAGACAATTCTTAAGTGCATCTAGCAATTCATATCTCACTATATAAGAACATAATTTGCCAATGGATATACAGGTGTCAGTGTTTTCATATATTTGAAAACAAAGTGGCTGTAAACAATAATTAAAATCATGTTTGTGCTAGGATTTAATCTTGAAGTGAAACAAAGAAAAGCAAATCTGAATCTTGTATATTAGGTGAACCTTGTAAGTTGCAATCCAATTGCAGCTGACACCATACTTTCAATGACCATGTTCAAAATTTATCCCCTCTTTGGTGTTATTCGTCCAATGCTTACCAGTTACAACACTATATTACTTCATGCAGATTGGACAGTTGTCTACAATTCCTCCAAAGCAAAGAACCCTGGAAGCAGCCCAGAAGTATGCTCATACCAAACTTAATTTACCTAAAGAGGTATTCCAAGGTGGTTTTATCCTCGAGAAGATTGATGGACCAGAGTCAACAGGACATCTGGTCCTTACAGACACTGATGTCAGGAACAATCCAGCAGTTACCTTCAACTATTTCAATCATCCACATGATCTCAACCGTTGTGTCTACGGTATCAAGACTATCGAGAGGATACTCAAGACAAACCGTTTCTCTGAACTGGCTGCAAATGGGGCTGGATTTTCAATGGAAAGGGTGCTCAATATGAGCGTGCAGGCCAATGTAAACTTGATACCTAAGCATACAAATGATACAGAATCCGTGGAGCAATTTTGCAAGGATACAGTAATAACCATCTGGCACTATCATGGAGGGTGTCATGTAGGGAAGGTGGTTGACCAGCATTACAGGGTGCTTGGAGTTACAGGTCTCCGTGTCATTGATGGCTCAACGTTTTCTAGATCGCCAGGGACCAACCCTCAAGCTACTGTCATGATGATGGGCAGGTACCTCACATACATGGAATTTTAATTATTTGTCCACAAATAAATTTTAGCTAAACCTATGTTTAGAGACTGAATTACTTCTTGTGACATTTCATTGTCAGATACATGGGGGTGAAGATCTTAAGGGAAAGGCTTGGACGAGCAGCTGGAGTATAATTGGTGCATGGACATCGCCTTTAATTATGTGTGACCTAGGAAAGAAATTACTAATTTTTGTGGGATCCAGAATGAATCACCTAAGAAAGATAAGCTTGGAGTTTCATCTGTACCCAGTAAACAACTGTCTAATATGATTGTAGACTAAATGGTTGATTCACACATCTTCTTTTTCTTGTTAAGCGTATTGTGAGAAACAAGCTCTCGAGAACTGCTCATGATCCTATTTCAACACAACAGTTTGAGCTTGATTTACGATGCCACATGTCCACAAAGTAAAACTTAAATGAAAAATGCCATGTCATTTAAATCAATAACGTAACATAAGTTTACCCTTTCGAGGGGGGAGAATGAAACAAAGCTCAAAGCAGAGAGTTAAAAATGTTACATTTCACGATGAAATTATATAAACTTCCTACGAACGGCTATAAGATGAAACAATGAGTAGATTCGTAAGAAAACAATTCTAGAGCCTTACAGGTATCCTGAGACCATCGTAACTAAGCTGGATGTCCAGCCCCTCTGTTTCCATCAGCTTGGCAAGATCATGGTTTACTTTCTCATGGTCCATTAAGTGCATCATACCTGAAGATATCATTCAGTTCGACTGATCAATAGCAATACGATGTCAGACATATAAATGAAATATGATCAAAGTAAACACTAGAGGCGTCCATGTTCATTAGTCAAACATGAGCATCACTTGATTTTCATGCTTGAGAAAATTGAGGTATCAATATTAGTGGTTCGAAGTGTTGCTGGACATAAAAAAATTGTTTACTCTTTAATGAAAGATAATATCATATAACAGCCAAAAACTACAATAACCACAACATAACAGTCATAGTAAGTATCTATGCAGCACATCCCCAAATATCTAGCAGAATTCTTTAGAGATAATGTCTATTGGATAGCTATTAGCTTCACCATTCTTTCCTTTCCTTTTCGAAATGAAACCCCAACCAAGTAGTTTTTTTTTTCTCTCTTTTTTCAGGTTGTGAACTCTACAAAAGTGACAATTTTATTTATCCAACTGCACAGCCTGCTCAAGAGAGTTATGCTTCAGTAAACCCAGAGCGACACGAGAAGACAGTGAACTGAAAAATAAAAGATATTTTGATGAAATTTTATCTATGAGTTTACCATAGAAATATGAATATGATTAGTAAATCAGGCCCTACCAGTAAACAATGTTTTCTTTGGTTTGATTTTCCTAACTTCCTCAAGGGCCTGCATGGTTAAAGAGAAAATAAAAAAATAGTGGAAGGAAGACACTAGCAAGCCAAGAGCTATAACAGAATAACTGCAGAACTAACCCTTGGTAGTCCAAAGTGCGTTGAAGAAGAACGGTCAGGTCTTAAAGCATCCTATATAAAGCGATCATACAAGCAAGTTAAATCGAAACATATTCAACCTCAATATTTAAGAACGATGCAAAGGAAGTAAATTATCAGGAAAACCAAAACATGATAAGTTTACAGCTTTCCGATGAATGAAGTACTTCAGTATGAAAAAAACCAATAAAAAAAAAATGATACCAATATCAGAAGTTCACAGTTTTCCATAAGTTTGTAGGTTTCTTCAGGTATATCACTGACATCACTGCAATCATAGTAGTTTAGACAAGAGGCCTTGCATCATCACATTCATTATAATGACTTGAATCTAGAACTGAACTCAGGCGTACCTTATGTAGCATATATCACCAAAACGAAAACCAAGAGAACGGTAACCCTGACCATGCCAAACAGGCAATGGAATTACCTGTAATGAAGAGTTCATAGCTTCAGCAAAGTAAATTAAGTATTTCCTTTTCATTCATGGGTGTATAAATAGAAGGGAAGCTAAATGATTACTTAAAAGTTACAGAATAAATGATAACCCACTGACAGATTGACTAAAGTTAACATGCTGCTGAAGTGATAAGGGTCCCACTTTGCATCAGGTAGTTACTCTAAAGCTAATTTATTCAAACCGGAGAACTTCAAATTGCACTATACACATATTAAACTAAAAAAGGGAGTGGTGTCTTATACGACATTCCACTGAGTTGAGATGGAAAAAAAAAACTCTGTGCTAGAAGAAAGAAAAAGATAATTAGTTGGCAGTAATAGAGTAATAGTATGCGGTGTTGCGGTTACTTCTTACTAATAATAATTTCAGATTACAAACCTCAAGATTATGAACAACAAACGGTTCTTCCTTTATAATGTTGAACTGCAATGCCGAAACCGCAGCTCCAGGTATAACAACACTTGTGTCAATCAAATAATAGTGAGTCATCTTCATTACCTGGCACGAACAGGGAAAGGGGCAAACAAAGAAAGAAATATGAGCCATATTTTACGATCAAGACAAAAACAAAATAAAAGGCAATATTGTTTTAATGGATATTTTATTTGACATATGAACTGCTTTATGATACCAGTCAACATGGATAGGATGATCTGTCATGTTAGCATTGATTTTCTTTAGGGCTGCTATCCTTCATATTCTCCTATGTCCTACGCATTCATTGAAATAAATTAAAAAGAAGACCCAGAAAAATAAGATGAATAATTTACAAATCCCAACCTCATAATCACGTTCTGCCACATATATTGGGATCAATGGCTGGACGTTGTTTGTCCAATCACGAAGACAATCAAGTCCTGCACCATAGTAGCAGATATCTTTATATCGTTCCTTTTTGTAAGAAGACCAAAAAAAAAAAAAAGAACCAACATTATTGTCCAGCTTAATACAGACACTAAAGCTGTTTGCTAAAAGTTAAGATAGGACTAAAAAAGGTTGGTGAAGTAAAGGTTACAAACCTCCAATGGCGTCAGCATGAGAATGTGTAATAATGACAGCGTCAATTGTCCTCAACCTGAAGATGAAAATTCTATAAGCTCACACATCATGACCATCTTCAATAGAAACAAGCAATGAAAATTCTATAAGTTCAGGGACAGTACCCAAAAATTGGAAACCACTGGAGAGCAGAGTGATATAAGAATCTGATAAAGGAAACAAGGCGCAAGGTCACTAATCCGAATGACATATCAAATAAGCAACTATCATGTCTCATGATGCAAGCTATGTGTGCATACTTGCCAGCGTCGACGAGGATGTTGGCAGTGCCAGATGGGGTGGCGTGGCGCAGGAGGATGCAGGTATTGCGCCTCCTGTTCCGATTCCCCGGCTCAGCGGCCTTGGTGCAAACCTGTATACGACAGGGACGAAGGAATCAGCATAGAGAAACAGAAATGGGAGCATGCATGATGCAAGCGGGGGTGGGATTGGCACGGATGGTCGACGTACGGGGCAGGTCTTGTTGGGATGGGTGAGGCAGCTGACGCGCGGGATGCCCTCGCTAGTGCCCGTGCCGAGGAAGATGAGCTCCGACTCCTGCAACTTCTGCTCCGACGCTGAATCAGTCGCCGCACCGCCGAGAGACGCACGAACAACGCCGCAGAAGGAGCGCCCTGTAAGAGAAGCAAAGCAAACAAACGACCCCGGGCATTACGTCGAGCAGTTGAAGCGCGGGCGCGCGATGGCGGCAGTTTATTACGGTCTTACGCACGCGACGCATCGGAGACGAGGCCCGGGAGGAGGTGAAGGCGCTGCGAGGAGGACGCCGACGCGTTGACCGCTCGGGTGGGGAGGAATGGGGCGCGAGCCGCGGCAAGGCCAGCGAATGCGCGCGACGGCGGCGGCACGAGCGGGGCGTGGGCACGCATGAGGGCGCCAGCGACCGCGCCCGCAGCGGAGCGGGGCATCGAGGCACGGGTAAGCTGCGCCAGCGGCGAGCGAATCAACCGGAGGCGACGAGCCGGTCGGTCACTGCTGGCCAGCGGCCGCCTGTTGCGGTGCTCTGGTAGGTGGGCCCCGGATTTCTTTCCTATTGGCGGAAAAAGTTGCGACGCTTTCCGTACGCGTGCTCTATGATTTACGTTCACTGACGCGTGGGGAATGACTCTTCGTTAGTGGGCTACTGGGCTTCCAGCCCCATTTGGGCCGGGATTATTCCGCGTGTTTCCTTCTGAACCATTCCTTTCCCTTGCCATTGTGCGCTGTCACGAATCAATCATTACCTTTTCCCCTCCCTGCCGGAGGAGATCGAGTTAACCAGATCGCCTCGCCGGCGACCACCACAGGCACGCTTCTCTCTGTATCTCTCACTTATCAGTTAGCATTTGCTCTTACCTAGCTTTCATTTTGAGTATTATTTGTTGGCTCCTGCGGAGGAACCCGAGGCGTGACGTTCGTCTAATATTGGGACATGGTTGATTATAGGGTTAGTTTAATTTTGTGAAGCACCCATGTTTTAGCTCTCCAACTGGAGAGCTTTTCAAATTATAGAGACCTAGCGGCTAGATCATGTAGAATGAAATCTTATATGGAGAAGAAGACACGGATGAAAGGTTGGTCAGACGAGTAGAAGCTTAGGTTGGTACTCGGTAGAGACGATTATTTAAGAGATTGCTAATATATTCTCTAATATATTTTGGATTCTTAGAGTCTATATTCAAGACAGTACCACCGTAAATATCCTGATATCATTTTGTTCTACTGAAGATAATCATTTAAGATTTGTACGTGCTTAATAAGAGTATTGTGCTATTAGTTAATTGTATGGTATAAACTACCAGAAAAATGCCTTGTTCGTTATCCTCAAATTGGTAGTTGTTCAACTTGATGCTCATATCTTTTAGGGTTCAGTTTAATACTCTCGAGTTGTAAACTGTATTTTTGCTTTTGTTTCAAGTTATAAGTGACGTCGACTTAAATGTTACAGTTATCACACTTTTCTTCTTTTACTTGATGTCGATTTGTCCTCTTATGTGCTGAAGATATGTTTTTATTTTTCATTTTTGACCCTGAAATGAAGCCTTGAAGAAGAAGCTAATCAGAAGTGTCATGATAAAGACAAAATCCACAATAAGGAGACTCACGGAACAAGCAGTGATATAACCGAGAAGACATCTGTGGACAAGGTCAAGGGCCCTAATCTGTTTGAGCGAGTAAAGGAGGAGGTTGAAGCACTCATTGGCACAGTACACGATAAGATGGAGCACCACTCAAGTCAACTAGAAAAGAAGGATGGTAATTTACTTAAACTGAGGGGTTTTTTTTTCCTAACTTTTAACTTCTATAAGTCTGAATGTAAAAAGGATAAAGAGCAAAATGGGGAAGAATGAAAACAGTAATTGTACAAATAAGCAATGCGCATCTTAGTTCTATGTTGCACGGAAAACGGAAAGTAGTGATTCATGTTGAGCCTGCTATTGTAAATCGTAATGTGTTTATTAATATCATACCTCCTCCAGCTACAGTACTGGACTTGTCAATAGGAGGGCTCACCTATAAGACTTTAGCCTGATAATCATCTTTCCAAAGGTAGTCACAAGACAATCTTTTGACCCATCTACTATTGATTGAACTTTACTAGTCAGGAATTATTTGCAGGCTTCAGCTTCTGTCCCTTACACATAATGGCATACTGTAGCATGATTAGAACAAAATTCAGTGATCTTACGTTGATGCAGAGGATACAAACATGCAGCCCTTTTACAAGTTGTAGAAAACGGGTGTGAGTGTATTGTCTAGAGTTTAAACACTTATCAATTAGCATTTGCCCTAACTCTGAAATTCACTGCAGTAAATCATGGGAGCAGTAATGTTACTTCTCTAGATGCTAATACTGTGACGCATTTTTGAGTGTCTTTGTTTTCCAGAACTTTTAACTGTTTGTTATGGTGCATCATCTGACATCTGAATATTATAGAATCGCACAAGGAAAGCAAGGAGGAAAACATGCACACAAATGAAACTCATGGAACAAGCGACGACATAAAGGAGGACACCCCGGTTGAGAAAGTAAAAGGACCCGGTGTCTTCGAGCGTGCCAAGGAAGAAATCGAAGCAATTGCTGATGCTATCCATCCCAAGAAGGAACCCGATAAATGAAATTGAAAGCCCCTGCCTTCTGTGGCTGCGATATCCACAGGCAGTTTACTGTACATCTCTGGAGTTGTTTGAGCTGACTTGTTTGTAAGATACACCGTATTTGACCCTATACTTGCTGTTTGTCGCTGATCTGAGGCTTAACGGATGCAGTTATGCTATATTGAAGTAATTGTACTTGACAATAAATAAGCTGAATGAACAAATTCACAACCCCTCTGTAATATATGAGTTGACATGATTTGGAAATGCTGCATCGTTATACAGTTGTTGCAAATCAATTTTATTCGAGTCCATCTGCAGCGAATGCGTAACGTAACGACACGGTATTCGGTGGGCTGGAATCGAACTGGATCACTTTACGGTAGACAGCCCAGCCCATCCGTCCGTGATCCGTCTCGACCGAACGTTGTCTTCGCTCGCTCGCTCGCTTTCGCTTTCCCCCGTCGCGCTGCCCGAAGCAGCAAGGACCTGGAGGAGGCGGCGGCCCATGGCGACGGCGCAGGCGCACCACGCGATGGACGCGCGCGGGTGGGACGAGGCGGCGTACCGGCGAGATATCCTGCGGACGCGAGACCTCTCCTGCCGCACCCTCTTCCGCGCCGTCTTCTTCGACCATGGCGACGACGCGGACCCAGACGTCCTCCTCGCCGCCGCTTCCAGTGACGGCTCCCTCGCCTCCTTCTCCCTATCCTCCTGCATCACCTCCGCCGCCTCAACCCCGGCACAGGTTAGTCCCCTTCTGCATCGCCCCCAGCTCTGCCATTCGGTGTCTAGAGCTGCTTCCCGGAGACAGCCGGCCGGCGCCTGACCTGTTGTCGATCCCCCCTACGCAGCCGGACACTGTCGCAATGGTCGATCCTGTATGCATTGTTCAGGCGCATAGCGGCCCTGCCTACGACGTCAAGTTCTACCCCGACCCGCAGCAGCCGCTGCTCTTCAGGTGACTTGGCAATGTTCTAATTTTAGTTGGTTATGGTAACGGGCTAATGCCAGCATGGTTGACTTTTTGTGGCAGCTGCGGAGATGACGGCCGCATCAGGGGATGGCGGTGGCACGAGATGCACAGCTGCCTTGTACCACTCTCGCTGCAAGGTGTCTGTCTATAGGAGCTTCTGTGCTTTGGTTCTGTTGCTGCATTGTTTGTACTAGTATTTATAATTACTTAACTAGAGATGCAGTATGTTTGCACGTATGAAGAAAAAGAATAAAGAATTGAAAAAGGTTTAAGCTCCTTATATTAGTGGAATTGTGCTAGCATTGAATACAATCTTGCTAGTGGAGAACATGATTTAAGTGAAAAAGCTTCATATTTGATGCTTACATCCTCGATTAAAATACATTCAAATCTTTTATTTGTGGGTCACCCCTCATTGATGTTCTAGAGATTTTTTTTTTCAATTCTGAATCAATTATAGTTGTGTAAGAGTCTGCTGCTTTAAGAAAAAAAAGAAATTTAAAGAGAGCATCTGTGTTATCCTCCCGTCTTCTATATTTCAGTTATCTTATTCTCATACTCAGTATTCTCTGCTGCTATTGTTTTCCAGGGGATCATCTAGAACCAGCGCTTGACTTAGTTAACCCCCAACATGAGTAAGTTCTATCAAAATTTATGCACAGTACTCTTTTCCTGAAAACTTTGCTGGTCCTTCCTTTCCCATGTTTTCATTGTAGTTTGCTTGCAACTTTGTAGAGGTCCTTGGGGTGCTCGCTCTCCAATACCTGAAAACAATGCCATTGCAATTAACAAACAGGTTAAGAGCTAAAAATTCCATTCTTCCGTTTTGATGAATGGTGATAGTTTTTAATGCTTGTTCCTCATGCATATTCCTTGGTTATATTTATCAATGATTTGTTGTCATCGTTTTTCTAAACAGGAAGGATCTATTTTCTCAGCTGCTGGTGATGCATGTGCCTACTGCTGGGATGTGGTATGTATTCTCTTGAGGTAAATGTTAAACGTAGGATACTTAAGCCCTGTCGCCAAAAAGGAAAAGAACCTTGAATCACTTGCAATGAACTGTAGTTCAGTTGAGAGTCATTAGTGTAGCAATTTTGGCCAATGTTAGGGTTCTATTCTTGAGGAGGTATCTGATGTGGTATTGCTTATCATGGATGCTTCTCTCAGGAGAGTGGTAAATGTAAAATGACATTCAAGGGACATACTGACTATTTGCACAGCGTTGTTGTTCGTGAAGCAAACCGACAGGTTATTTTGTACAATTCAATGATATAGATCTTGCCTACATTCTGTACCTTTTGTTATTAAGCATATTGTTCTTTTTCCTTCCAGGTGGTAACAGGATCAGAGGATGGGACAGTCCGTATTTGGGGTGAGCTATGATTTCAAATTTTTTTGTTGGTTCAAATACTTCATGTTGATTTTCATAAATTTTAACTCCATAATGAACATAAGCAAATGCAGAAGGCAGCACAATGCTACAAAATGGCTAAACTCAACAAATTATTTTGAAAATCTACTAAATATCCATGGTTTAAAGGAAACAAAAGGAAATGTCCAACAAACTACAGCAACCTATGTTCTATCAGAGCTTTAATTACTTTTAAAATTTTTACATTATTATGGTCTTAGACCATTGGTACCTAAATATCCAAAAACAATTTCAAGTATTCACAGCAGCTATTGTACCTGAAATTTTCATAGTCATGGTTGTTCATGCTCTTTCTTGGCATTGCAGATTGCAGAAGTGGAAAGTGTAATCAGGTTATACATCCAGTAAAGGACAAAGCATTTGAGAGTCCATGGGTCAGTTGTGTTGCCATTGATTCAAGTGAAAGTTGGCTGGTACAATTATAACCTTTAAAGTGTCTTGTTGCTCAGAATTGATTTTATATGCATTTTATGCTGTTTATCTTATAGTTTCATTATTCCCATTTGTATTGTCCTCAGGCTTGTGGCACGTCTAGTGGTGTATCAGTATGGAGCCTTCTTTCAAATCAGTACATCTTTAATTTGGATTGTACTGCTCCTGTTCAAGACTTATTGTTTGACAAGAACCAAGTGAGTTTTGGCCCTGCATTACATCCTGTTTAGACCAGTGTCTAAATAACCCACTAACCTGTCGTAACTAAACAATGAAACATTCTTGGAGATATTATTTGTTTTTTAGTGATTTCACCAACTTTTGGATTGAACTATTGAAGTGCTTATTCACTTATTAAACTACATTGATTATTCACATAATCTCATTTGGATATGGTGCATGATTGTTCCCACCAATACACAATTCAATACTCATTATAACATCGGTCATTCCCTGGGTTTAGTCTCTTTGATTACAGACTCAGTTAAGTTCATGTGCGTGCAATTTTGTGCAAACCTGAAAGTTTATATTGGACGTGAAAGATCACGCAAAATGGTGGTTTCCACTAGATATTTACCTTGCAAAATGGAACAATTTCTCATAATGCTTTCTAGCCATCAGCCTACCGTCTTTCACATTGCAATATTGCTAAAATAAGGATAGAAATTAGTTGTTAACACTTACTTTATCTGGACTAGTCCTTTTATTCTTCTAAAGAGAAACATATTTTGTATGTTCTCTTTATTAGAGATCTACCAAGGTTACTGTAGGGGTGGGAGATTGATTATTATTATATTACATTCAGTGTTTCCCAATTTTGGGAACCAGAAAGCATTCTCCTTGATTCTTCATTTTCCCTTTTTGTTTGCATCTGTCCAGATTGTAGCAGTCGGTGCTGAACCTGTGCTTTCCCGTATCACAATCAATGGAACTGTTCTGTCTCAAATAAAATGCGCTCCTCTGTCAGCATTCTCTGTCTCTACCCATTCCTCGGGGGTATGTACCTACCTCTCTCTCTTTTTGTCTCCATTTGAACTTGCTATGTAGGGTGCTCTCCCCTTATTCTTGTGTTGTGCGATCTATTCACCATCGTGAACCTTGTCGTTCAGATGACAGCCGTTGCTGGATACGGAGGTCTGGTGGATGTGATCTCGGAGCTTGGGAGCCATTTGTGCACGTTCGGTAGCCGGGGCTTGAACCAGTATCCATGAGCAGCGGCACTCGCTTAACGTGTCAAGCCTTGCTATGCAAAATGATGATGTACATTTCCTCTGCTGCTGTCCCGCTGACCAAAAATGGTAAATTAAGTGCTAGCAGTTCGAAGAATTCAAAAATAAATTGCTTTCTAATAATGTTCTAGAACTTGTCTTGCCTCTTGTAAGTTTATAATACTGCTGACTTGTCAATGTTAACCTTGTGGTGGTATTTCCCAATTGTGAGATTTCCACCAACCAAAGATGTTCTAACATTCCCGTAGATCAAAATGGAAATGGAAAATCATCTCGACAACCATAATCCAAGTACAATTGAATTCATATTAACATAACAAGTGATCTATATATTACATAGCCACCAAGAAAAAAGATACATAAAAATCTGATTACTATAAACTCCTAGCAACATTTATAATAAGCAAATACAAGCAGCAGATTACAGTACTAGCCTACTAGTGCATACATTGTTGAAGTCGACTGATTTCATGTTCCACCTGACCACCAGTGATCCCTATATACAATGATCGCCTACAAACGTACCCAGTTTCTGGCCATATGTACACCAAATCTTTCCTATATATACAGGAACTTACTTATCACCACTGCTTCCAAACCAAATCAACATATATTATGAATGTGTTCTAAGAATCTGACCGCTTGACCTTCCTGCTTTATGGACACCTTTGATAATTATTTCGAAATGTGCATGACGAAAAGAATAGTAATCTCCGCACCCTGGTCATTGTAACAGATGACGAATATTACAGCCTGGGTAGCAGCCACCCGAGAGTCCAACCAAGAAGCAATCCTGCGCCAACAATACCTACACCAACCACAAATACAACAGCTTTGCGGAGGCCACCTCTCCTGTTCGGCTTCCTGCCTCTCTTCCTCGGCCCTTCTTTCCAGTCTTGCCCTGGTGCCGCCTTTTCTTTCACCATCATCCATGGAAGCTCTGGGAACATGGTTGCAATCTGCTGCTCTTTGAACCTCAGCTGGAGGCATATGTTCTCCAGCTGCAACATTTTGAGCCATTGCTTACAAGCGAAAAGGTGTGAGGCCTGACGAAATAAAAGCTTAATGACATGGTCTTTCTCATCATAGGCTTTCTTGGCAGCCATCTCAGCTTCCCTAGCACGTGTTTGTGAGTGGCGAAGCGCATCCAGCAGATTGGCCCTTTCAGAAGCATTCTGATATGTTGGCTTGCTGCCTGAAGTACTATCGGTGGAACTATACGAATTCTGTTCAACCCTGCAGTGCAATGTGATTACATTAATGCATGGGATGGGTTACGAAAGGCTCGACAAACAGAAGGGCGGACAAGGTTTCCAATTTTACTGGAAAAAGAAAGAGGACATGAAGGATGTTTACCATCCGGCCAGACTAGAAACAAAAGAAATAAGATGGAACTTTCAATTTGTAATAGGGCATCAATAAGTTAGGAGAAAGGTATGTTCTTCATTTTCAGCCTCAGCAACTAAACTCTCTCAAATGCAATATATAAAAACCATTATTCATCTAAACCTTTCTGGTAAAAAGGAAAACTAAATGAAACAAAAGGAAAACAAGCAAAACACATTCACAGAATCAAAAATAGTTTTTTGGTCATTGACTCAGTGTGAAACAAGATAACTGAAGAGCACCTTACCCAGGAACACTATTTCGCCGATGCTCTTGCCAACTTCCCCCACCAGATGAATTCGTCTCGGTGCTTGAAACACCGTAGCTGCAGACCATAGTGTCATGTACATTATCTAGCTCTTTACGGATAGCTGGAAATGGCTGCTCATAATCATCCTTTTCTCGATGGAGGTTCAGTTTGGCTCCATGAACTTGTACTGTCTGCGTGGGTTTTGGCAGATCATTGTTGACAATGTTCTGCATTGCTCTTTCAGCAACAAGGGACGCCAAACCATCAGCATCAGCTACCTGCCACCATGGCTGAGATTTCTTGCTTTCTTCCCAAGGCACTTGCATCTCACAGTACTCCTTCTGCGGCTTCATCGGAAACAATGGATCAAAAGCATTGAACTCCATAAACTCTCTGTCTTCATAAACAGAGTTCTTGGTATTTCCTCTGCACTTGAGACTCATTGGAGAATATCCACCAGTTTCAGATGCTTGCTTTGTAAAAGTCGTGGAGACCATCCACGGAGGCTCAAAAGGATCCACACTCTTCTTAAATTCAGTATCCTCGAGTTTAGACGGTGGTGCTACTAACCTGTCCATTTTCTTGTCACCACCTTCCACACCCATACTGTCAAGGTGGTCCCGAGCAATAGTCATCTGACACCCGAAGTTGGGCTGCAGCTGAAGCCACCACTGGGTGTCCGTGGGCAGATTGGAATTGGAGCTCATCAGGTTCCAGTTTACGGCCATAAAGTTGGGGACATGGGGTTCCTGCGGGTTGGCAGGATTTCCACCGCTCGAGTCGTGCAGCGGCGGACAACAGGCCAGCTTGGGAGCTCTCTTCGCATCCTCCTGGACCAGGCAGCGGTTAGCAGCGCGTTGCCAAGCAGCTCTCGCTTCAGCGGCCGCCATGGCAAGCTCTCACATGCTAACAAACCTGTACATCACAGAAAATTCAGATTGGATCGCACAAAATTGCGGGGCTCACAGCACAACAGGCACTATCCACGTCAATGGATCGTCAGGTAGAGAAATCACTCTGTGCATCAGTAATTGCAACCTGAGCAGAGGCTGACTATTATAGAAGGAAAAAAAGAAAAGAAAAATAAATGAAATAAATAACAAGACAAGATTGGTCGGATATGGAAGCAACGTTGGAGTACTACAAGGTTATTATAGGTATGTCCATGACCAATCAACTTTTTACGGTTGCCAATCTGATCCAATAGCGGAAACTCCCAGAAGGAAAGACGAGGCGGATGAGGTCGATCAGCAAAGCAGGAGGCCGATAGGCTCGCTCACACAGGGATCGGATCTGCCCTGCCCCCATATCAGAGGTTGACGAGATGCACCGGAATCGAGACAGCAAGCAAGCGCATCGCAGAAAACGGGAGAAGGAAGAAGGTTCTCCGATAGGATGAGAGATAGGTGCCGTACCTGTGACCTGGAGCGGGAAGGAAGAACAGCAGCAGCAGCACCGGCCAACAAAAGTTGCGGGAGCTCCTGAAACTACCGCACCGCTACTCCGATTCCGTTGCTTGTGGCGTGGTGGATCGTCACCGCTGACTGAATCTAGGTACCCCCTCTAGAGCGAGCGAGGGAGAAGGGAGGAGTGACGAAACGAAGAAACCTTTCTCCTTAATAATCCCCCGTTCCAGATAACGACTTGGTATCGGAAGCAAGCAAGCAAAGCAGTACTAGTAGTAATAGTACAGCGCAGCTAAATACTAGTATAAAGATGATTTATTTTTATTTTATTATTTTTACTTTGTTTCCGGTTGCTTTTTCTTACACGCAGGATGGAGCGGCAAACACGGTAGAGAATGAGAGAGGCAGGCAGGCTGCCGTTGCTGCACTGCTCACCTTCCCTGACAGCGCTGTTCTTGTTCTTCCAAGCCGGCCGGCTCTATAGTCTACAGTATTTGGGGTGGGATCTCTCTCCCTAGAGAGATTTTTTTTTTTTTTCACTTCTCTCGTTCCATCTTTTATCTTTGTCGGAATTTGCTCGGCGTCTCCTCCTCTGGTCGTGGAAGTAGTAGCCTATCGTGGTCCATGGAAGAAGAAGCATCCGTGCCGTGCCGTGGGCTCCCTGGTGGTCGCTTTCGGCTACAATCTGGCCGAACCTATCCGTTTGTTTCCGGGCCAAATTTTTTTCTTTGCTGACTCGTCGCTACCGGGTGGGAGCACGAACGACGTCCGCAGGGCGGTGGGGGCAGCTGTCTCGCCGCCACGGCTCCACCTCGCGTCCCACCGATTCGTGGGTGATGGGCACCGGCAACACCACTGCTGTGAATCACTCCGGTACTAGCAGTGTGCTGATGCATGCATGTTCCCAGAAAAGGAAAAGACGGTGCAAAAACTATTGAGACTGACAAACATTCTAAGCGTCATTGTTTGTATAAAGACGGAACATATACAAGGAATACTGTGCCCCAACAACAATAAGTCGAGCATGCAATAGAAGAAGAGCCATCATTTCCATCACGCTGAAAGCTAGCGAGGGTACACCACCTGTCGCACTCGCGTAGTAATAGTGGCGAAACAGCAAAAGCAACCGGTACAATTTGCCACCGCCAAAGAAGAAAAAGAGGGAACAGAAACGCACGGCACAATCTCAAGCAGGCACGCAAAGCATACATCCATAACTTTACTAAACCGCCGCCTTTTGCCCCATCCAGTGATCCTGCAGCTGCAGACGAGTCCTCCTTGGCGCAGCCCGCTGTTTTGCCACAGTTTTTGGGTGCTCTCACATCATGATTCATGCGTATGCGTGCTCCCGAAGCAGCACAACCAAATGGCTCTTTACGATTAGGGCTTCTTTGGATTGCAAGTCTCAAAACATAGGAATAGGAAAAACATAGGATTAGAGATGTACTTATTTTTGAATCCTACGGAATGATATAACGTAGAAATTATTCATCCAATTTGTTTGGATGTCACAGGAAATATATAAAAATTTTAAGGTTAAATTTTTCATTAGCAAGAGATATAAGAAGAGAGAAAGAGATATTATGCCATAAAGCTTTCAAAGAAATTAAAAAAAAAGGTTAGAATTCCTCCAAAATTTCCTATCCTCTAAAATTTTCGTATGATGCAATTCTAGGATCCAAATAACAAGAATAGAAATTTTTCCTATGGATTCAATTCATCCACTTTTCCTTTATACCAAAGAAGGCCTTAATAAAAATAAAAAATAGGAAACCCGTCAAAACCCTGGACCAAAAAACGATAAGGTACAATTTCAGTTTTCTTCACAAAATAAAGGTACAATTTCAGTTAATCGAAATAAATTTGCAGGAGAATTGGCGAAGCACAGAAAACAACGGAAGTAATAAAAGGAGATATTTTTGTATCAGAACCAGAGACTTCCTATTACACGTAGATTTTGAATGATGTGGACAAAGAAAATCATTGTCTTGCGTGAAGTACATGCTCAGTACCGCCCGACTGGACTGGGGATAGTTACTGGCCAGTAGTGGCCACTACGCATAGTTTGAACAGTTTTTGGACCGAGATTCCGACACGAATCCTTTTCACTGTCACGTGCCAAATGTGCCGGCCAGAATCACTATAGCTTCAGTGAGAGGAAAAGGGGAAGCAGAACGTCACGCGAGTGGTGTGGACCGTGTGGGGACGTGAAAGAATTGTTATAGAGAAAAAAATGTGGTTGCAACTTGTGATGCATAACATGATTGCTCGTATTATTCTCAGCAAAGTTGCTCATGTTATTTTAAATTTTACATTCCCCTTATCTGGCCATCTATCTTATAGTAAAATCAAACAATAAAGAGGACAACACAACTCGTAATGAAGTTGGAAAAACTTGGTTAGTTCGTTATAGATGGCATGAACAAAACAGCAGACTATTTCACCTATTTCTAAGATTGAGTGAACAATATAGTCAGCATCATGTACTTTCCTAACAATTCAATGAGGCAAATCAAAATCCAGACCCAAGGAATTAAACATAAGGACAACTTGAAACATGATAAACTATAAAGAAAGCCATGATGCAAAGTGCGTAAATCATGTTGCGTAACGGTATTCTTGAGCTATATGGGGCCATACCTTCCACTTAGAAGCCAAGGTCAAAAGAAGGACAATCGTCTATCAAGTAATCGGGATCTTTGCATGTCAGGGCATATTTAGTAGATAGGGAACTATCACATTTCCGATCCACAATACTGCTTTTTGTGCTTAACTGCAAATGCACATATAGTCCAATCAAATGTCAAGTACAAGTGTTCATCGTTGTACAAATATATGCAGTCAAATTTCAAAAATCAATTTTTAATATGTGCAGAACCATGTAGATTGACCAAACTAATGCAGTATCATTAAATTTGTCTTTGGAAGTTCAAAAATTAAATTTTGAATTATTTTTTAAGGATATAACTATAAAAACAATTGCAACAATATTGGAGGATTGAAATGTAGCATAAGCACTAGATAGTAGTGCTACGCTCCAGGTCTCACGAGAAAGAAGCCATGTCTACGGACAGCTAATACATAAGAAAATAGGTTGTTGCTCCTGAGTAATATTTACGTACAGAGGTTCCACTTTCATCGTCTTGCAAGCCTGGGTCGTTAGGAACATTATCTGTCCAACATAGATCAACATAAGAACAATTCATTATTTCATCAACAGCATTTTGTATTGCCAATGTACGTATTGGTTAGAAAAATTGAACCAGCTTTCAGTACCACTTGAACTTCCCATATGATGATCGCTTGAATTTAGTTTCTGCTCTTTAGCGTTGGATTTGTCAGATGCTAGGATATCTATCACGGCCAAATCCAGACTCTCAAATGCTGCTGGCCTCCTAATAAGCACCAATGAAGTGGAATATTTACAGTTGTTAACTTGTTATTCCATTCTTCATAATGGAGTTTAGCTTATTATCCAGAAGGAAAATGTTGTAGAATAGAAGTATGAAACAAACAAGATCTTACATGATGTCCTGATTTGGATGACTGTTCTGTGAAGATTCATTCCACTGATGAGCCATTACTGGGTTTTTTTGCTGTGGAGTTTGTAAATTTAAGCAAGATTTTACTGATGCACGAAGCTGGGTAGCAAAGTGAGCGAATCCAGAATGTCCACTGCCATCAAAAGTCTTTTTCAAATCATCAACAACCAAATTGTTTCTATGGCTTGCATCTAAGCTCAAGCAAGACTGTACAGATGTACGAAGCTGGGTAGCAAAGTGAGATAATCCAGAGTGCCCATGACCATCGGAAGTTCTGTTTGAATCATCAATCACCAAGTGGTTTGTATGGCTTGCATCAACAGGTATCCTTGAGTCGGAAGGTACCAATGAGGGAGCGCATTGGGGAGCTTTGATTTCTGATGGGGGCTTCATGATGGACAGTATTTGAGAGGCTAGAGAGAAGACAGTTTGTTATTATACAAGATATAAGAATGTAATGGTAAGATGGGTACATCTCCACATAAGTAACTTCATTCAGGTTGGCTCTAAAATCCCCTAGGATTCACCAGCTGAATGAAATCTTCCAAAATGAATTCCGTCAAAATGAGCATACTTCATAAATGATTGCTATGGCAGCATACAGCCATACAATAAGCTTTATTTATTGACAATATGATCCTAAAATTATGATAACTCTGGTAATAAGCAAGCAAAAGTAAAAAGAAATAAGCATCGTGAAACATAACAGCAGGATAACCAATTTTAAATTAAAAATTGGAACACAGATATTAAATCTTTAATTTAGGATGTAAACCATCTCTATGTTAAATATTTGCAAAATATTGACTATTGAACCCATAATTACTGATAATAATTGAAACAGAAATTGTCAGTTATTTGGAGCAAACCATCTTTCCATGTCAGTAGCTAATAGAACTAGGAACCAATTGCTTCATGGTGCAATAGAAGCATATTTGTCTGTAAAAAATGCATTTAAAACTAAACTTCGAATTGAAATATATAGATATTCAGTTGATGAGCCTACCCCAACTGGTTTAGGACTAAAAGGCTTGGTGGTTGTTGTTGTAGATATTCAGTTGATGACGATGACGTCAGGGCGTTCCTAGTTAATTTAAAGCTAAAGTTGTTGTCCTAACATACTCAGTAAAAAAACGCAGGGAGTACTTTGACACTTGTTCCATGGAGTTAGGAGTCATATATCTGAATATTAATATCAAGAACAATACCAACAGTTCACATCAAACCCTAGCATTGTACAAGAGATTTTGCAAAAGTTTATAGCAGTAGCACAATCTTTCACTCCTGATTTTCTTGCATAGAGTCATGCAGCAGATATTCAAGCTAGTAGTTCATAGAAGGATACAAACCAGTCCGTATAGAACTATCCATGTCGCCAAAAGTTGAATTGACAACATCTTTCCTCATAAAATTAATGGAACATCTTGATTTACCATGCTGATGATCTACATTTTGTGGAAATATATGGTACTACCACATTAGAGTTCAGATTATATCACAGGAAGGAAGCATAATTTTATGAAAGTAAATTTAGTGTAAGATTTGGCCCCGTACCATCAAATTTTAGTGGGTCACCAACGTTGCTAGACCAGGATTTGCCAACCTCAGGCCAAAAAGAGTTGGTAGATGTATCACTCTGAATATCTGTAAAAGGAGTATCACTACCAAAATACATAAAAGAGAAAATAGAAACAACATGCACAATTAAGTCCATATACCCCTGAACCATTAAATTTAAATGGGTTATCCATGATATTAAATGTTGTTTTACAATGGTCTAACCTTCCATTCACATCAGCATCTGATTTACCACTATGATTTTTTTTGTTTGGAAACTATGAATATTGAATATTTAAAGTACTGGAAATAAACACAAGTTGCATTATGGTAAGCTATGGATGAATCAGGAAACAGAAATGACTGGGATTAATGTTAAGCTCAGATACCATGGGAATTCAAAATATTGCAGGTTGTTTTTCCAACCATTGGCCTGTTGCTTGCAGTGCTTCCACAGTGTGTCTTCCAAGAATCTGCAGATTGTGAAGGCGAATATGAATTGTTCTATTGAAAAAGGTGATAAGCAAGAAAATACCGAAAATATTTGGTGTTTAACCTAAAAAAAAGTACCTTGGGATTTAAATGGATTGACAAATTTTGGAGATTTACATTTTGCACCCGTTTTGTCATTTACTTCACTTTTCTGACTTCTTTGGCTCACCTCGTCCAAAGACTTATCCTCTATAAGAGTATTAAATAATGTAGCAGTAATTATATGTGAATGAAATAGAACAAAAATGAAAGGATTTCATATTGACACAAGTGCACTGACTTGTAACCAACACATTGGGTACAAAAATGACGATGTTTCAACAATGAATACAACTAACCCTTCTTTTGGTTTCCGAGCTCAGATACTTCAATAAGATAGTTAGGTATCTGGCATTTTGTTCCGCTTTCAATAGATTCAACTGATTTGAGATATCTGCTGCCAAGCGCTTCACCGTCTTCATCCAGCAAAACAATCTAAACATGTAGTTAAACACAGAACTACCTTGAATACCACCACATGCCGATGATTCATTTAATATATCTATCTAGGAACAACATTATCTAATAAAATTGTTGAACCCCAATTTAGCATTAGCAACTTTATTATATAAATCTTTATGTGGATAATTCCTTTCAATGCTAATACTATCAGTATGCAAATTTAATGTTAGGCACCAGTTCCTGACCTGCCTCGTGTGTGAACCAACTATAACCCTTATAACACCGTCATGATACTTCTTTGCTTTTTGAGTAATCTGGGTGGTATATAAGGCATTCCATTCTACAAAAAATGTTCGTTTTCAGAAAATTTAAGCCTACATATAAACTTAATATTGTTAGGTATAGATCTCCATTTCAGAGAGGAGGAAGAAGGGAACAAACCTTTGAAACATGAATCTGTTCCCATAAAGTTGCCAGAAGTATTACCGGTCTCCAGCTTTCCAGAACTAGCAGTGACTTCTGATTTCGTCTCAAGAACTACAAATTGCATAAACAAACAATACTCTGATCAGACGTCACAATATGTAGGAGGAAGTGGAATACGGAATACACCTAATTGTTGTGACTCAAAGCAAGGTAGTAAGTACCATGGAAGTTTTGAGGATTCATAAATTTCTGAGATTTGCTCACTGAACTCAGTCCCATCTTGTTACTTTTACTCTCCCTACTTTTTGCACCTGTTTGCACCAAAGGTTCCTCCGAAGTATGTATGCCTGCATATTGATCAACATAGAAACAATCAAACAACATTTCATCAGTGAGATAGTAAGAAAAATATTAGGCATTATTGTGTAACTAGATTAGTTGGTGAACTATATAGGGGAATGTAGCCATGCATGAACCAACCTTCCTTCTCATTTTTTGCCTCACCAATCTCAATAAGATAATTAGGGAAAATACATTTCTTTCCACTTTCTATGGTTTCTCCAGACTTGAGGTGCCTGCTGCCTAGTACTTGGCCATCTTCATCCAGCAAAACAATCTGAACATCCAGTCAGAAATATGTCACAACCTGTCCTAATAAACTCTTATTACCAACCTTACCACCTCCAACATCCATAGCATGCAAGGAAACGAACAAATAAACCATCAAATGGATAACGCTTCTTACCCGCTTCACATGTGAGAGTGAGCCGGCCTTCACGAGCCTCACCACACCGTCTTGGTACTTCTTCGCCTTCTGAGTCAGCTGTGCGGTGTACAGAGCCGTCCACTCTGCAGAACAAAAGGAAATCGTTGAGCGCATAAATATCCATACACCACAGCACACGTGTCGAACAGGTGGGGCGCAAACCTTGGAACCCCGAGCCCGCCTCATCCGCGCCACCAGAGCCCGCAGCTTTACCCTCCCTCCCGTCGCCGATTCCTCGGCTGTTGGGCACGGACGATCGGGGCACGCTCCGGTTCAACCTCCCCCGTGCGCTCGGCGGACGCGCCCTAGCCCCGCCACGGTGCGCGGTCCTGGAAGTAGCAGCAGGGGAGGAGGAGCTGGAGGGAGACCCCGTAGGACAGTCCTCGGGCTCGCCGACGTCGACGAGGTAGGAGTGGAAGGAGAGGGCAGCTCCCGTGGAGACCTCCTCGCTGGCGCGGAGGAACCTGGACTCGAGGGTGTCGCCGGCGTCGTCGAGGAGGACGAGGCGGCCGGAATCCGGGTGGAGGAGGAGCGTGCCATCGTGGTACGCCTTGCGCTTCTGCTTCAAGTGCTTCGTGTACGCCGCCGCCCACCGCTGCGGCTCCGCCTCCATCGCGGAGAGCTCGGCTCGCCGCTCGCCGTGGCGTAATCGAGTGGGGAATTGGGGGATTCGTTCGAAAATTCGAAATGGAGAGAAGGGTAGAGAGCTGTGTGAAATCGTGGAGGGAAGGAAGCAGAGGAGAGGCCGTAGGTTGGGGGAAGGTATTTTATTCTGGGCTGGGATCATAGAAAGAGAAACCAATCCAGCCCAAAGAGAATGGGCTTACAGTGGGCCACGGCCTGAATGCAACTATCCATACCGACAGAGAGCATACACCATTGTTCAGAAATTCACTTGATTGAGATCAGATTCACAACCTAAGAGCATTTTTTTTTTCTTCCTTCCAAATTTCTTTGCAATTTGTGAGTAGACATTACCGACAAAGATGTACAGCAGCTACTGCAAGATAGCAAAAGCTGTACCAACAGCTAATACACTTATCCGGTTCTCCCATAAAACTCAAACTACTATCCGAGTATCGGTACATTTGCCCGGCGTCCTCCATGAAGACGGATAGCATGAGCCTTATCAAGGAGACCTTCTTGAATGTGTAGGATGGGTAGTGTGCGCAGCAGCTATGAACAATGCTACCGACTCAAGTCTATCCTGGTTTTGGTTTCATCAAATCAAGGCCATCATGGTGTCAGTAGTCAACTGTCTCAGAAGATCAATTATCTCAAAATTGCAATACCTTGAGGACTCCGTACTGTTTCTGAGTCATAGCTTGCACTTGCACCCATGCAGAGGTGTAGCCTCTTGGATGATTGAAATTTGCCTTCACTGGAACTCAAGTTGGGACAAGATGACTCTGAGTTCCATCGCAAGAAAAAGCATCAATTTAAAGATATTCATTGGAAACCACTTCAGTGCTTTCTTCATCGTCGCTGCTATAAGTCTGGAGATAAGCTTCCTCTCCTTCGTCCTGGAAAACAACCGCTGAAAGGTGAATGAACCTACGGAAGTAATGCCTCGGCATATTTTTTTAGGGGAAAACTGAAAGCGTTTTTGCTATTCAGCTCTTGCCAATCATCAGTATTTCTCACCTCTACATCATCATCATCATCATCATCATCATCATATGATGATAGGTCATCCACAACAGTTTGCACGTCCTGCTTTTCCTTCATTTGTGCCTGGTGATGAGTGATGACAACAACAGAAAAGTGTCACAGCATGTTCAACAAAGAGAGTGCAACATAATTCAGATCCAAAAGCTAGATGACATACAAGTTGTGACTTCAACTTCCAGATCCTGTGTTGCAGATTTGAGATATGACACTTCAACGCCTGAAAGGTGTAACCCATCACAGCCATAAAAGGTATGTACAAATTACAGAAAAATAAAAAAATAAAAAATAAAAAGAGTGAAGAACAGAGCTTGCAGTTAATTACCTCCCGCCTTTGGAGCTCTATGGAGCGTGCCAATGCTTGTCTCCTTGTTAATAGATTTCGGGGTTTCAAAATTTGAGGCCGCCTGTAGTTTTTACCTCGGTAGAAAATGATAGCATATCCTTTACTTGTTTTGTCAAGTGAAATGAGAACTCCTCCACTCTCAGCTTCGAGAGATATTGCAATATGTTTCACTTGTGCAAAGCTCTTTCCCTTTACAATTATTTTGACCAATTCACGATGCTTCCAATGAAGGTGCATGTTTTGAACAGTTCCATCAAACACTTCTCTTCTGCCTGTTAAATTGAGAAGTGGAGGCAAGTTACCACATGTCCATCACATGCATTTTTATATGCAAATGGATAGTGAAAAAGAAGATGTACCGAGCATCAAAAAGGCCTTCATTTTGAGGCCAATTCTGCGAAGTAAGAAGCGTTCCTCATCTGTAACAGTTTCCAGATCAGTTGGAAGCTCTGCAGGAGATAGAAACTCCTGAACTTTTGCCAAAGCCTTCTCTGCTTTTGCAACCTTTGCTTTAGCCTGGACGTACATAAGAGTTGTTATATGCACAACTGCATAATATCCTCATATCGAATGGGAGGGCAAAATGTGATGATGTCATTGAAATGCAATCACATAAAAATTGAAATCTTAAAGTCGAGGTATATTTTAGAAACATACTGAAATCAGCTTTCTCTTCAAGTTGTTCAGAAGAGAGGTATGTTTAGCAAATGCCAAGCGCTTCATCTCCTCTTCCCTTTGCTCATCATTAAGTGCATCCCCCCATCGAGATTTTGCTTCTGTAGTTTCTGCAAGAGTGCCAGCAACTAGAGGACCTTTTGATTGTTTGGGAATAGCTGTAATCGAGGCTGATGCTTTAAGCCGAGCTAGCTCTTCCTCATCCTGTTGGGTAGCAGCTTGCTCTTGTTTCTCCACCAAAACCTCCCTTACTTTAGGTGTAATGAAATCATTACCCCTGTAGAAAACAATATACTCTTTGTTCCTTGACAAAAGTACTCCTCCTGTCAATTTCTGCAAAAAGAAAATTGTTAAATAGATTCAAAAGATGCACTGGTCAATACCCAGAAAGAATAAATGATAAAATTTTGAAGTTGATCATCAGGCATGCATGGCAAGCAACCAAAACAGGCAACAAATCATCCTGAAGACTGTAGGAAGATAAATTTAGCATGTACAAAAGGATATACAACAAGAGTTCCACTAGGCTTGCTGCTTTCTTAGCGAACAGATTTTGAAGCCAAAGAAACTGAATAAGTGAGAATCTTAATAAATGTGACAAATATTGACAAATTTACGAAGCTTTACCTTGATCTCTTCAGCCATTCTATCATTGCACGTGTTAGGGACTCCCCTTTTGATGGCAATCTTTGCAATAGCACTCTTTTCCCACAATTTAACAATAGCAGTAGCTAAGCCTTGGTGTTCTCTGTTTCTCCCTGTCCTCATCCAAAAAAAAAAGAAAAAGTTAAGTGTAGATTTGAAATTGGTTAGAGGATTGAGTAGTATTGTAGAGTAAGACATGAAAGAAACAAACTGCAATACCTAGAGCAAAATGTGGAGAAGTTTGCCTAGCAAGTCTACGCAGAGATGTCATTTCAATATTTCTTAGAGTGCTTTTAACCTTGTAGGGGAGTAGCCTAAATGGTGGCTTGTATCCAGGAACTATACCGGGAAGCAAGTCAGCATCAACAGGGATCGGGTTGCGGCCAGACCAATCCCTATACCGTGGCCCCAACTGATCCAAGAAGCTATCAATATCAAATGTTTCTGTGTTTTCTGGAGAGGAACTGACAGATGCTGAGCGCTTCACACCATCTGCACTTGACTTCTGCAAGTTATGTCCCCCACAGCTCGGCACAGCACTGTTAGCAGTGCCAACTTCTTTATTAGAAACAACATCTGTTGTTTTAGCATATAACTGCACACATTGAAGGTTGTAATTCATTCCCCTGTATAGAACAACCGATCTTCCTGACCTCCATATAACAATTCCTCCAGCCCTGTTCTGATTGGATAAAAAAAAGAAACAAGATCACTAATGCTAATACATTCACTGGACTGAAAAAAGTATAAAAAAAACTGAAACATAACATTAGGTACCTCTAGTAGATCATGAGTTCTCTTCATGTTCAGGCTCGGAGGGCCTTCAAACCTCATCTTGACCACCTCGTCCACCTTCCATTTCCTGTGGATGTTCTCTACAACGTCCTGAGTAACACCTCCTGGCCCAATTTTCATCCTATCCTTCATTCTTAAGCCCGCGTCTCTTAGCCTTCGAAGCTCATGCTCTGGGATAGTCCTCTCTGCCAGCTCTGTATTGCTGCGCTTCCCCTGACCGTTGGCTCCGAAAGCCTCTTCATCATCATCATCCCTTTCCCATGGAAGGAGCACAGGACCAAGCTTCTGGACAAAATCTTCCCCACTTGATGACCGCTCAACCGCAATATTTGGGCTATGTTCCTCCATCGAATTCCTTAATGTCTTAACAATGCTGTTTACACTTCTCTGCCTTGTACTTCCATCATACCCAGCCCCTTTTGAACCAGGATCCACTATCGAATCCATCCCATTGGAAGAATTGGCAGTGGACACCCCATAATACTCATACATTTCCTCTTCTGAACCCTCATCGTCACCATTTTCCACCTCTTCATCATCTCCATCCACCAAGCGCAGCTCATTTTCAGAAACACCATCAATGCCCGCCCCTTCCTCTTTCTCCCCTCCAGCGGCCGATCCGAAAACCCATATGTCATTTGCTGATTCTTCCCCGTGCATCCACGGCGCAGAGACCACTCGATTCTCAACAAGATAGCTCGGACGAAAATGCTCCCCTTCATACCGGTCCTTCGCTGCTTTGTCCCAGACCACACCGTTCCTGGCAGCTCCTTCTTCTTCTCGAACACACTCGTCGGTGCCACCAAAATAGTCCACGATGGACCGCAACGTCGCACTGGAACCTCCGTCACCAGTCTCTTCACCGAGCGCACCGTCTTTTTCTTGGACGACCTGGTGCGACGACGGCGACTGCTTCTGCTGCTGCTCCCAGGGGAGAGAGGCGCGCTTGGAGGGCGTCTTGGTGGACCAGCGGCGGAGAGTCTGCTCCTCAAAGCTCGGCTTGAGCGGTCTTCTCTTCTTCTTACCCTTCTTTCCACAGGTCGCCGCCGGCGAGGACGTCGAGGGAGAAGACGCGGCGTGGAGAGAAGGGGAAGAGGAGGATACGCCTGCAGCGGAGATAATGGAGGCGCGGGTGACGCTGGGCTGCCGCGCTGATCGAATGACGGAAGGAAATGGGGGTTTGGGGGAGAGAGCCGGGGGTGGAAGGAGCAGCGCCATTGGAGCAGCGGAGAGGAGCTTGGGATGGAGGAGATGACGAAGCCAAGAGATATGGGATCGTTAGTGGGCCTTTGGCTGCCAATGGGCATGGGCTAAAAGGACTTTTACCTCCAATTCTCTTGAAGTTTGATTTTTCTTTGTTTATTACTCCCTCCGTTTTATCACCATTGATATTGACCGGTTTTTCAAAACAAATATGAGAATGTTATAATTTTTTTGAAATATGATGCAACAAAATTTTTTTGTAGTATAAGATTTTTTTGTCGTATACCATGGGCCAAGAACACTGAAATGTGAGCAAATAGTATTGCAATGTTGAGTTCAAATTTTGCTTCCAGGTATCAACCGCTCCTATTTACTACTAGCCAATTGTCCAAAACCCATTTGCATCACAAGTTAAAATGTACAAACGCATGCCTTGTGATGCCATCTTAGCCTTGAGAATGAGACCATGAACAATATACACAAGCAGCAGCGCTTCAGGGGATCTGCAGCAAGTCACGCACCATCTGCGCAAGTCTGGGCTCACTCCTGATGCATTGGATCCACCTAGCGTTGATCCGCACGGACTCGAGGCTCTGCTTAAGTGTCCTCTCAAAAGTCGGCTTCTTTCGTGTTGAAAAGAAGCGCGAGAACTCGGCTTCCTTCTCTTTTGAGGAGAACTGATGATAAAGAAATAAGGTAGATCATCATTGATATTTACTTGAAACTTCAAGCACATAAAACATACTAGAAGAAGTGATGTCAACCCAAACATACCAATGTGAGGATATATCTGATAAAACCTGTTGCTTGGGTATCCCCAAATTTCTTTGAGATATGATCCCAATTTCCCTGCATCCAGAAAGGAAGCACATGTGAGCAGCATGCTTTCAAACATTTAACTCTATTAATACTTACATGAAAATATGCATAATTTACTTAATTGACAGTTTTTTTTTCCAATTCTTTATAAAAAATCCTGAAATAACGGTGAAGGGAAATTGTAGAAATTTCTCAAGTATTGCTAAAAGAACCATGAAAAGATGAACAACAAAAATATTTTCCTTGATAAACATCGGCCCTTGATGTTGTTAAAAAGACTTTAATAGAGCTATTTACTTGCAGTAATGTTCCACTCAAAGTGAGCACATGTTCGCAGATACCATTACCATATCATCCTGCCTCCGATCATGTTCAAATATTTGTTACAAAGGAGAATATCAAACGGGCAGATGTATATTTTTATATCTGGAACAGGTCCAATGGTTTCCACTCATGTTGTAATGGACATAAATAAGAGGAGCCCCACTTTTCATCATCCACTAAAATAGAATTTACCTTCAACCAGTTCCAAGCAGTGTCACGTGTCTCAACATCCAAACCTTGAAGTACATAAAATGCATCTTGATTGCGAACCTGATGAGCAATAGAGACAAATGAGCCCTGATTCCATCTACCAGAAGTTAATGTAGAGGTACAAAACTCATGCGATTAAACTTTCAATAGTATCATGGAAAGGGTGAGAAGGGTGTGTCTACCTCATTAGAAAAGAGAAAATTCAGTGACTCCAAAACAATATTCTTATCCTTGCAATTACACAATGTGACTAGCAAAAGAAGGCAAGGCATTCAGATAAATTCGATAAAAGAAGGCATTCAGATAAATTCGATAAAAAAAGGCATTCAGATAAATCAACTTGTGAGAAAACTTGTAAATTCAAGTGGTTGAAAAGACGTGTACCCAATACACGTGTCTTTTCCTCTGCTTCAGCTGATTCCCGATAGATTTTTAGAAGATCATTATAACTGGATCTGTTTGAACTAGTAACATTCTGCATCACAGAAAGATATGCGGCCTGTAGAAACAATGGATGTTAGATTACAGGAAAGGTCAGTGGAACACAAGAACACTACTGTGTATAGTAACAAGAAAGGTAGGACCTTTCTGGTATTTGGAGGAAGAAAGGAAGTGTTGCGATCATGCATGAAGATACGAAAGCGCCTAGCTCCCTCATTTATAGTTTTGTCATGCCCAAGTTTGACAAGAGCATCCAAGAGCACTGGTCTAAGCATAGCATCCAGGTGGCTCTCACCATCCTTGGGGTCCCAACCTAATTTTCTGATAAATTAGTGAGTACGCACACTTGTCATGTCGGCAGGTGAGAGAAACAAAGGAACAGAGACTGAACAAACAGTAAGACTGAAAGATTGAATGCAAAGTGCATATTTACAGAACACAGTATAAGCAAACAGGAACAAGCAGATACAGAATGAAAGAAAAAAAGACAGTTATGACAAGCAAAGCAATGAAAGACATGGTTGGACATACTCAGCAGGTGATAGAAGAAGCTTGATCAAAACTTTCTTGATGTCGCCAACCAAGCTAGGAGTAGCATCAACCGATATTTTAGCAACACTTAAACTTACCTGTCCAACAAACAGGAAAGGCATAGACAATTCATCATCAGGTCAAATTCTTCAAGTATAATCTTGTAAAATCAGTTGGAGATGCACAGCTTACATACAGTGCTCACGTGCGAAAGAACACTGAAATCAGTCTCCTGACGATAAGCATATAATAGACGCAGCAATGATGTCAATGTTTGCTTGCAGGCCATAGATAGGGCAAGTGAGTCTTCCACGATGCCTGCAATGCTAAGGATATGACAATTGTGCACCAAACAGTGATCAACAGTACCATATGCTAATTGTTATGCGTACCAATTTTATCCATCAAAGAAAGCTTGTTGGCCTGAATTGCAGTTTGAAGTGACACCACAAGCTCATCATCATATTTGACTCTATAAAACCCTGTTTGATTCACATTCAACTTAATCCAAAAGTTTCCACCATTCTCTCGGTCACCACATTGTGAAGCGATATCTTTTATATCCACTATATCACTTTTGCCTTTCAGTAGTTTTTTCTTCTGCACAGCGTATGAACCACAGACCGACGTTATAGGGACAATCCACATGCCAGGGCCAGAGGATCCTTCCAATAAAAACTGTGCCTGTAGAAAAGAAAAACATAACATATTAAAGAAAAAGAACATAAAACAGGTGCATGCCAGTCTATGCAATAAACTAACATGCTACAATGTCACATGCTGATCCAGAGTAATAGAAAGGACTATATTTTATAATACCTGCTCAATTTCCAGGTAAGTCCCTTTAAGTTTTGCATTAATTACAGGATAGCCTTGTTGCTTTGTCCATGTCGTCATCAAATTCTTGATAGGTTCACCAGATTTCTCTTCAAGAACAGCCCACAAGTCCTCAGTTTTAGCATTTGAGTAGGCATATTTTCTTATATATGAGGCCAATGCTTTCTGAAAGAGTAGGGGGGCAAATGCAAACTTAGCACAAGAGCTCAGCTCAGTGGATTAAGGGTGTGGATGTCAATCTGACCACCCTAGTCTTATCCCTCTCTGCTTAATTAATAAAAGGCACCTAATTCTTCTTAGGTTGGTTGAGTTTTCTTTTAAAATTTATTTGAGTTGAATTACTAATGAACTAGACAGCAAAAAGCAGGTAAAGATTAGTCATCACTAATGATGCCAATATCAATTCTAGAACAAAATTCTCACTACTCTAATACAATATTTCAATATATTTTGCAGTGCGCACAAGAGATTTGGATTTAATACAATTGATAGTTTAGGCTCCCGCACTCTACAACTACAATAGCATAACAAGATTACATTGTCCTATTAGAGTTGCCTTTGTAACATCATTAAATATTTTCATCTACAAGATCATCAAGTCTATGTGACCAACGAAGCAAGCCTATACAGGCAAAGGGAAAGTTGTAAAGAAATTGATTTGAAGTGTTCTTAAGAGAATACAGAATATGACATGCACGACAAAGATTTTGCATGTTGCAATGGTGCTGGTTGCTAAAATAAACCCAAGATTCGAACTCAAGGCATGTGGATAAGATACATGTAGAGTTTCAAGAAGAGCCGGTCCAACCTGAAAACGATCTGCACCAAGGTAATTTTGTAGCATGCGAATAACAGAAGCACCTTTATCATAGCTTATGGCGTCAAAAATTTCATCAACTTCCCTTGCATGATGTATTTCAACCTGACGAAAGAGGAAACAGTGAGCAAAATGAACCAGAAGCCAGCGTCTAGAGAAGTGAAGAGGTTAGCACTGGCAGAGGAGAATGGTTGCAATAATTGATCCCTAGTCCCAAGGAAGTTTTCAAACTAAAGAAAATGCAGTAAAGTCTACACTATAATTTCCACTATATAGACAATCGAAAAACTATTTTAGGATGAGTTTCAGGTGAGCAACCCTCAGCCAGGGATTCCAGTCCCAAGATAATGGGTTTCATCCCTGGCCCCCAAAACAAATAAAGGCAGGGATTTGTTCCATTGTTTTCCATCATCAACAATCAACTTCACAATGTATTCATATACTTCTACTGCAATCTGATGAACATCATATTCCATATTGAAAATATATGCATAATTTAAAATATAGGAATACAAAATAATGCAATCATTCTGTGAGCATTAAAAAAGCAGTTTATACCTCAATAGGATGCGATTCTACAAGTGAATCCAATTTGAGACCAGCGGTTGTGTCACCAAGGAATTGCGTCCAGATATTCCATTGCGGGAAAAAGGAGTCTACTGCTAAATTACTCATCTGTTAAAACAGAAGGTGTATTCACTCAATATATAGCGCTAGCCTGCTAACTGAAGATTCTGAGATTTAATTATTACTCATTGATTACCCATGTAGCAAAACCTTCGTTTAGCCACAAGTGAGTCCACCATTCCATGGTTACAAGATTGCCAAACCATTGATGGGCCAATTCATGTGCCACCGTAATTGCAACCTAAAACAATTAAATGCTGAGGTCAATAAAGGGAGGATACTTTGGATGTAGCCAAAAAAACTAATCTACAGACCTAGATGGTGGAAAAATAATTCAACCAAGAATGTTGTGAGTTATGGAATGTACACTTTGTTTGCTCGATTCTGATGAAGACTGCTCATCAAATAGCAAAGCTACTTCCCGGAAAGTGACCAGTCCATAGTTCTCCATGGCTCCAGCAGCAAAATCAGGGATAGCAACCATATCCAATTTGGGGAGCGGATAAGGAGTTCCAAAGTAACTAAAATATTATAATACGAATATATTCTTTGTCAATGGTTCTAGCTTATAAAATCCACGGGTGTGTGACTATTCATCCACCCAAATTATGCTTCTCTAGTGTCTACAAACTAATGATTTACAAACAAGACAAAGATGGCAACCTTACTCTTTATAGAGATGCAATGACTTCACTCCAACATCTAGTGCAAATTTTCCTTGGTTACTCTTACCGACTTGAGTGTAAACACGAATTCTGGTGCCTAAATACAATAATTAAGAAAATGGGAATAGAAAATGAAAATGATGCTGATACACTGAACTGAAATGTTAAGATAATGGTAATAGTGTTAATACCTTCTGCTGTTACACTCTCTATATAATCAAACGATCCAACAACTATGGCCACTAAATATGTTGACATAAGAGGTGTTTCCTCGTACTGAACAGTCTTCATATGTCCACCAACTGTTTTCATAGCAATTGGCATGTTGGATAGAGCTACCAGCTCAGATGGAACTTCAAGTGTCAGCTTGAACTTGGCCTGATAAAAGGGAAGAAAAAAAATGGAATATTAACAAGCAGATCTGAATTCTTTGATACTTATGGTGAACATAAAGCAACGGTTCGAAAAAGTATATCAGATAAAACACTTGAGGAGCAAAACGACATTACTGAACATTTCATTCTTTCACCACAATCACCTTGAATGCAGGCTCATCCCAGCATGGGAAGCACCGCCGAGCATCAACAGACTCAAACTGTGTCACAGCCATGTTGTTTGTCTTGCCCTTGTACTGATACTTACTGCGCTCAAATGTGAAATAATGAATGCCTGGAAAAATACCTAGTAACCGAAGATTAATTTTCAAAGTAAAATCCAAACGATAGCTCCAATTCAAGACAGCTCCCACAGCGACAAGCTTTCAGAGTAACATAGCAGATGCATAACTGGCAAACATGAATATTCTTTTTTGTGCGAGTTGGCAAGCATAAATCTTGGCAGCAAATTAACAGGTCATATTGAGGAACAGATAGCTCAGTCATTTCTCCATTTCAAAACTACCTAACGGAAATGCTAGAAAGAACTGAGTTTTAGGAAACCCATAGGGACATACCTCCTGTAGAACCCCCTCATCTGGTCGTTGAGCGTGCCGTTGAAATTCATATTGAGCACGCCCTCACCGAGAAGCAGTTCCTTGGCGAACTCGAGCACCAGGATCTCGTCATCCGCGAAAAACACCACATTTTTGGGTGCCAAATCCTGCAGGAGCGAGAGGTGGGGAGACTTTAGCACCAGGAACATCACAAAGGATAACCCCTTTTTTTCCCAGTACATTTTCAGCTGGCCGGTACTTACCCGGAACCGGATGGAGGCGCGGTCGACGGAGAGGTCGGCGGCGTTGAGCACGAGGAAGCGGGTGGGCGCGGAGACGGCGACGGTGACAGCGGCGGAGCCGGTGAAGGTGCACGCGACGAGATCGGGGCGGAGCCGAAGGTCGTAGCGGCGCGGCGCGGCGAAGCGTGGGAGTCGCGCCTTCCCGCGGAACTGGTCCGGCAAGCCCGCCGGCGCTGGCGCCGCGGGGGCGGGGCGAGTAGGAGGCGCCGCTGCCGCTTTAACATGAGCGTCCTGAGTCGCGTGATTAGGATCAGACGGCAGGGTTATTTCTTGTCTGTCACTTTTTAAGAGTTTTGTTACGTGCTTCAAAAGATACCTCTCACTACCTAATTAATTCTAGCCGTTGAATTAATTATAACAAACCTTATTTATTAATCGTCATCGTGCTTGTTTTAGTGACAGTCTTTCGTCTTGCTCTTGTTTTTATTTTCGTTTGTGCATCATACCATTGTCGATTGATTCCTTTTACACTTTTATTTCTCTCTCTATATATAACTCTTTTAAGAATTAGTAACGCAAAAAGTCAACGTCATCAAGTATATCAACTACAGTACGTTGTTGGCTGTATTTGTTTTCATATGTAAGTAACAAAATAACATAGCATGTTCTCCTTCATGTATCCTCACGCTTATGAGGATCATATGGATCACAACATTGTCTCGCATTGAAAGGCTCCCTTGCAACCTGACTGCACCATGGATCGCACGGCTCTTGCTAACTTTATTCATCGTGTTTATAACTCTACAGTAGAGGTGTGCGTTTCTTGGACTACATCATCTCTATCTTTATCTTCTTTATTCTTTACAAAGAACGAGTTAATTTTTTTGGAAATTAAAAGAATGAGTTAATTATCTTATAAATCTAGAAGGTTCTAACTATATTATACATAACCATACTTAAAAAGAATATATTTGCTTTTATTCCCTAATAACTACTCTAATTAATACGAACATGACTTCATTTTAACTCATACTAGACAATGAAAACGTTACATTCTTTTTTTTTTTTTTCCTAATTGTCCTATACACTTTGTTCTTGGCAGTACAGAAAAAAAAGGTTGAAACATGATACGTAAGACAGTGTTCTAGTGAAACACCATGGTATCGGAGTATGATACTAATACTGTCATAAATAGAAAAATCGAATAATGTGGCATGAGCCGATCGACGAAACACGAACGACGGAACACATTTGCTAGTAGTACTAGGTAGGCTCACCTTGGCCAAATACCGGACGGCGACGACGCTCGTGGCCTCCCCGGGTCCGCCGCCGCCGGCTCTCACCACCGTCTTCCTTCCGGCGGCGGTTGCCGGCCGCACAACGACGACAACGAAGAGAAAAGCCACAAGCACTAGGGGGGATAACGATCGGCCAAAGGGCATCATCGTCACCCACTGCATGCGGACAGCAGCAGAACGGTTCCGCCTTCCGATCGATATCGATCTGACCAGGCAGCAGGAGGAAGATATCGATCGATCTGAGAGGCCACCGCGCGCGCGCCGTGTGAGACTGAGACTGAGACCTCGAGAGAGCGAACGAATGGAGTGATAGATAGATAGATAGATAGATGCACAGCACGGGACTCCTGAAGGCCCGGGGCCGGGGCCCCCGCATCTGCCTGCATGCAGCTCGCGTACGACCAGCGCCACGGCGTTGACTGACTGGGCCACTGTTGAGTCGATCGATCCGAGCAATTTGTGCACCAGAGAGGAGCGTTTAGTTTGGCCCATTCGGTAGCCACAGAAATTTGTGGCATTTTTTAATTAGTACTGCTATTGGAAACCATTATTTCTGACTACGGTTATTCCCGTCCTATGCGCTGTGCTCCTACTTATTGGTACAGATTTTTTAATAGCTTTCTTTTGTTTTTCTTTCTGACCAGATACGGCGGCGTGATCCGCGTGGATAGATTTTCTGGTGGCGTGGCGTACGCACAAGACAAAACCGGCAATCTCGGTAATTTAAAAACAATAAAAATAAAAATATACGGTGAATCGATTGGATTGTTATGCGTAGTAGGAGGTAGTAGTACCTTAGTGGCGTATGGTAGGCCGCCAGCGCCGCCGATTCTCTGAGCCTCTTCGTCCCCGGCGGCGGCAACAGCCTCCAGCTTCCGTCTGCCGGCGGCCCCCGCCACCGCCGTCGTTGTTTCTCCTGCCGCCGACACGACGAGCTGCAGCATCAACCAAAGCGCCGCCGCCGCAGCAGCCGCCGTGCGTGGAGGTGGAGCCATGGGTTGGAGCCCACAACGAGCTCTCGGCCGATAATGAAAAAAAAAAAAAAAACCCGAGCTCTCGGAGGCGTACTTGACGTGAGACCTCCTCCTCCTCTGCCTCTGCCGCGTTCACTCGCTCCCGTAATCAGTCAGTCAGACAGTAGTATTCAGGTCAGGCTTCCTATGTAGTCGAGCGTGCGACCCGGCAGTGGTTTTACGTACATCTGCAGAGTGCAGCGGGACCACAGCCTCCGGCGCCCACCACGATGACAGGTCCGGGGAAGAGACGTTTAACTGCATGCCGGCGTCGGGACGCGACGAGTGATGCCGCCGTGGTGGCGGGCGCGCGTGTCGAGACCGACGGATAGGGGTGACATGCTAGAGTAACTGCGATGCTATTGCCTGGTCCACGCGCCGCTTGGCTGGCTACTTTACTTGGGTTGGATCGCTGTAAACGAGCAGGGGCGAGCGCACAGCACAGCACAGCACAGCACAGCACAGCACAATAGAAAGCCTCGCCGCGTTTGCTCCTGCAGCTCTCGTGACGAGGGAGCAGGAGCATCACCTACCTGCGCCTCGCCGGCCTCTGTCCCCCGATCGACGAAAAAAAAAATTCTCTGCGTCAGGGCTGTAAACCGATGTGTTTACAGTCCTCCTTGGATTTACGTCACGTAGGCTCGTAACCGAATCTCAAAGCAGTCCTGTTGCACGAAAACACGATTCGGCTGCCGGCCCTTGAGCCCAGCAAGAATACGACGGCTCGTCTTCCTTCAAGAATACGATCTGTTCGTGAATCTCCTCAGCATCAAGAGCCTGAGCCCTACCCTTTGTCTACGATCATGGAGAACGGACGGCCGCCGGCAGAAGTGGATGCCCCCCGATGAAGCTGATCCTATAGTTTCCGCCGGTGTCGAAAGCAGACCCCAATCTTTATCACAACTTGAGGACGTCTCTAATATCAGGTTTTGATCGCTTCTACTAAGAATTGAAGTCTATTTGGAACATTGCTAGTTTGCTACACGTATTAGAAAAAATCAATGTACAAGTAGACCATATTGCTCTAACCGCATCTTAATTTGTATTATTATAGCATCCCTCTAAAGTCTTTGGAACAATCAGCTGTCAATGAAGGGCAAGTTGTTGCCACAACAATGCTCGATTGCAGTTCACCCTTGACCACGTTGATGACGACTGCTTCTGTTCCAAAAGAAACCCAACTTATGGCACATTAGAATTCTTCAATAGAGGTATTATCATACTAGACATAACAAACCTTACTACATTTTCACATGTTAGAGTTTTATCTTTTTCCCCTCATTATGCAGATTGATGATGAGTGTGGCAAAAAAAGTTATTGTACCAGAAGTTGGGATGTGCTTTGAATCAGAAGAGGATGCGTATAATATGTACAATTCTTATGCAAAGAAGATTGGTTTTAGTATTAGAAAGAGTGACACGAAGCGTAGAGCAGATAAAAGTATATACCACAAGCACTTTGTTTGCAGTAATCAAGGAAAACGAGGTAATCATTCATCTCATGAAACTGTGAATGAGAATGACATTACCAGAACATTTTGCAAAGCTCGTATTCAGTTTAGTATTTGACGAAAGGGAGTTTGAAAGGTACATAAGGTCATATATGAACACAATCATTATCTTGCTAGTCCTGATAAGGCATCTAAGTTGAGATCCCATCGTCGTATTATAGATGCTGATAGACATCTAATCAGTCAAATATATGAAGTTGGAATTAGGCCAGCTCAAGTGTACGACTTTTTCAAGCAGTGGTATGAAGGATCTGAGAATGTACCCTTCCAGAAGGTGGATTGCAATAATGAGATTGGTCGTGAACAAGAAGTATTTACTAGCCAATGATGTGCAAACCCTCCTAGATTACTTGAAGAATAAGCAGTCAGAGGATCCAACTTTTTTTATGCTATAGAAGCAATAGAAGTGGACAAAAACACTATCGAGATAGCTAATTTTTTTTGGGCAGATGGCCAAGCTATTATGGACTATGCATGTATTGGTGATGCTCTGACATTTGAACAACGTTTCAGATCAACAAGTTTGAAATGCCTTTTGCTCCACTCCTTGGAACCAATCATCACAAGCAACTATTCTTTTTGGGGCTGCTTTGTTATATAATGAGACAACTCAGTCATTCATTTGGCTTTTGTAATGAGACTCTTTCACTGCTGACATGACCTCAACTCAAAGGAGTGAAGGAATGAATAATGTCTCCAAGAAAAGGTTTCGTAGGAAACTCTGTCTTTCAGAACTATTAGAAGAGTGTGACAAGTGTGCAGCTAGTCTTCGTGAAATGAGTTGGACGCAGATTTTAAGACGCGTCGCTTTGAGCCAGTTATATATGTCCCAAATTTACCTATGTTGAAGACTGCAGCTGAATCATACACAAAGAGGATTTATTTGGATTTTAAGAGACAATTTACAGAACAATTTTCTTTCTCATGCAAATTGTTCCAAACTGAGGGGGAAACAATGGTTACATCTATGGTTCAGGATGAAGCAACAGTTGTCTTTGAATCTAAGAGTCTAACAATTACATGTTGATGCAGAAAGTTTGCATCCATTGGTATGTATGCACAATTTGAAATTATATCAGCTCATAATTAATATGGTTAATAAAAATTATTTTGTTGTGTGTTATAGGTATATTATGCAAGCATGCTCTCAGAGTGTTCAATATAAATGAGGTTTTTGTCTTGCTAAGTCAGTATATAGTACATAGATGGACAAAATATGCAAAAAGAGAATATCTTTGTGAGAAACAAAGAAGTAAGAATGAGCCATTGAAAGCACAGGCAGCACGAATTGCTCGAAAGGCGACAACAGTTGCTCTAAATGCTAAATTTCAAAAGAACTTCTTGATGAGTTGGAAATAGCTATCGAAGTTAGACTTGGAAGCAGCTAATTCATTAAACCAAAGACATGAGAAATCTGATGAGGTTGCAAGAAGTTCAAAAGCATATGATGGAGACATATTAAAAGGAAAAGTATCAATCAGAGTTCCTGAGATTGTAAAATGTCCAAAGACTAAAAGAGCAAGAGATGCACTTGAAGAGAATAAAAGAAAAAGGAAAACAGCTAAGAAACAAGGTATTCATTGAAAAAAATATAACCTCCTAAATCTGGTTACAATCTTAGACTATATATATTCTTATCATTTGTTTCTAATATAGGAGAAGCTCCCAGGAAAGCATCAAATAATAATTTGAACAGGAACCAAGATAGCAACCAAGCATTGGTGTTCAAATGACACTACCAAATGTTACAGCTAATGATATGTATGCAGATGTTTCAGATGTGATTGCTCCATTAACATGAGGATACACAGGCCTTTTATTAGGAATTGATCGAGGTGCACCAACTGCTTGAAAGTTACAGTTCGATTTAGTAGAGCACACAACATTTAAAGATTAGACACAGTTACGTGTGTAATTTTTCATTGACAATAATTTTTGTACTTTACAATTAGATATTATGGAACCATGAGCTGCAGCATTCCATTTTCAATATTATTGTACTTTACATCAGATACTCTTTCTTCCTAGTGTTACAAAATCTAGAAAAAAAAACAAAATAAGAGACAATAGTACAATGGAGAATTTCTTCTTCTTTACAAACAAAGAAATGGGGTGTACATGCCCAACGCATAACTGAAAACATGCTCAGGCGGCTGCCGCTGCTGTGTGATGATCTGTATTGTCGGAGGCAATGGATTCGGTCTGAGTGTGAGGATTCCTGAGCAAGGGGTACTCATCATCTTTGTTGATTGGCCCAAATCCTAAAACATTTATAAGAACTTCAGAAGAATGTAGAAACATTTAACTGAAACTATGGCTGCCTGTATGTATATATAAATTCAGCTAACAAGTGCAATGTCATTATGCTGATGTCAGATAGAGCTAACTGAACAATGACGTTAACTGAATATAACTTTGCATGAAAAACATATAGTGTCCAAACAATGATGTTGGTGCCTTGGTGATGCTGATACCAAAAATTCTCTTTAATCATCCCAAGTGTGCAAATTAAGTTTATTTTTCATCCTTCACTACATTTTGATATTCTTGTCTCACTGTGTAATTCACAACACTACAACAGAGCACATGAGAAACGACAAGTTAACATCTTTTTTCAACACCACATTCTGAATCTGAACTCACCTGTAAGAGAGAGAGAGAGAGAGAGAGAGAGAGAGAGAGAGAGAGAGAGAGAGAGAGCCGTGGAAGCGCTCGGCCATGGCTCCACCATGGAACTCACCTCGAGCATCCTCGGCCATGGAAGCGCTCCGCGTGGACCGCACGGTGCTCCTTGTCTCCACTCCTCGGGCAGCGGCTCCACCGAACGCAGCGAACACGGATTTGCTGGAAGTCCCTTGAGCGTCGAAGCAGCTACCTCTGACTCTGCCGTGGCACTCCTTCTCCCAGTCACCGGCCCGGAGACCTTCCCTCTTCCTGTACGAGTCGTCGAGGAAGCCGAGCCAACAGGCACGCGATCGGCTCCAAGATCGATCAGCTGAAGAACCATGTGTTGGACTGATTAACCTCATTGCTTTGAGATTCGGTTACGAGCCTACGTGGCGTAAATCCAGGCAGGGCTGTAAACCGACGCAGAGAATTTTTTTCCCGACCTGATGGACCTGTGGGCTGGAGCAGAGCGCTGCGGCCCAAGGCTCTGTGCTCGGCGCAGAACGCACTGACCTACTTACTAGTGGGCGGTCACAAGCGGGGGCGCCTGCCTACCAGCCAGCCAGCAAGCTAAGCCACCCTGAGTGCATCATGAGTGAGTGGTGAGTGGCGGCCGGCCCCGATCCGCACATTCGTCTCGCTCGCTGTCTTCTCTCGCTCTCTGCACGTGGTTCACGACTCTGATGCCATGTCGCGTCAGAGAATTACTCCACCGCCTGTTCATCATCACTAAAGAGACATGACAAATACCGTCTTTAATTAGATGGCCCACAGCGGCCTTGTGTTCCAAATAGTAGTGACAACAAAAAAGAAAACAAGTTGCCTATGAAATTATGATTTGCGCATTTTGATCCTCCTCTCACGTGATGAATGAGCATCTCACGACGCGATCCGATCAGATGTCCCCTAGTAAGGGCCCCTTTGGCAGGACTCCCAGCTCCAGATTCTCGACGAGAATCTGAGGAGCCCTGCCAAACGGTCATTTTGCCGCATAGATTCATTGAAAAATCAGGGGAGCGATTCACGTTTTTGGGTAGGAATCGGGGATAAAAAAACCTACTCCACCATGACCTGAAAACAGCTTCTTAGCCAATAGACTTTGGGACCTACCCTCAAAGTTGCTATCTATTTACCCGCAAATGCCATTGTGTAAAAAGAGAGGAGTCCCCACCCACCCGTGTTCTGGCCGCCTGGCGCAGCACAACAGAAGAGCTCAGCGCTCTCCAGCCTGTGGCGACGGCGGCGCGCGCCTAGGGTTTGCAGCGCCGACCGTCGCCATCCGGCCTCCCGCCGACCACCGGCACTCCCAGGTGCACAAGTCATCTCCTCCCTTCATCCCTTCTCCTTTCTTGAAGTGTGGAGCTCTGAATCCTAGATTTCGTGCCTCTTGTCCTCACCATGAATCTATAGGCTCGTCGCCGTTCCCGGAGCCTTCGTCACCATTCACGGAGCCTTCGTCGCCGTTCCCGGAGCTCGGCACCTCTCCAGCCTCTGCCGACTTTGGCGCGCGCCTACGATTTTCAGCAGGGACAGCTAGACATCCGGCCTCCCTTGATCCCTTCTCCTTCCTTGCAGTGTGGAGCTTTGAATCCTAGATGTCGTGGCTCTTGTCCTCACCATGAATCAGTGCAGGCCGCCTCTTCCTCGCCGTTCCCGGAGCCTTCGCCGTGTTCGCACCGCCATCGAGAGTTCACCCGCCGAGGTCAAGGTATGCTCCATTCGTGTCCCCTCTTGTGAATGTTGTGCACTCTGTTTTGGGCTTCATATTTTTGCTGCAAATCATGAATTTGTCTGGTAGTTTGGATTCGATTGGATGGCAAGCAAGGATTTGACTGTGTAATTTTTTTCTTCTCAATAGAAATTTTTTTGAACAGTAAAAATGGGTGATAGTGCTGACTGGAATGACGAAAATACTAGCCTAGTCTGTGAATTGTTTGCTGAGCAAGTGAAGGCCTGCAATCGCTCTGGTACCCACTTGAATAGGACTGGGTTTCAGAATGTGATTGACAAGTTTGAGGAGAAGACATGGCTGTCTTATTCGAGACTGTAGTTTAAAAATAAATGGGATAAGCTGAGGGCCGAGTACGGGAACTGAAAACGATTGGCGAAGGAAACCGGTATAGGATGGGACTCTACGAAGCAGACATATCAAGCACCAAATGACTGGTGGAAGAAGGCAAACAAGGTAGCCGTATATGTTCTTACCGTGTATGATTGCATTTTTTTTATATGACTTTGGTTTTCCTCTAGCTGTAACATTTGTTTTTGTATGCTTGCAGCAATATAAACGCATTGCTAAGTTTAAAGATAGACCCCTTCAGAATGAAGAACAATTGACAATCATGTTTGAGGACATCCGGAACACAGGAGAAGATCATTGGGCTCCATCAAGTGGTGCTGGGCCTCAGTCCCCAGAACATGAAAACGACGAGGTGGATAAGGACAAAGACTATGAAGGTCAGGCCTCAAGTGATGACTGTGACGAGCTGACACCCCCAAGTGCAAAGGAAAGAGGCCTGCTCGTGTTGTATACACCGGCAAGGGTAAGAAACCGAAGACTGAGAGGGTTCATTGGGTTCAAGATCAATTGAGCAAAACTATATCGTTGAGTGAAAAGAGCACTGCATCCTGTGAGTCTTTGGAAAGAAAGGAGGAAAATTCTAGGTATTCAATGAAAGAACTCATGGCTTTGGTGAAAGATTGTGGTGCTGTTCCAGGGAAAAAGGAACACTTCATAGCATCCCAAGTATTTCTGAAAAAGTCTGAGAGAGAGATGTTTATGACATTGGAGACAAGAAGAAAGGTTCAAGTGGTTGACAATGAAGCATGAATGGGTTACAAGGAATGATGTCTCCAAGTAGTGTGTGAACATGCATACTACATGTTTGATGTATCCTTTTTTCATGTACTCTCTATGGTCTGTATTTGTGCAGAATAATTTTTCCTATGGTCATTTTCCATGTGGGCTCCATCAAGTGGTGTGTGAATAATAATTTTCATGTGTGATTGATCAGCAATTTGTGAACAATAATTTTCATGTATGATTGATTAGCAATGTGTTAACAAATATTTACATTTCTATTTGTATTGTACAGATGTCTTCCTCTTCTTCTGATAGTGATAGATATGAAAGTGAATCTGATGACTCAGAAGTGGATGACTTGCGAGTCTTGCAACTGATCAAACAGAACCAAACTACTTTGCATCTTGCTGCATCTTTTGGCATGTTACTATGCAACATATGTTGAAAAAAATATGCTAAGGCTAGTACTATATCCTGGTTTGGCCTGGGTGATGGATGCGCTGAATAGTCCAGAAGACTGTTACAACATGTTTAGGATGGATGCATCTTCTTTATTAAATTGCATGATCTTTTGGTCTCACTTCGTCCATTCACGTAAGCTCTATGGAATCTCTTGGATTATTTCTTGTGATCTGTGGCCACGGGTGGTCAAACAGTGCTATTAAAAAGGATTTTAAGCATTACAATGAGACAATTAGCAGAAAATTTGCTCAAGTGTTACATTGTATGGTGGCAATGGCAAAGGAGTATATACAACCCAAGGATCCTAATTTCCACACCGTTCATAGTAGGATTACCAATGACCAAAGATTGTGGCCGCACTTCAAGGATTGCATTTGTATCATTGACGGCACCCATATTGAAGCAACTCCACCAAAGAAAGACTATATTAGATACATTGGTAGATCTGAAAAACCACCTCAAAATGTTATGGCAGTTGTAGATTTTGACCTGCGTTTCACCTATGCATCTATTGGACAACCAGGTTCTATGCATGATGATAGAGCTGGGGTTCCCGATCTTTCGGTGAGTGAAGATAAATTTGATCTAGTGAAAGTAGACCCTCATGATCCGACTACGACGAGCAGGCCCAAGGCGCCAATGTAATCGCTGAATCAACTCCCAATGGTTACCAACCTTGCTGGCGCAAGATCAGCCTGATCACGAAGATCGTTTCCTGCGCGCTATCGAAGAACGAGCAAGGAAAAGATGCGAGCAATCTGATGTATTACTCGAAGGTGGAGTTCTGAATACATGAAACAGCGCTGGATGCGGTGTTTGGCTGTAGCTAAGCTAACTTAAACAAAACTCAAAAGTAAACAAGGGGCGCAACCCTTGGCTAAATACACGAGAGGAGGGGCGCAGCCCCTGGGTGGCGGCCAGAGGAGGGGGCGTAGCCCCTGGGTGGTGCGCATCCCTAGGGTTGTGCGCAATCCTAGGTTGGCCCATGTGGGGGGCCTTCAATTGGGCCGGCTGGCTAATCATCTGGGCCTTCGTTCTTCAGCAGCATGACATAGTTCAGCTCTCTTGCACGGGCCCTCGTAATTGGCCCCACTGATGAAGGAAGCGCCGCTTGAGGTAGAGGCGCGTCTGGTGGAGCCGTGGCTGGAAGTGGAGGCGCGTCCGCAGGTGCTGCTGGTATAGCCGTTCCCGTGTTGGAGTCGATGTCCTCATCACATGATACCAATGTGTTGTACCATACAGTCAAAGCTGATGAGGACATCTTTCCCCATCCGTCTGTAGGTATGGTTTTCTACATTTATCATCCTCTATTCTTGTTGCAAATGTTGTATATACAAGGTTTATGAACTAAATGTTGAGCACATTATTGTAGAAAAATACTAACTTGTTGATGCTGGATATCCAAATAGAGATGGTTACTTGGCACCATACAAGGGTCAACGGTACCATGTTCCAGAATGGAGAAACGGCCCTGCAACAACTAATTTGCACGAGGAATTTAACCACCAGCACTCACGTCTACGTAATTATGTAGAGCGTACATTAGATGTATAGAAGATGAAATCCAGGATTCTTCTCAAGATGTCATCATATTCAATTGAGAAACAAAAAAAAAATAGTTGCGGCTACAATGTGCCTTCACAACTTTATCCGCCAAGAAGATGCACTTGATGTAGATTTTGAAAGATTTGACCGTGACCCAGTTTACGTACCTATAATTCAAGATCGGTATAGGAGGCGTCTTTCTAACGCATCAGACATATCCACCACAGCATCTAGTACTAGGAATATGAATGTTTTTCGTGATGATCTAGCAAAGTCAATTTGGGAGTCAATATGATTGTAGTACTGAGCTGCTTCTGATATTTTGCAATTGTGGCATGTAATATTTTGTGAATTATGGGCTCGCCTTGACATCATTTTGGGTGCTGTAAACAAACTTTTAGTTATTCCTATATATATGTATATTCTTTTAGCACTTTACAAACTTTCTACAATCAAGAATCAGTTGTCAAGCCAAACAATTTTATAAACTGATTTTGATTCTTTATAAGAATCAGGTGAATCCGCTCCACCAGAAAAATCAGGAGTGAAGCTGGAGAATCTAGAGCTAGAGCAGTGCCAAAGGAGCCCTAAAATCCGAAACGTATTTGGACCCAACTAGGAGACCCAATTTGACGACAGCTTTACATAAAAACTCAGCCCCCCAATGATTAATTTGAAGGTTTTCCCCCTTCCTCCTTTAGTTTTTTTCATTGAAAAGAAAATTTCAGGTTTGGGACCTACTGATAAAAAATGATAACTGTACCTGCACCCGTCGGGTCTAAGACCCAATCTGCAGGTTAAATTGAAAAATCAACCGCAATTCGGCCCGGTTTCCTTTGATTTCGTTTTCACCCTCTTCCAAGAAGTGCGAAATACGTCTTCGATCGCAGGGTCACAGAAACTCGCGGAAGATAGGAGACTCGCACAAAACAAAGCGGCGGCTGCGAGAAGCGAGCCGGCGAGGGATGGTGTTTGGCCGGAGCAAACCGTCCTCGTCGTCAACGACAGCGTCCTCTACACCCGCCTCCTCCGCAGCGGCGGCAGCGTGCTCGGAGCTGCGCGCGGCGTACCACGAGTGCTTCAACCGGTGGTACGCGGAGAAGTTCGCCAAGGGGCAGTGGCAGAAGGACGACTGCGCCGACCACTGGCGCAAGTACCGCGCCTGCCTCGAGGTAACCATCCTTCGCCGCGCCTCTTGCGCCTTCTCGTCATCCAGGATCGCTCCAATTCCATGGGAATCACGAATTTATTTTTCCGTGGTCGTTAAAGATCCATTTTTGCTTTTAAGTTCCCCGCGTTTCGTCACAAGGATACGGTTCTTGAATGCGGAGTTCTTAGCTAGTATTCAGTAGATTATACTTGCGGAGAAGGTTGTATTGGTCAATGTTAGTGTCAGACTAATTCTTCGGGATAGGCTTAGGAAATTTTGTAGTAGGGTGTGTGCTAGATCCCGTTTTCCATCTAAGTTTGTGGAATTGGGACCAGTGTATTGGAGAGCCAGTACAATGAGAGGTTTTTGTTGCCCCCATTATTCTGTTGCTTGTTCATCTGAAGTTTGCCCATGCAAGATACTTTGTGTCTTGAGATTGCTACTTGTGATGTTCAGACACTTTGAGGTTCTTGTCCCTGCATCTCGTTTAAATTGTTTTGGAGTAGAGACGGTAGGACTAGTTATTGCATTAATTTGTGTCCAAAACAAGCACCTCACATCCATTCTAGTTTCGCCTGTATCTAATAACCAGTTTATAGCAGGTACGATGCTTACAGTGATTTTGAGGCAGGCATATTCATGACTGCTGTTTGGGTGTAACAATGGTTCTAGCAAATTGCTGATGATAACTGGTTCAGTTACTGTTGACAATTATTTCAGTACAGATAGCTAGCTTAGCACCTTATCCTTATAGTGTCAGAAACAAAACCAAACCCCATCCATTCCCACCTAAGCTCTCCGTGTTAGATGTGTGTTGTGCCCCTTAACCTGTAGGGAGTAGGACTGAGGGAGTAGGATGCGAGGTGTGACATGGTCAGCCTGTTGCGGTGGACAGCTGCTGCTGCTGTGTGCCTGAGCAGGGGAGAGGGGTGCAGCTAGGCCTGGGATAGAGGAACAGGGTGCATAAAGGAAGGGGAAAGACAAAGATTTCCTCAACTATGTTTTGCTTAATGAATAACAACACCCCTGATTACGTCAAGAAATGTTTGGTGAAATAAGGGACGTATAATTCATTGGATTGTCTATATACTGAACTTCGGATGCATTACTACACATTTCGGTGTAGTTTTCATACTAATCACGTTATTAAGGAGTTGAGTTTGACAAATTTGCCAATCTGACGGTAGCAATTATAATTTTGAGTGGTATTTCAAAATTGAATTTTCATTTTTGAGTTATACTTGCAGTAGTTCCTCCTCAGTTTATATCGATGGCTCTTCTCATGACACTATGTTCCATTTAATGGGCTTCTGAAGTGATGTCTTTTTCTCTATGATGCTTGTTCATGTTAAATGGGCTCATTTTCCACATTATCTTTTTCAGGAGCATTTGGAAGATAAGCATCTGAGGCAAATCCTACTAAACGCAGAAACTTCTGCGTTTTATGCCCAGTTTGAATCTGATCCTCCCTCAGGACAAGGTGCTACAAAGTGATTGTCTAGCGCTAACAGCATGTCATGTTTCACTTCACCAGATAAAAAATAGAGGACCTAGATAGATAAACCAGGAAGCCCCTACTTTTTGTGTCCTGGGATCATGTAGCAGTTTAGCAGTTGAGATTATATTTCTAAGGCCGGAGCAATTGATAAGCGTGAAACATTGGTGTCTGTTCAGGTTCTGAAATTGTGAGAATAGAATGAGCTATATGACTGACCAGCTTCCAGAAATCTTTTTTTCATGAATGATGGCTTTGGGCGGGAGTTAGTAGAGACGCTGATCATATGTCACTTTCCAAGGTCTTATTTACTTCCTGATTGTTCTGTTTTATATTTTTCTTTTGGAGTCGGTGTCTTGTAGGGATTCATAAACCAAGAGTCATGCTGACCTGGATTCTTGTGGGTCGGTATCAGTTCCCTAGACTTTATGTGTTCAATATAGTCAAAGGTTGTCACATACGATGCCCATATATGTTGTGAGTTGTGACAGACAAGCCTTGAAAGCTACTTGTTCTGGGAAACTTCCTGGCAAAACTAAGCGCACTTTCCCCTCGACTCTCCAGAACAGTAGTCTCCTCCGATCGTTCATGGCCAAGAACACAAAGAACTACTCTGTTAGAGGAGATGGTGCTTCTTCGTCCTCGTCCTCTGCTGCAGCTGGTGCTGGTGGCGTGCCATGGCTCCGACTGATGGCTGTCGTGGTGCTCACCGCGCACTCGGCTTTCTCTGCATATCTAGCCAGAGAAGACGCACGGCTGATCGCTCTTGTAGTCGTGGGCTACCTCCTGATGCTGGCTCTGTTCTTCTACGCTCTGCCTGTGCTCCAGAAGAGAGACTAGCTCGCTAGCCGATGCTGCGCTGCAACCGTATCCCGAGCATGACCACCGAGTCCAGTCCAGGTACTACGTACGAGGGTCGAGACCTGCTTGAACTGCCTAGTATTATTTGGTCTGTACAAAGTTGTGTATGTCCATGACAATGCTTGTGAGTCTGCATGTAATGCTCAAGATACAACAGCTGCGTAGGCACATGTACAGTATGTATTGTATGCTTTCTCTTATTATTAGACAATGGTATCTATACAGCATATTCAAGAAAACCAAAAAAATATGACTAGCCCGCGCTTGGTCCGTTCAGTCATTTCCATGGATGTTGAGAATTGGCGGCAAGCCGAAGATTATCACGTAAGACCAAAAACGCTTAAGCATTACCTTCAGTCGGCCTATCTTGCGAGCTCGCTGCCACGATCCCGAACCTAACACGTAACGCGTTAGCGTGACGAAGGTAAGTCGAGACGTTCGTATTTCGGATTTTCGGAACAGCAGAGACGCGAAGCTGACGACGCAGACGGACGTGGCGAGGTCGAGAGCGACCGGAGCCAGCACCACGGACGTGGCCATGGCCCATGGCGAAGGCCGAAGGCGGCGACCAGGCTCCTCACCGAGCTCTGCAGGAAGAGCCTGGACAGCCCGTGGTACCGGCGGCGGATGGCGATCTCCCTGGACGTCACCCCGGAGTAGAGCAGAGCAGGCTGATGGTGATGGTGGCGAGCAGCGAGCAGATGAACGACACGGTGTTGTGATGGCAACGACGAACACCTGGAAGGCGTAGCGGCCGGCGAACGTCGGCGTGCCGCCGCCGTCGGATCGGTAGCCGCCGGGCAGAGTGAAGGCCGCGGCGAACGCGACGGTCGCGACGAGGACGGACATGATGCCGACGACCTGCGCCGAGCTGGACAGGAACTTGGAATGTACGCTCTCGTCTTGCTAGGTGCCTCGTAGAAATGGTCCGGGCGACTGTAACCAACTGCGGCACCAGCCAGTTGCAGTGCTTCATGTATTATAAGTCACGGTAACCTCTGTTTTTGCTGGGTTTTCCCTGTCTATGCAGAGGCCGTGTGCAAAGTCAGGTGTTTGTTCAAGAATGTAGTTTTCATTTTTGAATTTACATGACATGCTGAGATATACAGCTGTGTGACTCACACCCCAACACAGACCGGTGTTCAAGGTACTTCAATATAGTATACACTTGCACTATCTGAACTGTTGCAGCTTACAGTTATTGTACATATACTGAGAAGCTTTCTACCAATCTCTTTACGTTTGGCATCGAAGCAATCTTTTCAATGTTCTATACAACCTTCCATTTGGAATCTTCAAGTCAAATCCCAAAATCCCTGTAACAGTAGTGCAGGATTTTAGGGGATAGTACATATGGTTGTGCTAATAAACATCAGCATAGCTTGAACTTTACCTTTGAAGAATCATTGGAATGATTCTATTATAAAAATTTTAATTGAAAGGATTTCTGAAATTTACTTACTAGTTCCTATTCAAATCACTGTTCCAATATTTTCAGCCTCCTCAAATTGAATATATTGTTCTTGGTACCGGAACAACTTTGCAAACTGAAAAACAACCTATACATTAGTATGCTAGCCTCTCAAAATAGCATTTATCACACTGTATTCATAAGTTACCTGAGACGCTTTGAGATCAAGTTCGTCCCATTCGAAAGATGGATTTGTACCTTCTACAATCCCTGCACCGGCATAGACTAAAGTGCTATGGCCCTGGAACAACAGTTATGTAATGAGAAATCACACACGACAAGTTTGACAAACGCAACTCAGAATCACCTATGTCAAATTGCATAAATCGACTATCACGTTCAAATTTCTGTGTATCAAATGTCTCACGTTCAATTTTTTGCTTACTTTTCCAAGTAGTGCTGACCTAATCCCAACAGCAAACTCACTTTCAGCTCCTCCAAACCAACCAACTGGTCCAGCATACATTCCACGGTCGAAAATTTCTGATGATATCGTAATTAGCAAATTAACACCGCCAATAAATACCACATTTCTCATATATACTAAAGTCACAGATATATAATACCTACTTTATTAGTTCTTTTGACTTGAAAGTATCCAGGTAGAATAAACTGATACATACCATAATCTCGTATAAATTGCCGTGCTTCCTCGGTGGGCAAACCACAAACAGCTGGACTTGGATGAAGAGTGTTTAGAATGTCAAACTGCAATTCAAACACAGACAATTTTAATAACCACGAATTGGTTCATCATTACAGATAACCAAGTAAATGGATAGTAACAGATAAAAAGGGCCTGTTGTTGATTACTTCATTGTCTTCGTTCCTTATTCTTGCAGCTAGTTGTGCTGACAAATGTTGCACTCTTGGAAGTTTCCGAAGAGCCTTGCTGGGACGGACAACCACCTCATCACAGATCATCTGCACATTCAGAGATACCAGTTTAAGAAACTGCAGGCACCTTTCTTTCTCTTGCCCCTGATAAGCATTTATGCTGAGAACCAGGAATGACAGTACGACACAAGGCATTTCAGAACCATATCTAAAATGTACAATTTAGGGGAACTCAACTTACGTCAAGCTTGTTCTTGATGCTATCACGCACAATCGTAAACTCAGTATCTTCTTTGCAACTGAAAGAAGTTTTATATCAGTATCAGACATTTCTACATAAAGGTGCCGTTATCGCCATAGTAAATAGTCGAGAAAGTTAATGTTACTGTTATGAACTCTAGGAAGGAAAAAAAGAACCTTAGAAGCAGATCCTGGCCAATTTGAAAGTCATCTGCCCATGTTTTCCCCCTTGCTCGTGTGCCAGCTAAAGCCTCACTGGAAATATTCAAGTATTTCCTGTGAAATAGTTGCTCTGGCTATTCAGAATGTTCGCATAAAATTAAACATTAGTTAGAAAAAAAGTTAACTTCAATATGCACAGTATAAAGGAAGAGAATTAAATCAGGTATCTGGTAATGGAAACATTAACTTCAAATAATAGAGTTGACATACACTATTTCCTACAAAGGCTGGAGCATCTGGTGGCTGTATGCAGAATTGGTAAGCATTTTGGCCCTCATTCTGTATAGTCAAGTCATAGAATGATTTTCTCATGGAACAAAATAGAGTGATCGTGAAAAAACAACTGATTATATGAGTTTGGGAAAAAAACAACATACCTTCAGGGAAGCTAGTAGTTCCACAGGATCAATGCAAGTATCAGTGATGTACCTGCTACACCGTGCCAGTACAACCTGTCAAAAACACTGGCAACTCAAAATTTTCTACTCCAAGCTCAAAACAATGATGTGAAGAGAGTGGCAAAAATACAACGATGGTTTAGTAACTAGTTTTGTAGACTTGACCAAAGTTTCAAATTTGAACTACATCATGCATGCCAATTACACTTTGCTTGTTCTCTCTTCTGGCATGGGAGAAAGATCAACAAATTTTTTACCTTCACCAGTTCTCTATGTCTCCCTTTGATCATCTGAAGAGCTTTAGTAACTGCAAGATCCCAAGATGCCTTGGTTGGGACATGATTGAGATTCACGATGTTTGTCTGTAGGCTGGACATGTTCACTTCCACAGAAGGTGGTGATATCTGAACAAAGTACACAATTGTTAGTATCTTCCACATGCCAAAAAAGTTGAAAAAAGAGTAATGAAAACCTTCTGCAGCGTCGATTGGACCCCGTTCATGGCGTCCTGCCATGTCCAGGAAAGAGAATCATCCCACGCGATAGTTGTCGCGAGAACTGAACTCTCCTCAAACTCGTTGAACTCAACCTACACACATTGCCCATATTTCAGCACATAATCATATTGCGTCCCTTGTTTTGGACAATTGCAAGTCAACTCACTTGAGGAACCATGAAGTAAAATGAACCATATTCCTCCCATTCAACAGAAGCATCGCTTGTTGCATCGAAACGGATGGCGCCATATGCGCGAATCAATGGGCAATCCCGTGAAAGAAATCTTCATCGACATTAAAAATAAACAGAGGCCACAGAGAATGTTAGAATCAGATAAGATATCAGCACAATATCATAATCTGAAAAATTTACCGCTACTCTATGGTGAAAGTGAACATCGTAGTGATTCAGCACTACGATTTACCTCTTGATGGCCCGCCAATCGGCGAGGGAGAAAGCCTCAGTCCCGCGAAAAAAGACTGCCGATCCTACGCCAGCAACGTTCACCGGCTGCTGCCAATGCTCGTTCAGGCTGCCGTTGCCGTTGCTGCTGACCACTGCGAGGTGGGGAGTCTCGGTCAACGGCTCCCGCGCGGAGAAGAAGCAGCGGGGCAGCGAGATCTGCGCGTGCAGCCACTCGATGGCGTCCACACGCTGCCTGATCGGCACCTCCACGCGGATGATGCCGGAGGGCGAGTCAGGCGGCGCACCGGCGCGGAGCACGTCAACGGCGGCTCTGAGCTGCCCCATGGCGTCGCATGGCGCCGACACGGCCGGCAACGCGCGCGCCTCGCGCACGCACACCGCGCCCCGGTCGCCGGCGCCGGGCGTGCAGCCGTTCATGGACAGCGAGCACGACGGCCGGGCCCATCTCCCCACCTGCTGTGTGTGACGCACCATGCAAGAGAAGAGAATGATGAGTAACGAAGAAAAAAGCGAAGAGAGGCGAAGAGTGGAACACTTGCCGTCGCTGTCGACGCCGGGCGGGCGGTGAGGAGCCGGCCGGAGGAGTAGAGCGACGACGGCGCCATCGACAACGTCGCTGCTGCGCTCGTGGCCGTGCGTGTCACCGCGGGCGCTGACGAGTGTGAGGTCGTCAGCAGAGCAAAGCGCGCGCCGGCTCGTCGTTTGTCGAGTCGCGACGGAGGCCAATAAGAGATAAGATTCGCAGGGTGACAACTGATAAGTGGCAAAACCGTAATTCAACGTGATCGTGACATTAGCACCGACAAGAAGCACAAAACGGAACTGTAGATAAGATTATTATATTAAAAATCACTGTGACTGGGATTAACCACCTTATTACGAGCAACATACGGTAATTTGCTATTCACGCACAAAACATACTCCCTTTGTTCTTTTTTTTCTTTAAGTTTAACCAATAATTTTAACAATTCGTCTTATTAAAAAAATATAAAAAATATTAAATATTTTATTAAAATTTGATTTATTACTAAAAATTTTTAATCTTAATTTTAACTAATTTTTTAAATAGGACTGATCAAAGTTTTTGTTTAAAGTCAACAACGACAAAAAGAACAAAAAGTATGACATTTCTTTAAAAAGAAAAATTATCCCTTGCATCCCATTATCTTTGTAAATCTGCCTTGCGCAACATTTGTTTTACCAACGCATAAAAGGGATTTCCGTTCGCATTTGCAGAAAACAGGCAGTCAATGCAAATTTTCAAGCACCAGAAATCTTGCAGACAACAAAGTCTCTCCATCCCTTGTTAACGTTCTCACAAATGAAACACTCAAACACACAATACAAAACTAAATCATCGGGTGGGCAATAAATTAGGGTGCCAGCAGTACAAAGGTCAATGAAACAAGTTCAGATATCTACCGAGCTTGAATTATTCTGAAAGTTGCTCAATCGACAAGAGTGCTACACCGACAGCCGGAAAAAGCTCCTCAACGGAACATAGCACGGCAGTTCATGAATTCTAACAGACTGCAACAACCAAAACATGCTGAAGGCAGGCAATTTTTTTCCCCCATCGGCTGATAATAATTTCAGCTGAGGTACATGCAGTGAGCTTAGATAGAAAGACAGAGAGATCAATCAAGGCTTGAGGGCCACCGCGATCCCAACCTTTGAGCTCTTCTCGATAGTCTTGGTGTCTACTTCAGCAGAGATGGTGACCAGCGACTTTGGTCTCCATTCGTGCTGGAGTAGTGCGCTGGCCTTGCCAGAGTTGTTGATGCGCGCCTTCACAAGGGTTAGTGGGTCCAGTGCATGCTGAGTACCGAAGGTGAGGGAGTTTTCATTGCTTGAGAAGCTGTGAGTCAGCTCTGCCCCAACAGCGGTGCTGAACAATGGGTTGACAATGTGGTAATAAGAACCAGTAAGGATGTCTCCCTTGTTGTTCCTGCAAAAGAATATTGAATCTATTATGTCTAACAAAGCAGCTAGACAGCTCTGGAGATTGTAAGTGCATGTAAAAGCTAAGAGTGCCCTGGGCTTGGGCCCTCAACCAGTAAAAATAGGTTGAGATTCAATTCAAGTAGCTTAATGATAAGTGAAAACTATCCTATTGTAGGGCGATTGCTTTATTCAATTGCAACAAGCTGCTCAGAATCAGCTCTCTAAGAGTCAATGCTGCATTGCTAGTATCCTACTGTGGCCTTATAGGAATATATTCGTTTTTTTTTGTAATTATAAAATAAAAGGCACTCAGCACACTTTGTTGGTATGGCCACTTTACTTTGTGCTTGCAGTAATCTAAAGAGGGTAAAAAGATGTGCAAAACACCACTAAATGGTTGAGGGAGGACTAGTATATGGTGAAAATGGTGCTTGATATCTTTTGTACAGATTCATTTTTTGCTACTTTTGTTGTATCACTGAAATAACGACTACAAGTGAGGCACATCACACAGGTGTTTGATACCCATGAAGTTATCATAAGTATCACATGAAAGCTCGCAGTTTCAAAACAACAGTGAATGTAACAATTTCTAAATTTATTTTGAAAACTCACAGGTTAAGTGATGCGATAAGGTCTTCATTAGTGAAGCTTAACCCAGCATTATACTTGGTGAAGTTTCCAGTGGCAGTGTCAAGTGAGACATCTGCACCAACTGCAAAAGCCTTAGTTCCAAACACGCTGGATAGGTTGACAACAGGATTCGCTGTCAAGCCAATGCTTGCATTAACACCGGCATAATCGTGCAAGTACTGAAGCTCAAACTGCAACCAGAATTCGAAAAGAATACATGTTAAGGAATACATTCCCCGCTTAAGAAACCTCCTGGAGGGCATGAAGATTACCTTTCCAGATCTCTGATCAGGAACAGCAAAGCTCAAGATGGTCTTTAGTCCTGGCGTTGCAATCTCATTAACAGTAACTGTAGTAATGACCTGACCAAAAGATAAAACCGATAAATAGGGCAACAATAGAAGTGGGAATTGCATAATTATCTCCTCCATCTGATTAAAGGAGCTTGACATCGTAATAGCAACAATAAACTCAATTTGATTCGATCTGGAGTCCTAATGCCAAGCTCAACCGACTGAGTAAACCTGTTGCCGATCGATAGCTATAGGGTGTGATGCCTCTCAGACCAGGAAGATAGCTTATCCTACAGAACCAAGTATTTACAGGTTTGCTATGCAACTCAGATCTTACACTTGAGTTTGAGTTTGCTTTCACATCCACGGTGATGTTATTGTTCTTTATCTGCGACTGGATCTCACCGATTATCTGGTCAGCTTTCTTTGTGCTAGTAGCTGTAATTGCCTGCATCAGAAAGTAAGAAGAAAAATTATAACAGAATGTTATAGATATATACATATGCAGATCACATACAACATGCCTGATGAAACACAGATTTTGGGTTCTACCAACAGTACACATATTTCTGGATTCCAATAAAATAGGTAGACCAGAATGCAAAAACTATAAAAATGTGTCACAAGGTAATGTCCAAGTATCAATAGTGTCCCATAATATTATCTATTCTGGAAAACACAAAAAAGACTCTAATTAGGTATCCAATAGAGGCCCTTTTTTTATCTGGTAACAAACAGAAGGACTTTCCTGGATTCAACAATATTATTCACCATGATAGCGAACTCACTAACAGACCTAGAAGACACCATACACCACAGCCCACATCAGCTGTTGTGTGTCCCGTTATGAGCTCCATCTTATACTGCTAAGATGCATTGACAACTTATTGAGGATGCCTATGTTTCACGCCACCAGCATAACTAGCCCTAACCTCCTCAAACATTTCAAACCTTGCTACCCCAACTGACAATACAGGTGACAAGAAGAACATACAGCGCTAAATCCAACATAACAGCAAACAACAGTTAAGTAATAATAAGCAAGAAGCTAATGCAATGATCCTCTTGCGCTGCCTGTCGCTCGTGCCTACATAGCTACATCCCGCCGTACCACGCAGCGAGTCAACCGGTAGGGTCATGCAAGGACTCTGAATCGCGAAGATGAATACCGTCAAGTCAACCAACAACGGAGGCACGTTCTGTCCTTAACTCAATCTAGCCAAAACACAACAGCCAAGAAGAGAGTGAGGCAGCACTTACGACATTGTTGGCGGTGTAGGTGGTAAGGGTGAACTTGTGGTCGGTCTGGTAGTCCCTGTACAGCAGATCTGCACCAACAGAAAAACACACCGGCAGGTCAAGAAATGAAGAAAAGCCCATCACCAGGATGAAAGCAACGAAAACACGAAATATGTGAGAAGCGGTCGCTGCGGAGAGGGACGGGATGGGTGTGCGTACCCCTGGCCTTCTTGCCGATCTCGGTGTAGAGGCCTGGTCCGACCATCTCCTCCTCGGTGATAGCTCGACGCTCTGTGGTGGGCGTTGAACTGCAGGTGGCGGGGGGATGATTGGGACGAGGCGGATGGGTGGAGGTCCTGGAGAAGGCGGCGGCGGCGAATAAAGGTGGAGAAGAACACAGCTATGCAGAAGAGGATGCGAGGGGTGAGAGTCACTGCGTGTGGGCCCAGATGAACCCTAGAGTGTTTATTAGTACTCGTTTCCGATTACTCCTAGAAATTTAAAAGAATATTTAAGAATTTTCCCTACAGTATACTAAAATTCGTAATATAAATTTACCTATAAAAAAAAACATTGTCTGTCTCATAAGGTTGCGAATTTAGATGAGTATCATTTGTTTAGTGGAAGCGTAAAACAAAAAAAAAAGAGTAAATAGTTAGTTGGAGGCCAACATCTGTGATACAACATCTTTTGTTAAATTAGTACAGCATCAGCTCTATGTAGCATTTGGCATAAAAAATAAAGTAAATTTTATACTATATGATAATAGTGTTCCAGTTCCAAGTCCCTTGCTTTAACTGTCCATAATCTCTTGTCAAGATCAAAAGTCAGAATAAAGAGCCTAGCTGACCATGTTATGTGTAGCTTTTCCTTGTGCCTTTAGCATTTCCACTCGATTTAAAAGTTGGGAGGTGTCATGTGCATAACAGAATCTGAAAGGTTTATTCTTTCTAGCCGTGTGCTGCAAATGGCCAATGGTGAGGTATTAATTCTTTCTACTAATAAACATGATTGATGGACTTCTCAGCTCAACATGATTGATCTCAACCATTACAAGAACACACGCCGGATCAAATATTATACTAGTTATTACATGATTGGGTTTTTTTTTTTTACTATTTTTATCTAGCTGGAGAGATTTTATTCTAGCTCTTTTTTTTTTCCTACAGTGGGCTGCTATAAGATTGGCTGGTTCTCTACCTTCTAGTTCTAGCTGTGGCCCATTTTGTTTGACCCAACTAATTCATGGTTGTGCTATGTTGGGGTTCGAGGCCCATCTATGGCCCCTTTCCGAAGGATGGCATAAAGCCCATTTAGACCTGCGATCGAAAGAACTCCCGAACTTCTTAAGAGGCGAAAGTCACTGGGAAGGACTAGTCCTTCGGTCTCGGCAACCTTCTGCACCGAAGAAGGCTTGTAACAAGAGGATAAGGCTGATGACGTGAAGAGTACGGAGGTCCAGCTATGCATGTACTGGAAAGGATTAAGTTATCAAATATCCCGTAGTAAAGTAGAAAGAACGAGGGTATTCTGTAATAAGGCTAAAATGGTTGCAACCTATAAATAGCCTCCCCAGGGGTACTGTAATAGGCACTGAACATTTGAGACTCACTAGTCCTTCCCTCCTGCTCCGAAGGAAATCCAAATTCAACAGCTGGCACCGTCCGTGTTGTTCGGACAAAAAATCTATTAGGATGGCCGGAGCTAAAGGGAAGGCGAAGAAACCGCAGCGAGATGGCGAGGGTTCTTATCCCGAAGATGAAACCGAAGCCTCTGCTGAGAAACCGGCGGTCACTGCGGCAACGGAGGCGGGAACGAAGACCTCTACTCCTGTGCTCCCATCAGACAGGCTAGCGGTCGAAGGCTCGACTGAAGCCTGTAATCAAGACCTTCCACCTCAACAAGTCGAAGCCCTCGCGCGCCTCCAGCAAATGAAAGAAGTGGCAGCGGTGGAAGAACAGAGAGCTGCGGAGCTTATGGCGGAGCTCAAGAAAGCTAAGGCGGCGGCAGAAGAGGAGCAGCTCCGACAGGCTCTAGAAAGCATATCCAAGGAAGAGCCCGGATAGAAGCTACGAGCGGAAGCCGCCCGGCGGCAGTAGGAGCTACTTCAGAAGCAAATAGAGGCTCTGAAGAGGGTTGGCATTCTGGAAGCCGAAGCTCCGGGTTACGCTGACGAAGCTTCTCCTCCGCCGTTGTCACCAGTGGCACCTCATGACAAGAACTCGCCGTTGGCTCCAGAACTCCAGCAAGCACCCTGCTCGTCGCGCTTTGCAGCGGTCAAGCTTCCAACATATGCAGACATCTCTGATCCCAGAGAATGCTTTATGAATTACGAAGCAACCATTGAATCCATTAGCGGGGGAGATGCTGTCAAGGCCAAGGCCTTCGTGCTGGTCGTCGAGGGAATCGCTCGGACTTGGTACACCAGATTGCATCCGCTAAGCATCTTCTCTTGGGGTCAGCTGAGGCACGAAGTATCAGTGCACTTCCAGGGCAATCACGCTCGTCCTGTAAGCTCCGTAGATCTGCATGCTTGTGTTCAGCGTGATGGCGAAAAGCCTAGGGGCATATGTTCGGCGATTCATTCACCTGAAATGTCAAGCTGAAGACATCAATGATGCCACTATTATTAACTCTATTACGAAGGGGCTATGGCTCGGTCCTGCCAGGTCTGAGTCGCGCAAAGTGCAACCCAAGACTCTGATCACATGCTAAGCATATTGGAAGCTCAGGTCAGGGTGGAGGATGACATCAGGCGAGAAAAAGAACACCACTTGGTACAGAGAGGTGGTCGTCTTGAGAGGCGTCGGTCTTCCCTTCATCGACACCATGGCAAGCCTTACGAGCCACCTCGCCGCGAAGTCTTTTGCCCATTCAGAAAGACCCCAAACCACCCCAAGCCAGGTCCCCGCCGCGCAATCATCAACCGGAGTCGCGGCGGTAGGACAAGCATCGTATGGGTAAAGACCAAGAGGGTCGGTCCGCCGGCCCTCAGCATCGGCCATCGAGGGACCCCAGTAAACTGTATTGTCTCTACCATGATGTTGGGCAGGGGCATACTTCGAACTATTCCCTGATCTTCTGGCCCCTCGGGAGGCCAAGCTTCGCGCTGAGGCACTGAAGTAGCCAAGCAAGTTTTACACACCTTCCTGCGACAAGAGGGGGCTTCATTATCATACCAAGCAACCCACCAACATGTCCTGCTCTCGTCAGGGCTCCTCCTGCGCAGAATGCACATCAAGAATACTTGCCACCGCTGCCTCCTTTCCCGCAGCAGACCTTTGAGCAGGCTCCGTCTTTGGCGCAACAAACCCATGCACGCAAAGTCATCTTCGCTATCACAGGGGGCTCGGGTCAGGACTTTCCCTCCAAATGCCAATGCCGGGAGTGACGCGGACACGCCCCGTTTCGGGACGGAATCCGACGTCCTTGAGCTAGGATCTTGTTGGGCAACGCTCGGCGAAGCGAGCGTACACACGATACAACACAGGCAGGAATAAACAGCAGTAATTTACAAGGAGAGAAGATTTTAATACAACATTAATTAATAAATTTAAAGTTAGGTCTTCCTTTTATTCAAAGTACGCAAAAGTTTTTGAATCAAAACAGCGGAAGACTTGAACGATTACAGACTCCGACAACACTCGAATTTAAGCAAAAGCACGCGCCGTGCCCAAGGGCGTCATGCTACTAGCCACTTCAATGTTCCTACGGTGACTCACACAACTCCCACTGGAGGCTCCCGCCTTCCGGGTGAGACTCCTCCCAATGGAAACTACCACCCTGGTCCTGCATGTCGGCGCCTGAAAACCACATATCGATAACGCGTGAGCTTCTAATAAGCTCAACAAGGCTTACCCGTCAACGTGGCTGACTACAGCCTGCTCCTAAACATGAAGGCTGACTAGGGTGGGTTTCCTTGCAAAAATAGACTCGCAAGCCTGTACTACTTTTGGTCAAATTTTAGCACAGATTAAGTTATTAGAAATATAAATTTAATTAGCCTGAACTAATCAAGCATAGTAGAAGTAACAATAGCAACAGTAATCATCATAGCATCATTCTCATTGTATCTCAACTTCTTTATTAAAATATGGTGCGTTTCACGAGCATGCTCACTAACTGGGAGCGACAGCGGTTCGAAACGATTTTTATACCCTGCAGGGGGAAACCTAATCGTACGACACGTGCATGTCCCAGATTCGCACATGGCAACCGTTCACACCAGCTCCTGCGAGTCAATTTCCTCCTACGCCTGCCTTAGCAGCGCCGCATCCCACCAGACAACACGTCCCAGACGGTTTCTGTGGAGTTCCCACGCTGCCCACCCCAGGTCGACTCCGATTCAGACACCGTAGGGCAGGTTCGACGTTGCAATCACTAGGCTACATAGGTTTACTGGGCCCCATAAATCCCAGCATACGACTAGTACATTCAACGCTTGATCAGACTCGGACCACACGGATCAGACAAGACTACGGTCACCCTGGTCCCGGACCAATCGCCGACCTACTTGGTACCCTGTCTGACCCTCAAATTTTTATCTTTCCTTAATCAATCCATCATCATATGTCATATGTCTCAAGTGATAGTTTCAATCAATAACCTACCAATCGCGAGCAGCGTCCACTCTGCTCGACTTCTACCGGTGAATACTTGCTAAGCATAGCATACTAAAGGGGTGTCTATACCAGCTACCAATAGGGTTCCCTATGACAACAAATACAACTAAGGTTTCATTCAACTCCTAACAACTTAATGCACAAACATGACACACTTAGTTATAAAAGAAAAGTTAAAATCTTGGTTGTGCACCGAGGCTTGCCTGGTTCTCCGGCGTTGTTGAAAACTTCTTCTACGGAGGTCGAGGCAACTGGATCTGCAGCTACTTCATGCGCTTCAGAATCTACATGATGCATCGTGATTAAGATAAGTTTAAGAAAAGAATCATTGCTTTTACCAATAGTAATCTAGGGTTTCGAACGGCGATGTTTAGAATTAGGGTTAACCCTAATTTCTCGACGCCGTTGATTTTATTAAGTTTGATTTCATGATGGTGGTTTAAATAAAATTTCTCATTTTCTTTCCAGGAGATGATTTTTTTAATTGGTATGTTCTTAAAATCAAAAATTTCAACTTTAGTTAATGTTAAATCGACATTTTTCCTTGTTTAATAATTATTTAATAACTTCGACTATTAACCTAGGGTTAAAAATGAAACTTTTAATTCTACCTCAAAATTATTTTTAATTGATAGCACTCTCTGAAACATGCATTTTAAACTTTGGTTGAGGCCTAGATGAATTTTCCAAATTTTATAAACATTCATCAAGGTTTCTGTTATTAAATATTATAAAATTACAAATCAATACTAAACCTTAGAAAAAAATTATGAAATTTTATGTAGTCAATGATGAGCACAAATGCTAAAACTTTGCTTTTGGGTCTAACCTTTTGGATGACGTTTACAATGTATTTTAGAAAATGATAATTTTAACTAGGAAGATTGGAGTCTTTTTAGAGGGTTATATGCAACTTTGTGGTCCTAAAATTCCCATAAAATTCCATAAGATGTCTATTACCATGTTGTACTTGTGGATCAAATCTTAGGCCTAGAACTGCTATAGAATTTGAACTAAAATTCAAAAACCGGAAAGGGTATTTTAATTATTTCTGAAATTTTTTGGCTGTTTCCAAAAAAGTGTTTTAACAGAAATTTGGTCCCTTTCATGAGGTTTCTATAAAATTTTTGTTCGTTATTTTTGGATGTATCTGTGAATTTCTAGGGATTTTACAATGCAGAGCAATTAATAGAGAAAAATCAAAATTAGCAAAACAGGGAGGTTTGCGGCGGCGAGCTCTAGCGGCGAAATTCCGGCGAAGGGGTGGTCGCTGGCGGTTGATTCTTGGCCCTACTCCTTCTACGGACCATGGGGAAGCTCGGAAACACGACGAAGATCGAATTCTAGGGCCGGAGAGGAGGGCTCACCGTGGAGGGTGATGGCGGCGGCGGCGGTGTGAGAATTCCGGCGATGGGAGCTCGATTCCGGAGAAATGGGAACGTCGTGAGCTGCACAAGGACACGAGGAAGGAGTTAAGCACGGCAATTGGGGTGGAGAAAGACCGAAGCACGAAGTTCACTGGGAGGGGGGGTGTTCGGCAATGGCGGGCGACGGCGGCCGTGGAGAAGAAGGGATTCTTGGCGCGGGCATTGCGGGGAAGGAAGGAAAGGGGCGGAGGTGGAAGAGGTGTGCCAATTTAAAGGGTCTTGGATTTATCCCCTGTTAACAGGATTCTTGGCACTATTCTTTGAAATTTTCCAATCCTATTTGTAGTGTTCTGTTGTTTGTCAAAATCTTCGTAGTGATTTTTGGAGTATTTCAAACAACATTTCTTTTTATTTCCAGTGTCGATTTTGCTTTTAAATGCGTAATTTGTCGATTAGGATTTTAGGGTGTCGATTTAAACCCTGGTGACACCTGGGGTGTCACAGGGAGTATATCAGACGAGTCAATCATGTGGTAGCTCACCCCCCTCTGGCCCAGTGCCGATGGTCTCATGTTCCCATAAGCTTTACTCAAGAAGACCTCAAACCAATGGACTACCCGCAAAAGGATATATTTGTTACAGCAGTGGATATCAACGGGGATGAGTCCGCAGGGTCCTTATTCACGGTGGCAGTGCTACTGACGTTATCTTCCTTAGTGCCCTCTGACAGATAGATATCTCCCATGAAGACCTCAAAGCCGCCCCTGTACCCCTATAGGGATTCGGGGGACAACCTCTGTATGCAATTGGCAGCGTCAAGCTCAAAGTGTCATTCTCAGGCACAGGAGGTCACCGTACTCAAGAGGTTGTCTTTGATGTGATCGACTTTCCCTACCCTTACAATGCTATCTTCGGCAGGTGGCGATCAATGCATTCAGTGCTGTAGTACACACCATGGTTACCTATGCATGAAGATGCTAGCACCAAATGGAGTTATCATGGTCTATGAAGCACGTCATCTCGAATTGGGTATTGCTAAGGGTCAGAAGCAAGTTCACGCGCTCGCCTTGGGGCTGACAGACCAAGGACCTACCGAAACACATGTTGCAGCATTCCCAAGCCCCCAACCAAAATGAAAACAGAGGTTGCCTCCAAAGAAGTTCTCCTCAGCCGGAGCGCCTCCGATCAGCTCATTCGCATAGGCACGGAGTTGTCCCCGGACCATGAACAGGAGCTCTTGTCCTTCTTGCAGTCCAATGCTGACATCTTCGCTTGGTCACCCAAAAGACCTTCCTGACATTCATCGGGACATAATTGAGCATCGATTGGATATAAGCCCGAACTACCCCCCAGTGAAGCAAAAGAAACGTCAGTAGATAGCTGAAAAAGCTGTCGTGCTCAAAGAGGTTCAGAAGTTGCTCGACCCCGAAGTCATTCGGGCCATAAATCGTACAGCTTAGCTAGCTAACCCCGTGCTAGTCAAAAAACACAATGGGCACTGGAGAATGTATATTGACTTTACTTCCCTGAACAAGGCCTATCCTAAGGATGACTTTCCGCTGGCCCGTATTGATCAGCTGTTGATGACACAGCTGGGTGCGAGCTGTTGAGATTCCTGGATGGATAATCTGGCTTTCATCAAGTCTGGTTGGCTCCGACGGATCAGCCATTCACAGCATTCCAGACCCCGGAAGGAACCTTCTACTACAATCGAATGCCTTTTGGACTCAAGAACGTCGAAGCTACTTTCTCTCGGGTGGTCAAAGAAATGCTGAAGCAGCAGCTCGGGTGCAACGTAGCAGCTTACATTGACAATATCATGGTTAAGATCATAGTTCAGGCAAGTCACATCTCGGATCTCACTGAGACATTTGAAAGTCTTCGCAGAGTGGGTATGAAGTTGAATCCTTCAAAGTGCGTCTTCGGTGTGCGCTCAAGTAAGCTCCTGGGTTACATGATCTTGAAGAATGGTATCGATCCACACCCTACCAAGATACAGGCTATACTTGATATGAATGCTCCTAAGACAATAAAGGAATTGCAGAAGTTCATAGGACGTTTGGCGGCCTTGAATCGATTCATCGCTAAGTCAGCCGAAAGGAGTTTGCCCTTCTATGAAATTCTCAAAGGCTCCCGACCTTTTGTATCGACCCCACAGCATCAGAAAGCATTTGAAGAACTCAAGGCCTATCTTATTCAGATAACCACCCTGCATCCACCACCGCCAAAAGTCCCCTTGATACTGTACATAGGCGTTGCTCAGTGCGCCATTAGTGCGGTACTGGTACATGAGCTTAAATTGGACGAAAAACTCACTAGCAGCCCATCTATTATGTCTCGGAGGTACTATCAGGAGCTAAGGGCAATTATCTTCTGGAGGGAAAAACTGGCATTTGCAGTTCTCATGGCTGCCAGGAAGCTCCGACGTTATTTTGATGAACACTCGATCGTGGTACCTTCGGCTTACCCCATCCGGGACATCCTCGAAAACAAGAACGCCCCCAGTTGAGTCATCAAGTGGGCATCCAAGCTAGCACAGTATAATATATCATTCGTTGCTCGGAAGGCCATCAAATCTGGGTAGCAGAATTTCTGCACGAATGGCCACCTCGAAGCATTCAGATACTCCTCCAATAGACCCTTCGTGGCTCGTGCTCACTGATGGAACCTTGGGGGCATCGGATGTAGGATGTGCCGCAGTGGTCACGTCGCCTAGTGGACAGAAGCTTCAGTACTCCGCGTCTCTTCAGTTTCAGACGACCAACAACGGGGCTGAATATGATGTCATCCTGCTGGGCCTTCGGAAGGCCCGAGATCTGGGTGTGAAGCGACTGGTTATTCTCAGCGATTCTCAATTGGCCTCTAGAAAAATTACCAAGGATTTCCAAATCAAAGAACCTGAGCTTGCCTGCTACATTCAATTCATTCGTGGCATGGAGAAGCAATTTCTAGGGTTTGAGGTTTGGGTCATTCGGCGCAGTGAGAACGAGGAAGCAGATATGTTGGCTAAGGCCGAACCTTATCAGAAGGAAAAACCAGCTAGTGTCTTTCATGAGATACTCAAATCCCCATCTACTGCACACACATTAAGCGTGTGGCCGCCGTGAGCCCCGTTGCGGCAGAAGAATGGCGCGCCCCTATCAGAGCTTATATCAAAGGACGCCTCATACCTGATGACCATATGGAGGAACAACGTCTCCGCCATCGCGCGAGGGGTTACGTCATAATTGAAGGAATCATTTACAAGGCTGGTGTTTGCGCGCCATTGCTTCGCTGCTTGTCTCGTAACGAAGGTTGTAGCCTTCTGTCCGACATACACCAGGGGCTATGCTCTTCACATCTCGCACCTTGTGCTCTAGTCTCTAAGGCCTTCCAGGAAGGTTTCTATTGGCCCACAGCTCTGGCTGACGTGGATTCTCTGGTCCGCACATGCTCAGGATGTCAATGGATGGGGCGGCAGTCGCACCGATCGGCCACTCCTCTATAACCAATTCCTCCAGTCTGGCCCCTGGCTCGGTGGGGCATCAACATTGTTGGGCCGCTGCCAACTGCTCCTGATGGTTTTCGCTTTGCGGTGGTTGCCATTGACTACTTCACAAAATGGGTCGAGACCGAACCGCTAGTTAAAATCACAGCCCTTGCAATTCGAAAATTCTTCTGAAAAAATGTTATCTGTCGGTTCGGAGTACCTCTCGAGCTCACGGTTAATAATGGGAAGCAATTTGAAGCCGAGCTATTTCAAGAATACTGTGTTAGCATTGGTGTCAAGAAGTGCAACATCTCCGTGGACAATCCCAGAGCCAATGAGGCTTGTGAACGAGCGAATGGCAACATTTTCCACGCCGTTTCTCGAGCTCTGGTTGGCTTGCCGAAAGGAAAGTGGGTAGAAACCTTGTCCCATGTTTTATGGTCTCTGCGTACCACGAAGACCAGGGCAACAGGGCTCACCCCATTCAAGCTCATGTATGGCAGTGAAGAGATCAAAAATGGTTCTCTCCGAGCAAATCATCCATCCCTTGGTGCAAAAGACCTCACCAAGGAAACCATTGAAGAAATACGCTTAAAGGCTGTTTCGAACTTGAAACGCTACATTGAGTCGATGGAGAAGACCTACAACACGAAGGTTCACCCTCGATCTTTCGAGCCAGGTGACCTCGTCCTCAAGCTCAAACCCAATCCTACTTCAGTAGGAAAGCTTCAAAGTAAATGGACATGCCCATTCATAGTACACCGTTCGATCAGACCCGGGACTTATCATCTGTTGCAACTGGATGGCTCGCCTACCACGCACACGTGGAACGCGGATGTGCTCAAGCGCTTCTATGCTTAAGCTGCCACCACTGTTCGCGCTGAGCCATGTCTCGCGCGGAGTTCTGTGGATCATTTTGTATTCTTCTCCCCTTTTACGCCAAGCTGCTTTTTGTGCCAAGTCCTGTAGGTGTCTTCTCTTTGTGTCGAGCTACGTCTCGTGCGAAGTCCTGTAAGTCATTTTGTTTTCTCTTCACTTTTATGTCGAGCTGTGCCTCGAGCAAGGTTCGTCGAACCATCTAGTTGCTAACCTATTAAGCTGAGCTGCGTCTCGCGATAATGTAAATCGAATGGCGTTCAAAGGATGGCGTTCGATTGATGCCCCTGCAAATACCCTAGGCACACCCTGTGCCTCATGTGATTCCTCGTGTCTTGATGCATCAAGATGCCGGCTTATGTCCGAAGGTGAGGCTATGCCTCATATGATACCTGTGCCTTCGATGCACCGAGATATCGGTTTATGTCCGAAGGCGAGGCTGTGCCTCATGTGATTCCTCGTGCCTTCGATGCATCGAGATGTCGGCTTATATCCGAAGGCGAGGTTGTGCCTCACGTAGTCTTTCATTCCTTCGATGCACGTAAAAGCCGATTTGCGACTAAAAGCGAGGTCAGACCTCTTATGATCCCGAATGTCTTTCGTCGCATTAATATCGGTCTTCCGTAAAAGATGACCGACGATTACTCAACCTTCGCCGCGCTAGAGTCCTCACGAGCGGAAGCAAAGCTACACCTACTGCGGAGACCTAACACGTTTCTCACACAACATGGCTACGAGTATCGAATCCACGAAGTTTTAATTATGTAAGCTGAAGGGCATCTTTCATTCATATGTTGAACGCGGAAATGAACCAGATGGTGATTAGCTCTACAACGTCAAATACATGTCTTCGTTATAATATCAAATACATTCGTCACAACAACACAAAATATATGTATTCGTCACAGGAGGCACAGCGTTACAATAATCGTGTCATGGCGCTTGGCGACCAAAACCTCCTATGCTCGGGAGCCGTTCCTCTAGCTCTTCTATTTCGCGCTGAAGGCGCGTTATATAGCTCATCACCCCACCAGGACCGTTTACTGCACGAGCTAACTCCTCCATCAAGTCCGGACTAGGCTTTTCCGGAGACGACGACCCACTGGATATCTCGATAGTTTCTACTTCGGGCTCAACTTTCGGTCCACATAGCACGAGGGCTGGGTTCTGGCTTCCTCGCAAAGCTCTTTGGTGGTCGCGTTTGACGTGCCGCTCTAATCTTTCTTCCGAGGTCACCTTATTACATGACTCCTTGATTGCCGCGTTGTGCTTTTCTATGTACGTCCGGAACTCTTCGATGGTTCTAGAGGGGTTCTTCCGGAACCATTTGCGCCACTGATGTTCGCTCGCAAAGCTAACGATGGTGCTTCCCGAAGAGACATACGACACAGGCATCACGTCAAGAACCAATCCGGCCTGAATAGGAGGAGAAATCTAAGTTACCTTCCAATTCAATATTCAGAGTACATAGCTCCCGAAGAACACTTAGTTTTGAAGCTCTCAAGAGACCTAAATACAATCTATGGCCAAAACTAAACAGCAGCTCACACCTAGGGGTGGGTGCCTTCGGTAGCTTCACTTGGCGGTCCACCTCTCCCGGCCTGGCATTCGGATCCACCTTTGCCGGCTCAAAGGTTGCTTGTTTCGTCAGCTTCCGGTGCTGAAGACCTGGCCCTCACCACCCCAATAGGCCTTCCGCCTCTCACCGAACGAAGCACGGACTCGCGGCTTAGCTCGTTGCCGCCTCGGAGCCAGAACCCTTGGGCGAAAGATTTCCCGACATCACGGATCGACACCCGGAGCCCGGCATATGCTTCGAAGCTGCTTGCACAGGCTTCTTGCACCCCGCTTATGGCCCTCTTAATTGGCGTGGAGTCGGCGATGCCACTTGCGTGGACGGTAGCGAAAGCACCAATCCAGGCCACCTGGACACAGTGGTTCCCAAACGTGCATAACGCCTTACAAGCCGCTTCGATCCCTCGTCGGGTCCGAGAAATGCTCGCCATGGGATCCTCAGACGCGTCCGACGGTGGTGCAACCACATTCACCCCGAGCATGCCAAGGCGATCGTCCACATCTCCCATCAGCTGCCTTACCCCTTCGGTATGTTGCTCCATAACCGTAAGCTGACCTTCGGCGGCCTTCAACGCTTTGTGGAAGGTATCGCGTTTGGCGGCCATCTCGGTCAGCTCCCTTGCCAGGCTGTCTCTTTCTTCTCGCAAAGGGGTAAGTGCATGCTCCAGCTCCAAAATCCAAAGCTCTGCTTCACGCTGCAGCTCTAAAGACTTCTTCGCTTTGGTTTCCACAGTCCGAAGCTTTGGTTTTGCAGCCCCTCGTCGCTCTTCTGAGCCAAAGACGCCACATGCCGCGCCAGCATCGCACTTTGGAATATATGTAAAGACCATGTTAGCACTTCTATACAAGTTATTGATACAAAGCCCGTACATATACAAGAGGTACCTGTATGGCCATTCCGGAGAGTGCCTTCGATGCTTCGGCCGGGCTCAGCGTCCAGCAACCCACCAACTCCGGCCATGTCGAGAAGCCATCCGGCCAGGCTCAGGGAGTGACGTGCACCTTCGCGCAGCAAAAAGTCCACCTTGTGCAGCCCAGCGACTATGTCTCCGGGTGACGATCCCGGAGGCAGGTAACTGTATAGGCTTTTTCCGCGACCGTAGGTGCGTGGGCTCTCGGAGCTTTCGCTCTCGATGGCACCCTCGTCGCCGTCAGACCCCCTGCTTTGCCCCACCCCTTCTCGCCACCATAAGAAAGTCAGTTGTATGTCACTAACCCTACACAATAAATTCCAAGTACGTACCCTCTTCAGAGCCAAAATGCACATCCCTGACTATAAAGTCCTCGGGGACTTCGGGCGAGGCACCCTCTTTCGAGCCCCCCCCCCCCCCCCCCCCCGGCGCTATTGAGCAGCCGAGGCCCATCCTTTCGGTGACGGAGTCTTCTTCGGCATCCGGCTCACCGCGCAAGGAGCTCGAAGCACTTGTCAAGCTTTGGCCCTGCAACGCGGTTATGGCCTTCGCAGCGGCCCTCTTCACCGGTTGGTCATCCTTGTGAGAGGAGGCCGCCTCGCCGACAGCCTTCCGCTTCTTCGAACCCGAAGCTTCCCCCGCCGTCACCTTTCCCTTCCCCTTCCCCCTCTCCTCACCCTCCTCCTTGTCGGCCAGCTTGCGCTCCGGAAGCTGCACCTGCGGGTTCTTTAGGAGCAGAACCTCGGTTAAGCCGTAGCACACATTGAACACGTTCCCGATGACGCGCCTCCATCTCCCAAAACTTTCCAAGATAATGTTCGGCCTGCGCTTCGATCTCCTCCAGGTTGAGCTCTGCACATTATTCGCATAAGTATGCGGCATAGAAGCTTAAGGGCCAAAGGCCGAAGAACATGGAACCATGCGCAGAACTCACCGGAAAATTTCTCTGGCTGCACTACCAGGTACCTTCGGTCGTCAGGCAGCTCAACAAGAAATTCACGGGATCAGTCCTTGAGCAGAGGACTGACCCCAGCGGTCACAAACTCTTCGCAAAGGTCCCGCATGGTTGGTCTGCGGAACGCCTCCTCCAAAGCCCTCATCCGTCGCTTCGATTTATCGCTCATCTGGATCGTAGGGCGAGGCTAGTGAAGAATCTCTAACCAACTGGACCGATGAGGACTTCCCTCTCCCACATGATAGTAGAACCATCCGGAGGTCCACCCCCAACCCCAGTGCTCGTGGTAAGCCTTCGCCGGGAGCTTGCTCTCGTCAATGGGCACGAAGCTAACGGTGGCATAAGGCATCATATACCCCTCCCCATCGGGCTGACGTGCTTCAGGTACGCTGTGCGGTGCATCACAGCAAAAACATTAACATCCGGCATAACCCCCTCCATACGGAATGCCCACTCCATGATGCTTAGCCTCACTATCGCATTGACGGTTATTTGTTGGATCCCCAGCTCATAGCACTACAGCACCTTGTCAAGAAAAGATGAGCATGACATCCGGAGCCCTCCGTCGAAGAAGCGGAGGAATAGTACAGCGCGGTCAGGGCGCACTTCTGGCTACGTCACTCCCTTCGGAGGCACTGAGGCCAAATGCCTCTCTAGCCACCCCCGTGCAGCCAGTTCGTCCAACTGGCTCTCTGTCAACGTGCTCAGCCCTAACACGGGACTGGTGCGCAGGGTGTCTGAGACACGGCACCAACCCTTCGAGCTTGATGCTCCGCCAGCCTTCGGCATGGTCACACCGCTAAGTCCTGAAGTCTTCGGAAGCGAGCTTCGGCTTCGGTGAACTAGAAGGAAGCGCTCGAAAAACTGGGTGATGCTAAGCTTCTTCTAAGTGCGAGGACGTCGTGGCGTGGGAAAAGTGAGTGAATCACGCCGACTCGCCCCACCCCCGCTTTTATAGGCGCACCCGCCGTCGCCCCGCTGCAGAAGCCCTCAGCGGGCGCGACGCGTGGCCCCCTCAGAAGCCGAGCAGCAGCACGCCTCATTGGAAACCGTGTCCATTCCGTCCAACCACGCGGTTGCCGCTTCGTACTTGAGCAGCGCATGTCTAATACTTCGGCAGCGCGCCTCATCGAAAACCATGTTCGTTCCGTCCAACCACGCGGTTGCCGCTTCGTTCTCACGCAGCGCATGTCTAACACTTTTGTCTCTCGACATATACTCTCTTTCGCAGGCCTTCCGAAGAACCGAAAAGGGGGAAGGGGGGAGGACCGATGGGCCTGGCCTCTTGCTCATGGTTTCGGTCCTTCCGAGGACGGATCTCACCCGTGAGGGACTGCTGTTAGGGGCCGAGGCTCATCTGCGGTCCCTTTCCTAAGGATGGCACAAAGGCTATTTAAGCCTGCGAACGAGAGAACTCCCGAACTTCTTAAAAGTCAAAAGTCACTGGGACCCATCGGTCCTGGCAACCTTCTGCGTCAAAGAAGGCTTGTAACGATAGGATAAATCTGATGACGTGAAGAGTACGAAGGTACAGCTATGCACGTACTGAAAAAGATTAATTTACCAAATATCCCGTAGTAAAGCAGAAAAAACAAAGTTATTTCTATAATAAGACTTAAAAAAAATATAATGATTATAATCTATAAATAACCCTTAAGAGATACTGTAACAGACCTTAAACATTTGAGAGTCAACGGTACTCGGTTTCTCCGTTTAATCAAAAAAGAAATCGCCTCGTCTATTCCGTCACGATGAATTGACTTCCCCTCAGCGTCGAAATCAAATCACATTTTTTTATTTTTACTCCTTGCATTACTCTGCGAACTTGGCGATCCGTGGCAAAGCGTCAATCCACAGATACCCGGCGACCCGAAGAAGGGAGATTCTTGGAAGGCAAAGTCTAAGAACTGGACCAAGGGATCGGCCATGGCGTCGCCGTGGCGAGGGGAGGAGTTGGAGGACGGCGCGACGGCAGCGGCGCTGCGGGCCCCCGCGCACGTGATGGCTCGGGTGTTCTCGCAGCTGGACTGCGTCGACCTCCTCAGCTGCTCCCTCGTCTGCAAGTGAGTCGTCTCCCCCTCGTCTCGTGTGCCCCTTTATCGCAAGCGCGTTGTGCTCGACGGAATGTCTCCGTGTCTCTCTCTCGGGTGCCTGATGCTGGTAGCAGTAGCATCGCCACAGTCAAGAGAAAGAGCAGGGCCCTTGTTACGTAGGCAGAATAGCGGATTTATGATGATTGATGATCTCTGCTCAAATTTATGAACTGATCAAAATAGTCTACTTTTTTTTTTCTATTTCCTGATAAGTCCAATGACAATGAATCTAGCAGCACATCCTGTTATTAGCTAGCTGTGGTTCCGGAAGGAACATTTACTGATTAGCCTGAATCTTCTGCATCTATTAGTAAATAGACAAACTTGATGTCGATAATGTTTAGCACAAGAATACTTGGTGCCATTCTGAATTGACCCTGACACCTTTGAACTTCTCACTGTTCTACGTGACTGAACTGACAGATTATGGTTGCCAGCTTTATCCGTGGTCAAGAAAAACTGAAATAATTTCACTGCAAAGTACTTTAGTAGTGTTTAGCAGCACTTTGAATACTCTCTATTTTTTTGTGAATCATTAGGCAATGGTACCACGATTCTGCAGAGCTAAGAGAGGAGTGGAGGAAGGAGTACCTGGATGCTTGGAACCAGTTCGGACTGTCTGCAACGGTTGTGGCACAAGCACAGCCCCAATGTGTTACTTGCTCAATCAGAAGTTTGCGAAGTGTGTGCCCTTGATCCTGCTAGTCTCTCGGTTCGCGTCACCTGCCATTTAAACAAGGCAGAACAGAGCGCCTGAATTGTTCATGTTACAAGGCGATCTATATTGGTACTAGATAGAATCTTAATTACAATGTTGCCTACATGTAACAAGCTCATTGTTGTATGTGCACATGACAAAAAAATTGTTACTAATGTAATTACATGATGTATGCAATTGTTTCATGAGTGTTGTTGCATTTTATATTATAAAAGAAACAAAGCCAAGATTTACTGGTTCTAGAGAAATGGAATGCTACTATTGCTATTAATGCTGAAGAAATCGTTGGATAACACTTTGCAAGAAGCGTTAGCCCTGATCCAAATTCCACATTCCACTACAGCATAAGTGCATAACGAACTGTTCAAAGCTCCTGAAATAAATCTACACATCAAAAGAAAGCATATCAGAAAGTCACCGATAAAGTCTGAAAACCAAGCTCAGACGTGAGCAGCTCCAATAAAACTTTACAGAAAGTCATGCTTTCATGCAATCCATTGAGGTTTACTACATTACAACTAGAAGCATGCATGCATATAGAACACCGATCACTAACGCTTTCCTTGACCTTTATCTTCCTCGCACAAAATTTTCTAGTATATAATACTGACAAATAACTCAAATACTGCCTCACAAGTCACAACACAAAACCAATATCATCTCAGTGCATATTGGACTGCAGAAGACCATCTCTGATCTGACTTGCGATATCTTTGACGGCGCCAGGACCATGGGGTATGAACACTGCGGAAGACTTGGAGGAGGCCCCAATCTCCTTCATGGTGTCGAAGTACTGAGTGACTAAGACCATGTCCATGATATCTTTCGCAGTAGTGCCAGGGACGTTCTCTGAGAAGGCAAGCACGCTGTCCCTCAGTCCGTCGACGATGGCCTGACGCTGCCTTGCAATGCCGACGCCAGCAAGATACTTGGACTCTGCCTCTCCTTCGGCCTTCTTGATCTGCACTATCTTCTCGGCCTCAGCTTTCTATTTGGCTGCCAGCCTCATTCTAGCAGCTGTGAATAAAAAGATCAGTTCACATTTTTAGGAGCAAATCAAATACGTATAACAAATGATGTCTCAGGAAATGTAATGTGGCAGTTTAATTGATGCAAGCATATTCAAAAGCAAACAATCAGAATATACAAGAAACAATACTACTTGCCTGCATTGATCTCGTTCATCGCCCTCTTGACACGCTCGTCAGGCTCAATATCAACAATCAGCGTCTGCACAATCTCATAGCCATACGTGGACATTGCCTATACCACAGATAAATAAGGTCAGTATAAAAGCGGTCCATGCTCCTTAAGGATAACAAAGAGCTTATAAATTCTAGAAAATGAACGCAGGACTAAACCTTTTCAAGCTCCTCTTCTACAGCTTTTGCTATGTCATTTTTCTGCTCAAAAGCAACATCCAACTCCAGCTTTGGAACAGTAGCTCTGATGACTGAAGAAGAGCAATGAAGCTTTATGAAAAACTAATCATTCGATTTGAGCGCAGAAAAAATAAATGTCATATCTTTACCTATCTGAAACTACAACTGCTTCATAACATGTGTGCTTGTGAAGCTGTTGTTGTTTAGTTTCAGACAAGGTTTTCATAACAGTTGTAATAAGTACATTAGGTGCGTAATAATCATTTGAATGTCATATCACAAAGGGTATGCAAGGACTAGAGCGTATATCGAAAAAAAAGTGGTAATTTCAATGTAGATTAGGACTCTCTCTATAGAGTCCCCCTTAACACCCTCCCACAAGTGTAAGACATGCAACAGCGTTGCATTGAAAAGGAACACTAAACACTATAAAATAGAGATTACATGACTTATCCTTAACAGTAAAAACATGAAATAACAGAACACGTACCATCGAATACATACGACTGGATTTGTTCCCTGGTGTTGCTCAGTTTGTAAAAGGCATCAGATGCCTTATCAGCAAGTGCGCGGTATTGGACAGACGCAACAACAGTGACGAAGACATTATCCTAAATTAACAAAAATCCCAGAGCAACAGAATTTAGAAGAATTTCTTTCTTATCTCCAGTTTCATAGATTTGTCTTTACATCGTAAATTGCATCAGCAAATCATAAACCAAGATAAAGTGGATGAGGTTGGATAAAACCTTTGTTTTAGTTTCACAGCGGACGTCCAGCTGCCGGACACGCAAGGAGAGGTAACTAGCAATCCGCTGCCCTACGCACCAGGGCAGGAAGTGGCATCCAGGTTCCAGGACCTCATTGAACTTCCCAAAAGTTTCCTTGACGGCTACAGTTGACTGATCAACCTGAACTAACCCCAAAACCTGACCCATGTCTTAACTGCACGCAGGCAAAAGATTATTTGTAATACTGATTAGGGCAATTCCGTCGATGTGACAAAAATAAAATGTCAACTGAGCAGAGTGCAAAGGCAGGGCTATGTATCTGTCATCCAAGCATATCCTGAGTTGAAGACCATGCATTTCTGAATACTGATAGCTTTTTAGACAAAACGAATACTGATAGCTCACACATACAAGCAATTAAGGCACGAAATGTAACTTCTGTCAAGAAGCTTATGACACGAAGTTCTGTCTTGATGCAGTAAGGCTAAGCATGCCATGCACATGAAAGAAGATATCACTGATTGGATAAGACCACCGGCTAGTACCGAATTAATCATTTTCTCCCCTAGTTAATGGTGAGCTTATCCTGTACTTTAAAAGATCAACTCTTTGATGACCGTCCATGATAACCTGAATGGACTTGCGTGTTTTTATAACCATAAGTCCATAATCTCCGAACATCATTACAACTCTAGCACTTCAGGAGTCATGACGACAAATTAGAAGCCTTTGGAATTAATAAATTAGCAAGGCAACCACGGAAAACGAACTAGTTAAGATGGATGGATGCTTTACAAAAAAATTAGATAGATTGATGGAGAAGGAAATAGCTCATTGAATTAACTGAATCAAAAGAAAAGACTGCAGCTTGCTACTGAGATGGTCCAGCCATGACGAATGTTGGTACTACCTCCGTTTTTAAATTGTTGAACCTTTTTTTTATAATATTTTATTAAAAAAAGGGTCAACAATTTAAAAACGGAGGTAGTACATTACAAGTATCCAACAACAAGAAATCATAAGGCTTTACATAAATATCTTACCACAAAGTACAATGGTATTCACCTAATTTGCTCAAAATAATTTCATGGCGCTTCGGACCCACATCATGTTTGCTAGCTCAACCGTATTGACCACAATGAAACAAAAGCCGAAAGTTTTCCTAGATCCACGACAGGAAATTCCAGAGAACTGTTGGCACCATCTCAACCCGCAATTATTTTGCTTTATTGGAAAGAACTATTCACCAAAATGATGAAGCAGCAGAATTGCAAAATCCGCATATGGAACAGAACAAAATAGCAGGTACAATTTGTTAGGCCTTGAATCAATGCGGGTAAGGATGCTACTAGCCCACTACTACCGCGACCGGTATACCCATCCAAGAACCCTAAACCGGAGACCCAGGAATATCTTCCCTACTAATCCAGCAAAGAAGACACGCAAACAAAGAATGCGTGCACATAAACCCCGCGCAAGAAAGAAAAAACAGCTGCTCCACGAAAATCCGCAGTCGAACAAGCCGAGGGCGATTGGTTACCTTCGCTGGTGCGGGCCGCCGAGAGAAAACCCCAAGATTCACCGGAAAAAAGGTACTAGTAGTAGGTCTTCTTTTTCGTGAGCTGGGTTTCGCTTGAGTTTGGGATCGCCCGGCGGCAGTATATGTGCGGCGCACGCAGGCGAAGAGTTTTCAGCCGGGTCATCACAGCAGGGGAGGGGAGGAGCCGGGATCACAGCGTGCGTGCCCGCCACGATCGATAGCCCAGATCGTGCAGTTCTGGGGTCAAGGATCACCCGGCCCGTTGATGGTCAAGATCACCCTGGCATAATGTACGGAATATTATGGATTGCGCGTGTTTTTGAAACGTTTTTGTTGCCTGGCTTGGAGCTCATGCGGGCTACCAAACACGCCCAATGTTACCTGCTGTATGCAAAACCTGCAACATGCAATAGCAAGCGTGCAAGCTCCATGGATCCATGTAGTGAACTACAGAGCCCCGTCTTGGCGAACGAGTGAAAGCAGTATCATGATTTATCATGAAGAAGCATACTATGCTCAGAAATTCGACCAAAGCAGCCTTACTTTGGCGAGAATGTTGAACAAACGGTGCATCAGCATCAGTTAAAACAGTTTTCAGATATCCAACCATAAGGGAAATCTCGATACCTACATCTCCTTTTCACCTATAACCTTTTTGCACATGTCAATCTACAAGAAAGATCAATTCAGGTTTCATCGCCAATGTTCAGCCTCAATCAGCCACTTCTCACAGCCAGAACTCACTGCCTCTTCAATCAGAACAGAACCATTTGCCTCGCCTGCTATTTCACATTCGGCTTTGGCGAGTAGCGGAACGGGGAAGCGCGGGGGCCATCTGATAGGCTTCTCATAGGCTGCTGCCCGTTGCGAGCAAATGAGCCTGGCGTCTTGATACCATGGTTGTTCCTACCGTTCATGCTGCTCGAGTGCGCCATCCTTTCTGCTTGCATTGTCTGGTAGAAGTAGGAGGAGCTCGCCATGTCCTTGAGGTTGATAAGCGGCTTGAGAGCTTCCACCACCTGGCTCATCAGTGGCCGTGCTTTGGGGTCCCTACTAAGGCAGGCACGAGCAAGCTGTGCTGCCTTTTGGGCACCTTTGACTGAGAAGTTACCATCCAGGCGAGGGTCAATTATCTTGTAGAAGCGCTGCCTCTCCCCAAGGAGAGGACGCGCCCATTCGACAAGGTTGTGTTCACCGTTAGGCCGGTTCTTGTCCATTGACCTGCGCCCTGACATCATCTCCAGAAGCACCACACCGAAGCTATAGACATCACTCTTTGATGTCAAATGACCTGAAAATTAAGGCAAGTGCAAGAAATCAATGACATCGAATCACAACAAAACCAGATATCTAAGAAAAAGGAATATAAAACATTTTGACTGCATAAAAAAGGGATGTTAAGTTTTAACGGAACAAGGAAATCAAATAGCATTGCACAGCTTTGAGCTAATTATTTCCTTATTTGTTTGCATGTAGAAGTATTCACTTACACGAAACAGAATATTCAATATGGCTACTACTTTGTATATTAAAGACATTTTGTCCGAACTCAAAAACAATGATATAGCACCAATCATCATAATGTGTTAATCTTAAGTTCCCATCTTTAAGCTTCTACATAGAAATGCCAATCCATGCATAAACGATGCAATTGATGCAAGGAACATCTAAACTAGTTATCTGTGCATGCTGTAGTCCACTTACCTGTCATGACATATTCCGGAGCCGCATAGCCATAGGTGCCCATTACTCGAGTAGAGACATGAGTTTTATCACCTACAGGACCATCTTTTGCAAGCCCAAAATCTGAAAGCTTTGCATTGTACTCCTGCATAAGCAATATAAACACATAAAGTGGTTTGTATAACACTACATACATTGCACAACGCAACCGATGGACTTCCACTTACCGCATCAAGCAGAATATTAGACGTCTTAAAATCACGATAAATAACTGGTCTTTCAGCTTCTTCGTGAAGAAAAGCAAGACCTTTTGCTGCCCCAAGAGCAACCTTCATTCTGATGGCCCAAGGAAGAGGAAGAGACCCTATGGATTAAAGGATTTTGATTATTTTAAGCTTTAGTAATTCCATCTAATTAATTTGAATATCACAACGACAGTAAAATGGAGGTACTGTAACAGATTAAAGGATCAGGTCCTTAAGTGAAAGACAGACTATAAAGGAAATGTGAAAGTTCAATGGCTTGGGAATCAAAATCAGATTATTAAAGGATCACATACTTCTGAATAGATGGTTATCCAAACTGCCACGTGGCATGAATTCATATACCAGCAATCTTTGGTCATCTTCGACACAGTAGCCAATTAACCTGACCAAATTGGGATGGTGAAGGTTTCCAAGAAAATCAACCTCAGCCTGCAAAGAATAAAACAAAACAAAGTATGAGACAATCATCATAATCAAATGGAAAATAAGTAGGCAGACAGTATAAGCAAATTCAACTTGAAACAGTATAATGAGCACATACCACCCATTCTTTATGCCCTTGAAGCCCATCATGATTGAGTGTTTTCACAGCAACTGTAAGGCCTGTACCAGGCTTCACAGGTGCAGTTCCATTCTCTTCAATCCACCCTTTAAAAACACATCCAAACCCTCCTTCTCCAAGAAGACTTTCAGGCCTGAAGTTCCGTGTGGCACATTTTAGATCATTGAATGCAAACTTGCGCAGCTGAGAGGCAACTTTTATTTCCTCTCCAACTTTAGAAGCAGATGAACTGCTTTCAGCATTACTGGTAGTTGTTGAACCCGAGACTACTGATGCAACTGGTTGATTCCTGCTACCATTTTCTGTTGACTTCTCTGCTGTTCCACAAAATATATAATAGTTTATTAGTGAGCCATATTGATGAAAGAGTTTTCTGGACAATAAGGTAAGCCCACACAGTACAAACCTGAAGAAACACAAGTTTTCAATCTGTATAGTTTGATATATAACTGAAGGTCACATGAGGATAAACGGAAGAAATTGTGAAGTAGGTACAACATATAGTAAACCATAACTTATTTATAAACAAATTACAACTAAAATCCAAATATACACATGTCAACTATTTGTGAAAGAGAGAGGATACAGAAAGTGCACGACTGCATGGAAGAAAATGAAAGATAAGCACCGGAAACATGATTTCCTTGAAAGCATCTGAAAAAGATCATGGCATATCTGAAACCTCTAAGGTTACAACCACAACAAGAATCAAAGCCTACATATTATCTTGATGAAAATGGAAGAAAAAAGAATTACGGACTTAAAGAGCATAGGTGTTTGTTTGGTTTACGTTTTTGCACCGTATTCCAATTGCAGGGTCAAGTGATTACAATATATTTTGTTTGTTGCAGCCCATCTGTAATCCACCGCCTTAATCAAATCAATTCCCATCATCCCCGTTGAGAATCTTCCCACCCAACGACCAATACTTCATCAAATTCGTGGTGCCTCATCTTGCTCCCGCGATAACCTCCTTTGATTCCGGCTGCGCTGCCAATGCCGGCAGAACGAATCTGACCGCCAGCCAACACTCCCAGAAGCTCCCTCAACTGTGCCGCCACCGGCTAGGGTTTGACCAAGCCTGCCGTGTACCCCCTCCTCACCTCAAGGTCCAGCGGCCCATCTTCTCCGCCCTCCTCATCACAAGGTCCAGCCACCGTCTGCCCCCCCCCCCCCCCCCCCCGCCCCCCCCCCCCCCCCTCCGCCTCAGGCTCCAGCTGCCGTGCTTCGTTTCTTATTCATCTTTCTGACTTTCCAATCGATTGTTTGTTGCATTGCATTAATGAAACCAAATAGGTTATAATTTATGCCATTCCCTTTGCCATACCGGTGTAATCTGAAAACTACTGTGTTTGCATTACAGTTTCTGAACCAAGCAACATCATAGTAAAATATAGCCCAGATTAATAAAAATGTAGTGGCACCTAGTCAAAGATGTACCATCATGTACAGATTATACAGTATCTGTTAATGGCAGGAGGTGTGGTATTACTTTCATCTAATTACTTGCTTAATTACTTAATGGGCACTCAACTTCTACCTACATCCTTCCCCTCATGCTTTTTCATGCTTTATGTTTATTATTATTTATTTAGTTTTTAATCATACTGGGAAGGTGCTACAATAGTAGTCGAAAGATTGATTGCTGATTAGACTCCTTTACTGTTTCTCTTCATATATGCTTCTGTTCTGTTTTAACTTGTTCATATATAATGTTATCAAACAATCTACTAGTCGGCAAAAAAGCCTTCAAGACCCCTGACAGGTATAGATCACTGGGATTAGAAAAAATCCAGAATAATTAACTAGTCAGCAAAAACAAATGCCATGTGCTATTTTGAAATTATAATGTGGTATCCTAAAAGTAGATAGCAAAACTACTCATGCTAATGCTACTGGATGCTTGCACTTGCTCTAAAAACCGAACTATAATGTCACGTGTTACTTTAAAAATACAATGCGGTATACTAAAAATAGATAGCAAAAAACTACTCATGCTACTGGATGCCTGCACTTGCTCCTCCAAAAACCAAACTACAACGTGCGCTCCAGCTTAGCTATAAATTAAATGAAACTTTCCTGCACTTAAGATTAAATATGGGAACTTTAGATTTTCATGTTCGTTTGACAGGACTCAATGAAAATTTTGGCAAACATTGTATTTTTCGCATACCAGGTGCACTAATTAGAAGTTCAATAAAAGTTTTTTTTTGCAGTGCCAAAAGAGCTGACGGCGCTACCTGTTGTCACACACATCTCCTCTCAGTACCAGCATACTAACTACCACACCACACCACATCGCACTGCACACGCCCTCAACATTCTCGAATTGAAAACTACAACCTCAGCACCAATCGACAAACACAACATGCATGACATCATACGCAAGTATCCATAACTGACATTACACGCAAAATCGGTTTACGTTACGACTTACGATAGCGGCTATTCGGTTACTCCCACGAGCAAATCTGATATCCTACGCCTCTAACATCAATGCCAGCATGAAAGCAATCGTAACGCAACTCGGTTACTCCCACGAGCAAATCTGATATCCTACGCCTCTAACATCAATGCCAGCATGAAAGCAATCGTAACGCAACGCATGCCACTATATAAAAGGTGAAAGAGGGAGAAGAGACGCGTACCACCATGCGTGCTGGCGCTGCTGGTGGACGTATCAACCTTGGACCGCTGCTGCGGCGGCGGGCAGGTCCCGATAGGCCACAGCCGGATGCAGCACCCCGTGGCGACCGTGGTGTCGTCCCCGCCGCCCTTGGGGGCCGAGCGCCGCCTGCTGCTGCCGCGGCGGCTGCGGCGGCACCAGCCCCACCGCTCACGCTCCTCCTCCCCGGAGCTCTCCCACCCGTCGAACTGCCCCAGCTCTGGCGGCGCGAGTCCCATGGCCTACCTCCACCTCGCTAGGAATGGTCTCACCACCTCGCCTCCAAACTGCCCACACTCCCCAACCGCGATAGCACCAGATCGGCCTCCTACAACCCAAAACTCCGGTGCCCAGGAACAACGCGCGACCGGACCCGCCCTCCAAGGAACCGCCGAGTCGCCTCCGAAAATCCCACCTTTCTCCGCTGAGCAAGCACCGAGATCCAACCGTTCCTACGAATCGGGCCGAATCACGCTAGGCTCCGGGGCCCGGCCGCGCGATCCCGCCGCATCGGGAGCGTTATTTCTCGTAGGAGGAACAGGAACACGTCACCGGAGCCCAGAAGCAAGAGGAGCCGGGCACTGGCACAGCGTCACCGAGCAGGAGCTGCTCTACTCCAAGAGAAGCGCGCCGGCGTGGAACCTCCTCCTGCAGCGGCGTGAGTGGCGGCGGCGGCGGCGGCGTGGGGAAGGCAGCGGGTGGTGGAGGAGGTGGGGAGGAGGAGGAGAGTGGGGGGAATAAGCGAAGCGAAGGGGAAGGAATAATGGATTGTGTCAACAAAGGCAGGGGCGGAGGAGAGAGAATGTATGTACGACTGTAGTGTGTGAGAGAGAGGGATAGAGACAGCGCTGCGAAGGGAAGGCACAAATGTTCCCCCTCCCCTTCCTTTTCTTCTTTCGGAAGCACGTGGCCGACGTGTCGGCCTTTTTTCGCGTGCGGCAGTACTGCGTTCTTGGGGCCGTGCTGATATGGCGGCCACGTGGAAGTGACTGTGTCAGCGCCCGCGATCACCGCCGTCGTTGTGCTTGTGCTTCCCTTCCCGTCGTGTCTCCGAGTTAAGAAGAGAACAGTCAAGTGATGCAAACTGAAGCAATAATCTTCATGGCTACTGATGAAGAGATGGAGGAATGTACCTAGAGTAGCTCATAGAAATATTTGGGATGACCTGTGGTCGTATTAGCAGGCAGCAGCAACAGAAAAATGACCCTGTGCTGTGACTCTCAGAGGCACAAAGACAGTGATGCTTTCAAAATTTGCTCCGTCCGCACCATCCTAATATCCTCACTCTAGGGTTTGGTAGTGTTGCATGTATGATTAATTGGCAACAATATCTTCGTTAACACTGAGATACTAAGATGCATTCATATACTTGTTCTTTTTTTTTCATTGACGTATATTAGATTTATACTATGTTTCAAAAGAAAAAAAATCTAGATTACGATAATTCTATAAGCTGCTCTATAGTACCTTATTTGTTATTTCGATTGCACGTCTTTTGTTATTCAATCCACTAACTTGTAATATTGGTCGCCTAACAACTTCACCAGCTTGTTACCCAATCAAGACACATGTTGAAGTTGGATTGATCTAGTGAGTAAACAAGCAAGGCTAGCTCTAATCCTCGCAAGATTGGAATGTAGGAGTAAGTATTTTATACCTACGTTTCCAGCTCATCCTTAACTATAATGAAAATTACTGGGGAGAGCTCATCCTCTAACGACCCTTGTAAACCCCTAAAATAAAACTCTTGAATAGAAGCACTATTTGCCTTGCAAAAAAAAAAAAGAATAGAAGCACTATTCTTTTGTCGTTGACATAGATACCACTGACTGTCACATGCACCAGCACCATCAAGGCTTCATTTGACTCGCATGTCCCATTGATCAGATAGTCGAGCATATTATAAATTCCTGTGTCTGGGAGAAAATTTCAAAGGCTCACATGCAGATTGGTCGCCAATCACCGTCAAGAGAGGCTTCGAATTTGAAGTTTTTTTATATATATATAATCAGCTTACACATGTGTCTCAGTACTAGATCTGGCATGTGCTGATGGGGCTTTTCGCAATTCAAACGTAAATGGCCGTCGGTTAACCTCTCCCGAGGCTAGCTGCTTGTTCAAAGCAATCTCTTATACTTCTTCATTTTTTTTTTTCCTGCAAGGAATGATCAGTTCCCTGTTATGCTGAAACGGCTTACGGTGTGACATTTTGTCAACAACTGTAGAAGCATGAATTTGTTATGCACATGAATGAATCGCATTATATTCTGGTGTACAACTGGCCCTAAGAAACATGATGGGCGTAACGCAACAGCAGGCACTCACTGCTGAGGATTATCCATGTATTTTTTCTAGCATGAACAGCAATATTAGCAATGAGTACAGACAAGCAGCAACTTTACTATGATGTCAATCTGATGAAGATGCAGCGCAGCTTATGGAAGATATATAGACATCGACATGATGCATTCACAAAATTTGGGTCCTCTTCACCGCAAACTCCCCCAATGAATAGTATTTATTTAGAATACAAAAAGAAAAATCAGATAGATTTATGTAAGCATAAGCCTGTCCATTCACTGGAGAAATATGTTTAAGGGTACAAGAGTCATATGAGGAGTTCTATTCCACATTGTACTCGTGCAAGTCCAAGTGTTGCCTTTGCATTTTTCTTGGAGTAACACTATCAAGAAGGCAGTTCTGTACAACCATATGTGACGGGGATATAGAATTATTTTCTAAAGAAGAATCGTATTCACAAATGAAAAGAATAACTATCTACAAAATCATAAAAATATATGCAGCCACCTCCAGTACTTGAAGTTCCTTGCTGACCTGAAGACAGCCTTCAAGGTATTACTATCTACGCAAATTCGTTGAATACATGCTCTCCTTTAGCGACCTTGATGAAGACATCCTCCAACGTAGTGTTGACTAGGCCCCAGGCATATATGGTGAGCCGAATTTTTGCATTCTCAACTGCCTGGAAAACCTGTGCTATTTTCACTTCCTCCTTCGGAAGCTCAAACTTCTGAGTTCCAGATAGGTGGTAGATCTTGTTTGCGCTGGGGGATAGTTGATGGACTAGCTGTTCAACCTCCTGTTCTTGGCCTTGAGCTGTTGTCATTGTGAATATGTATGTACCACCAAATCTACCCTTCAGCTGTAGTGTATAGCATTGAGGTAACAATGATTTAGGAATGATTTTATTAATTTCTGCAATCTGAGAAAGTAATTATACCTCTTTAGGGTTTCCAAGGCATTGGAAACTGCCATCAACAAAGATGCCAAGACGGTCACACAAAACTTCTGCCTCTTCCATTGAGTGTGCTGGAAGAAATAAGTTTGATTACTCACTGGTGGTTCACTGATCAGTAAGATACAGTAAGTGATGAAGTAGTGGAGTCTAAAATTTAGATGCACGAGTGGGGAAGAAAAGTGCATTACTAGTAAGAATAATTGCACGATTCCTTTTGGCCTCCTTCACAACATTCCACAGGTTATTTCTTGATGCTGGATCTAGTCCCGTGCTTGGTTCGTCCATGAACACAACCTGTTTGTTAAGCTCTATTACCCTTCTATTTTTAAAATTACGAATCACAAAAGAGAAAGAACAAGAACATTACTTTAGGGTCCCCAATCAATGAAATTGCCACACTGAGCCTTCTTCTCATGCCTCCACTGTATTTTCGCACTTGCTTATCACCGATGTTACCATGAAATAGATTTACCTTTTTAAGGGAGTCATCGACAGCCTGGCAGTGGAGAAATGGGGACAAATATGATTTTAGAAAGACGCAGAGAGGGGCTGAAAAAAATGGCACAATAATTTGGATTATCCAACAGCAAATATTGCAGGGGTACCAAACTGGAGGTACCTTCATTAATGGAGCACCTTTAAGGTTTTTCAACCTGCCATAAAAGAGCAGATGTTCTTTTCCTGTCAATGTTTCCCAAAGCAAGCTGGATCGGAACAACACTAATTACTCTAACTGCATAATTTGATCAATGAAGGAAAACTTTGAGCCTGAAACTGAAAGTACTAGTTAAGAGTAACTACTCATGTTGTGGGCACACGCCCATATTTGTATATATGTTACCCATCTCCCTATTTATATCCATTCCGTGGACATATGCAGTGCCAGATGTAGGTTTGACAAGTCCAATCATCTAACAAATAGCAAAAAACAAGAAACTTTCAAGTAGCGTCAAAAGAAAAAAAAAATACTTGTGTAACTTCATCAAAAGGATGTAAAACCATCCATTTGTCATTTTTGTATCCTACCATGTTGATGAAAGATGTTTTCCCAGCTCCATTAGGGCCAAGCATTCCGAAGCACTGGCCTTTTTTAAGGACAAGAGATAATCCTCGAACAGCCAGCTTGTCAGGGTTTCCATCCCTTCCAGGATAAACCTTCCTGAGGTTATTGCAGATGATAGTTTGGTTTGCATTGGGATCTATCAAAAGTTGCTCAACTACCTTTCTCTGTATAAAATTTTATCAAAGCACCAAATTTCAATAAATAATGCAGAAAATCCAACAAAGGGCAAAGTATGAGAGTTAACCAACTTCTTTAGCAACATCTGGTTTCTCCATATCCAGAATGATTTTGGAATCCTGTTGAACAATGCTAGGCTCACGTAATGATGGTGTGAGCTTCTTCTCTAAACCTCTGAAGCAGGATAAAGGTTTTCTTCTGAATCCACTGCCCAACATAGAAGCTTGATCCAAATAGAACGCTAATATGAGTAGCAGTGCCCATTCTACACTCATGAGGATCAAGGTATCACGCATTCCGTTGATGGGATCTTTTAGACTCTCCCATGTCATGCCGGTTGTTCCCATTGTGCTTCCAGAGAATGCATATTGACCTAGTTCATATAGTCCTCGATAGAGGGAAAATCCTGGGACAATCTCCATTACTAATATCCAACCATCTACGTAGAGCAAAACAAACTTGTAGCTAGTATTTTGTAGGTTGAGTTATAAGTCAAAACTAAGCTAGCAACTTACAGGGAAAAGTTTTATCTTCGACGAAGAAGCGGAAAAGAAAAGCCCCGAGTAAGCCAGAGCCAAATACATACATGTAACCAATTACTATCGCAGAGGAGAGATTTCATCAGTTTCCACTTTCAAAAAACAAAAAGCTTTTGACTTGGAAGTCACAGGTCTCAGTTTACTAACCTGTGGCTGTCTTGACTGATGAGAAGAAAGATGCCACAAAAAATGCAGTTGCAATCTGTAAATTTATACAGACTAAGAAAAAAACAGATTGTATTCTGTATTCATTCACTCTGAAAAAATTGAGACCTGCTCAGAAGAAGAAAAAAAATGAAAGGCTATATTTATTTGTCACAATAGCATATTATTGAGCAAATCATAAAGTACATTTACCTATCAAGGAGCCAAAAGTCACAAAAAATAACATATAGACAACTGACAGAACTAAGAAATAAGAATAAGATATCAGCCAGTAAGGCCCATCCTTTAGGCCATGCATTTTCATCATAATTTTTAGCTTCTGCTGCTTCTCATACACCAGATATGTCAACATAACCTGAAAAAGAAAACAGTAACTTCATAAGCTCTATTGATACCGACTGCCAGCACGCTCAGCATATCTTTTGCAGACATAGTTACGTAAAACCTCTTACAGTTCATCATGTTAAGGGAATAAGACTCATACTCACTGGGAAAAGCAGTTGAATGATCCATGTGAAGAACAGAGCACTGAGAAGAGAAGATAGATCAAGCTGAAAACTTGTCCCAACTTTGGGCATATCTTTCACATATTCAAGTAGCATCTCAACCCAAGTACCTTTGATGAATTTTAGATAGGAATTGGATACCTATAAGGAAAACAAAAGATAAGCTACATAAACAGCTGCTTGTTTCCTAAGATGTTGAATTATTCAGAGATTAGATAATGGAAAGAAGCACATACTGCATTCACCAAGCGTGGAACCCGTAATGTTGCGATAAATGAATATGCAGTATTGCCATTATAGGTAGAGTTGTACAAAATATTGACACCAAGGCCATATGCTGTGGTGTTCAAGAAGTCATAACCTGCCAAGACACATGCAGTTATAAAGCATTCCAATGAAAAGGAGCATTAGTGCGTGTATGGATGAAATTCTGTAGTTTTCTGTTAATACTAAGGTGTACTGAGATCTGGTTACTGATTATGAGGCTACGAGCACATTTGTCAGCGGGGTGTCACAATTTCTTTTACTCCATCAGTCACATCTTCCCAGGCCCAGTTTGACTTGGCATGATCTTAAATTTTATTTTGACTATGAATTACTCTTTTAATATATGGTTACTAGTAGACAAATATTAGGTATATGAATGTACAATGAAATATAAATCTAATCATACCACTGGGTATCACTAAAATTACATATTGTCAGCCTCATTGTTTCGTCAAAAGTTTTAAAGTCTGACTTTTGGAAAACATGTGTGCCTTATAAAATACGACAGAAGTAGTGTTGCATATCATAGACATTAGAACTCCTACCTAGTTCAACTAAATTATTAAAATGATAACACCAAGATATCAACTTTAACCTGCAATATATTCGTTTACTTTTCCTCCTCTTTGTCTGTAGCTCCATAGCAACTCAGTATTGATAACCGATGCACTGTCACGCCATAACGGGACACCTTCAACGCACTGTATATCTTGTTTATATTAAAGATTCCGTCAAAACAAAAGACAATAATGTAATTCAAACTGGTTGTCATAGAGTGAATTTTGTACAACACATACATAACATGATTGTAATTTCTTGAACTGGCAACTCATTGAAGTGTTACTTTTGAATAAAATAAAAGGAAATTAAAATGGCAGCATGAATGTGCGATACATATATTATAACACTGAGCATTTTCTGCAAGTATATAATATATTATGAGATTTGCTATGGTGCTTGGGAGGAACCAGAGGTACCTCCTCCTATTGTTAATAGGTAGTGTGCTTCTGTCAAGATCCAAATAAAAGGGTCATACGTTTAACTATGCATGGTTATGTGAAATTAAATTGAAACAGCAAAAGGGCACTAATCTAACTTGAAGATATTTGATTCCAAATCACGTCAAGTTTTCCCAAACCAAATCACAAATTCAACATTTCAAGAAACGATTATTCTACTTACTTAGTATAAAGGGTATGCCCCTTGTATCAAAAGAAACTGTCTGCGACATGATTGGCAGGCATATAGGCTGGATCATGTACAAAGTACGGCCAGACGAAAATGCAGGCTCCAGCAATTGACTGTACCACGGCTGTGTATCTGAGCCCTAATATAAAATGAAACCAATGAAACTGCACAAATCAGAGCATAGAGCAGGATAATGTACTAGACAGACAGTCCAGTGCAACTCACCGCAACTATCTTGGAGAGAAGATCAAGAAAATCTGTCGATTTCAACGAGGGAGGAAGGGCAGGGAACAACCCTCTTGAAATAACTGAAAATTAGAACATAGTCAAGAAACATGAACACATAACCAAAGCTATGAATAATTCGAAGTGTGTTTTAGTTGTATATATTGACCAGGGCATGCATACTTTCAGCAATTCTTGGGTCCTTGCCCGTTACGAGGACAGTGGCAGGGCACGACCAGGAGTCACGGCACGATGGATCAGGCAGATCACTGAACGGTTGGGAGGATGACCTTACAGCCCGAAAATCAGCACGGGGGGCCTGAATCAGGGCCGGCCATCGTGGCGGGCTAGGAATCGGGCAGCTCCCGACCTGCTCCAGCGTCGAGTGCTGGATGCCACATTCTTTCCTCGCGCAGCGTCCATCCCAAGTGGCCTCCACACAGACACAACCGCATTTGTACTTGGGCTTGTCGAGCTCGCTGTTGATGATGTTCTGGAGCACGATGAGCAGGACACATATGAGGATGGGGAAGAAGGTGATACCAATGTTTGTCTTGAGGTTTCGTTTCTGTAATGTACCAAAACTGAGGTTAGTTTCTGCACATAGAGCTGCATTCCCCCAAATATGGGAATAGAAGTCGTCTTGCTTAGTGGATGCAATGCTGCTCGCTACCATCAGCAGGAGCAAGAAAAGCCCCACACGACAAAGCCACCGAGCCGGTCTCACAAAAACGCAACGCACAGGCCAAATGGGTTGGCCACAGATTACAGCTTTAGGTTCTACAATTCAGCCCGTAAGATCCAAAATTAAAAAAACTTTAGAAAGCACATAGTACCTATAGAACCTCTACGACCAAACAGCTCACTGAGCCGCTCAGCCAAATCCGCAAGCACCTTGCGGGCGCGAGAAGCAGAGCAATAACAGATTCATTCAGAAAACTAAATAAAAAAGAAAGGAACAGGGGGGAGTAGGAAGGGGAGGAAATAGGGGGGCGGTGCCTGAACCTGGAGCCAGAGATTCTTGCGGAGGAGGGCGTTGGCCTGTGTCGTGAAGCTCGCGGGGCCCCTCGGCGAATCCATGGTTTCTTGTTCGAAGCGGCGGCGAGACAGAGGAAGGGTGAGGCGTTAAGAATCGGGTGTAGGGGAAAGCGGGTTCCTTTTTCACCTTTACCTGCTTTATATATCCCCTCAGAGGTGGCGATTGTCTATTGGCTCCCGCCAAAGTGGTGAGAACAATGCGTCAATCAAAAAAGAAAAGAAAACAAGGTAGATTGTACTCACCTTCCACAAACATTTCACACCGTTGGCCGTATCATTGTCGAAACAGATGCTTTAGCAGTTGTTCAGGCAGTGTCTTCCAACACATATGCTCTCAGTCTGGTAGGGCTTTTAATTTCGGAACTGAAAGATTTGCTAGCAATGAACTTCATCACCTATGAGTTTCAATTCCGCCCAAGAAAATGTAACGGAGTAGCTCATGGCTTAGCTGCTCTAGGTAGTCTTTGTGCTCCTGATATTGATCCAATTTTGGATTCAATTCCCTTATGTATTCAGTATGTAATTGCTGAAGATTCAGCAATGTCGAATTAATGGAAAGTTTGTTCCAAAAAAAAAAACATTTCACACTGTTGATTTTTAACATTATTATTAACACCCATCTTACAAAATTAATTCAAATACGCAAAACAAGTCATGTTTTTAAATACTTTTAATGATAAAACAAATCATAATGAAATATATAATATTTACCATATTTTTTTCATAAAATAGAGATGACAATAAAAATGAATGATGTAAAATATTTATATGAGCAGTATAATATATAACAAATAAAAGTTGTAAATCAATATGAACGGAATAGGAAGACAAATGTGTGTTTGTACTATCAAAATTGATCATATCCCTCATTGGGAAAGTGGATGAAAATGAGATAGAAGTCCTTGGCTCGACGGGTCATAATTGCATGTTTTCTTCGAGTAGAGAAGGAACCAATGTCTCCACTCTATTTTAAAATTTTTTTAAAATAAATTAAACTCAGTATTCTTGTTACCAATTTGAGAACGGGAGAGTAGTCTCTCTCTTAGAAACATTAACCATGCATTGTTCCTTGTTTCAAAAACATTGAAAACATTAGTTAGCAGGCAGGAGAGCAGCAATTGTAAAAGGCAGCTAAGATGCACAAGAAGTATATTGTTCCTTTTGGCTGTTTAGCAGCCCCGGATGCGGGCACCGATCGCCCAGGCTGACCTGATTTATGAGATTGAATTTTGGGTGGCAACTGGCATCCTCCAACCGGTATATATATTGATAAATCCCTTGCAAAAAAAATCAATTAATAAATCCGTTGAATGGTCCAATTAACACATCGAATTAATTCGTTTAGAGCCCTCTTTGTACGGAGAAGTCGTGAGCCCGATGAACAACAGCCCAACGCTCGTCTCAAACGGGCTCAGTTGCCAACTAGAGTTGGGCTATTTGTGGGCCTACGACTTGCGGCCTAAAATGGCCTCTTCATGTTCTCTTACGTTGAAACCCGAGATAAAGACATGCATGTGAATGAAGTGTTAAAACAGTGTAAGCTACTAGTAAGGAAACTACAGTTTAATTTCATTGTCTTTAGGCTTTAGCTACAATGATGTAATACTAGTCCTAAAATTTATTTTCACGTTAGACTGTACTTCCTCCATCTATAAATATAAATATTTGTTAACTTTTCAAGACCGTATTTGATCATTTGTCTTATTAAAAAAATTATAAAAATACTAATAATTTTATTATGATATATTTTAGTGCGAGATAAACTATAAATATGATATATTGATTCTTATATTTTGAAAAAAATTTAAATAAAACAGATGATTAAAAACGATGACCAAAAATTAATAAAATAATTATATTTATTAACGGAACAAGTAGATCGAAATGCTGCTGCCTAGTAACTTAGTAACTGTGAACAGGAGAAGAAGCGGGTGGCGAAGAAATCGGCAAAGCGGCAGCAGCTTCTTCGGAGGGTGACCATCATCCTCTCTGAATTCTGAAACCATAATCCATCCACTGCCCGTCCGCATTGATCGTGCCTCACATGCATCTGTCGTACGTACAGGAGCGCGGCGCTCAGCGCTCTGAGCGGTGCAGTGCAGTGCAGGGGGACTTTCTGCGCACTGGCGCCGGCCGGCCATGGCCAGCTGTGTTTCTGTTCAAAGGCGGCAGAGCCGCGGCCGCCGCCGTGCTGCTGGCCCTGGCGCGCGGTTTCGTGAAGCAAAACCCCTAGCTAGCGCAGCGCCAGCATAGTCGCTGCTACAGTATCACTCAGCTGTATCTCGCCTCTTCATTCATTCATTCAGTCGTTCCTTGGTTCGGAGTTACTGCTATAGTACCCACTATCTGTCGTCTACACTGCTATAGACGTGCACGGCGTCAGTCACTGCTCATGCACCACCAATGGCGCGATTGAGACGGCGTTTTCACCTGAACGAACCGCGCGCGCCGGGCGGCACGAGGCTCGCTCAACTCAACTTACTCACGAAGTAGTAGTAAAACATAAAATAAAATACTAAAATAAAACAGAGGCGATGTCACGCCACAGAAGGCGATGCCTGCCAACTGACATGCTGCGTACTCCGCTGAGTACTTTGAATGCGTACCTATCGACCTGCTGATCGGTCGATTCCGGCACTACGACGACGCCTTTGAGAAATGGAACGGTCGCCATGCACGTGTGAGTGTTCGGCAGCATGGCTGCTCTCCGTCGCCACACGCCGGCACCGGCAAGCATGGAGACGACGACCGCGATAAATGATGTGTGCTTGCTACCGGCAACCGGCCATCGATCCGCGCGTCAGGGTGGTGCAGGTGCCATTGATCCCATGCCGTTGCGACTTGCTAGCAATGCAAACTTGGTTTTGGGACAACCCCCTCTGGTGATGGATCGATTGAGAGAGGAGAGCTCAATCATTTGCACCGATGGTCGGCAAATATGCATGGTGCTCCACAGCAACCGCTCGTGGTCGTGTCCATCACGCCGTCGTCGTATAGTACTGTATTAGATTCTTCATTCATGAGCACGTATCGGCTGTCGACCTCTACTGCTAGTACACTACTAGTGCATCTTTTCCCTCGAAAATGCTAACGAGACACATTGCATTTACGGTCTTGCTTGGCCGAGCTAATCTTTACTACGTACTGTACATCTTTTTTTTTTTTACACGCAAGATATACACCACGGTTTATGAAAGGTTGCTAAAAAACTTTACCGACCAATGACTTCGGTCGTTGTAAGTGGCGTCGGTAAAGCTTTTACTGACCCACATTGTTTCACCGTCCTATTATTAGTCGCAGCGTTGAAACAATTATCGACATATGGTATGATGCTATTTATGTAAATTACCGACTCACAGTACGATGGTGTAATTTACAATTACGAACTCACAGTCCATTGTCATCAATAAAATGAATAATTAATTAATTAAACTCACAATTAGCACTAATACACTAATGATTATCAATCCAGAATGCACTCTACTCTTCAACAAGGTCAAAAAATAGTACACATTCCCTTCAAAAAAAAAGTACACATTGCAAAATAACCATAGGTGATGCCTGAAATGTTAATAGACTTCCCAACAGTACATAATAATCATTTTCATAGAAGTTTTGTCACAATATTTCAGCAACCAGCTGACAATAATATTTCAACAACCAGCTGACCACCCATTGGTGTTACAAAAGCACAACACTGAAGCTGTTTACAATCATCATGTTTGTTTTGCATGATTTGCATACCCATCTACAATCTCACAAAAGGATCTAAACCCAAACGATACTAGACATATGTCTGCAGCTGGTTGTAGTTGCACAAAATAACTTGTCTCATCTGGTAGTAACCGCTTTCAACTAACGCTGCGCACTTCCTGAAAATAAGGATCAAGTCAAGCGATTGCAGCATGCAGCATAAGGGAAACAAAACTTGTCAATTGTGTATATGCACAACATGACTTCTATACATTTCAATCATTCACAACTATAGAGATTGCATTGTACAACTTGAAGCATGCGGCGTTGATGCGTTCTGCAAAATCCTCGGCTGTCATAAAATTACATAACAAAGGTCAGCCCCATATAAATGAAAACAGAGAGAAGTTTGAGTTTAGTTTATTACTCTCGTGTATGGCCATGCAACTGACATGAGGCAAGCATCAGCCATAATGTTCACACCAGCGTAAAGACGAGGTAGAACTGCATCTCTTTTCAGCACACAAGTCACAATAACTTCATAAAATTCTCTTCCAAGGAGCTGACCTCCAAGTATCAGACTCAGTGTAGTTGAAATAATTGTTCCTTTAGCCACAGGCTGATCCGATCTTGACAAGGCATATAATAAGACAGCTTTTCCAATCTGATGCAAGAGGTTAATAAGAAATGGGTACTTGACTTGGAAAATTCAGAAATGATAAGTACATAATATGTTAGAAGGATAAGAGCATTACAAGTGCATTATGTTCCGAACATGTGCCATTAGTCCTTGATGTGCCTGTAATGTGACCTGCAGCTCTTGAAGAGGTTGCACCAAGTGCGGGGATAGGAAATTGATGAGTATTTTCATCATAGAATTCTTCTTCAGAAGTATATTCTTCCTCGTCTTCCCCAGCAGCACCAATTTCATGTGAATCCAAATTCTACATTAAACATTTAGATAATTCATGAGATGATTGACTAGATAAACATTTTTTGTGTATGAATAAAAACAGTATTATATTGGAAATGGAAGTGAAGTAGAACCATCATGTGATCCTCTACACTTGCAAATAACAGGGGAGTACAATTTCTTGAAAAAGTTGCTTAAACGAATCAAAACAGCACTGACTTCATTAAGGAGTGCTCTTCTCACAGCAAGTGGCAACAAGTCTTGAAGAAGAATATGGTTACCATGACTATTAAGACCAAATACCATTTTTTCATTAACAAGAACATTATGTCGTATATCAGCTGCATAGCCATCAGGAAACCTGACCCTTTTTAATACTTGACAAAATAATTTCTTCTCGCTAGGACTCATTGAATATGGTGCAGGAGGTAAATAAAACTGGTTATCTTCTAGTTCAACTGGATGAAGGTCACTTCTAATACCTAAAGCTTGAAGATACAAGTGAGCATTCAAATTGTCCTTAGATTTTCCAGCAATGTCCAATAAAGTATTAATTATGTTGTCACACACATTGAAGGTGAAAAGTTCAATCGAATCAAAATACCAGGCCAAATACTATAACTAACATTCATGATCCTGTGAGGATTAAAACCATCACTAGCAAATGCTAGACGGATATTACAACTGTCAGCAGCAACTCTGGGTGCTTTTAATCAAAATCCTTCCAAAGGGGTGAATCTGCTGGATGCCTAAGAAGACCATCTTTTATTCGGTGTTCATCATGCCACCTTGTGAGACTTGCAGTTTTAGATGATATAAATAATCTCTGCAGTCTTTTTCGAAGAATCTTCTTAGGAACCTTATACTCACATTTCCCATCTAAACTCTTCTTTTTCTGATTTCCAACGTGAGCCTTTACATTTCGGGCATGAATTTTGATTTTTCATGCTCTCCCCAAAAGAGAATGCAATTATTTTCACATGCATGGATAGTATTGTACCCAAGTCCTATGGATTTCACCAATTTCTTAGCTTCATGAAAGTTTTTAGGAAGTGCTGGACTTGTAGGCAGTGCATCAGCAAGTAGATCTACCAACATATCAAACTTCTATCGGTCCATCCTCCAATAAGTTTGATGTGAAGTAATCTAACCAGAAAACGTAGTTTTGAGTATTTATTGCAACCTGAGTACAATTGTTGACTATTGTCTTGTACTAGCTTATGGATGGCTGCTACATCTGTATCAGGTGGCTCAAAATATCCATAATCTTCCATATCCCCTCTATCATCTAAACCACAAGCTACGTCACTAAGAAACTCGGATATGTCATCATCTTCAATAGGCTGGTCAATAAACTCAGGAATATCACTATCACCATGGTTCACATTTAGAAATGTTGAACTACCTTCTCCATGTCAGGTCTATGTTTTGTACGCTTTCAGAAATCCATCACATATCAGGTGCTCTCGTATTTCACTAGCATCCCTCCAAATGAGTTAACACACTTCCTACAGGGGCACGATATCTTTCCTCCTATAAAAGCATTCTGAAATGCAAAAGCTAGGAAACTATTCACTCCTTACATATATTCCTTTGTCTCCCTACATGAAATTTTTATATTATATATGTTGTAACTACAGACAATTTTTTTTTATTATGAGAGTTGTTTTGTACCTAGCGTTACTGTAGATCCATGATTTATCCATGCTTCTTTATATGGGATATCAAACAGCTTTCAAATGGGAATCTAGGAACATACAATAAGTATCAAAAACATAGCTGCACACTTTGATCATGTCCACGTATAAAATACACAAAGAATTGTAATTAACACACAAACAATAAAACATACTGAAGAACAGTGTGCAATTTAATTAACAACAAATCTTAATGTTAAAAGATAGTGTCGGCGTTCGTTGTGGCCGACGAGTAATTAGTATCGTGGAGTGCGTGTTTTTGGTTCGGATGGTTCGCGAGAGGACACAAGGATTTATACTGGTTCGGGCAACGTGCCCTACGTCCAGTTCGATGAGGCTGCTCGTGTTACTCGCGACAGTTTGTAGTAGGGGGTTACAAACGGGCGAGAGAGGGACGAACTCCCAAGTCTCTGTGAGGTGTTCTACGTGGGGTGAGATGTCGTGTGTCTTGGACTTGTATCCCGCCCCGTCGTTCTCCCGCCTCCCCCCTTTTATACTGCAAGGAGGGAGGTGGGCGTACAAAGAGTTGGCGCAAAGGTGTGGGCGGCGGCATGGCCGGGTGTCCTGTAGGCCGCGCTGTTGATGCTTCAGACTCCGTGCCGGTCGCTGTGGATGACGTCGCAGGCATGGCGGTGCTTCTTCGGTCGATGGCGCCACAGGGATGGCCGTCAACGAGGGACGTCCCTTCGGTATGGTCGGTCACCCTCCGACGAGGGGTCGGAGGAGAGGAGGACTGGTCATCGTTAGCTCCGTACCCGGTCGAAATGTCGATCGTAGCCGTCCCGTCTTGTCAGAAGGGATGGGCTTTGACGGGGGTCGTTCGCATAGTGACGGCCTCGCTGTCACTGTGCGACGTGGGCGGTAAACGCCCACTTGCGCGGGGGGCTTTGGTAGCCACGAGAGTAGTTGAGCTTTTATTACTCAACTACTCAGTACCAACCGCCTTCGTCGCGCTAGGTGGCGCTCCCGACCCCTGAGGGTCGGGAGGGAGCGATTCGCCCGACCCCTGGGGTCGGGCGAGGCGGACTTTGGCACGAGCTCCCGACCCCGTCATGGTGAGGTCGGAAGCCTGAGTCGAGCGGCGGGTGATCCGACCCCGGTCGAGGGGGTCGGGCGAGGCGGACCTGTCTGTGGGCCTGAGCCACTGTACGCGCGTCGCGGCATAGAGGTCGGGCGAGACGGAGGTCGCTTATTGCTTTATACGTAAAGCAGTCGGAGGACCGCTAATACCGGTCATCACCGGTATCGGCCCTCAACAGTAGCCCCCGAGTGAGGTCCGACCCCCCACATAAGAGGGGTCGGGCGTCGCTCTAATCGGAGGTGGCTTGTAGAAGCGTTTCTACCGGTAAGGGGCGCGCGCGAGCGCGCACCTTACAGGTGTAGCCCCCGAGCGAGGTCTGATCCCTTCTTGGGATCGGGCGTCGCTTAAGTCGGGAGGAAGAGCGATCGTGGTGATCCCTTATTTGTGCTGTAAGGGGCGCGCGCGAGCGCGCACCTTGCAGGTGTAGCCCCCGAGCGAGGTCTGGCCCCCTCGGGGGCCGGGCGTCGCTCAGGTCGGGAGAAGGAATTTTCGTTCGCGAGAGCGAACTCATCCTTGGGACTTAAGGTTCTGCGACCCCGCGTTGGATCTCTTTTTGCGATTCCGTCCCCGAGTCCTCTGCTCGTTGCAGTGACCGGTCGGGGGTTCGGTTCGTCTTTGTATCGTGCCTCCAGCGCGTCCGTCCGCCGGACGAGGAGGTTGAGCCGAGCCACGCCTTACCTCGATGGCCGAGGCGTGACGCTCATCGAGCTGCTAACGGGTAAGTTCAAGTGGAGCCCCGGGATCCCTTCGGGGGGATCCCAGCCGAACCGGCTGGCGGTTGGCCCCAATATTCCTAGTCGCCGTCCCACGTGGTTCTCAGATGCCGTTCGATAGGCTTCTGAGGGCTCGTTGCCTCTCTGCGGGGAGATACCCGTGGGTCGGATCGGACCGGGACTCGAACGCGAATCGTGATGCCCCTGGGCGGTCGACCGCCTGGGGGTACTGGCCGCTAGCGGACCCATCACTTTTCACCCCTCACTCTGTTTATGCCCTGAGCGGCTGTCGAACCCATCCGCTGGGCCAGCCTTCGAACTCTTTGGGCCGTCGGGGCATGTTTCAGCCCATGTGTTTTTCTTACCTGGGCGGGCCTGACCCGATAAGTCGAACCGTCGTTCGGTATCACGGAGTTACCTGAGCTGGCCCGGCCCGATAAGTCGAAGCGTCGCTCGGCGGCGTGCGGTGGCGCTCGATCCGGCGGAGCCTGCAGGCGTGAGCAATAAAACGTGACGAGACGTTTACCTGCCTCACCTGGCGCGGGCGTGAATGAGGCGCGCTGCTCGAGGGGGCGCGCCGCGGGCGTCGTCGTCTCGGCCGAGCCTATATGAACGGACCCGCGGGCTTCGTCCGTTGCACTTACGCTTTCTGCCTCCTCGAGCTTCCGCTGTCTTGCGCATTCTGCTCCCAAGCCCTTTCGCCTTCCTTCGTCCTCGCCACTCCCGAGTCCCCCACAGCCACTTACTTCGCTCATCTTCGATGGCGTCTTGGGGGAAGTCCGACGTGCGGAGCGTCCGCCTAGAGGGCCTGGTGAGGCGCGGCCTCCTCCGCGCGCGCACGGGGGCGGCGGAGTGGCTGGTGCCGGGCGACGAGACGCTGCCATCCCCGCCGGATGGCTACATCGTTTCGTTCGCGTCGTTCCACGAGCGCGGGTTCGGCGTCCCCGCGCACCGGTTCTTCCGGGGGCTGCTACGCTACTACAACATTGAGCTGCAGCATCTCAACCCCAACGGGATCCAGCACGTCGCCCTCTTCGTGGCGTTGTGTGAAGGATTCTTGGGGATCGAGCCCCATTTCGACCTCTGGCGGTATTTCTTCGCCGTCAGCTTGCTGAAGGCGGAGCGTGGGCCGGCGCCGATCGGGTGCGCCGGCATCCACCTTCGCAGCAACCGCTCCGCCGACTACATTTCGGTGAAGCTGAGGACTTCCCACAGGGGCTGGCACGGCCAATGGTTCTATCTCAAGAACGACACCGCCGGTCCCCTGCGGGAGTTCACGGGGCGGGTCTTCCCGGTGGCGCCCGAGTCCTGGCGATGGGGTCCTCCGAAGAGGGAGCAGACGATGCTGGATGGCCTTCTCGCGGCCATCGCGCAGCTGAAGGAGGCGGGCGTGCGCGGTGCTGGGGTCATCGCGGAGTACCACGCCCGCCGCGTCCTTCCGCTGGTGGCCCGCCCGCTCCGTCTGGACCAGATGGGGCCCGGCGTGGACGCGGAGGGGTCGGTGATGGCGGGAGCTCCCCCCTCCGAGTCGGAGCTCAAGCAACGCCTGAAGGAGACCCTCCTCCCGGAGGAGGCCGACGTCGACTTGGACGACCATCCTCGGGCCCTTCCGTGGCCCGGGAGCGTCCAAATTGTAAGTTCTCCCCATCCTTAACTTGTAGATCGTCTTTTTTCTTTTCTAGAGTCGATATTGACTATTTGATGTGCGCCAGGAGGGCCTGGTCCTCCGCCGATCCCTCGTCCCCGTCCCGGAGGACGCCGCGACCAGGGAGGCGAACCGCCTCGCCGCCGAGGAGCAGAAGCGGCGGAAGGACGCCGCGAAGGCGAAGAAGGCGGCGAAGCTCCAGAGGCGCGGTCGCCGCCAGGGGTCGGAGGAGGAGGAGAGCGATGACGAGGATGACGACGACGAGGAGGAAGAGGAGGAGGAGGAGGAGGAGGTCGGCCCCCGTCAGGGGGTCAGGGGCCGAGCGGGTCGCGCCCGCCGGCCCAAGTGCTGACATTGGAGCCCCCGAGGTTGAAACCTCAGGGGTCGAGCGGGTCGCGCCCGCTGGTGGAAGAGAGGAGGCCCGAGGCTCGGAGGCCGGAGGCCTCGGGGTCGGGCCCCCGGGGTCCGGCTGCGACGCGCCCACAGGAGGAGCCACCGAGGTCTGAGCCTCGGAGGTCGGAGGCGACGCCGAGTCGCGCCCCGGCCGTGCCCGCCGCGGGGTCCGCGACAGCGGGAGCGGCGCCAAGGACGCCGACGCCGGCGGGGCCGTCGGCCGGCACGCCCCCGAGCGGGAGGGTGGCTCCCACGGCTGCCCCGGGGGAGCCGGCGGCAGCGCGGGCGAGCGAGAAGCGCCCCCGCCCTTCGGAGGGGCAGTCGGATCCGACCCCCAAGCGTCGTCGGGGGATGGCCATAGGGTAAGTAGTTTTGATTCTTTCTTTTCTTTAAGTGTCCTGCTCACCGCCGCTCGCTCGTTGTGCAGGGTCGGAGGGATGGTCCTGGCGTTGGCCACGGCGCCCAAGAAGGCGCTTGCGCGGCGCCCGTCCGCCGGTGCGCCAAGGGCCGGTGACGCGGAGTCATCGGCGGCTGGTGAGGCCAGGGCGGTGGAGCCCCCGCGCGCGGTGGCGACGGCCGTCGAGGCGGCGCGGTCCGCGGAGCAGGAGGTGGCGGCGGAGCCGGCGCGGGCGGAGGCGGAGCCGGCGCGGGCGGAGGCGATGGTGGTGGCGCCGCGGGAGGCGCCAGAGGGTGCGGGCGCCAGCGGGCCTGTGGCTGCCATGGTGCCAACGGCCCCCGTGGCCGAGGGGTCGGCGTCGGGGGGCGCCGCGGTGGGGTCCATAGACCAGGCCCTCCAAGAGGAGCTTTCGGAGATGGTCGCGTTGGACAGCATCGCGGCGTCACTCCGACAACGCCTCTCGAGGGGTCTCAGGAGGCGCCAGGCGCTCGAGCGGCAGCTTATCGCTGCTAGCAGCACGGCGGCGGATGCCCAGACCCGGGAGGAGTCCGCGGTCGGCCGACTCCGGGGGGCGGAGGAGGAGGCCCGCATTTTGAGGAGTCAGCTGGAGTCCGCCCACCAGGTACGCAACGCCGCCGTCGTGGTGGCGGTGGAGAGGAGCCAGCAGGTGGGCGGGCTTCGGGCGGTACTCCGGAAGGAGAGGGAGGCGAGGATGGAGGCCGAGGGCGTGGCCGCCGACCTGGGGACAGAGCTGTCCGACGCTCGGACAGCGGTGAAGAAACTTCAACAGGCGGTGGCGGGTATGTGGTACCCTTTCTCTTTCTTTTTAGCTTTCTCTTCCTTAGGCAGCGTGGTCTGACCATCGGACGATGTGTGCAGCGCTCACGGAGCAGGTGGAGGAGCGTGCGCGCGAGGCGTCAAGGGAGGCACTCCGCCGAGGCGTGCACCGGGCGTTCGCTATCGCCCGGTCTCATTATTCCAGCATCACGCTGGACTTAATGAGTCAGGGGTTCGCGCCCGGGTACACCGACGAGGAACTGGACGAGATCGAGGATGAAGTCGCCCCCTTGGCGCACGCCCTGGCTGCGAGGATAGAGGAGGAGGATCGCCCCCTGACCCCGAAGCACGAGAGGCCCCCGACTCCAGAGCAGGAGCGGACCCCCGCCCCCGAAGAGTAGGAGTAGATTAGTTAGCATGTGTTTAGGGTGTCCGAGGCCGAAGCGCCCGGACAACTTGTAAAAACAAGTTTTTGTATTACAAGTGATTTTGACCTTGACGGCCTGTTTCCTTATCACTTGCGTGAAAAAGCGCTCTGTCCCTCACTCGTCCGTTTATGTGTCCTCAAAGAATCGTAGGTTGTAGACAGGATCGACACTTAGTTTTTACCGGTGAGCGATGTTGCCGTAGCCTTTCGCGGGCGGTAGGCGTTTCGCAGTCCGACCGACTCGACTTCGTGTTTCTCCTATCCACGACCTATCTTCTCTGAGTCTTAAACGTTAGGTGGGGGGCCGAGGCTCGGTGCAAAACGTAAGTCGCGGATAGGATCGATCGTTAGCTTGACTGGTGAGCGTTGTGGCCATAGCCCCCGTGGGCTCGTTAGCACTTTCGCGGTCCGACCAGTTCGATCTCAAGCTTTCCTATCTTTGATTTACTTGTTTTTGCACAAGTTTTTTGAAAACGTGCGAGGGTCGGGCCGCGCACGTATTGCACATGGAATACATGCGCGCACCTTGCAGGTGTTGAGCCCCCGAGCGTGGTTGGACCCCTGTGCAGCAGGGGTCGGACGCTGCTCGGGGGGTGCGGAAAACAGACAAGCTACGAGTTTTAGGGATAGAAACGACGTAGCTGCTCGATGTTCCAGGCGTTGGTGAACTCTTGTCCGTCCGCGGTCTGCAGCTTGTAGGTGCCGGGTCGGAGAACCTTGGCGACGATGTAAGGCCCCTCCCATGGCGGCGACAGCTTGTGTCGTCCTTGGCTGCTGGTGACGCGACGAAGGACGAGGTCGCCGACGTTGAACGCTCGCTCCCGCACGTTCCTTCCATGGTACCGGCGTAGTGCTTGCTGGTACTTGGCGGATCGGAGGAGCGCCACATCTCGGGCCTCGTCGAGCTGATCCGTCGCGTCTTCGAGGGACGTCTGGTTCCCTTGGTCGTCGTACGCCTTCACCCTCGGAGCACCGTAGTCGAGGTCGGTTGGTAGGACAGCTTCGGAGCCGTATACCATGAAGAAGGGGGTAAACCCCGTGGCCCGACTAGGGGTCGTCCGCAGGCTCCAGAGTACGGCAGGGAGTTCGGCTGCCCACCGACCGTTGAACTGCTTCAGGCGGTTGTGGATCCGAGGCTTCAATCCCTGCAAGATCATGCCGTTTGCGCGTTCGACCTGCCCGTTCGTCCGGGGGTGCGCTACGGCTGCCAAGTCGACACGGATATGGTAGTCGTCGCAGAATTTAAGGAATCGCTTTCCTGTGAACTGCGTACCGTTATCCGTGATGATGGAGTTGGGCACTCCAAAGCGGTGAATGATGTCGAGGAAGAATTCCACAGCTTCTTCCGGTCGGATCCTTGCCACCGGTCGGGCTTCGATCCATTTGGTGAACTTGTCGACGGCCACCAAGAGATGGGTGTAGCCCCCGGGTGCTTTTTTGAGCGGTCCGACCAGGTCGAGTCCCCAGACCGCGAACGGCCACGTGACGGGGATGTTCTGCAGCGCTTGCGCTGGCAGATGGGTCTGCCGGGCGTAGAACTGGCAGCCTTCGCAGGTGCGCACGATATGCGCAGCGTCGTTGACGGCTGTCGGCCAGTAGAATCCTTGTCGGAAGGCGTTTCCGACCAAGGTCTTGTGCGCCGCGTGGTGTCCGCAGACCCCACCGTGGATGTCTTGCAGCAGCAGCTTTCCCTGCTCGGTTGGGATGCAGCGCTGCAAAATCTTGGTGAGGCTTCTTTTGTAAAGCTCCCCATCGATAAGGACAAAGGACTTGGCTCGACGCGCGATGCGTCGAGCCTCCGTCTTGTCCGTGGGGAGTTCCCCTCGGATGAGGCAGTCGAGGTATGGGGTCCTCCAATCGTTTGGGGGGCCCGACCCCGACGTGGGTGCGTCATCGATCTCCATGACGTCGGGTCCTGGAGGCGCGGGAGTCGATCCGACCCCTTCGCCTGGGGTCGACTCGTTGTCGACCCCTTTTGGGTCTTTGGGACGGATCGACGGCTGGCTTTGGTCGTGGGAGAAGACCCCTGGTGGGATCTGGTCCCGACCCGCCGCAATCTTTGCGAGGGAGTCAGCTTCTTCGTTCTGTCGCCTCGGGACATGCTTGAGTTCAAGACCGAAAAACTTGTGTTCGAGCTTGCGTACCTCTTGGCAGTACGCGTCCATGACATCGCTGTGGCAGCTTGACTCCTTCATGACTTGGTCGACGACGAGTTGGGAGTCGCCTCGAACTTCGAGGCGTCGGATCCCCAACTCGTCGGCGATCTTGAGCCCATTGATGAGCGCTTCGTATTCCGCCATGTTGTTGGAGGCGGGAAACTGGAGTCAGATTGCGTACCTCATGCGCACCCCCATGGGAGAGACGAAGACGAGTCCGACCCCTGCTCCTGCGCGCATCAACGAGCCGTCGAAGTAGAGGACCCAGTACTCTTGGTCGACGGGGGCAGTGGGGAGCTGGATTTCGGTCCACTCCGCCACGAAGTCGGCCAAGGCCTGGGACTTGATTGCTGTACGAGGGGCGTACGTGATTCCCTCGCCCATGAGCTCGAGAGCCCATTTCGCGGCCTTCCCCGTTGCGTCGCGGTTTTCGACGACCTCACGCAAGGGGGAAGAGGTGACCACCGTTACCGGGTGCGACTCGAAGTAGTGTCTGAGCTTTCTCTTGGCGAGGACGACGCCGTAAAGAATTTTCAGTATCTGGAGGTACCGAGTCTTTGTGTCAGACAAGACTTCGCTCACGAAGTAGACGGGGCGTTGAACCTTGAGGGCGTGGCCCTCCTCCCTTCGCTCTACGACCAAAGCAGCGCTGACGACCTGAGTCGTCGCGGCGAGGTAGAGTAGGAGTGGCTCTTTCGGGGTCGGAGGCACCAGGACCGGTGGCTTGGACAGGATAGCTTTTATCCTATCGAGAGCCTCCTGTGCCTCGGGAGTCCATTGAAATCGGTCGGATTTCTTCAGGAGCTGGTAAAGCGGGTGAACGCGCTCTCCGAGGCGTGAGATAAAACGGCTTAGCGCCGCCAAGCACCCGGTCATGCGTTGCACTCCCTTCAAGCTCTGGATCGGACCCATCCGGTTGATGGCTTCGATCTTCTCCGGGTTGGCTTCGATGCCACGCTCGGAGACAATGAATCCGAGCAGCATCCCCCTCGGGACCCCGAAAACACATTTTTCGGGGTTGAGTTTGATGCCGTTTGCTCGGATCTTGGTGAAGACGCGTTCCAGGTCGTCGACGAGCTGGTCGGTCTTCTTGGACTTGACTACGATGTCGTCCACATAGGCTTCGACGATGTCTCCGATGAGCTCGTCGAAGGTTCTGATCATGCAGCGCTGATACGTAGCGCCTGCATTCTTCAGTCCGAACGGCATCGTGACGTAGCAGTACGAGCCGAACGGCGTGATGAAGGACGTCGCGAGCTGGTCGGACTCTTTCATCGGGATTTGATGGTACCCGGAGTACGCATCAAGGAAGCATAGGGTTTCGCACCCCGCGGTTGAGTCGACTATCTGATCGATTCGTGGCAAAGGAAACGGATCCTTTGGACACGCTTTGTTGAGACTGGTATAGTCAACGCACATTCTCCATTTGCCGCTCTTTTTTCGTACAAGAACGGGGTTGGCTAACCAGTCGGGGTGATACACTTCCTTGATGAAGCCGGCTACCAGGAGTTTGGCGATCTCTTCCCCGATCGCTCTGCGCTTCTCTTCGTCAAAGCGGCGCAGGCGTTGCTTGACCGGGCGAGAACCCGGCCTGATGTGCAGGGCATGCTCGGCGACTTCTCTCGGAATGCCTGGCATGTCCGAGGGTTTCCACGCGAAGATGTCGATGTTCGCGCGGAGGAAGTCGACGAGCACGCTTTCCTATTTGGGGGAGAGGGAAGTCCCGATCTTCGCCGTCTTGCCGTCGGCGTTGTCGGGACAGAGTTGGATCTCTTTGACGCCCTCCGCGGGCTCAAAGGACCCAGCGCTGCGGTTGGAGTCGGGGGCGTCCTCGGTGACTTGCTGACGGATGACGGCGAGCTCCTTCGTCGCCACGGTGGCAGAGGCGAGCTCACCAGTCTCCGCCTCGCATTGGTAGGCGTGCTGGAAGGACGTCCCGACGGTGATCACCCCCTTCGGCCCAGGCATTTTGAGCTTGAGGTAGGTGTAATTGGGTACGGCCATGAACTTGGCGTAGCATGGCCGTCCCAGTATGGCGTGGTAGGATCCGTGGAATCCTACCACCTCGAAGGTGAGAGTCTCCGTTCTGAAATTGGACGGAGTCCCGAAAGTGACGGGCAAATCGATTTGCCCGAGAGGGATAGCTTGTTTCCCAGGGACGACGCCATGGAAGGGTGCACCGGTCGGGCGAATGCGCGCCCGGTCGATGCCCATGGCGTCGAGGGTCTCGACGTAGAGGATGTTGAGGCCGCTGCCTCCATCCATAAGCACCTTGGAGAGGCGCTTGGTGCCGATGATAGGGTCTACCACCAACGGGTACTTGCCTGGTTGCGGTACGTGGCTGGGGTGGTCTGACCGGTCGAACGTGATCGGAGACTCCGACCACTTGAGGAACGACGGGGCGGCGGGCTCAGCTGCGAACACCTCACGGCGCTCCAGCTTGGCCCGACGTCGGCCACCGTGTGGCGCCGGCCCAGAGACGATCATAAGGCAGCCGTCCGTCTCCGGGAAGTTGTCGTCGCCGTCGGCGGCGTCGACGTCGTTGCTGGTGTCATCGGGAGCCTGTCTGGGCTTGCCTTTCGGCTTGCCCTTCTTTGCCTCCTCGGCCAGAAACTTCTTCATCAGCGAACACTCTTTGTATAAGTGTTTCACTGGGAAGGCGTGGTTGGGGCACGGCCCGTTCCACTTCTTTTCGAAGTGGTCCGGGGTGTCCTCCGTGGGTGCCTTGGCACCCTTGCGATCCGCGGCAGCGATCATTCGTTCTTCGGACGGACGCGGCCGGTTCTTCTTCTTCTTCTTGCTCGGGGGGTCGGAGGAGCCTCCGCCGGCTGTCTCGACCCGCTTACCTTTGGCGTCTTGGGCGCGATCGAAGATCGCACCCACCGCCTCCTCGCCAGAGGCAAAGCTGGTCGCGATGTCCAGCAACTCTCTGGCGGTCCGGGGACTCTTGCGCCCTAGTTCGTGAACTAGGGAGCGACAGGTCGTCCCGGACAAGAATGCGCCGATGACATCGGCGTCACCGACGTCCGGCAGCTCATTGCATTGCCGGGAGAAGCGCCGGATGTAATCCCGGAGCGACTCTCCCGGTTTCTGCCGGCAGTTCTTGAGGTCCCAGGGGTTTCCCGGGCGGTTGTAAGTCCCCTGGAAGTTTCCAACGAAAACCTCCTTGAGGTCAGACCAGCAAGTAATCTGGTTGGCGGGGAGATGCTCGAGCCACGTCCTGGCCGAATCGGCCAGATATAGTGGCAAGTTGCGGATGATGAAATCGTCATCCTCCGCGCCCCCAGCCCGGCATGCAAGGCGATAGTCCTCGAGCCACAGGCCAGGGTTGGTTTCCCCCGCGTACTTTGGCACGTTGGCCGGGGGTCGGAAGCGCCGCGGAAATGGCGCACTCCGAATGTGAGGACTGAAGACCCTTGGCCCCGGAGCGTCCGGGCTAGGGCTTCGATCCTCATCGTTGTCGTAGCGTCCCCCTCGACGCGGATGACGCGATCGGGAGGTGCCATCGTCGAACTCCAGGCGGCGCCGCCGCGCATCCAGGGTGGCGCGGGCGTCCCTGTTCGTCCCCAGACGACCGCGGACGGAGGCTTTCGCCGTGCCATCCGCTGCTGGGGGAGTCTGGTGGACAGACGTGTTCTGGGCACGTTGTCCACGCAGACGCGACAGCGAGCTCTCAGCTTGCTGCACTGCCGCGCGCTCAAGTAGCGCCTCAGCCTCGCGCTGGGCGCGTCGGGCTTCCGGCGTGACAGGCTCAGGGAGGCCCCTGAGCAATGCCGCCGCCGCGGCCAGGTTCTGGCTCGCCCGTGGGAAGCGCGGGCGGCCATCGTCATGACTTGCGACTCGTAAGTCGTCAGTGCGGGTGTGTTCACTGGACTCGCTCTGAGCGAGCTCGTGATCAATCACCGCACGCTCCTGATCCAGCTGACGCTGGACCTCCAGGAGTTCCTCCCTCCGTGCGCGCAGTCGTTCTGACTGCACGTCACGGGGTGGGGTCCCGTCCTGCGGGCCAGAAGGCTCCGCAGGGCGTTCGCCCTCCGCAGCGGGAAGATCTCCTACTCGTATCATGAGGCACTCTCGTGAGGGGTGGCGACTCCCCTCAATGCACCCCGCGTCGGAGCCTTCGCTCGACGCTCCATCTAGGAGGTCGAAGAAAGACTCGGACGCGCAGCCCACCATAGCCACGAACTCGTTGTTCGTGGTGCATGGAGCTGGGAGCGTTGACGCCCGGGACATCATGCCATCGAGAGGCGATGCACGCCCGGGGTCAAGCGAGGCAACTGGTGGTGCCGCTGCACCGGCCAGTGCCAAAGCGCCATCGGAGATGGCGACGAAATCGAGGCTCCCGAAACGCACGTGTGTGCCGGGAACCCAGGTGGTTGCGCGGCTAGCCATCCGAACAAAGAGAGGGGTTTGACGAAAACACGCACAAAGAACCCCTACCTGGCGCGCCAACTGTCGGCGTTCGTTGTGGCCGACGAGTAATTAGTATCGTGGAGTGCGTGTTTTTGGTTCGGATGGTTCGCGAGAGGACACAAGGATTTATACTGGTTCGGGCAACGTGCCCTACGTCCAGTTCGATGAGGCTGCTCGTGTTACTCGCGACAGTTTGTAGTAGGGGGTTACAAACGGGCGAGAGAGGGACGAACTCCCAAGTCTCTGTGAGGTGTTCTACGTGGGGTGAGATGTCGTGTGTCTTGGACTTGTATCCCGCCCCGTCGTTCTCCCGCCTCCCCCCTTTTATACTGCAAGGAGGGAGGTGGGCGTACAAAGAGTTGGCGCAAAGGTGTGGGCAGCGGCATGGCCGGGTGTCCTGTAGGCCGCGCTGTTGATGCTTCAGACTCCGTGCCGGTCGCTGTGGATGACGTCGCAGGCATGGCGGTGCTTCTTCGGTCGATGGCGCCACAGGGATGGCCGTCAACGAGGGACGTCCCTTCGGTATGGTCGGTCACCCTCCGACGAGGGGTCGGAGGAGAGGAGGACTGGTCATCGTTAGCTCCGTACCCGGTCGAAATGTCGATCGTAGCCGTCCCGTCTTGTCAGAAGGGATGGGCTTTGACGGGGGTCGTTCGCATAGTGACGGCCTCGCTGTCACTGTGCGACGTGGGCGGTAAACGCCCACTTGCGCGGGGGGCTTTGGTAGCCACGAGAGTAGTTGAGCTTTTATTACTCAACTACTCAGTACCAACCGCCTTCGTCGCGCTAGGTGGCGCTCCCGACCCCTGAGGGTCGGGAGGGAGCGATTCGCCCGACCCCTGGGGTCGGGCGAGGCGGACTTTGGCACGAGCTCCCGACCCCGTCATGGTGAGGTCGGGAGCCTGAGTCGAGCGGCGGGTGATCCGACCCCGGTCGAGGGGGTCGGGCGAGGCGGACCTGTCTGTGGGCCCGAGCCACTGTACGCGCGTCGCGGCATAGAGGTCGGGCGAGACGGAGGTCGCTTATTGCTTTATACGTAAAGCAGTCGGAGGACCGCTAATACCGGTCATCACCGGTATCGGCCCTCAACAGATAGAAATATGACAAAAGTATCTTCTGTTTGAGCTTCCAACACTTGAACCCCTTGCACTGTCCTCACACCAATTTGATTTTTGCTACCAGCGTTGCAGGCTCACACACGTACGAAATCTTGCACAAAGAAGTTCATTTTACATATCAATACACACTTTGATACACAAAAATTGGACATATAAGCCATGAAGATGCAAAGGAAAATAGGAATTGAAAAGAATTTTGGATCGACACAACTCATAGTATGGAATAAAAAATTTCAAGATATCTTGCACTTGCAGCTCGTGAGTTCAGGTCTCACCTGTTGGCTGCCTGTGCTTGATGAGAGCAACGGCAAATTAATTCCTGGTGGCTTCACGTCCTGATTAGAGCCTAATGGAGGAAGAGGACGAAGACGCTTCTAGATCTTGGTCAGGTGAGGTGCTATGCCAGCAGGTGGGGGCAGTTCACAGCAAGCAGGGCACTGTCGGAGAGCACCACATCAGCAGCGCGCAGCACTGCAGCAGGCCCTTGTGTGCCAGCCCGCAGCACTACCGGAGGTCACCGTGTCAGCAGCGCGCGGCACCGCCGGAGGGCACCGCGTCAGCAGCGCGCGGCACCGTCGGAGGGCACGTCGTGCGCTAGATCTTCTGCGCTGACCTGCCAGAGGCAAGGTGAGGCACGACGCACGGCGAAGGGACAGGCGGTGGCTGCACGTTTTTGGAAGGAGATTTGGGGGAATAGGGTCAAGTGAGAGCAGGCAGCTATGGATTTAAGCGTATTTGGGATGTGGAGGATGACGGCTGTGCATTTTGGCCGGCATGGTGCTAGCTTGGGCGGGAGAAGATGGCGCGTGGGACGCAGCGGCGGTAATATTTGGTGATTTCGTCGGGCGGCGGCGCGTTTGACGTTGCGGGGAGAGGACAGAAGGCGGGGAAGAGAGGGAAAAATCTTAGGTTTTTGGCGCCCACTATAATTATATGGTGCGGACTAATGTTTTTTTTGATCGTAAGAAAGACGATGCGAGAGAGTTTTACCGTCCGAAGCTGCAACGTTATATTTTATGATAATTACGGACTGATGGTTTATTGATAAATAGAGAATTACCGACCTAGGATGAGTTGTTCCTATTTACCAACTGATGATCCGTGACTAAAAAGGATCGGTAAAAAAAATGGACCGTGGTGCAGCGCCAGCTTATCCGTTCCAAACCCCAACGGAGAGCAGAACCATCAATAATCCGCAGTTCCGTGGACGCCGGATCGGACAACACAGATGATATGACGATCGAGTCGGTACGCGCTGAGAAATGTCATAAATTAAAAGCTGTACACGCATCAATGCCGGGCATGCAGCAGTGTGCACTGCTCCTGCTAGCGCAGCAACCACAGCAGCAGTTTTTACACCTACTCCTCCTACACTGTTTACCAGAGTGGCCGGCCAGCCGGCCTGGGCGGGGAGAAGGGACGCGACGTCGTCGAGTCGTCCGTCGACTGGTAGTGGTAGTAGGAGTAAACACAGCAATGCCCATGTGAGCTTCATCCTTCGATCGTACTAGCACGGCTCCGATCGATCAGCATCAATGCTCGCAGTACTGTACCCACCGGACGATGCTCCTCGTCGACTGTACGGGCAGACCTTAATTGTTCAGTAGATATGGTAAAGCCATGGCCTCCACTTTTGTTGGAAAAAAACAACAAAAGAACAGTGCCTATCGAGCATATTCATGCAGTAACGTACTAGTAGTAACATTTGTTCTACCATTATACTGTACTATTAGATCTCACGTGTGTGGATTATGGAAAGTAAGGAAAAATATGTACCTGGGAGTCAGAATGACATTTTTTTATTTAGCCACACTTTATTTCTACCGGCGTGACACATGGAAGAGACTAGTACAACAGGAAAGGAAAAATCTTGGCGCAACATGTATGGACCAACCAGTGTAAAAGAAACAAAAACTTGGTAATAGAGGTCAATTCTATCTATAATTCCAAACAACCCAGCCATGATTAGAACGCAAAATATATGCAAATGCCCAAGGATGCCAAAATGCTCAAATCAACCGAGACAACCCAGCCAGCCACCGGGACGATGACGATTACTGCCCCGGATCCGTGTCCTCCTGTCACCATAGAAATCTTGCCCCCTCCTTGAAATTGAAAACAACCAATGCACCTTTCCAGAGAGATTGGCCGACACTGCACAAACAACTATATGAAATAATAAATACTCTCTAGTTGAACAGGCATAGGATTAGAGCCGCTCACATCATTTTGAGTATAGGATTGGAGCTCTCACATCATTTTGAATGATGTGGATGTTTGTGGTGCCGCCACTGGCACTAATAAATTCTCTTTTCATATTAAGTTTTTAATTTGATTTTTCCACTAAACCGTAAGTTTGATTTTGAATTAGTTTAGATCATTGTGTTCCTTGTAATTAATCTAACAAATCAAGATCCCACCAAATATATTTTTTATCATTTTTAAAATAAGTTTTTTTAATAAATTCATTTTTAAATAAATTCACTGAAAATTATTTCTATCTATTTCTTTTTTATAAACAAATAACACTCTCTAAATTTATTTTTATAGTACTACTAGTTGTACGCTAGTATCAGAGAGTATGAGTAACACTAACACGTATACGGCTGGCTGTACATCCATCCATGCTATGCACGGTATACTATAGTATACACAGATTTGTGGAAAGAAAAGACGTTCCTATCCCTAGATATCTCAAAACTCCTAAGAAAAACAAAACAAGAACTTGGAAACCAGAGAGCAGCTGCTTTGTCTCTTCACTCGTGATATTGTGGTACACATTTTTGCGTCTCAAACAACATGTAGCTCGTAATACGTACTCCCTCCATCCTTTTTTTTTATCGTTATTACATGAGGTTTAGTTCAAATTTGAGTTATATTTCATGTCCTAACGACAAAAATAAAAGGATGGAGTAGTACTAGATTGCAGTAGTATAGTAGATAGATTGGTGGAATTTATGCGTCTCAAACAGTACAGTATCTTTTTATTCCTCGATCGGCCGCGCGGGCGAACAAATACGGGCTACTACGGCGGCGCCGGTTTGTGCGTCTTGGACGGCGGCGGCAGCGGCATCGGGTATCGGTGGACGCACCCGTTCCATGGGTTGTCGGCGTCGGGCGCGGCGTCGCGGAGCGCGCGCCAGACGTTGCTGCACGCCTTGAACCCGGTCCCGAACGCCAGCATCCAGAGGCGGTCCCCGGCGCGGACGCGGCGCTTGGCCTCGAAGTAGGCGAGCTCGTAGAACACGAGGCTGCTGGAGGTGTTGCCGAACCGGTGCAGCGTGGCGCGCGCCGGCTCCACGACGTAGGGGCCGAAGCCCATCAGCCGCGCCACGGCGTCGATGACCGCCTTCCCGCCCGAGTGGATGCACATGTGGTCGAACGCGCGCTGGAAGTCCGGCACGACGGCCGCCGCCGCCTTGGGGCTCCCGTCCACCGCGTACGCGCGGGCGAAGCGCCACGCGTAGCGCAGCATCTCCGCAACGGGCAGCACCTGCGGGCCCAGCGTGGCGATGTGACGCCTCAGCGCGGCGCCGGCGACGCGGACCAGGTCCTTGGTCAGCGCCACGCCCACGTTGCCCTCCTCGTCCTCCATCTGCACCGCCGCGTTGTACGCCGCGTCGTCCGCGCCGTGGTGCGTCCGCAGCGTGCGCACCAGCTCGTACCGGGCGTCCGCGCGCCGGCCGGGCACGTCGGTCAGCAGCGCCGCCGCGCTGCCCACGCGGAAGATGCAGTTGGTCACCAGCATGTGCTTGTTCTCGCCAAAGTACCAGTTCAGGCTCGTGTTCTCCGTCACCACCACCAGCGCGTACGACCCGCCGCCGGCGCCCCGCCGCGCGCGCAGCGACCGCGCCGCCGTGTCCACGCCCACGGTCCCCGCGCTGCACCCCATTCCTGCCACGCTGTACGCCTTGACGTCGGGAGACATCTTGAACCGCCGCACGATCATCGACGCCAGCGACGGCACCGGCGAGTACATGGAGCACGCTACCACCAGCACGCTGATGTCGCTCGCCTTCACGTCCGACTTGGCCAGGAGCTGACCCACCACCGCGAACAGGCCCTCCTCGGCCTCCTGCACCGCGTACGCCAGCGTCTTCTCGAACTTGCCCGAGAAGATGAAGGGCGGCGCGAACGTTTCCTGCCCCAGCCCGGACTTGCGGTAGATGAGACGCAAAAAGTCGGCGGTGTCGTCGGAGTAGCGGCGGCACCGGAGGCCGAAGTACTCGCACACCTCCAGGTTCACCTGCCGCTCCACGTCCGGGAGGTGGCAGCTGTAGTTCAGCAGGTACACCGGGCGCTGCCTCCGCAGCACCTGCCGGAGCACGGTGGCCACGAACACGAGCGCGGACACGACGAGCGGCACGAGAACCGGGAGTGGGAGGGAACGCACGGACGACAACACCTCCGCGGCGGTGCTCGACGTCAGCGACATGGCTTTGCTCTGCTTGGAGAGCTTCGCTAGCTACTACTAGTAGTACTTGAGTAGTGGGGTGCAGGCCGTGCACTACCGTGAAGTAACTGATGCCTGCTGCACTACTACTAGGATGGCGAGTATTGCCTCGGCTGTATTTATAGGCATGAACACAGGCCGGCCATGGAGTCCCGGCATGGTCGTCTGCCAAGTGTCCAAACCTTGGTTACTACGATCTGATCGGAATGCAGATAGATTTTCCTTTTTATATAAAAAAAACAAGTTCCATTTTGTTAAAGAATAAGAATCCAGTCAAAAAAATATTTTTTATATTATTTTTACGATTCAATGAACCATAAGTCTATTGAACAGATAAGCTATTTTTAATGCCAATGCACCGACATTTCAACCATTTTTAATATGCTACGGCACCACTGCAGAGGCCTTTGACATTGGTATGAAAAAAAATGGAAGCTTGGGTGATTAATTTCCACATCAAGTATCATACAAGATGTATTGAAGTGGATCAGTTTAGCTTTTTGGATGAGTTGTTAGATACATGAAACTCAATGTGGTATATGTGTCGAGTTTAAATCATGTGGAGTCATGTGCGGGGAGAATATTAACATTTCGCAATATCTCCACTGACCTGGTGACTGTTAACCACTCCGATCTTCTCAATTGTCATTCAATCCAGAATCTCCATGTTACGTTCAACCCCAAACACTTCAATACCGATCTCCAACTCATCGGTATCATGCCAGAAGCAAGGTTTTGAAAACTGCTCGGTTTTCGTGGTTTTCGCTCAAACCGTTCCTGCTCGGTTTCTTAAACTAAACAGTTTTTTCTAAAAAACGTAACTATGTATCGTAGCAAAAATGATTTTTTGCTCGATTTTTATGATAGACCGTTCGGTTTCACGCAATCTGTTTTCGCGGTTTGAACGGTTTTCGAAGCCTTGGCCAGAAAGACAGCGCACGGACCCCAAAACCGCTACAGGAGGTTTGTCTCCGATCATCATCTCCGTCTAACTTTACTTTTTTATTACTGAAAGGAAATCTAGAAGTAAATCAGCACACAAAATACAATTCAAAAATAGACAATCACTTTTATAAATAAAATGGATTGAGCATCCAGTAAGGCGATAATGAGGACACACAACACAAGCTATTGCTGAAATGTGAAAAGAAATATTAGAATTTTAGTAGGAGTACTATATACTGTAACACATATTCAGTTCCGGTCAGCATACTAAGCACCTTCAATTCAGTCTACTGTTGTTGAGCAAAGCAAAGTCGATGTTACCTGTTGAAAGTGTTGCTCACGGTAAAAATATGCTTAAGCTCTACCTCTCCTCTGCTCTCCCGACGTTGGTGAGCTCTACCAATGCTCGTGACACATCTTGTAGACAGAGCAACGAACGGTTGGTGAGCAGCAGCAAGCGCTACCAGCAGGCACAATGCAATTCGTTCCCAGACGGCAGAGCAATCAGGCGGCGGAGATATGCCATGCGTGCTCGAGGTTTCGAGTATGGATGGGATACCTGGAAGTGATTGGGAGTCGACGAGGGGTGGACCGCAGAGACGAGCTGGTTTGGCGATTCGTGTCATGGCCGACCGCATCTTTGGCGGTCCCTCAGATCGGAGCCACTCCAACCTGAAACGGTCGTCGCGCCACCACCCTCCGCGGGCGCCCGCCATCGCCTTTCTCCGAGCTGTAGCCAGAGTTGGTGGCTCGAATCGAATCCCTCACCGCCTCCGACAGCTGCCGCAGAACGAGCTCTCTGGAGGGCCTGGTGCTGGGAGCGCGGGCGCAGGGACAGCAGAGGTGGTGTACTGAAAGTGGATTTGATGGAGGATGAGCAGGACGCGAGGATACTGGCTGAGAGGAAGAGGTCGGCGGCAGCGCGACCTCGTCGGCGAGCGCGTGGAGCCGATCGGAAATTTGCATAGAGGTCCCTGTTTTGGATAATCGCGATCCGGTGATTTTTCAGATTAATCGCGATCCGGTGATTTTTCAGATTAATCGCGATCCGGTGATTCATTAGAGTACCCCTAATTTGGATCGCAGATAATAATCGCGATCCGATAATGTTTCAGAGTTCCACTAGTTTGGATTGTGAATAATAATCGCGATTCATATTTTTGTAATAAGACCCCTTAGTTCTATCGAATTTAACGCGACACTCCAATACTCTGTTTGGACGGTACGGTCGCGCTCGATCCCCTCGGCTCCTCTCGCCGCTCACCGGTAGCCGGCCCGCCGCCGCCGTTCCCACCGGAAAAGAGAAACTCCTACTATTCTCCACCACTCAGACCCAGAATCAGCACCTCACTCATATTCTCCGTCTCCAATCGCGACTCGCGAGCACCAAGGCCAACAACAGGGAGGCCCAAACGGCAACCATCCATTCCGTCCATCACATCATTTGTCACTGTCAGCCCACGCTGAGACGACGGTGCCACTGTTGGCGGCCGGGGAGCAATGCGCGGAGCAATGTGCCGCGCGCCCGCGCCGCTGGCACCGGAGCACCGCCTAGCGCGCGCGGCAGGGCAAGGCGCCGCTCTCCGCCTACGGTGGCCATCGCGTGTTTCAACTAGTATCAGACAAGCAGTAAGCAATGGACTTCCTTCGTCTTCCTGCACTGCAATATTTCGAAGTTTGCTTTCTTTTCCATTAGTTAATGATCACTTGGTGGCTAATAACAATGTAACGGATGCTGATGTATTATGCACATTAACATTATCAGCTTCAGACTCATAAGCGTATGCATGACGGTTCAGGTCAAGCAGTCACAGGAGAAAGTAATACAATTTTTCAGTCACAATTTTTCAGGGTCAGGAGGCAACATGGTTGAGGTGACAGCCAAGTTTCTTTCGAGGCCTCTACCTCCACGCTCTGCCTAATGTTACCTCAACATGCATTGTGTGCAAGTTGGTGCTTTCTTGATGCCTGCTCTCTCATCGTGTGTGTAGTATAGCAACCTTGAAACTCAGTATCTTGTTTACACACAGATTCATTTCAGTGTTGCTGCTCCTGCATATGATTTGTGACAATAACGTTTAACTCCGTCGACGGCGGAATGCTGCTCATGTATACGTACCTTATGTTAGTATGTTAAATTGTTGATTTAAAGGACGTTAGTAATAACAAACATTCTTATGTTACTGAAAAGGACATTGTATTAGGATTGTTCTAGAGTTTGATTGGGCCCAAAGCCTGGTTCATCCGAAAACGTGGGTATACTGGTCCATCCGGAAACGTGCGTATAAGGAGGCCTAGGACTAGTAGAATGCTAACTAAACAGATAGGAGTATGAAAGCTGGTCTCTGTTAAATCGACGTGGTGCAAGCAAGTCAGCTCAAAACGACACTGTTAATTTGGGAGCGGAGTTGAGTTTGGTCGAGTATCAACAGCGTCATATTCATAGCACATAGCAGTACCCAACAGCATCGAACCGGGGTTAATCTGGGAGTGGAGTTGATTTTGGTGGAGTACCAACGGCGTCATATTCCACATTACAGTTATCTAATTTTTCTCCTTTGATTCCTTCATATCAACAGTAACACCCAGAGAGAAATCAAACGCAGTTTGAGGCTGAAACAAGAAAAAAAAACAAGTCGAATTGCCACAGTATTGCAGCGATGCAGGAAGACATGAGCAGATATGTCAAACAGTTGGCAATGCCATTAGACACAACACTGATTCTGATATTCCCCATGATAACGTAGCAGGATTGTTAGTTAATTCTTTTCAATGGTTGGTTCATGGACCCATCATACACCAACAGCAATATGCACAGATAAATCAAATTACGGTATACATGCAAATTACATTATCTTGGCGACGTAACAGGTAGTAAGTAATGACAACAACAGAAGCCACTCCTGCTTAGTGTAACAGGCTACGGGTGGTGTTAAACTGAAAAGTCCTACTTATGGTGGCATCAGACAGCTGATAGCCGCATTCATTGATTCACGGGATGTTGTTCTCCCAGCACCAGGGAATGCTCAGAAGGAGTCGTGAGCTGGGCTCTCTGAATGCATGTCCATGGAGGAGTCATTTGAAGCTGTGGGATTCATGTCGCGGCTTACCCCATTCACAAAGTACCCTGCATCCCCACCCTGTTCCAGGTGGTATGGTTGCAGGCTCCGGCGGATGGGGCTGGATAATGCGTTCGAAAAGACCATCGAGTTCTTGGACTGTGTCAATCCAGGGTTTCCTGGTGTGAATAAGCTTGGACACGGCTGCTGATTGCTTGTGTTGGGGATATGCGCCGCAATTGAGGTGTTTTGGTTTGAGTATTGTGACCTTGGAGAGGCTAATGCATTTTCACCTCCATACTGAATCTCGTGCTACACACACAGAGGATTCATAAGTATATGTAATCATTTGTTAACCAGAAATATGCAGGATGAAGGAACTATATACTCCTCCATTTTTTTATACTTGTCGTTCCGACATGTTTGTTTAGTTCATTTGTAGTTCTTTTCGGCTGTCTGAAACGACAGACATTCTAAAACGGAGGAGTATATGAAGTAACTTAAAGGCTAGGTTTGGAGGTACAAATAGTCCAAGAAAATGATCTCACTGTGGGATCAAAGGCAAATCCACAAGAACGGTACACTGAAAAGGTAGCAATGCCAAGTTTTTCAAACACATGCTTCACTTCAAAAAGTCCCTTAACTGAATCCAAACATATAAACTTACCTGGATGTGGGAGGCTATGTCCGCTACTGTCAGCCTCAATCCATTTTCGTGCTGCCTCAAGATCCATTCATAGAGTTTTTCCTGAATCAATTACACAGGTTGGTGCGTTAGTGGAAAGATTGTGGTAAAAAGGACAAGCACTGAATAAAAAAACAGCAAAAAATACCCAACAATCAGGCGAAGGACAAACACTGAATAAAACCAGGTGAAGTCATTCTCTATCAGAAAACATGATTCTCGCACTGTTGAAGAACAATCTCTCAGATTCCTAACTAACAGGATAATTGGTCCAAATTACTGCAATACCCCTTTTTTACTACAAAAACTGTAGTTTGCACCTAGTAAACACCAGAAAGAAGAAACTTCTAACAGTATGTAGGCATCTAATGGTCACACTGTATTTGTCATGACACAATTCAATCTAAAAAAAATCAACCATAATGGCTGTGGGAATAACAAGATTTAGCCGATTTTAATCATCACGACTCGTCTATTTAAAGAGTATAAAACATACAACAGAATGAATATAAGTGACTCGCGAAGATGGATAAATCATAGTGAAAATAACAAGAAATGCAATCTCATTAATTTGAGAAACAAGCAGAGCAGTTTGCCATGAACATTTCTTCAGCCATTGGTGTTCAAAAGCAGGACAGACCCAGGTTTTTATGAAGCTGGACCACGAAGTGATATTCCCTCTGGTTTTTTATTACGTACCTTTAGGATAACTTTGTTTCATTCAATTTGAATCAATCAAAGTTGTCCAAAAGCCTTGTAGTACTGAAAACCGGAGGGGGTTCCTACCATAGGCTGGGTACTGCAAGTTCTGAACAAAACCATATCTCAAGATAACACAAGTTCTAATACCAAGAGATGCGTTCCGAGGCTGGAAGAAGTACCATTGATTTGTAGTGGATACGTACCGAGTGCTAAAATTTATAGTTAGATGTAACAAAAAGAATAAAAAAACACAAGTTGCAATGGTGAAGTAATAAAGCTGAAAAGGATGCATCATTCGTACTACTGAAGAAGTGACCTGCTCCGTAAGTAAGCTATCCTCTCGTGTACTTTCCAACTGCGCGCGTACCTCTGAACCCAGCCTAAGCGGACCCTTGCAAAGCACAGAGCAAGAGACGTCCGCACCATTTTCAACTCGAAAGAGAAATGTCAAACTAACACGAAAGTAGCCAATTAGAGCAGGATCGCCTGTAGATGTTGGCAGGTCCCCATTGAAGAGACTGGAAATGTCAACAGTATTTCGTCTGACACCAATCAATTTTCGTGGCACGTCTCCTTCAGATAAAATTATTCAGATTGTTTCAAAGGACAAGTGCAAACAGGAATCACAAGCAGAAAAAAATGTTGGCACTATCCAAGTATGAATCGAAATTATGCATAGAATGGCTACGAAATTCGGTCAGAAATCGAATCCAAACACCAAATTCAGTTCAGTCCCCTGACTAGAAAGAGCTACGCTCGCCTATCCTTTGACGGGGAAAAATCGAACAAAATCAGTGACGAAATTCAGCCTCGCAATCCCGGTCACCACAAAAGGCTTCAGTCGAGCACCGAAGTTCCCCACGAATCGAGCCTCGAAATCCCCCAGAAATCCTATCGGTTCGAATTCGTAGCCTGAACGCAAGTGGTCTCCCATCATTCCGGCCCGAATCGGAAGGGTACGTACCATGGCGTGGCGCTCGCCGGCCTGGAAGGATGCCTTCTGCGCGCCCATGGCGAGTGTGTAGAGCTGCGAGAGCGAGTTGGCGGCGCCCCGGAACGCCCCGTACAGCGCCCGGTCCGTCTCCTCCAGCCGCGCCGCCTCCGCCTTCCGCTTCTTCCCTGCCATCACAACACCCGTCCCCGCCCCCCGATCCGTCCGTGGCGCCGATCCCCACAGCTTGGGGACCGAGCGAATCCAAGCGGTGAGATGCCGGCGGGCTCACCGCGACGAAGACGCCGACGCGCACGAAACCGGCGGCTTTACGTCTCTCTCTCTCTCTCTCTCTCTCGCTGATTTTATTTTTCCTTTTACTTTTTCGTCTGCTTGCCGTGGCGTGTGGTTGGTTGCTCTGCGCCGATGGCTATATCATCCATCGTCTTTCTCTCGTTGCTGCTGCGGGTGGGCGACGACGGGGACCGGAACTGTTGGGCCCGCATGGCGGTGGGAGAAGAAGGGAAGCTCGTGACGCGCGGCGGGGGGCGCACGTGGGGGTTTTGGATTGGTTGATGGCGTGGCGGCAACGGGATGCCAGGTGGACCTCGAACCCGGGCCCCGCTCGGCCGTTGGGCTGCCCTGAGATAAATGCATGGGCCGTAAGTTTCTAGATCCATGGGCCACAACACCGCTGCTCCCCCGTGAGTTCCTTATCCATGGGCCGTTTGTTGACTGCAATTTTTTTTTTGAACCTTTTGTTGACTGCATTTTAGGCTGTAGGACGTTCAACTTCGAAGTTCTTCCAAGATTCGTAGAGTTTTTTTTTATTTGACAAGGTCATTTGTTGACTGGATTTTTTAGAGTTCACCTCGTCAAGACTTTAGGGGCAAATTCACCATATATATAAGGAAAAAGTCTATTTTACACCTCTCAACTTTTACCAAAGTCCAGCTTTCACCCCCCACCTACAAAACCGGGTATTCTGGGGCCCTGAACTAATGAAACCGGTTTTCTTTCACCCTCTGGTGGTCTGGACCCTGGTTTCGTCCTACGTGGACCGCCACGCTGGCGGGCGGCACGCGCGTGGTGCTGAGTCAGAGAGGGAAAGAAAAAGGCACGGACGGCCTTGTCTTCCTCCGTGTCCACGGTGCTGAGTCGGAGAGGAAAAGAAAAAGGCGGGCACATAGCCTTGTATTCCTTCGCTGTCCGTTCTCCATTTTATAAGACCTCCTAACCCTAGCTCGAGGCGGCGGCGACACGGGCGGAGATTCTTGGAAAGAGAGGGATCTGGTGGCGGCGTGGATGCGGGAGCACAGTTGAGGCAAGATTCGCAGTTTAGGGTCTCTTTTCCCGCTTGATGTGTCAGATTGGGTGTTTGCAACGAGGAGCTGAGTATTTTAACTAATGTTGATATTTTTTTGTGAGTTTGGTCTTGATATCGAGGTTAGGTAACTATTGTTTATTTGATTCGCAGTACGGTAGGATGGATCCATTATCGACTTTGGCAGTTCGGTTTCATTTTCATGGGGAGTTTGTTCGCACTCGACCGGAACTATATTATGTAGGGGGAACAGAAGCAATGTCTTACATTGATAGGGACAAGGTTAGTTTTCCAGAGATTGCTGGACATCTGAAGGACCATACCAATGTGGTGGAGGGGTCAAAATTGTTGTGGGGTCTACACTGAAAGATGGTCTTCGGATATTATGGGATGACAGTTCAGCGTTGGAGATGTCTCAGGCCATTGTTGAGTGTGGTGTTGCTGACATTTATGTTGACTCTGCATGTGTGGTAGATGCTGAGAAGGATGATACTGTTGCAGTTAGTGACTATGAGGATGAAATGGCACAACTATCATTAGAAGAAACAGATGGAGGTGAAGGTGATGATGAAATTATAGTGATCAGACAATCCAGGGCAGAATCTTTGTCTGAGATTAAAAAACTAAAGGAGTTCTACTCAAGTCCAAGAAAGACAGTGTGTGGTAGTGGAAGTGGCAGGAGCAAGGGCAGTAAAAAGAATGAAGAGGAGAAGGATAAGGCTGCTGGAAATGGGGATCAAGTTGTGATAGTGATTATATCCCAGGTGATGATGGTACCTCTGAAGAAATGATGAAGCAGTAGAGATAAGAAAGAAGTACAGAGAATTTAAGAGGAAGTTGAGGAGTGGACAAACAGCTAGCTTGGATGATCTTGTTCTGAATGATTCCACAACAATGGAGTCTGGTTTTGTTGGTTTTGAAGATGATGGTAATGAAACAGAGTACATTGACTCAGATGATGAAGAGTCATTGGATGAGCTAGGAAGTGATGGGCAAGTTCAGAGGAAGGCTAGTAAGTTCCCTAGGTTTAGAAAGAGTGATGAAGTTTCAAAATTTTCTTTAGGAATGAAGTTCAGTGGGAAGGCAGAGTTCAAGAAGGCTATTGTGAAATATGCAATGGCTGAGAAGAAGGTCATAAACTTTGTAAAGGATGAGGCCAAAAGGGTTAGAGCTAAGTGTGACTAGGAAACATGTCCATGGGTTTGTCTGCTCTCTGACAATAGTAGAAATGAAGGGTGGCAGATTGTAACATTTGAAGATTTCCACACATGTCCCTCAAGGAGGGACAATAAACATGTCACTGCTAGAAGGATAGCTGAAAGATATGAGAAGTTCATAATGGCAAACCCATCTTGGAATCTGGCAGCCATGCAGGTTACCATCCAAGAAGAGATGTTTGCTATGTCTCACTATCCAAACTGAAGAGGGCTAAAGCACTGGTAATGCAGAAAATACTTGATGCTAGTAAAGATCAGTACCAAAAACTATATGATTATCAGTTGGAGCTGTTGAGGAGCAACCCAGGGTCTACAATTATTATGCACAAGCTCCCAGATGTTGAACCACCCACATTTCAAAGAATATACATCTGTCTTGATGCTTTGAAAAAGGGTTTTTTGGCTGGGTGTAGGAGAGTGATAGGGTTAGATGGCTGCTTTTTCAAAGGAGCATGCAGTGGTGAGCTTCTTTGTGCCATAGGAAGAGATGAAAACAACCAGATGTACCAAATAGCGTGGGCAGTTGTTGAAGTTGAAAATAATGCATCTTGGGACTGGTTTTGTGACTTGTTATGCAGAGACTTAGGGGTTGGACTTGGAGAAGGATGGGTTTTTATTTCAGACCAACAAAAGGTACCCAACGTACTGTATATTTCATGTATTCAATAGTTCATATGTAATACTCAGTGCAAGTTCCAATAATAGAGTTCTATGTAATTCTCAGGGTATTATTGAAGCTATTAACAAGTGGGCTCCTGATGCTGAGCATAGGAATTGTGCAAGGCACATATATGCCAACTGGAGGAAACATTTTAGAAACAAAGAGTGGCAGAAAAAGTTCTGGAAATGTGCAAAGGCACCATGCCTCATGTTATTCAACCAAGCTAGAAGGGATCTGGCTCAGGAAACTAGAGATGGAGCTCAAGCCATCATGAACACTCATCCACAACACTGGAGCAGGGCCTGGTTCAGGCTTGGATCTTGTTGTGACTCTGTTGACAACAACTTATGTGAGTCTTTCAACCATTAGATTGTCGAGGCTAGGTTCTTTCCAATAATCACAATGCTGGAGACCATCAGGAGGAAAGTAATGGTTAGAATCCATGACCAAAGAACCAAGGCAGCAAGGTGGCAGACTCAGATATGCCCTAGTATACTAAAGAAGCTGAATGTTTACATCAAAGAGTCAGCATTTTGTCATGCACTCTGCAATGGTGGTATGAAGTATGAAGTTGCACATCATGATCATAGGTTTTTAGTGGACTTGGAGAAGAAAGAATGTAGTTGCAGATATTGGCAGCTATCAGGGATGCCTTGCCCCCATGCCATTTCTTGTATTGTTTTCAAGACAAACTCTCTTGATGAATACGTTGCTCCTTGCTTCTCTGTGACACAATTCTGTAACACTTACAGCCATTGTCTGCAGCCAGTGGAAGGGATGAGCAGTTGGCCTGTGTCAGACAGATGTGCATTGAGAGCCCCAGGTTATGTTAGAATGCCAGGGAGGCCAAAGAAGGAAAGAAGAAGGGAACCACATGAGAATCAAAAACCAGGAAGGATTTCAAAAGTTGGTACCAAAATCAGATGCACAAAATGCAAACAAGTGGGACACAACAGATCAACCTGTGACAGGATCAATGAAGGTCATTCAGATGCTTCTATGAAACCTAGACCTGCTGTTGCACCGCCTGCCACTGCACCAGTATCTGTTGCTGCTACACCCCCTACCAGTCAATCTCAGTCTTCTAACAATAACATGGTTCACTTACATAATAGCCAACACAGTGATAGTTCAAGCAAAAAAAGGAAAAACAGAGAACCATCAAATAATGCTCCTTCTCAGGTACTAAACCTCATTTTTTAACCATTGCATCATTATATATGTGTCAATTTCCATCTCAACTGTTCAATTCCTCTATTTCAGAGGCTTGTGAAGAGTACTAAAAATGCTAGAGTCAGCACTGGACCTGGAGGATCAGCTGTACTCGAAGTTAGTGCCACTGTACCAGGTTCTCAAGCAAGGTCAATTGTAACCATCAAGAATTCAGCTTCTGCATCTGCTGGCGCTGCTACTTCTTCAGTACCAACAAAGAGGACTGCAGGCAGAATCAAACCAAGTACTCAGTGTACCCCTGTCATGTTTCTACCACCATGGGAATCTGATAAACTGTGATACCATTTCCATTACCTGTTTCTATGTGTGATGTCTGAACTATGTCTGAATTATGTGAACTATGTGTATCCATTTTGTATTGGCAAGACTATGTGGCATTTGTGTACCTATAATGGCAAGACTATGTGGCATTTGTGAACCTGTAATGACAATACTCTGCTTTCTATGTTATTTGACCAGTCATATTACTATCTACATTTCCTATTGTAATGATAAAATTTTGAAAAAAACATATGCCATACCACAACCGAGATTAACATAGCACATGGCATAACACCAGTTCATCATTGCACACACAGTTCAACATTTACCATACACATGGTTAGTTATACAAACACATACACACGAACTTAACACAGACACATCTACTTCTTGCTAGCAGAACAAGTTAACCTATTACATTGCCAGCCACTTCATTCCAAAGCAGACCAGAAAGAAGACACAGATAGCCCGTAGCACCATCTTCTCTAGCTCCAGCTTCTGCACAACATCGCGCAACCCTTTGTTCTCAACCCGAACTCCTTCCACATTTGCCGCTTCATTCTTCAGCTTCGCCAGGTCCTTCCCCTGTTCCTTCACCTGTGCCTCCGCCTCCTCCAGTGCTTCCTTCAAGACCGCCCTCTGCCTCTTCCCCGACCATACTGCATTGCGTAGGTCTATGAGCAAAGTTTGCACGAATGCATCATGCGGTCCCTCGTGCCAGCCCATGAAATTGCAACCACCATCCTAGATCAGAGCAGTAAGATAAGAACAAATCTCAAACCAATGTCCCTGGAAATACTTCTAATCAAACACATTTCCATTCCCCTTGTACTCACCCTAGCTCTGTAGCACTTCAAGTACCGGCGTCCGGGGTTGTCATCGCTCCACGAGATCCACATCATCGCCTTCTGCTGGCAGTGGCAGTACGTGGGAGGGTGGTAGTCCAGCGGCCCAACGCGGTAGCGAATGGGGGAGTGACGCGCATCCTCCCCTGCGCTCCATGCCGATGAGCGCAGAGAGCTTGAGCTCATGGGTACTGACCTTAGGGTTAAGCACGGAGGAGTGCGCCGAATGAATGAACAAGCATGTCTTTTTTTCACCGCCCGTTTTATTACTGCTGCAAGTAATATTAGTCACCCCCCTCTTCCCGCCAGCGTGGCGGTCCACGTAGGACGAAACCAGGGTCCAGACCACCGGAGGGTGAAAGGAAACCGGTTCCGTTAGTTTAGGGTCCTAGAATACCCGGTTTTGTAGGTGGGGGGTGAAAGCTGGACTTTGGTGAAAGTTGAGGGGTGTAAAATAGACTTTTCCTATATATAAATGGCGTCTGCCTTGAATTCGGCCTTACACTGAACCACAACCTTTGATCGACTATTCGGCCTTCTTGTGTTGCCCAAGGCCCCAACCCTTATGTCGGTGTTCGATATCACCGACGAGTGATTATTTAGTGGAAGCGCGTTTTAGGCTCGGATGGTTCACAAATAGACACAAGGATTTATACTGGTTCGGGCCGAATACCCTACGTCCAGTTTTGGTAGCTGCTCGTGTTATTTGCGACTGGGATTACAATGTGGGTTACAAACGGAGGAGGAAGAGAGAGTGCTTCCTGCCTCTGAGGGTGCTCACGAGCGTTGTTTTGTGTGCTTGTGCGTAGAGAGCTTGTGGGTCTTGGAGACCTTTTTTCTTCTCCTTTGATCTCCCTCCCCTTTTATACGGTGGTTAGAGGAGGGCCGGTTCCGTGAGGCTGACAGTGGCCGTACATCGGTTAGGTCGGGCCGTAATGGCGACGTCTTCGGTGCGCTCTCGCCGTTCGTGTTCTACGGAGTGGCCTTGTGCTGTCGCTCGGCGGGGTTCCATCCGTATGGAGGAGACGTCACTGTAGGAGCCGGCTTGATGACGCCGTGGTGATGGCCGTCGCTCCGGGGCGTCTTGTTGTACAGGGCGATGAGTCTCTGACAGGGGGCTGTTGGAGCGACGCCCATCCCGTGGACGGTGCACGTCGTGCGCATTTAACGCCCACTTGCCCGGGTTGGCGAGCGGCTCTACCTGTCAGCGGTCGTGGAGTGTCAGGCATTTACTTCCCAACCGTCGTCGTCCTCCTTATTCAGGGAGCAGCAAGCGCCTCGCCCGACCCTGGGGTCGGGCGAGGCGGGCGACCCCTATTGGGGCGGGGTCGGGCGCACCGTCCGAGCATGAAGGATCCGACCCCCCCTTCAAAGGGGTCGGGCGAGGCGGAGACCGCCCGTTGGCTCTACCCGTAGGGTGCCCGCATGGTACGGAGGACGGTTTAGGTGGGGATTACCTACACAGTGACCACGTCATTAAGGTCGGAGGTCATTAGGGTTAATTGCCTCTGATAGTGACCCTCAACAGTAGCCCCCGAGTGAGGCCTAACCTCCTCGCGAGAGGGAGTCTGGAGTCACTCTCATCGGGAGCGGCCAACTCGTGTCGATAGGCTCTCGCCGAGCCCCGTCGAGCTTGCGTGTTCTGCGATCCCGTAATAGATCTCTTTTTGCGATTCCGTTCCCGAGACTCCCGCTCGTTGCAGAGGTCCGATCGTGGATACGGTTCGACTTATTTCGTTCCTTCAGCGCGTCCGTCCGCCAGACGAGGAGGTCGAGCCAGGCCACGCTTTACCACGGAGGCCGAAGCGTGACGCTCGTCGAGTTGCTAACGGAAGAGTTCGAGTGAAGTACGGGCTCCCTTCGGGGGGAGCTCTGATGGACCAGCTGGTGGTCGACCTCAATATTCCTTGTTGCCGTCCCAATTTGGTACCCGGATGCCGTTCGCTAGGCTCCGAGGGCTCGCTGCCTTTCTGCGAGGAAATACCCATGGGTCGGCGTGAACCGGGACTCGAACGCAGACGGAGATGCCCTCGACGCTCGCGCGCCAGGGTGCTGGCCGCTAGCGGGCCCATCTCTATCCACCCCTCACTCTATTTGCGCCCTGAGCGGCTGTCGAACCCGTTCGTGGGGCCAGCCTTCGAACTCTTTGGGCCGTCGGGGCATTTTTCAGTCCAAACCCCTGTCTGCCAGAATTTATTTCGTGGCAGCAGCGTAGCAGAGGCGCCTGCCGCGACGGGACGTGCGGCAGGGACGTTAGTCTTTGCGGGTCATGAGTACAAACGCGCGTGCGCTCGACCCTGTCTGACGGGCGGCCGTGTGGGTTCCCTCTGCAGCGACTGGCGGCAGGCGTTACACGGGCGGGGGCAGATACCGCCCTGCACGAGGCGGTATCATGGGTCCCGCTCGCGGTGGCAGAGGGAAAACGCCAGGCGGGCGGGAAACTCCCCGCGTCGCTTGTGGCGCTCGTGGGGGCCCGTTGGCCAGCGAGTGAGGTGAGAGGGAGTTGAAGCGACGATGACGTGCTCGCGTGAGGCATGCTGGTTAGGCGGGTTCCACTCGCAGCGATTTAAGAGCAATTCCCAGAGGGCGGGATATTTCCCGCGCTGGGTGAGGTGGTACCGCGGGCCCAGACGCAGCGACTGGTACGAGAGGAGACTGGGAAGGTGGAGCGGCGCCCGCGCCGGGCGGGACGACCAGGCGGGCCCCGTCTGCAGTGAGAGGTGCGCCGCGCGGGTGGAAGGTATAAGTACTCACCTCGCATGCCTGTTTGCTGCATCCGTCATTCGCGTCTCTTTACCTCCCGTGTCATTTCGTTCTCCTCTGCTCTCCGCCCTTCGTCTTCCCGCACTCGTGCGTTCCTTCCTTGATCTTCTCCCGCCCTCCTCCAACCTCGTTGCGATCTCCATGGCTTCCTGGCTGAGGTCCGATATTCGGAGGGCTCGCCTTGAGGGTCTAGTTAGCCGTGGCCTTCTCGTTCCCCGGACGGAGGCGAGGGAGTGGTTGCTCCCGGGGAACGAGGAGGTGCCCGCGCCGCCGGATGGTTATGTGGTGTCCTTCGCCCACTTCCACGAGCGCGGGCTGGGAGTCCCTGCGCACTCCTTCTTGCGGGGGCTCCTCCACTACTACGGCCTGGAGCTGCAGCACCTCAATCCCAATGGGATGCTGCACATTGCCACGTTTGTGGCGTTGTGCGAGGGCTATTTGGGGATCGTCCCCCATTTTGAATTGTGGCGGTACTTCTTCTCCGTCTCGCTCCAGACGAAGGAGGGGCCCCACCTCCCCATCGGCTGCGCCAGTATCCACCTCCGCGGGGATCGCTCCGGCTCCTACATCCCCATGCGGTTGCGGAGCTCTCACAGGGGCTGGCACGGGCAGTGGTTCTATCTCAAGAACGACGCTGCCGCGCCCCTGCCTGTGTTTACCGGGCGCACATTCGACGCGGCACCCGAGGTGTGGAGGTGGGGGCCTCCAGCCAAGGAGCGGAAGTGGCTGGACGAGGTCCTCGACGCCGTGTGGGAGCTGCGGGCCTGGAGGGTGCGCGGCGCCGGGGTCATCGCCACGTTCCACGCCCGTCGCGTGCTGCCGCTGATGGCGCGGCGGCTCCGGCTCTGGGAGATGGTTCCCGGCTCGGATTTCTCCGGGTCGGTGATGTCGGCCGAGCCGATCTCGGAGCTGGAGCTGAAGCAGCGGCTCCGGGAGTCCCTTGCGGTGGAGGACCTCGAGGATCCGGCGGACGACCACCCGCCGATGCGTCCTGCTGAGGGAAGCTCTCTCTTGGTAAGCGCGATCCCTGTCTTGTCGTACCTCTCATCTTCCCTCCTCTGATTCTGACTTTTCTCTTTTGGCTAGTAACAGAGGAGGGAGCTCGTGGTCCGACCCTCTCGCCCCCCGGTGCCCAAGGACGCGGCCGTCCGGAAGGCCAACCGCTTGGCCGCCGAGGAGCACAAGCGGAGGAAGGATGCCCGGAAGGCCAAACGGGCCCTCAAGCGCCGGGCCAAGCTGGCCCGCGGTCGGCGCAGGCAGGGGTCGGACGACGACGACGATGACGACGACGATGATGACGAGGAGGAGGAGGAGGAGGAGGAGGAGGTCGTGGAGATCCCTCCCCCTGCCCCGAGGCAGGAGTTGGCGCACGCACGCCAACGGGGCCCTGGGCCGGAGCCTCGGGGGCCGGAGGCCCGGGGCTCGGAGGCGGCACCGCCTCCGTCGACGATGCTCCCAGTGGGGCGGCCGACCCTCGAAGAGGAGACGCCTGCTCCAAAGGACGTTCGTGCCCGCTCTGAGTCGACGGGGTCGGGTCCGTCGGCCTCTGGGCAGGTGTCGGTCGGGGCGGTCGGCCCAGGGGTCGGCGAGAAGCGCCCGACGGTGGAGCAAGGGGGGTCGACCTCGAAGCATCGCCGGACTTCGACGCGAGGGTAAGTGCGTCGTGAGAACCTTTTCCTCCTTTTGTTTGTATTAAGCGCCCATTCTTTTTGCAGGCCCATGACGGGAGGAGGGTCGCTCGTGGTGGCGCCGCGGAAGGCCTTGGCGGGACGGTGGCCCAAGCGTGCCTCGAAGGGCGCCGAGGGCGGGGCTTCGGAGCCCCCGCGCCCGTCGGCGGAGGTGGCGGAAGGACCGGAGGCCCCTTCGGCCGTTTCTTCGGGCCCGTCGGAAGCGGCGGTGGCTGCCAACCTGCAGCCAAAAGAGGCGGTGGAGGGCGTCCCTCCGGAGGCGCCGTCGGCGGAGGTGGCGACGGCGGAGAGGCGGGTGGAGGCCCCAGCGCCCGGGCCGAAGCTGCCCGTTTTTGGACCTCCGACAGCGGAGGAGGCGGCGGCGTCGGGCGTCGCCGCTGGGTAGGCTGCCGCGGGTTTGCTGATGGCGGCGGTGCCGGGGACCCGGCCGGCTACGGGGCCGGTGGAAGGAGGCGCCCCAGGCTCCAGGAGCACGCGGCGGGGCGCGGAGGGGGCCTTGTCTGCTTTGGACTCGGTTGCGGTCTTCCTTTGTGGCCAACTCGTCGAGGAGGAGGAGCTCGTTGCCGCGCGTAGAGCGGCGGCGGACGCCCTCGCCCGGGAGAAGGCCATGGGGGAGCGGCTCCGCGCCGAGCGAGAGGAGGCGCGGCGGGCCCATGATGCTCTGACGGCCCTGGCGGTGCAACAGGCCTGCCGGCGGGAGGCAGCGGCGGCCATTTTGGAGGAGGAGACCAAGGCCCGGCTCGAGGCCGAGGCGGTGACCGCCTCTTTGGCGGCGGAGAGTGGTCCAGAGCGACGTCGAGCTCAAGGAGCTTCGTGCCGGCACGTCGGGTAAGCTCCGATTCTGACTCTACCCCTTCTTTAGACTTAGTCGCGGGCTGACCGTTGTGTTGTTTATTTTGCAGTTCTGACCGAGAAGCTGGAGGCGAGCACGAAGGAGCTGTCGTCGCTCCGGGAGGAGCTGAAGGGGGCGGTCGAGGAGCTCGGGGCCCTCCGAACCGTCGTCCGTGCGGCCCTCGCTGATCTTGGTGTGGCCGAGGAGGTTGGGTCGAGCGCGCTTGCTCCCCAAGTTCCCCGGCTCGTCACCCGGGCGCGGGCCATGGCGGAGGATGGAGTCTACCGGGGGGTGCACCGGGCGTTCGCCGTCGCCCGGTCGCACTACGTCAACATCGCCCTCGACTACTTGAGTGAGGGCTTTGCCGCCGGATACACCGACGCCGAGCTGGATGCCATCGAGGCGGAGGCGGCCCCCTTTGCGCGGGAGCTGGCTGCAAGCACGGTGGAAGAAGAGGCAGGGAACGTGCCCCCTCCCCCCCCCCCCCCCGGCGGAATAGGAGTTAGAATAGTTTTAGCTTTGTACTTGGGACGGCCGAGGCCAAAAGTGCCCGGCCCTTTTGTAAATCAGAATAGAATGAAATGATCCTCTTCTGACTACTGATGGTGTCTCTAAGTGTTTCCATGAAGGCGTTCCTTCACAGAACCGCGAGGGTGTCCGACCCCTTTTTCCTTGTTTTCGATTCTCAGGAGTCTTAGGCCACGGGCGGCTCCGACACTCCGCCTAGCTGGTGAGCGCCGTTGCCGTAACCTTCGGGGGTCGTAGGCGTTGCGCAGTCCGACCAACTAGACTTCGCATCTTCTTCCACTCATGACTTTCCCTTCTAAGATTCGAACGTAGGGCGAGGGGTCGAGACCCTTGAAGAGGGTAAAGTTTCGTTTACCCTCTCCTCGAAATATTGCAAGCGAGATGGCAAAATTTTAGCGAGTGTCAAGGTGCGCGCGCGATGCGCACCTTGCAGGTGTAGCCCCCGAGCGGGGTCCGACTCCCGCGTGACGGGGGTCGGGCGCCGTTTAGTAAAACGGCGAAATTTTAACGAGCGCTCGGGGTGCGCGTTCGGTACGCGCACCCTGAGGGTGTAGCCCCCGAGCGGGGTCCGACTCCCGCGTGACGGGGGTCGGCGCCGCTTATCTCGGTTGGCATGAGGTCAAACTATTGTTAGTTCTAGGTCCTATGTTGCAGATGAGACGGCAAAAAATTTTCATAAGAATCAAGGTGCGCGCGCGATGCGCACCTTGCAGGTGTAGCCCCCGAGCGGGGTCCGACTCCCGCGTGACGGGGGTCGGGCGCCGCTCATCTCGGTGGCGAGGAACGGTAAGACTACTACGAGTTCTAGGGATAGAAGCGACGTAGCTGTTTGATGTTCCATGCGTTGGCGAGTACTTGTCCGTCCGCCATCTGCAACTTGTAGGAGCCGGGTCGGAGGACTCTTGAGACGATGAAGGGCCCTTCCCATGGAGGCGACAGCTTGTGGCGGTCCTTGCTGCTCTGAACACGTCGAAGGACGAGGTCGCCGACGTTGAACGCTCTTTCCCGCACGTAGCGGGAGTGGTAACGCCGCAGCGCCTGCTGTATTTTACCGATCGCAGGAGCGCTACGTCACGCGCTTCGTCAAGCTGATCCATGGCGTCTTCGAGGGACGTCTGGTTGCCTTCTTCGTCGTAGGCTCTGATCCTCGGGGCTCCGTAGTCGAGGTCGGTCGGTAGTACGGCTTCGGAGCCGTACACCATGAAGAAGGGGGTGAACCCCGTCGCCCGACTCGGGGATGTCCGCAAACTCCACAGTACGGCGGGCAGCTCGGCTGCCCATCGCCCGCTGAACTGTTTCAGCCGGTTGTAGATACGTGGCTTCAGGCCTTGAAGGATCAGGCCGTTGGCGCGCTCGACCTGCCCGTTCGTTCGGGGGTGCGCCACGGCCGCCCAATCTACTCGGATGTGGTAGTCGTCACAGAACTTAAGGAATCGCTTTCCTGTGAACTGCGTACCGTTATCCGCAATGATGGAGTTTGGAACCCCGAAGCAATGGATTATGTCGAGGAAGAACTCGACTGCCTCTTCTGGTCGGATTCTCGTGATTGGCCGGGCTTCGACCCACTTGGTGAACTTATCGACAGCTACCAAGAGGTGGGTGTAGCCCCCGGGTGCCTTCTTGAGTGGTCCGACCAGGTCCAATCCCCAGACCGCGAACGACCATGTGATGGGGATGGACTGTAGTGCTTGTGCCGGCAGATGGGTCTGCCGGGCGTAGAACGGACAGCCTTCGCACGTACGGACGATGTGCACAGCATCGTTGACGGCAGTTGGCCAGTAGAATCCCTGTCGGAACGCGTTTCCGACAAGGGTTTTGTGCGCGGCATGGTGGCCGCAGACCCCTCCATGAATGTCTCGCAGCAGCATCTTCCCTTGCTCGACGGGGATGCAGCGCTGCAAGATTCTGGTGAGGCTCCTCTTGTAGAGTTCTCCGTCGATGACGGTGAAGGACTTGGCGCGTCGCGCGATGCGTCGGGCCTCCGTCTTGTCGACGGGGAGTTCTCCTTTGAGGAGTCGGTTGAGATATGGCGTCCTCCAGTCGTCTGGAGGGCTCGTACTAGGTGCGGGCGCCTCGTCGATCTCCATGACGCAGGGGTCGGGAGGCGTCGTGGCCGATCCGTCCCCTTGTACCTGGGGCGGCTCGGTGCAGACCCCTGGCGTGTCTTGGGGTCGGATTGATGGTCGGCTCTGTTCGTGGGCGAAGACTCCCGTCGGGACCTGTTCACGCCTGGCCGCCATCTTGGCCAAGGAGTCGGCTTCCTCGTTTTGTCGCCTTGGGATGTGCCTGAGCTCGAGGCCGTGGAACTTATGTTCCAACTTGCGGATCTCCTTGCAGTAGGCATCCATGGTCTCGCTGTGGCAGCTGGACTCCTTCATGACCTGGCCAACGACGAGCTGGGAATCGCCCCGAACTTCGAGTCGTCGGATTCCCAATTCGTTGGCGATTTTGAGCCCGTTGACGACCGCCTCGTACTCGGCTACGTTGTTGGACGCGGGGAACGAGAGGCGGATTGCGTACTTCATGCGCACCCCCAGAGGGGAGACGAAGACGAGCCCGACCCCTGCTCCCTTTCGCATTAGCGAACCGTCGAAGTCCATCACCCAATACTCCTGGTCGATAGGAGCCGTGGGTAATTGTACTTCTGTCCATTCCGCTATGAAGTCAGCCAAGGACTGGGACTTGATCGCCGTTCGGGGGGCGTATGTGATGCCCTCGCCCATCAGCTCAAGAGCCCACTTCGCGGCCTTGTCCGTTGCGTCGCGGTTCTCGACGACTTCGCGCAGTGGGAAGGAGCTGACGACGGTCACCGGGTGAGACTCAAAGTAGTGTCGGAGCTTCCTTTTAGCAAGGACGACGCCATAGAGAATCTTCAAGATTTGGAGATACCGCGTCTTCGTCTCCGACAAGACTTCGCGAGTAGACCGGTCGCTGGACCTTGAGGACGTGGCCTTCTTCCGTCCGCTCTACGACGAGGGCGACGCTGACGACCTGGGTCGTTGAGGCGATGTAGAGGAGGAGAGGCTCCTTCGGGGTCGGAGGTACCAGGACTGGGGGTTTCGACAGGATGACCTTTATCCTGTCGAGTGCGTCCTGTGCCTCGGGTGTCCACTGAAACCGCTCGGATTTCTTCAGGAGCTGGTAGAGAGGGTGTACGCGTTCTCCGAGACGTGAGATGAAGCGGCTCAGGGCCGCTAAGCATCCGGTCACACGTTGTACTCCCTTCAAGTTTTGGATCGGGCCCATTCGGTTGATGGCCTCGATTTTCTCCGGGTTGGCTTCGATGCCCTGCTCGGAGACGATGAATCCGAGCAACATCCCCCTCGGGACCCCGAAGACGCACTTTTCGGGGTTGAGTTTGATGTCGTTTGCTCGGAGTTTAGCGAAGGTCCGCTCCAGGTCGGTGACGAGCTGGTCGGTCTTCTTGGATTTGATGACGATGTCGTCAACGTATGCTTCGACGATGTCTCTGATGAGTTCGTCGAAACATCTGATCATGCAGCGTTGATAGGTTGCGCCTGCGTTCTTGAGTCCGAACGGCATCGTGACGTAGCAGTACGATCCGAATGGAGTGATGAAGGATGTCGCGATTTGATCGGATTCCTTCATTCGGATCTGGTGGTAGCCGGAGTATGCATCAAGGAAGCACAAAGCTTCACACCCTGAGGTGGAATCGACTATTTGGTCTATGCGTGGCAAAGGAAAGGGATCCTTTGGACACGCTTTGTTGAGACTGGTATAGTCGACACACATTCTCCATTTCCCATTCTTTTTTCGTACAAGGACGGGATTGGCTAACCATTCGGGGTGGTACACTTCCTTGATAAATCCGGCCGCTAACAGTTTGGCTACCTCCTCTCCGATGGCTCTGCGCTTCTCCTCGTCGAAGCGGCGCAGTCGTTGCTTTACCGGGCGGGAGTCCGGCTTGATATGCAAGGAGTGCTCGGCAACTTCTCGCGGAATGCCTGGCATGTCCGAAGGTTTCCATGCGAAGATGTCGATGTTCGCGCGGAGGAAGTCGACGAGCACGCTTTTCTATTTGGCGGAGAGGGACGTCCCGATCTTGGCCACCTTCTCGGAGGCATTGTCGGGGTCGAGCCGGATCTCCTTGGTGCCCTCGGCGGGCTCGAAGGATCCGGCGCCGCGGTTGGAGTCGGGGGCGTCTTCGGTGATCTGCTGCCGAATGAGGGCAAGCTCTTCCGTGGACGCAATGGTGGCGGAGGCGAGCTCGCCGCTCTCCGTCTCGCATTGGTAGGCGCGCTGAAAGGAAGCACCTACCGTGATGACCCCCTTCGGCCTAGGCATCTTGAGCTTCAGGTAGGTGTAGTTGGGGATTGCCATGAACTTCGCGTAACACGGCCTCCCCAAAATGGCGTGGTACGACCCGTGGAATCCGACTACTTCGAACGTGAGAGTCTCCGTTCTGAAGTTGGTCGGTGTCCCGAAGGTGACGGGCAGATCGATCTGCCCGAGCGGGACGGCCTGCTTCCTTGGGACGACGCCGTGGAACGGGGCTCCGGTCGGTCGGATGAGCGACCGATCGACGCCCATGGCGTCGAGTGTCTCGGCGTAGAGGATGTTGAGGCCGCTGCCTCCATCCATGAGGACTTTGGTGAGACGCTTCTTGCCGATGATGGGGTCGACTACCAGTGGGTATCGACCCGGTCGGGGGACGTGGCTGGGATGGTCGGATCGATCGAATGTGATTGGGGCCTCCGACCATTGGAGGAAGGCTGGCGTCGCGGGCTCGGCCGCGAACACCTCGCGACGCTCGACCTTCGCACGGGCGCTTCCCTCCTTGCGCTTCTGGTCCTGCGAAGATCATATGGCAACCGTCGGGTTCAGGAAAACCGTCGTTACCTTCGCTGGCGTCGCCCTCGCCCTCTGCTCCCTCGGGGGCTTGTCGAGGCTTGCCTTTCGGCTTGCCCTTCGGCGGCCCGTGGTTCAAGAACCGCTTCAAGAGCGAGCAGTCCTTGTAGAGGTGCTTGACGGGGTATTCGTGGTTGGGGCATGGACCGTTCCACTTCTTCTCGAAGTGGTCCGATGTCTCCCCTGCCGGCGCCTTGGCGCCCTTGCGTTCGGCGGCCGCAACCATTTGTCCTTCGGATGATTGTTGCCGGTTCTTCTTCTTCTTGCGGGAGCGATTGGAGGGGCCTTCACCGACGTTGTCCCCCTGTTTCCCCTTTGCATCAGGGCGGTCGAAGATCGCGCCCACGGCTTCCTCGCCGGAAGCGTGGCTGGTTGCGATATCCAGGAGTTCCTTGGCCGTTCGAGGACTCTTGCGCCCTAGCTTGTGGACTAGGGTGCGGCAAGTAGTCCCGGACAGGAATGCCCCGATGACGTCGGCATCGCTGACGTCCGGCAGCTCGTTGCACTGCCGGGAGAATCGTCGGACGTACTCCCGGAGGGTTTCCCCCGGTTTCTGTCGACAGTTCTTCAAATCCCAGGGATTGCCTGGACGCGCGTAGGTCCCTTGGAAGTTACCCACGAAGATTTCACTTAAGTCGAACCAGCTCGAGATCCGATCGGCGGGGAGGTGCTCGAGCCACGTTCTGGCCGAATCGGCCAGGTAGAGTGGCAGGTTGCGGATGATGAAGCGATCATTATCCGCTCCTCCGGCTCGGCAGGCGAGCCGGTAGTCTTCGAGCCAGAGGCTCGGATTTGTCTCTCCAGCGTACTTCGGCACGTTGGTGGGCGGCCGAAAGCGCTGTGGAAATGGAGCGCTTCGTATGTGGGAGCTGAAGACGCGAGGACCCGGAGCGTCAGGCCTCGGGCTCCTGTCCTCGTCATCGTCGTAGCGCCCCCCTCGGCGCGGATGACGTCCTCGGCCCACCTCGGGAGCACGTTCCGGCTGTCGCCGTCGTGCCTCCAGGGTAGCACGGGCATCGCGGTTTGCACCGAGACGTCCACGGACGTAGGCTTTTGAGGCCTCGTCCGTCCCTGGGTGTGTCTGCTGTACAGACGCGTTCGGAGTATGCGGTTTACGCGCTCGCGATCGCGAGCTCTCCGCTTGCTGTGCCGCTGCTCGTTGCAGCAGCACCTCGACTTCACGTTGAGTGCGTCGGGCTTCGGGAGTGATGGGTTCAGGGAGCTTCCGAAGCAACGCCGCTGCTGTAGCGAGGTTTTGGCTTGCCCGCGTGAAGTGTGGGGGGCCGTCGCCCTCCTCCATGATGCGCTGTCGTACATCGCGCGCCATGGAGCGGGCACGTCCGCCGGGCTCGGCGCGAGCGAGCTCTCGGTCGATCTCCGCCTCCTCCTGTTCCAGCTGCCGTTTGGCCTCGCGGAGTTCCTCCCGGCGCGCTTCTAACTGGTCAGGCTGTATGTCGCGGGGGGGAGTTCCAGAGACCGGTGGCAGCTGGGTGAGGGGGAGATTGTCCCTGGAGTCGAGTGGGTCTCCGGAATGTGCCATGAGGCACTCACGCGAGGGATTGTTGCTTCCCTCGCTGCGTTCCGGATCGGAACCTCTGTTCGCCTCGTCGAGGAGGTCGAAAAAGGATTCCGACGCGTACCCGGCCATCCCGACAAACTCGATGTTTGCGGGCTCCAGGTCACGGTACTGGACCGTGTGACGAGTCGTGGCCTCATCGATCGCGTCGCCCGCCAGAGCAGGTGACGAATGGTGTGGGTCAGAGGAGTGGATTGGTGGAGCTGTGACAGCCGTCAGCACCAAGCCATCCTCCTGGGCGACGAAACTAAGACTTCCAAAGCGCACAAGTGCGCCAAAAGCCCATCCGCTTACGTGGTCGGCCATCCGAACCAGTGGGATGATCGTCGAAAACGCGCTAAGACCCCTACCTGGCGCGCCAACTGTCGGTGTTCGATATCACCGACGAGTGATTATTTAGTGGAAGCGCGTTTTAGGCTCGGATGGTTCACAAATAGACACAAGGATTTATACTGGTTCGGGCCGAATACCTACGTCCAGTTTTGGTAGCTGCTCGTGTTATTTGCGACTGGGATTACAATGTGGGTTACAAACGGAGGAGGAAGAGAGAGTGCTTCCTGCCTCTGAGGATGCTCACGAGCGTTGTTTTGTGTGCTTGTGCGTAGAGAGCTTGTGGGTCTTGGAGACCTTTTTTCTTCTCCTTTGATCTCCCTCCCCTTTTATACGGTGGTTAGAGGAGGGCCGGTTCCGTGAGGCTGACAGTGGCCGTACATCGGTTAGGTCGGGCCGTAATGGCGACGTCTTCGGTGCGCTCTCGCCGTTCCTGTTCTACGGAGTGGCCTTGTGCTGTCGCTCGGCGGGGTTCCATCCGTATGGAGGAGACGTCACTGTAGGAGCCGGCTTGATGACACCGTGGTGATGGCCGTCGCTCCGGGGCGTCTTGTTGTACAGGGCGATGAGTCTCTGACAGGGGGCTGTTGGAGCGACGCCCATCCCGTGGACGGTGCACGTCGTGCGCATTTAACGCCCACTTGCCCGGGTTGGCGAGCGGCTCTACCTGTCAGCGGTCGTGGAGTGTCAGGCATTTACTTCCAAACCGTCGTCGTCCTCCTTATTCAGGGAGCAGCAAGCGCCTCGCCCGACCCTGGGGTCGGGCGAGGCGGGCGACCCCTATTGGGGCGGGGTCGGGCGCACCGTCCGAGCATGAAGGATCCGACCCCCCGTTCAAAGGGGTCGGGCGAGGCGGAGACCGCCCGTTGGCTCTACCCGTAGCGTGCCCGCATGGTACGGAGGACGGTTTAGGTGGGGATTACCTACACAGTGACCACGTCATTAAGGTCGGGGGTCATTAGGGTTAATTGCCCCTGATAGTGACCCTCAACACCTTGATTTGCCCAAAGTTTTGCCATGAATCCAAACCACCGAATCAGGCCCTGGTATTCCAGTATCCTGTGTGCTCGAGAGAACGGCCGGCGTCAACGGTGGTACGGTATGCATGAGATCTGCATAATGATATGTAGAGTGTATGTGTGTATATTCCCATTGACACACCTCATTAGTAGTTGCCTCCAGTTCACGCATGTTTATATAGGGTGAGAATCATGCATGTGTTCATCGTCAAGGCTAAGCGAGAGACTACGAGAATATATGTGTCGTCCCTGGTGTTGCTAAGTTGACAATGTGCATGCCGATCGAGGCCTGCAGCAACAACAACAATTTGTTGCCTTATTAGAATGATATCACGTGCTATTGTGCACGGCCTGCATGCATGCGTATCATCCAATGGCTATACACACACGCCTACGTACGTATGTATGTGTATGATCCTCGAACGCATGCAATCTGATGTTTACACGTACGTGCTCTAGGATAACCCATAAAATCTGTGGTCGCACGAGTTCTGAAACCATCGAGATTCGCTCCTTTTGATCTGAATCGTTGACACTATATCAAGAAAGATTTTGTGCTATGAATTTTCGCATGATTTTGTATCTCTGACTTTGATATTTTATATTCTCAAAATCATGACAAACAGATTCTCCACACCTCCACACAGGACTATAAATATCGGGCCTTGTGCTGTCCACACTCCCCATCCCAATCGATCCCAACATCAATCATCCCTGTTTTACACACAGTAGTTCATATTAGCAATTGTGCGTAGTAGAGCTCAATCCTCCTCCCATGCCTGTGGCTGCCGCTAACATGGATCCACTGTTCAGTACTACTGAGGAGTGGAGCTCCTCCGACATTGCGCTGGTGAAATCACTAATCGTCATGCACAACACCAACAATACCAACAAGAAGAACATTATTGGTGGTGATGGCGACGATACGAAGAACAACAAGCACGAAGATATTGTGGATGTGCTCCATGCACAGTTCCCTTGGAAGGATAGGCATCAGGTGGTCGACTTGTATGTTGACGTCATGGTGGAGATGATCCAGTGCCAAGAGCTAATAACGACGGCCACCAATAATGGGCCTATGGCGGAAGAGGCCGGCACTGATCTTGTGATGAGCAACGTTGGGATGGTGGTGGAGGATACAACAAGCATGGACGACATCGAAATAGTGCATGGTTCGGATTTAAACGTGGTGGACGCGAGAAGGGCTGCGAAGAAGAACACGGCAGAGAAGCAGCAGCCACCGAAACAACAGAGGCATGATCATCAGCCCAAGAGGCAGGCAACAACGAGGTTTTGGACGACAAAGGAGCACAGGTTAATTATTGATCTTTTTTTTGTTACATAGTGATCTTGAATCCATCTCTGACTCACTGGCATGAGACTGCCGTTCTCACCGGTTCATTCAGGTTTTTTTTTTTTTTTGTTGTTGCATCGACAAGAGATCCGTTTTTTTTTTCCCTCTTTTGCATATACCACTGATCCTGAACCTTATTATTCAATTTAATAATTTAGGTTGTTCCTCCGTGGGCTGAGCGTGTATGGCCGCGGCAAATGGAAGGACATCTCCAGGTACTTCGTCAAAACCAGGACAGCGGTGCAGGTCTCCAGCCATGCACAGAAGTACTTCCGTCGAAAGGAAAACCCCAACACGAGGCAGCGCTATAGCATCAACGACGTCGGCCTCTACGATGCCGAGCCTTGGGCAGTACCTAACAACTCGTATGATGGCTTCGAGGATGATCTCGCTTTTCCTGGTGCTGGTGGTAGCAACTATAACTCTAACAGCTACTACAACGATCATGGCGGCCAACAGGGTTCTACTACCCAGCATGTCACCACCACCAACGCCATGAATAATCATGCCCGAGTCTGGTCGCCCTTCATGTACCATGCCGGTCAGGCTAGCACCAGTCAGAGTCAGGCAACCTGGGCTGGTGGTGATGAGCAGATGGGGTATCCCGCCACAACAACAGCTAGGACAACGGAGCAGGGAGCTAGGAGCTTTGTTCCAGGGGAGCATCAACATGGAGCCTTTGCTCCTCAGGAATGGATAAATAATTAACATGCAATGCTAGTTTAATTATGCATGGTTGAGGATCGAAAGATATATGGCGATCCACCTATATGTAGATCGCATTATAGGTAGTCTGCTTAAGTACATAAGTATCGTTGGTGCCAGAGATCTAGTGAACAAATTTTCCCTGTCATAAACATTGCAGCAAAACGAGTATTGAAGTTTTTCTTAGCAATTGGTACATTTTAATATATCAATGCTTAATGTACTATGTATTCCTCCATTCTTTTTTATGACGTTTAGGACAACAAAATTACACTAACTACAATGCTAATCTGCTGGTCGGAACGTTAGGAAAAAGGAAGGAGGAGTCAAAACGGTAATGAATGGGTTCAATTTGACAACAAAGTGTCCAATACAAGAGCCAAATCGGTAAAGTTCAAATAAGATTAAATTGGCAATTGACCTTGAAAGCAGAGTAAGAAAGCATAGCATCGTCGGACTTGTTAATTATTCAGACACTTCGAAATTAGAACTCATGAAATGCATACAGTTAACGGTTCTGGAAAACGTAACAGTTACCTACCGCCCGGCCGGCGGCGAGACCTGCGGGCCAGTCACGACGATACAGCCTCTGCCTTAGCACCGTCGATGTCGTGTTCTCTAGCTCTACGCCGCTGCTGCCGACGCGTTCGCCTGATCTTCGGCGCCACCGCCCTGCGCCACCTCCGCCGGAGCGCGGCCACCGTGTCGGTGAACGCGCGGAGGATGTCCCTGTGCACCGCCCGGTCGTTGAGCTCGAGGTAGCAGAAGAGCAGCTCCTCCATCAGGTCCCAATCCACCGCCGGCGAGCGCGACGCGTCGGCGGCGTCCTCGCCGTCGCTCTCTGCCGTCGTGGCCTCGGCATTATCGCGCCGCGCGGCGTCCACCATCTCCCGCATGGACCGCCGGAAGTCCTCGTACGGCGCTGCGGAGAACGTCACCACCGCGACGCCGCGGGTAGCGACCGCCGCTACGGACGCTGCTGCCGCCGGTGCGCCTCTGGCTTCCTCCTCGCCTCTCATCCCGTTATCAGTGTAGTAATCCTGCGCCGACGACGAGCCGCCGCCTTCGTCGTCGGCTACAGCGGCAGCCGCGCCGAGCTGGAGCGACTGGAAATCGACAGCGAGAGCGCCGTCGTCATCATCGTCTTCGTGCTCTCGGCCGCAGCTGGAAGCAGTGGCTCTGCGGCGTCGGCGGTTAGATGCAAAGGAATGGGTGCGCGGGTGCATACACCCAGATAGGAACGATGACGACGATGAGGACGGCGACTTGTCGATGTTGGTGTTGGAACGACCGCCGCCATGGAGCTTCCTGAGGGCGTTGGACAAGTGTAGGAATGACCTGTGCAGCCCTGCATGCTTCTTGCTCCTCACCGGCTCGTCGTCGTTCATGGCCATGGCGCCATTCTCCTCCTCCATGTTTTGATTTCTCTGACTCTCGCTGTTATCTTCTTGAGGTGCGTTTCTGATGCTTTCAAGTTTCAAGCGAGAGTGCAGGTGTGCAGGGAGTCAAACATTTATGTGCATGGGAGTTAATATGTCAGTTGCACTACAGAGGGGAGGATTTCTACCATAGAAGTATAGGTTAACCTGATGAATTATTTTGCGTCGCCTATGTCTGATTTTTCAATTTGTTTGTACTCCCTTTATGTCCTTAAAAGCAGTTGTCATCCTACAATGCTCGAGCACTAGTACTCCCTTCGGATTTATTTTGTTGTCGTCCGGACAGCTTTCCCAGTTCAAATTTAACTTGGCTCTCCGGTCGGGACGATAAGAAAAAAGTTCAGAGGTAGTAGTCAGTAGAGTAAATTTTCCCAACAACAAATATATATTGGAAGCCATTATCTGTAGTTTTCTTTGATTTACTGTATAATAATGTTGATATATTCAAAACTAAAGCTTAAGTCAGGTTTTGTATCGAGGGAACCACCGAGGAATTAGCGAGGGTAAAAACTCTTTGGGCTCGCCCAGGAAACTGGTTTAGGGGAGATAGGCCGATAAATGTCTTCATCATAGGGGCTTGGTAAGAAAAGAAGTTCGTGCGTGTACACTTCTCCTAGATCGAATTACAAATCATAAATCAGCGACCCGAACACGGTCAGAGTCAGGATAGGTCCATCTCCTTGATCCCTTAGATCTGTCGACAAATGCAGGTCCAAAATCGCTGTCATGCCATTTCAAACATTTTCATACCGGTTTACCGTTTACGCCGCATAGTTTTGGTGAGGTCCTCTACTCCCACTTATATGTATAGGAACAATGCTGTGCACACAGACGAAGTATGAAGTACATCTACATGAGACTCTACCTATTAGTGACTTATGATGATGTCGTTTTGTCTGCATGCTCTATGCCTCTTGGAAATTGCTTGATCCTGATGATGGAGAGAATAAAGCACACATGCCATAGTCCGAAAGGATCCAATCCGATCGTCTATCTAATCAACCAAAAAAATGGCATAAATCACGTCACATGTGACACAGCTAGGACTAGGCTGATATTGAATACAACAAGGATTTTCTCCTGATTTCCACGGCAATGAAAAACGTTTCCACAAGAAATTCCTTCCTGTAAAACATCACTGTGCTCCAGATTGACGCCCTAGAGAATCTGATGAACGTCAGAGCTGTACATTCATTCACGTCAGAAAGACACAAAAGGCGCGCACACCGCACTTCAAACAACATCCCTTTTCCAAGAATCGAATGCAACTGTTGCCTCCCAAACAAAAGCAGCGTCGGAAAGGCAACGAGTTCGCTCCTCACTTGCCACCAGATACCACTGCCAGCCCGTGACTCACCACGGTGCTTGCATTTCACTGAAATTCAACTGTTTTGTTGATGAATCCGCGCATTGTAGAACGCGACCTCTGCCTCTGCGTACTACTGGAGGAAGGGAGAGCAGCTTTTGCGACCAACAATGGCCGAGGCTGGTTGCTATAACAACAAACAGGTGCCGGACCGAGACTTTTCACTTAAGATCGGAGGCTCTAAAAATCACATGTTCTGCAGGCCGAACAACAAAACCCCCACATATACTACCTCTGTTTTTTAATTGTTAACACTTTTTAGTATAAATTTATGTTAGAAAGAGTCAGTAATAAAAAAACAGAAGTAGTATATTATATATATGTATAATAACATCATACACAAAAGGTACTAGAGGGAGATTTCATCTCTGTACTAGAGAAGGAGACAGAGGAACGCACGGGATGCTTCAGAGAAGACGAACGAATACCTGCTTTCTCAGAAGCTATCCTTTTCCCTTCCACGGGGATACGAGGATACCCTGCCCTTGTTCCTTGCCAGGAGTGGCCGGGAGAGCACAGGAAGCCCCCACGGCGACATGAAAATTACGACCGGGCAAACGTCGGCAGCGCCCGTTGTCGCGTCGGCACGACGGATCTTGGAAGAGAGCTCGGCAACGGCAACCTTCTTTGGCAGGAGGGCCGAGGCGATCCTGCTCCACTTCAGCTTCTTGACATGGACGTCCAGGGCCGGCAGCCACCGCCGCCACCGGGGGAGCCTCGGTGCGGCCCCGTCGTCGTCATGGCATTCCAGCCTCTGGTAGTGGAGGAAGCTGGCCGCCCGGCTACCACCGCCGACGATGCCGGTGTCCTGGACCTGGAGGAAACCCATCATTGCAGCGCAACTGGAAAAAGCTGCAATGTACTTGTAAGAGATATAGATACTACCAACAAGGGTATACAGATCATGGAGGAAGAACAGTCGGCACATGGAAAGTGGTACCACGTTGATGGATTAGAAGCATTGAAACGTGGAGAAAGGGACAAAGCTCGCCCTAATGCCTGATTCCTCGCATCACATGGGCCTAGCTACGAAACCTTTCACATCCATGTCCCTCGTGTGTCGTGTCCTTCATTCACGCCCCTCCTAAACTAGACGCTCGAGTACATCTCATAATTTCACTGCAAAACATTCTCGGCTGCCATGAGCTCCGTGGCCCCATGACAGCTTGGTGCTCATTTCTTGTGGAAAGTGAAGGCCGAACAAACAATGGGGTTATAATTTTGTCCTTGCTGGCATCTTTTTCTTGACTTGTCAGGTGTTACTCAATCAGCTGTGTCTGCCATTGGAACCGTCAGGAATCTTCACAATGATGCGCAATAGAAAGTGCAACTTTCAATCTAGAAAGGAGCTACTTCTTTCCAAGGAAACAAAAATATGAAGCAATACAAGACATGGTCACTGGATAATTGCTAGCCTAGGCCACTAATAAGATCCAATAACAAGTAGAAGTAGTGTCTTCTGTTCCATTTCTCAAATAGCAGTGTAAGTGTAACAATCCAAAAGAAAAACAGAAGCAGGGAATGACTAAAGTAAGATTTCCCTCTCTACCAATATGGACTCCAGTACATGTTCTTGCTGCTCCAATAGTCACAGGGGCAGTGCTAACCTATTTGGCTGAGAATTTCCAAACTTCTCTAACATTAGATGATCCATCAGCAACATCATTAAGCAGCTCAGTTTGCATGACGCCTAAAGAACAACCAAAATTAGTACAAACAATCTTGAATACCACATGACATACAAGTGCAAAATAGAATCCACATAAAAATTCAAAGAAGGTGCTCATGGTCTACAGTTATGTTTCACATCAGCAAAAGAGATAATAGACTCCATAGCTATGTCACGTAGTAAAAGATCATAGTAACCTACTCTTACTTGTCAAAGGAATGGGCACCGTCTTGTGCCGATTCGTTCAAAAAAAAAAAATCATAGTAACCATAGGTGGTCCACATTCTACAAGCACATCATGTTTATAACACTCGTAATTGGCTCTACTCATTTGAACAGCAAAAGAAAAGCTTGCCCACTCCCTTTAACAGCACATGACACTTCAGATACTACAAGACAGGGACTCCAATAAGCAGCTTAAATAGTTTCCTATATTTGGGGATCAGAAGTTGCAGACAATTCAAGATCTAAAATGATGTATTGATCATGTCATAGACATATATAGATGATCGTGCAGTAATAAGACACTGTATTCGACAATACTATCTCCCAAACCCAATCCTTTTATTTTCAGAAGTTTGAAAAACAAGCATTCCCTGACAGGAAAACGAAAGCAAGTTATATGGTGAATGGATTGAATACCAAATTTGATGACTACCAGTGTTATACAGGATGAACAGGAAACTTACCATCTTCTTCAACCAAGCACAGAAACTGCCTTGTACCACCACCTACTCCAAAGTAATGTTTCTTCCCTGCCACAAAAACCACACCCCCGGGGTAGTGCAAGCACTGCAAAAGGTTTTCAGCGTATAAGCATAGTGATACTCAGCCAAATTTAATCCTAGAAAAAGAATATTAAGTAACATAAATATGGAATGTTGACCTTCTTAATAAGCTTGTAGAGATTTGGGAGAGAAGATAATGCATAGACAGTCTCAGCCATCAGGATGATATCATAACCATTAGACGTTTTATCCTCTGTATTACCAGAGGTCAGTTCGTCATGCTCAGCATCCCTACAAAGAAGTAGCTTATCCATCTCACTCCAGTCACCAGCAAAGAAGCCAACACGTGGAGATGTACATGTTCCCTCAGATTGTTCCTTGAAAAGATTCTCTTTTACATTCGGTATGGTGAGGCACTTAAGGACCTCAGCATTGAAATCTTGAAAGTGAATCAGGCTAGCACCCTGTAGTTCTAATTTTGAGAAATCAATGTATATTTAATAACTATTTCAAAATCTCAAAGAGGAAAGGAACAATACCTTGAGACCTGCAAAGATGCCAGGGAGGCCATGTCCACATCCAAGCTAAACAATGAAGAGAATATAGCTACTGTAAGCAGCTTGTTCGATACACTATAACTGTTTGTTTGAATAATGCTGCTACAATGTTTCTGTCACTCAGATATTCAACTACAGATAACAAGATCAGTACTAACAGAGGGAGGTTGCACCTAAAGAGGAATTAACTCTGAATTCAGTAGGAAAAACAATTAACGACTAATCCCTCCTTCCTTGAACTTATTGTGACATATAAAAGGAGGGAGTAAATAAAATTCCAGTAGTACATACTACATAAATATAACAGTATGACACCAGGGAGAAAACCATCACACCTCTAATACACGTTTTCCCTGTAGAAGCAATTTACCACTGTTGATTTCAGAATTTAGGGACTTCACCAAATCTAATGATCCTTCCCACAGCTTCAATCCACCTGGTGCCCATGGTTGTGTCCAAGTTCAGAGAGCAAATTAAGAAAAACACATTGCAAAAGCAAATTGTATTCAGTCTTCACCTTCATATTTCCCAGGGACCAAATCAGAGTCTTTGACCCCAAAAACATCAGATCTACTCACTCTCCCCTAATAAATAAGTTAAAGAAACAAAAATGGATTAGTTTAGCAGCCTGACAAGCAGGTAAGCTACTAAATCATATCCATCCTAAATGTATCAACATCAAATAAGAAACCACAATCACCTTTGTCTTCTAGCCACTAGCCCATTCATGATGCAGGTACTATCTACTAGCTACCCTATCATTTGCACCTTTGCCACTGATAAGTGAAGTGTGTCCAGGGGAGCAGAAATAAGAACAATTATGGCCCCCAATTCATACACAACATCGAGACTCGAGAGACCCATCGACATCATACAGAGAAATAAAACCATACGGCAAACTATCTCTTAAACTTTGGTGTGACTAGCAGTAATTGATTTACCAACATATTTGTTGTCAATGTATGTCATTTCTTATGAAAGAGGTTCAAAATACAAATTTATGTCCTATAATCCACCCATAAATTTCGTAACTAAGTTCTCGGATGAACTGGCATACAGGGCCAAATTTTTTTTTTTTTGAAGGTGCCAAGATATCAATCCTCTAAATGCTTCTGTTAGAGTAGTGTCATTAGCCGAAAACAATAACCATATAAAGCTCCATTGTCAGTTTTGCAACACAAAAACTGACTATGTCGATTGTGATCCTGCTACCCTCACTTCAATTTGCATATATAAGAAATGTAATCTAGAACCCTGCAAGAATCAACAATACCCGACATTAACACAGCCATACATTCATGATTAATGATTGTTGAGTATTTATGTTCAATTGACCAGCTAAAGAGCTTGTATATGAGCAAGGGAAGTTTCCAGTACCCGAGTAGATAACATTCCTCCACAGATATATTTGCAAAATCGATAAATGTTCACACAAACATATATTAAATGATTAATCAAGCAACTGAACATGCGTTCCACTTCACACTTGTGTCAGATAAGAGTGTAAAACAAAGCTATTGCGTTATAAAGATAACAAATTCTAACGTTTCAATGTCTCATGATGTGCAATCATGCAATTAATCATTAGCTTGGGCATCATATCAACATGAAAACTGTTTGCATTATAGCTTTAGTCTCAGTTGGGAACCACAATTTCAGCTTGTAACTTCTTTTTGTAAGAAGTAAAAGAAAGATTTATTGCCATTACTATATATCAGTCTGAAGTCAAGTGACTGCACGAACTTTGCAATCAATAGCCCTCGATGCATTTCATTGCAGTATTGCACAATTGTTACTGGACTACAAACAGTGCCAGAGGCATTTCCATGAACACAAAGGCAAGCAAAGCAAAGCACACTTGCAACCGCACCGCACCTTATAGATCGATAAGGAGTCATCGACCACCACCGTCTCCAACTTGGTGGAGGCGACTAGCGACTCCTGGGAGGCAACAAAGCAAAGATCAGACTTTCGATGCTATCACTGAAAAGGAAAGAAAAAAAAAAAGAGGAGGAATAGTACCTCAGAGAGCAGGACCTCGACGGCCGGCGGCGGAGGAGGGCAGGGGCTGGGGGCGGTGTCGAACCCGAAATCAAAGCCGAAGGAGACGCTGGGCTTGGAGAAGGAGAAGGGGGAGGAGAAGGTGGGTCCGGTGGAGGAGGTGGTGGTGCTACTGGTATTCATGGCCTCCGTGTCCTCCATTTCAGCGCCTGTGGGGCCTGTTGAGGACGTGGTGGTGCCAGCGGTGTTCGTGGCTTCCGTGTCCTCCATTGCAACGGCTGGGCGACGCTGGGAGCCTTCTGTAGCTGGGCAGGACAGAGGTGGAAGAAGGCGGAGGAGCGGGATGACCAAGCAGCGGCGGCAGGCTGTGGCGACGAGGATTTCGGGAGGGCTGCGTGTGAACCGTAGCCCTGGGCCGTTCCCGTTTTCAAGTTTGGGTTAGGCCGGGAGACTTTTAGATTAGTTTTAGGTTCTTTGATACGATTTTTAAACTGATTTCTAGAAAAACTAGGCAGGGATATTGTATTTTAATTTTAAAAAAAATTTCTTGTTAATGACCAGTCCTCCAAAGAAGGTGGTGACATCTGGGGTGCAAAATTCACCAATTTTTCTGTTTCCTATTGCTGCAATTTACCGTCACCTTGCTTATGTTCTAAATTGTGATTTGTAACTGACGGTTCAGTAAGAGTTAGCATTCGTAATGTATTTTTTAGTTTGCTAAAATTTGAAATTCAGATATTTGAATGTTAGAATTGAATTTATTATAATTTAGATACATATTTGAGCTAGCTATATATTTGAAATGGAACGAAATAGATTTAGGAGGTGTAATAGAATCTATTTCGCGTTTTCACCCTATAAATTTAAGATAGATTTAAAAATCAACTTTAAAAAATAGTAAAACATCAATTTTTTTAAAAAAGTTAGTTTATTATAAAACTTTTAATTCTACCAAAATCAATTTGGACATCTGTCAGTGTAATATACTGCTACACATTTTGAAGTCCGATGACACAGATCTTTCACATTTGCGAGGAAGAAAAAAAAGACACAAGCCCATTGTAATTTTTTACTCTATGCGGGAACATAGACGGATCTAATAGGTAGTGGGTTCGGCCGCACCCATAAAAATTTAATATTTTTATTAATTTTTCAACATATTTGCATCCTTAAACTCAAACTATATCACCCACGCAAGCGCACCCCCTCCAATTTTTCTAGCTCAGTGGGAAGAGAGATATTTTTGCTGCCGTGGATATAAAAACCTCGCAGGCCAAACCCCTTCCAGTCTTCCCGCAAAACCCTAGCATCCGCTCCCCTGCTTTGCGGCGCGCCACAGGAACCACCACCGTCAGCCGCAGCTGCAGAGAGATGGATCAGAGCAAGGACGGCAACCGCGATGCCAATGGAGGGCTGGCAGAGGCGACGGCGTCGCGGCTGAGGTTCGACTCCGACGAGGACGCCACGGAGAGCGAGGAAGTAGGGATGGACGTGGAGGAGATTCCCGACGCTGAGGGGGAAGAGGCGGCGGGGGAAGTTATCGGCAGCGACAAAACTAGCGCCGACTACTATTTCGACTCCTACTCCCACTTCGGTACGGGCTATTTTTTTTTCTCCCCTCCCCAGTGGTGTTCATAGCAAATATTTTAATAGTAGATTTGTTTGTAGATGCTGGGGAATTTCTTACTTGTTTATGGTTGCGGGTTTTATGCTTATTCGGGATAAGCAAGTGGTTTATAGCTGATCAATGTTGTCCTAACACTCTATTCACCTGAGGAATTTTGCTGTTGCTGATAGAGAGAAAGAAAATATATTGCTCTTTGTTGTGCGTTTAGTGAGTGCGCATCATGTATTTATAAGATTTCCCTGTGTGAATGTCTGTTGGATTATCATAATGTATGACAGAACTAGTGGTGAAGGGTAGTCTCTGAAGGCTTGTACTCTCCTGAGGCTCCCTTCTTGGTCACTGGATTATTGCGCCGTATTCCACCAGCAATCTCCATTATGATGTTTTTCCCCCTTAGAAGAAACATTAAAACTGTGCTGTTGAAACATCTTGATGATCTTGAGATTTTGCTTTCCAAAACATCTTTTCACAGTACCTTTCGTATGGTATGATGGTGTTTTAGCATATGATGTTCCTCTTGTGTCTTTTCTAAAGCAGCATTTATTTCAGCATGTGTTTGTATTTACCTATTGTCTTCTGTAAAATTTGGGTAGCTAATTATGTAATCATGCCCTTGAACAAGGTGTAAAATTTACTAATTGTTTTCCCCTATCCTTTGTTTTGCAGGTATTCATGAAGTAAGTGATTATGAAAAGAAGCTACTTGTGCTGGCTTAATGGCACCATCTTTCGCAAGCAATTGTCATTGTTTTAAATTTGGTTATAATAAAAGAATAAATGATATACAGTGGAGGTGCCAATTATTTTTGTGTATTGGCTGCAGGAAATGTTAAAGGATGTTGTTCGGACAAAATCATATCAAAATGTTATCACCCAGAACAGTTTTCTTTTCAAGGACAAAATAGTGCTTGATGTTGGTGCTGGAACCGGGATTCTTTCGCTGTTCTGTGCAAAAGCAGGAGCCAAGCATGTCTACGCGGTTAGATGACTAACTTTTGCTTCATGTTTTCATTTCACTATTATAGTAATTTAGGTGACTTATTTTTATTTAGATAACAAACCTGTATTATAGTAACAAGATCTTGTTGGTTTCATCTCTAGCCTACCCCAACTTGTGTGGGACTAAAAGACTTGTTTGTTGTTGTTCCTGTTAATTATTTGCGCACATTCTGATTGCAAGTTTTAAGTTTTTCTTCCCTATGGTGCAGGACCTCTTGTACCCATATGTCAATGTGCATTATATTTTGAGATCTTTTCTAGTATGTTAAGGGCTTATTTGATTTTATCCTGGGCCTATTGGCCACTGTTTGTGACACCACCTACCTTATAAACACATTAGTAGCTTTCAATAGTTTCCTTTGCTAATATATTGACTTTTACAGATTGAATGTTCCCAGATGGCGGACATGGCAAAGGAAATTGTAAAAGCAAACGGGTATTCTGATGGTTAGTTCCTGTGATTTAGTTTACCATCTGTTCTATTTCTACTAATCATACCTATTGGGCTATGCTCTATCATTAACATTTTTTTCCTCTCTGCAGTCATAACTGTAATAAAAGGCAAGGTGGAAGAGATTCACCTTCCTGTCCCAAAAGTAGATGTAATAATCTCTGAGTGGATGGGTTATTTCCTTCTATTTGAGAATATGTTGAACACTGTCTTGTATGCACGTGATAAATGGCTTGTAAGTAACCCATCACAGTTGAATTGTTCGTATTTATTGTTCACAGTTGATGGTACTTGATGTGTTTGTTTCATTTTGTGTTTTCTCATTCTAGTTTGTTTTCTAGTTGATTACAAAAATACTCTTTAGTTTGCTACACTCTGAACTGTTTATATGTTATGGATGCTTTATCATTTGTATATCTCTAGCTTATGTTGGGTGCTATTGCTATATAGGCTGATGATGGTGTGGTTCTACCAGACAAGGCCTCTTTGCATCTTACTGCAATCGAAGATGCGGAATATAAAGAAGACAAAATTGAGTGTAAGTTTTAGGAAGCTTCAGTTTATTGGCTTCAAAAAGCTTCCATTTTAGGAGTTCTACTGTGTTCATATATAATGAAAGTTGTATTTGGATCTTTCTGATGCCTTTGTTTTTCCCTTGTGTAGTTTGGAATAATGTATTTGGATCTCTCTGATGCCTTTGTTTTTCCCTTCTGTAGTTTGGAATAATGTGTATGGCTTTGATATGAGCTGCATAAAGAAACAGGCAATGATGGAACCTCTTGTAGATACAGTGGATGCAAATCAGATTGTCACAAACTGCCAGTTACTTAAGGTATTTCAATGCTACAATCCATGTATACGTTTTAAGCTCCCATGGTTTTTGTTCAATATTTTTTCTTAAGTACGACTACATTTTTCAGACTATGGATATTTCCAAAATGACACCTGGAGATGCGTCCTTTACTGTACCATTCAAGCTGGTAGCGGAGCGGAATGATTACATTCATGCTCTTGTTGCTTACTTCAATGTGACATTCACCAAATGTCATAAGCTGATGGGTTTCTCAACTGGTTCGTCCTCTTCTCAATTTTGACATACATTGTACAGTGGTCTTCATTATATTCAGAAATTTGGGTGGGCACAATTCACTTAGAAACTTCACCTTGCAGGCCCGAGATCAAAAGCTACCCACTGGAAGCAAACTGTTCTATATCTTGAGGATGTGTTAACGGTGTGTGAGGGAGAAACCCTGACTGGTAGCATGACAGTTACACCCAATAAAAAGAACCCTCGGGACATTGACATCAAGCTCAAATACTCCCTAAATGGGCATAGATGTCAGGTATCAAGAACACAATACTACAAGATGCGGTGATTGGGGAACCAGTCTCACATAGATGTCTTAGGCATCATTTTTTGTGTCCTTTGTAATCTGGTAGCACTAGAGTAGATTAAACTGGTCGGTTGAGATTGCTATCCTGCAAAACTGTCAGATTTCCTGTTTGGTATGAATTTGCCTATGGGGTTGTTGGATTGGAGGTCGTTGTAACTTTTATGGAATTGTAATAGATTTCTCTTGCCATGTGTGGTTCGTGGTGATCAGCCATATACCCCCTTTTTTTTACATTTGTTTAATGCTCATTGTCTTAACTGCTAGACCATCATATGGTGCATCCTATGACCGCCAAGATTAATACTGGATAAAAACTGTTGCAACCATGGATACACTGATCCGCCAGGAATTAAGACATGATAACATTATTTGACTTCCATTCGGAGCAAACAAAGTTGCTTTACAGGCGATACATTTATGCTACGAAGAGTCATTGATGGAGTATGCTGCACCGGAGATGAACAAGTAGATCGTGGTAATCAGATGAAAAACAAAGTGCAATATGTAATCAGTAAAGTTGATGCATTTCTTACTTGTAGAGGTATGTTGCGATGCCAAGAATTACACAAATCAAGATGATGTCGATTGTGAAGTTCCTAGTAGATCGAAACTGTGAAAAACAAGAGTCATATTGTTCACCAAAGCTAAGGAACTTAGATTTTTGAGCAAAACAAGACTGAAGTTGCATCTAATCGTTAATTAAGGTCAGGATTCAACGATATTATCGTCACCTGGTTGACAGTTTGTTTCAGCCTGACATTCGTCCTTCTGAGATCTGAATTAGCTTTGTCCACCTGCGAAAAAGCCGTCCTCACGCAAATCCAATTACAATTTCGACATGATGGATATAATAACAAAATAGGCAATGTGCACCTAGCAGAAGCTGACCTTACTGTCGATCACATCCATCAAAGGAACCTGCCTATCCAGTTCCTGCAGAGTTACATGAACAATGCAAACTCAATGAAACCAGAGATGAAGCAACGATTATACAGAGACAGCGTGAATTTTGCAGAGAACCTCGTTCATGTCCTCGGCCAGATCCTTCAGTGTGTTCAAGCCTTCAGAGATGAAATCCAGCCCTTCATCCTGCACAGCACATCTGACCAGTTACGTACTACTTATGTTTTCCCGTATCAAAGAGGGCAGATATTTTCACGAGTTACTGTTAGCGTGGAATGCGGTCATATCTATGAAGTTTGCCCATTGTGTCAGAAGAAATGTCTGAATGTCCAAAAAAAAAAACCTGCCTGTTTAATTCGCCGCATCTCATACTCTCTTCTGAACTGCTCTGATTCTTCGCTTGTCTCGTAGTAACCCTCATCAAAAGTTTCAGCTGCGTTTCCATTGATGAAAGATAAACACGGTCATTTCTACTCTTTCAGAGAGTCAAATTTGCGTCTGATTTTTCTATGGCGTGTTTTCTGCAAATTCGACCTCACAGATGTATACTTGGGGAAAGGAAAAACCTGAAGAGTCGAACTTGATCCCCGGCCGAGCATTCCCGGCGCTCCAGCCGCCGTTATGTTCAGACGCGCCGCCGCCGCCGACGGGGATCGCCTGAATCCTGTGGGGCAGTGCTGCGACCAGATCACTCCGTAACGCCTTTTCATCCGGCGACAGTCCTTTCACCTGAGTATGTGTGTTCAAGCATCCGAAGAATTTCTGTGAATAATTTGGCACATTTCTTTTCGAATTAAAGAGTTGACGCAGACAAATTCGGCTAAAAACCGTTTGATGATTAATGGTGGGTTGGGTACCAACGATAATGGCGCAAACAAATAACGATCGATCCTTTACTTTACCTTCTTGGCTGCAATCTTCTGGAGCTTGACCGCCTCGTCCAAGAGCCGCGCCTTGGTCCGTCTCACGTCGCCGTTCAGGGCCACTGCCGCTGCCCTGTTCTTCTCCCTTGCGGCCCTCTCCGATTTCTGAACAAAATGCAGATGAGTTCAACGGCGGCAAGAACGAATCGAAATTAAATCAATTCTAGATGAATGCAAGCGACAGAAGCGGTGACGCGAGAAAGGCAGCGGGACCTCGAGGGCGGCGTCGATCTCGGCGTCGACGGCCGCGTAGAGACGGGAGAACGGGTCGCCGGCGGCACCGTCGGTCCGGTGCTTGTCGGCATCGTACTTGTCGTACTTATTACAGATGGCGTCCACACGGGTCAGCACGTCGATCATGCTCATTTTAATTGCCCTCTTACCTCCGGCGATCACAGATCCTCGAAAAGCGCGCGTCGCCTTTTCGTTGCCGCCGCCCGGCGGAGATGAGGAGGAAGATTGCTTGTTGGTCAGGCAGGCTGTGAGAAAGGCCGTTGGAGATGTCAGGTTAGCAGGTTAGTCACCCGCGAAACTATCGGGCTTCAGTTGAATAATGTGCGTCGATCACTTGATCTTCATTCTCCTTGTCTAAATTTAGACAAGGTTGAGGCATCACCATGGCTGAAGAAGCTCACTCTTGCGGTCTTGCTACAGACCAATCATGTCCAGGCGACAATTAATATAACTCCATGGTTGAGACCGTGAACGATGAGTTCCCTAGATACATAGTAGTAATACTTTGAAAGGGTACGGTTTCTTTTTTGTTTTTTTGTCCTTGGCACAAAAGAATAATAGATCGGACTGAACAAACAAACATACTTTTAAACATCTAACAATAAAATATTCAAGAAATGAAAATTTCTAGAAAGTTGATGAACCTCTTCTAGATTTGTGCAACATGCAGAACAATGCATTGTCAATTGAAATAGAGAAATGCACACTTTTAATCAAAATTGTAGTGTTTCTTGGTAAAACAATTACAGTATTGAAGAAAATGAATCGACCACACACCATATATTTGAAAAAAAAAAAAGCAAAACGTACAGTTCAAGGACGAATCAACAATTTCTTATTGATTGAAACTGAGTAAAACCGAGTTTCTCACCAAAAATAGCAGCATGCCCTTCAAAACTGCAGTGTACTTGTTCTTTGTAAGAGGAGCAGATTCATCACCAAGAAATAAAAATAAATAAATAGCACCCTTGAATCTGACACGTGTGATGGATACCAATGAAAGACCAGGAAGTTAAAGAAAAATGTCAGGAGCAGTGAGCAGATATTATGTCATTCCAAACAGAAACAAGATTCATGCAGCCATTTAAGCGGTAGCATTACATAAGAAAGATCAAGTTTCAACAACTGGTAGCTGATTGGATAACAGTTTCTTAAGCTGCGCATTATCGCATAAGCATTGCAGTAGGATGTTTAAAGCAGAACAAAGTAAACTGCAACAACTCTAATAGTGAACTCTGATAAGATTCTAAGATTGATGATTCAACTGATGCATGACACTTGGATTCATTGTCGCGATGCTTGTTCTCTGATTGTTCAATCCCTCTTGGTTACCATCTTTTTCTTTTTCCTCAGCTGAAAAGGATGAATAGTAATTAAAAAATCAGAGAATGAACCAAATACCAACATATAAATACAGCAAATGATCACGTTCAGCATTCATAAATTGACATTATACTTGATGAGAAAACTGTTGGAAAGATGATTCAGATTTTACCACAGTAGATGCACAGAACAATTTACAAATACATGCAGTTCTGAGGCAGGCATAACCGCATAACAAAATTAAAACTGATACTGAAGCAGCAAGTGAGCTACATTCCTAATTTCTACTGGTACTGTTACAATGCTACCTAGATGACTTAAGAAAGTAATGGCAACACCTCTAAAAGCAACATTAAGCTGTTCACAATGAAGACCAAAGTCAAAAAATCGGCAATACTAAGGTTACCTATCAAAGCTATAGACATCCAACAATTTTATGTCCTAGATGCAGAATACTTCGAAGTTGAGGGAAATCATTGCTACAAACATCTACAGCTGTATGTCCTAGATGCAGAATACTTAGAAGATGAGGGGAATCAAAGCTACAAACATCAACAATTGTATGTCCTAGATGCAGAATACATTGGATGTGGGAAATCAAAGATACAAACATCAACAATTGTTTGTCCTAGGTGCAGAATACTTGTACGTCATAGTGCAGTGAGCAAATGTTCAGTGTTCACTGCAATCCCTTGTTACCATATTATCAGTTGCCAATTAGTGAAATATATAAGTACATATATTTATGACACAAATTATTGGATGATAAGATATGATCTCACATGACAAACAAGATAAATCAATTCTGAGGCGGTAGGCCGCATTGCTTACATCAAAATCAATATTATTATAAAAATTTATTATGAGAACTCAGAAACAAGCATAACAGATATCTTGATAAAGGCGGAGATTGACATATGTAGGCGATGTTACATGATTTAAACCCAATATCATGGTAGAAGGTAGATATATGTGAGGTCAGTACTACACAATGAGGCCTCAAACGCTTGAGGCGTTGAAAAGGGTGAAGTGGACAACTCAACAAATATCTCACCGTATTGCTGTGGCCACACTTCTTCTTGCGGCAGTTCTCGGCCCTGCTGGAGTCGCGCGCGTAGCACCTGCATCATTGCATCCGAGATTGCATAATTAACGGCGAGGGATCAGCGAAAATCAAGCTGAGGAATTGAATAATCCAACTAGGGGGTTCCTACCGGCGGCAGATCATCTTGTACTGACGGTACCGGAGCGCGAGCTGGAGGAGGTTGGGGTCGATGTTAGGGTAGCTGCCACCTTTGCCTTGGCCGCCCCCGCGGAGGCGGAGCACCAGGTGCAGCGTGGATTCCTTCTAGATGCTGTAGTCGGCCAGGGTGCGCTCGTCCTCCAGCTGCTTCCCAGCAAAGATGAGCCGCTGCTGGTCCGGCGGGATGCCTGCAGAACACACTTTTTTTTTTTGAGGAAATCCTGCAAAACATAACGAAGGCATCCAGTAGATCGCACCACACGCATACGTGTAGGCGCGCACGATTCTGTGCACAATCCCGCAGAAAATTATTGCAAGTTCCCTGACAAAAAGTTGAAGTTTTCTTGACAAGAATGGATAAAACCAAATCTAAAACAGGGATAAGTTAAAATCGAGTTCCAGGAGAGCAGAGACAAAATTCCACATTTCTATTGCGTTGTATGCATTCTAAGTTTTTACAAGAAATCCAAGAACAAAGCACAACCAAACCAAAATACCAAACTCTCTTCCTGCTACACCACCACCACCCCGGATCCACTAAAAGGACTCATTTTCCCGCATCGCCCAGGTCGCTTTTTGTCCTGTTTCGGCGCAAACACCACAAGAATCTAGCAGACGATTTCCCGACTGTTTGAAACCATACAAAGCGCGGACATTTGTGTCATGAATAGTACTTATATTCAATAGAAGGACACTAGTCTTAAATATATATAGATATAAGTATGTATAAATATATAAATAGGTCATTATATAATAGATTATTACACATATATATAATTACTCCTCAAACTATGGTGGATCAACAACATTTAGTTTGGAGAGATAGAAGCCATGCTGAGCACGAATCTGTGCCCTTATGAAGAAATCGGCCACTGCAACTTTGAAAGCACATAACAAAGATCAATAATATCATTTTGAACCTATGCTCGTGTATAGTAACAATAACACCAATATGCTTAACAAGTTTATACTTTATCGATTCACGAGCAATACTGATAGCACCTGTATTATCAGACAAAAGAAGAGTCGGCTCTGATACAGAAACATCAAAATCCTCAAGCAGCCACCGCAATCAAGTAACCTCTGCTATCACAAGAGCCATAGCCCGCAACTCAACCTCTACACTCGAACGAAAAACTACTGTCTGCTTCTTAGTCTTCCAAGAAATGAGAGAGCCACCAAGAAAAACACAAAAGCAGAAAAAGAGCGACGATCACTGACATCACTAGCCCATGTAGCATCAGAGTAAACCTGAAGCTACAAAGAACTAGAACGAGGAAAGAAAAGCCAACGAGATATGGTGCCATGAAGGTAGCGCAATACACGAAGAAGGTGACTATAGTGAATCTGGGTGGGAGCAGAAACAAACTGACTCAGGATATGTACAACATAAGAAATATCAAGTTGAGTGACACCAAGGTAAATTAGACTCCCTACAATATGACGATAACGAGTGGGATCATCAAGAGGGTCACCATCAGTAGCATGAAGGTGAACATTGAGTTCCATAGGAGTCTCAACAACAAGATGATCAGTAAGAGCAGCTCGATCAAGAAGATTCTGAACATACTTTTCTTGGGACAAGAAGAAGCCCTCAGATATAGAAGTGACTTTAATTCCTAAAAAATAACAAAGAGGACCCAGATCAGACAAGAAACTGCTCACTGAGTCGTACCTTAATGAAGGTTATATATTCAGAATTATTTCCAGTGATGATCATGTCATCAACATAAAGAAGGAGAAGAGTCCTACCCCGAGAGGAGGTGTGCACAAGCAGCGCAGGATCATGATTGCTAGCAGTAAAATCAGCAGCAGTAACCACAGAAGCAAAGCGCTGAAACCAAGCATAAGGAGCCTGCTTGAGGCCATAGAGAGCGATGAAGGCGACAAACCATACCCTCAGGAATAAAATACCCAGGTGGTGGCTGCATATACACCTACCCACGCAGCTCGTCATTAAGAAAGATATTCTTCACATCAAGCTGAGAGATGGACCACTCACAAGTAGAAGCCACAACAAGGAGAGTACAAACAGTGGTCATGTGAGCAACAGGAGCAAAAGTCTCATCACAGTCACAACCATACTCCTGTTGAAAGCCGCGAGCCATAAGGCGAGCCTTGTAGCGCTCAAGAGAACCATCAGAGCGAGTCTTGACCTTATAAACCTACTTACATGTAATGGGACGAACATGAGATGGGCATGGTACAAGATCCCATGTTACCGGTACGCTCAAGAGCAGCAATCTCCTCGGTCATTACGTGTTGCCATTCCTGACGATGAACAACATCATGGTAAAAACTCGGCTCGGAAAGAACGGTAGTAGTAGAAGGAGAGTACCGATCAGGAGATCAACGAGTACGATGACCATGTCCTAGGACCAGCTCAGGTGACGAATCCTCAGCAAAAAATTCCTCACTAGAAATAGAGGGTGCATCCGGAGAGGATGGCTCGCTAGGAGAAGATGCTATGGAAGGAGTCAACGTGTCTGGAGAATATGGTTTATCAGAAGAAGATAAAAACATCAGGAGACGATGGCGTAGTAGAATAATCCACAATGCGTCGTATATAGACCAGTGTCATTGGAGGCTTTGTGGTATAATTAGGGACCACAGGTGGCACCATAGAAGAAGGTACCTCGTCAACAGACGCATGTGAAGAAGTCAAAGGCACCAAGAAGAAGGCATCGAGGAGGGAAACATGGCTGTAAGGACACTAAGAGTATCAAAAAAAGTCATGAAGGAAAGAGGCTCAACTAACAATGCATGAGATACATCTGTGGAAGGACGAGGGTAGAAGGCACGAGTCTCATCAAAGACAACATCCTTAGAAGTCCTCATCCGACGAGCAACAGGATCCCAACAACGATACCCTTTATGCACAGCACTATACTCTATAAAAATACACTCAGTAGGCTGAGCAGTCAGCTTAGTGTGCTCACGAGGTGCATGCAGCACGTAGCATACACAGCCAAAGAGACAAAGGCTGGAGTAGTCTGGCGTCTTGCCACAAAGACGCTGAAAAGGAATCCCTCCTTTCAAAGCTGATGTAGGCTGAATATTAATAAAAAAAATAACAGTGGAAACAGCCTCAGCTCACAAATGAGGGGGAAGAGAAGAGGTGCGCGTGGGAGACCGTCGGGGAAGCGATGGCCGAAAGCACGGCTCGCGCGGGAGGCCAACGGGGCGGCCCGGTGGCGCAGTGCGCGCGGGAGACCGACGGGGAAGCGGCTGCGTGACGCGCACGGGACGGTGGCGGCCCGGGTACGGCGCGACTCAGGGCGGCACGGCACGCGCAGGACGGCGAGATCCGGAGCGGCGGCGGCTGGATCCGACCGATGGCGCCCCGATCCAGTCAACGGCGGACTTTGGCTTGAAAAGGCCGGCGATGATGTCCAGCCGTCACGATCCAGATGAAGACGAACGGAATTGGAGCAACAAATCCACATAAACGGCTCCAGAGGAAGAAAGATCCAAAAAAAACTGGAATTTTCACTCAAGTGCAACGTCAGGAACGGTGGCTAGAGTAGGAGACAAAAACCTAACCCTAGGCTGGCTTTGATACCTTGTTATGAATAGCACTTGTATTCAATAGAGGGGCACTAGGCCCAAATATATATAGGTACATGTGTGTATAAATATGCAAAGAGGTCCCTATATAATAGACTAATACATCTATATCTAACAATTTCTACCGCCACCTGCGGCATGGACAAGCAAGAAGGCCAAAGCATCAAAACGAACCAGAGCCAAAACTAAATGAGTCACCTTTATGCACGGAGCAAACAGGGGAGCACAGCGCACAGCACAAAACAAGGTGTGGGTCCAGCCCGTCTCCAGTGTGTCGGTGAGCAGCATAAGAAGGAAAGGACGTTATGAACGCATGTACGAACCTTCCTTGTCCTAGATCTTGGCCTTGACGTTGGCGATGGTATCGCTGCTCTCGACCTCCAGCGTCATCGTCTTCCCCGTCAGCGTCTTCACGAAGATCTGCATCTTCACAGGAGGTTGGGCGGAGGTCGCCGGAGAAGTGGGGTTTTGAGGGAGTGGGTGGTGTAGTGTACTGGTGGCGGAGTTGCCTTGGTGGTTTCGGTGGTGGGCACTTGGGCAGTAGCGACGTGGACGTGGGGCGGATTTAGGCCCTGTTTGATACAGCTTCTAGGCAGCTTCTGTGGAAATAATCGGCATTGGATGCCAAACGGACCAATTCTTAGTCGGCTTGGGCCGCCCACGCTTGTTTTCTCCACGCCATTTTGCCTTCGCCGCAAAAGCGTCGCCGCCCCTGCTTTTTTTCGTCCCACCGCCCGCGAAATGAAACAACCCTTAGAGTTGGGGTGAATTTACCCGCAAATGACACTGATATACCCCAAGCCCGTCGACTCTCCGCCCGCCCTCCCATATTCCATTCACTCGGACCGAATCTGAGACAGAGAGATGAGAGTGGCAGATAGGCTTAGCTTCGGCGGCGCCTAGGCGGATCCTCAATGGAGGTCCATTCTCCGGCCCCGGCATTCCCGAGCTCTCTTCTTCGACCCTGGCCGTGCCTCGCCCGAGCTCCGTTCTCCGGCCCTGGAGTCCACGAGTTGCGCAATGGCGCTCGAAGGTGGGCGTGACGCGGTCACCGGCTGCGCGCAGGTGGGGCGCGGTTGCCGGCTGTGTGTAGGAGGACCAACTCCACCACGGCATCCAAGGAGCAAGGTCAATCGACGGCTGAATCGAAGAGATTGATGAGCTTCGTCTCTGAGACCGGCAGCCGCATAGAACTGGAGCTCGCCATCAAAACTCCCTCCATGGCAAGTGTCAACCAAAACTGTTGCACATCTTCCTCTCCTGATTCCTTCGTCAAGACTTGTAGCTTGGACCATCCTCCATCTGCTCCACATCTAGAAGCAACCGGTGCTAGAAAGCATAATAGTAGCAGGTTCTTTACCTACTACACATCATGTAAGTCATCCTCATTTTAGAAGTATCAAAGTAAATCGAAGTAGATGAGGCCAATTCATGGATTATTTCATGGATCTTGGAGCATGAGGCTTCTGAGTTCAATTTTAGAAGAAAAACAATAGTTATGAGGTCCTGAATTTGTCTTTGGAGATGTCATGAACAATTAGTTTTGAGCTAGTATTATTTTGGATCTATTGTTTAAGAAAAATCGGGGTTGTTTGTTTTATGTATGCACAAGCTCTTCTTTGGACAAAAAGTACTAATCACCTACAATATTGCTGAAAATAATGATCCTAATGAAAATTTTGATATCTATGCTTTTTTGGAAAACAAATAAAATGCAATAGGTTTTAGGGGTATTTCAGACATTTTATACTCAGGACAAAGAATCTCTATCAAAATAATCAGATTACCAAAAACTAAGATTTTTTAGATAGCAAATTCTTTTAAGAGCTGCCTTTTAAAAAAATTGGTTTCCTGAAGAATCTCTCTAAAAATAAACTACGCCAAATAGGGCCTTATAGCGGAGCAGAGAAGAGAGGCTTGACGCGCCCGGTGGGCTAACGGGCTGTGCAGCTGCATCACCGTGACAGCCCACTTTCCTTTGCAAGCCCAATTATGTTAGGGCTTCGTTACCGGACCAAAGGCTCATTAGTGTTTCGGCCCATGGATAATGCGAGGAGAAGATCGATGTTGGTGTTGCCGTAGATACAGCCGCAGAATGGGAAAAAAATAACGTGCGTACCGGACTCAAAGGCACTCCTGTGCGAACTGGCGCTGGATGTCTGCCGCGTGGTTGATTTGAGGATCCGACGTCAGAGACACTACAGCTCCCGAACGTGGTCGCACAGCAGCTCCAAGATGACGGACGCGCAGCTCCACGGCTCGTTTCAAGCTACTCGGCTCGGTTCCCGCTCCTTCTCCCCATCTGCACGCTCGCCGCCGTCTCCCCAAGTGCCGCCGCCAGCGCTTTCCTACCCGGCGGCACACCGCCGCCGCTTCCTCAACCTGGACTGACGCTCCCTCTCCCCATCTGCACGCTCGCCGTCGTCTCCCCAAGCGCCACCGTGGCCTCTCCCCCAACCTGGCGCCGCCGCCGCCGCCACTTCCCCTACCCGGCGCCACCACCTCCGCTTCCTCAACGTGGCGCCACCGTCGCCTCTTCCCCAACCTGGCGCCACCGCCGACGAGTCCCCAACCTAGCGCTGCTGCTGGATGTGGATTCCCCATCTTCTATTGCCGCTGTTGGCTGTTGTAGACATCATAAATGGTACTATTGTTGCTCTTGTGTTACTAACTCAAAAAAAGCAAACAAATGCATGAATGTTTTCTTGAAAGTGTGCAGATTGTTTGGTTTTATTTATCTTACCTAGTTTCATTTCTAATTTTGCAGGATGTTCCCTGGATGGATTAATTTGTCTTAGAGGGTATGCTCGGACTAGAGCAGGCGATGTTCACTTGGTAATCTGTTTAAGATGCTTCTCGTGTAGTGCCCTGTGCCCTGAGGTCCAGACTGGCAAGGAGAGGCTTTTGAAGGACCAAAGTCATTCTTCTGACGTAGATTTCGTGTTACAGCTCTTAGTGTTTTTTTTGCTCTGTGAGCTCCAACTTTCTTTTGATTGTTGTGTCAGAAAACTTCATATTTTGTGCCATCAATGTATCAGAATGTACAAAGTGTTTGTGTACTAAAGTTTTGTTGCTATGAAATTAATATGAAAGTCATTCTATATAATTGAGACATTTTTCTAGCTAATTCAAAATTCTTTGGTTGATCTATACTCTTCAAAGTCAGATTTTACCGAAACAAAAAATACATGAGAAAATGTAAATAGCAGCAGTACCTAATGGATGAATGAATGTCAGGTTCTGGAAAGGTTATTTTCTGATATCTGAAATGTTTGGTTCCTTCTTCAAATAAAATTCAAAGTAACAGAGTTCATCATATAAAATTTATGGATACATAAAAGAAACTTGTAGCGAAAGACTAAAATCATATATATTTGGTTCAAAAGCTTGTAATAAAAAAAGAGTACAATCATATCCTCTCTTTATTCTCTACTGCATCAAAGTCTAATTTCCTATTAGCAGAGCTGGCATATTGATCAATTCCAAGTAGAAGACTTGTGTATCCTCCTTGTATGACTTGAGCATCCATAACAGAAGAATTCATCATATTGAAGTGAGGCATTGTGGCATTAGTATAACCCTGTTGGAATAATGGAACTGCCATGGTTAAAGCATGGCCAGGGACATCATTTACAAAGTCTGGCATGGTGGTATTAGCATCAATCATATCAGCATCTCTTTTTCTGTTGTGTTATCTAAATGGTCTCCTGTAAGTACTGACATGAGTTAAGTTAAATTAAATTAAAAATAGACACAATAGAATGAAAAATTACTAGAATCAGTACCTTTCTTTCAAGAACTGTATGTCTTTTTCTTCCCTTTCCTCTTTTCAAGAGAGATGGTTCCTCGTTTTGTCTTTGAGCCTTTTACCACAGGAGGAACTTTAAACGATATTTTACCTGTTAATATATTTGCGGTACAATCAACCATAACTGGAGGAACCTCATTGGATTGTTCTTGCACTTTGCTTATAGAATTGTCTGCTTCCAAATCCAACTGATCTATGCCTTTCTCTAAATCATCAAGAAGTTCTTTCCACGACGAGCACTTCAATGCAACAGAGGTTGCCTTTCGTGAGATACGTGCAGCTTGGGTTGTCAAAGTTTCCTTCTCAGTCCCTTGTTTCTCAATATAAAATTCTCTTTTTGCATATTTTGTCCATCTGTTCAATATGTATTGTGATGGCAAAATGAAAACACCATTCATATTGAACACTTTCAGCGCATGAGTGCATAAGATACCTGACATATATATATGTATACCATTATTCATCATTTATACATAATAATCTATGTTACAATAATTCAAGTTCTGTACACTTACCTATAGATTCAAACATTCTGCAAGGGCATGTAAATGTCATATTTTCAGCATTGAATATAACCGTTGCTCCATGATCAGATTGCATGTGTGTAACCATATATGTAAAGATTAACCCCTCAGTTTTTAACTGTGTACCGATGAATAATAGTTCATTCTGGAATTGTTCGTCAAACTCTAAGTACATCCTCTTTGTATATGATTCAGAAGCTACCTTCAACATAGGTACACTTTTGACGTATTTTCCCGGGTTCTTTCGCTGTGATTCATAATCTGCATTCACCTCATTTGCACGAAGACTACTAGAAACCTTCTCACATTCAACAAGGAGCTCAGAAAGACCAAGTTTCCTATGAAATCTTTTCTTGAAGACATTATTCATACCTTCACTTCTTTGAGTGAGGTCATATCAGCTGTAAAAGAGTCCCGGTACACAATAGCCCATTTTTTCCTCAAATCATATAGGTTCTTCATCCATTCATTATCCTCAAGGTCATAGTCCCGCAACAGATCATTCCACTTCCTGTTAAAGTCAGATTCTGATCTATCTTCATGGACACAACTCTTAAAAGCGGGTAAAAACTTCTCTGGATGCTTTTGAATTACATGCCCAAGGTGCTTAACAGCATTGAGATAAATATGCCATATACAAAGGCGATGACTTGTGTTTGGGAACACATAAGCAATTGCACCTGCCATGGCTGCATCTTGATCTATGAAAATTGTGCTTGGGTGTTTACCAGACATTGCCTCCAAAAAGGTATCAAAGACCCAAACAAATGATGGAATAGATTCATCATAGAGCAATGCAGCCCCAAAAATTATTGTTTGCTTGTGATGGTTGGTTCCAAGAATTGGAGCAAAAGGCATTTCAAACTTATTAGTCTGAAATGTCGTGTCAAATGATACAGCATCACCAAAGCATGCATAATCCATGATTGACTGACCGTCAGCCCAAAAGAATTTAACTATACGACCAGTTTGCTTATCTATGTCAACTGCATAGAAAAATGTGGGATCCTCAATCTGTTTTTTCTTTGAGTAATTGCATAGTGTTTGTGCATCATTGGCTTCTAAGTACTTCACCCGGTCAGGACCAATCTCATTATTGCAATCCATTTTGGTGTACGGGATTTTATCGGCTCCTCCATAGAACTGCTTCATGAACTCAAACACCTGGGCAGGTTTCATCCCAGCTTCTCGTATCTGACCAATTAGTTGTTTGTCCGCTTCTGTGACACGTCGTTGGGATCTTAGATTTTTCTTCTTGTTTGGACTAGCTAGGTAATGATTGTGCTTAGTTATAAGTTTTTTGACAGTCCAAATCCCCTCCCTACTAACACTGAACTAAATACGAGCTTTGCAGTCAGTTCTTGTTGTGTCGTTTGAGGGCTCAGATGCATTGCTATGTCCTTCATTGCTGCATACTATATATTTATGACATATAGTATAGTCGGGTCGACGCTTGGTCGTACTCTTTCTAATGCTGAATCCCACTTTGCCGGCATAGGCATTGTACATCTCATAAGCATCTTCCTCAGATGCGAAAGTCGCTCCAATTTCAAGAACGATGGAAGTTTCAGCTACCTGTTGCACAAAGAGCCAAAAGTCAAATATATATAACCATGAAGCCAAAATATAAGAAATTTTAGTTTGTCTAATATGCGGTCAACATTTCTCACACCTGATTTGGTGTTTCTGTGATGTCCTCGGATGTGAAAGCCGCTCCAATTTCAGGAACGATGGAAGTTTCACCTACCTGTTGCAAAAGGACCAAAATCAAATACATATAACCATGAAGCCAAAATATAAGAATTTTAGTTTGTCTAATATGCCATCAACATCTCTCACACCTGACTTGGTGTTTCTGCGATGGCTTCAGGCAATTCAGCGGGCAAAGTAGTGACCGTCGTGGACGCGGACATTGAAATTGCATTGCTATTATCCTATACAAAAATATATATTTAATTATTTTGTTCGAACAATATATAGCACACAGGTTAAATAACATCATGGTGTCATCTGTACCTGCGATGAATCACGATCTACTGGACACATTACATCATCCTTGTTTGTAGCAAGAACAGAGGCACCACCGTGGATTTGATCGGCCTCCGGATCGGCTGCTTGGCTGACATCGCGTGTCGAGGTTCGTTACCGTCGACTAGTGAATTTATCGTGGGGGGCGCGTTTTGAGGCTTCGATGGTTCGCGAGAGGACACAAGGTTTATACTAGTTCAGGCAACGATGCCCTACGTCCAGTTTCCGAGCTGCTCGTGTTACTCGCGGCAAGGATTACAATGGGGGTTACAAGAGGAGAAGAAAGGGAGAGTGCTTCCCGTCTCCAAGTGTGTTCGTGGGTGAGTATTCTAAGGCTAGAGTGAGCTAGTGAGCGTCGTAGGCGCGTAAACTTGTCCAAAGAACTTGTGTGCCTGAAGACTTGTCCTTCGTCTTCGGTCTTCTCCTCCTTTTATACCGTGATGTGGGGAGGTCTGGTTCCGTGGAGCAGATCATGGCCGTACGCAAGTTGGGCCTGTCCACGGGGGACGACGTCTTCGGTGTCGCTACTGCTCGACGGAGTGGCCCGTGCCGTCGCTCGAAGGAGTCCCGTCCGTATGAAGAAACGCCACTGTAGGCGTTGGCGTGGTGACGCCATAGTTGTGACCATCGTTCGGGACGTCCCGTCGCAAGGGGGCGATGAGTCTCTGACAGGGGCTGTAGGAGCGACGCCCATCCCATGAACGGTGCACGTCGTGTGTATTTAACGCCCACTTTCCTGGGTAGTGGGTGGCTCTACCTATCAGCGGGCGTGGATGTGTCAGGCATTTATTTTCCAACCGTTACCATCCAACCCACTCGTGGCGTAGCGAGTGACTCGCTCGACTCTGAGGTCGGGCGAGGCGGAGACGCGTTCGCTCGACCCCTACGGAGACAGGGTCGAGCACGTCGCTCGTGTGTGGAGGATCCGACCCCTCCGTGAGGGGGTCCAGCGAGGCGGAGATCGCCTGTTGGCTCGGTTTGTTGTGCGCCCGTACGATGCGGAGGTTGGTTAAGGCGGGGATCATTTATGTCTTAATCACGTTTGTGCGGGGGTGCGCCACGACCGCCCAATCCACTCGGATGTGGTAGTCGTCGCAGAATTTAAGGAATCGCTTCCCTGTGAACTGCGTATCGTTATCCGTGATGATGGATTTTGGAACCCCGAAGCGATGGATTATGTCGAGGAAGAACTCGACTGCTTCTTCTGGTCGGATCCTCGTGATTGGTCGAGCTTCAACCCACTTGGTGAACTTGTCGACAGCTACCAAGAGGTGGGTGTAGCCCCCGGGTGCCTTCTTGAGTGGTCCGACCAGGTCCAATCCCCAGACCGCGAATGGCCACGTGATGGGGATGGACTGCAGCGCTTGTGCCGGCAGATGGGTCTGCCGTGCGTAGAACTGGCAGCCTTCGCACGTACGAACGATATGCGCGGCATCGTTGACGGCGGTCGGCCAGTAGGATCCCTGTCGGAATGCGTTTCCGACGAGGGTCTTGTGTGCAGCGTGGTGGCCGCAGACCCCTCCACGAATATCTTGCAGGAGCGTCTTCCCTTGTTCGATGGGGATGCAACGCTGCAAGACTCTGGTGAGGCTCCTCTTGTAGAGTTCTCCGTCGATGATGGTGAAGGACTTGGCGCGTCGTGCGATGCGCCGAGCTTCCGTCTTATCCGTGGGGAGTTCTCCTTTGAGGAGGCGGTCGAGACGGCGTCCTCCAGTCGTTTGGAGGGCACGTATCAGGCGCGGATGCCTCGTCGATCTCCATAACGCTGGGGTCGGGAGGCATCGTGGCCGGTTTGTCCCTTTGCGCCTAGGGCGGCTCGGTGCCGACCCCTGGCGTATCTTGGGGTCGGATTGACGGTCGACTCTGGTCGTGGGCGAAGACCCCTGGCGGGATCTGTTCGCGTCCGGCCGCCATCTTCGCCAAGGAGTCGGCTTCTTCGTTTTGCCGCCTTGGGATGTGCCTGAGCTCGAGGCCATGGAACTTGTGTTCCAGCTTGCGGACCTCTTTGCAGTAGGCATCCATGGTCTCGTTGTAGCAACTGAACTCCTTCATGACTTGACCAACGACGTGCTAGGAATCGCCCCGAACTTCGAGTCGTCGGATTCCCAAATCGTTAGCAATCTTGAGCCCATTGACGACCGCCTCGGACTCGGCTACGTTGTTGGACGCGGGGAATGAGAGGCGAATCGCGTACTTCATACGCACCTCCAAAGGGGAGACGAAGACGAGTCCGACCCCTGCCCCCTTTCGCATTAGCGAACCGTCGAAGTACAGCACCCAATACTCCTGGTCGACAAGAGCTGTGGGTCATTGTATTTCGGTCCATTCTGCTATGAAATCCGCTAACGATTGAGACTTGATCGCCGTTCGAGGAGTGTATGTAATTCCCTCGCCCATCAGTTCGAGCGCCCACTTCGCGGCCTTTCCCGTCGCGTCGCGGTTCTCGACGACCTCGCGTAGAGGGAAGGAGCTGACGACGGTTACCGGGTGAGACTCGAAGTAGTGTCGGAGTTTCCTTTTAGCGAGGATGACGCCGTAGAGGATCTTCAGTATCTGAAGATATCGGGTCTTCGTCTCCGACAGGACTTCACTCATGTAGTAGACCGGTCGTTGGACCTTGAGGGCGTGGCCTTCTTCCGTCCGCTCTACAACAAGGGTGACGCTGACGACCTGGGTCGTCGCGACGATGTAGAGGAGGAGAGGCTCCTTAGGGGTCGGAGGCACCAGGACCGGAGGCTTCGTCAGGATAACCTTTATCCTGTCGAGGGCGTCCTGTGTCTCAGGCATCCATTGAAATCGCTCGAATTTCTTCAGGAGCTGATAAAGGGGGTGAACGCGTTCCCCGAGGCATGAGATGAAGCGGCTCAACGCCGCTAAGCATCCGGTCACGCGTTGCACTCCCTTTAAGTTTTGGATCGGGCCCATTCGATTGATGGCCTCGATTTTCTCCGGATTGGCTTCGATGCCACGCTCGGAGACGATAAATCCGAGCAACATTCCCCTCGGAACCCCGAAGACGCATTTTTCGGGGTTGAGTTTGATGTCGTTTGCTCGGAGTTTGGCAAAGGTCCGCTCTAGATCAGTGACGAGCTGGTCGGTCTTCTTAGATATGACGACGATGTCATTGACGTATGCTTCGACGATATCTCTGATGAGCTCATCGAAGCATCTCATCATGCAACGCTGGTAGGTTGCGCCTGTGTTTTTCAGCCCGAACGGCATCGTGACGTAGCAGTATGACCCGAACGGTGTGATGAAGGACGTCGCGATCTGATCGAACTCCTTCATACGGATCTGATGGTAACCGGAATACGCATCAAGGAAGTAGAGGGCTTCACACCCTGAGGTTGAATCAAGTATCTGGTCTATGCGTGGCAAAGGAAACGGGTCCTTTGGACACGCTTTGTTGAGACTGGTATAGTCGACACACATTCTCCATTTCCCATTCTTTTTTCGTACAAGGACGGGATTGGCTAAACATTCAGGGTGGTACACTTCCTTAATGAAACCGGCTGCCAGCAGCTTGGCTATCTCCTCTCCGATGGCTCTGCGCTTCTCTTCGTCGAAGCGGTGCAGTCATTGCTTCACCGGCCGGGAATCCGGTTTGATATGCAAGGAGTGCTCGGCGACTTCCCTCGGAATGCCCGGCATGTCTGAGGGTTGCCACGCAAAGATGTCGATGTTTACGCGGAGGAAGTCGACGAGCACGCTTGCCTATTTGGCGGGGAGGGATGTCCCGATCTTGGCCACCTTCTCGAGGGCATTGTCGGGGTCGAGCTGGATCTCTTTGGTGCCCTCAGCGGGCTCGAAGGACCCAGCGCTGCGGTTGGAGTCGGGGGCGTCTTCGGTGATCTGCTGCCGGATGGCAGCAAGCTCCTCCGTAGACGCGATGGTGGCGGAGGTGAGTTCGGCGCTCTCCGTCTCGCACTAGTAGGCGCGCTGGAAAGAAGCGCCACAATGACGACCCCCTTCGGCCCAGGCATCTTGAGCTTCAGGTAGGTATAGTTGGGGATGACCATGAACTTTGCGTAGCACGGCCTCTCCAGGATGGCGTGGTACGACCCGTGAAATCCGACTACTTCGAACGTGAGAGTCTCCATCCGAAAGTTGGTCGGGGTCCCAAACGTGACGGACAGGTCGATCTGCTCGAGTGCGACGGCTTGCTTTCCGAGGACGACGCCGTGGAACGGGGCTCCGGTCGATCGGATGAGCGACCGATCTATGCCCATGGCATTGAGCGTCTCTGCATACAGGATATTGAGGCCGCTGCCTCCGTCCATGAGGACCTTGGTGAGACGCTTCTTGCCGATGATGGGGTCGACTATCAAAGGGTATCGACCCGATCATGGAACGTGGCTGGGATGGTCAGACCGATCAAATGCGATCGGAGCCTCTGACCATCGGAGGAAGGCTGGGGTCGTGGGCTCGGCTGCGAACACTTCGCGACGCTCAACCTTCGCACGACGCTTTCCTCCGTGCGCCTCCGGACCTGCGAAGATCATAAGGCAACCTTTCGGGCTCGGGAAAGCCGTCGTTACCTTCGCTGGCGTCGCCTTCGCCATCTGCACCCTCAGGGGCTTGTCGGGGCTTGCCTCTCGGCTTGCCCTTCGGAGGCCCCTGGTTCAAGAACCGCTTCAAGAGTGAGCAGTCCTTGTAAAGGTGCTTCACGGGGTACTCGTGGTTGGGGCACGGACCGTTCCACTTCTTCTCGAAGTGGTTCGAGGTCTCCGCAGCTGGCGCCTTGGCGCCCTTCCGCTCGGCGGCTGCAACCATTTGTCCTTCAGACGATTGTGGCCGGTTCTTTTTCTTCTTACGGGAGCGGTTGGAGGGGCCTTCGCCGGCATTGTCGCCCTGCTTCCCCTTCGTCTCGGGGCGGTTAAAGATCGCGCCAACGGCTTCCTCGCCGGAAGCGTGACTGGTCGCTATGTCCAAGTGCTTCTTGGCCGTTCGTGGACTGTTGCGCCTCAGCTTGTGGACTAGGGTGCGGCAGGTAGTCCCGGACAAGAAAGCCCTGATGACGTCGGCGTCGCCGATGTCCGGCAGTTCGTTGCACTGCCGGGAGAAGCATCGGACATACTCCCGGAGGGTTTCCCCTGGTTTCTGTCGGCAGTTCTTAAGGTCCCAGCGATTGTCCGGACGCGCGTAGGTCCCTTGGAAGTTATCTACAAAGACCTCCCTCAAGTCGGACCAGCTTGTGATCCGATCGGCGGAGAGGTGTTCGAGCCACGTTCTGGCCGAGTCGGCCAGGTAAAGTGGCAGGTTTTGGATGATGAAACGATCATCATCCACTCCTCCGGCTCGGCAGGCGAGCCGATAATCTTCGAGCCAGAGGCTCGGATTCGTCTCCCTCACGTATTTCGGCACGTTGGTCGGTGGCCGGAATCGCTGGGGAAACGGAGTGTTCCGAATGTGGGAACTGAAGGCCCGAGGCCCCGGAGCGTCCGGGCTCGGACTCCTGTCTTCGTCATCGTCATAGCGCCCTCCTCGGCACGGGTGACGACCTCGGCCTGCCTCAGGGGCGTGCTCTGGCTGCCGCCATCGCGCCTCCAAGGTGGCGCGGGCATCGCGGTTTGCACCGAGACGTCCGTGGACGCAGGCTTTTGAGGCCTCGTCTGTCCCCGGACACGTCTGCTGTACAGATGCGTTCGGGATGTGCGTTGCGTGCTCGCGATCGCGAGCTCTCTGCTTGCTGTGCCGCCGCACGTTGCAGCAGCACCTCAACTTCACGTTGAGTGCGTCGGGCTTCGGACGTGATGGGTTCGGGGAGCTCCCGAAGCAATGCTGCTGCTGCAGCAAGGTTCTGGCTTGCCCGCGCAAAGTGTTGGCGCCCATCGTCCTCCTCCATGATCCGCTGGCACACGTCACGCGCCATGGAGCGGGCACGCCCACCGGGCTCGCCGCGAGCAAGCTCTCAGTCGATTTCCGCTTCCTCCTGTTCCAACTGTCGTTTGGCCTCACGGAGTTCCTCCCTTCACGCTTGTAACTGTTCGGGCAGTATGTCACGAGTGGGAGTCTCGGAGGCCGGTGGCAGCTGGGTGAGAGGGAGGTTACTCCCCAGGTCGAGCGGATCTTCGGAATGTGCCATGAGGCACTCGCGCGAGGGATTATTGCTTCCCTCGCTGCGTTCCGGGTCAGAATCTCTGTTTGCCTCATCGAGGAGGTCAAAAAAGGATTCCGACGTATAGCCTGCCATTCCCACGAACTCGGTGTCCGTGGAGCGCGGGCTTTCGCACGATGACGTACGAGTCATCGTGGCTTTACTAGAGTTGCCCCGATTGGGCGAAGAGGTCGCGCGTGGGCCTTGCGTGAGGGCTTCCGAGCGCGCGAGCCTTTGCCAGGGCGTCGCTTTTTCCCGTTGGCCGGCACGGCCGGCGTGCAACGGGGAACAAGGGCGGTGGCCGGTGGCGCCGAGGCGTCGTCCAGCACCAAGTAGCCTCCAGAAGTGGCAACGAAGTCGAGACTCCCGAAGGACACGATAGTACCGGGAATCCACTCGTTGACGTGGTTTGCCATCGAAACCTGAGGAATGATTGACGAAAACGCACAGCACCCCTTCCTGGCACGCGAACTGTCGAGGTTCGTTACCGTCGACTAGTGAATTTATCGTGGGGAGCGCGTTTTGAGGCTTCGATGGCTCGCGAGAGGACACAAGGTTTATACTGGTTCAGGCAACGATGCCCTACAGCCAGTTTTCGAGCCGCTCGTGTTACTCGCGGCAAGGATTACAATGGGGGTTACAAGAGGAGGAGAAAGGGAGAATGCTCCTCGTCTCTAAGTGTGTTCGTAGGTGAGTATTCTAAGGCTAGAGTGAGCTAGTGAGCGTCGTAGGCGCGTAAGCTTGTCCAAAGAACTTGTGTGTCTAAAGACTTGTCCTTCGTCTTCGGTCTTCTCCTCCTTTTATACCGTGATGTGGGGAGGTCTGGTTCCGTGGAGCAGATCGTGGCCGTACGCAAGTTGGGCCTGTCCACGGGGGATGACGTCTTCGGTGTCGCTACTGCTCGACGGAGTGGCCCGTGCCGTCGCTCAACGGAGTCCCGTCTGTATGGAGAAACGCCACTGTAGGCGTTGGCATGGTGACGCCGTAGTTGTGACCGTCGTTCGGGACGTCCCGTCGCAAGGGGGCGATGAGTCTCTGACAGGGGCTGTAGGAGCGACGCCCATCACATGAACGATGCACGTCGTGTGCATTTAACGCCCACTTGCCTGGATAGTGGGTGGCTCTACCTGTCAGCGGGCGTGGGTATGTCAGGCATTTATTTCCCAACCGTTACCATTCAACCCATTCGTGGCGTAGCGAGCGACTCGCTCGACCCTGAGGTCGGGCGAGGCGGAGACGCGTTCGCTCGACCCCTACGGAGACAGGGTCGAGCGCGTCGCTCGTGTGTGGAGGATCCGACCCCTCCGCGAGGGGGTCGGGCGAGGCGGAGATCGCCTGTTGGCTCGGTTTGTTGTGCGCCCGCGGAGGTTGGTTAAGACGGAATCATTTATGTCTTAATCACGTTTGTTAAGATCGAGAGTCATTAAGGTTAACTACCTCTGGTATTGACCCTCAACATCGCCATACGATGAGACGATAGAGGCCACATCTAGATTATGCTCCATATTCCGGCCACCCTTCTGCGTACTGTAAACTAGAACGGCGACGGCGATCCAATCAAGCGATGTTTCCAAGATGAACAGGAGTCGTCCCTCGGAGAAAAACTCTATCAGGCAGCGGCGCTGGAAATCGAGCCTGCGAGGGAGATTAGGAGGCGGTGGCGTGGACAACTTCCTTCGACTCGTACGTGTACAGAGGACTCGGGAGCCGAGTGGATAATACGAGTCGTTCGAGTGCGGACTGCGGAGCCGAATTGCGTCTGGGAGCCGTTGTACGCGGGTCGCCCGATCCTCAACGAGTCCACGCGGCAGCCATCGGGTTCGCACGGAAGGGGCTGTGCGGCCCTCCCGCACCCAATTTTTTTCCGCGGAATGTGGTGCAACGCGCGAACCCGATGGTGTGCGCGCCGAACAGTTGAGTTGTGACTCCATGATATCGCAGCCACGTTGCAATCGATATAATGTGCACATATGCAATGTTTTTTTTTTTTTTGCGGGGGTGCGCATGTGCAATGTTTGTGTACTAAAGAACTCCTACTCCCTCCGCCGGTAGGGTGATGTCCCATTTTTCTGGTATAATAAGTTGTAAAAGTGCAATACATTTTACCCATATCTGAATACGCGTACTAAACATGGAGGTAGTACTAAATAAAAAAAAGTGCAATACTAAGCATTTTTTTTGAGACGAACTTAAGGCATCCTTTATAAGTTACTCCTCCATCCTTTTATAGTTGTCGTTTCACACAGACAATTACACTAAAAATGAACTAACATATCATGTCCTAACGTCAGCTTTTCAAAAATGAAGGAGTACTATTTTACTAATAGATCTTTAAGTATTGTAATATGATTTTTTTTCTTTTTTTTCTTGGGGTGGGGTGGGGTTTGAAATCTTCTGCACTAACTGATGAACCACTGATTGCGTATATAGTTGTTCCTATGAGTGCTGTCAAAAGACTATAAATTTTAGATGGTATTAGGATCGGATATGTTTTAATTCACGGATGACATGAAGAAAACTGAGAATACCCAGCAGACCGTGTGAGATGCATGAGCGATACGATAGATATAATGCCACAAAAAGAAAATCAAATTTGTCATATGGATATAGAAAACTCATTCCAGCCATTAATAATCCAAATTCATGCAGGGATCCACCAATATTTAAGAACAAGACTGGTTCAAAAGATAAAACCACCAAATTTCTTGAAGATAAGAAAATATTCCAACAATATAGCCTGTAAACTAAGCAAAGGATCCTGAATTCCTGACCAATCCTATTAACTAAAAGGAAGGCGCTCCATCTATATTTCTGATGTTGATTCTGATTATTCACGCTTCGCATCCAGCCTCTTCTTTGGCCTCAACTGAAGACATATATATCAATGGTCAAAACTAAGTGAGCACTTTTGTTGCTAAAAAGGAATAGACTGTTGTATATGACATTATGAAAATTCGTGCATTCACCTCGCTGCTGTGGCCACACTTCTTCTTGCGGCAGTTCTCGGCCCTGTTGGAGTTGCGAGCGTAGCACTTGCGGCAGATGAGCTTATTCTGGCGGTACTTGAGGGCGAGCTGCAGGAGGTTTAGATCGATCTTAGGGTAGGTCCCACCCTTGCCGCCGCCGCCGCGGAGGCGGAGCACCAGGTGCAGCGTCGACTCCTTCTGGACGTTGTAGTCGGCCAGCGTGCGCTCGTCCTCCAGCTGCTTCCCGGCAAAGATCAGGCGCTGCTGCTCCGGCGGGATACTTTCCTTGTCCTGGATCTTTGCCTTGACATTGGCGACGGTATCGCCGGTCTCGACCTCGAGCGTCACCGTCTTTCCGATCAGCGTCTTCACGAAGATCTGCATCGTCGTCTTTGCTCGATTCACCTGCTAGTCTGGTCTGGCGGAGGCGATGGTGGAGGGAGGCGTCGTGGTCTTCGGCAGACGTGGGGCGGTTGGATTTATAAAGGCTTTGGGAGGAGGCACGGCTTGACGCGCCCGCTACGAAAAGCCCCCGGGATTTCCTCTCATTCGCGTGTCCTGCTGGTTTTGCCGAGACGCCCACGACACTGTTTTCCCAGCGGTTGCTTAATTTGTATGCAGCAAAACGGGCTTGGAACGGGAACCTGCGTGATGTTGGGCAGGCCCAGGGCTCGACCGCTCATGTTTGACAGTCTGGGGGCAGATATTCGTTCCAAATAAAAAAGAAGGCTACAAGGCTCAAAGCCCACTTTGGTTTTTTCCTACTTTTTTTTTTAGAGAAACGGCCTGCTTTTCGTTCTACTTAAAAGTCTCATGCTAATTCGGCAGTAATGACTGGCCGTACCACAGCAAGGAGAGACAACAAAACAAAGGGACTGGAAATTAATGAAAACATATTATATGGTATTATTTCATGAGATGAACCTCTAGCTGTCTGAATCTACAACTTCATGCGTGAGCCCTTTGCAAAAAAAAATATATAATAAAATAAAAAATCATGCGCGTGCGATGGTTTTTTTTTTTTTGGCAACCCGCACTTATGACTTTAACGCAAGTAATAAGGCTTACTTTGGGCGTGCGTTATCCTGGAGGTGCTGCAAACTGCATGTATATTCACTTTCATGTGTCCTATTTCGACAAATAATGCAACATTTGAAAAGATAGTATATAAAGGCTTGATTAATCAGAACAAGCCTCTAGCTGAGTTAGTTAGATGGTTGTAGTAAATGACACAGTTTAACAAGTTTAGGAACATGAACAATAACTTTAATAAGCATTTTAAGAGTTTTACGAGATGACACCTCAAAGCAGGGGTTTAAGGGCCACCATTAATTAGTGTATTTTATTTTTAAACAACTTAAGTCATCGATTAATAAGAGGGAGAAAAGAAGGGCAACACCCACATATATGTGCTGGAACACTACATTCTGAATGCTAATTTTTGCTGATCCTGTGTACTCAGTCCAACGCTTTGATGTCAATTGCTCATATTAGTGAGTTGAGGTGATCTTTGAACTTTTTTTTTCATTAAAATTTATACGTAAAAAGCTAAAAAAATATCCAATGAATTATGTCCATATCGAGAAATATTTTAGAGTGCAGTAAGGTCGAACACTTGTCACCCGCAACAAAAAGTCGACCACTTGTTAGTGTGATGTAACGGGCATACGTTGGCTGCTTAGGACTAGAGAAGAACAAGTCAGTCAATGCTACAAAAGGCCTCTTTTTTATATGCAAAAAGCCACAAAAGTCCTATGACCAATTCTTAACACACAAAAAAGGATAATAAGTTGAGTTGAACACGGCATCATGCATGCATTACATGCACTGCTATTTATTTGTCAGTATAGTGCACTGTACCTGTAAGCAAGATAGGTCCGTAATGGTAGAGTAAAACATGCCACTCTCGCTCGCACTAGATGAGGCATCAGTATTTTTAGATAATGGCAACAGTACGACTTTTGCTTCGGGACAGGTTATAGTCGCCTAGTACAAGGATAGTACCACTTCCGTACGTATTTGCCACTAACTAGACCTCAACGCGTGCACTTGCATGGCCTAGTTTATAAAGAAACAAATAATTTCCATATGACTTGTGTGTTGTTTGTTGGTTGCTTGTTAGGGTGAACTTGTGATTTAGTCAACATAGAGCCCCGATTATGCAATAATAATGTGTAACATGTCTAGAGAGATGGTTAAAGAAGAAAAAAACTGGATTCCCTCTTTCCCAAGTTATTACAGCACAGTGTAGTAGATGATTACACTTGACGCATCAAGTGTACTATCTCTATATTTAAATTTTTGTCGTCATTGACTTCTAAGATGATGAACTTTGATCATTCTTCTATATGGTACTTGGAGTTAACAACAACTGTTCATGTGACTAGATATAACGATTAAGAATACGGAGTTACCCATAAAAAAGTATTTTTTAAGTTATCTCCTGATATAGCATTTTAAGTTAGATATTTATTTTTTCCCTAATTAGCTCATAATTAATTACCAATGACTGAAAATTAATTAAAAAAAGAGAGGCCTAGGGATACCTTTTCAAACACTGTAACCAAACTCTTCTCATTTTATTTATTTCAAAATATATGATAACTATTATATATAAATTTTATAATTTCATTGCTAGTTACTGATTGAAGTAGCCACCAACAAATCACCTTGATTTCCTCGCTGTGGTGATACAATTTTACTTACTACTCATTAAGAGGTTTGTTATGATATTTGAAATTAACAGTAACTGTTTATTTGATCAAATGTATTGATTAAGAATATGGAGGTACGTACTAAAAGGAATTTAAAGTTGTGGACCGGTAATAAAATGGGTGGGCTCGATATCATTTTCTTAATATCAACAGCTAGGATTAATTCAAAAGAAAGCACCATAACAAAACTAACTTATTAATGCTGCAAATGTACGGCGTAATGAGAGAAAATCAAGAGCAACAAAAAAGAACAGTGTACACTACACAGAGCATACAAGAGTGGGTGGACTGTGGATGAAAATATGTAAACAGCCTCTTGTAAACCACTATTGATTGATAATGCTATAGTGATTTAATAATGTTATTAGTTATTACAAAAGAAATCCCATATACTTTTTATGTATGTATACTCTATTTTTGAAGGAGCAGATTATACTATATTCGTCTTCCTCAGTTGATCAGGGCATCGTCCGCGACAATGAGCGCAACATATCAAGGGGAGCTAGAGGGACGAGCTAGAGATGGAGAAGGCCACGGCGGGTATAGGGAGGTCAAGGTCAATGACGACGAGATTGGTGTACATGCGCACTAGACCGGACAAGAGGGTGCTGATGCCGATGGGAATGGAGTACTGTAGAAGAACTGGAGGAGCGTTAGGACACTGGAGAAGAACAAGTCGGTCAACGGCACAAAGGCAGGCCTTTTGCCAACACACAAGCTAGCACTACATCGGTCTTCTCAATTTACTTGATGTTTTAAATGTTTTTTTACAGGATATGTTTGAAATGTGTATATGAGAATTAAGGAGACGTGTGATAAAGTGGGTACACAAGACAAAAGCATGAAAGAGATGGAGATATAAAATAATAAGAGGTGCATCAAAAGCGAAAATGTCTAAGTATTATGAGAAACTAGAGGTGGTTAAAGTGACAAGTACTTTGAGACGAAAAAAAGAGTATATATATACTATGATATAGTCGTAGTGCAGTTCATTTATATACTGTGAAATGGTCTCAAACGCTCGACGGTCTTCCCTTCCCGAATGGCGCCGGTGTTCTTGGTTGTTGTACTCTTGCTCTTAGCACCAGCGATTCTTGTCGCCGGTCAAGATCAGGCGAAAGGCATTTATCAATAGCGCATTTCATTCTGTTTCTCTGTGACCATGCTGATCGATTTACCCATATATATGCCATGCATGGTGAGATTATTTGATATGAGCATTTAATTACCATATTATTAATTATGTGTGTGCAGGTTTCTTGAGCATCGACTGCGGCCTAGATGAGCAGTACAGCGGCTACAACGAGCCTAACACCGGCATCTACTACGTCTCCGACGGCCCCTACGTCGACACCGGCGAGAACCTCAGGGTGAGTGCCGAGTACCTGAGGATGTGGTCGACCCGTTACCAGACGGTCAGGAGCTTCCCTACTGGCGTGTGGAACTGCTACCATCTGCCCACAATAGCCGGCGCCAAGTACCTGGTCAGGCTGGCGGCCGCGTATGGCAACCACGACGGCAAGAACGACAGCTCTTCGATGCAGTTCGACCTGTACCTGGGTGCCAACTACTGGAGAACGGCGTACGTCGCCCACGACGTTCCGCCGTAGTACGAGGCAATCTTCATCGCGTGGGCGAGCTGGGCGCCAGTCTGCCTGCTTAACACAGGGCAAGGCACGCCATTCCTGAACCTGCTCGACCTGAGGCAGCTCGACGATGCGTTCTACCCGCCCCTCAGAGCCAGCGAAGCCATGTCCATGCATGAACGGACAAACTTGGCCGGTAGATTTACCCGGTATACTCTACGTAGTACATCTTTCGGCTTTACCTGTCGTTTCAGACAGAAATTTTGCTAGCTAGAAAATCTATTATTTGGGTTGTTGGACCGCCAACAAAAACAAAACGAAGCGACTTACCCTCCCCATTTAACCCCATAACAATAGAGGATTTACCTGCCTTCCCCTCCCCACTTGGTAGTTTTCTTATTTTTATTAATTATGATTTTGTTTTGTTCTTTCCTACTAGTAATCCATCGTTTTGTGTTAATTGATTACTTCATACCGTTAGGAAGTCAGATGGGTACAAAGTTTAAACATGCAGAGAGCATGAAACCATATCAACAACAATTAAGTACTACGGTATATAGGAATGTTGAATAGATTGATTCCAAAAACAATTAAATGGAAAACAATAGAAAGGCCTTTAATTTGTGAAGAAGATAATTAAAGAGGGTATCAAGTGACTAATTGCATGATGCGTCCATGTATATGCCCCCCCCCCCCTTCATATTCATGTGTCATTTGTTTGCAAAAAAAAAAAATCATGTGTCTATTTATGATGTGGCTAACTAATAATTCTTTTATATTGTTTTTTATGAAGGTACCCCGATGATGTATATGATCGTATATGGTCGTCGACCTTCACTGCACAATGGGGGAATATGTCGACTGATAAAACCATCCAACCAGACCCAAATCCAAGCTTTGTCGTACCCTTACCGGTTCTCCAGACAGCCATTGTGCCAATTGGCAATGATACAACCCTTAGTTACCCATGGCAGGGACTCCCGACCGACTCCTTTATGGTGTTTCTACACTTTGCTGACTTTCAGGGCACCCAAATCAGGCAATTTGATATCCTCTTGAATGGCGATCGGTTAGGACCGAATGACAAGTCATACAACCCGCCAAATCTAGTAGCTTCCACGGTCTCTAATTCTAAATGGTACAGAGCCACCGACAACAAATACAACCTCACTCTCAGTGCCACTGCCACCTCTTTGCTGCCTCCGATGTTAAATGGGATTGAAGTCTACAAGCTCCTTGCCTTTGATAATCCTTCAACATACCCTAAAGATTGTGAGCTCTCTCTCTCTCTCTCTCTCTCTCTCTCTCTCTCTCTCTCTCCAAAGTTAGATGGCACCGAGGCAAAGATCTTGGAGGGGAGTGTCTATATGGCCGTGCTATGCTACTAGCTAGGGTTCCGCCCGTCGCCCTCCACAAAATACATTTATGTTTTGAATAAGGAATACATATTTTTTTCTTAGTTTATTTTAATTGACCCTCTTTCTATATCACAATTCTTTTAAAAGGGAATATATTTTTGTCAGTGTTCGTTACCGCCGACGAGTAATTTATCGTGGGATGTGCGTTTTGGGGTTCGGATGGTTCGTAAAAGGACACAAGGATTTATATTGGTTCGGATAACGATGCACTACGTCCAGTTTCGAGCTGCTCGTGTTACTTGCGATAGTTTTGTAGTGGGGGGCTACAAAGCGGGCGAGAGAGGGAAAGTTTCCCAAGTCTCTGGACGAAAAGCGGGCAAGTGGAGAAGTGTTCGTGGTTCGTCGTCTGTTGTCCCCCGGATCTCTTCTCTCGTCCCCCTTTTATATCGCAAGGGGCGAGACGAGGAACGAGTTGTGACGGAGTGGCGGTCGTGGCCGTACGCCTCAAGTTGGGCTTCGTTGTTGTGGACGTCGTCATCGGCATGGCGGCGTCCTTCTGCTTCGACGTCGTCGATCCGTTATGGAGAAATGACTTTCGGTGGGGGTTGGCAGAGTGGCGCCGTCGCCCTCGCTCCCTGTACTTGATGAGCCATCAATCAGGAGCGCCTTGTCATAGTGGGAAAACTGGCTTCTGACAGGAGCTGTAGCAATAGGGACAGTTCTTCGACCGGTGCGCGTCGTGTGTATTTACAGCCCACTTAAAAGAGTAATCATTACCCTTTCCTATCCGTGGGCGTGGGGGTGCAGGCATTTATTGCCCAACCGCCACCGTTCCGCCTATCCGCGGTGTGGTAGGCGGTTCGTCCAACCCTGGGGTCGGGCGAGGAGAAACCGCGTGCGGTCTCCCGACCCTGACGCGAGGGGGTCGAGCGCGCTGGTCAGGCTGTGGAGAATCCGACTCCCATCTAGGAGGGGTCGGGCGAGGCGGAGGTCGCCTGTGGGCTGGACCCGTTGGGCGTCCGTACGACACAAGGGTTGGACGAGGCGAAGATTGTTCCTGCCTCCTTTGTGTTGTTAAGGCTGTGGGTCATCAGGGTTAATTGCCTCTGGTATTGACCCTCGATAATTTTCTATATCACAATTGACTCTATTATCTTTTCTGGAACAGTTGACGCCATCATGGCTATCAAAGTTGAGTATGGACTGAAGAAAAACTGGATGGGCGATCCATGTTTCCCATCCAAATATGCTTGGGAGGGCGTGAAATGCACTAATGCAAGTGATAACACTATTAGGATTACATCATTGTAAGTGTCTATAAACATCATTTACACTTAAGGTGTGGTGAGGGCTCCAGTGTAATATTGGTGCATTTATATGATGTTGGATTGAAATTCCAAATGCAGATCTCTCTCCAACAATTCCTTGAGTGGTGCAATATCAATCAATTTTACGTTGCTCACAGCACTGGAAAATCTGTAAGTGCTCAGTAATATGTACTCTACAATGTTCTCAAATTGTTGTCATTTGTTTAACAACGCTAGTTTAACGACAACACTTTAAAAATAAAGGGAGTAGGTTGATGTCCTCTTCCTTCTATAGTTAATAACAGAAATCTCATTCATCGATGAGCGATCTCATTCTAACATGCCTCTCTTAGAGTGTGTTGGACACATATTATTAAGTTGATTATGCAAATAGATTATAGTCTATAAGTATTGATGATTATCAGATATTTTAAAACTATAGAATTTAAAAGTAGCTTATGAATGATTGTGACTATAATCACTTATATGAGTTTTAAATGTTTTGACACACAAATCACTTGTGACATATAATTCATTTTCATAATTAGTTTCATAATCCCTGCCAAACAAACCCTTACACCAATGAGGTATTATAAGTTATGAACCAGTACCAAAATTAACGGGTTCGGTACTACTTTTTTAATACAAATGGATAGGATTAATTTGAAGAACTAATTTAAAAGGGAGTACCTAGAAGAACTTTCTAAATACCGTAACAAAACTCATAGGAAAAAAAAATTTCTGTGGCGGGCCTAGACGCTTTCTTACGATGGATTAGAAAGACAACACTAATAAGGTGTCACTAAAAATAGAGGCTAGAGAAAATAAGGACTGGTGTCCAGTTATTAGGCTGAAGAAGGCTTTTTATATGATGGTTGGACTGGGCTTATGTAGGTCCCCCACTGAAAATTGACTTTCAGTGACACACCATATAAGGATCTGACACTGAAAATCAATTTCTATTGGCATGCCAGTCCTCCACTAAAATTCGATTTGCAGTGACACGCAGCACAAGCGCCCATTACTGTAAATCAATTTCCAGTGCTGGGCGTCATTTTTTTTTTTTTGTACTGGACACCATTTGTAGCCACGGTTTTTTTAGATTTTGCTAATGCCCATCACTAAAGTAAAAAAATGTGAAGTTCCCTGCAAGTTATTTTTGTAATTTGTTAGTTTGTTTGGATTACGTATTTTGTTGTATCCTTCTAGAAATTACTTGTATGAGTGAATCTAGTTTGGAGGACTTATGAGACCTTTTGTGGTACCATAAACCGCTTTTCGTCCCCCCACCCCCCACCCCCCAAAAAAAAACATAAATAAATCAATAATAAAAATGTTAACAATATAGGACCTGCGAATGAACCTCTGTGTAGACACAACTTAAGCATGTAGGCCAGCGCTATAATCTAGGTTGAGAATGCCACATGAAACAACGCTTTTATCCCTATGATAGGTATATCAAATCATATTCATTCATGTGGTGTTTTAGTTAACTGCTCTCATGTCGTCATTTCTTCGCAATGTTTCAGGGATCTGTCATATAACAGCTTAAATGGCTCAATACCTGACTCCCTAATAAGTTTATCCTCACTTCGAGTTCTGTAAGTGGACATATTTGTTCCAAATCAATATTAAGTAGGTAGCCAGGGACCTTTACCAGTCGAATTCCAATTTCAACAGAAATTTTTCTGGCAACCTTGTGAGCGGTGACTCCCTTTGTAAAAGTTACACAGAATCACTTGTCGTCATCAGGTTTTTGATTTTCTTGTCAATGATTCCTTTTCTCCCTTACTACGCTTCTGAACCTCGGGTGTACATATCTAAATATGATTTTATTTCAAGACCTGCTGGTTAACTTATGTGATTTCAGATCTGACTCAGATGGACAAAATTGCAAACCGAGCCCATCCCCACCAGGACCTAAAGCGACTATCATAGCTGTTGCAGTAGTGGTTCCTGCGCTGCTAGTGGTTATCCTTCTTGTAGGTTTCATCTGGCGACAGAAAATAAGGAAGTCTCATGGTTTGTATCTGATTTCTTCCCTGTCCTGTATTGGCATATATATTGAATGATTTCACTTTACAATTAATGGTTGACCTTTCTTTCGTACTCTCTCCGATCTTTTTTTTATTAACACTGCTTAATTCAAATTAGAGTTAAGCAGTGTTAATAAAAAAAATCGAGGGAGTACTATACTATCTACTAGCAGCGCGACAAGTTTCCACAAATGAAACCGCAAGAGATCCACAAGGTTCGGGTGCTCCGCAACCTAGAAAAGGTCGTGTAGTGGACCGTCACCTGCCAAACACTGAGAATCGACGGTTCACATATAAAGAGCTGGACAAACTCACAAACAATTTCAAAAGGTTCATAGGGCGAGGAGGTTTCGGGCCTGTGTACTATGGTCGTTTAGAAGATAACACTGAGGTTGCTGTCAAGACGCGTTCTGAATCACCATCACAAGTGCTTGATCAGTTTTTAGCCGAGGTAACAAACTTAAGTCCGCTGGGAAAAAGAGTGAGACGACGGATTATAAAAATATAATATATTTACTTCGAATCTTGTTCGTAGGTTAAGAGCTTGACAAAGGTGCATCACAGGCATATAGTATCTTTAATTGGTTACTGCTGGGAGAAAGACCATTTGGCTCTGGTTTACGAGTACATGTCTCAAGGCAGTCTTTCAGATCGTCTGAGAGGTTTCTCTACTGCGATCGTTTTGATAAATATCACTAATTAATTTGCTGAAAGTAGAAGCATGTGGAGTGGTTAAACAATTCTCTGTTCTATTCAAAATGTGAAGGTAAAAATAATGTTGCTGGAACCCTGAACTGGGGAACACGTGTGAGAGTAGTGCTCGAAGCTGCACAAGGTATGCTACAATAAATCTCTTTTTCCCTCGCAAAAAAAAACTCTTTTTTTTGTAAGAAGAAGAAGAAGACGAAAATCATGCGTATTCCTTTCTATTTGTGTTAATTGTTTGTTGGCATTTCTTGTGATAATACATATTTACATAGGCCTCGATTATATGCACAAGGGTTGCAGCCCGGCCATAATTCACCGAGATGTAAAAAGCAGCAACATTCTCTTGGGTCAAGACCTGCATGCTAAAGTAGCAGATTTGGGACTTTGTAAAACTTATCTTAGCGACGTTCAGTCTCACTTGTCGGTCACCGCAGCCGGCACAGCTGGTTACATGGACCCAGAGTATGTACCTCCCTCCATTCTCTTTTTATTACAGCACGTACTACCTCTATTTTTTAGTATTGACGTTTTTTAGTATAAATTTATGTTAGAAAATGTCAACAATTAAAAAATAGAACATCATGCGAATTGATTGTCCTAATGTTCCTCTCCATTTTGCTGCTTCTTACAGGTACTACCTCACCGGAAGGCTCACTGAGGGCAGCGACGTGTACAGCTTCGGAATCGTTCTGCTGGAGGTAGCCACGGGCGAGCCTCCAATGGTGCCAGGCTACGGACACATCGTGCAGCGTGTTAGGCAAAAGATCGCCACCGGGGACATCAGCTCAGTTGCCGACGCACGGCTAGGAGGTGCCTACGACGTCAATTCCATGTGGAAGCTGGTTGACACCGCCATGTTGTGCACGGCCGAGTCTCCTGCGCACAGGCCATCAATGGCCACCGTTGTAGCGCAGCTCAAGGAGAGCCTGGCGTTGGAGGAAACTCGCGACAAGGGCGACAGCACCGCTGCAACTGCAAGCCGAGGGACTCGTATGCTACCTGCGGCGTCCACGTTTCCTCCAATGGCAAGATGAACCTTCACTTTGATAACGTACGGTTTGTTTCACGAGCTTCTTCATGTGTCAGTGTGGGACATCATTAATCGGTGCATGCTTGTGTATCAGCCTCAGCTCTGACTGTTCTATTTGATCTCAAGTTCATCAGCTTCCTTTTCTTTTTTTTGAAAACGTAAGTCACATAGATAGGGAAAAGTTATCAGCCATTACACAGAATTCATTAGTGCAGATAACCGAAATATACTCAAGGTTCAAGCAGGCACTACGGGCAGTACACGGAACATTTCGAGAACTGGCTTTGTTGCTAAAACAAACTTGGATATAATACTCTCATCAATGACTCAAGCAATAAATCCTTCCGTGCCATTTTTCTATTAAAAAAAAAATCCTCTCGTGCCATTGTTAAACTTCAAAAACCCTTGTATGCCTTTGTCCCCACATCATACTAGGTCTATGCTGATTCTACAGCCTGACAACAATGTAACAACCAAACTAACATTCCCCATTCCACCTCGACGCCAAGTGTCCAAGATATTCCCATATTAGCATGATAGGGATACATCAGGCAGACAACTCTGTCAGCCTGTCTTTGCCATGTAATGTAACATTCTTCGCAACCTCAGCAATCTCCTCTATTTGATTGTCCACAAGCTCATTTAGCTGCTTCTCCTGGGTCTTGAGGACTTCTGGCTGCTGCTCAACAGTTTCGCCACCGGCGTCTCCACCTTCCTGTGTCCAGTACACAGCAAAGGATGCCTCCGCTTTGAATTTACTTGGTATCTGCACAAGATGTTTCCCATTGGTTCCAGTGGCACCACCAAGTATCTCAACTTTTATGCGGTCATATATGCAGGCCCTGAAGTTGTCCATACTCTTATGGTGCTCCCCGTCAAGATTTAGATAGATCAAAATTTCCCAGCACCGCAGGAACTGTTTCTTGTTTATCTTCAGCTTCTGCCGGACAGTCTCAGTCAGGTCAGCTGGTGGAACCATCCTCAAACTGTGAATCCTTTTGGACAGGTTTGACTCCTTCAGAGATGAAACAACACCGCAGAGAGCAGGCTTGATTGGATCAAATGTGAGAAGTCGGAGACAGTCAATGGATGAACGCACATACTGCAGATAATCAGAAGGATCTTCTACGGTTACATCATATATGTTCTCAGATTGTGCAATAGAATTGATTGTTTCGAGAAGACGATGACCGTGTCCTTCACCCTGATAAGGCGGTAATACAAGTATCTAAGAAAATAATCAGAAAATGCACTGGTTAGACCAAAAAACTTGCTCTACTTCCGAAACGTTTGATTCTGTAAAAAAGACGATAACTTAACAACTGAAAACAGACAGCATCAGTGCAACAACTGAAAATATGGCCCGGCAGTATCATGGAATAACGTGCAGGAAATTGAACAGCTATGTATACATGAAGCAACGTAAAGCTGTAAGAGGGCAGACCTGGCTGATTCTCAAGCGACTGCTCTCAGGGTAGCGATAAAAATTATGGACAGCTGCAAAGCCTAGCAATTCAAATTTTGGAACAGATGATTCCTGTGTTGCCTTCTTCACTACCAGAAGCAATTCCCATCCATGTTCTCCAATATCTATTGGTGTTGAACCTAGAGTACAATGTTATCAGAATAAGAAATTCCAAGTAATCTAACAGCTACATTTTCCAAGCCTTGATTTACCTTCAACCAGAAGCAGAACAAGTGGCACCAGACGAGAATAAAGGAATGCAGCAGCACCTTGGAGTTCAACTCGAACAATCTGAAAAATGAAATATAAATCAATTGTGAACAAGATTAATGTAAACCTCGAACAGGAAAAAAAAAAAGTAGATCCAAACCACACACCAAATTCAAAAGTAGATCAATTTTAACATTCAGAGCAATTGAGAATTATATCAATTGATAAGATACTCCTGAACTGATAAGTCTTTATAGGGCAACCTTTACACACAAATATCATTTCATAAGCTAAAAATTAAAAAGTAGAGTTTACACTAATATAAGTTGTAAATCAAAATAACAATGCAACGGAGTGAAAAGGACCACCTCAACTGCTGGATCTGATTCATTTGAGACGTCATGTTTAATGACATTACCATTTGTCACCACATTTCTGTAGCAATAAGGATAATTAACAAAGTCCTCCGTCATGAAGCAACAAGTAATAATGCTGCATCATGCGACTGTCAAGACACAAGTACCTGATATAGTGGCATTCCTTTGAAAAGGATAGCAGAAACTCCTCTTTCTCTACCAAGTTTTCTCCAAATATGTTCTGTCAACAAATAAAAGAAGCTTAAGAAATAGAAACCATGTATGTGGGATTTCTTTATTAATATACAAACACTGAATGAGACAAACCTGAAGAATAGGATTTAGATCTGTTATTCCTTTCCCTCCCTGGAAGGTAACAATAAATTGTTCATCAATGTATCAGGAATAACTAAAATTGCAGTACTACTGAATATATCTCAACTTAAATTTTTTAAATTTGGATTACATCTCTCACTAAAACAGTGATAACTAGTATATTCAAAAGAAGAAAGGTGCAGTCTGGTGCACGTAGCTTCCGCTTATGCAGGGTCAGGGGAAATGTCCGACCACTTTGGAACATTTGTACATAACATTGAGCATTATATAATTAAAGACAGTAACTAGTATATTAAAATGTGAAAAAAAAAACAGCAAAGATGAGGAATTATGGTCAAATGTTGGATAAGGTTTCCTGGGTGGGTATCATCACTTATCAATCATCACAATGGACACAATTGTAACTGACAGGCAGCTCAATAGAACTGTTAGAAACACAAGGTTGTCTAAATTACTAGAAGGTGGTAGCAAGTGAAGCTGAAGATAATTAAAGTGCAAAAAGTTACACTTTACACATGATACATCCACCAATATTGTTTACTGAACAATATTACCAAGGTAAGAAGGTTTGCTTGGAGGTGTTATTGATCAGTCCAAAAAAAAAATGAATATGTAATCTATGATAAAAGCTTCAAAGTCTCAAGTGACAACATTATAACAGACACAAACTTCAACAATTCGAAGCACATGCTGTCTACAATGGTACCAAATTACATATGTGACAGTGACAAGCAGTAACTGCAGGTGCTTAGATGGCAGAAATGTTCAGCAAAGATGGAATGTTCAAATAGAATCACAATACCTAATAACAAACTAATTGTGTGATTTATTCTTTTCTGAGGAACCAGTACTCACATCAGATGCTTCATCAAATGAAATCTCAACATATCCATGGAACGATAGGATACTTATCCACACATTTATCTGTAACAACAAACATGTAAATTCACATTGAACATAACAAGCACCTCCAACTTACGAAAAGGATTTATGGGAGGATGGGCTGGGGAATCATCTGTATAAAGTTTAAGCTGATAACTGTACAATAGTTTCCTTTGTTTACCTTAAGATTTTTGTAGCCATATATCTTTCCATCTTCACCAAAAAAATGGTTTAGGTCAAATGGTTGAATAGAGTTGTTGTCTACTAAGCCCACCTCATCAGGACTCCTTACTGTAATAACCAACACTAACAGAATTTAAGAATCTGAAGAACTAAATTAATAAGATTACGATTCTCTTGTGTTGCGTCCTGTCAGTTCTAGTTTCAGCCAGTTGAATTATGCAACCTTGCGTGCGCGCGCGCGTGTGTGTGGTGGTGGTGGAGTTTGGGGGGGGGGGGGGGGGGGGGGGGGGGGCGGTGTTGGAGGGGGCGGTGTTTTGTTTACTCCCATGAGTAACTAGATTAGATGGTAGTACAAGGAGAAGTGTCCAGAAGGAAGGGATCTGCTGAAATTACAAATTGGAGGACTACTTGAAGTAATTACATACCCATAAATACTTTCATACACTCATTTGCCTCAACTCCAGCATCTGTGCGGCAAAAGAAAATGAATTAATCAGTAGCCTGCATGTATAAGGCAAATAAAGCTATTGAAAGCATAGATACATGCATGGTTACAGGGCAAATAACGGATGCACGTCCCCAAAGATGAATAAACAACACATGTAGACTTAATCTGCCAGAGCATTCCTTATGGGACAGATACAACTACACGACTGGTGGCATATAGGGTGTGCCCACAGAGAAAACTTAGTTTAACATTTCATATCCAAACCAATTTCACAAGGGATAGTGCAACCAACCAATAGAGAGTCAGAACTCAGAAGTGAACCAAAAACACAGTAATGGACATATATCAAACAAGGTGGCATGATTTGCCATTTTCAAGCAAATCAAAGCCGAACAACAAATGACACCATGTCCACCTTGAGCGCACAACTGCACATTTAACCCTTGCAACTATCAGAAACCTCTACAATCAGCAATCAAGGCTTAACCAGGCATGATCAGCCAGATCAAAAGCTCCACAGGCATTTCCATATTGCAATCTCATTCAACAAAACAGTGCAGAGTAAACATTTATTCCTTTCTCTTTTTTCTTTTTTGAGAAAATGGTATAACATCTAGCAAATTCCTAGTTCCTATTATCCCTTTTGACTACCCCAGAACGAGCTCCCAACGATTCGACCTCACAACCAGCAAATTCAGCAAGACGGGCTCATTACATCGAATCTAAAACACAAAATTTCAGCAACAATCACAGCTCCGCTCTGTACCCAACTCTTCGACACGCCAACCCCAAGCAACATCGCCAGGCCGCAAATTGGGGGGAAAGAAAAAAGATGCCGGAGCACAACAAAACAGCCGCTGCGCCGGGCGACAGCACTACTAGAACCAAACCGCGCACCTGACTGACCAACAGGCACACGAATCGAGTGGCATAGAGGAGGTGGATCGAGTCTCGTACCGATGCCGGCGAAGCCGACGCGGCGGCGCTTGTTGGGGTCAGTGGCGACAGCGGCGAGGTCGGAGCCCTTCTGCTTGAGCGCCATGGGCGGCCAATTTGGAGGCAGCGGAGTCGGGGCCAGAGCGCGGGCGGGGCTAGGGTTTGGAGGGTTTAGGAGAAGGCAGAGAGGCGGGAAAGAAAATGGGGAATCGCTCGCGACGAGGGCGGCAAAGCCCCGGGTAAAAGGGCGCAGCGGCGGCTTACAGACAGCTTTTACTGCAAGAGAGGTCTGGTGCCGCAAAAAAATAAATATACGAATGCGGTGAGCGTGGATCGAACACGCGACCTTCAGATCTTCAGTCTGACGCTCTCCCAACTGAGCTATCCCCGCTTTTATGTCGGACCATATTTTGAGAACACTTAAATCTTTATTGAACCTAACATGTCAAAATCCCACAACCCTTTAACTCCTAAAATCCTAAGATCCAAACAAACAAGATTTTAAGTTTCTAAAATCCTGTTCCAGGTTTGATCGAGTTAGGAGCGTATTAATGTATTGTGCATTTTAGTTCTCTGAAGCTACTTTTTTTTATTAGTCATGTATTGACTCTTGTTCTAGTAGAAACCAACGTCATAATTTCGAGACGCTAAAAAGTTTTAAATTAGGAGGTGCATAATAAACCTTCTTATATAACTCTTAGCATTAAATCTATTTCTATTTTAGGTAGGGGAAGAGACTAAAAAACAGTTCATTCTGGATCGATATATGCATTAAAATCCAATGGTAATATAATCTTCTTCAATCTTCCGACAAAAATCAATTTCTCTCTCGTATGAACAACCTGCATACATTCATCTTCCTATGCATTTTGCACCCATCGGTACCTCTGAATCCTCATCCGCTACCTCGTGAACAACTAACGGTATGATATCTTCATCGATTTGTCGATAATGTTTTTACTATCGCTCATGATAGTTCACTATCGTCTTTCATAGCTCTCCATCAGATTGACATGTCTTCTGTAAACTTCATTTAACATTAGCTAGCTCAAAAATACCGACATAGTAATAAACATGTTTAGTTTCAAACACAGCAAAATATGAGGCGCACTTATATCTCTCTAATTGGAGCATTGAGCATATTCCTCCGGAGCCCTTCCGGTATTTTCAAAGACGAAAAAAAAAAAAGCAGCAAAGACTTGCCGCCGCTGCCTCGCAGGTGTGTTCTGTCAGCGTTTCCAACATGTTCCGGTGGTCCGGCGCGACCAACTTCCATGCTTCCGCTATACTACTGCTGTTGTCCTGCTCGTCTCTCATTTTTCTAATCGTTTTCTTCCCTGTGCTCCCCCCTCTCCTGCGTTTCTTTTGGTGCGGCAGCCTGGGAAGCCGCCCCTCCCCTCCTCCTACTGTCTGTCTCGGCCCCACGCACTATTCCGGCATCGCCCTCTCCGCCGGGAGTGAGCGATGGACCGGCGGTCCGCCGTCCGTTTCGCGCCCTCCGAGGTGAGCGCCCACCCCTTTCGCCATTCATTCTCCCCCTCGTCCCCCTCCCCGCGCCACCGCGGTGGTCGGCCTTCTTGTTGCTTATAGTACGGCGCCCGTCCCCGTCCGTATTGGTTGGGTTCTTGGTTTTCGGAAAACGAATCTTTTGTGGATAGATGGGTTCTTCCGTGGGGCAGATCGGTTGGAGTGCCTTTCTGACCCGCCATTGCGTTCTTGGTGGGTTTTGGGTGGGTTCTTGGGGGTTTTCCTGAGCCTCCCTTTCCCGTTCCATTTGCCGGCGTACTGGGCAACTGAAAGTTCATATCTTTCGGAAGCGAAATTTTGTTGGGTCCTATTGGTCGCACAGATACCTATTGGCGATCGCATTTCTTGGGCTTTGCCGATGAGCATTTTGATTCTTATTTGCCTGGCTGATGTTCCTTATGCATGTAAGTGTTGGTTCTTATCTGCATTGCGAATCGCTTGATGCTCGCATGAGGAAGCTTTACCGGCCGGAGTTTGTAACCGTTGATGGAAATTCTTATGCTATAGGGTTTGGTTTATGAGGCAAGGGATGCCCAAAAGAGTGGAACGAGTGCTGTTCAAGGTGATCCACTCGTGTAACTATAGAAACGGAATTGTTTGATTATTGCATTGCTGTATTTATTCAATTCGTACTTAGAAAACTGTGCCACATTGTTGCTAGGAAATTACCAAAATGTGAGCCTCAATCGTGGCCCTGATGATACTTGATTACAGATATTCGAAATTGGATCCTAATGTAATATCAGATTATTGTTCCCAGGGCATAGCTATTGCGCTAATGATACAAATCTTACCACATTGCACTGCATCGAGATTGAGATCCAAACTTGTGGTAAAGGGCAGTTTGATGATACGTTATATGTTTTTATTTCAATACATTGTAGATTCAGGACTATTAGGGTGTACGCCATTTCATACAATGTGGGGGGTCAAACATTTCAAATTGCCTATCTGATTAGGCGCAGTCACTTTTGCTATTATTTTCAAACACGGAATTAAAAATAAAAAACTTGACTTGTGGGGGGTAAGACGGCCCCCGAACATTGCCGAATGGAGAAGATCTCTCACGCAGATCAAGAAAATCCCTGAACCTCCTTTCCTTTGACCTTACACAGCGGCCATGTAATTATCAATACACTGTGTTAACATGATGAGTTGTCATTACATTTTTGTAACTTTTATCCAAGAATAGAGCCTATACTGTTATAGTTCGTGCTAGTTGGTGTTGGGGATCCAAGGCCCATCGGAGGAAATAAGGCCTGCAAGAACAAGGTTGGCAGCATACACTGGGTCGGGCCGTCTGTACGAAGGTGGCCATATGAAGGGAGTCCATACGAATGCCAGCGTACCAGCGTGAGTTATGTTACCAGATCACCCTCGGTGTAATGAAGCATAGAAAGGGGTAACTCTGTAATAGGATGCTGCCGGTGCAGGGGGGCTATGATAATAGACCCCTGCGCACCCGTGAAATGACATTGAGTCCATTTTGCCTACCAGTTTACAGTGTTTGTCGGAATGGTGCTCTGACCCCCTGCAGTGCCCTTCCAATTTGAACCTTCCTACACGGACACACCCTCTCTCCTTTCCTTCGTAATCCTGTGATTATCTTTACTTTCGGCCCTCTGAAGGGCAGAAACCAACAGTTGGTAATGATGGTTCTTTGTATCTACCATGACAACTTAATAATATTCCCTTTTACAGATTGCCAGGATGGAAAAGTTGGCCGCAAATGGAAAAGAGCAGGTCCTGGATGAGAATTTCTGCCAGAAGCTTGCAAAAGAATTTAAGTAAGTCACAGATTGTTACCAGGTTCTATTACTACCCTTTTTTGTTCAAAAAGTTATAATTTCCACAAGAATCTTATAAGGAAATTGATGTATCATCTATTTTAGTTAAGCATGATTTTGGTGTTTCTTCTGGTATTTTGATTACACTTTCTGCTTTTTCATCTAGTCGTTCGGTGGGCCGAGCTGGAAGTAGAGCATTACAGGCTGCACAGGTGATAATATCTTGATATGCCCACGTTTTTTCTGACAGCAGACAAGTGTGACGTCTCTTTCAACAGGTTCAAGGATGGTTCCTTAACAAATTTCCAGATTCAACCACTAAACCTGCTTCATCACCTACTGCTCCCGAAGAAAAGGCTTCTGAAAAAAATGCTTTAGTCTCAGGAGTAAATGTATCAGTTTCTGAAGAAAAAGCTTTAGCCTCATCAGAAGTAAATGTATCAATTTCTGAAGACAAGGCTGTAGCTTCTGAAGAAAGACCTCTGGTTCTTGATACAAGTGTATCAAATAATGAGAATGAGGTGTCTCCCAATTTTCCAGAAGGTAGTAGTTTCAAAAATTAATGTGTTGAAACTGCATGGTTAATGTAATTTCTGATATGATTTATTCATTTTAGAATCTAAAGATAAGATTCCTGAACTTGAAGAGCTGGAATTTGAAGCTAAGTCAGCAAAGGATTCTGCATGGTAGGGATAATTTTACCTGCAACAAAATATTTTGATAATGTCTTCTTGTCCGATTGGCGCATTTTATTTTGAAAAACCCACTCATTTTTTTGATGCCCCACTTTGTTGGTGGGCAGTTGGCCTATATTTATTTTTGCCCCCTCATGAGTACTTCAACATTTGTAGTTCACATGACCATGCTGGTGGATATTATGATAATAAATATCATAAGACAACTCTTTATTATTTTCTAATATAATGAAGCGCAACTTTTCTACATTTTCAAAAAAAATAAGGCAAGTCTTTATTGATAGTTACTGTTAGTGAGCACGTAAGGCTTCAATCCTTGCAATTTATTAGCATTGGCATTACACTTATAATTTTAATGGTAGTGTGTAAAACAAACTCCTCTGTTCCAGCCTGGGCCTCATGGTGTATTCTCAACATGACTTTTTGACAAAATTTAAGACTCAATCTGCATTGGCTTCTTGTATTTTGTTCCAGATTTTGATTTTTGACAATTTATTGCATCTATAGCTCCCCTTTAACGATTGGCAGTGTTCCTGCCTGCTTTAATATATAAGAAAGAGAGAGACTCTGTAAATATGATACCGAGCCTTGATGTTATTAGCAGTGAGATGTTAGAAAACCTTGACGGCTTGCAGATTAGGTTTATATTTAGCAACATACATTGCGAAGCAGTAATTTTTAGTGTTTAGACTTTTAGTTTCACCATATGATATGTTTTCTTTATGCAGGTATGACATTGCTCTTTTCTTGGCACATAGGAAGAACAAGGCGGGTGAAGTAGTAAGAAAATCTTCCTCCTATTGTATATGGATATTATTGTCTTCTCAACTCCTGGTTGATTTAAGTAGTTGTTTCCCCTATTATGTCCCTCTAATTGATTTAACCATCTCATCATTAATTTATATGTAGACTGTTTTGAGCTTTGGGAATGTTTCTATAACCTTTTTTTAATCTAATATGATTTTCCTGAATGTTGTACCTTATTCGGTTTTGTTTTCATTACTGTTTTGTGTTTTCCTTTTCCTATCTGTAGCCTTTTCCTATCTAATCTGATTTTCTTGAACGATATACCTTGTTTTGTTTTCATTTTTTTGTGTTGCATATGTAAGTTCTTTTTCTCCTTATTGTCGCTCAATATTTCTGTATTACCATTTCTAGGAAGTACGGGTGAGGTTTGAGGGGTTTGGGGCTGATGAGGATGAGTGGGTGAATGTCAAGAGGTCTATCCGCCAGCGCTCCATTCCGCTGGAATCGTCACAGTGCAGAAGCATTAGTGAAGGAGATCTTGTCCTCTGCTTTAGGGTAAGAGCAGCAAGTTTTCTGGAGTAGCAATATCTGGTACAATGATACAACTAGGTTGTATGATATTGCAAGTAGCTAGTGTAGAGGGGGCTCACTTTTCCACCTTCTTTTTTTATTTTTGCCCCTTTTAAGCTCTTTTCTTATTGTGTTCTGAAAACAGGAGGGAAATGACGAAGCACTGCATTTCGATGCGCATGTTGTGGAGATTCAGCGGAAGCAGCATGATATCAGGGGATGCAGATGTGTATTCCTTGTCGAATATGATCATGATTCATGTCAGGTATTTCTTTTCACTAATCATGCCCCATAATTTTTCAGTATTTCTCTCACCGAACTATGTAGCATTACAGTGTTTCCCAAAAGAAAAAAATGTAGCATTACAGCCCATTTTCAACCATATAACCATACACTTGTATGATAAGAATGCATATGGTCTGATTTTGAATTCGTTTATTCACTCAGAAACATAACACATGAGAAGCGTGGACATGGCTTGATCTTCAAATTTGTTGTTTTCCTTTTTCTCCAGGAGAGGGTGAGCCTTAGAAGACTTTCTCGGCGTCCAAAGTACTCCTGATGGCTCCTGTCCTCTTCTCGCTTTGTGCACTCTGGTTGAACTAGCTGTGCAGCAAATGTAGTTAGGGAGGGAATGAACTTTGTGCTGCTCTTAGCTATGTGAATAGTAGCAACCGGGAGCAAGGCATGTGTTTCCACCCGCTTGTGCACGCAGCACAGAGGTGGCCGTTAGAAGTATCCGTGGTAGCTGAATTTTGTACATTTCTTTTCGAGCAAATGAGGGGAAAGTGAGCATTTGGTTATTACATGGGGTTATGGTTTGACTATTTGATTCTGTTACTGCACTGCCCTTCTGCCCTTTTAAGCCGTTACTGCATTGCCTTTTTAGCTCCACGCAAAACATATGCTGGATGGTCAAGCTGAAATTTTCTGCTAGTATATTATACGTCCTACTTCCGGCAAACGAACAAAGCCCGTCTAGCTCAGTCGGTAGAGCGCAAGGCTCTTAACCTTGTGGTCGTGGGTTCGAGCCCCACGGTGGGCGTTTGGCACTAATTTTTTTTATATATTTTGCTCCTACGCACAGTAGCACCGCAGTGGCGGAGCCGCAGCATGGCTTTTCCAAAAAAAAATTCCTGAAAAAAAGATCGTTACAGGCGACCTTGCTTCGTTCGTGGTCTTTGCCCACCACAAAATCGATAGCGCTCTCCCGTCCAGGCCGTTCGAGCTTTGGCTTCTCTTTTTTTGGCACGCGTTCCAGCATTGCTGACACGTTGGCATATAAGCTACTTCTAGTACGTACAAGGCCATCGCAGATAGGATAGGAGGAAGCGGCCCGGTCGGCTCCGGCGAGATGATCCCATTTCGCGAATCGGATGACAGCCTCGTTCCGGCTGTCGCTGATCAACTGTTATTACCCGGCTCGGCTCATGTGCTCGTGCAGCCACCACCAACCCTTCCCCGTCTCACCGACGCGGGGGGCCCAGAAGCATCCGGTCCCGCTGCCAGCTATACGTCAAGCAAATGGCTGTCAGCATCGCACTTGCCTGTGATTGCGATGCTTCTCCAATCGAGTACCTGGCACCTAACACTAATCTAATTGAGCCCAACTTCCATTTAGATTGACGATTTGTCTATTAGCTTAGACATTCCGGCGCATGTCGTTCTATCAGCAATTTGGCATTGGATGAGCCTGTGTCTCGATCAAGCATGTTACTGATTATTACTAGTACTATTATGGTAGCTTAGTTTGGTCTGACTTTGAGATCTGGGCATGTGTGATCCACCTGTGTGCCGGCAAGAGTGCCATTTCGCAGGTTTAATCTTCGTCAGCCTCATCTTCATTTAAGGGCCCATGCCTCTTGAAAAATTACAATATGTATAACAGGGCATCGAACGAACGGTCCAAAGCCGCAACTGCATTACCTTGAAATCATGACTCCTTCCATACGAAGACGTTTAGAATAGAGTTTAGTTAAGCATTTGTGAATATAAAATCGTGAGTAATTTTTAATTTTTAAGTTTGAATATATAAAGTCATATGAATATATTTGTTTTGACAAATACTTTTGTAAAATATACATCTAAGCTTTTTAATAAATATTTTTTATAGGATATGAAAATCAAGTGAGACCGTGTTATTTTTCTAAATGACTTATATTTTCTACATGGAGGAGTATAACCGAAAAATACATGGTGACAAACAATTACTCCTACAATGTTTTTCATAATAGATATTAACTTGCGAAACCTGTATATAATTGTCTGCACCGAATTATGTGTTGTAAAAGTCTGCTTTCTCTTTTTTTCAAGATCGTGACCTGCCCCTATGCCTAAAATACAAGTTTGATGTCGCTCTCCAACATCTTTCCCTCCGTTTTCGTCCACGTTCCTGTATCTAGAAACCGAACATACGCTTGGAAACAGAAGGTTGCTCGCTTTTCCTACCCATTTCCGGAGCCGGGGCTGGTGGACTCGGCGCACGAGACAGCTGACCTGGGACAACCCCGTCCTGCAAGGACCTGGTCTACAGAGCTATCAGCGGGCGACAGCCCGGGTGACCTATAGCAGTAGTGCCGAGTCCTTTGCTTAGCCTTAACACGTAAGCTAATGCGGTTTCGGCAGCGGTTACATCCGTCCTTCACCACCCAAATTGCTACATCCACTCTGCAACGCCATGAACAATGTATTCCTCCATTTTTTCAGTTTGTCGTTTCTCCTATATTAAAAGTTTCACCGATCAAAATACTTAACTCTTTAGAGCAACTCCAACGGTTATATAAAATAAACATTATCAAAAAGATTGTTTTAAGAAATTTATAAATATTTATTGGAAACAAAAAGTTTCTCAACTCCATTAGTTATGTAAATATCGGTTCCTATATGTTGACACGTCATCATGTGACCATTTATTTTATTACATTCATTAATGTGTTGTCAAATATAGCAAGTAAATGAAACAATATTCTTTGGATTAGGAGTGCCAATATGGTGGCCACATAAAGCAAGTAAATGGGAATGAGTTGAAAGTCCCAATATGTAGGGAGTGTATATACATAACCGTTGGAAGTTGATTTTTTTTAAATCTCTCAATACTAACATTTAGCAACCAAATATACAAAACTGTTGGAGTTGCTCTTATCCATCTTTAGTTTTCTTTTAAGAAATGGATACTTGACACCCTTACTTTCCAATGCACATTTTCTTCATTCTCAATTCCTTTTTATCTCTATCTCATCTTCATTTTCTATGCACCCAATTTTGTCTACCTCTTCCCGTCATGTTCACATCAAAAGATAGAGGGAGTATTTTTCCATTTTACATACCTCTAACATTCACCCATAAAGTTATGAACAAAACAACACATATAGCTATTTTATGATTTATAGCTTCTATATAGTCAACTTAATGTATGTTTTTCTTACTCTGTTCATCGTATTATCGACAGTTACAGCATTTGACCTAATAGTAGGTTGAAATCCAAACACAAAAATACTAGTATGGCTTGAGAATTTCCACAATATTTCAAATAAATAAATAATTTTCCAGACTTATTTTATTTTTATAGAATAATCCCTATAAATCACCAAAAATGTAAAATTTCTGATATGTGCCACTGTGAATGGTAGTTTACACGTGTTTTTCATTCTCATGGCACATAGAATTTTCATGTACGATCCAATATTTAGCATAGGAAAAAAAAAGAAAGTTATGCTCCTAGAGTTATATGCACCGATCATTTATCTTAAAATTTTATGCGTATAAAAAAGGTTGAGCAATAAATTTATAACTTTAATTTTAACACTTTCCTGCAAGTGCAGCCTTACTTGGACCGATAATATGAGTTTTGTTAGATTTAAGTAGTGGTATATTGAGCTACTATGCTGTGAACGTTTGTCATTCAGAAAATATAATCATGATCATAATGTTGTCTTTCACAACGTTAATTAGGTATGATCGGCTGTCCGCTTTTTTTTTTTACTGATTTAGCTGAGCTGCTGCAGGCTTATATACAAAGCTACTGTAGCTTGGTATAAACAACAGCCGCAGCCGCAGCCGCAGCCGCAGCAACAGCGTTGATCCGATCACTCCCATTATTAAAAAAAAACTCTTGATGAAAATCAAAACTAATACTCGTAGTGGGTGTTTGGTTCACGTGCAAAAGAGGCAAATGTGCAAAAACTTTAGCCCATTTACGGTAAGGTTGTCCAAACGGACGAGTGCAAAAGGCTAAAGCACGCGATCGAGGTAGGACGCCCCCCCACCCCGCCGGCCGGAGAGACCCGCAGCCCCCCACCCCACCTCGGCAGCCGGAGAGAGACCGCCGGCACCCTCCCCCCCCCCCCCCCCGCCCCTGCGGCGGCACACCAAACCCCCCCCCCCCCCACCCCCCGTCCCGAGCGGCCGGCCGGAGACCGCCGCCGCCGCCAAACCACCACCACCCGCCCCCCCGGGGGCCCCCGGCGCGGGCGCGGTCGGCCCACCCCCTCCTCCTCCGGCGGCGCGAGCCGGACAGCACCCCTTCCCCTCGCGACGCAGAGCGGCCCGCCCCGCCGACGCCGCCAAAAAAAAAACAACCCAACACCCCGGCGGGTCCGGCGGCGCGTGGGCTCGCTCCGCACGTCGCGTCGCTTCCGTTCGCCGGGGGGGGGGGGGCGCTGGTTCGGCGGCACGTGGGCTCGCACCGCACGTCGTGTCGCTTCCGTCCGCCGAGGGGGGGGGGCTGGTTCGGCGGCGCGTGGGCTCGCTCCGCACGTCGCGTCGCTTCCGTCCGCCGGGCGGGGGGGGGCGCTCCGGCGGGTTCGGTGGCGCGTGGGCTCGCTCCGCACGTTGCGTCGCTTCCATCTGCCGGGGGGGGGGGGGCGCTCCGGCCCCGGGTTAGTGGGGTGGGGGCTAAAGTTTTAGCCGAACGCGGCTAAACTTTTTGCGTTTTTGCTCTTTTGCACGGTGCGCCAAACACCACCGTAGTATGCTAGGTGCCAAGCGGGGGTACCCATAGCCATAGATGTTATCCTGCACCTTCACATCTCCCTCCCCTCGTCCTCTTCCCTCTCTCCTCATCATCCCTGCGACGAAAAGCGGCACACACGCCACCATCTCTCTGTCCTCCGCTGCCCACTCTAGACTCTAGAGAGAGGCAGAGGAGCGGGTCCGGGCCAGCGAGCGACCGAGAGAGAGAGAGAGGAAAGGGGCAAGCAGCGACCTCGGCATCGCCGCGGCCGCCGCCGTCGCGATGGCGCGCCTGTTCCGCGAGTCCCGCCGAGACTCGACCACGTCCTCCTCCAACGGCTTCATGGCCCCCGCTGCGGCGGCCACCGTCTCCTCCTCCTCGGCGCTCCCTTCGCCGTTCCCGGAACTCGGAGTGCCGCTCTCGGCCGCGGACCTCCGGCAGACCGCCTACGAGGTCCTCGTCGCAGCCTCCCGCACCACGGGCGGCAAGCCCCTCACCTACATCCCGCAGGCGTCCTCGGCAGCGCCTGCCTCCCCGGCGTCCTCCTCCTCGTCCGCATCTTCCGCGTCGCTTCAGCGCTCCCTCACCTCCGCCGCCGCCAGCAAGATGAAGAAGGCGCTCGGACTGCGCTCCTCCGCCTCCTCCAAGGGTGTCGGCAGCCCCGGGAGTGGCAGCAAGGCGGCGGCCCCGCGGAGGCCGGCCACGGTCGGGGAGCTCATGCGGGTGCAGATGCGCGTCTCCGAGCCCGCCGACGCCAGGATCCGCAGGGGCCTCCTCCGCATCGCCGCCAGTCAGGTAGGATCTCGCGGTTTTGTGCCGAGATTTCGAGTAAAAATGCAGCTCGAAATTATGCTAGTTGCCTCCCGATTTGGGTCCTTATCCCCGTGGTGTGCCGACATTGCTGGATTTTGGTAGATCTGGAGTGGTTAAGCTGTGCCATGGTGAAAGCTTAGATGTGTTCATTGGAGTTCATTGGATGGTCGGCTGAAAATTCAAATTTAGCTAAAACACTCTCAGTTATTCCATTTTCCGTCCACTAGGTATTGCTCTTTGAGGGCTCGAATGCAATTACCAAATAAGCTGCCATTTTTTGGAGGGAAGGACGTGAGATGATCAGATGAATTTTCTCTTCTTTTTTTTAGTATGGATATTGAAAATTTGTGTGTCGGCTGCAGTGGGTCCTTAATTTTTATTTTTCCTTGCTTTCAGTCATCTAATATTGATGTGTAGCTGATCATATAAGAAATTATATTCTGGACTTACAAGTTGGGAAGTACAATATCCTGCGGCCGGTCTTGGTAGCATGATTCTTAACTTGGTCTGGGGTTCTCTTAATAAAGTAGTTGTAAGATGAATTAGGAAGGTACACGATCCACTCAATTAAATTTCGAATGTTGTTTTCTTGTTCACCTAGTTCGTTTTGTTCTACAGGAGACTATTCGTTTCTTCCCATATAAGGTCTTTGACTCAGCCGATAAATCACTTGATAAATTCCTAGTTTCATTATGACTGGACTTTTTGATATGAACCACGTAGTGGTCTTGCTGGCTTGACAGTTTATGTTTTGATGGACTACTGATCATGGCTGATTCTTCATGCCTTTATGACACTTCTAGTGTTTCAGGAAATGGTTTTATATAACCCTATTCAGTGGTGTTGGTTAGAACCTTACTACTATTCACCAGATTTAGTTTTGTGTTTAACGAATTATCACAGTTTTGATAGGTATGCTATAACAAACCACTTGTGATGTTTAGTTGTGAAACTTCAATTTAGCAGATGATTGCCAATATCTTCTGCTTCATTTTTCGGATTTGGTTGACGAGCGATCAGTTGAAAATGAATGTTGGTCTGTTTGAAAAAGATGCAGTGATGCACACGTAGTCAGGTTCACTAATAGAAAATCTTAGTTCCTGTGGGATATTCAAGTTCAAACACTGGACACAATATCGTTGATGGGTCTATTCTAATCAACATATGCATTAAGTAAATCAGTATACATTTTTAATAGTTAATAATTTTCACATTTTCTAACAGCTTGGCAGACGAGCGGAATCCATGGTTTTGCCCTTGGAGTTCCTGCAACAATTCAAGGCATCAGATTTTCCTGATCCTGAAGAGTACGAGGCATGGCGGAGTAGGAATTTGAAGCTTCTTGAGGCTGGTTTACTTTCTCATCCATTTGTTCCAGTGAACAAGTCAGACCTTTCCGCACAGCGGCTGCGCCAAATTATACGTGGTGCATACGATAGGCCACTGGAAACTGGAAAAAACTCTGAGTCAATGCAGAGCCTACGTAGTGCTGTCATGTCACTTGCTGGAAGATCTCATGATGGAACTTCTGATGGATGCCACTGGGCAGATGGTTTCCCTCTGAATCTCCATCTCTACCAAATGCTGGTAGAAGCTTGTTTTGATAATGAAGATGGCACTGTGGTTGATGAGATAGATGAGGTGATGGAGCTATTGAAGAAAACCTGGGGTATTCTTGGAGTTAATGAGATGCTCCACAATCTTTGCTTTACTTGGGCATTGTTCAACCATTTTGTTATGTCTGGTCAAGTAGATATCGAGCTCCTTTCTGCTGCAGAAAATCAGTTAGCTGAAGTTGCCAAGGATGCCAAGACCACAAAAGATCCAAATTACTGTAAAGTATTGAGTTCAACATTAAGTTCGATAATGGGTTGGACAGAAAAAAGACTCCTGGCATACCATGAAACCTTTGATTCAAGTAACATTGAGTCCATGCAAGGCATTGTATCAATTGGAGTGTCAGCTGCAAAAGTGCTTGTTGAAGATATATCTCATGAGTACCGTCGTAGGAGGAAAGAAGATACTGATGTCGCTCGTAGCAGGGTAGAAACCTACATACGGTCTTCACTTCGTACAGCTTTTGCTCTAGTAAGTCATTCTAGTAGAAATATCAACCTAAGTCTTTTAGAATTCTGATTCATGTTTGGATTATTGTCACCATGCATTTGTTTTCAAAACTTATGTCATAGGAGTATTTGTTTTCTCAAGCACCTTCATTCAGTGATTCTGTTTCATCGATGGTTAGATGCTAAGTCTTTGTAAATCAATATTTACCTTAATATTACATTATTTCGATCTGTGCAGAGAATGGAAGAAGCGGATTCAAAACGATCTTCAAGAAACCCTACTCCAGTTCTTGCAATCCTTGCGAAGGACATTGGTGACCTAGCTGTAAAGGAGAAGAATCTGTACAGTCCAATACTGAAGACATGGCATCCCCTTGCTTCAGGTGTTGCTGTTGCAACACTTCATTCGTGTTATGGTAATGAGCTGAAGCAGTTTGTAGCTGGGCTTACAGAGCTGACCCCAGATACTGTTCAAGTCCTTAAAGCTGCAGACAAATTAGAGAAGGACCTTGTTAATATTGCTGTTGAAGACTCTGTGGATAGTGATGATGGGGGCAAATCATTAATCAGAGAGATGCCACCATATGAAGCGGAAAACGCAATAGCTAATCTGGTGAAAGTATGGATAAAAGAAAGGGTGGACAGACTCAAGGGATGGGTTGACCGGAATTTGAAGCAAGAGGTGCTCTTTTCCCGCTTTTACCAGACTTAACCTCTCACTATAAAAACAGAACAATCACAATTTACTAAAAGATGCTATATGACTGTATGTTTAGCATCTTGTAGTGTGCAAGACTTGGTCATAGCAATTATTTCTTCATATTGAGTATCCATAGTTCTGAGTGTATATACGTGCATCCATTTGCCATTCAGGTTGTAAACCTCTAATAGGGCACCCTATCACTGATTTAGATTGCAGCATGTAAACAGTTTAGGTTTAACATCCATAGTCCAATAGCATACAGTTGCTGATTTTACCTGGTTATGAGTTGGACCTTGAAACCACTCCAAAAGACAACCAAAATACAAATTGAATATATATTGACTTAAGCAGTTTGGATCTAGTCTTTGTAACTGTTAAAAACATTATGACTTATTTGGCAGTAAAATTGTACGAAGTACTGTTAGGTCACTTGAAACTTTTTTTAAAATTATTTCCCGTCCACTAAACTGTCAATTATCTTTTATTCAGACTTGGAATCCAGGTGCCAACAGGGAGAATTTTGCTCCCTCTTCTGTGGAGATGCTTCGGGTTATTGGTGAAACACTGGATGCCTTTTTCGAGTTGCCTATACCAATGCATCCGGCAGTTCTTCCTGATCTGACAGCTGGGCTTGATAGAACCCTACAGCTTTATGTGACTAAAGTAAAATCTGGTTGCGGTAAGTACTTGGTAAATAAATTTTAATAATTTTGTATAAACTATATTCTGAAGATGACTTCAACAGTTTCTTGTTCACTCCACAGGAACACGGAATTCTTTTATGCCCCAGTTACCTCCATTAACGCGATGTGAGGTTGGCTCTAAGTTATTATTCAAGAAAAAGGAGAAGCCACAGAATCTGCAGGTTCGTGCATCACAAAATGGAGTGGCAAATGGAAGTGATCCGTTGGGCCTTCCTCAACTATGTGTACGCTTGAATACGCTTCAGTATATCCGAGCTGAGCTTGAGAACCTAGATAAGAAAATTAAAACATGCTTGAGAAATGTTGAGTCAGCTCAGGCAGATATTACTGATGGAGTGGACATCAAGTTTGAGCTTTGTCAGGCAGCCTGTCAAGAAGGCATTCAGCAGATATGTGAGACAACTGCTTATAAGGTGACATTCTATGACTTGGGCCATGTTCTCTGGGACACCCTTTATGTTAGTGATCCTGCATCGAACAGGGTGGAAGTATTATTGAGAGAGCTGGACCCTATCCTTGAGACAATATCTAGTATGGTGCACAATAAAGTGCGGAATCGTGCAATAACAGCACTGATGAAAGCAAGTTTTGATGGTTTCTTGCTGGTGCTTCTTGCTGGAGGGCCTTTGCGTGCTTTTACCCGTCAAGACGCTCAGATAATAGAAGACGATTTCAGGGCCCTCAGAGACCTGTATTTGGCGGATGGGGATGGTTTGCCAGAGGAACTAGTCGATAAGGCATCCTCCCAGGTCAAGAATGTACTGCCTCTCTTTAGAGCAGAATCTGAAAACCTCATCGATCGATTCAAACGCATGATGGTTGAGTCAAATCGATCAGCATCCAAAAATAGGTTGCCATTGCCTCCAACAACAGGGCACTGGAGCCCCAATGAGCCTAATACAGTCCTCCGAGTTCTTTGCTACCGGAATGATGAGACAGCAACAAAGTTCCTCAAGAAAACCTATAATCTACCAAAGAAGATTTGATCCATGGTTTTGATTACACGCCGCATGTATATTTTCCACCATTGGTATCATGAAAGTAACCCTCCTGCAAGGTTGAGGAAAATGCCCATTGTAAATCTGCTACAGCGAAAGTAACCTGAGTGATTGTACGCAACATGGAAGTTCAATTTATGATGCCAAAAAGATGTTATTAGTTTTGTTGGTAGGGTGTGGATGGGTTGGGGGAGGGTGGTTTACTTATAGCTCGATTTGTTCATTACACTATATGTTTGCCTGACCAGTTCTTTTTGCTGACCTTATTTCGGGTGTATTTTGATTCGTTCTAGTTTGCTACAGATTATGTATACCCAGCGTGTGAATAAGTTATATACTTGCGTGGCATCGTCTAGAGATTTGGATTGCCTTCTGTTCTTTGCATTATATAGTCCTCCCTGGCCATTTTCGTATTGCATCTGCAGTTATGCAATATTTATGTGCTCACGGGCAGTATCAGTTGTCAGTTATCTTTTTGTGCTTTGTTAAGTGACTGTTACGTGATCAGTAATGTTGGCATTGTTTGGACAGGCCAGTCGTGGCGTTGATATCCATCACTGAGTAAATATTATGGAATTTTACTGTTGTTTGCTAGTTTCTTGGGAGCTTAGCTCAATGTGATAACCTTCTTTTTCGAGGTTCAAAATGCGTGTCCTTGATTTCAGTATACTGAAACTTCTGGAAGACAATTGCGGTCATTGCCCTGATTTTAGCACACGGCATTTTTCTCATGCAAAACTAGATTGGTTCAAAAGAGAAGGTAGATTTTTATTGTGGAGGAAGTTGAAAGAGATTCAAGTTTGTCGTAGGGAGTGCAAAAGATTGTTGTGCATGATCGTTGGTGGGTTGGCATTATTCCTAATGTTGAAATTGAGATAACCCACCAAAATTCGTTGACCAACAGTCAACCGAGAACCATATCGTTACAGCCGCCGTAGCCCGTTACCATTACTCCTGACGGAGTCAGCCGTAGGCCAGCTTCCATGGACCGCGCCGCGCTCCGCATGCTGTGCTCGCCACAGTTCTGGCGCATGGCCGTCCTGTGGGCCATCTCCCTCCTCTACTCCTACCTCCTCCTCTTCCGCGGCGGCCGGATCACGGTCCCTCCCCGCCGGAGACAGATACCCGGCGGCGCTGGCCGCCGTCCCATCTGCGTTGTCACCGGGGTACGTACGCGTCCTAGAACCGCGTTTTTCTGCATACATGTCAGTTGGGTAATGACGTCTCCCGCTGTGGCGGTTTCAGGCGACCTCGGGGCTGGGCAAGGCTGCGGCGGCGGCGCTGGCGCGGGAAGGCTACCACGTCGTTCTTGGTAAGCTGCATGCCTCCTTCCCGCTTTGCTGCTTGCCTGGACATACCATCGAACAGGTCCGCTGCGTGCGTGCGTGCTTGTAGTGGCGCTGGCCCGATGCCGTGTGATAAATCTGTGAAAATGGCTGTGGTACCTACTGTTTTTTATCGTTGCATACTGCAATTTTGTTATCGCCATTGGATTTGCTATTTTAATTTTTGTTCTTGTCGGATTTATTTATCGCTGACGACTTGGTATCGATGTGCTAAACTGGTATGCAATTTGTGTCAGCTGGACGTTCCACGTGCTTATTATCTGAGGTACGACATATGAAGCTTGTGCTACATTTATGGTTGTATGCTACTACACTGTTATTTCCCGTTCTCATCATTATCGTGGTCTGTTGAACAGACAATTGAAGAAATCCAGAGGCAACAACCAGATGCCTATCTTGAAGCATTTCAACTGGACTTAGCGTCCTACAAATCGATAAAGAAATTTGAGACTTCGCTAAAGCAATGGCTTCTAGAGAGAGATTCGGATCCTACTATTCAGCTTTTGATAAATAATGCTGGCATGTTAGCACAATCACATCGGGTTACGGAGGACGGGCTTGATGAGTAGGTGCTTCCCTTCAAAGTATTATTGCACAGAAACATACTAGTTGTGTTTCCAATATATGTTACTTTCATTGTTCTAGTGTTAAATTTCTGTTCTCCTTTTAATCCTTAACTAAAACTTTACTAGGTTCAAATTTCTTGATACAGACAAACTACATTTCATTGTTTTAGCATCAAAGTTCTATTCTCCTTTTAATCCTTAACTAAACTTTACTAGGGTCGAATTTCAGAATGATACAGACAAACTACATTGGTCCATTTATTCTGACCAACATTCTTTTACCGCTGCTGAAGAGCAGTCTGGTACCTTCTCGAGTGGTTAATGTAACATCTTTCACGCACAGATGTGGTAAGTGTATCATAAGAGTTTTACTGTTTTATAATCATCTAATTTTATAAACTTTTCTGAACCTATGTTGAACAAATTGTAGCAATTGCCATTAACTTGAATATTTCCTTTGTACATATTTGTTCATCTATGTTTTTTTTTCTATTCACCTCTTTTGCCTTTTGGTACTGAATGGGTAGTTGTGGGTCAAGCCTCGCTTTGCTCTACTAGCTTTATGGGATGGAGGAGGTTTTTTGTTCATTTTAATATTTCAGGGAGTTTGGGCCAATCCATTGACCCAAAACATTGGAAACTTGCATCCCTACCACTAGTTTCCTGCCTGCTTTGAAACCTTTTGTACTTGTTTGCATTTCAGTAGATCATACTCTAGTATGGTACCAATATGCCTGACTACCTGTTTCCATTTCTTGCTGTGTAAGAACCAGAAATGTAATTGATAACATGTGGACTTTTTTACATATTCAGTCTCACGTTTTGATATGTCTGAGAATGCATTGAGAGGAATGAAGCTTGGCCATTGCTCAATGGGGAAAAGTTACCCCTTAGCTTCGACGTATGAGTATACCAAGTGTATGTCTGTTGGCTTACCTTTTACTTATATTCTCGTATAATCCTGTGCTGATTCTTTTTATTCATCTTATTGCAGTTTGTTTACTGCTATTATCATATGAGCTTCATCGGCAACTACACATACATTATGCTGTGTCTGTCATGTATGCACTTTTCAGTCCATTCTATGTTTTTTTTCTCCAATTTAGTAAACTCACACCCTTGCCTTGTAAGCAATACGGGCTTGTTTTATTTGATGTCCCTTAAAGTCCTCTGTGCCATTTTTGTGGTATTGGTACCAAGAGTGACAATGACACTCAAAAGTGGACTCTTTATGAGACTATGGAGCTGGACTAATGTAGTACTATAACACACTCCCTCCTTTTTTTTAACTGTTGTCACTAGGGCAACAATTGTCGTTCCAGAACAGATCTTTGGCCAATGGCCATAGAAAAAAAATTCTGCTGAGACATGTGATTAAGATTTTAAAAACTACTAACTGGAATAGAATTTTGAATTTTCAGTTTTCACTCTTTATATCAATACTATAATAAATCACGAAAGCTCATTCCACGTCTTTGGTGGTCAGCACATGCACTTTCATGATTACTGGTTTACTCCATATTTATTACTTTATATGTTTTCATCCATGCATTTGAGATTGACTATTCTGCTTGTTTCTCGTATCTAGGGCTGCTGATCCAGGTGTAGTGGAAACAAAGATAATGCGGGAGCTTCCTCCAATCCTCTCTTGGTTCGCGTTCTTTGTTCTGCGCTTCCTGAATCTCCTGCACAAACCTGACACCGGGGTTGGTGCTGTTCTTGATGCTGCCCTCGCACCACCAGTAAGCTTGATCATAAATCCTTCTGAAACCCTAGCTCAAGTCACTGTAAAATGATCCAGGAACGTCAGCTGGCGAGTCGTAGCTAATGGTAGCCTTTATGTGGTGCTTACTGTTTTCAGGAAGCATCTGGGAAGTATTTCTTTGGTGGGAAAGGAAGAACGATCAGATCGTCCCGGCTGTCGTACGAAACGGAATTAGGCAAGCTGCTGTGGGAAGAATCATCGGCACTATTCAAAGAGCTGTAGCTCAAAGAATGTGATTAAATTAGCCTATGTCTGTCAGCCATGGAAGGCCACTTCAAATACCCTCTCTCTCAATCTCTCTCTCTTTCTCTCTCTCGCTGTGCCCCATGCAGTCACATTTTGGACATTTTTTACTTGAGACCCACTGACTATCAAAATTTTGAGATACCCTTTTAGGAATACAAACTGCTCATGTTCTATCATTTACTCCTTTCCTATTAAATTATTACCATTTGAACAACAATTCTAATTAAAAAAGTGAACTAAACTTAAAAACGGAGCTGGTAAGTTTTTAACACCGTCACCATTCTTGGATTCTTATCGCCTTTGGGCTCATCGCGTTGGTGCAATAAATTTACGTCGTCTCCTTTGTAATCCATTCCGAAGGAACCAACAATTGGTCTGGTAGCTTTCTATGAATCCAAACAGGCCCTTAATAGGTTTTTAATGCAGTGCCCTTCGTGGGTTCCAGCGGCAAACTTAGCGGGCAGAGCATAAAATGAAGTCATGTCACCAATCAATCCAAACATGATTTCCCAATTTATTTTTTCAAAACAGATTACTCCTCTTCCATTCCAACGAAACGGAAGTCCACAAAGTTGAAACAAAAATAAAGACCTTGTGGGAATGATTTTCCAAATTATGGATAAAGGGAACGATCATTTTTCAGATACCTACTGCAAAAAGGTTTTATTCCTGACAGCAATGTACGATCATACTTTAAAAGTTCACAGGATATATCAGTGGCAGTTTATATAACTAAGGAAGTCACAACCAAAAGAAACTGTATTTTCTTCCCTGAGTCCGGCAGTATCAAACTAACAGAAAGGAAACGAACGATTTTTCAAAGTCTTGCACGTCTCAAAGGCAGACCACGCACTCTGGTTTTTCCTCATCTGCAAAATTGGTCTTCCGTCTTCATATCATTTTCAGGGGTGCAGCAGCCAGCACACGAACCTTCACACCTGTTCAGTTGCTGGCACTTGCTGGAAGGTAGTACTGGTAGTAGCCTAGAACTGCAAGAAGAGCGACCAAAGCAGCTGCTACTGCTGCGGCAGGGCCAGCCCAAGACCAGTAGGACTGGGCTTTCTTCCGCTTCAGGATTGCCTTCGGTAATGGGGCCTTGGTCCTGGTCACACTTCTGTTCCGGGCATTATCCTTCTGTTCTTTCTTCACTGTGGTGGAAGCTGGGGCTACTTCAACCTCAGCTTGGGCTTCGACAGCTTCATCAGACTTAGCATCTGATTCAGAGGGCTCATCAATATCAGCTGCTCCAGCCTTCTTCTTAGCTTTCTTCTCTTCTTTCTGAAAGAATGCCATGATTACATTCTTAGTTTGATCACGTGTGACAGAGAAACAGGATGGGGGAGGGATGTGGTACCTTAAGCTTCTTCTCAGCTTCCTTCTGTGCTCTAGCTGCTGCCTTCGCAGCTTGCTTCTCAGCCTGCTTCTTCTTCCTTTCCAAAGCTTGCTTATTCTTCTCTATCTCCTCCTGTCTCTTTATCTCTTTCAACTTTGCTGTGTCAACCTCTTTAGGCTTCGGCTTCTCCTTAGGAGGCTCAGGCTCATATTCATCATCAGCATCCAGAGCAGCTTTTGCCTTATGCGACTTAACAGGGCCTTTTGGCCGGACTTCAACCTTGTGAGCCTCATCTGCTTGAGGAGCAGGTGCTTCCTTGGCTTGTTTTACAGGCAACTTTACTGGGATAGGCTCCAGTTCAACAGGTGGAGCTGGCACCTGTGACTCAATAAATATAGGCTTCTCATCAGGATTCCTCATCCGGCCATCTCGACTCAGGAGTCGGCTGTTGAGGGACGTGAGGATCCTCTTCTCATAATCCTCTCTAAAGGCTTTGCTCTCACACCATTGGGTCATGAACTTGTCGACCTAAAAGAAGCAACAAACTTTCAGTATAGAGAGCATCAAAAGACCAAGCCACAAGAATATATTGATATTTGTAGAAGCACACCTCAGTCTTGTGGAGCTCCTGCAGTTCTGTTAACATACTTCTTGAAGAGTAATCCCGAGCTTTGTTCAAAACTGTTCGATTTTGATGGAAGTTCGCGTTCTGGATAAAGTGCAGAAGAGTATCAATGCAAAGACCAGTAATGCTCATAATTCAGTGATAGATAACTATATAGGGATGTTATATAATGTACCATTTCCTTTTTCTTTTGGAAAGAACAACGATGGACAAAAAATCCCAATTAAAAGGTTAAGCACAGAGTTCATGTGCAGCATAAAAATTGAGAGAACATATGCAACATTACAAACATATTTATGAAAGAGAACGGTAACATAGAACAATTATCTAATTCTAGGGAATTCGCTCTTTGACAAACAGTTTCCAGACTATAGAGAAAGCTAAAAACCAACATTCTGACCCGTAGGCATGCTGGGAAGCAAACAGCAACAAAGACAAAAACAAAAGCAGACAGCACACGCACAAACATTCATGAAGCAATAAGACGAAGGAAAGCTGAACAGAAGAAACAGGGTGTATCCTAATGTAGCCTGCATCGTTTGTTTTCTTTTGCTAGTTTCATTTCTTGTGGGTCTCATTGCTAGCCTACACCAATTTGTTGTTACGATTTTTGATATGTTAACTTACTTTTGCATCACGTGCGTGTCTTAATTCAAGCAATGCTTCGTACGCCTTATCTTTTCTGGCAGTGGCCGCAACTATATCTTCTTGAAGCGAAGCAATCTCAGCATCTACAACCTTTAGCTCATCCTCCAGGACCTTTATCTTATCTCTGACAGCCTGTCGCTCCTTCTTTACCCCATCCAGGCCCTCCCCAATGATCTGAAAGTTGACCGTCAGCACTTTCTTTTTCTCCAGGAAATACATGTAAAACAAGACATGAAGCTGCAGTACAATATACTTACTTTGACCTGGCCCTGTATGGCTTCTTTTTCAACCACTGTTTCTTGCATTTTAGCTCGGTTAGCAGCATTCAAAGCAACTTTCGATCTGGTTTTCTCAAGCTCTTTAATTTCTTTTACCAGACGTTTTTCCTCAGCTAAAGGTATGCTTTCATGAACTATGCGGTCATTCAGCATCTTGATCTATGGAGAAGAATTTGGAGGAAAAAATTTACAATTAAACATTGCATTGCATTGTATACATGTAAAAGATGAGTTTCAAAAGGACTGAGGCATACCGTTTGCTCAAGCTCTTCGATAGAAGAGCATAAACCTGCACTCTGTGCCCGCATGACATTGTTTTCATCACGAAACTTGCCCAGACTATTTCGAAGAGGCTCCATCTCCTTAATCTTCTCATTCACAACTCCATTATATTGTTTGTTCTCAGCACTCAATGGCTTCAGCTCTGAGATAATACTGGCTCGTTCCGCCTGCATAGAAGGAACACAGTGAATAGACACCCCTTTGACTATGGTTTATGCACTTCAACTTCCTACTTGGCAACTACAATTAAGAACACATTTAGGCAATTAAAAGAGCAAATATCCATTTGAACAAGTCACATGAAACATCTTGCTCTTGCACTGATGCATCAGAAATAAAGATCTTATTTCCACAAGGACCTATAAGACCAGTACCTTTTTGGCTTTCACAGCCTCAACAAGTTTGGAACGAGCCTGAATCTTCTTCTGGAATTCTTTGTCAGCCTGCTCAAGTTTTGCCCTAATCTTGGGATCCTCATATGCGCGGACCTTGATAAAGTAAAAAGCATGAGTTTGCTTAGGTTCAGGCCACTCATCCTTCGCATCCTTTGGAGGTGCCAGATTATTTGTAGCTCCATTTGTATCTGAACCAAAAACAGCAGCCTCCTCACGTTCTTTTGCCGTTTCTTTACTCTCCTTCTCTTGGAATAGGCTTACTTCTCCATCAGATACTTTGACCTGTGCTGCTGACGCTTCAGCTCCAACGACCTCCATTCCCATGTCCCTACAGAAACAGTACAGAAAGCTATTAATGGAAGAAGTTACAATGATGGCATGATGCAGAAGTGTGAAACCAAAACTGTCAGGGGACAGGTTATAATGACACAGAACCGTTTATGGAACTGGTTACATGGTTTTAAATACAGCTAATGTCTCTCGGTGGCAAAATAAATAAATCTTGACTTAATTACAAACAAGTGTGAAAGCAAGTAAAAAATGGCAGCTGGAAATGGACTAACATCATATAGTAACTCATGTTTCTAGTTAACCAAGCCTACATCTCTCTTCTCAAAAGGGGATGAGTAAACTAAGCTCAAGTATGCATCAGGCTTTTAGACACTGTAGATTGCATTTGTGGTGCATTTCAATGTTGATGACATGTTCGACCCAGTCTTGGCCACAGAATGCTTATTCTAGATCCCACAGGATCCAGTGAAGACAAATCTCAATAACAAAATATGTGTAGCCAGAAAGGTGGACTTCCACCATAAATGCGTAAAACTAACTAGAGCAATTGCGAATTTATAGGATACGAACAAGTCAATGTAGTACTGAATTGGAACCAAAGGCAACCAATATGAAGTAAAGAGGAACATTATAATAGCAACATCCTTGCAGAAACATCATTTTCACAAGACATATTTATCACATCCACAAGACAAAATAAAATCAGAATAATATAAAACAAATGTTCACAAAAATGTTAAAGTCAATTAATGTGAGCCACAAAGGCATATCGATTGCACTAGCCAAGGGGGAAATTAGTATAAATCTAAAGAACTATCCACACTGACTCTGATTCTAGCAGCTCTAAATTGAAACTGACGTTAACTTACACCATCTATCTGAGAGGAATTCTAAACAAGCCTGCACAGTAAAGAAATGAGAACTACCAGCACCTTCAAACCTAGTATTCTGATTAACCTAAGTATGAATGAGCGAATTATTGCAGCCGTAACCCACACTTTTTGTAAACTCTGTAAGCTCAGACGCGTGGATAAGAAAGGTAGCATAGTTTGCGACTGCGCTATGGTTCACTTGTCTATTTCTACTTTCTGCTTCCAAAAGGAGAAAGAAAACAAGACAAAAGAGCAAAGGCACACATAGCTTATGAAATTTTGGTGCTGGGTCCAGTTTCCAGATAGCCATACACATATACAGATTGGAGGAGGCTTGAAACCTCACCAACCCAGAGCTCACTCGATGAGTTGTACACCAAAACAGCACTCATGGCATATCAAAGCGGATATTCACATGCCACCTACCTATGACGGGCTAGATGGGAATCCGAAATGGTATGTTCCGTTTTCGGGCAAAGTTTCTCAATACGGATAAGGGGCACGCTACTGCTCTCTTTGCAAAAGTGCTGCTAGGATCATCAATTGGTCATGCAATAATAGAAACACTAGAAGCCTATAGAGTGCAAATGGCCAGAAAGCGACCCCAACGTGTGCACTGAATCTAGTTGCAGAAAAATCAGTGATCCCGATCTGGAAAGCGTGAAGGACTCGATTAGTTGCAATTGGTCAAAAGCCGAGACAGTCATCAGTAGCAATTGAACGCCAGTAGAGCCCAACTGCAAAAACCTACAAACCCAAAGACGCGACTGCAGATTCGACTCGACACACGAACTGGACAAAATGTTTACTGAGAACAGAGATACTATAAATCTCCCGTTCAAAAAAGGAAAAATAATCTACTAATAGCACCAGTCAGACTACTCGCGCGGGACGGGACGGCATACTCTGCACTCCATCACCGCGCGCGGGATCCGATTGATCGCCCAGCACCTCAGCCGTCTGAACACAGAGAACCAGACTCGGGCGTGATTCACGAGGCACCGCCGCAGATCACAAACTCGCTAGCCCCGCGCAATCCGGCCAACGCGCAGCATCTCTGGTCCAGACTGCTCGCCGATCCAGATCTACCTTGCCCATTTTTTCCGCCGCAAACCGATCACCGCCGAATACACATCAGATGGTGCAAGCAAACGAAGGAAAAAAAACAAATCATCGCCACCCCAACCCCGAACCGAACCAAGCCAAATCACTGGACACCGAAACACGGTCGCGTCCCGCCAGCCCGGCTCGCCCCGGATCGGAGCAGCTCAGAGACGGCGCGCCCGCGGGACCAAATCTGAGTTCATGGAAGGAAGGGAAAAGTACGGGAACCGGACGGCTCACTCACCAGGCGACGGCGGAGCGGTGGCGGGGCGGAGCGGTGAGAGTCCGCGGCGCTCTGCTCCGATCTGGCGGCCCGGTTCCCAAATCTGGAAATCCGTTGATTTGGGGGACGAGGGAGGGAGGGGGTTTGGGCTGTGTGCCAGACTAGAACCGAAAGAAAAAGAGCTCAAGAAAAGAGTTATATATACGACCAAGATTTTTTTTCTCTCTCTTTTGAGGGACTCTCTCTCTTCTGGTTTTGTTTTATCTCGTGGTTGCTATCCGCAGGAAATTACTCTACTACCGGATCGTTTCTTCTTCGGACACCCACATGCGCAGTCGTCCCCCTGCCGGTTCAGCCACGAAGGGAAAATAGGGAACCAAGGTGGGTTCAGATGTCAGTGACACAGCGGACCGCTATCACTGAATGAGAGTGAAGCTCCCAATTCGTAAAACACAAAATATAGTAGTACAAAAAATGCGGAGTGCAACAAAATTCTCTGCGCGACCATGTCAAGAATATTAAAAATCTCCACATGATGGCATGAATTTTGCAGGCAACCATGGTAATATGGCACAACAATTTTTTGCATAAAAGATATAGCAACAAATAAATGAACCTTGGGAACACGAATCCACATTTTCGATAATTACAAACGAATGAATTGTCCTATCTAATATCATCCAAATACAGGTTTTTGAGAAAAAGGAAAATAGTTTCTTCAGTTGAGCTGGGCGCTGCTGAATGATACAGAGGTTTTTCCACCGTAATGGACCTGTTACCGTGAGGTGGGCCGTAATATAGTTACGACGTCCCATGTGGACCCGTCTCGATACGTGCATCAGAAGGCGGTACGTTTGGCGCCGGCGTCGGCGGAAAACGGGGTGCCGTTGCCGCCGCCACTGCCACTGCCACCTCCAGTCCTCCACCGCACCGCGCGAAGAAGTGAAGAGAAGGCGAAGAGAGCCGGAAGCGCCGCCGGCGCCGCTAGTCTCGGCTCCCATGGCGCGCCGTCGAGTGCTCCTCTTCCTCAAGCCCTTCGACGTCTACCCACCGCGCCCTTGCGCCGGGGCCTCGGCCTCCTCCCCATCCCTGACCTCCTCGCCGCAGCCGCGCGTGGCCAACCCGAAGGTCGCACCTTCCTCCTTTGTCTCTCTCTCATATTCGTGCACGGTTGGACATCGCTTTTGGGGGGGAAGCTGGACCGGGGTTCCAGTTCCATGATGCTTCGGTGTTCTGACGGTAAGGTGTATGTGTTCCTGGCTTGCACAAACGAACGCAATCCCAGTGGTGACCATTTGACGAGGGCGCCGTTTCCGTTTTTCCGTCCAGTTCCATTGGGCTGGAATGCTCGTGCAGATGTTAGTGAAGTTCAGGTGTTTGTTGAAATGCCTATGTGGATCTCAAAACGCCTCAAGACGTCCATAACTTGTCAAATGGTTGAGATTTTTGGATACCTGAGTCGTTTGACAGGTGTAATGAATAAGATCTAACCCTTCTGCCTTGTTTGATGCCTGAGTCTAACATGGTGTTCGCATGTATAAGTTCCAGTTGGACAATAGCTCACGCACTCCTGATTATGAAGGCTATGCTTGGACAGCCCAGCTCTCTAGTGTAACTTAAGTGCAGTTTATTTTTCTGATTCATCTGCAATATTCTGGATGCTTTCTGATACAATGTAAGGTTTTCTGGTTCTTATTTATAGGGTTTGTCCTTGCAGGTCTTAAGTTATCTGGATGATAGGTGCAGGGTTCACAAGGACACGATTAATCTTTGCAAAGGCGTACTGGAACGCAAGTCCCTTGAATGGATTTCTGTGCAGAGAACTCAGTTGACTCAGCCAATACGTGATGTAGATCTTGTGATTGCTGTTGGTGGCGATGGCACTCTTCTACGAGCTAGCCATTTTTTGGACAGCTCAGCTCCTATTTTAGGTGTTAACTCGGATCCTACTTGTTTGAAAGAGGTCAGTTATTAATTTCTCGACTCAGAATAATTGTCACTCGAAACAGTTTAAACCAATGTAATCATGCCTGATCATTGTATATCCCTTGTGCAGGTAGATGAGCTAACTAACGAATTTGATGCAAGAAGAAGCACAGGGTATCTTTGTGCAGCTACTGCAGATACCTTTGAACAGGTTATTTCTGCAAAATGTTGGAACTTAAGATTATCCTACTTATGAAATTTTATTTGACTAACTGAACTTGACATATTCTCAGATACTTGATGCCACCCTCGATGGCAGTAGTTGTGCTGTGGGACTTTCAAGGATATCGGTGAAATTGAATGGAAATCAACTGCCAACTTATGCTTTGAATGATATTTTGGTGTCACACCCCTGTCCAGCAAGTGTATCACGTTTCTCATTTAGGTATTTTCTTTAGCTTTCTGTCAAATGAAAATTTGTTTTGAATGTGGTCGATTCTCATTAGTATTATCATATCAGGAAAAGAAGCAACACAGGCGAGGTATCACATCTAGTTCATTGCAGATCAAGTGGTCTACGGGTCTCAACAGCTGCTGGATCAACTGCTGCTATGCTATCAGCTGGAGGATTTGTGATGCCAATATCAAGCCGTGAGCTCCAGTACATGGTAAGGGAGCCCATTTCCCCAACAGATGCCGACAAACCACTTCTGCATGGTTTGGTCAAGCAAGGTCAACAAATGCTGATTGATTGGTACAACCAAGAAGGTGCTGTCTATATTGATGGTTCACATGTTGTGTATTCAATTCAGCATGGAGATGCTCTTGAGATCTCCTCAGATGCTCCAACCTTAAACGTTATTTTGCCAGAATCTGCAAAATAAAGCATCTTTATAGTCCAATTACAAATAAGATGATGCTTGCTGATCTGATATGATTTTCAGCTTAGCTGAGTTCTAGGTACTTAATATCAGAACATATTCTATATAGTACAGTAGAGATTAATATGTAAGTTCTTCTATTGCCAACAAAAGCAAGTGCAAAACTAGAGTTCAGACATCACAAGGAGAAGAGTCCACATTTCTTATATCTCCTAATTATCGGGCTCAAATGCTCACGACTTGCTAGGATTATACATTTACACTACTTGGTCTTTACACTCCACTGTTGATACGGACATGCTGATCTTTTCCTAGCAGTTACATATATTTCAGCTCGAGGCTCAAAGTTATGAGTTCTGACACATACACTTAATTCATGGAGCACATATACTACATTTTAACTCACCAAAGGTCTCAAGCTACTGTCATATCTACAACGGATGGTTCACTGGTGATGTTGCTTGAAAATTCTGCTGTCAAGCTCTGGCTCTCACTCTCACATGGGTTCTGCCAGAAGTTCCTGCATAAGCCACTTGAGCTCAGGCTACTTTCAGCCAGGGCGAGGTCTGACAGCAACGGCTGAAGAGGGGTGTTTCCCTCAAGCAGGCTAACAACTTTGGACATCTTTGGTCTGAGTGTAGGTGCCGCAGTGGTACATATCAGGGCGACGTTCAGCATGAGGAACGCCTCTTCTCTTGAGTAATTGGATCCCAGATCTGGATCTACCAGTTCCAAGAGAGTTCCTCTCTTGTGTAGAACGCAAGCCTGGAACAAGTTTGAGAGATGCAATTAGCTTACTACTCTCAAGGTATGTAGAGAATAAAATGAGAACTGGTAGAGTTTGATTTTTTTATTCAATATACTCCACTTTCCTTTTTTTTCTAAGAAAAAAATCCCTGAAGTAAAAATCAGAAAACAAACTTGATGCTGAGTGAGATTTTACAAACTCATTTTCCTTGTAAGGACCACAATTACCAGAACTATATTGTAGAAAATGGATAGGCAGATATTTGTGCATGTCTAGGAAAAGTTAAGTCAGTAAGGAAGGACACAAGAGACCTGCTAATGCTAATGTTTAAACAATAGTGTTGTCTTATATGTGCGTTCACTGCTAGTCTCATGAAACATCCTAGTGGGAAGTAAAACTTTATCCAAATTACAATTTACAGACTTGAAGATTTAGGAGTTACCCAGTCAAGAAGATAAACGAAATCTTCCTTTGGCCTATAGTTTGTATTGCTTTTTCCACTGACGATTTCCAAAGCAACGACCCCAAAACTATACACATCAGCTTTATCTGTTAAATAACCACGCATAGCATACTCAGGAGCCATGTATCCGCTGCATGAATACAAAATGATGAAATCAGATCCAAGTTGTGCAATCCAATGGACTTGGAAAATTTGCAGAAAAGTAATATCGGTCAAACATTATTCAAACAAGAACTGCTTTACAGTAATTTGCCTTAAGTGTGTTTTGGTGCTTATTGTTACCATTTCTTCTAACTAATAAATCTGTTTAGTTGTAGCCTTGTACTTGTACTCCCTCTGTTTTATTTAATTGATGGTCTTAGAACAGCTTTGTTATCTCAAAAAATAAACTAAGATTGTTGTCTCATGTCATCATTTAAAACCAGAGGGAGTATGGAAATGGAATGTGCAGATGGAATTCTATGTATCATGCAATCAAGGTTATGGATTGGAAAACTTACATAGTTCCAGCTACTCTTGTGCTTATGTGAGTGTGATCATCTTCATTAAGTTTTGCTAGCCCAAAATCTGAGATCTTAGCGTTCAGATCCTTGTCAAGCAGTATATTGCTGGCCTTGATATCTCGGTGCACAATACGTATTGCAGACTCCTCGTGTAAATATGCTAGACCTCTTGCTATCCCGAGGCAGATGTTACGTCTTGTTGCCCAGTCCAAGCTCATTCGATGTTGTTCAACTGGACCTATAGTAGGAACAGTTCACAGAACTTCTTTCATGAGTTCTAACATGCAATATAAGTTTAAGTTGTGAATCAGAAAATAAACTAAGATTACCGAAAAGAGCAAGAGCAAGGCAATTGTTTTCCATATACTCATATACTAGCAACAGCTGGTTTCCTTCTGTACAGCAGCCATAAAGTCTGACAAGGTTAGGATGCTGGAGTGCAGATATCATGCCTATCTCATTCACGAATTCCCGATTCCCTTGTTTAGACCTTGATGATAACTGCTTGACGGCAATGACAGTTCCATCGGACAATAAACCCTGCCAGCAAAGGCAATGTCCTGTTGTAAGTCGTAATTAGAAGTATTATAATTTATGCCTCATGCACTAGAAGCAATGTCTAACCTTGTAAACTGATCCAAAACCACCTTCACCGATCTTGTTAGCCGGATCAAAGTTTGTAGTAGCTGCTTTAATTTGTCTCAAGGTGAAGGAGCCAATTTGCAAATCAAGGGCTCTGAGATCTGCAAATATGTTTTATGTCATCAGTGAAGTATACAACATAGTTACCAAACTTATTAAAAAAAAAAGTTACCAAATATTTCTTATATCTCCATGAGCAGGTGAAAGGTTACACTCTTCTGACTTAACCGTTCATTATTTCTGAGGAAAACATGTGTATCACTATATTGTCTTTTACAGTTTTCTCGAATATTCTATTGCAGTTTTACTTTTTCTGTTGTTGCATTCAACTCTTTTAACCTATCTTTCTCTGTGTCCTTCCATTTATTAGTTTTTGTTTTCATCTCTTATCTGCCCCGACTTGCTTGGCACTAAAAGGCCTTGTTGCTGTTGTTTGGACTCCAAACAGTAATCTTATTTTGCAGTTAACCAAAGTGAAAAATAGTTATGGAAAAACTTAAGTAATGTGAGTAAGAAAATTAAAATGGCACCTTTATACATTGAGCTTTTTCGCCGCTGCTTAATCCAACAAATGCCAATAATCAGAGCAATGAATATTCCAGTAATTGGGACTCCAATCATGAATATTTCAGGTATGGATGACCTTCGAGTCTTCTTGCTACTGCCAGTTTGTGGAGGTTCAACAGCCAATGGAACTTGAAAGTCTGAAATGAACAAACATAAATATTTCCCCCACCAGATGAGTAACGAAAGCATCAGTTTTGTTTTGGAACTAATTCTCGTTCTGTGAGGGGATATCTTGTGTGATAATAATTTCTTTTTTTAGAAGTGTGTGATAATAGTTTCTTAAATGAACTATGAATGACTATTGGAGAGTTAAAAAGGACACACTTGGAGTTACTGATATTGCAGATATTAGAGGGCCGTAAAATCCTCTTTCTGGAATGCCAGTTGTCCCTCGTCCTGCCCAATAGAACTGAATGTCTAGTGTATGATTTTTGACGTAGGTTTGAAAAATCTTGATAATTGGCTTTCTGGTGCCACTAGCAGATTTTTTGATATCAAAATCCTCAAGGACCATTTTTCCCTGGGATAAGAGAAATCTGTTGTTATTGTCAACAGCTAACAAAGGCAAAACTTCTATTTCGTAGGAACATATCTAATAATTTTATCATACCTGTATGAGCACATTAAATCTTCTTTTGCCAAGGCTATAATATGTGCTGTCATTTGTGAATACGATTTCAGCAAAGTGGAGCTTAACTGTGTAACTCCCACTGAACATACAAAGCCCATAGTATGTAAGGGAAAGAGGAGAAAGACGAGCTTTGGCATACAACTCTGAGTTGGGCATGTTCGGATTTGATGCACTTGCTGCAATGTAGTTATCATCATTGATGTTGTTGTCCATGAAGTTCCCCGTGCTGCTGAATGCCCAGTTTGAGCCTGGGCTTACATACAGCTCTGAAGCTCCTTTTGGTGTCATGTCAGCTTCATATTTGTGTCCATTAATAGTTACTTCTTTGTCACCACAATTGATATGCAAGGAAGATTGATCTACAAAAAAAATGTGTAAGCAAAAGTTACATGCAGTTTCAATGTTTAATAAGAAGAAACTAACTGCAAAGTTGATTTTCTTTTACTTTAAGAACCAATAATGCACATTTGTGCAGGAACTAGTTACCAAATGCCAGTTAGTGATCTTGTTGCTGTGTTCATTTTGAGACCAACGTTTTGATTCTAGTATCCAGAAAACAATAGTATTTGGTGTTGAGGGAACAAGCAACAGCAATTTGTAACTTCTCCAACCGTATTATTAACACTACCCGAGTTTATCACAGTTATCCGAATCCATGTGAGATGTGTACTGACAAACCATTTGTTCTTTGTTCGGTAATTCCTCTACAATTATGCATTATTATAGCAATTGTTTAGAACTGATTTCAATGCAGCACTAAACATCAACTTACATTTTCCATTGGAAGCAACACATGGGAAATTCCTCTTCAAGCATGGTGGAACACTATTTCTGCCAAGTTCCAACAAGATAGAAGTACCCACAGTTAAAAGATTTACTGTCTCTAAATAAGTCCAACGTTTCTTATAATCTCTTAAAGAAACATATGAAACACCCTTACGAACTGCTCATGTCAGGTGAATAGCTCTCTGCCAGATTGCTGCAATTGAAGGATTCAGGAGACGGATTATGTATTTGTGAAGAGCAAGAAGACTGGAAAACATGTTAAAGCTTTCTTACATGCTCCCTTGAAGGCATTGGGTTGGACTGGAACTCCCCGATGTGAAATTGTTAACAGATATGTCCCTGCATTGAATCATTTTATTTACTCTTTATTACTAATTGAAAGTTTTCCTGCGTATACAAGAAACGACGTGAATTTTAACTTGTTAACAATAAATATAATGTTAAAAACTCTTTGCTTCATGACTATATGGAATTATGGTTGTAGTGCAATGTCCCTATGCATCAAACAAAGTTAAACAAGAGTGGATCCAGAAAGAAACTCAACTAATTTTAAGCTTTTCCAATATCATAAACATCACAGATGCAATCATGTACTAAACAAAGAATTAATTGTTTTTTACAATCATATATAAATGGGAATGGGCAATTCGATGTTGTACCAACAGACCAATATCATGGCATGTTGAAGTGCATTTTATGGCATATCTTCCATCTATATCTGTACTTATCATCAGCATTTAAAAATGATACAGCAGTGCTGCCTCCTAGCATGTGGAGATAGACAATAACTTACACAATTTTATTTCTCTTCAATAACCATCCTGGTATATTTCCAGAGAGTGAATTTCCAGTTAGAAATCTGCGGTAAAACTTTAGTTTAAGCACACTCATGTGAGGATAGTGATAAAATTTCATGTTAGTTTCAGTTCTGCAGAATGCCAAAACTTACATGAAATCCACCCCTTGCATACTAGCAAAAGAAGCTGGTATTTCTTCACTCAACTTATTAAAACTTACATCCCTGCATAAACAATGTTTCAAAATAACAGATGTAAATAACAAAAGCGTTTAGTGCTTCCATATTTTGTAATTTACATTATCATTCATGTGTGCAGTCCTGATAGAACTTTTTGAGCAACCTAGGAATTAGGTGGCATTGTAGATAGAAGAAACAGACACCCGAACTGAATACGTGTCCAGAAAGACCCAAACTTTGTCGTGGAATTTACAGGACACCACAAGAAAATTTCATTGCGAAGAATCTAAGAACTGATGTGAAGTATCGTACTATTTGCAATAATTAAATCAAGAAAATTGTCACGATGAACTTACAGGTGTTTAAGATTTGCCAGTGCCCCAATGTAAGAAGGAATGCTTCCATTGATGGAACAGTTCCTAAGTATTCTACATTTGAACAATGTTGTATGAAGACCTGCTCTTAGCAAGCTTGAAAGTTTTAGAAAGCAACGAGCTTACATTGTTTTCATGTTACGCATTCCACTTAAATTAGGGAAAAATGATCCACTGCCCCTCAAATCAGTAATCCTCCTACACCCAAAGGAGCCATGTATCATTAATCAAATGTGTTTATAGTAAAGAAAAATGAAAACCACAAACTTGTGTGCTGGCATACAGATCAGAAAGGTTTGCCAGCTTCGATAGGCTCGAGGGAATAGGCCCTTCCAACAAAGATCCTTCCATTTGCCTGCTCCAAGAGGAGTTACATTAAATAACAAAGATAATTACTGCCCATGTACCTCCGATATTTCCGTGGTAAATAACTAATATGTTTTACGCTAATTGTGACTCACAATTTCACAAGTTTTGATAACTTTCCCCAAAAATCTGGCAGTCTTCCGGATAAGTTGTTGCCAGAAACCCTCCTGTTTTCCACTTTCAATAGTTATAAACATTACCAGAAGAGTCTGCAAAATGAAACAGAGCAGGGAAAGGAAACATGAAGGTATCCTTACAAATCGGTTAAGTTGGTCAATAAGGACAGAGCAGCTGGAAAGGGTCCAGTGAACTCATTAGTAGACAATATTCTGCATTTCAGGGTCAGTAGGTAAATATAATCAGGAATTACTTGGCCAGTCTCCACCAGCAATGATATCTTGTTTTTGTGCAGTGCAGCATAAACCAAGACACTTACAGCTTCTCCATGTGAGTAAGGTGTCCAATTTCAGAAGGAATTGGCCCATGGAAGTTGTTCGCTTCAATGCTCCTGTAGATAATTTGTGCGTCATAATTTATACTAATAAACAGAAATTCTTTTCACCAAACTTCCTACTTACAGGTTAGTCAGGGTTGTGATGTTGGTAAGAACCACGGGGAAAGGCCCTGACAGTCTGTTTGCCATCAGTGACCTGCATGATTTTGACGTCAACAGGTCAACATGTGCATAATTAATAACTTGCATATTGTTCTGCTCTATATTGCGCACGCTTGCTATCTTCAATGCAGATATGAGACATTCGAGTGAAGTTATTGTCGGCAATTATTGAATATGACATTGTATTTCAGTATTTATTTGCTGCAGTGTTAATTCTCTTAATGACAAACAATTGTGTTCTAAAATGCATTTCTAGTGTTTCTTTTAGCTCAAAATGTAGTTTTCTAGAATCATGTTTGGACTCATCCACATTTTGGGCTAACAGCTCGAATCATGAACGATTCGCACGACATTACACAATAAACAAATCACGTGCATTTTATATCGTTCCACAAGATTAGCATGCCGGGAAAACTGCATCATTGCTTATAGTACTTTTTTTTTTCTTGTGCCTAACATCTGAGCTGCTGAAAAAGTATGCACGAAGGATGACTAGTATTCGTGTTGGCCTTTTGATATAGGACAAAATCCTACCTACTAGTCCATTACAGGATAGAAACACGTGACTGGGAATAGTCTAATTTGTTGCTATGTTAGACTCTGTTTGCCGACAGCCTAGGCCTTGCTGACTGCTGAGACAAATGACAGCAGCTGCACATACTAGATTATATTTCAGAAAAAATCACACCTTTCCCTGAAACTCCATGACGCTCCACATGCTAGTAAAAGTAAGGTCACTCACAGTCCTTGGAAAAAAGTTCATGATTTTCTACTAGAGGTCAAGAACAATCCAATAGGGCAACTAGTAAGAGCAAGGTCACTCACAGTCCTTGTAACTTCATCCGAGCCCACTGGTAAGGCACTTCACCGTGAAACAAGCTCCTGCTCAGATCTCTGCAACATTTCTATTCCTATTAGAAAAATATTTATTTATGGGTTTCTCTCGAGAGTTAAGAATCTTATGGTTGTTCAGTTCTTTTTTACAGCTGGAGAAGGTTGGGGAAGTCAGCAAAATCCGGTGGGAGCTCGCCAGTGAAGTTCTGTCCCTTGAGGAATCTGCCAAGGAAGCAGCGCAACACCTATTAGAGCACAAAATGAACCAACATAGTACTAATCTTCTCCGGTACACATGATCCCTCGTTGCCTGATCATCAGAGGAGGCACTGTAATTTTATTTTATTTTATTTTTTAAAAAGAGATACTGCCACCACAATCTTGAAAAGAAAAAGGTCGATCCAAAGAGCGAGCACTCCATCTCCTACATTTGCGTGACATGGCATACGGTGTTGTTGGAGAAGGAGCAGTCACACTCGACGTCGCCGCCGGAGCCGCACGGACCGGCGGCGGCGGAGAAGTCCCAGTGCGACACGCCGAGCTTGGCCGCGATCCGGTGAAGAAGACGCGCTGCGGAAGAAGGTGCACAGCAGGTGTTAAAACAGCATTCGGGTTGAAGACGACGAAGCGAAGGTACGTTGAGCGTTTTGTTCCTGGTTCTAATAATTTTGCACTTTGGCAGCTCATGTTGGAATAATTCTGCCTTGGTTCGTGCCGAGGTCAGTACGCGTGCGTGCGCGTGTAGGAGTCTTCTATGGCGCGTGAGTTCGAGCTCGCGTTCGAGTCCATAGTTTGTGTTAGAGCCCGTCACATGTGTGACACATGCGTAGAGAGAGTCGGAGTCCAGGCAGTGTACGTGCACAACCTGAGTCTCATACGTGTGCATTTGAGTTCGAGTTTGTTAGAATCCAAGTCAGTTACGTTTTGGTAGTCAGGAATATAAAATCCCATGTAGGCGTGTGTGCGTCCTTGTCCCGAGTCATTGTAACCCAGAAAGAATAGTCAAGATACAGGCGTTTGGCGCCGCGGCGTTCGGCGCTGTTTGGCTATTACTTTCTTCTTGCTCCGTTCGTGCGTGAGTTAAGAGATTGTTTGAGCGATCGGGTGGGCTCGGTTCCAACAATTGGTATCAGAGCCTGTGTTCGAGCACGGGCATGGCTGGTGGTGACAAGAAAGGTCACGACAACAGCTCGCCGCGTATGGTCGTGGTGGAGCGCGTCACTGCCGTCACGAGCGAGGTGCCGAAACTGACGAAGATGAACTATCATGACTGGGCGCTTGAGATGCAGGTCCATCTCGAGGGCATGGAGTTGTGGGATGCTGTGGAGACCGGCATGGCCGATCGCGGCAAGGATCGGCGAGCGTTGGCCGTCATCTTGCGCGGTGTGCCGCAGGAGATGAAGTCCGGACTCGCCGCGAAGAAGAACGTAAAGGAGGCGTGGGCGGCCGTGAAGTCGTTGCGGATGGGTGATTCGCGCGCACAGGCGGCCAAGGCACAGCATCTCCTCAAGCAGTTCGAGAACGTGGCGTTCAAGGACGGCGAGACGATCGACGACTTCGCCATACGTCTTGGGTCTCTCGCCGCGGAGCTGCGCGTACTGGGGGAAACAGTCGAGGAGGAACGTGTCGTGAAGAAGATGCTTCGCGTGGTGCCGGCGAAGTACAATCAAATTGCATGCTCCATTGAGATGTTCGCAGATCTGAAGACAATGTCGATGGAGGAGCTCGTCGGTCGGCTTGGGGTGGCGGAGGAGCGCTGCGGTGGTGTCCAAGTGGTTGCGGACAACTTCGGCCGGCTGCTGCTCACGGAGGAGCAGTGGGAGGCTCGCTGGCGGGAGAGTCGTGGAAGGGAGCGTCCGCGTAGCAGCAAGGTGCGACATGGCAGCGGCGAGAAGAGCGGAGGCCGTAGCGGCGGCCAGGAAGACACCGACGACGACGAGGATGGGAGTAGCGTCGCATCGGACGCGAGCAGGCGCCGGCATAGGTCCGGAAAGGGCCGGTGTTTCAACTGCGGCATGCGTGGGCACTTCTCGCGTGAGTGTCGAAGGCCAAGGAAGGAAGCGGCGTTGTTCGGCAACGTCGATGAGGAGGAGGCGACGCTCCTGTGATCCAGCAAGTGGCAAGTTCAGAATTAGGAGGAGATTGTTGGAATAATTCTGCCTTGGTTCGTGCCGAGGTCAGTACGCGTGCGTGCGCGTGTAGGAGTCTTCTATGGCGCGTGAGTTCGAGCTCGCGTTCGAGTCCATAGTTTGTGTTAGAGCCCGTCACATGTGTGACACATGCGTAGAGAGAGTCGGAGTCCAGGCAGTGTACGTGCACAACCTGAGTCTCATACGTGTGCATTTGAGTTCGAGTTTGTTAGAATCCAAGTCAGTTACGTTTTGGTAGTCAGGAATATAAAATTCCATGTAGACGTGTGTGCGTCCTGTCCCGAGTCATTGTAACCCAGAAAGAATAGTCAAGATACAGGCGTTTGGCGCCGCGGCGTTCGGCGCTGTTTGGCTATTACTTTCTTCTTGCTCCGTTCGTGCGTGAGTTAAGAGATTGTTTGAGCGATCGGGTGGGCTCGGTTCCAACAGCTCACGACTCAGAAGCAAATAAAGGTCTCTCACCCTCCCTAAACAAACCAGTGAAGCAAGCTGGGGAAATGCATGCAGCAGTAAAGGTGCTGAGGAGTGAGGGAGAAGACGGACCTTCAGTAGGAAAGAGCCTAGGTGGAGCGGCTGCAGCATGGACGACCTCACCGGCGTGAAGCAAGCCGAGGAAGATCACTAAGCAGAACAGCAAGCTCCGGCCATGCATCCATGCCATCTCTCTCTCTCTCTCTCTCTCTCTCTCTCTCTCAAGCGGTAGCGCTTCCAAGTGGAACTCAACTCAAGGCAGTGGAGATGGGAGACTGGAGGAGAGGAGTGCGTGACTTGGCGGCTCTTTATGTTTCCAGAATAGGATACTGTATCTGTATCTTTATGGCTACCAAAAAAAGTCGCGCACTGCAGGGAGCGCGTTGATGGAACTGGGTTCCAATTCCAAGCAGTGAAAACTGAAGAAAAAAGATGGCATCGGCAACAGAACCGTGTACGAATGGATGGCTGGCTCCCCCCACTCTGCATGGGACGTGTTGTCGCTCTTGGACAGGGATGCGAGGCTTTACTCCTGCCTGCTCTATTTTCGGATGTGAGGATGGGTTATTTGGATCCAGTTGTAGTACCTGCAAATGCAGAGTAAGTACTGTACGTAACTTCAATTTATTTCTGGGGATGGTGTGGCTCGGCTGTCTGTTGCTTTGCATCTTTCCCTCTCATGGAGCTTACTGTAGCCTGTCTAGTATCTAAATCAGATTAGTCTAAATCAGTTTTAAGTAATGCGAGATACAAAAATATATGAATGTTTGGTAGTCTGTATTATGTACTTTTGGCCAAGAGTTATATTGATGAGTGACTAACATTAGCCTAGACAGAAAACTAGTGTCTAGTGCGGTATGGACTTCATAAGCGAAACTGGCTAGCCCTGTACGACCAAATCGCTCATATTCAGCAAGTCTGACTCCGGACCATCTTTTGCATTAGCTAAGTCTGGTTAGATAGGGTGTACAGGCTACTAAACAATGAAAAAAAGAAGATTTTTTGTATTAGCTGTCTGCTTATCACTAGTCCAGCCTACCAAACACATCTTAGTGGGTGTTTGGATCAGTAGGTGCATCACTAAAGTTTAGGCCTAAACTTATAGCCCCTAAAATTTAGTCCTCTAGGGGTGTTTGGATGTTTGGGTTAAATTTTAGTCCTATAATATAAAATAACTAAATTGCCCTCATTTAATTACAGCAAAGCTGATTACCATCTAAGCAGCAACATAATATTTCAGTTTCCACGATGGTTCAATTACACAATACAATAGTATGGTCCCATATGAAAAAACAAAACCGCCCTACAATCTACTAAACAAAGCGTAGGCTAGTTGATCATGGATGCATTCATGCTTTAATCTTCATCCCTTGCGTCACTAATCCTTGCTGGAGGTTGAGATGTTGATGCCTCTGAAGGAACATAATTCTCATCACGATCAAAGATATCAAAGTTTCTGTCTTCAATTTTACTCTATCGAATAAAATTATGAAGTGTCACGCATGCTACAATTATTTCGCTTTGCTTTCTCATTGAATAACTTGGCACTTTCAATAAAATACTCCGCTTCATCTTTAAAACTCCAAATGTCCTCTCCACAACATTTCGTAGTGAGGAATGAGCAAAATTAAAGGTCTCTTTTATACCTTTTGACATTGAGCTATGCTGAAACTCTGATACATGGTACTTTGTTCCCTTATATGGTGCAAGATAACCCCGATGATTCGGGTATCTAGAGTCCACTAGGTAAAACTTCACTACACATGTCAACATTTTTGTTACAAATAATACCTACAACATGAGTGCACATATAGAAGTGAGCTGTGAGAAACATAGATAGCATGATACCTGCTGGCAAATGTGAAAATTTGTCTTTGTATTTGTGAGTAGCATCATTGAACACTTTCATGTCATATACCAAACCCGACTACCCCGCAAGAACAAATGTGAACCTCATGTCGAAGTCACAAAAAGCAAGCATATTTTGAGTAGTGAAACCCTTCGGACACATATATTGAACCACCTTGTCATATGGGAACCACAACTTGTACATGAGTGCCGTCTAATGCTCCTATACAATTGTTGAAGTATGGAAAGAACCTAGGATTCTGTAGCCTACGGTGCAATATTCCAAATTCAGGGTCCAATGACCTAATTATGTCAGCAGCAAGCTTAAGAAAATATTTCAATACTTTATCAAAGTTACGGTGAACTGTCTCTAGAGATCTCTTCATGTGATTCATAGCTTGCCTAACTGATTGAGGTGTAACAACCATCCAAAGAAACATTCCTAATGCCTCCACCGAAGAACTTTTTCTGTGGACTTTAGTCCATATGAGTGCACCAATAGCTCATGAAGTCGATCAAATAATGGTCCACTCATTCTAAACATGTTATAGCATTTTGTACCATCTGCTAGATTTCTTATAACCCAATCATGACCACTCAAAATAACATTTCTCCTCTTAGATTTTTAAAAGTAAGTTTCATGATACATACCAAACATGAACATGGCTTCCATGACCTCCCTTTCATGTCTCTCCTCTTCCTCAAGTACAACTTCACAAGTTCATCGTCGCTTGAGTAAGTCTCCTCAGACATATCCTGCAACACCAGAGAGAACAACCTCATCAGACAATAGTTCAGAAGTCAAACATTTATAACATGTGAACATAACAAATCACTTCTACATCACAGATTGACGTCTCAGAAATCAGAAATACAGATAATGGGTTCACTTCTCCGTAGTCATAGTAGGTTCACATCACACATATTCACAGTAGTTTCACTTCACACATAGAGACAGTAGGTTCACATCAGACATAGATATAGTAAGTTTACACAACACATAGACGTAATGGGTTCACAGCCCCACTACAGATGACACATAAAAGTTTCGTAGGCCAATCTAAATAAGGTTATGCTGCTTGCAGTATCTTTGTAAGAAGGCTAGCCTTCCTTCGGATGTTTTCATGTTAATGAAAAAGTGTCTAGTGCAGTCATCTTTGCAAATCTGTGAAACCAAGTAGAACTCTGCACTTGTTTCTTTCGCCCCACACTCTAAAGCCAACTACTGACATTGCCTAATTGAAGAATGCAACTCAGACGTCCTCTCTTTCTTCTCAGTATAAGCTGCCTTCAAGTACTCATTCCTTTTAGTTGACATCTTAGTGGACACACTTAGATAATCCTTCATCATCTTTACCATTGGGCTTTTAGATTTCTTCCTAGGACTTTCAACTGTGCTGCTAGTACTACTTGCTCTCTTACGGCTACTTGAACTCATTGGACTTGGTTGCAAGTCTTCAAATCCGTCATCATCATCTTCCCATTCCGGATGTTCTGTTTCGTCATCAAAAGTACTTTGTCCAGGAACATAGGAAGAGGAACCATCAATAGCAACTCCGTCAAATATTTTCTCAAGCTCTGGTAAGTACTCCGGAGGTCCTGATCTTAGCTTTTTCCATTCTGGATGTTTATGCACATGTCAACATATGAAGTTAGATAGTGATCAATGAATCCATGTGCAGCTATAATAATTTATGCAGCACACTGTAGTACCTCTGTCACATCTTCCCACCATTCAGGATCTGCCATCCATTTTCATCACGGCCTAGTCCAGAATTTGTACGGAGATCTTTATAAATGTACATTTGCTTCAATTGTCTGATTAGGTTACTGATCTGCTTCCTATCGTGTCTCAAATTTGTTGCATGGTAGTACTTATGTATAATTTGATCGTCATAATTCCTTTGTTGTAGTTACCCAAATCAATTTTTTCAAGCAGCAACTTACACAACACTTTATTATTTTTGTGCGACCAATTTGCGTTATCAGTTTTATTCTAGTCAAAAGATCAAATCAAATTAAACAGGTAATATGAGAACATCACATGGTAGTATTTTTGAATGTAACACTGATGTTCGAATGTACCTAAGGGCTCCGAAAAATTTCTTCATCACCGTTGTCGTCAGCATAATCCTCTTCATTATTGCGCTGTCCACCACCAAGATCACCGCCTCGAGTTACCGCTCCGGGAGGCTGGGAGGGCATGGCACGACCCCTTGTAGAAATTGATGGTACGGAGGGCAGTTGACATGATCACGAGCAACCGGCTCCGTGCGCCCTCCACCCCTGCTACGAGGCGCGCATAAGTCGAGGGATCGATTGGCAGTGTGGGGTTGGGGGGGGGGGGGGGGAGGGAAGGGCAGGGTGCCATCATTGCCTCCATCCTCACTCCCCGACTGTAGGTAAGCCCGATACACCCCCATATGCGGCCAGCTCTCCAACTGTGAGGTGATGTCCAATGCCTCGACACCAGTCAAGTACCACGGACAGAGCTTGAGCCCGGATGGGAACCAGCGTCGTCGGAGAATATTGTGAAACCGTCTGTCGGAGGGGGAGAGTATAACTGGGGCTACGAGAACAAACTCCTGGATCCGTCACCGCTGAATGCGTCCATGTGCGCCTGGAGGAGGTGGATCGGCCGGTGGACGTGGTTGGTGCCTGGGATGAGGACTCCGGCGGGCGGGGCTATACTCTGTGCTCCAGGATGAGGACGGCGGGTGGTGCAGTGGAGCTACAGACCGGCCGGCGGGCACGAAGAGGAGCCCCGGCTGGTGGAGCGTAGCTAGCGACGCCGGCCGATAGGCAGGAAGCCACCAGCGGGGTATGGAGCGGTCGACGAGAGCCGAGGTATGGAGCGGCCGACGAGCGCCAAGAAGGGGTCTGACTGGCGGAGCGAAGCCAGCAGCGCGGGCCGACGCGGAGGATGGCGGCCGACGCGGTACGCAGTCCTTGGGGATGATGACGACGTGCGTCGGAGCAGAGGACCAGCTGGCGGGCGGGAAGACGAGGAGCGGCGCCGGCGGGTGACTGGGCGGGGAGGAGGACGTCGGTGGGCGGGGACGAGGAGTTGGTGGGCGGCTGGGTGGGGACGAGATCTCGACGGGTGGCTGGGCGGGGACGAGACCTTGGCGGGCGGCTGGACGAGGAGGAGGACGCTGGCGGCCGAGGAGGACTATGCCGGCCGGTGGAGAGGAGGATATGGCGGACGGCTGGTGCGGGAACGAGATCTCGACGGGCGCCGGGCAAGGAGGACGATGTCGGCAGGCGAGGAGAACGACTGCGGCGTGTGCCTGAGCGGGGACGAGGACTCCGGTGGGTGGCTGGCCGAGGACGACAACGCCGACAGGAGGATTGCTGGGGCGGCGGTGCTACAGAGCACGGGGCAGGTCGATGGAGAAATGGATAGGGTTGATAGGGGTATACTCGTCCAACATCATATTAGCCTACTTTAGGATCTCTTTACAGCCTAAAATTTTAGTTGATAATTTACTCGTCGACCACTTTAACCCTCCCTATTTGCCACCGCAATGGTAAAGCGGGGCTAAAAGTTGAGGGCTAAACTTGTACCCCACGATCCAAACGGGACCTCATATGTAGAGCAGGCGTTGACCGAATTATTTTTCTTAAAAGAAACGAGGCTACTGTAATGCCCCAGAGTAATCGCATCGGGCGATCTGCTCCCAGTCTCACTCAGGTCAGCTTAATTTCCAACCTGGCTGGTCTCCAGTCTCCGCTCCACTGTGATGAGTGAATGAAGTCCAAGTCAAAGTCTACGCTGCGGGCCCATATGGCACATGCGCGACACCCCGAAGAAGACAACGTACACACATCGCATCACTCTCCTGCCCTGCTGCTGCTGGGTGCAGATGATGAAAGAGAAAAAAGACATATACTCCCTTATTTCAAAATATTTAACACTTTTATCGTCTTAATTTTTCTTAAAAAATAATATAAGTTATATATTTTATAATTTTTAATATATTTTTATTTTTATTTTTCATCGTCATTTTTTTACCAATATATATTATTTCTTTTTAATTTTCGTATCCATCTTTAAAACATTAAATATTATAAGACGGAAGAGTACTTAAAGAGATTCCTCCTCACAGCGAGCTCTGCAGTGCTTATGGATAACCAAGGGAAGGGACCCTACTCACCTGTTTGCAGGGGCTCCCACTTGCATAACCCTGGTAGTAGTAGTAATCATGTCGACGCGGTGACGAACGTTTCGACTGTTCATGCTACAAGCAATTCAGTTGGATTCATACTTAGTAGTAGTATTATCATACAGTACTAGTGTACATTGTAGAAGCACGTCCTAAAAGGATTCAAGCTAGCCAAGTCTACATGTTGACATTAATCATTGCTGTTGATTCTTTAGTATCATATTTAAATAATTACTTCCTCTTTTCATTTTTACTTGTTGCTATTAACCGTATTTTTAAAAATTTATTCAAATATGTAAAATTTAAAGTCATGTTTTAAAAACCATTAATAATAAATAAAATAGTAATAAAATATATGATATTTCTTATTTTTTTGAATAATACAAATGATCAAAATTTTGTCAAAGTCAATGACGACAAGTAAAAAAACAGAGAGAGCATCTTATTAAATAAATTAATTAATTTGAAAATATAAAATTATAATTAAGTTGTGCAATTGTGTTCAATATGAGTGACATACAAGACATGCTTCAAATATCTCTACTTATAAAACAAAGTGTATGGTATGTATTGTAGCGCTACTTTAATTTTTAACATGATAAATGGTCAAAAATAATACTAAAACTAATGGTAGTGATTACAAAACGAGCACGACTCATCAGCATTTAATACTATGTCATTTAAGTGAAAATGATGACATAACATGATATTTAATATGAAATGGAGGAGTTGGATTTTATGAGGATCAAACTTTTTTTTTGCGTAAACATGAGGCTGAAACTAAGTGTACATTAATTGTTTTCAAGACAATGAAACTGGAAGAAAAAAGAATAATTTGTTTCATCTTCATCTGTTTTATCGATTCTCATTGGTCGTTTTGATGAATCATGAAATAATAATGTAATATGATATGCTGTGAAACTGTAAAATAAATCTTTGTTTAGAGAGAACATGTTTTATTTAAACCCTTTTATTTTAATTTTTTATATATTAAAAGTCATATCCTTGCATTGAGACGCACTCTGTGCAGAGTCCCAATTAGCAGCTTGAGATGCAAGCTTCTCTTCACACACATCCTTAGTTTTTTTTCTCAAATAATAATAATTTAATGATTAATTTTAAAATTAGAGGTCGGTTGAGGTAAATTGCAGAAATAGAAGGCAGTCGGTAATCGAATGACTAATAAGGAACCTATCGGTCGTCTGAAAACCGATAGCCTATTTGACGGTGACGAGGCGTTGACGTGGCATCCAGGAGCTGAGTAGCCGGACGCAGATATGTCCGACAGGACCTATCGGCATCCTAAAGACTGACAGGTCCCAGGCTTCTAGGGTTTGCCTCCTGTCGGGGATATTTAAAACCGAAAGGATCCTATCGGTAATTGAAAAACCGATAGGCCTATCGGTAACCAGAAAATTGATAGGCACCCATACCCGTTATCCCATGTCAAATCATGCAATGTTGTTGAAATAAAAAGGTTTCGTTTATATATTTTATGTGTATGTTGTGGATATGTATGGGCAATATGATTATTTTGTTACACATTATAGTGAGAACAAAAATATTATTAAATTAAGAAAGTATACATGCGGATTATTAAAATTGCGAAGATAACATTACTTGTTTGATAAAGAGTGAGATACAAATATAATACATTCTCTTCTACACTACGGTAACTGCGGGGGTATTTCGATTATTAGTACCAGACTTAGAGCAGCTAGTGGAAATGAGAAGATGAGGAAGGCCGTTGTTGCGGTGGAGGTTTAGTAGGTTCAGTCTTATGATGTGGGCATCTACAATACGGGACCTCGCACCATATCATGTCATCATCGTCAGCGATGGAAATGACAAGATCTTCATTTGATTGTTCAAGAGTCGGAGCATTTAGTAGCTGGGTGAGGTTGAAGATTTTGTCCTCCAGATAGGTGATGAAGTGCCGATACGGATAGATTGCCTCTGGATCAACCCATGTAGTCTATCCGCAATTGTCGTCATCATCATACGACTGTGGTAAAAGTAACATATTCATGAAAAGTAGTGTTATTGAATAATAAAGAGAGTTAGATGTGAAAGGAAAATAGAAATTCATAGTTACCGCTCCGTAAGGACAGCGAAAAAAACGGTGACCACTTTCCTTGCCATAGTCCATCATTTGCACGACAACATCAGCATCATGTTTACACTTGGGCCATTTCTCCTTCGTAGCATCATATGGACGCAGAGGACTGCCTGGACTGAATTCAGACTTGAACTCTAGGAGGAACTTAGGTTTTGGTTCGTAAACCATGTTGGTTCGCCGACCGGAGGAGGGGGTTGGAACGGCCCCCCGACCCTTACGACCACGACCTCTACTAGCCATTGATGAAGTTGGGTAGTTTGAACTTTGCATATGTATGAAGAAGGGGGCGTGGCATAATATATAGAGGCGGGCGCAATACTTTGGATTCCCTAGCGCTATGTGGGAGCATATGTCGGATATCGGAGGACCGAATAGGGTATCGGAGTGTTCATGGCCGACATATTTCAGTGATATTAAATAGTATTTCAGAGACAGACTTTATTGGATTTCGTGATGCTATGTGCGACCGCATGTCGGAGATCGGAGTACCAAATAGATTATCGGAGTCAGTGTTGAAGCCTGACATATTTCTGTGCAACGAAATAATGATTGACAAACGGACTTTATTGAATTCCTTGTCGTTATATGGCAGCGCATGTCGGAGATGGAAGGACTGAAATATATAGCAGATTTCTGATAATACACATAATCATAATGCAACATAACCATAGTACAACATAATTATAGTGACACATAACCATAGTAGAACATAACCCTACTACGAGATATCCATAGGACAATATAGTCATCATAAAGCACTGTAGTGATGAACATTCAACCATCACGACGTCGGGTCTTCCGATGCCTAATCTGATTTGTCGGGTAAGTGAGCTGCTCCCGTGTGTGGCGAGTCCTAGGACCGTCCAAAGGGGTCGACTCCGCCTGCTGCGTGAGCTGAGTCGATATTGGAGCTCCGGGCATCTGCGAATAACCCTACACTTCCATGTTGCTCCACGACATCAGCTCGTCGAAAATGGAGGGCATGAGGTTCCTCGTGTAGGCACCTACAATAAGAGTATTAGTTTCACACATTCATAAAGGGGTAGTTCAAAATATAATATTAATAGGTTACCTCAGAACCCATCGGTTGTCTAGTGTCCAAAAGTCGTCGAAGCTCCGTAGTCGAAGGGGATCGTAAAGATCACCGGTTTCGGAGTAAGAGCGATGTTTCGAATCAATTGTCGGATCGATCAACTCCATGCCTGTAAGAAAAAATTGATAATATTTAATAACAAATAAAATATAAAAGCATATATACAATAGTTCATGTGCAAACCGCTAACTGGAAATACGTGAATACAAAAAATGTGACATCTCGGACAATAATACAAATATAACAAAACATAATATATCCCCTAATACAAATAGTACATGACATAACACATAGTACATATGTTATAATGAAAATAGTACATCTTACAATATGACATAATACATAATACCCATGAAAGAATTAAGTAGATGATCCTCCTCTTTCCGTGCGGTCGCTCCTCCGCATTGAAACACGTCGAACATCAATGCAGTCAGGTCTCTTTTCCACAAGGTACAAGTTGTAATCCTTTCGTAGGTGGTTACCTCCATAAACTATGCACTCTTTGCGACCACCACCTGCCTGACTGGCATCCATGTCATTTCTAATTCGGCGCATTTTGTGACGACCCTTCATTGGAACTCGCTTTCTTGGATCCGGGATCCAAGCTGATTCTCCCTGTGGTGGCCGTGTGAAGTCAGAGACGGCTCTCCAATCAAGTAACTCACCACGCCATGTAGCCTCCACTGCTTGTTTTAAGTAGTATGATGACACAAAATTATGGGTATCAATGTTTTCCTCAGCATAAGCGGTGAAGACATGAAAGCAGGGTAAATGCAGCAACTTCGGCTTGTTACATGTGCACTCACATTTGTTCAAATGAGGCTACAATATGCATTCTATTGTTACTTCAGCACGAGCAGTGCCAAGCCCGCTCTTTCCGCGCAACAGCACCTCAAAAACTAGTTCTCTGTTACCTGTCCTCCGAACCAAATGTCTTTAATCTTTGTCACTTTTTTCTTTCATATACTCTATGATTTTAGAGGAGTACACTACTTGATAGTTAGACATGTTCAACATTGTTTTAGCATATCGCTCTTGCAGGTATGTTTGTGTGGCACGTGTTATACCCTCAACGATAGCTACAAGTGAAAGGCTTCGTGTACCTTTCATAACCTAATTATAAACCTCAGCGAGATTAGTTGTCATTATACCATAACGGGATCCATCTCGATCTTCTATCAATGACCATTTCTCCATTGACTCCTCCTTTATCCAGTCCGAGAAACACCTCACTCTTTTTTCCCCCTTCCGCCTTCGTGTCACGTTGTGTGCTTCATTAGGAAGAGGTTTCAAAGAAAGTGCCTCTGCATCATAACCTGACAGAGCCATATCTCTTAATTCCTTCATTTGATTGCCAGTTAATTTATCAAGCTTCACTAATAGGTTATTAAATTTTGAACGTTGGTTCTGCTTGCATAGCTTCTTAAACATATTCATCAGACGTTGGCTCTTGAATTGTCGGTGAAAGTTTACAGCCAAATGTCTCATGCACCAACGACTATGTAAATCTAGTCAAAATGCTTCATCCGTACTATTCGTTTGCAACATGCCAATTGCTGATAATATACCAGCATTTCGATCATGTATGATGTAAACATCTGGCCTATTTTTAACAACAGCTCTCTTAAGCCACTGAAAGAACCACAACCAAGTTTTAGTTCTCTCGTGCTCCACAAATGCAAATGCAATTGGCACAACCTGGTTTTCTTCATCAACCCTAATAGCAGTAAGAATTTGCCCCTATACTTGTCGGTTAAGAATGTACCATCCACACATAGCACGGGTCGGCAGTGTCTAAACGCTGCAATCATGCATCCAAATGACCAGAAAGCACGTTGAAGTACCTTGTTATTATCTGCATTGACAAAGTCGTGCTATGCAATTACAATCCCCGCATTTCGAGATTGAATAACTTCAAGTAATGCGGGAAGATTATAATATGAATCCTCATAGGTGCCAAACCTTCTTTCCAATGCTTTCTGTTTTGCGCTTCATGCTATGTCATACGATATGTATACCTATATCTTTTCTGTATACTATGCATTATAACGAAGGGAGATATTGCAGTCTTTTGTACTATCTCTGAATTAAGTGCATCAGTAACAAATTTTGTTATCATATTTCTATGCTTCAGAAGAGTCTTTCGCAACGTACACGAGTGAGGTACCATAATAGAGACAACAAATGATGTCTCATTCTTTGGTAGGTACCCATGAGCATGCCATATGCAGTCTGGAGCAATACATTTTACATCATATGTTCTTGGGTTTGAAATTACCACTCTGAACTGCTTCTTCTTAGAATACGCCACCGCTTCACCGTCATTTGCAAATCCCCCTTACCATGAAACATCTGGCCCTTCCTCACTTCTACAGTATCGTATTCTCAGGCTGAGTTATGACCATCATCACATATCATATTATCCATATCAACCCAGTCCTCTGACTCTTCATCACTCTCCTTCCACCCGGCTCGTGTCTCCACAAAATTTTCATACTCATCATCATCCTTCTGTATCTCATCTACAATGACTTCATTTTCTTCTCCACAATCTGCAACTAGCATTTTCATCCGGCCTTCTCCCACCTCATCGTGTGTCTGATTAAGCTGTTCTGTGGTACTATTATTCTCAACTTTAATATTTTGCTCTGTGGTCTCAGCGATTGTTAAAGTATTTGAAACATGCACATAACTTTCACCTACTTCCTCATGGCCTTCCGATGTGCTACTCGATTCATGTTGAACAAGCAGCACGTGATCAAACTTTTTCTGGATACCCATACATACGAACTTCCGCCAACTTGTTGTGTTTTTAATCTTAAAAAGCTCCCATTTGTATACCCCTTCGTATATCTTAGTAATTAAAATTTTTACCACTAACCGATCATATAATAAGATATTCAACAAATCTTTCAACCATCTCCACTTTTCCACTTGTTCATTAAACCAACCATCCACATATGAAAATTGATTTAAATCTACACCATATTCACAATGCCTAATTTCTACTTCCCCATTAAATACTCTGAATCTGACGACACCGGACATTCTGACAACAAAAATATTTTTAGCTACCATTTATTTACTTTCTAATTTCATAATATTTCTATGAACATCAAATTTTTTTTCGTATGCTCTAAATATATTGTACGTGCATAATACAAAGTTTATGAACGAACTAATCTGTACTACAAGACAATAATCTAAAATAAATCACTATCTAACAATCATCACAAAACTAAACTTGTATTCTACATAAATTATTATACTACTTAATCCAATAATAAAATATTATACTTACTTCTAATCTCATATGGACATTCTTCTTCTTCCTTCTCTTCCTATTCTTTCTTCTTCTTCTCTTCCTTTTCCTCCTCCTTCTCTCCTCCTCTCCTCCCGCAAGCGCAATCCGCCCGACACGCGCCTCCGGCTCTCCCCGCGCGCGCCTCCTCGCCTCCGGCTCCTCCCCGCCGCCCTCTCTAGTGTAACGTGCAAATGCACAGTCACGAGCAGCCACCGATACAGGGGGACCTATCGGTCTCCCGCAAACCGACTAGCTAAGGCAATTGGTCGCCCGAATACCGACTAGGGAAGCCAATCGATCGCCCCGATACCGACTAGCGACACAAATCGCGCCCATTGGGCCTGAAGCTCCTGCAGCCTGTCGGTAGCCCGTTCATCACCCGACAGCCCGTTCGCGCCGCCGATAGGCCACGTGGCAACAGACGGGTCAGCTAGTTGGCTTTCGGAAACCCGATAGTCTCATATCGGTTTTCAGACGACCGATAGTTCCCTTATCGCTCATCCGATTACCGACTACCTTCTATTTCTGTAATTTCTCTCGACCGATCCCCATTTTTAAAATTAATAATTAAATTATTATTATTTGAGAAAAAACAGCTACATCCTTATCCTGCCACGTCAGCTCCATAGTACTACTAGTCCAATAAAAATTCCAAAAAAAGGAAAAAGAAAACACTGTCCTTTTCCGCTCGTTTCTATCATTGGAAGACAACGCGTCAGCGCCGCCTCTTTGCCAAACTCTCGCCGCCGGCCGAGAAGCGCGGGCCGCCTCCCATGGGCTGCGCGGGATCTACCCCGGCTACGAAGGAGGGCGGAGCGGGTAACGGTAAGGGTCTACCGTCCCGATCCCTCAGCCCTTTCTCTTCCCTGGCGATCTGACCGGGGTTTTCTGGGTTGGGGGGAATTTGGGTTCCTGGTGTTCGGGGTGTTCCTGGTCCGCCGCAAGTCGCGGTCTCGGGAGGGCTTTCGCTGGCGCAATGCCAGGTAGGGGTCGGGGTGCAGTGAATTGCTCGGCGATGGTGTGATTGGAAGAGTGGGGTTCTTGGGTCGAGCGGTGCTGGGAACTAGTGTTCTCCAGTTAGGTCGGGTTGTCAAATTAATGTCTTAAATTTTGATTAATTCTTACTCCCTCCAGGTTTGTAAAGGAACTCGTTTAGGACAAGGTTTTGATCAAATATTGGAAATATAAATCATGAATAACTTTTAAGTTATTAGGTTTAAAAAGATGAAAATCATATGAATAGATTTGCCTTTAACAATACTTTCATAAAATTATTTATATGTCATTTTTTAATCAATATTTTTATAGAAAATTAGAGTCAAAGTTACACTTTGAAGACCGTGTCATTGTCCTAAACGAGTTACTTTTCCAACCTGGAGGGGAGTATATGGGATTGATCGGTGCTGTTTTGGAAACCTATTAAGTGGGTAAAGATCAAGTAGGCTGCTAAACTGATCCATAAAAGGCGACTTGTTGGTGTCTTAGCAGTCGATTGGAATTGCAACAATGAAATGGTACCCCTTTCTGGAACTCGAGAGTGAGAGTAGCTCTTAGTCTTGTGGAATTCTTTGTACACTTGTCAGTTTGCGATGACAGGCTTCTTGAGGCTGGGTGTGGATGGTGTTGTGCGCCTTTGTAATTGCAGTGTTAGTGTGTTCCTGCTGAATATTTTGTTCTGGCAGTCTTATGGAGTGGGAATGTTAACAGATAGTGACTTGGTCTCAGTACTTGTTGGACCTGCTCTTTCTTTTTGCACTTCTGAATTCTGGATAGTGTGTGGATGATGCTATCGACTCGACTGGTTCCTAACATGACTAATGCCTAGTCGGATGAAGATACAACATTGATTTGTATCTCCATGAAGGTGCATTTGGATCATTTGATGAGTTTTAGTACTTGGTTAGTTGGAATGACACTACTGTGCGGTGAAGGGAAACTGACAAAGCACCGTGCAGGTGCATACTCAGGTTCTCTGAGATTTTGTTTAGAATATTGTTATATGAACTAGTGTCGTCCACTTAGAATCCTAGAAATACGTGATATTGTATATGCCCTAGAATTGTACTACATGCATTCCACTTACTCTTTATTATCTCCCATATACCAGTTTCTCTCCTGGTTCCTTGGTAATCAGCTGCACAGTGTCTGTTTAATAAGTAAAGTTGAATGACTGACCCATACTTAGATGAAGGATCATCATTTAGTACCTGTTGCCTATATGCTTTATTGATCTATCTCTTTACATACCCTGGATTTGTGAATTCTCAGTAACACGATACCCTGGATTTGTCAACTTAGTATTAACGTACCCTGGATTTGTGAATTCTCATTAATACCATACCCTGGATTTGTCAATTCTTAGTAATACCGTACCCTGGATTTGTGAATTCTCAGTAATGTCATGACAGTTTAATATTCGAGTGGTTTAATAGGTGCTGGAATGCTATTACTGACCTGATATGAATATATAGTGAATGTTTCCTTCTATCTTCTGCACGGAGTGTAAGATCTGTGTGCTTGCTCTGCACCAATCTTGATCAGGTCCACTTTCTTTGTTTCCTGTACTAGGTTGAATTCACTTGGCACATTTTGCCTGGCTACTTTACTTTTAAAAGTTAACTTTTAATCGAACTGGGGATAAGAAAACACTGAACTATGTATATCTATTTTTTTATTGTTCATTTCTTTGCTCATAGAAATGCTTCACACACAAAAAATAAATTTTACCCAGCTATATCATATTATTTCTACAGGCTTACCATGATTGTGATTCCTTTGGAGAAAATACGGTCTTCACTGATCATCTCATTATGGCAATATTCATGTTATATTTTGCAGATTCTACTAAGAAAGTCAGGAAGCCCAAGCCCTGGAAGCACCCCCAGCCAATAACAGTCACCCAGCTCAGGCAGATGCGTGATGAGTTTTGGGACACAGCTCCCCACTATGGTGGTCAGAAAGGTAATTCTCACTTCTGGCTTTTGTTCATGTGTCTGCAAGTATTTGTGGTTCATATTAGTTGAGAAGAATGCACCTTCTGTTGTTCTGCCCGAATGCATAACTGGTTAGCTTTCTTGTTGCACTCACATGTAGCTGTTGTGCTTACCGTTTTGTGACATTTCCAGAAATTTGGGATGCCCTTCGAGTTGCATCAGAATCTGATGTAGCCCTTGCTCAGACAATTGTGGAAAGCGCAGGCATAATTGTTTCTCATGCTGATCTGACTCTCTGCTATGATGAAAGGGGTACTGTTTTTCAGTCATGTTTGCTGGTTTTCTTTTACTGCTTTACATTTTTCCCCAGGTTCCAATAGATCTTTTTGACAATCCAGGTGCTAAATATGAACTTCCCAAGTACGTTTTGAGTGAACCAACCAACCTGATCCAAGACAGCTGAAGAGCAGTGGTGCAAAAATGATGTAAAAAAATTGTAAATGATTTGATCTCAGATGCTAAACGGCTCCATGGTGTCCTGGTACCGGTGCAGACTTGATTTAAGAAATCAAGCATGTGTCCTTAACTCTCTACATTTTTCGTATTGTTAGGATACAGTTACCTTTTCGACTTATTCCAGTGTTTAGACAGTTTCTCTAGCTTCTCCGTTGTTAACATGAGTTTGCAGAAATCTTGGCAGTGGGTTAGAAAGTTAAAATGTTGCCTCGATTTTCTGTTACTGTGATACAAGTTGAGTGTGGTATACATGTGACAAGAATATGTTATACTATCTAGTACTATAATTCATTTTTGCCAGTGGTGAGTTAAATTTAGTCTTCTGTAGTGTAAACCATTATTATTTGCAATGCAAGGGCAGACATGCGAGAAGCAGGCATGTGAGACCCATGTCGAAATAATAAGATGTTTTAAGTATAATTATTCTAAGATCCAGCTTTGTGTATGAAGTTTGGTTCTTATAGATTCCTTGCACAATGTTCTTTTTCAGGATGATGCAATCCGTAAAACGAACATATCCAATTCAAATTTTATGGGAAATTGTTAATGGAGTTGTTTTTAATCGTCGCATTTGTGTCCTGTGTGGCGAAACAAACAAAATTAGACCTTTTCACTGGCGACATCGTTGAGAGAGGGTGGGTGATCGATGACAATCATATTGGCTCACCAGCTGGAATCAAGAATCTACCTCATTTCTCTGGTGATTCCCACAGGGTGAGCAACAGCTTACTACCTCATTACATCATAGCATTATTCTCGCGAGGTTATATTGTTAAAAGTAAAAGAATCTAGTTCAGTATCTGGCAAATACAAAATAGTGGCAACTGTAAGCTGGATAGCTATGAATGTATTTTCTACAAAGCATTTCATCCTTTAGATTCTCTCTCTTTCAGTTAACACTGTAATGACCATACAGCTCTTGTTTGATGAATTTTTCTGTTTTCAAAAGAACATGTACTAAGTAAGATCATGTTCTGCTCAGGCAGAAAACAGCTCTACATCTATTAGGTAAATCGGTAGTTCGGTACATAGTAATAGTGATACACACTAAATGTGGTGCGCAGGCAGAAAACAGCTCTACATCTATTAGGTAAATCGGTAGTTCGGTACATAGTAATAGTGATAAACACTAAATGTGGTGCGCTAGCAGAAAACAGCTCTACATCTATTAGGTAAATCGGTAGTTCGGTACATAGTAATAGTGATACACACTAAATGACAACTGAAAAACAAAAATGACTGAAGGCATGCTCCAATATATGCAGATAGCTTCCCTTCCAAGCCATTGGACAACCAGAATTTCTTCGATTACAAGCCGTTCCAAACCTGAACCATTGAACCCTTTGTTTTTTGGACAGAGTTCTGATTCTGCTTGTAGACAACCACGCATGACATTACTCACGCTTCGAAGCTGCTTGCTTCCTAAGCATCATACTTGCAGAGGTCTTCGAACCCCATGTATTCATGTTGCTCAATTTTGTGAAACATGTTTGAGATGCCAACCCCACCTGCAGCACAAAGAGATGTTTATTTAGAAAAAAACATATAGTTTGAAGGGTGGGAGTTGACCAATTGCAATTGCAACCTGGGACAGAAGATTGTACCTAGAGAAATTGCGCTGACAAAGATCATGAAAGCCAATATGAAGATGATGAGCGATGCCCGCCCTAACCAGTTGATCAACTTCCTCACCACATGCTGGCCGATGATTGCAGCAATGAACGCCACAATGACGAAATAAAGAGCTAAAGGAACAGAAATTGAGTCAACATACATCCATCACTGTGAGAAGAAAAGTAAAAGTAACAGCCCATACCATAAGGCACTGGAAAACGGTCCAAGAGATAGTATTCAACAACTGACATGGAAGATGAGAACATCATTGCAAAGGTGGCCGTAGCACTTGAAACCTATCACAGATCAGTTAATGAGTCGGTTCAGTGTAAATGCAGTAAATTCAGCACGCGTGAAAGAGGAACTGGGAGGGCCTGTACCTGTGGAGGGATACCAAGCTCCAAGAACAGTGGCCCCATAATGAAGCCACCTCCAAGACCTAGCAGACCACCGACAAGGCCTGCAGCAATACCGAATAGGCCGTATACGAATACCTGATAAAGTTTCAGGGCAGTTTGTTCGCTTCCCTTAGATGATAACACCCTCTTCCCACTCATCAGCCCAAGCCCTTCATACAACGTCACTCCTACTGACACTGGGACCTACGTCCAATCAGCAGAGAGAATTGATCATGTTATGCAAGCTAAGTAGTGTGTGCCCAATACTGTAACCATACGCCATCCATCTTTTTATATATATTCAAATATACCGTACCTGGAGAAGGTTCAAGACCCAGTACCACATGGAGCAAGTAGAAGTGTAGTTCTGCAAACGAAAAGAAAACAACAGAGGCATCAAAATGGTATTGTTGAGGGAGAGGGGCAGGGGGGCTCAAAATATTGGCACGACTCTATAAAGTCATATACCTTGAACCACATATTACATTAGTTTCCAAATCTACAATCTTAAATTGAAATTTTGCACTGAAATCCTCACCTTTGTGACCTGAAGCACAAGGAACGCGATCCACACAAATGAAAGAAGACCAACCTCCTTCCAGTGAATGTTCTTCATAATTGATGTCTGAAATATATTAAAGTTTCTAGTTTAAATCCTTATGGATATGTTTCAATAGAATGCAGCATACTATGCATTTGATCCTTTTATGCTTACCGCCTCATCCGATGGGGCTTTTGTATCAGCTGCTGCACCTGGTCCAGTAGGGAGCCGTGTATACTCTGGTTCCTCATCTGACAGGTTGAGAAAGTTAGTGTTGAAAATTTGGATTTTCTGACAGATGAACACATTAGATTTCTTCATATCTTACTTGCTTGCTCCAACCTTTTTGCAACCTCCTGAAAAAAAGAAAGTAGTAACTTTATTGTTCAATGCTTACCCTTTAGTGCTCCAACATAAGACTAGGCACAACATGGAAAGACAAAGCTTCAGCGTTCAAATATACGGTAAAATTACAAAAGATTACCCTTTTGATTATTGACTCTTTCTTCCATGTCTCAACGCCCTTCAGAAAGGCTTTAGTCGATGTGCCTATTATTCAGTTTGAAGGTGCAAAACAAAGGTCAGTCATGAGCAATCAGATAAGCAATTATCAATGTTTTGGGAATTGATAGAAAATAAGCACCTAGGAAAAGTGTTATTAGGAGAACTGTAACCAGCCAGTCAGGGAATATAACATTAAAAATAACACCAATGCTGATCCCAAGCATTAGCATTGGCTGGATGAGCACAGCCAGGTCATAATCAATCACTGGCATGTCCAATGTTGGATGTTTCAGCTTGAGATTATAGTAGACAGTCGAAACTGATGCTCCCATGATCATACCTGCCACAGAGAATTAATCAAACAAACTGATTACTTGCAATTGTACAGATATATTGCAAACAGAGCAAATGATCCATGCAAAGAAAAGAGAGGTAATTAGGTTTGAATAAAAAGGAAATTGAAAAAAGAATGTTTATAATATTCAAGAAGCACAGTGCATGATCATGTATAGGAAGCATTGCAGATATATTTTTACTGCATTTAGAATCTGATGCAACTTACGTCTAAAGTTTTGACTATTGTTGTCTGTACAACCTTACAAGTAGATCCAGGTTTTGCAACCATTTAAGTACTATTTCCAAGAAAGGGAAATCCGATTATTATTTTCTGTACAACCTTACAAGTAGACCCAGGATTTGCAAACATAAGTACTACTTCCAATAAAGGGAAATCCATAGGCACATGAATCTATGACCAGATCACACAGGACTGCTTTCGCATAAAAGGCAAATAGAAGAGGGTAGCACCAACTAACAACTTTCGGGACACCAAAGCACCCTAATCACCAGAAACGTCACTTTTCAGTTGTAGTATATACTACAACAACAACAGGACAGGAAAGATACCACAAGTGGATGCAAACCACTGCCCACGTGATTGAATCACAAAAGCGTACCACACCAAACGGCTTAAGAAATCATTATGGACAGCACGAACTGTTGCTTTCATATCATGCATACAAGAGGAAAGATCCATAGGAAGGAGTTAGATACTCACATTTTGATATCGCAGTCGAAGACTTCGGATCGAACCCAATGATCAGAGTCAGCATCGGCACAAAGATCCCGCCGCCACCCACACCACCAACGCTCCCGAACGCCGCGCCGAAGAACCCAACCAGTGTGCCCAGCACAATTTGCCATCCAAGTTCCATTTCCTGCACATAACATCCCCATAGTCCACCAAATTAGCGCAACGTGTCTAGAAAAACTGCAAAACCTGTTGCTGAAAAGTATGTAGTAGTATACAGCAGCACATTAAGTGATAAATCAGATAGAGAAGTTCCGTTCTATCATGCACAACACAGACTGAAATCCATAAGAATATAGAGCACATGGATTTGTCACTCTGAACCAACCAAATATATCAGCAGTGAAAATGAAGTTCAGTAGCCACAAGCCTATACTACTATCTACCAAATTAGTAGAACACTTGTCCAAAAGCAGAGTTACTAAACAAAAGCATGAGCTGTGGTAATAGAAAAAAAAAAGCTGCAAAATCCGAAACGTAAAGCATGTAATCTTGCATTACCGGCCAAACGTGCTGGTAAGAGCCGCCATCTTTCTTGAACATCAGGTAGACGACCTTCTGCAGCACGCTCATCTCCTCCTCCGGCGCCCCCGCGGCGCCGGCCAGCGAGAGCGGGAATCCCCTGTCGGCAGCGACTGTGACTGCTGCGGCCGCGAACGCCACGCCAACGGCGGCAACGGCTTGCCACCTCCTCCCCATTATTGCTCGGCTCCAAGAAGGGCAGCTGTGCACCCCGCCGCTCTGCTCTGATGCTCCGAAACAATCAAGGGGGAAAAAAATTCCAAGCAGGATTCAAAGACAGACTTTATTTTCCTTGATTTGAGGGCCTCGGAAATGACGGGATTAATAACTCTTCGTCACGGTTTTGGATTGGGGAGACGTGTAAAGGTCGCGACTTTTGGGTGGCTCTGGATGGTTTTCTTGGAAAGAATTGACGTGCACAGGACGAGAAGTGCACGAACCCGGCTTCAATAATGGCTGAGAGGAGGCGAAACCTTGAGCACGACGGCAATGGAGCAGTTGGAATACGGGCACCAGCCACCACAGGCGGCGGCGGTGGAGAGAGAGAGAGGGGGGGTCAGGGGGACGTGTGAGCCGTGAAGAAGGGAAGGGCGCACGAGCACGGTGCCAAATTTAGAGAGGGGACCGTTTTGCATTTTGGCCACTAGATAATCCCCTTTTTTCATTTTGGAACGAAATTCTGCACCATACGTATGTCTGTACTGTACTGTAGGGAAATTGGACACCAAGGGAAATCTCTTTGTGGGAATTTGCCACCACCATATCCCACTGGACGATACAATACTTCCACTTGGAACTCCACCGGAATTGTGGTGATTTACTATACTATAGTATTTCAAAACAGTGTGTGTAGCCTTCAATGTCAACCCCCTCAAGATCCAGCTATTACATTTGGAAAAAAAAAAAAGAAAAACATCCAGCTATTTAGGAGTGAAAAACTCGCCTTCATTATTTTCAGCTTCATCTATACTTAGCGTGAGAATTAATCTCTAAGCTAGTTGGGCCCCTGGTCAAGGAACAACAGAACAGAATTTTTTTTTTTGGAGGTATTATTCATTCATTTTTTTTATAAACATTATTCTTTCCTTTATGACTAGGAAGATAGTGATGATGCCTTTTTGTCATTCTTGTTCTGCGGCTGCCTTTTTATCCCGGTTCTGGTATTGTCAGGTCTGGATCCTTTTTAGAGGCTGTCCATTTCTTGATTTTCCTTGAAATATTTTTCACTTCAGATGAAAAACGGAGAAAAACAGAATTAAAAGGTCGTGTGCCACCCGCCACTTGTTCTCCGCTTGGGAGAGTGGCCGAGAAAACAAACCATGAGCATGTGAGTCCGGGAGGTCCCACATGCACCGTGCCGCCAAGATCCGGTGAGGAAAGGGACAAGCAAGGAAGCCGGCCCAAGGTGAGGTTCGCTGGTCCATGTGACACATGCGCGACTCGTGGAGCTCCCTCTCCTCTAGTCGACCACGACATACTACTGGAACTAGGTGTTGCTCAGATTCTTCGCCCTGAAATTAGGGAGAAGCAGCGTGGCTTTTCCGATCAACGTCTCCTGATCACTCGCCCCTAAATGGCTAAATCTCATAATGACCTTTTTGACTAAATTTTTTTAGATAATGGTAAAATCTCGCTCCCACCTCAACGAGGCGCACAGTGTTCATTTATTACAATACTCCACAAAAAAGCTGATTCACAAACTTGGGAAACTAAAGTGAACACCAACCAAAATTTGAATATGAAGAATTATTAAAGACAAATACGATTGCTGAATCTTCATCCATTGTTGACAAAAACTTACATAGCAAATGTCTCTAGCGATTGACATGCTTGACAAAGCATCACTTTATCTTTATCAGACTTTTGTAGGTGAGCCTAAAATCGTAGCCAGTGGGTACCCCTAAACAATACCTGTAGATAACATGAAATATGCGATTTGTCAAAATAACATCATTTCTACTGAGCCATAATGCCCAGCATAGAGCAGCAGCTCCAACAAATATTTTTCAACGTAATTTAATCTGAAAACCTGACAACCAATCTACAAATATATCATTAGTGCTAGTAGGCGATTGCAGGTTAAAGGCAATATAGACAGCTCGCCAAACAAACTTTGCTATATGACAATAAAAAAAAAGATGTTGAATTGTCTCATTACTTGAACAGAAACAACACCTCTGGCTACCATGCCAGTTTCTTCTAGCTAAGTTATCTTTGGTGAGTATTATTCTATTTTTAAAATACCACAAAAATATTTTAATTTTTAGTGGCAGCTTTGGTTTCCAGATAACCCTATTCGCTTCTATGTTGCCATTGTTGATTAACACTGATACATGGATTGTACAGTAAACATTTTATGTTGGATTAAATTCCATCTAAAAACATCTCTTTCTGAGGTAAGTTGAATCTGTGCAACACGTCTGACTAAATGTAGCCATAAGTTTAAATTAGCATCTACTGATCCTCTTCTAAAAGAGACATTTAAAGGAATAGTACCTAAAACTGTTGCAACAGAATCATTTTTCTTTCTAACAATGTGATAGGGCGAAGGGTATTGTTCCCTCAAAGTAGAATTACCAAGCCACTTATCCTCCCAAAACCGAATTTGAGTACCGTCCCCAACTTGGAAAGCACCCAAAGCCAGAAATTTTGACTTGACTTTCATTAAGCCAGACCAAAATTGTGAATCACCTGGTTGATAATCTACTTGGAAAATAGTTTTATTCTTCAAGTATTTATTCCTTAGGATCTGCTGCCATACCCGATCTTAATTTATCAACTTGAACAACCACTTGCTAAGCAAACACTGGTTCTGTATAGCAATGTCTTTAATCCCTAGACCCCCTTGGTCCTTGGGTTGACATAACACACCCCATTTTATTAATCTATATTTTTTTTTATGTCCACCATTTTGCCAAAAAAAACCTAGATCTAAAAAAGTTTATTTTCTCTAGCACCCCTTTAGGGACCTCAAAGAAGGACATCATGAACATGACAAGACTAGTAAGAACAGAGTTAATTAAAACTAATCTACCACCAGTCGATAGATGTTTTCCTTTCTATGTACTTAACCTTTTCTCAAATTTCTCTTCTATCCTTTTTCAGTCACTATTTCTCAGCTTTATATGATGCATAGGGATACCTAAGTATCTGAAGGGGTATGAACCCATGTGACAACCAAAGATATGGTGGTATTGTGCTATGTGTTCTTTAGCTTGTCCGTAACAAAAGAGTTCACTTTTTATGGAAATTACTTTTCAAGCCGGATAGTTTTTCAAAAGCACATAAAAGGAGCTTCATATTTATGGCCTGTTCAAAATCATGATTCATAAAAATGATTGTGTCATCTGCATATTGGAGGATGGATCATAGTCCTTCAACTACCGGGATGGACCTTTTTGACTAAATAAAGAGCTTTTTATTTATAATGCTATAGTTGTAAAGCTCAATGAAAATAAGCTCCAATATTATTCTATTAATTTATGGATTGGACTGCTCTCATACTGTATGAACCAACCAAGCAGTGGACGCATATATATGGATCTCGAGGTGACAACAGACACTTTGATTATTATTTTCCTTTGTAGCTAGATCGAGGGCACCGTATAGATTTATATGAGCACGAAACTTGATGAACACATACCGGGATTAATTAGGACGCGTGGCACATGCGGTGGACCGTTGGCGTCGCTGATTCCTGAATATAATCCTGATCGATGGCATGCTTCATGTGTGCCGAGCCCCCAAACCGAATAGTCGCTAACATCGCAAGGAGAAGAAATGGGTAGGGATGATGATGAAGATGAAAGCTCATGGGCACCAACACCAGCCTCTCTTCCGTTTTCATAAAAGTTTCTTGATCGAGTGCATGTTTCCATTGTCCATGAACGCTTTTTTGAGGAAGGAAGAAAATTATGAATGTGTAGACTATAGAAAATAAATATGGATTGTAGCTGACCGATCTAGATCTCAGAGCTATATGTCAACGTTGAGTAAAAGGACACTCCATTTCCTGGCGTCTGAAAATTAGCAAGCATCTAAAAATAATTACAAATGGATGAAGTAGTAATTGTGTACTCTTGGTCATTTTGCCTCTGGTGGGGGTGAGACTTAGTAATTAATAAGTTTTTATGTGTATCCAGGTCTGCATCACCCACCACACACTAGTTGAGTGTGGAGAAGAAGATGCTTATTATGAGAAGATAAATAATGCCGTCAATGGAATCCCAGCAGGACCATACGTTGGAGGAGTGGGTAACCAGAGCAATTCTCTCCATATCAGATAAGCAATCCATCTCTTCGATCCTCAAACTCTGAAATTCCAAGCATAGCTTTTACCTTATCCTTTTATCTCCAGAACAACAATGAAAGGAAGGGCCCAACATGATTTGGGAAACGACATGCACACAAAAACGCACGCATGCACTTTGGTCGCTGATACCAAAGAAGAGTTTAATTAGGCGGTTCATCTTGGCTATATTAATTTGCCGTACGTGATGAACTATAGTGCAGCTAGCAGTCCGATGATGACGAGGCTCCACGCCATGTGTGATCCATGCAGAGCGAGAGATAAAACCGACCACGTACAAATGACAAATGTGAATGAGTCCAGGGCCTTGATCATGCCAAGCAAGCAAGCTCTAGTATAGTATACTACAGTAGCAAGTAGTAGCATACTAGCTCGAGAACCACTGTGTATCATGCGTGCACGGCAGATCCTAAAATTCCGTGTGGAGGACCTGATCAAGAAAATGACACCCCTGTTGTGATCCTCCTTATTATGGCCGTGTGTAGCAGGGACTTTTGTAAACAGTTCACGAGTTTCATTCTTGTTGAACAGTTCATTTATTTATTTATTTATTTATTTATTTATTTATTTATTTATTTATTTTTACTCTACCGGAGAGAAATGAATGGTGGTTTCGGTTATTTTGCAGAGACTGAAACAGCCACTTAGTGTAGTACTCCTTGGTTGTACATTTACCCTTGCTATCCCTCTGCTCCTGCTGAAGTGTTCGCATCCTGCGACATCGCCAGGCGTACAGCAGCCCAGGCCCAGCTCGGCCGGCACGGGCACCGGGCCACGGCGGCACAGTGGCGGGCGTCGAGATCCGTCGAGCAAGCTGCCAATACGGGAAGGCACCTCCGGACAAAGATCTGTCTCACACGCGCGCACACAAACCATGTGAGTAAAAGCGTTTCACCGTCAGATTGTTGGACGGACGGTATGGATTGTGTACTTGGACACACAGACACAGAGTAAAATGGTGTAGAGTCTCTTGGGCCGAAAGTCTTGACTCTTGAGGGCAAGTAGTGTGCCTTTGAGTGTTTAGCGATCAATCAGCGGTCATTCATTTTCCTTTTTTCAAGAAAAAAAATTCTATTTTAGTAGGATTGTTGAATAATAACTGCATTATTCTATGGATACAACTATTTTACTGATACAATATTATCTACTGATACAATATTATCTACTATGTTTTTAAATATTTTATTTGTAACTGGAAAGTTCGGTTGATATTTGAATGTACTGTAGGAGGTAGTAAATTTTTAGTGAGGGCGTGATCAACATATCGCTTTCTTGTGGGGCTAATTAGATTGATGCCACTCCTAGGTTACACTAAACAGCAGAGCGGTGGTAGTAGTAAGATTCTGGTTACGCGTTCAATTAATGATCGCAGGGAACATACGGGCGACCCCCTCCTCCACGTGCTGCTGATGCTCGGTGCCTCGGTCATGCTCATGCCCAGAGACGAGAAGGTCAGTCATGAATGGCATTGGCTTCGTCGCAGCATTAGCAGTACAAAGCATCGAGCCAGGACCAAGGAACCCGGCCAGGACCAGGACGACGGGACCATACCGGCAAACAGGGGCGTTCATCACGTTTTGGCCGGAACATGCCGGCAAAAGCCCAAAAGCGACTTGCGTGTGAACAGTAATATAGCTACTACTACTGTACTGTGCTAGTATGGTTTCTTGTCTCGTAGCAAGTGCCTAAACAGTCCTACTACTAGTGTCTAAAGCCAAATCATAGAGCAATCCTCGCTCCAAAGAGTAAGCCCCCTTTGGATTGAAAGATTTTTAGAGGAAAAACAGAAGATTTCAATTCCTATTGTATACTGTTCATTCATCCTACTACTACGACGGTACGACCGCGTGAGAACCATAACAAGCTGGAAGCACATCCGAGCTGTTGTGTTACGAACTACGAAGTACTAGCATGAAAACAGCAATATAAATACTACTAGGCAGTTGCATTTACAATACGCACGTGATGTGACTTTGCCTAGTTTTGACCGTACATGGTATATCATTCCAGGGAAATTAAAATGAATTTATGTAACATGATCACCACCAGAGACTTGCAACAACTTGCGTTCTTGGAACAGGACGTGCTAGCTGATCGTGATCGTGACCAGTTGATGAAGCTGTTGGAAAGACCAAGAATTTAAGATGACAGCAACACTCCCTAGTACGTATTGAGAGCGATAGGTACGTGCATCTCGCCGGAACGAGAGAAACATAGGAGTAGATGTGATGTGAGCATGGCTGTCTGCTTGACTTGATCTGGATCCGATCTAGCTCGTGCGTGAAGTGCAGTCATTCCCTCGATCGATCTCTAATTATTAATTGGTGCGATTTGTCTAGCTAGCTAGCACCTTAGGGTCAACGTACGTATCACAGCTCGCAGAATCATCACCACGTACACATCGCATGTGCATAGTACGATCGAGAGTATAATACTGTAGTTGGGTTTAATATCCCAGTTCTCTGAGATGCAATCTTTTCAGGGCCACCCAAGCAAAAAAAGAAGTCATTATCAGACAGTAGTAGTAGAGTATAGTACTACTACTACTACTAAGAAGAAGAAAACAGGCTGGCATCGCAACTAGATGGTACAGGGATTCTGCAATGCAAGAGCCAAGGACGGGAAGCAAATGGATGGCGGCGATATGCCCCCTGGAGGTTTGAGGTGAAGATCATCCTCAGGATTAATTCTGATACTGCTGTTTGTGGCCGGAAATAAAACCGGACCTGAACGTACTCTACCTAGCAGTGGAGTCGTGTGGTATCCGTCGTTCTCGTGCATCATATCAGACAAGTTTTTCATGAGGGTGACGGGTGCAGTCGATTCCCGACTAGTACTACACAAGCCGTGGCGATGTTATCCATTATTCAGGGTCTCTTGTTAATATCATGCAGAGAAGAGCAGCGCAGCCAGGCTCGTGCATCATACATTCATATTTGTACACAGCAGCAGGGTGTTTTTTTTTTTTTCCAACTGTACGAATGACAGATCACCTCACCTTTTCTTCTTTGACTGGTGAAATGCCATAATAAAATGGCAACACTGATGATAGAATACTAGAACGGAGTTTACGGATCTGTAGTACATGCATTTCCCTTTTGCTAGGCAAATGCCCGGACACGCCAACATGGCCTTTGAGGCTGATTGCAAGTTGCCACGTGATACCCCTTTCAAACCGGAGTATGGAAGTTTGGAACTTACGACGAGTAGTATCACGGTGCAGGTCCATTTAGTTTCCAGATGAATGGAGCATGCCTGCTACTACTAATATAAGATCCAATGATCGCATTAATTATATTCGTTCTCGAAGTGTGAGTAATGATTCCTGTCGGATGGACCGCGCCGCATCAGTGGCACAAATCATCGTAGCACCGCTATTAAAACCAAGAACCACATACTACATCACTATACGTAATGAGATGGAGGTGAGAAGCTCACGCCGGGAACGGGAATTCTGCATGTGGCTGAGAACAAACTGCTGGTATTCCTCTTTTTCCGAAGCAATAATGCATTTCCCCTTGTGAAACCCAAATATTTGAAGTTCGATAAAGTTCCAATACATGTAGGAGCAGCACGGACAATGCACAAGTACTGTATCAGACAAACAGCACTGGGTTTGCAGATGGCGGACGTGGACGTTTAATTTCTAATCATTTCATAGGTAGTATCCGTCAGGTCCCGGGCAACACACAGCCACAGAAACATCATCGACATGTACCATCAGCCACCTGTGCTTGTTTTGGCCTCACTTAAGCCGTGGCACACTCTAGTCGTCATCTTTCTGAATGATTCTCCTCCATGAACCATGAACCATGATGGCAAGCCTGTGGAGCAAGCAGGATCCGCCGCAGACTGACCTGAGCCAGAACTGCCGTTTGTTTGTTGGACCGGACGTCACTGTTCTACTCCCAAAAAACTACAGTAGGTGGGCCTCGCCTCTGTTGTGCACGTCCGTTTTGCAGTTGGTTGACCCATGCAATCATAGCCCATTCCTCCTCTGACAGAAGTACCGGCCCGCTTGGAATCCATTTGTTGGTTCTCTGATAACAAGAGTAAAGGACCAAACCTTTGTGCTCTGGCATACTCACAAAAAAAAACGCTTTTTGTTATTGTTTTTATTCCTCAGCAGACAGCAGTTATGAATTGTACTGCTCCTCGGAAAGGAAAAGCAGACGAATATGCTCTCGGGCCGTAGTATGTGTTCGGCTGTTTTAGATAGTGGGCTGTTAGTCGGGCTACGTAACCGTGTTTCTGTCCGCCCAAGTGAGGCCCACCTGCAGCGCGTCTCTAGTAGCAGTAAAGTGCAACAAGCAGAGTACTTACTGCTCCTGAGACCGAGTCCAACAGACATTGCATAAACTAAAATGGCTGTCGACTGGCAACTGTGGCTACCGATACTCGCGTCCAACAGACTAACCAAAAGAGGCGAGCAGTTTTCGTTCCAGGAGAGAGACGGAGCAAAAATAGTTCGCCTCTCTCCTCAAACGCATCCGAGAAGGCGTCAACTACCCGCAGGCGGAAGAGAGCCGGAGGAGGGCCGAGCGGCGCGCGGGGAGAGCGACGGCGAGGGGGAGCAGCTGCGCGCGTGCTGCTCGCAGGGAAGGCGCGCGGGGCGAGCGACGACGACGGGCCGCAGGACGAGCGGCGCGTGTGCTGGTCGCAGGGAAGGTGCGCGGGGCGAGCGACGACGGCGAGGGGGAGCAGCTGCGCGCGTGCTGCTCGCAGGGAAGGCGCGCGGGGCGAGCGACGACGGCGGGCCGCAGGACGAGCGGCGCGTGTGCTGGTCGCGGCCTCGCGGGGGCAGGCGTGCGTCGTCCAGATCCCGAGCAGAGCGACGACGGAGTGCGAGCTGAGCAGCGGCGGCGCGTAGGACGAGCAGCGACCACAAGCGACCCATCCTCTTTGCTTTCGGTGAGTTCGAACCCCCGCTGGTGCAATCCCCTTTCTCTGTAGATTCATTGCATTTTCCCCTGAGCTAGTATGAGCACAATCCCATTTTGCTGGTTTCTGCTGCAAAAGCAATTAAGAGAATGCAGAAACGCAAACTTAATTCCCTCACAAACCCTTGTATACAGACATCAATTACATTCCTTAAAATTCTTCGAATCTCAGACTGAGTTTACCAAGTTAGCAGACCAGACTGCGCTGGATCCTTTTCGCTGGGTCTTTTCTTATCCACAGAACTTAAAAATGGCTATTAAGCTGTTCTATGGAAAGCATAGAATACATTTTAAAACTAAGTTGTATGGACAAAACATTGACCAGGGCCTCTAAAAATATTATTTAGAGTTTTTTTTATTGACAGCCAGGTAAAAACTGAAAACATAAATAGGCTAATGTGCATGATCATGGATATCAAGAGGACAAGATTATTCTTTCTCGTGAACTCAATCAAGTCCTTGATGTGATTTACCACCTCCGATATCTGACAAGGATATATAATTATCAGTGTGCTTGAGGCATATGAATTAATGTATAGAACGATGTAATGCAGATGACTATAACTAAATAAATTCTCGGAAAATTTTATCAGATAACATTGGAGAATTAAAGTGATAATAGAAACTGAATGGAACCGGGATAGAACCATATTATGATCTGTGAAGCTGAGATATATGGTGAGCAGCAAGATATCAGATTTGATTACTCGATACTTCTGCAACTATAGATTGTAGTTGTAATCTCATTGGTATTGTAGAGTTCTTTTTTTTTTATATGTACAAATATGTAGCCCTATCGAAGTAGTGTTTTGTTCTGTGATATGTATTTTGATGCCCTCCTTTGTCTCATTTTTGGAGTTCTGCAATAGTTGCTACTCTTTTCTTCCTACAGCGAGCTGAAACTAATATTGTCATTCACGGTGGGCAGAACATATTGTTTTCAGATTAGCATTCCAGAAATTGCAAAATTGTTGTAGCATGTCTTATGCTCCGGATCAATGGCCGTATGATCTACAATCCTCAATGGACCATCTGGAGTACCCACAGTCCGAACAGGTAAGGTGGCTTGTGATGTTCTTTATCATCACTAGGTTGTGTGCAGAAGCATGACTAGTTCCTCGATAGGTGAATTATGTCATGGGTGCGCAAATTTACCAAGAAGATGTAGATATTGTGGCACCTCCTACAACACGAAAAGGCAAGGAGAAGAAGGTGTCTCGTAGGGGGGGTGGTTTCACAAAAGAAGAAGATAGAGTCCTTTGTTCTGCCTTCCTCAACGTAAGCAAAGATGCAATAATAGGTTAGTGAAGGAACAATTCTTATGCCTTGCTGAAATGTTCTGGATGTTATTATATAAATATGAGAGATGTCGTTTTGGGTCATATATAGGTGTGAATCAGAGTCAAGGGGGTTATTACAAAAGGATGCATGATTATTACAATGAATTTAAGCCTGAGGGAAGTAACCGTAGCCAACTAGCTATCCAGGCTAGGTGGGGCGGCATTCAAAGAGCGGTGAACAAGTTCTGTGGGTTTAAGGCTGCAGTTGATCGTCGTAATGAGAGTGGGAAGAATGAACAAGACAGGGTATGCTCTTGTTCTTTAAACTTGTATGTTGCAGTATTGGTTCCAAGTTTTCACATGCTATTTAAACTGAAATTATTTTATTCACATGCTATTTTCAGATTGATGATGCAGTGAAGCTATATGAGGCTAGTGAACCTTTTCACTTCTTGCATTGCTGGAAGATGCTCCAAAACGAATCAAAATGGAATGAGAAGCTTTTGGAGCTAAACAACACCTCAACTGGGACAAGGGACGAAGGTTCTTCACAAGCAAACTCAGGTCATGCTGGAGTGGCAGAGGGAGTTAATGACAATAGCGTGCCTCCTAGACCAGAAGGGAGAGATGCTGCTAAACGAAAGAGGGTCACAGATGCATCCTCATCTAGCACTGCAGTTGATGTGCTTCAACGCATTCATGACAATAGGGAGAAGTGCCAGCAAAAAGAAGATGAGCAAATGCAGCTAATCCTTAGGAGGAAAGATGAGAAACTCAACCTGCAAAGGGAATTTTTAGATATCAAGAAGCAGCAGCGCGAGGACAATTTCAGTCTCAGGAAACAAGAGGCTGACAACATTGGAAAACAAGCTGAGGCACAACTGAAGTCAGCTGAGGCACAATTATTGGCTGCTGAAGCTGCAATAATGGGAGTAGATATTGAGAAGGTAGCTCCGCATTTGAAGAATTATTACCTTGGAATGCAACGTCAGATCATGGAACGTCGTGGGTTTACATGAGTTCGATTTTATATGCTGTTGTAGCTTAAATGTGTGAACTTTGAATGTTGTGTTGCCAGACAAAAGTGTGAACTTTGTATGTGTTGTGAAACAAAAGTGTGAACTTTGTATGTGTTGTCAAACAAAAGTGTGAATGTGTATGGTGTTCAGTTCAGAGACATGTCTCCTGTCTTTGCAAATGGCTTCTTCTCTATTCTATGTTTACATATTGCAGTCTATATTGTTTTTGTTGGGTTGTTCTATGTTCTTGTTGAAACTGAAAATCTGGGGCATACTCTTTGATTGGAAACAATATGATGTAATGCCTAGTCTTGTCTGTTGTTTTGTATGCTGTAGTTGTTTCTCAATGGGAAGCAGAAAAAAAGAGAGGAAGAACCATAAATATATTAAACACAACCATAAATGTAATCCACTGTCACCACTAAGCTTCTGAATTTCCCTACATATATATTACATATATAGTCTTTGAGAACATCACTTGCATATATATTACATACGCAGCCATATTATGGGACAAAAGCTACACTTCCTAAGAGGACAAAAGCCATACTTCCGAACACTTCAAAAGCTATACTTCCTGAGACTTCAACAGCTATACTTCCCATATTTGCTGATCAGCTTGACCATTCATATGCTTCCATCTGGAGCAAAAGGTCTAGTTCCTGAACCATAGAGTCCCCATATATGCTCAACAAGGTCAGCACGAAGATGGTGGCAAGTTTCTTTGTTCCGAATGTAAGTTTGAGCATCTATGAGATCAGCAATAGTACTGACAGGAGGGTTTACCCGACCTGGCCACTCTGATGAATGAATATAAGGAAGGTCCACACCTTTTTCATCCATGATGATCATGTTATGTAAGATGATGCAAGCCCTCATAATATAATTTAGATCTTCTCGGTGCCACAACCTAGCAGCGGAGTGCAAAATCTTCCACTTAGAATGAATAACACCGAAACCACGCTCCACATCCTTCCTACATGCCTCTTGCTGCGCTGCATACACCTTGTGCTTCTTACTTATAGGCGCACTAATTGTCTTGACCAAGGTAGCCCAATCTGGATATATCCCATCAGCTAGGTAGTAACCTATATTGTAAGTGTTGCCATTCACATTGAACTCAACTGGAGGTGCTCTACCATTAGCTAAATCATCAAAGACCGGTGACCGATGCAGCACATTAATATCGTTATGGGATCCAGGTAATCCAAAATATGCATGCCAAAACCTGAGGTCCTGAGTCACCACAGCCTCTAGAATCATAGTTGGCTTCCCTTTGTGGCCCTTATACATCCCATGCAAAGCAGTGGGACAACTAGACCATTCCCAATGCATACAATCTATGCTGCCAATCATTCCAGGAAACCCTCTAGCCTCATTAACCTGTAGTATTTGTTGCAGTTCTTGTTCTGATGGTGCTCTGAGCCATTCCTCCCCATAAACATTTACTACAGTTCTAACAAATCGCTTCAGTGTCTCAAATACAGTGCTCTCACCCATCTGAAGATGATCATCTAATGCATCTGCAACGGTACCATAAGCTAGCATTTTAATTGCAACTGTAACTTTGTGAATGGAAGAAAATCCTAGCTGACCGGCACAATTTCTTTTCTGTTTGAAGTAGGAGTCCGCTTCAGTAACCTTGTCAACAATTGAAAGGAACAGACTCTCCCGCATTCGAAACCTACCACACAATTTGTATTATTTATTGCATAATTCATTGGTTCAGAATACAATAAAAATTATGTTTTAGTTCAAGTACACACCTCCTGCGAAAATGATCTGCATTGTACAGAGGACGTTCCACAAAATATTGAGCATGTAAGACCTTGTTAGCACCCTCACGATCACGTTTGTATGTCTTGTGACCCGGTATTGAACCTCCCCAGTGACGTTTTCCCTCAACAAGGATAAATGCCGCAGCAATCTCAACATCCTCATCAAATGCCCCTTGAGTAGCAGCCGTTCCATAGTTCGAAAGCTTAATATACCTCGTCATTCCTAAAATCACAGCAGAGGAGAAACAAATTAGTTTATTAAAAAGCATAGGCTGCAGTTTTTAAAGGAACAGTTTCAATACATAATAGAAATCAAGTAGAGACAGCTAAATGGGAGCATGTTGACTTAGCTACATATGAAAACAGTCATGCCTACCCATTTCATGGGTATAATTGAAACTTAAAGCAATTATGATATATACTGCTGAAGACAAATATGCAGGAAACCACATTTGTATATGCACTACAGAGTATATGAGTAGTGAAATGGTAAAAAGAGGCAACCTATTTTTTTCCAATTTGTACCCTTGTATGTTGAACTGCCTTCCGCAGTGTTTCATCCTGTTGGTACATGTTAAAGCCAATTAGTAATAGTTGATGACATACATTAATAATAAAAACCAAAACAGAATATACACTTTTCCAAAGTGGATTATGATACTGACCCATATGTTCACATTATTAATGGAAGGCTCAGCCAGCTCCTGTATTTTGTGAAAGATTCAATATTAATATTGATAAGAAATATAAGTTCCAAAAAAATGAAAAGAGACAGAACCACAAAACACAGAAACTAGCATCAAAATAAATTATGTGATATCTCTTTTTAGCACGTGAAGCATAAATTAGAGTGATAATGCTGTACCATCCCCAATTTTTTGTTATATGGATCTGTGAGCAAATCACAATCAAATCTCTATAAATCATATTCCTTCAGTCTCAATCACCTCCCTTGTAAGCTAAAATACAAAACTTATAACTAAAGCCTGATACATGTTACTACCAGATACTACATTTCTGTCGTTCTCCCTTTGAAGTGTCATGTTCAGAATCAACAAACCAAATGAGACACTCAAATTGAATTTCAGCATATCAAGTGCAAGACGAGCAGCAGAGGCCTCCCTTCACCTTTTGCCTGGCCGAGGCAGCAGAGGAGCCGCGAGAGGCAGCGTCGACGGGCTGCGCGGGGAGAGTGCTGCAGCGGAGACGGAGCCGACAGGCTGCAGCGGGGCGAGGCCGCGTCGTGAAGCTTTGGGGGGTGGGGGGTGGACCTTCTCGCCGCCGTCGTGGGGGAGGGGGTGTCCACCGGACCTTGATGCCGCCGAGGTGGTCGGGGCTCGACCGGCGGGCGGCAGTGGCCGAATCGCGCGCGGACCTCGAACACACCGTCCGATCCGCTTGCGTGAACTCGTGGACGGGGCGGCGGCAGCTCCGGGGCTCACGCGGGTCGTCGACCTCGCCGCGGCGGAGCGTAGGTGGCCGGCTCGAGCTCGACGTTGGGTTCGTGGACGCTAGAGAAGAGGACGAACGCCGGGACCAGACTGGGAGAGTTGCGCCGGCGGGGAAATCAGGAAATAGACGCGTGCAAGAGCGGGAGGAGCGGCCCTCGCGCGGGAAATGAAACAGACGGATAGAAATGCCATCGCTGTTGGAGTTCTCAACAAATGAAACGTGCTCTGTTTCCTGTTTAGACTAACTCCAACAAGAATATGCATTTTGGAGGACCAAAACCAAGTTTGCATAGGCTAAACAGGAAACAGAGCACGTTTCATTTGTTGAGAACTCCAACAGCGATGGCATTTCTATCCGTCTGTTTCATTTCCCGCGCGAGGGCCGCTCCTCCCGCTCTTGCACGCGTCTATTTCCTGATTTCCCCGCCGGCGCAACTCTCCCAGTCTGGTCCCGGCGTTCGTCCTCTTCTCTAGCGTCCACGAACCCAACGTCGAGCTCGAGCCGGCCACCTACGCTCCGCCGCGGCGAGGTCGACGACCCGCGTGAGCCCCGGAGCTGCCGCCGCCCCGTCCACGAGTTCACGCAAGCGGATCGGACGGTGTGTTCGAGGTCCGCGCGCGATTCGGCCACTGCCGCCCGCCGGTCGAGCCCCGACCACCTCGGCGGCATCAAGGTCCGGTGGACACCCCCTCCCCCACGACGGCGGCGAGAAGGTCCACCCCCCACCCCCCAAAGCTTCACGACGCGGCCTCGCCCCGCTGCAGCCTGTCGGCTCCGTCTCCGCTGCAGCACTCTCCCCGCGCAGCCCGTCGACGCTGCCTCTCGCGGCTCCTCTGCTGCCTCGGCCAGGCAAAAGGTGAAGGGAGGCCTCTGCTGCTCGTCTTGCACTTGATATGCTGAAATTCAATTTGAGTGTCTCATTTGGTTTGTTGATTCTGAACATGACACTTCAAAGGGAGAACGACAGAAATGTAGTATCTGGTAGTAACATGTATCAGGCTTTAGTTATAAGTTTTGTATTTTAGCTTACAAGGGAGGTGATTGAGACTGAAGGAATATGATTTATAGAGATTTGATTGTGATTTGCTCACAGATCCATATAACAAAAAATTGGGGATGGTACAGCATTATCACTCTAATTTATGCTTCACGTGCTAAAAAGAGATATCACATAATTTATTTTGATGCTAGTTTCTGTGTTTTGTGGTTCTGTCTCTTTTCATTTTTTTGGAACTTATATTTCTTATCAATATTAATATTGAATCTTTCACAAAATACAGGAGCTGGCTGAGCCTTCCATTAATAATGTGAACATATGGGTCAGTATCATAATCCACTTTGGAAAAGTGTATATTCTGTTTTGGTTTTTATTATTAATGTATGTCATCAACTATTACTAATTGGCTTTAACATGTACCAACAGGATGAAACACTGCGGAAGGCAGTTCAACATACAAGGGTACAAATTGGAAAAAAATAGGTTGCCTCTTTTTACCATTTCACTACTCATATACTCTGTAGTGCATATACAAATGTGGTTTCCTGCATATTTGTCTTCAGCAGTATATATCATGATTGCTTTAAGTTTCAATTATACCCATGAAATGGGTAGGCATGACTGTTTTCATATGTAGCTAAGTCAACATGCTCCCATTTAGCTGTCTCTACTTGATTTCTATTATGTATTGAAACTGTTCCTTTAAAAACTGCAGCCTATGCTTTTTAATAAACTAATTTGTTTCTCCTCTGCTGTGATTTTAGGAATGACGAGGTATATTAAGCTTTCGAACTATGGAACGGCTGCTACTCAAGGGGCATTTGATGAGGATGTTGAGATTGCTGCGGCATTTATCCTTGTTGAGGGAAAACGTCACTGGGGAGGTTCAATACCGGGTCACAAGACATACAAACGTAATCGTGAGGGTGCTAACAAGGTCTTACATGCTCAATATTTTGTGGAACGTCCTCTGTACAATGCAGATCATTTTCGCAGGAGGTGTGTACTTGAACTAAAACATAATTTTTATTGTATTCTGAACCAATGAATTATGCAATAAATAATACAAATTGTGTGGTAGGTTTCGAATGCGGGAGAGTCTGTTCCTTTCAATTGTTGACAAGGTTACTGAAGCGGACTCCTACTTCAAACAGAAAAGAAATTGTGCCGGTCAGCTAGGATTTTCTTCCATTCACAAAGTTACAGTTGCAATTAAAATGCTAGCTTATGGTACCGTTGCAGATGCATTAGATGATCATCTTCAGATGGGTGAGAGCACTGTATTTGAGACACTGAAGCGATTTGTTAGAACTGTAGTAAATGTTTATGGGGAGGAATGGCTCAGAGCACCATCAGAACAAGAACTGCAACAAATACTACAGGTTAATGAGGCTAGAGGGTTTCCTGGAATGATTGGCAGCATAGATTGTATGCATTGGGAATGGTCTAGTTGTCCCACTGCTTTGCATGGGATGTATAAGGGCCACAAAGGGAAGCCAACTATGATTCTAGAGGCTGTGGTGACTCAGGACCTCAGGTTTTGGCATGCATATTTTGGATTACCTGGATCCCATAACGATATTAATGTGCTGCATCGGTCACCGGTCTTTGATGATTTAGCTAATGGTAGAGCACCTCCAGTTGAGTTCAATGTGAATGGCAACACTTACAATATAGGTTACTACCTAGCTGATGGGATATATCCAGATTGGGCTACCTTGGTCAAGACAATTAGTGCGCCTATAAGTAAGAAGCACAAGGTGTATGCAGCGCAGCAAGAGGCATGTAGGAAGGATGTGGAGCGTGGTTTCGGTGTTATTCATTCTAAGTGGAAGATTTTGCACTCCGCTGCTAGGTTGTGGCACCGAGAAGATCTAAATTATATTATGAGGGCTTGCATCATCTTACATAACATGATCATCATGGATGAAAAAGGTGTGGACCTTCCTTATATTCATTCATCAGAGTGGCCAGGTCGGGTAAACCCTCCTGTCAGTACTATTGCTGATCTCATAGATGCTCAAACTTACATTCGGAACAAAGAAACTTGCCACCATCTTCGTGCTGACCTTGTTGAGCATATATGGGGACTCTATGGTTCAGGAACTAGACCTTTTGCTCCAGATGGAAGCATATGAATGGTCAAGCTGATCAGCAAATATGGGAAGTATAGCTGTTGAAGTCTCAGGAAGTATAGCTTTTGAAGTGTTCGGAAGTATGGCTTTTGTCCTCTTAGGAAGTGTAGCTTTTGTCCCATAATATGGCTGCGTATGTAATACATATGCAAGTGATGTTCTCAAAGACTATATATGTAATATATATGTAGGGAAATTCAGAAGCTTAGTGGTGACAGTGGATTACATTTATGGTTGTGTTTAATATATTTATGGTTCTTCCTCTCTTTTTTTCTGCTTCCCATTGAGAAACAACTACAGCATACAAAACAACAGACAAGACTAGGCATTACATCATATTGTTTCCAATCAAAGAGTATGCCCCAGATTTTCAGTTTCAACAAGAACATAGAACAACCCAACAAAAACAATATAGACTGCAATATGTAAACATAGAATAGAGAAGAAGCCATTTGCAAAGACAGGAGACATGTCTCTGAACTGAACACCATACACATTCACACTTTTGTTTGACAACACATACAAAGTTCACACTTTTGTTTCACAACACATACAAAGTTCACACTTTTGTCTGGCAACACAACATTCAAAGTTCACACATTTAAGCTACAACAGCATATAAAATCGAACTCATGTAAACCCACGACGTTCCATGATCTGACGTTGCATTCCAAGGTAATAATTCTTCAAATGCGGAGCTACCTTCTCAATATCTACTCCCATTATTGCAGCTTCAGCAGCCAATAATTGTGCCTCAGCTGACTTCAGTTGTGCCTCAGCTTGTTTTCCAATGTTGTCAGCCTCTTGTTTCCTGAGACTGAAATTGTCCTCGCGCTGCTGCTTCTTGATATCTAAAAATTCCCTTTGCAGGTTGAGTTTCTCATCTTTCCTCCTAAGGATTAGCTGCATTTGCTCATCTTCTTTTTGCTGGCACTTCTCCCTATTGTCATGAATGCGTTGAAGCACATCAACTGCAGTGCTAGATGAGGATGCATCTGTGACCCTCTTTCGTTTAGCAGCATCTCTCCCTTCTGGTCTAGGAGGCACGCTATTGTCATTAACTCCCTCTGCCACTCCAGCATGACCTGAGTTTGCTTGTGAAGAACCTTCGTCCCTTGTCCCAGTTGAGGTGTTGTTTAGCTCCAAAAGCTTCTCATTCCATTTTGATTCGTTTTGGAGCATCTTCCAGCAATGCAAGAAGTGAAAAGGTTCACTAGCCTCATATAGCTTCACTGCATCATCAATCTGAAAATAGCATGTGAATAAAATAATTTCAGTTTAAATAGCATGTGAAAACTTGGAACCAATACTGCAACATACAAGTTTAAAGAACAAGAGCATACCCTGTCTTGTTCATTCTTCCCACTCTCATTACGACGATCAACTGCAGCCTTAAACCCACAGAACTTGTTCACCGCTCTTTGAATGCCGCCCCACCTAGCCTGGATAGCTAGTTGGCTACGGTTACTTCCCTCAGGCTTAAATTCATTGTAATAATCATGCATCCTTTTGTAATAACCCCCTTGACTCTGATTCACACCTATATATGACCCAAAACGACATCTCTCATATTTATATAATAACATCCAGAACATTTCAGCAAGGCATAAGAATTGTTCCTTCACTAACCTATTATTGCATCTTTGCTTACGTTGAGGAAGGCAGAACAAAGGACTCTATCTTCTTCTTTTGTGAAACCACCCCCTCTACGAGACACCTTCTTCTCCTTGCCTTTTCGTGTTGTAGGAGGTGCCACAATATCTACATCTTCTTGGTAAATTTGCGCACCCATGACATAATTCACCTATCGAGGAACTAGTCATGCTTCTGCACACAACCTAGTGATGATAAAGAACATCACAAGCCACCTTACCTGTTCGGACTGTGGGTACTCCAGATGGTCCATTGAGGATTGTAGATCATACGGCCATTGATCCGGAGCATAAGACATGCTACAACAATTTTGCAATTTCTGGAATGCTAATCTGAAAACAATATGTTCTGCCCACCGTGAATGACAATATTAGTTTCAGCTCGCTGTAGGAAGAAAAGAGTAGCAACTATTGCAGAACTCCAAAAATGAGACAAAGGAGGGCATCAAAATACATATCACAGAACAAAACACTACTTCGATAGGGCTACATATTTGTACATATAAAAAAAAAAGAACTCTACAATACCAATGAGATTACAACTACAATCTATAGTTGCAGAAGTATCGAGTAATCAAATCTGATATCTTGCTGCTCACCATATATCTCAGCTTCACAGATCATAATATGGTTCTATCCCGGTTCCATTCAGTTTCTATTATCACTTTAATTCTCCAATGTTATCTGATAAAATTTTCCGAGAATTTATTTAGTTATAGTCATCTGCATTACATCGTTCTATACATTAATTCATATGCCTCAAGCACACTGATAATTATATATCCTTGTCAGATATCGGAGGTGGTAAATCACATCAAGGACTTGATTGAGTTCACGAGAAAGAATAATCTTGTCCTCTTGATATCCATGATCATGCACATTAGCCTATTTATGTTTTCAGTTTTTACCTGGCTGTCAATAAAAAAAACTCTAAATAATATTTTTAGAGGCCCTGGTCAATGTTTTGTCCATACAACTTAGTTTTAAAATGTATTCTATGCTTTCCATAGAACAGCTTAATAGCCATTTTTAAGTTCTGTGGATAAGAAAAGACCCAGCGAAAAGGATCCAGCGCAGTCTGGTCTGCTAACTTGGTAAACTCAGTCTGAGATTCGAAGAATTTTAAGGAATGTAATTGATGTCTGTATACAAGGGTTTGTGAGGGAATTAAGTTTGCGTTTCTGCATTCTCTTAATTGCTTTTGCAGCAGAAACCAGCAAAATGGGATTGTGCTCATACTAGCTCAGGGGAAAATGCAATGAATCTACAGAGAAAGGGGATTGCACCAGCGGGGGTTCGAACTCACCGAAAGCAAAGAGGATGGGTCGCTTGTGGTCGCTGCTCGTCCTACGCGCCGCCGCTGCTCAGCTCGCACTCCGTCGTCGCTCTGCTCGGGATCTGGACGACGCACGCCTGCCCCCGCGAGGCCGCGACCAGCACACGCGCCGCTCGTCCTGCGGCCCGCCGTCGTCGCTCGCCCCGCGCGCCTTCCCTGCGAGCAGCACGCGCGCAGCTGCTCCCCCTCGCCGTCGTCGCTCGCCCCGCGCACCTTCCCTGCGACCAGCACACGCGCCGCTCGTCCTGCGGCCCGTCGTCGTCGCTCGCCCCGCGCGCCTTCCCTGCGAGCAGCACGCGCGCAGCTGCTCCCCCTCGCCGTCGCTCTCCCCGCGCGCCGCTCGGCCCTCCTCCGGCTCTCTTCCGCCTGCGGGTAGTTGACGCCTTCTCGGATGCGTTTGAGGAGAGAGGCGAACTATTTTTGCTCCGTCTCTCTCCTGGAACGAAAACTGCTCGCCTCTTTTGGTTAGTCTGTTGGACGCGAGTATCGGTAGCCACAGTTGCCAGTCGACAGCCATTTTAGTTTATGCAATGTCTGTTGGACTCGGTCTTAGCCTATGCAAACTTGATTTTGGTCCTCCAAAATGCATATTCTTGTTGGAGTTAGTCTGAGATGGCCAAAACCGAGGAGGCTTTTGGACGAAATGTTTGGCCTATCGAGAGTCGAGACTAACGGCTTGAAGGTTACATAGAAATCGTTCGCATTCTCAATGTCGTCTCGGTCTCTGCTGATACGACGTCGCTTGCAAAAGATGAATTCTTGTAAGGCAATTAGAAACGTGTGCAAGATTCGAACATTTGAGAATTGGTTCCACTTCACAGTTTCTTTCACAGCACAACCTAGCTAGTTAATTATCATCTAAAAAAAAAGGCAGAACCTAATTGCAAAGGCTTGCAGTTTGGAACCCCATGTACTGAGGCCGCTCCATCTTGTGAACAATGTTAGCGATGCCTACCCCTCCTGCAGATTCAGAAGATGTGATGAGATTTTCAGTAAAACTGTACGTACTGGGAATTAATTCAGTTAACCAACTGTGTCATTTTTAACAGATTATTGTACCAAGTGAGATAGCGCTGAGGATGATCATGGAAGCCAGGATGAAGATGATGAGCGACGCCCGTCCTAACCACTTGATGAACCTGTTCACGAAGTGCTGTCCGGTGATGGCGGCCACGAAGGCACAGCAGTGAAGTAAGCAGCTGAAGAGAAGGTAGTAAAGTCAATACAAATGAATGAAATCCGTGAGTGAATAAACAGGGTGTGAAATGTTTATTTTTTTTGTTTCAAGAAACAGAGGGGGGTGAAATGTGGAAGGAATAATAAGCGGTACCATAAGGCACCGGGAACCGGTGCGGGAGGTAGTATTCGACGACCGACATGGAAGAGAGAACATCATCGCAAATGTGGCTGTTGCACTTGAAACCTTAACATACAGTAGTTTTAAATTTCATCAGTTAATCAGAACGTGAGAAATCCTGCTTCTGCATTTTATACAAACTTTTAAAAGGTAAGGGAAAAAAAAACCTGGGGAGGGACGCCAAGGTCCAAGAACAATGGTCCCATGATGAAGCCACCTCCGAGACCCAACAGACCTCCAACGAGCCCTGCAAGTATACCGAATAGGGAGTATATAAAGAGCTGATGAGGCTTCAGGGTACTACTATGTTGGCTTCCCTTGGATGATAGCACCCTCTTCCCCGTCATCAGTCCGTGGGCTTCGTAGACGGACACTCCTACTGAAACTGGGACCTACATTCAGCAAACAGAAAGATTTATAACAACTGGGACTGGGGCATTGCCATATAAACAGTTAGGATTTGATACAAATTTGAATGAAATCCTCTCCTTAAGTTCTCTACAACTACAATTGCCATGGAGTCTCTAGTTTTCTACCTGGAGTGAGTTCAAGACCCAGTATAACACAGAGCAGGAAGGAGTGTAGTTCTGCACATATGAAAAAGAAAACATCAATAAGAATTATTTCAGTCATCTAATAAGAGGGAAAAACAAGCAGATACAATAAACAACAAAAAGAAGTACAAATTTACAAAATGTTACCTTTTTTTTTTTGAATTGTAATTTTTGCGTGTTTGGAGTACTCACCTTTGCAATCTGAAGCCCGAGGAACGCCACCCATACAAATGCAAGAAGGCCGAATTCCTTCCAATAAACATTCTTCAGAACCGATGTCTGAAAAAACATTAGGAAATTTGTATAGTTCAAAACCCTTGATTCTTTGTTTAAGAAATGACGGTAATTATTCTATTCGTGTAACCGTTCACTACCTTTCCGGCCGCTGGTTGTGCAGGGATTGTTGCTGCATGCTCTGGTTCCTTACCTGAAATGTTGGAGCACCACGGTAATTTTTATAGTACTAAGAAGGGGATTCTATTCATCATAGATAAGAATTTTGTTCGTCTCTCGGCTTACCTATTTGCTCCATCCTTTTTGCAGCCTCCTGGAAGAGATGAAATTAGTAGTGGAGTACATTAGAATAGTAACAGGTGACAGGTGAGCAAACAAATTAAGGAAGAACGACGAAGCTTCACATGCAGTTTCGATCTTTAAAGATGGATTCTTCCTACGATCGAAACTACAAAAGGGTTTTGTACCATTTTGGTTATGGTCTCTTTCTACCACGTCTCAACGCCTTTCAGGAAGGCCATACTTGACGTCACTGCCATCCAGTTTAGGAGATGTAAAACAAGGTCATTAATTCATGGTCAATCATCAGATAATAAGCAGGGGGGGGGGGGGGGGGGGGGGCACTGCCTGCCGTGGTGCTCTGTGTAAAGAGAAGTGGATAAAATAATTAAGCAGTACGTACCTAGGACTATGACAATGAGTAGAGCCGTGACGAGCCAGTCGGGGAAAATAACATTGAAAATGACGCCGATGCTGACCCCGAGCATGAGCATCGGCTGGAAAAGCAGGGCGAGGTTGTAGTCGATCAGCGGCATCATGTCCAGTGTGGGGTGCTTCAGCCTCAGGTTGTAGTACACAGTCGAAACGGATGCGCCCATGATCATGCCTGCGCAGTTCCAATTCCAACCTCAGTTAGTCGCGATGACGGAGATTATTGCATGTAGAAAACAGCTGCTCTCACTTTCAGAGACGAAATTATATGCACTCTGATAAAAGTAGTAGTAGAAGAAGAAGAATATTATTACACTTGGACATGGCTGTGGAGGACTTGGGATCGAAGGCGATGATGAGCGCCAGCATCGGCACGAGGATGCCGCCGCCGCCCACGCCGCCGACGCTCCCGAACGCCGCGCCGAAGAAGTCGATGAACGAACCCAGCACGACGCGCCACCCGAACCGCATCGGCTGTCTGGATTAATTAATTTTACGGACCACAAAACCCAAAACGGCCAGCAAAATCGATGATCATTGTTAGCAGCAGCATGACATGTCTGAAAGACTATATGCAACTGACTCTGACGGAATGCATTACCGGCCAAACGTGGTGGTACGACAAGCTTCATCCACCACTCTTCCCAGTCGCATTACGCGCTGCCGCTGCTGCTCCCGCCGGCGGCGGCGCCGCCGCCGAGACCCCTGCCGTGTCGTCGGCCGCCGCCGCGCAAGCTAATACGATGACGCCGAGCGCTGCCACGGCGTGCAGCTGCCACGAGGTCTTGCCCATTTTTCCTTGTCCCCCGAAGAACAAGGACGGAAATCTCAGACGGCAGCGCTTGCCGCTTGATTTGGTGGAATTGAAGAAGAATCGTCAGGCTCTCCGTCTCCGGGCCAAAGATTTTATGGAGCGGGGCTGCGGGAGTCCTGTCCTTACACTGTGCCTAGGTAGATGGTAGTAGCGCATATATAGGTCACGCGGCGTAGCAGCTCGGGCAGAACGATGGCAGATTGGCAGCACAGCCCGGTGTATGTTGCTCCGTAACGTCTTTGCAATGCTAGCGCGTGTTGTCACCATTTTTTAATCTTTTACTTATGTATACGTAGTATATACTCAGTGTAATTACACAGTAATAATTGGTATACTGAGGGGTACGCACGGCTACGGCACTGCGTACGGTGGCTCACAAGGCGAGTGCGTGCTCAGCTCTGCATGAATCGCGTTGGATTTTTAAATCGCTCCAGTCAACAAACATAGACAGACTGATTCTCGCTGCTAGCTAGTAGTACGATCATCTCTTCTGAGAGTCCGAGATAATACCTAGACGGATAGTTTATGTTAGTTGGTGACGGAAGAAAAAACTGTTTTTGAGAGCATTCCTGCCGGATCAATAGTGTAGACCTTTCTCTAAAATGACCCTGACCCTTTTTTCCAATCTGCAATGCCCAAGATATCCTTAGTGTGTGATGCTACAAACGGAAACTGGAAGTTATCTTTCAGCGGTACTCCAAGATATCCTATTTTTGGACTGGCTGTTGTTTGCTGAGAAATTTTGAAGGCTAGAAAAGAGCATGATTCGACAAAAAACTTATCTGTGATCCAGTGGAAATTGCGTGTCATGCTTGTTCATGTATTAGTACGAAATTTTGAACAGATTTACTCAAAACGCATCCTCTGATCGAGCAGAGGAGCTAGGAGCCGGCCTCGCGCGTGCCTGTCCCGGTCGCGGCCTGGGCGCCTGTCCCTGTGGCGGCCTGGCAGCCTGTCCCTGTCGAGGCCAAGGATCTGGGGGAACATTAACATGCATGACTCGTCCTGCGTGTGCGTGAGAGAGTGCGCAGCTCCGTCAAATGCGAATATGCGATACTACCTGCCCATGAATTCCATCCTCGGTTCACGTGACTCAGACGAATACCTTGCACAAAATTGAACTTTTCTTTTTCTTGATCAAGCTGATGTCCAACTACAACAATGTCGCTGTGCCGTTCCCTCCTCCACCGGTATTTTTCTTGATGACGCAGGGCAATTTTTTTAGTTTATTTTCAAACTAAAACAGTTGTCCTAATGAAAAGAAAAAAAAAAGGATAGTACTGTATGTGTTTGTGTAATGCTTGTGCTTGTGCATGCATTACAGGATTATGGAGAGCATAAGCTGTTGAGTAGAGCCTTGGACTTTCTTGGAAAAAGATACATCCTACTATTATTCATCATGTAAACCGGAATTCGGACATAGTCGTGAATGTGACTTTTCACCGCTAAGACATGAAGACATGCAAGTAAGTGTGTTTTATTATAATTACAACGTACTACGTCTGATCTTGGTCAGGAATTCAGGAATCATGTAAAACAGGTCAGAAGTTGCGTATCGCGATGTCAGTAGCCACTACATTTTTTTTTCCTTCAGCTAAAGATTTTATCAGAGCTACAGGATCTCAGTCTCTAGAAAATCCAAAAAGAAAAGAAAAAATAATCTGCCTAAATTCAAAAGTGATAAGATGTTGCCCCATACTGCCTAAATTCCATGGTCACTGTCAGTCTTGACTGCCAAGACACATCTATGAACTACGATACTACACTATTGTTCTCAGAGTCATAAGACCAACAGGCTCTATGGAATGAATCGTGCAAAAACATGCTCATGAACCTCCTTACAAATTAAAGATATGCTTCCCGGCCATGAAATAGGGCGTGCAATGTCATAACAGGATACATTCCAATTGCTTTCCACTCTTTCTAGAGCCAGACTAAAACATACAATGTTCATGAACTTGTGGTGGTGCTTGTCCGCAGTGGACCCTTTCCTTTTAGGCACACAGTAACAAAACTCTTTGATTATTGTAACCCTATAAAGGATCGAGCATAAGTCAACTGCAAGAAAGATAAAAACCATTATTACTGAGAAGAAGCTTCCCTTGCACCTAGAGTGAAAAGCTTGCCATCCGGCTGAACTGAAAAGCTTCCCTCGCACTACACAGCAAGAAATTGATAAAAAGTTGAACTGCAGCCACTGACAGACAAAGTGGGAGCAAAACTACCAACGTGGAAAGGAAATGGCTAAAGCACTGCCAGAATTAGTGCTTACTTCAATAATAACACACCATGCTATGATGATTTGACTGCCAAAATGGGTTATAAAGAAGATCGATATGATAAGGAGGAATTTTATTTGGGTAGGACAAAACAAGACAAGGAAGAAAAAGGTGGAGCTCATTGTCAAGTGAATTGGAAGATGGTATGCCGCCACAAATCCAGAGGGACTATGTGTTATGGACCTGCAAAATTTTGGGATAGCACTGGCACAGAGATGGCTGTGGCAGGCGTGGACGGAGCCAGAGAAATCAAGGCATGGCTTGCCACTACCGTTGCGTGGACAAAGAATTGTTTATGAAAGCAACAGGCATCACAGACGGGAATGGCAAAACGGCTCTCTTTCAGCAACATATACAATGTGGTCGAATTCAAGAACCGACGTTGGCGAAAGATGATTGAGCGGGGCGCAAAAACATTTTTATAGAAACATTAAAGTTTCAGCTTTGTTTTTCACTGTTTCTTCACATTAATTGGGTGAATGTGAATCATTCACGCCCCACTTGTTTCACCAAAAAACTAAGCCCCACATTGTCCATCTGTAGTACACGATGCATTTTATGTCCATCAGTATGAAAGTCCTTCAGTTTAGTTCATTTTAGATCAGACATGTTCACGGTTTGAGTGGCTTCTTCCATTTCTCTATTAATCAGATCATAATTCAACACTACGGTACATAATCAGATCATTTCTCTAAATACTAACAATTCTATAACTCAATCACCAGATCTAACAGAACAGTAGTATGCACTCTGCAGTCACAGAACTGCAGACTTCAAACACTATGGTACATTCTTCTACATTGATCCAGCAGGTCAACAATACGAGTAACAAGCAACGAAAAAAACCAACTCATTATGCCAGATTGAACACCATCACCTGTGCTTGACACCAAACACCGTACTACATCTACAATAAAACAAACTACAAAGAGTAACCGATCAAGGATCTCAACCTAGGTCCTAGCCTGCTGCATCTTCTAATAAAAATGCTAAAGGAAAAGCTCGTACATTGGTCCAAGCTAGGTCACTATGCTCGAATTCAGTAGTTACCGGTCGAACTCAGGAGAAATCCGGCACTAGGATCGCCTTCTCCGCAGCTAGCGCCACCTCCTCATCGTCATCGTCCTCACCTTCAGCACGTCCCGGTTCACCAATCCCTTCTCTGACGCCCTCGACGCAGCCTTCCTCCTTTCCGAGGTTCTTCTCCCCACGCCCTTCCCCGACCACCACGACCCTATCCTCCTCTTCTCCGCGCCCACCGGTCACCACCTTGTCGCCGCCCCCTCCGCCCCCTCCGCCGACGACAACGACCTCGTCGGCGCTCCCGTCCCCGTTACTCCCGCCGACGAGGACGTCGGGGACGACCCCACGGTCGGGGACCCCGTCATCCACGCAGCCACCTGCGGGCCGGTCCTCGTCGTCGGAATCGGAGAGCGGGAAGCGGGCGAGGCGGGAGGAAACGGCCTCCGCAGCCAGGGAGAAAGCCTCTGCGATGGACTCCGGCGGTAGAGCACAGTCCTCCAGTCCCGCATCCTCCAGCCTCGGCGGCCGGATAGACATGCCGGCGGCTGCGGCAGCAAAGAGGTCGTCGTCAGGGATCCCGTCGTCAGTGTTCGCCATTCGATTAACCGTGGCCGCTAGACTGGATTGGATGCTTTGCTTCGGCAATGTCTGAGGCTTCGAGAAGGAAGGGGTACGCGTTCGCGTGTGCTGTGGAGAGTCCGGGCCACGTCCATGACATGATAGGCCGGTTATTTTTTACTGACATTGGGCCGGATCTTTTAAGAGTGATATTGGGCCAGTTGATCTGCATGTAATTGCCCGTTTTCGCGCCGTTTTCCATTTTCGTGTCGGACTCCAAACCGTGGTCCGCGCTCGGAATCCACCCATCACCAGATTCACCACGCGCTCCGCTTCGAATTCAGACAACCATCCAAGTCGGTCACGCCGGCGCTATAAATCGACACCTCCGGGACCTCCCTTGTACCGGATCTCTCCCTCGCTTTCTTTTCTGCATTCGCAACGCAGCACCACCAGAGGCGGCTGTACCGTACCCTACCCTGCCTCTCTCATTGCTCATTGCACGCCGGCCACCGCGCGCCCTATGGCTAGCTTGGTCCATGGGGCCATGTTACCTCACCAGATCTTCCACCGGGCCTGCGCCTCGCCAGCCGAGATGACGATCAGGACGCCGCCACCACCACCACCGCGGCCGGAAGCGGCGTCGGATTATTTGGACCGGATCTGCGACCTCGGCAGGGGCGGGTTCGCCAGTGTGTGCAAGGTGCGCCACCGCCGCACCGGAGCCGTGTTCGCGCTCAAGGAGGCGTTCCGCCTGAGCCGCTTCGCGGACGAGGAGGTCGAGGTGCTCCGTCGCGCCGCGAGCGCGCCGTCCTCGTACGTGGTGCAATGCTACACCGTGTTCATCGGGCACAGCGGCGGGCTGTCCAGCGTGCTGGAGTTCATGGACGCCGGCTCTCTGCTCGCGATCCTCCGCCGGCGAGAGAGGCGGGGGTTCCCGGAGCCGGCGCTGGCCGAGGTTACCTGGCGGTGCCTCATGGGGCTGTCCCAGCTCCACTCCCGCGGCGTCGCGCACCTCGACGTCAAGCCAGACAACTTCCTCGCCAACTCCCGCGGCGAGGTGAAGATCAACGACCTGAACGCCTCCCGCGTCGTCTACGGCCCCGACGGCAAGAGCCTCATCGTTCCCACCAGGACGGGCACCAGACCTTTCTTCAGCCCCGAGCGGTTCGAGCCCAGCCCCTGCGCCGATGCTCGCGGCGCCATGGCCGCCGACGTGTGGGGCCTCGGCGTCACCATCCTGGAGCTGTTCCTGGGGCGGTCGCCCATCGTGCCCGACGTGGATGTCCCGACGACTGAAGACTGGAAGGAGGAGATCTGCGACAGAGAGCCGCCGTCCGTGCCGGAGTACATGGAGGCGTCGCCGGAGCTGCGCCACTTCGTGGACACGTGCCTCAACAAGGATCCGGCCCGGCGAGCCAGGGTGCCGCATCTGCTCAAGCACCCCTTCGTCGCGCGGCGCGATGTCATGGCAACGAGCCATGCGCTACGAGACCTCATCGTAGAGACCATGTAGGGTACTACGTAGGAAGCATGCGATTTGTTTTTTTGGACGATTCAATAATCGTGGATCCGTCCAAAAACTTGGCTGTTTCAAGATTAGCTGTATGTTTCGTTTCTTTTCCAAAAGTGTAAGTTACTTGTTACGTAGTATTAATCTGTTGAGTTCAAGGAAAGATTGGCATGGAACAAATTAAAGTTATGATGTCTGTTAGCTGTGCGGTTAATCAGTTGTATGTGGTTTCTTGGGTTCTTCCTCGAATAATACAATACCTTCGACAAAGTTGCTATGAGTCCAACCGAAGCCTTGAGTAATGCATGCGTAAAGAAAACATAATAGTTCGCATAAGAAGTTCAAAATGAAAAAAATGCGATCTGATGATGGTAATGTGAAGGAAAAGGGGGAAAAGAAAAACTCAGTTGCAGGGGGCAGGACCCCTGATACACTCGAATTTATGAATAAGTACCCTCTACCATTATCATTTAATTCCATGTATTTCTGAAACCTTCACGAGTGGTGGGGAGACGAAAGAAATGCAAGGGTCAGGAGGCAGAAGAATATAAGACCATCAGTTCTTTCACTGAATTGTTGCGAGATCAAATACTGATCTGAGTGATGCCATAAAAATTGAAGAATTGTTTTAGTTGTGGAGCATGCCTGTAGGAGAGCTCCGTTGTTCTTAGCAATCTTGCCAACTGTTTGATCTACACTGCAAGTGCTAGATGGAATATTTTGTATTTTGTTGGAATGTTCAGTGTTCACTGCAAATCACAGCCACTAGATGGAATGTTCAGTATCCGGTGCGAAAAATCATCTTGTTCTTCAATTTGCTTCAGTGGTCTCATTCTTAAATGATAAATTTCAGAGATAAAGCTGCCAACTGACAAAAATTTTAGTCTCAATCTGAATACTCCAAATCTTTTTTTTTCACGATCTCGGACACATCATTCAGTCACAATCTGCACTACTAACAAAACGATATTACAACTATACGATCTAACTCGATTGGAAATACACATCACAAGTGTTGAAGTAGGCTCGTCGTCTCAAGCATGGAGCAGCTGCAGCGTGTCCCTAATCGACGCCAACTCCGTGACCTTCGGCGACTAAGAGCATCTCCTACTTAAAATGAATACCTAAACTTAAATTTAGGTATTAATTAGAAAAAATGTACTCCAACGGTGACCCAAAGGAGCTACCCAAGTTTAGCTATCCCCATCCCCGTCCTTTTCGGTAGCTACATTTGACAACTTCATTGGTCGTACCTATCCGGCGAAAATTTTCTTCCCCCGCGCAAATCTTCCTCCGCGCGCGAATCTCTTCCGCACGAGGCTGCTTTGGCGCCCTTCTTCAGCCTTTTGTGTGCAGATCGGCTCCCCAAGATTTATTCACAATCGGGACCGCCTAGGTATGCGATAGAAATCGATTGATTTGTACCGCCGCCGTGCCGTTGGGCTTCACCTACCACCTCCGCCGCGCTAGGCTTCACCAACCGCCGCTGCCGCGTGCTGGGCTTGACCTTCTACGCGGTGTTACCAATCTTTGGCGTGTGCTTCAAATCCTCTCACGAAGTTGGCGGTAGCACCGTCGCGGCCCTGTACAGGTACGAGGATTTGCGGCCACAAATTGAATCCAGCGACGCCCTGTACAGTTACGGCAAGCTGCTGCCAGAAATTGAATCCAGCGACGCCACCCTTCGCATCCAGAACGTGCGCTGCTATTTGGAGGTACTTTCTCCTTTAGATGCATCTTTTCTACTGTATTTTTTTCTTTCTGCGGACAGTAGCTAGAGTATCAGTGGACGAAACCAAATCAATCACCGATGAATTGGAATCTTTTGGATGGTAAAATAGGATTCGGCCTTGTGATGTTTTAGTTAATATCTGAGCTATTTTCTCATTGAAAAGAGACAAACCTAGGGATAAAGTTTCTGTAGGAAAAATATATTTCCATTGTATGGTGTCATGTTTTTAATCTACAGATATTGTCAAAGACAATTAGGCTCAACTGCAAATGTATAGAAAGATGCAGTTTTTCTGATTTTATAAAATTAAGAATGTTGCTGCCAATATCAGTTCATCAGTTCAGAATTAACTTGTATCCATTATATGTCTTTAGACTTACCAAAAACAGTAACTTATGTTGTATATTTTTCATTCTAGAGTAGATGTACCTATTATTACTAGTACTGCTAGTACCCATTACTACTAGTCCTGTTTCTTCAGGTTGTTTATAGATTACCTACAACTCTTTATGTTGTTTATAGACGGTATCGGAGCCGTAAACCGAGTAGATTTTGTGGTGCCTCTATGTGGTTGGGTGGATTTGTCAACCATGGGCTCTCCTGAATGAAATACGGGGCCGATTTTTTGCAACTCATAGGCGGTTCCGAGTCGGATCTCTTGCTTAAAGTATTTTCGCAAGCTCTCCGCTTTCCCTACAAGTATGCACCAGGCTACAACATTTCTTTCCCTCCATCGCTTCCACGATTCGTCGATCACCAGAGGCGGCCATAGCAGCGGATCATCAGCCCACCTCCTGAACCGTAGCCTGCTATCAATACTAGATGGCTTGCATGGTGTCCGCCGGCGTCGCACCCCACCGCATCCCTTCTGCTCGCCGCTACCACCGGCGGAGCTGGAGGCGTCGGACTTCAATTGGATCGGCGAGCTCGGCGAGGGCGGCTTCGCCAAAGTGTCCAAGGTGCGCCACCGCCGCACCGGCGAGGTGTTGGCGCTCAAGGAGGCGTTCTACCCGAGCCCCGACGCGGAGGAGGAGGCAGAGATGCTCCGCCGCGACGCGGGGTCGCCGTCGCAGTACGTTGTGCACTGCCACGCCGTCTTCATTGGAGAGGACGGCGGGCAGGCGAGCGTGCTCGAACTCATGGACGCCGGCTCTCTTTACGACGTCCACTACGGCTACGGCGGGGAGCCGAGATTCCAGGAGCCGGTGCTCGCGGAGGTGACCTGGAAGTGCCTCATGGGGTTGGCCCAGCTCCACTCCCGCGGCGTCGCGCACCTCGACGTCAAGCCGGAGAACTTCCTCGCCAACGCCGCCGGCGACGTCAAGATCAACGACTTCAACACCTCTCGGATCGTCTACGGCCCCGACGCCAAGAGCCTGCTCGTGCGGACCAACCTGGGCACCACCCTGTACTTCAGCCCCGAGCGGTTCGTGCGCAACGCCCGCGTTGACGCTCGCGGCGCCATGGCGGCCGACGTCTGGGGCCTCGCCCTCACTGTCCTGGAGCTGTTCCTGGGGCGGCTACCCATCGTGCCTCAAGTGGACAGTAAGCCGAAAGCCGAGGACTGGAAGAAGGCCATCTGCGACGGTGAGCCGCCCTCCGTGCCGGACGACGTCGACGCATCGGCGGAGCTGCGCGACTTCGTGGCCAAGTGCCTGCACAAAGATCTGGCGCGGCGTGCCAGGGTGCCGCATCCGCTGAACCACCTTTTCGTCACGCGACGCGATGCGGCGGCGAGCCGCGCGCTACGAGAGCTTATCGTCAAGAGCATGTAGGATAAACTGTTATCATTTTTTTACTTGTGAGTTGTAACAACAATTTTTTTTTGTTATAATATAAAAGGGTCGTTACACCTTCATATACGAAATTAAAAGAAACTAGTACTACTATAGGTGGCCAGTAGTCGCGACGTGCTCTTTGCGTGATGATCAATTGATCATGTGCTAGTGTTCTCACTCCATCGCGGCCACCAGCTCCTCAAAGAAGAGCTCCTTGAACCTCTCTATGCGCTCCGGCTCCAGCGCGACGGCGACGGCGATGCCGCCGCCCTTCCCGGGGCAGCTGAGCAGGTACACGAAGCCCGTGTAGTACATGAGCGCGGGCACGAGCATCGCCGGCTCGCCCCACCCGAAGTCTGCATCGTACGACGGCATCCCGTGCCAGCTGATCACGCGCAGGTCGGCGGCGCCGACCCCGCCCCGCGGCGGCATCGCGCCCGTCTCTAGGTGGTCCACCACCGACCGCGCGAACGCGTCGCCGTGAGCCGTCGCCGCGCGGATTCGCCGCGCCGCGAGCGTCAGCGTGCCGAGGTCCCCGACGCGGGCGGCCACCGAGGCGCGCACCACCGCGTTGCCGAAATAGGTCTCGGGAAGCGGCGGGGCGAGGCGGGCGCGCATGTCGACCATCGTGTACAGCCGGGACTCGGCGTCGCGCGGCAGGGCGCGCGCGGCGCACGCGCAGCGCCAGACGTGGGCCGCCAGCGCGCGGAACGTTGACGCACCACCCGCGCGGGCCCGTAGCGCGGCCACCTGATAGCCGGTCACGCGGAGGATCGCGCTGGCGTACTCCGCCTTGCTGTTGTTTGCCGTGGGTCCAGCGGGCAGGGCTCCGGTAGCTCCGTACTCGCGCGTGTGGTCGAAGAAGACGGTCGGCAGCGGGCGAGCTCGGAGCAGCGTGCGGTCGAGGGACGGAGGCACGACGGCGCTCGGCGCGCCGCGGGCGATGCAGGCCCACGTCCGTATGAAGTGGAAGGCGCTACGGCCGTCGATGACGAAGTGGTGCATCGCCGTGCCGAGCGCCACGCTGCCGCACCGGAAGAAGGTCACCTGACAATAGAGACATGCACGCACCATTGTGTTAGCCATCAGTCCACCTTTGCTTGACTTTGACCATCTCTGTCATCAACCATTCTTGTTCACGAATCACGAACATGTACAGAGAAAACAGAGGTCCATGCAAAGAGACCTGAAGCATGAGCAACGGCGCTCCGCCGCCGGGCCCGCACGTGGGCACGAACATGTCACGCATCGCGGTAGACGGCGAGAAGCCCTCGTAGTACTCGTCGAGCGCGGCCGGGGACCGTGCGACGACGAAGAGAGCGCCCTCGCCATTGCAGTCGATTTCAGCGCGGCCGTCGGAGTCCTGGCCAAGGCGGCCGGCGAAGGGGTAGAAGTGCACGAGCGCCCTGGCCAGCGCCGCTCGCAGGACGTCGGCCGAGAAGAAGTCTGGTCTCGGCGGCTGCTGGTCGTCGGGCCGGGGGCGGAAGAAGTACACCGTCGGGGTGTACCCATTCCTCGCGGCGAGGTCCAGGTTGGACAGCCAGAGCGCGCGCCGCGGCGTGGGCTCGCTCGGCGCGACCAGCTCCGATCTGACCACCTCGACGGCCATTATTGGATCGAATCCTCTCTGTGGCGCGGGCGTGTGTTTAGTTCGGTTCCGTTTCAGCAAGTTTATAGTAGTGTACTAGTACGTGAACATGTGACTGTGTGCGCGAGTGCAACGACTCCATGTTGAGGGGGTGTTAGGATTTATAGGAACCGCATTATTGGGTTGGTTGGCGAAATTTTGGTTACATGTGAGTTGGTGATCAGTCCCGTCTTTGCTTCGGCCCGTTGGATCGTGAACTCGTGGTTATCCAATTAAAAAAAGAAAATATTTTGAAACACAACACTGACTACCGGTTTAAACACGATACAACGCCATGAAAACATTCACATTTCTTGTAATTTTGTTTTCTTTTCTTCCTAGCAGTTCATTTTGCCTTTTTCGCAAAAGAAAAAAGTAGTTCATTTTGCCTGTTCTTGTTAAAGTATTGTAGGGCCCTAGTCCCTCCATAGCCTTGTGTATGCAGGTAGAAAAACATGAAAGGCGTCTTTCGAAAAAAATAAAACATAAAGGCCAAAACCTTCACACCGCTAGCATCCGAACGATCATCAGTACCTGGTCAGGTCGCGCGTACCCCTTTCGTATCACGGTTTGTTGGCCTTGGAGATACCGTATGCTAGTCTGATCGGTCACACGCACTCCTTTCCTTCCATTCGGTATTGCTGTTGCCGTGTCATTCTTTTGCAGGGGTATCTTATCGTGTTCGTTGAACGGCTGTGACCACTCACATCCACTGTCGTTTCAGTCTTCAGTAGAGTAGAGTACTGCATGGCAATTGCATGCTCGAGTGTTTTTTTTTTTTCGGGAGAAAGTGGTGCAGTCGACACCTGGGCATGGACAAGTGTCAAAGAATTGACGCGAAGGCCAGCCAGCCAGCATCACCCATCACTGTTCTATCCCTCGGACCTGCGTGAGCAGCGCGGCAGAAAAAGCAGGGCACCACTCTCACCAAACCCTCCTCTTCCGTCGTCGTCCACGTACTACGGGCGAAAGGCGCCCCCTTCTAAAATTGGAAAACTGAATTCAGTGCGCGAACTAATCAGTTCGCAGCCTTAATTAATTCCTTTCCTTTTCTTTTTCTCCGACATGAGTAGCTAGTGGCGTGACGGCGAGACCAACCAATCCGCCGCTTCCTGCTCCTCTTCGCAAGTCGCATGACGAACGGAATGGCGAGGACGAGGATAATGCTGTCGCGAGCGGTGGCAGCCTGCCGCCCGTCGTGTCGTGCACGAACCCAGTCGGGGGCCGGAAGCGTGAGCGGCGTCGCCGTCGGTCACCAACCACCCGGCCGGCCCGCCCGTCCGTCCGTCGTTGATGGAACCGCACCCTCCTACTAGTTAAGTTGAAGCAGCGATGGCAAGGACAACTGTGCGAGGCCAATGAATTCATGAGGCACCGCCCTGCCCCTCCAGTGAGCAGTGTCATGTCGCGGTTGAAACTGAAACTGAAACTGCAGTTGAAACATTTTTTTTTATTGAGCGAATGCAGTTGAAACATTTGTGTTGTACTGATATGCTTGGGCTACAATGGCATTCCTTCCTTGAAACAAGCCGGCCCGTTAACGCCAGTGTTCACGTTCGTTTCTGTTGGGAACGTTGCTATAATAATAGGCCCAACAAAACGGCGAAAGTCGAGCCGTACTAAAAGAATCATCAGAGATTGCACAGTTACAACAAGCTTTTCGCTGATTAAATCCAGCTCAACTGACGAACAACTGTGTATACTAGACAACAAGCAGCGTGTTCCACACAACACAAAGCAGTAGTACTGTAGTCCTGTAAGCAGTAGCAGCATCACGTAAGGTGCTTTTTATGATTAATTATGATACAGAGTCAGAGAGAAACTAGGCGACTAGAACGAGGAGTCGCCGTAGAATGCCTTCTCGAAGCCCTGCAGGTACTCCGGCTCGAGCGCGAAGAGCACGGAGAGCGGGTCGTCCCTACCGGGCCCCTGCGTGACGTAGGCCGTGCCGCTGCCGAACATCTGCGCGGGCGCGACGAGCCCGGGGCGTCCCCACCCGAAGTCGGCGTCGTAGATGGGCATGCCGAGCCAGCTGACGACCCAGAGGTCGGACTCGGGCATGAACTGGCCGCGCGCCGCCTGGCTGCCCTTCTCCGCCTCCAGCTCGAGGTAATCGACCACGGACCTGACGAACGCGTCGTCGACGCGCGCCACGGCGCGCTTGATCCGGTCGGCGACGAACCCGAGCGGCCGGGACAGCACGTCGTCGACGCGCACGGTGACCAGGTCGCGCACGATGGCGTTGCCGAAGTAGGTCGCCGGGAGCGGCGGGCGGAGGCGCTGCCGCACGTTGGCGGGGACGCGGAGCCTCGTGTCGGAGTCGGGCGGGAGGCCCCGGGCCACGCACATGGCGCGCCAAAGGTGCGCCGTCACCGCGCAGTACGTGGACGCGCCCTCGGAGCACTGGGACTTGATGTCGGCGAGGAGCTTCGGCGGGACGGCGTACGCGCGCGTCACGAACGGACGCGGCGAGCCGTTCAGGTAGCACGGGGAGTACACCGGGTGCTCGAAGGGGACGTGCGGAGGGGAACGCGCGCGCAGCAGCGTGCGGTCGTGGAACGGCGACGCGTCGACGTGGGCGTCGCCGCGAGACAGCGCCGTCCAGGTGCGGATGAACTGGAACGCGCCCGCGCCGTCCATCGTCACGTGGTGCATCCCCGTGCCCACCGCCACGCCGCCGCACTTGAGGAACGTCACCTGCACGCACCAGAAACCACGTCAGTAACATTCTAGTGATCCAAGTGCGGTCAGTCCCGAAAAGAGCTATTCGTTCAAGTGGTAGGCACACCCCGACAACAAGAGCGCCGCTTCAGTAACAGGAATCAAGAGCGCCAAGAGGGCATTTCAAGTTGAATCTTTCTTATAGCTTCTCGCCATGTCACGCGAAAAGCCATGCTCTCTCTCTCTCTCTCTCTCTCTCTCTCTGATCACACTGTCAGCTTAAACCACGATGCAAACACGATAACGATGTAGCACCACTCTGTCGAAACGAACAACGAAAACATTCTCTTAGAATTGTCAACGTATGCAGGGTGAGGCGTATGAACTTGTCCTTCGTAACGGTTGGCAGTTACGCTCTGAATCCTTGCAACTTGGCATCCCGACAGCAACATCTAGTCCCTACTAGTTGCAAAATTCCTCTCCAAAACATTTCCTGTACATCATGACACGGTAAAGGGATGCGAGTTCGCAGGCAGATATTTCCATGCAGCATATGGCAATGATAAAAAGCGAGCGAAAGCGAGCGAGCAGGCCGACTACCTGTCGCGATCGAGCTACCGTAAGAGATAGGCCGAGGAGGAAGTGTGTCAAATGATTGGATCAGGCCGAAGGCGCAGTGGTTTCTGCATGCGGACACGGAAGATCTTGGGGGGACACGAAAGAGCACTTCCGTATCAGAAATTTTTGGCCCAACCCTCCGTCAACTGTGATGGCAAAGCGTTATGTATTTGAGGCTAAAGCACAACGAGATTTTTCTACTACTAGTGCAAGATCATTAGATATAGTAAGGTCGCATTATTGTGTCAGCAGATGCAGGGACTTGTACTGTTTGGCTTTGCTTTCGGTGCAGGGGAATGGAATCACTTGTACTACTGGAAAGTTAGCACTGCATTATTGCCTTCAAGCTGAAGTCGACATCAGAGTGCATATTATATCTTCACAGCGAGACAACATACCACCTATATTACAGTACTACTGGCGGTTAAACAAATCAGGCGGCCCCAAATTAACGAGCCGCCCTCACATGTCGTGTGAGAGAGATGTTCTACATGAAAGGGCGGTGTGTGTTCTAGTGTAAAAAACGGGTCGAAAACTGTTTTAATTTCTACCCGACGTATCTTATTTCAGTCAACAACTGTCTGGTTCTACTAACCGAGGCGGACTGATTTTGTCCCAAAAAAAAAAAAGAAAAAAAGAAACAGCACGGTTTTCTACGTTTTCGAAACCATGGTAGTGCTAAGTCCACTGTTCTTTGTAATACAGACCCTACTGATGATTATGCAAGGAAACGGTCTAGAGAAACGGCATGGATTGGTTGTTTTAATGTTCAATCTGAAATTTTAGAACAACAGCTTCAAGAAGAAGAATAAGGAGAAGAAGATTTTGATTGTTAAGTGCCTATCCCGTGCAGTGAACAACAACAGCAGTTGGGATGTATTACTACTAGTTTATTCATGATTGTCAACGAAGAGTTAATTAGTAGTATTTGTGCCCGTAGCACGTGGCCTGGCCTCGACGACCGTCCTTGGACAGATCTGTCAAAACTGAAGAAACCTATCGCCAACCATGGATGTCCCCAACCCCAAGAGCTACTACAGCACTTTTGTAGTAGCTGTTTGTTACCGGAAGCACCCATCTAGTACTACTAACACTACCTAGCGAGGCGACCAATTAATCGGCACCGATCTGATCCGCATCGATTTCTATCGACTGGTAGCAGTGAAAAAAAACAACTGACATTCATCAAAAAAAAAAAAATGTTATGCACTGACGTGCTGCCCCGCAACACGGTCGCTGATGGTCCTCGCTAACTGAGTTGAGCTTGGTCCCGGGAAAAGCTGCGCCTAGTAATTTTTGGTTTGCAGCCACCGTCTTGGCGTGATTAATTGGAGAGATCATCGAGAAGGTATCTGCCGATCACGCACGGCACGATCTTTCAGTCGTCAATCGTCCACCGGTGGATCGGAGATGACTCCAAACCTGTCAGTCACCAACCTAAAACGACAGCCGGAGGCGTGGGATCGCGATCGCGGCACGGACGACAGCAATGCATTTAATTTTTTTTTGCTTGCTCTTCTTGCGTCCCACGGGCCATTCTATTCGAGTACTCCTGTATATGTGATGCCAGCATGCCACGGAACACTTTTTTTTTCTACTAGGAAAACAAAAAGAATCATAATTCTCAGATTAGTGCTAGTATCTGAAAAGACCCGATGCGAAGCATCTTAAACCAATCTTTCCAAAAGACTGTTTTAATAAGTTTGTAAATAAGGATTAAGAGTAAAAAGAACTATGTATTCTAATAATTCCTAATATAATTCCTAATATAAGTTGTTAAATCTATTTAAAATATTTATCACACATGCAAATTTTCTCGAGACGATATATGAAGTTGTTTTGATGTTTTGAGAGTTTTAATTTGTCCTCTAAATATAAAAATTAAGAGAATTTATTTAGAAATTTGTTAAGTTTAAAAATCTAAATATAAAAATAATTAAAAAGTTATTTTTTTAATTATTTTTTAAATTTAAATATAGAGACTTAATTTAAAAAATGGTTAGAATTAATATTAAGTTTTTCGTCCGGTCCATACGCGTAGTACGGGTTAAGGTAGGCTGTTAAGGTAGGTCCGGCCTCTGCGTGAGGGACCACGTGACAGTGGCACGCGTACGGTACAACGGTGACCCGACGTACTAGTACGGCCCTGTTTCGGCTTTTTCTTAATTAATTTCCCTTTGATTTTTCAGCGGAAGCGAAACCTCCACATGGAGGCGGGCGCGGGAAGAATAATTAATTGACCGGGAAACCAGGCAGAGGTGTACGTGTTGCTAGCACAGTACTTACAGTACTGTAGCAGTAAAACTGTAAAAAAAAAATGGTACTCGGCGGCGAGCGAGCTTACCTGTACCATGGCGAGCACGCAGGGCGGCTCGCCGGACTCGGCGAAGGGGACGAGCAGGCGGCGCGCCTCGGGGGACGGCTCGAAGTCCCGGAACACCTCGTCGCCGGTGAAGTCGGCGCGCGCGACCGCGAAGAGCGCGCCCTCGCCGGTGCAGTCGATCTCGATCCGGCCCCCGGGCCCCGTCGCCAGGCGCCCCGCGAGCGGGTAGAAGGGCACCAGCGCGCGCGCCAGCGCGTCCCGCAGCCGCGCCGGGTCGAAGAAGGGCGCCGGCGACTCGGGCTGCTCGGCGTCGTCCTCGGGCCTCCTCCTCGGGTAGTAGTAGACGAGCGGCGTGTGGGTCTTGGGCACCGCGAGGTCCAGGTTCGACAGCCACAGCGTGCGCCGCGGCGTCGCCTCGCTCGGCGCCACCAGCGTCGTTTCCAGCACATCCACCTTCATCTCCGATCGACTAGTTCCCTCTCTGCTTCTACTGTAGTATACTACCTCGCTCTCTGTAATCTGGATCAGGCTTGTGCTGCTTGATCTGTGATGAGGAAGGAGTATCAATCAAACTGATGAGCGTTTTATAAAGGCTGGCGGACTGGAGGTGAGGTGGGGTGGCCAGGTGGGGGTTAATATAATCTGTGTAGTACGAGCCATGGTTGATCCATATCGTTGATTCCATGGTCTGGTGAATCTGACGGCGGTGGCTCGATCACCAGTCCGTCACTTGCGTCGCGACTCGGTTTGGCATTCTGCAGCGCGGAGCAAAGCGATTTCCGTGCCTTCCATGCGCCTTCGCGCTGCCTGCCCGGGTTAGTGTTGGATTTTTGTTTGCCTTTATCACTTTTCCATGCGGTGTTGGACCCATCCTACCTGGAGGATTATGCCTCGTAGGGGTATTTTTTGCGCCGTGAGCACGTGAAAGTTTACTAGCTGACGTCCTGGCTCTGAAAGAGGAGGGGGGCAGGGCAGGGACGGCACCGTGTCCCCGTCCTGACCACCCCGCTCCCCCCACCCCGCTCCATCGACATGAGCTTCAGCAAAGGCTGGGTCGCTCCATCAGACCATCACCACCACGAATGGTCTCTAGTACTACGGTATACAGTGCAAGAAAACCGGCGGAAGCAGCTCTCAATCACGATCAAGTGCTGAATGTCACAGTTTTAGACTTCCTCGTGCTTGTTAAGTGATACAAGGTACTATAGAGATGCATGTCACATGTTAGTGACCAATCTGATGGCATTTGTTTCAGACTCAGATAAATTGTGTTTGCTAAAACTTCTCCTTTGTCAGGGTACTCCATCACACAGTCATTATCACTGTCATCCTTATCATTGGTCACCACAAGACGATGGGCACAGCCTGTAGTAGGCACCGGCTCTTGCAGTAGGACTTTTTTTGAGGGGGCATATGTGTAACGTCCCCCCCTCGTCGAGACGGAGCCCGTTTACATCAATATTTTTTTTATACGATGTAGGGTGGTCTTATAGACTAACACAAGTCTTTTCTGCGCACATTTGTCCTTATTTATGTGCATCCGAAAATAACTTTTCGATCGATCACCCATCCTGAAATTGTTCCAGATCAAGCACGCTTAACCTTAGAGTTTTTCAGAGGTAGACTACCGAAAAAAAAGTTGCAACTTGCTGATATAAGTATCTTATTAATACTTTTAAGATCTGGATTAGGGTGTCACATACTCACCCCCTTAAGAGACCGACATCCTCGTCGGTCAATCCCAAGCCATGAACATTCTCTTTTAGTCATGTCCGTGTGTCCAATACCAGCACATGTACCATGTTGTCTGACCGCTCTAGATCCATACCAGTCATGCCTACGCAACTGTGACACATGCGCCCGTGAAACCGCGAGAGTCGGCTCTACTACCATTATGTAACGTCTCGCCTCCTCGAGACCGGGTCCGCTTATATCAGATAGCATTTTTATAGGACGTAGATTGGCCTCACAGACCAACATAAGTTTTTTCTGTGCACATTTGTCCTCACCCATACACACTCGAGAATAACTTCCCGGTCGGTCACTCATTTTAAAATTGCTCCAAACCAAACACGCTTAAACTTGGTGTTTTTCGGAGCTAGGCTACTAGAAAAAAAGTTTATAACTTTCTAATATGAGTATCCTATTAATACTATTAAGTTCTGGGTTGGAGTGTCACAATATGATATGTCAACGAATTCCTTTTCCAGCGCCCATATATATTTACCGCTAAACTGTGACACAGAGAAGAAAAACGGCCGTTCAAAGTCACCAAATCAAGGCACTTCATGATCGTTCAATCAGAACCAGCCATGGACTTTAGAATTTTTGTTTTTGTTTTTAATAATATCATTTTAATAGAAAACTGTAAATCTTGGGTCCTCTGTCCTCAGCTCCCATAATCGAGAGTACTAGACCTCAAATTTTTTTTAAAAAAGGTAATATCTCCTTGGACTTGGACCTAAAATCGGATGCGTGCAGTGCTTTCAAAATTGGATCTGAGGACTAGTCGGTCATGGGATGTTGTTCTCTCATTCGCCTCAAAATAATATAATTTCAGGAGGAAAAAAAACCTAGACTTTACTCTACCATCATTAACTACTTATTTTTAGAAGAAAAAGAGGTCCAACACCCATGTTGGCAAGTTTCTTGGCAATAAACACAGACATGGACAGATGGAGGACAGCAGGAGAGAATCAACAAGAGTGGAGACTTTGCCATAAATTCTATATAAAGCATTTTTTTGTCAATCAACTTAGCCAAAAAAAAAAATCAAAACTTCAAATGTGCACCGGTCAAAACAATAGGAAAACAAAAAGGATGTCAATATAGATATATACTATAGCATCGCTTCCTTTTTCAAATATTGTCACGGGTTAGTTCAAATTTGAACTAACCATCAGTGACAATACTAGACACCGAAAATGACATGAGTGAACCCCCGCTCAATCACGTTACTGAGCACAACAATCAATAGTCAGTAGATGTCGCATGCTAATCTCTCTCTTTCATCTCCTTTTGTGCGATCGCTTCAATAGATTGATGCTTGGTTGATGGATCAACCTGACAAGCTCCCACGTTCGTTCAAAGAAACAGAGACAAGAAGCTATAGTCTCAAAAAAAAAGGAAAGAAAAGACAAGCTATGGCTTCGTGGCGTGTGGATCCAGCCACCTCGACTATCTCGACGAAGGAGCCTCCCCTAGGATTAGTCTTAAGAATCACTCCAGTAGTACAGTAATCTGGAGCATCAAAACCTCACGTACGCAGCATGTTCAGAGATTGGAGTACCAGTGTAGTACGGCTAATTATATTTCTGCTGCCGTGGCAAATACATATACTATAAATATAGTACTATTCAGTACTACGTAGTACATGACTTTAATTAGTATAGCTCGACCATATGTTTGCATTCTTCAATTCAGATTCTTAAAGTCCACCACTTTATATTCGGATAAGGAACCACTTGAGCAATTTGGACGGCCTGCAAATTAAGTCACGCCAATCAGAAGCATACAGTAAGTAAGTAGATCAGGCTGCTGCTGGTGTGGCTAAAGTCTTCTCCTTGGGATTGGGCTGTTGTTGGACTGGACCAGATGCCCCCGGCTGCTAAAGGTTTGTAATATGCTTGGAGTATTAAACGATCCATAGGTTCACAAAGATATTCGTCTGAAATTCCGATTGCTGTAGCCACCGTCAGTAATTAATTTGTTAGTTGAATTTGAAGAAGCGAGCATCAGCATCGGATCCTGTCGTCAGTAGCCACTTGTGCCGCCGCCGTCGCGATTTATCACGTCGTCGGTCGTGGTGCGTCTACCTCGATCGATCAGCATAGATCGGCCGGTGATCGTGGAAAGGTCGATCGTCGTCTGTGTTTGTTTCGCCAATTGAATCTTACTAGCAGTGGCTAGCAGTCCGAGTCCGTCGTCAGTGACGACCGTGGAAGAAGGAATGAATCGAACCTGGTTTTAAAATGCAGGCGCGTTTTGCGACGGCTTTCTAATATTCTTACGTAGTATAGTGGGACGTCGACAGGCTTCTAATTTTCGGAGACGGGCACCGACCGCCGTTCGTGTCCGAGAAATGGACGCGATTGCTGACAGACGACGTGAAAGACGACGGAGCGATCCATCCATGAAAGGCTCGCCGGTACGAAGGTCAGGTCAAGCCGTACGGAGCAGGGGAAAGGCCGTGCTGGTGTTGCGACCAACAACGAACGAATGACCCCGCCGGGCCGGGAACACGCACGTCTCGGAGACTTGTTGGAGCGCCGCCCGTGCCGTACGTACGTCGTGGCTGGCCGTGGACGACACGAGCCAAAGGAAACGCGCGCGGGTGAGGACGATCGACGTCGCCGCAGCGCATGACCGGCAGCTCTCACTCTCTCTCTCTCTCTCTCTCTCTCTCTCTCTCTCTCTGGACTGGACGCGTGACGTGGCTACTGGCCGGAAGGAGCAGAGCGGCCCCGTGTTTGGTTGGCATCGGCGCGTGCTGCTTGGGAGTTGGGAGTCGTCGCTCCTCCTTCCTTGGTCGTCACCGGTCAGGCAGGGGGTCGTGCCAATGAAGAAGCTCCTGCTCCTGGTCGGTCGGACTCACGCCGTTCGATTCCATCCACCCACCCCCCTCCCACCCCGGGTCGTCTGGCAGCGGAGCGGAGAGGACTGCAGAGCCTCCTCCTCTGGATTGTGGTGGATTCGGGTCATTTGGCCCGCTTGTGTCAAATTTGCAACTAAAGGGCCAAGGACAGGGCCGCTTCGTCACTCGTGTTTGCCGGGTGTTCGGCTAAACGGGCTCCCATCAGCAGCATCCTTGTTCATGGGACCGACAATTATGCTTCGCCCAGCAACTGACATGTGACACCGCTCTGCCACCAGCATCCGCCACCGATTTGCGATGTGCCTCCTCTCAATGAAATGGGTGCTAAGGTACGTCCACGAAGAAAGAATTATGCAGCCAAGGAAGGAACGACCACGAGGGCCTGTGCGGACTGCGGAGGCCACTGCTAGTGCTAGCAAGCCCGCCCAAGCTCTTTACTTTACTCAAACGGGATGGAGGGAGGGAGGGAGGGACGACGACACCGGTGAACCTGTGCCCTCCCGAGTTGCCGACACGACCTCATCAGGCTCATTGGCCTGCCTTGTTGCCCCCCGCCCCGCGCCCTATATATCCTACCAAGAAACTGTGCAATAACCGGGACGATTCTTCTACCAACCGACTGCCGGAGAAAAGATGCACCCGGCCAGCACGCAGCTTATTCCTCCTTCCTTCCTCGTGACGGTTTCTGCCACTACAATAAGGAAAGCTCTGACACCACACCACGAGTTTGTGTCGCACGATCATAACGTGTGCGGGCGTTAGGTCCGCCCAGGGCCATCTGATAGCATACCAAACTAAGGTGCCTGGTCACCTTCCTTCCTCTCAGATCACTTGGACTTGGGGTCAGTCAGAGAAGAAAAAGAAAAAAAAAAAAGAAGAAGAAGGGTGACGTCCCCCGTTCCTTCGCTTCTCGTTCAATGCTTCGGTTTTGGAATGCACATTCGGACGACGGGCCAACCCTCACGATGCTTCAAAAACAAATCACCTCGAGCCCTCCTGCTGCCATTATCTGCTCACCACGAGTTGAGATAGGGCTTGTAAGTGGTGGACTTGCGACTTTCGAACCCCGAATCTCCCGCAACAAACACCACGATGAGCCAAACTGGACTCCGTCTTTGACAGTGGTTTTATTACTAAATTAAACAGTGGGATAATTCCCCCTTTTTTCGGGAATACGATGATAGACCTGCTAGTATCTGGTACTTCTACCATTCAATATGCGTACGCGGGGAGAAACACATGAGATTGCTTTACGGTGTAGTACTACTGATACTCTGGACCACTGGCCATACTGATACTCCGTCTTACCTTGTACCCAAGTAAAGACAACAGTGCCATCTATCACCGCACTAATAAGCTTAATAACAACCATTGTCAGAGGGTCTACATCAACAGAAAGCTACTGCTAGATTGTAGTATTGTTCAGGTATACTACCGGTATTCTTTAGTAGTATGGGAACAACTGTCAGAACGCTTCCATTCAATGAAGCTTAGGTAGCACAGATTGGAATTTATGGTCAACACTCAATACATGCATGAACCAGTCAGCCTAAACGTGCCAACGCAATCTAAAACGAAACCACTTTTCACTGCTCGTGAGAGCAAAGGGATACGAGATAAAAATAGGTACTACTACATAATTCCCTCACCCAAAAAAAAAGTAAAAATCAAATCAACTACTGTGCATCAGGGGGAAAAAAATGCTGTGATCACAAAAACACATTTCTCAAAAATATACTCTCCTGAAGAAGATAAGAAAAGAAGCAGTACCGGCAAATTATAAAAACGAGATGGCGGGAAAGCCAAGTCTGGGAGGGGGGGTTGGTTGGGGTTGGTCCGGACAACGGCAGAAGCCTGTGCAGGAAGCCAGCGCAGGCGGCAGCGCGAGCCTTTCGCTTCACTTAGCGGCAACGGAGACGCCGCACCCAACCAACCCGGCTCCCCCTCACCCGCCGCCGACGGCCTCCTGCATCGCGCGATCGAGAGCAGAGCAGTAGTGAGCACGCACCGAATCGCACTCCGATCGATCGCTGGAACAGCCACCCCTCACCTCTCCCACCCGCCAGCCAGCTTGCTAGCCGAATTACTCTCCCTCATATAGCTGGCCCCTGCCACAAGGCACGAGAGCATCGCGCACACTACTACTCGCCTGGCCGTCGCCTCGCCCCTGCCTTTGCCCTGCCGTCCCACTGTGAGCGAGGGGGTGTGGCGCGACGATGGAGGCGAGCGCCGGGCTGGTTGCCGGCTCGCACAACCGGAACGAGCTGGTGCTCATCCGCGGGCACGAGGACCCCAAGCCGCTGCGGGCGCTGAGCGGGCAGGTCTGCGAGATATGCGGCGACGAGGTCGGGCGCACGGTGGACGGCGACCTCTTCGTCGCCTGCAACGAGTGCGGGTTCCCGGTGTGCCGCCCCTGCTACGAGTACGAGCGACGGGAGGGCACGCAGAACTGCCCACAGTGCAAGACACGGTACAAGCGCCTCAAAGGTACGTCATTCATTCGTTCGTGGCCTTACTTTGTTCATCGACCAGCTGAGCTGGTGCGTACAACTGTACAAGCGCTGATTGCGTTTGCTGGCTCGGTCTGTCCAGGGAGCCCGAGGGTGGAGGGAGACGATGACGAGGAGGACATCGACGACCTCGAGCACGAGTTCAACATCGACGACGACGAGAAGCAGAAGCAGCTGCTCCTGCTGCAGGGAGGCGCCGCGACGCAGAACAGCCACATCACCGAGGCGATGCTGCACGGCAAGATGAGCTACGGGAGGGGACCCGACGAGGGCGAGGCGGGGAACAGCACCCCGGCGATCCCGCCCATAATCACCGGCGCCAGATCCGTGCCGGTGAGCGGCGAGTTTCCGGTCGGCTACGGCTACGGTCATCACAGCGAGCACTCCTCTTCCCTGCACAAGCGCATCCATCCGTACCCGATGTCCGAGCCAGGTTCGTTCGTTTTCTGTAATTAATGAGCTCACGATCCAACTACTAGCAAAAGCTGTTCCATTTCAATTCAAAACGACATGTTCTGATGATGTCTCATCAGGGAGCGCAAAGTGGGACGAGAAGAAGGAAGTGAGCTGGAAGGAGAGGATGGACGATTGGAAGTCCAAGCAGGGCAACCTCAGCGTCGTCGATCCCGACGACATGGACGCCGACGTGCCGCTGTAAGCCACGCACCTCAGTCTCCGTTAATTAGCACGGAACCTCGAAACGGGGGGCACCACCTGAATTTTTTCTTCGCTCTGTGAACGACGACGATGCGAGCAGGAACGACGAGGCGCGGCAGCCGCTGTCGAGGAAGGTGTCCATCGCGTCCAGCAAGGTGAACCCGTACCGCATGGTCATCGTGCTCCGGCTCGTCGTCCTCGCCTTCTTCCTCCGCTACCGTATCCTGCACCCCGTCCCGGACGCCATCGGCCTCTGGCTCACCTCTATCATATGCGAGATCTGGTTCGCCGTCTCCTGGATCCTCGACCAGTTCCCCAAGTGGTTCCCCATCGACCGCGAGACCTACCTCGACCGCCTTTCGCTCAGGTATCAGAGGGAACACACAAAGCAGAACAAGCAGAGCAGAGCATGGGCCCTGAACTGAACTTCTCAAGCGCTGTTGTTGCTGTTGCAGGTACGAGAGGGAAGGCGAGCAGTCGCTGCTGTCGGCGGTGGACATCTTCGTCAGTACGGTGGACCCGCTCAAGGAGCCGCCGCTGGTGACCGCGAACACCGTGCTGTCCATCCTGGCCGTGGACTACCCGGTGGACAAGGTCTCCTGCTACGTCTCCGACGACGGCGCGTCCATGCTCACGTTCGAGGCGCTGTCGGAGACGGCCGAGTTCGCGCGCAAGTGGGTGCCGTTCTGCAAGAAGTTCAGCATCGAGCCCCGCGCCCCCGAGTTCTACTTCTCCCTCAAGGTCGACTACCTCAAGGACAAGGTCCAGCCCACGTTCGTCCAGGAACGCCGCGCCATGAAGGTACAGTTCACTATTGGTTGGTCTGGTTGCTGCAGAACAGAACACTGAACACTCACGTCGGTTTTTGGTTGGTTGGTTGACTCACTGAGCAGAGAGAGTACGAGGAGTTCAAGGTGCGGATTAACGCGCTGGTGGCGAAGGCGATGAAGGTGCCGGAGGAGGGGTGGATCATGAAGGACGGCACGCCGTGGCCCGGCAACAATACCCGCGACCACCCGGGCATGATCCAGGTGTTCCTGGGCCACAGTGGCGGCCACGACGCCGAGGGCAACGAGCTTCCGCGCCTCGTCTACGTCTCCCGTGAGAAGCGCCCCGGATTCCAGCACCACAAGAAAGCCGGCGCCATGAACGCTCTGGTACGGATACACCAGCTCCTTCAGAAATCAGAAGTACTACCATCACTAGACTGCAGAATGCATTACTAATGTTCCGTGAACTTCTCCCTGGATCGATCGGCAGATCCGTGTCTCCGCCGTGCTGACCAACGCGCCGTTCATGCTCAACTTGGACTGTGATCACTACATCAACAATAGCAAGGCCATCAGGGAGGCCATGTGCTTCCTCATGGACCCTCAGGTCGGCCGGAAGGTCTGCTACGTGCAGTTCCCGCAGAGGTTCGACGGCATCGACGCGCACGACCGATACGCCAACAGGAACACCGTCTTCTTCGACGTAATTAAGCCCGCAGCTTCTGCTTCGATTGCAGACATAATGAATCTTGAGATGAAAAGTACTACCAATGATGGATTCTGACATTAATTCTCCTGCTGCTGAACAGATCAACATGAAGGGGCTGGACGGCATCCAGGGTCCGGTGTACGTCGGAACAGGGTGCGTGTTCCGGCGACAGGCGCTCTACGGTTACAACCCTCCCAAGGGGCCCAAGCGACCCAAGATGGTGACTTGCGACTGCTGCCCGTGCTTCGGCCGCAAGAAGCGGAAGCACGCCAAGGACGGGCTGCCGGAGGGGGTCGATGTCGGTGAGTTTCAGAAGAAGAAACGCAACTACTGTTGCTGAACACGACGGGTTCCATTCTGAAGGATTAAACCCGCAACCTGTTTCCTTTCGCTTTCCAGGAATGGACGGCGACAAGGAGATGCTCATGTCCCAAATGAACTTCGAGAAGCGATTCGGGCAGTCCGCGGCGTTCGTGACGTCCACGCTCATGGAGGAAGGCGGCGTGCCTCCGTCCTCGAGCCCCGCCGCTCTCCTCAAGGAGGCCATCCACGTCATCAGCTGCGGCTACGAGGACAAGACCGACTGGGGTCTGGAGGTAAGGCACCAACCGCTGAAACCCACGGATTCTGTCAGATCGCTCGAGCCAGTGAATGCAATTCTTCCATGGATTCTGTCTGCAGCTTGGTTGGATCTACGGGTCCATCACGGAGGACATCCTGACCGGGTTCAAGATGCACTGCCGCGGGTGGCGGTCGGTGTACTGCATGCCGAAGCGCGCGGCGTTCAAGGGCTCGGCGCCCATCAACCTGTCCGACCGTCTGAACCAGGTGCTGCGGTGGGCGCTGGGGTCCGTGGAGATCTTCTTCAGCCGGCACAGCCCGCTGCTGTACGGCTACAAGAACGGCAACCTCAAGTGGCTCGAGCGCTTCGCCTACATCAACACCACCATCTATCCCTTCACCTCGTTGCCGCTGCTCGCCTACTGCACCCTCCCCGCCGTCTGCCTCCTCACCGGCAAGTTCATCATGCCGTCGGTCAGTGCCACACCAGATCAGACCTTTCCCGCCAAAACCGCCGGATTCAAATGTTTTCTGACAACACCGCCCTGTGTTGATTTGCTCTGCAGATTAGCACGTTCGCCAGCCTGTTCTTCATCGCCCTCTTCATCTCCATCTTCGCCACGGGCATCCTCGAGATGCGGTGGAGCGGGGTGAGCATCGAGGAGTGGTGGAGGAACGAGCAGTTCTGGGTCATCGGCGGCGTTTCGGCGCATCTGTTCGCCGTGGTGCAGGGCCTGCTCAAGGTCCTCGCCGGGATCGACACCAACTTCACCGTCACGTCCAAGGCCACCGGCGACGAGGACGACGAGTTCGCGGAGCTCTACGCCTTCAAGTGGACCACCCTCCTCATCCCGCCCACCACGCTGCTCATCATCAACATTATCGGCGTCGTCGCTGGCATCTCCGACGCCATCAATAATGGATACCAGTCCTGGGGCCCGCTCTTCGGCAAGCTCTTCTTCGCCTTCTGGGTCATCGTTCACCTCTACCCGTTCCTCAAGGGGCTCATGGGCAGGCAGAACAGGACACCCACCATTGTTGTCATCTGGTCTGTGTTGCTGGCCTCCATCTTCTCCCTGCTCTGGGTCCGGATCGACCCCTTCATCGTCAGGGCCAAGGGCCCGGACGTCAAGCAGTGTGGCATCAATTGCTGAGCTCGCCAACAATTCTAGAGCTTGTGCATAGGGAGATGGACACAATTTAGAACTTTTTGTATTGGTGATGATGTTTACAAGCGTACGCTATGTAATTTTGTGTAATACTCTGAGACCCAAAACAGTTGAGAAGGAACTGAACAAATGAAAAGGTTTGAATGTTAAACAGCTAGTTATATTCATGATGTATGTAATTTTGTACAAGTGTTTACTCCTGCTAGTAACCGGATAATTTGGTTTGATCTGTACGTAAGTGAAATCTTAAAATACTACCAGTCAAGGACACAAGCGTTTTAAATTAGATTTCAGAGAGTTCGCATAAAAAGTTTGGCAAAGAAATTAGCTTTGGATACCTAAAAAGAGCAAAACGTCAACTTAAACTTTGGTAAAGGGCGACATTCTGAAGGTGAGACCTGAACTTAAACTTTGATAACCATCCAAACAAGATGCCAATAAGCAAAAGTATCGACAGTTGCACAAACTGATGTGTGTCTCACCAGTGTTATTTTGGAGTGAACTGCAATCTGAAGGCAAGAACCACGCCAGTATTTACACAACCTGAACTTGGTCAGTTTAGATGACGGAGACAGCACAGTTACAAAACACTTAAGGTTTTACTCAGAGGAGACTTAGCCCATCCAATTCATTTCTATATTTTTCTTTCCAAATGTCAAAAAATGCAGTGGGAAAGAAGAGGGCCCTATACATTCAACAAAAGAAGAAAGAAAGGAAAAAAAAGGCTTGAGTGCACTACATGGTGAAAAACATTTACATGTGTAGAGGCATGTAAATAAACCTATAATCTGCTTTTTTTAAACCAAATAAACCTATCATCTCTATGCACTTTCGAGTTGTTAGCTGCACAGCATCACACCATGAATAACCAGGGGATGTTTAACACCTTTTTTGTTTCTACAGATTCCTTTCTTGTTTTCATGATATCATGTTGCAATTGCAGGTTCAACTTGAACACAGTTGTACCTGTTCGATGGCATAGCCTGGGATAGCCACATCTTGTTCGGTTTGTTAATTCTATCAGGATTTCCCGTTTCTATGTTGCATAAGATGAGTCCGCAGGCTAGACTCCTGTACCTGAAAACAAATTGGGAAAGGGAACTAAGTCAGTCTTCCTGGACAAATTGGCATAATGTACATCGAGAAGAAAACAGTGAAGCAATTGCAATCGGTCACTAGTTCACCACTAATAGATAACGTCTGCATTATATGATACTAGCTCTATAAACACCTAAACAGTGTAGTCCATGCCCTTCAATTTCCTAAACTCTCAATCTAATGGTTCTTTGAAGTAATAAAGTCAATGCCGGGTTAGGTGACTAGGCCAAATTTAATTGGATGTTCCATGCTGTGGTAACTGCTGAGATAATCGCTAGTAACTACTCCAAATCTTTTTTGTTCACCTCACCCAACGTCAACATATAAAATCTCTAGGTAGTAGTAGGCAACAGTCGTAGTTTATTGCAGCACTTTCGTCTTCTGCTGGCTTTCCCAACACCCTACTTTTGAATTGGATTTTTAGAAGGAATAACTGTAATTGTATTTGTATCCAAAAGCTGGTCTGTAGGTGCTTTTGCTAGCTTATGAGGATACCATTCTGAAGGGTATTACATTATATACATTTTATTTTATATTTATTTAAAAGCCAATCCAAAAGTCAGCTCCTCATCTGCAGCTTCAATGCCAACTTTTTGAAAAGGGAATTATTCCTTTGAACTATGCCATTGCAAAAAATTTTGCACACTGGTCTCACCGTGGAACTCGGTGGCAAATAGGGGATTGAGCAAAATATTAATGGCACTGAGGGAATTATTCCTTTGAAAAGTAAGGATCGGTTGATCTAGAAGGAATAGAGTTGCTATCAGAAAAACTTGTTATTGTTAACTTGGAAGTAGAATTAAGTACCTGCAGTTTTGCAGAAATGGCTAAGAGTTCCCTGCATTCATCAAGCATGAGTTTTTCTTGTCCTGCAGTGACGGAGAGTTCTGAAACCAAAGATGCCCTACACACAACCTGTTTAATAAAATCCAATGTCAATTAAAAAACCTCACAATAACCACCAGTATCTATGACTAAGGAATGTACTTTTTAGGATATCAATTTTTCTGCTCAAGATACAAACACGTGGGAAAAAGTTGTCTGGTGGGGTTACCCAACTGTTAGTGAGTCAGAGGTGGTAATGGACTCAACAACCCTCTTTATACTCAATACTCAAGAGGTCTGGAATAAACCCACATGAAAAGCAAGTCTTAAATGATGCTATGTAAATCACATGTAATGCAGTATGTTGACCTTTTCATCAGTTATTACAAAAGTGCTGTTCAGTTCTTACTTCTTATTATCAGAGGCAGCATTTCTCATTTCTATTGCCAACTTTGTCTATTTGATCTACTACAATTTGATTTTTTTTTTTTTGCGAAGGATACAATTTGAAATATTTGGTACAACTGTTTCGCTGAATAAATACTAAAAAATGATATAAGTGAAAATACTAGCATACCCAGTGATATAAATACGTTACTTTATTAAAGAAAAAAATTAGAGTGAAAAGTACATCGGATATACACTGTTATCTGACCTTTGAAAACATGCAGCAAACAGATGAACCCAAACCTTGCATGACATCAACAGCTGAGCTTATAGCATTCTTGAGAGCAATTGCATCAGCCTGTTGATACGATATTCAGCAAGCATCAGAAATTACAGGAATGACATATCTAAAATGTTTGGAATTTCATTAAAACAACTCTTTCAAGCATACCCTTGCTCCAGATGTAACTGGCAGACGCAATGTGCTTGCTTTTAGAGCCTCAGTTGCCCCAAATAAAGCAATACTGTTCTCTCTTCCCAGTGCTGACCACTGTTCAAGATAACCAACCTGAAATAAAACATCAGCACATTTTATAAAGGTGATTTGCACATTTGCAAGTCATAATAAAGTGTTATCAGGACAATAAAAGTACAAAGTATCATGTATATTGATAATTCAGGAATCATAGCATGACAAGTCTTCCCTCACAGGCTTATACCAAGTGCTATTCAATCATTTGGTCAATAATACTATGTATGTTCCATATTAAACATGTGAGAATAATACCATTTTACAAGCCCCCGATATTTACTTTCATTTTCCACGTCAATGCTTCAACTGCGCCTCATTTTTTTTCATTTTGGATTAAACCACTAATGCATCCCACCCCCCCCCCCCCCCCCCCAACACACACACACACACACACACACAAAGAAGAGCATTATCTAAGGCTCAATCAATACTACTGTTACTGTTACCAGCAATACTCACAATACATATAGCTTCCAGCTTTGCTACTATCTAAGGCTATTCATACCCTATCAATATCAAATGTTGCTCCAAGCCATCCTAGTGCTCTAGCAACGTTTAAGGCTGCTTCCTGTGGGCAAATATGCTTTTCAGGATCCTCTCCATGAGGAACACAGAGAGTCATCAAGGACAGCCGTGCGATCTTGTGCAAATATGACAAGTAGAGGACTTGGCTTGAATGAAAAAAAATAGTAATTTACTAGTGTGCATGAATAATGATCACCTACATTACCTGTTCTTTTAGCATGTCATATAACCTCAACTCTTGCTGAAGGTGTTGCACCATGATTCTTTTCATATTAACAGAATCCCGCAAGTTTAATGTATTCCTCCAAACATTATACATGGTACTCTGTTTGACATGAAAAGAAGGAAAAGTCTTCTTATTAACCGAGAATCAGTCAAAGAAAATAAAACTATGGTATACCAACATGACAAATGCTAAGGACCAGTATATAACTTCTGATTAAATAAGAGCAAATTCTGTAGAGCAAAGAGTCCATCAGCCTTTCATCAGATAGTTTGTATCATCACCAAGAGGCCAAGTCGATTTTGAAAGTCCTAGACAGGAAATTTGGTTTTTAAAAGTATGCATGTTTGTTACTACAAGATTGTGAACATCAAGCTCTAAAAGAATAGTCGATACGGCATCCTAAAAGTTAGAGCGTAACTGCATAAAGTGCAGGCATCCAAGGAAAAAGAAACCAATGAGGCATGACATATTTTTTTACCTCAACAACAGTTGTCTGGAAAGATAGAATATCTTCTGCTCGGGCATTTACAAAGAGCCACTGCAAGTACCTATTATACAATAGACGTAGCTGGTGGATATTTTCAATTTGGTTGGCATTCTTCTTTCCTTTCTTTGCATCAACCATGTAGTTAATGATAGGAGATGCAACAACTGACTTAACATCTCCAGCACTTTGTGACTGATTGGGTGTTGAAGGCCTTATTCGAGATGGGCTCTGAAAGGACCTTGTCGAAGATGCAGCTGATAACACCTTGCTTGGTGATGATGGACGATGTAGAACTGGAACAGGAAAAGCCACAGTCCTGGTTGGGCGGCTCACAGATTTAGATCTCTCTGTTGTCTGTGAAATAACTTTACGATCAGAATCTACCATATCATCTCTTCTGCTTGCCTCAATAGCCAACCTTCTCGCCACTTTATCCAATGATTGATTGGTCCCTCTGAGTTTACCTTCACAAGCTGCCATATCTCGTGGTGAAAGGCCTCTTGAGGTATTAGACAAAGGGGGCGGTCTACTAGCTTTGTCAGAAAGGTCAACACATCTTGATAAGACATTGGCAGGCACCTGTCCACTTGTCATACTTGCCCATCGGTGTCGCTCCGTTACCCTCTTGGGAGGTTTCTCAGAAGGCTGATCGTTCTCGCATTGTTCACCATTGTTCTTCCTTCTGAAAGGACTTCTCTTCCTTTCAGTTAGAACACTCGCCTCCGCCTTGGAACAATCAAGATAAGAACTACAGACTATCTTTTCTTTTCTATTAACAGCTACAGATTCTGAGTGGAAGGAAGAAGACAGGTTACGCATTGCTGGCCACAGACCATCAGGAGCCCTTGTGTTTGCTATACGCTTAGAACTCTTAGTCAACTCTGTGGCAGTATCACGGACTAGTGTAACTGACCTCGATGGAGGGGTTGAGGGTCTTGACACCCTTGTTAAAGGGGTTGAAGGTGTTGAGGGACTTCTTCTATCTGCTGACTGTGCTCTTTTGGGTGCTGCTGTGCCATCACTCGCAGAGGCCCTGCCAGCACTTGGTGATGTACATCGCCTTGTTTTAGTGGCAGCCGCCAGATCAGTCTTGGACCTAGATTTAATATCCTTGCCAAGGAAAGCATTGTGCTTCTCTGATGGAACTAGCGGTGGCCTTAATGTCTCATCAACAAGAGCGGCCTTCTTCATGTTGTTTTGAAGAGAATCCATGAAGAGAAGCAAGTTCCAAAACAAACCATATCAATGTGGATCGCACGAAAGTAGCTTTTTGCAGTGATGTAGATCTACCAAAAGGTCCACAAAAAAGACATCAAAGAAACAGGGTAAGCATATTGAAGAACACAGTTAATCTTATTTCAACTGCAGAAAACCAACAGAAAATATCTACAGCTATGTAAGTCAATAAACCGTACCAATGTAACATGTAAAATACTATACCGCATCAGGAAATTGTAGGTAACTAAATTGCGTATGTTGATTGTACTATGCTAGTTTGAGCACCAAAATTTTGAAGTTTGAGAGGACAACTACAGTTGTTGCCTCAGTACCTCAGTTACATGGCATGGGTGTGGACTTGGAAGGGAAGTCATTCAATGGATACTAGGAAGCAAGCAAGGAAGGTGTCATTGACGAGCATAAATACACTGCAGATCCACTAAAAAGGATATAGAATAAAGATTTGGAGGCCAGGCGGCAGCTGCTACATGCATGATACAAACAAGGACAAAATAAATAAAAAATATATTTGTGGGGATTCTGATGGTTTTGGAATAGAGGACAATCCACATGCATGCGAGACGAATCTCTATTCTAATGATTTCTCACCGAAGCAGCATGGGAAACAGGGACCTTTTTTAATGGTTTCCACTTATGAACATTGCATAGCAGCACATGCACTGAGGATATGCTCGCCTCGATACAGACATGGGACAAATATAACAGTGGGCACAGCACGAAATGAACTACCAGACTTCACTTGAAACTGCCGAGAATTTTCATCGGAAACATCTACTAATTAAGTAAAGTTCGGTGTAATCTAGTTGATGGCATATGCTGCTCTTGTTCAGTCAATAAGATAGTCATTTATTGGAAAATTCAGACACCAATATCCAATATTGGCATTAATAATTCACTGCAGTGCAGGCAGTTCAGGGTATTCCATAAGTATTGCAGCTCCTAAGAATCTAGCAGTACTTAAAAATGCACTGCAAAGTATTTAAGCGTCCAATATAGTGAAATCACAGCAATAGGGCAAAAATCAACATTGGGTGAAATTAAACTTCCCAAGCCCAGGTACTACTGAACCAAGGCAAGGGGAAGGGCGAAATTCTCTATATTCACTATCGGCAGCAACGAGAAAAGCCCCTGTAGCATCCGAAGCTGAGAAACCTAAATCGCGCGTCGGAGTAATTTGAAAGCAGCGGAGAACCCGAGACAGGCCAGCGGATTATCCAAGCGTGGCCCGTATGAGCCAGAGCAGAGCTCTTCTAAAATTCTGGAATCATCTGAAAGCCCCAAAAGCTCGCGATCGCACCCGAATCCAGTGCCAGCGCAGGTTCGCGCATCCTGCTCCCCGCAGCTTAGCTAAACCCGCAAATCGATCGAGAAAAAACAGCTCCAAACCCTAGCTCCGGAACCGACCAAGCGCAAGCTCTAGAAACCTTCTCACCTCGAGAGCGCGAAGCAGCGACCGCGCAGCAACCTCGAACTCGAGCCCCCGTCGCAGCGAGGCGCCCTTAAACCCGCCGCCGCAACCTCTCCCCAGTTCGAGGCGCCGCTGGGGTCGTGGGATCGCCGGGATCGTCTGAGCTCGCGCAGGTTGCTGCAGTTTCAGCACTGCGCACGAGTCGTGGAGCGGAAAGGAAGGGCCGCAGCCGCGGCGTGGGTGTGGTGGAGGAGAATGACAGTTGCCGCTGCGGAAGGGAAGAAGAATTAAGGCGGGTGGCCGAGCTAAGGAAGACCAAACGGCTCCCTAATTGCGCCAGTTTTGTTGTTAAAGTACCGCTGCATTTCGGTACGTGTACCCGGCTGAGGTTCCCCCCGTAGGTTTGTCAGAACATGAGAAAGAAAACATGATTAAACATAATTCAGCACCTTCTTTCGATCCTTTGGAGTTCAACAACTCAAGTAATGATCGCATTTGGTGTTTCGATGCTCCAAATTTTAAGTTACAGATTTGGTGAATATTACATAGTGATGGTTCAAGATTTGATTAGAAAAATAAAAGAGATTACAAAGTACTTAATCACCAATGTATGCAAGTGTTTCCTTTGTGACAGTTATCAAATGCGTGCAGATGAGGTCAAGAGTGAAACAGATAGATCGTTTATTATAAGATGTTTAATCACATGACTTGATCATTTGTTCGTATTTCATGGCCCCAGACGATGGAGTAGTGGTTGGGGTTAGAAACATATGGGATAATAGTCATCTTGTTCTGATGTGATCAACATAAGTAAAAGGGGAAAGAGAAGAAACTGAGATACCAGGTTGGCTCATTCTGAACTGAAAAGTTGAACAATAAACCTTGGTCAAGGCTGACGGTACCACGGTAGGCAGCCACGGTTGACCTAATCCATTGTGCACACGTCATGTTTCTCGAGTTATTTTAATTGGTCTTCATAAATGAAGAAGGTTGATTACATATTACTCACTCCGTTCAGAAAATATTTGATGTAGTTGATACTTTTTGCTTCATCATCGATTATTTATCTTATGTAAGAAATCGTGTCAACTTATAAATTATGTTCTATAAACAATCATAGCAATAAAACAAGGCATAACAAAATACGTGACATTTACTATATTTTTTAAATAATGCGGACGATAAAAATAATGGTAAAAGTCAAGAATGTTAAATATTTTTGAACGGAGTGAGTAATCAAGAGGAAGTACCAAACAATCCAAGTCAAATTCCAGATTTCAGTCCTCTTTTGCACATCACACACAGGTCCAAGTCCAAGTCCAAATTTGTTTCACTGTGATTTTGGCGCGCATTTAGAATTACTCAATCGGGGTGTAGAGAGTGGACGAGACGAGAATAATCAGCGTAGAAACTGAGTAGACACGCGTACCGTAGAGGACGCCTACGAATAATCTCCGCGCGCGCGCGCGCGCGGGGTACCACTCATACTCTAGGCTCAAAGAAGAGGTCCATTAAGAAAGGAAATTCAAATTCGTGGATGGCGTTCATCATCAGGAGCACGAGGGCGCGCTCCGTTCCGCCGGGGCTTCGATCCCTCTCCCGCCATCGTCGTGTATACGTGTGACGTGCCCGGCATCCGCAACCGAAGCAGCAGTCAGTGGTTAACTCGAGGCGTCCACGTCGGCCGTTCGGGCGCCAACCGCCACGTTGTTGTCCCTGCCCAGCTCGCAGCGCGGGCGGTCCCGCTCCCGCGTCGCCCGCACCCTTGGGCCCCGTAGCGAGCGCGCGCACATGCCCGTAGCGATCGGGTTCGGGCGCACGTTCTCGCGCGGCTCGCGGTCGCTTCGCCATCCGGCTCCCGCCGTGCGCGGCGAGGCAGGCGACGCGCCAACGAGATGCGTTCTGGGCAATACGATCCTAGCACGTGGCCCTGTGCAGGGTGCCGCGGGCTCTTTCTTGAAGGCGAGTCCCCCTGGAAATCGCTGATGCAGCTGGCGCCGGGTGCTTGCGCGGTGTACGATCGTGGAAGATCACGCTGCAGCATATCATCACCGAGAGCTGTCCAGAAAGCACCCACGAACGATCCGCCGGTGATGCTCTTTCCTCTTTCCGAAAGCACATCGAACGCTAGTACTGTTCTTCAGTTCAGTTCGACCAAGAAAAAGAAACAAAAGGTGAACTCCTCCTAATGCCGCAGTACGTATGCCATGATAGTCGGCTGTACAAACGGATTAGCGCTGAAGCAAACGTGCACAACGCCATCATTAACGTGCTCGATCACTGTTTTCCTTTTTATAATGTGGAAGAAACGTACGGTACCACAGTAAACAATCGATCCAAGAAGAAAGCAATCATCATCCGCGCCGATATGGCTATGGGCCGCACAACGTGCAAGGCTGTCTATGCGTGCGGCCGCCGGCCGGCCGGCTGGCGGCAGGCCCATCTCAATCATCGTCGTACTGCCACTCACTTAAACAGTACTCTAATACTCCAAAGAGCACACATACACTAGTACGCTTTCTTTTTATTTCCTTCACCTTGAATCCTTTCCTTGATTGATGCTGCGGTCTTGGTCGCGACCACAAAAAAAAAAGGTTTAATGTGTAGAATCATAGACCTGTGTTTGTCGGACCGGCGTAAAGCTAAGTCGATCATGTGTCTGCTACTCTTTCCGTTCTTTTTTACTTATCATCATTTATTTTAACCATAAACTTTAACTATTAATCTTATTTAAAAAAATTATTTAAATGATAAAATTAATAATCATGTTTTAAAAACTATTAATGATAAACGAAGTCATAATGAATATATGATATTTCTTATATTTTTTTAAATAAGACGAATGGTTAAAGTTTTTTATAAAGTCAACGACGATAAGTAAAAAAGAATAGAGGGAGAAAATCTTTAATTTAATCCAGCAAAAAAGAAAAAACCTTCAATTTGATGATGTGCTCTGCTCATAGGACTGGGTCGAAATGGCCCAGCAGTAAGTATGGTCACAATCAGTGATTAAGCGAGGAAGTGTAAAGAAAAGAAAAAAGAAGGCCGCAGCCTGGAAAAGAAATCCTTGTGGACTTTATTTGCTCTACTCAAGCCCAACAAATACTACACGTATACACAGATTAATCGAGCCCAGCCCATCAATTTATCAACCACCGGCACCACCGAGAGAGGAGCAACGCGACAGCGGTAAAGTTTTGCAGAGACGCCCCTACATTGGGTCGCTATTAATAATCCCGATCCAAGCATTTGCAACAAGTTTTTTAATTTGAATCACGATTAATAGTCATGATCCATATATTTACATAAACATCCCTTTACGAGTACTTATTTTTTCCAAATAGTCCCTCCACCTCCACCCTCGCCGTGCACGTGTAGCAACTTAACCACCGACGCCTCTCCGGCAGTCGTTGTGCCTCGCATTTTCGCCATTTCGTCCGCCTTTTCCTTCCCCTAGATTATTGCTCGTTCAAGCATTCTCTAACTTCCGACGGAGGTGGCGGGACCACGGTTGCTCGTGACAATGGCGTCGACACAGGATTGTTAGGCAGGAGAGGAGCAGAGGTCACCGCTTGGCCTGCGGCGCCTCCCACCGCACCACAACATGATGGGTTCTAGTAGTGCCGCTCTCAGTCGTGGCCTCCGTCTGGCTTCTCGCACCGGCACCGGTCAAGCATACCCAAGCCGCCACTAGTTGCTCGTGCAAATGTGTAGCACAGTGGACCTGCTGGTCATCACCCACCAGATTGCTGGAGCAACGGGGCAGCCAGAACCGAATCCGACTAAAAGTGGATGATGTACAATACCTACGCTGCTATGCCATCACTCTCTTCTGCACTGGATTCATGATTGACCATCGCACAGCAGAGAGTGATGGCATAGCAGCGTAGGTATTGTACATGCTGTCAGTGACATCTCTTAATAGTTTAAAATGCGTGTATTTTCTTACAAAATAACCATGCCATGTCATTTACAAAATGTCAGCCGTTCGATCCTTCCAAGAGTAGATCAGGACCGTTCGACTCGCTTTGGAATTCTTGCATCAGGGCCCTTTTTGAACGAGAATTAAATGCTGGCCCTTCCACCACTCTGTTAATCCCGCTCCTTCCAAACTGATCATTTTATATCTAGAACCTTAGCTCAATCATCGTTCTCGGCCGGCGGCCGGCGCACTTACCCCTCCTACCGCTTTGGCCGATGGCGCCTCCGTGCCGTCCTCCTCTCATGGTCTCACGATCCCCTTGCTGAAATGTTCTCGCATCTCAATCAATTGGAGCCCCTTGCTGAAAACAAAAGGAAGCAGCGGTCCTGCATCGAAGGAAGTTCTTCTCACCGACGTGATGACGTCGCGCTCGCTCCGGCCGTCATCTCCCCCACCCTCCTGACACATTCTTCTATGTAGCTCCACCTCACCAAGACAAGTCCGCAAAAATGGGCAAAGTTCTCTGGTCAGGGCAGCGGCGAGCAAAAGGGGTTGGTACATGCAACGATTCCCTCGCCGCCGCATCTGGGCAATTCGCGCAGTCACGGGGGAGCATGACCATATATGCGATGTCTAATAGCAGGATGATATGGAGCACTCGATGGTGGCCCGAGGTTACCTATGGCACGTGGAGACGATGACGGCAGCGGTAGCGTCAACGGCCGCGGCGGCTCTGTTCCTAGAGGTGCCGACGACAGGGCGTCCCTGTTCCTGGTCCATCTCAGGCCTTGCCCTCTTCGTTCGCGAGACGACACTGCTGAGGCGACGCTGGCCACAACCTGGTATATTGAAGCTTGCCAGCTCCTGGTTGTCGTCCAGAATGCCATAAAAATCTGCGGTTGTTGCGCAGAGATAAATCCAGTCCTCATCCTCATCGTAGCAAGCTGTGGGCTGGATACTGAAATATCAACCTGGTACATTTCAGTTTCAATTCCTCATCAGCTCTATTCACCCTCAAGGACTTTTGCTTGACAAATGTTCGATGAAATGCCTTAAAGGAGCTAGCTTTAGAATACTCTGGATACAACGAAAAATATCTGCTATAACTATTCGATTTTATTCATCCCTGCCTCTAGGACGTGAGAAACAGCATAAATTGTGCAGGTTAAACACTTTTCCTTGTAACACTGTTGCATTTTTTTTTCTTTTTAGCTGGTGTGATGAGCTGAATGCTCTTAGTCTCTTACAGTTTAACAAAAAAAGGGCACTGTAAATTAAAGAAAGGGTTAATGTTCATAGGATTGTCATCAACTGACCAAAAGAATCAACAATAAAAAACAAAAGTATTATTTTATATATTTGAAATATAAGTTGTGTTACATGCTCATATAAACATGTTTATATGAAAATACTCCAACCTTGAAAATTCAGGTAACATGAATTATTCGTAAGCACGGGTCAAGAGCACCTTTGACGTTCTGCAACTGATCGTTGCAATCAAGCTAGCAGCTACCAATGGTCAAAAAAACCATGGCCAACCTTAATTAATCCAGCCTCTTCTCTCTTAATTATTTATTGTTATGATTGTTTTTCGATTATTGATAATCTAAACAAAAAATATAACTTTTGGATTCTGCTTTCACTTTTCTAGACTATTTTGTTGTAACTTTTTAAACAAAAGTACGACAGGGTTCACACGTTAAGTATCACTCAAGCGCGGCAACGCCGCGCGACTTTTCTAGTCCACATCCAGTTTGCAGGATCACAGGGAAAGCTTATTTCGGTTAACACTTTCTTTTTTTTTTTTTGCAACGGATCTATGTATTTTACTTTTGTAAAGTTTTCTCTTATCAAGTTTTTTTTTAAGTCTTAGCAGGACAACGGATGACAACGCCGGACCTTTCTGAAGAACTGAATAGTAGAGGACGATGACACCCATTCACATGCTGATGGTTCCTTGGTCCTTGATATGCTTACCTTGCAACTTAAAGTTCAGAATGATAAATTGCCAGCTTATCTTGTAGATCACCGGTTAGGCTACATACTACTACTAGTTGCTTTGGAAAGAAACATCACGCCTCATACTTTGTCTAGGCATTGCAAAAAACCATCCAGTTGTGTCAAACAGCAAGGAAAGGTATCAACCTAATGCACTAAGTGCACGATAGGCCTCATTGAACATACTGTCACACCAAAATCTACATTCTATCGATTTACATGCAATAAACCACAAGTTTGCTTGAGTTTTGTTTTTCATGTTCTATTTTTCTTTCCTTATGACTTTTATTGCTGATGCTTGTGGGAGGTTTCAGCTCTAGCGTACTCCAATTTCCTTGGGATGCTTTGTTGTTGTTTTCATTGTCGTCATGTCTGTTGCTTATCTTTTAGTTTTCCCAAACACCTGCATAGTAGCTTGTTTGATCTGCTTAACAGTCAGCAGATATTTATACGTGACTAGTGTTAGAAATCTGCAAATTAAGAACGTTTTTGACTGAGGAACGGAGGGAACAAAAGAATTATGAACTCTCATTACTTCTTGTTAATGACTGATGCTACTAAGAGCCATGACTTGGAAAGATAGCATCAGCCACTTTCTCTGGGAACTGCTTGCACTCATAGGGTTGTGTCAAGTGGAAAAGGTTATGGGTCTGATGAGCCATTGCTAGGTGAGGAATAGGCTTAGCTAGGTATACTCTCGCATCATCCAAGTCCAACAAGCTAAATACTCTACCTACTTACAATTTTACATGAAAAAAAAAGTCTACTTCGATGCGTATGGCACACAAATCAGAATAAACGTCTCTGCTAGTTATGTTTACCTTTAATCGCCTGCTGTGTGAATGAACAATGTGAAGACACGAGTATGGATAGCTGGCATGATCTTCTTAACACAGCACGCATATCCCTATTAGTGGAACAAGGCCAGAAATCTGCAATCTAATCACGTTTTATAGTGTTAAACAGCAAGGAACCCATGGGGCATGGCAAGAGTGCCCCACTAGATTTGGCTAAAAGAGACGGGGATGATGTTACCTAATAAACAACTGAATAATGTACTTAGATGGATAGGCTGATCTTTTTAGCCACAGTCCTGTTTCAGAAAGTGTTAATCTTGCGTTGACATCCTTTGCATTGTCTATTTGCCTATGCATAAACAAGGCGTCATAGGTAAACTTTCACTCTTCAGGCCCACCCCCCGTGCACAGCAAAGAACTGGTATCATTTGAGGCTAGAATTTCTAGGCTGAAGCAATGGTCTGGACCAAACCAAACAAAAGTGTAGATGTGAATCATGCGTGTCCCTAGTGCTGTAGGATGTATAGGTTTATCGCAGTATATGATGGGCCTGTACTCTGGGAATCCTCTTTGGCTCCAAGGATATGAATGATGTTGCCCTGAAGATTAGTCAGATGGGTGCAGTTTGAATATGAATTCATCAGTATTTTCTTCCGTGGATTCAGCTTATCTACTGAATTCAGCAGTATTTTTGACTGAATATTAATCAGGTGACATCGCCCTGAATGATTGTTAGTAAATATGTGCAGCTTATCTATTAATTCAGCGGTACCTTCGTCTACGCAGTCGCTTGTAGCCCTCTGAAGTCAGATGAGCAAATTATGTTGTGCGCTAAAGAATTATTAGCAGAAAACTAGGATTAGGATATGGCGGACAAAGAAGACCTCCTGTATTCCTCCATTTGGTCATGCCTATTGATTGTCAGAGAAAAAGTGAATTTTTGTTCCTTGAGAAGAATTCTGCAGGCACCATATCCACACCATTCTGTTTGCCAAGGGAAGGAAGCAGAGGAGCCTACAAGCAGCACTCACCTGCAGGCGCACGCGCGCGAGTGCGGCGGCACAATCTGAGATCCGCGACCCTGTTTCCGTCCCCCTCCCACAATCTCCTGCCCTGTGTGTGTGCTCGCCGGAGCCCACCACCGTGGCCCCCGGACGGACCCGTCCTTTTCGGCTCCCGTCGCTATCCCCCGCGCGGCAGCGCACCTGCTCCCTCCGCCCTCGGCGACCGCCCACTCATCATGCACAAACCTGAGGACAAAAGCCGCGCGCGTCGTGCGGCACCGCAATCATGCCGGCGCAGAAACCTCTACGCCGCCTCTACCTCCATCTTCGTAGTTCCAGTTTCCACGCCACGGACGTCTCTGCCAGCCATCTCCTCCATCTTTATTCTCTTCTTCATTCCTCAGTCATCCTGCTGCCTCTCCATGCCTCGGATCTCTCCAAGTACGTATGAGCTGTCATCTCCCAAAGCTCGGTTGATCTCTAACAAGCTACTAGTACTAGCAGATGTAGGAAAGATACTATTGCTATTGCTGCCATGTAAAGGCCTAGTTTTCTCTGCCTAACTAGTAGGTGTAGGTCTGGTCATCGACTGTGGGGGTGCACTTGTGCCCGACGCGACGTCGAGGGAAGGGTGAGGTGCACCATGTCCATCAAACCCGCGGCCATTCTCCTCCTCCTCCATCTGGCTGTCTCCTTCGACCTAGCGTCGACGGCCGTCAGGCCGCGACGGCGGCAGGTCCTGTTGCAGGAGAGAGCCACTCTTCTGGCCCTGAAGCGCGGGTTCAGGCTGCCGTCGCCGTCGACCCTGGCCGACTGGAACGAGTCCAACGGCCACGTGTGCGCCTTCGCAGGCGTCGCCTGCGACCGACGGCGGGAGCACGTCGTCGGCCTCGCTCTCGCCAGCATGAGCATCTCGGGCGCCATCCCCGCGGTCGTCGGCGAGCTCGTGCACCTCCGGAGCCTCGACCTGTCCAACAACAGCATCTCCGGCGGCATGCCGTCGTCCCTCGGCAACCTGACGCGCCTTGAGAGCCTCGACGTGTCCGGCAACAATATCTCAGGCGCCATCCCTCCGTCCGCCATCGGCAACCTGACGCGCCTCAAGAACCTCTACATGTACGGCAACCTCATTTCCGGGGCCATCCCTCCGGCCATCGGCAACCTGACGAGCCTGCAGAACCTGGACTTGTCGGGCAACCTCCTCGCGGGGCAAATTCCAGCTGAGCTCTCCAACCTCCGCAGCCTCGGCACGCTTGATCTTGGCAATAACCAGCTTCGCGGCGACATACCGCCGTCCCTTGCAAAGCTGACGGCCATGTACTACCTCAGCCTCGAGCATAACTTCCTGTCAGGGCCCATCCCCGAAGCTATCTTCCTGAACTGCACCATTCTGGGGGTCGCCGACCTCGGCGACAACGGCCTCTCCGGCGGGATTCCCCGCGCCGCCGCAGGAACCCTCGCCGATACGTTCGCCGTCCTCAACCTCTACTCCAACAAGCTTACCGGGACGCTTCCACGGTGGCTCGCAAACTGCACGATTCTACATATGCTGGACGTGGAGAACAACTCGCTGTCCGACGAGCTGCCGACCATCATCATCTCCGGCAAGAGGTACCTCCAGTACCTGCATTTGTCCAACAACCGGTTCTGGAGCCACGACGGCAACAGCAACCTGGAGCCGTTCTTCGCCGCGCTTTCGAATTGCTCGTGGATACAGGAGGTGGAGGCCGGCGCGGTGGGCATGGGAGGGCGGCTGCCGAGCCGGCTCGGCGTGATGCTCCCGCCCAACATGTGGCACCTCAACCTGGAGATGAACTCCATCCAGGGCCCGATCCCGGCGGACATCGGGGACGTGATCAACATGACGCTGATGAACCTGTCGAGCAACATGCTGAACGGGACCATCCCGGCGTCCCTTTGCCGGCTGCCGGGCCTGCAGCAGCTCAGCTTGGCCAACAACGCCTTGACCGGCGAGATCCCTCCGTGCATCGGCAACGCCACGCGCCTCGGCGAGCTGGACCTGTCCGACAACGCGCTGTCGGGGAGCATCCCGGGCAGCATCGGGAGCCTTACCCAGCTCACGTACCTTTCCCTTCAGAGGAATCGGCTGTCCGGGGAGATACCGGCGAGCCTCGGCCGGTGCGCGGGCCTGATGCGCCTCGACCTCTCAAGCAACCAGTTAACTGGCGAGATACCGGAGCAGGTGGGCGGCATTGTCAAGATGACACTGAACCTGTCTTGCAACCGGCTCGGAGGCGAGCTGCCCAGGAGCCTCAGCAACATGCAGCAGGTGCAAACCGTCGACCTGTCCTGGAACAACTTCACCGGTGTGATCTTCGCCGCCATCGCGGACTGCGTCGAGTTGTCCGTGCTCGACCTCTCGCACAACTCGCTCGCCGGCGTCCTTCCTTCGTCCATCGGCGGCCTGCAGAGCCTCGAGATCCTCGACGTCTCGAACAACTCGCTGAGCGGCGAGATCCCCGTGAGCCTGGCAAAATGCGGCAGCCTGAAACATCTCAACATGTCGTACAACGACTTCAGTGGTGTCGTGCCCACCGACGGTGCACTGGCGCGATTCGGCTTCCTGTCCTACCTCGGCAACGGGCGGCTCTGCGGTCCGGCGGTCCGGCGCGCCTGCGGAGGGCACCGCCGCCGCACATGGTACCAGTCACGGAGGTTTTTGGTCATCCTGTGCGTCAGCGCCGCCGGGGTGGCGTTCCTGCTGACGATCCTCTGCGCGTTCAGCGTCCGTAAGGTCCGGGAGCGGCTCGCGGCGGTGCGAGAAGACATCGTGTTCAGGGGCCGCCGCCGCGGCGGCGGCGCGTCGCCGGTGATGAAATACAAGTACCCGCGCATCACGTACCGGGAGCTGGTCGAGGCGACGGACGAGTTCAGCGCGGACCGGCTCGTCGGGACGGGCAGCTACGGCCGAGTGTACCGCGGCACGCTGCGCGACGGCACGATGGTCGCCGTGAAGGTGCTGCAGCTGCAGTCCGGGAACTCGACCAAGAGCTTCAACCGCGAGTGCCAGGTCCTGAAGCGCATCCGGCACCGGAACCTGATGCGGATCATCACGGCGTGCAGCCTGCCGGACTTCAAGGCGCTGGTGCTGCCGTTCATGGCGAATGGCAGCCTGGAGCGGTGCCTCTACGCCGACGAGCTGAGCCTGCTGCAGCGCGTCAACATCTGCAGCGACATCGCCGAGGGGATGTCGTACCTGCACCACCACTCGCCGGTCAAGGTCATCCACTGCGACCTCAAGCCCAGCAACGTCCTCATCAACGACGACATGACCGCCCTCGTCTCCGACTTCGGCATCTCCCGGCTCGTCATGAGCGTCGGCGGCGTGGCCAACACCGCCGACGTCGGCGCCTCCACGGCCAACATGCTATGCGGCTCCATCGGGTACATCCCTCCAGGTACGAACCAATTTATCTCACGCTCTTCTCATGAACATTTCTTCTGCTAGCCATGCTGCTGCCAGCTCCTGTTCAGTTCATTTGGTTTCTTATTATCAACTACTGGTAATAAAGAGTACGGCTACGGCTCGAGCCCAACGACGAAGGGCGACGTGTACAGCTTCGGTGTGCTAGTGCTGGAGATGGTGACGAGAAGGAAGCCGACCGACGACATGTTCGACGCCGGGATGAGCCTGCACAGGTGGGTCAAGACGCACCACCACGGCCGAGCCGACGCGGTGGTCGACCCGGCGCTGGCGCGGATGGTCCAGGACGAGACGCCCGAGATCAGGAGGATGTCGGACGTGGCCATCAGCGAGCTGCTGGAGCTCGGCGTCCTCTGCACCCAGGAACACGCGTCCGCGCGGCCGACCATGATGGACGCCGCCGACGACCTCGACCGCCTCAAGCGGTACATCGGCGGCGAGACGACGGGCACCTTCGCGTCCTCGCTCGGTTTCTCTTCCGTGACACTCGATGACATTGACTAGTAGCATAATAAGGGACCAAGGATGTTTGACCCGCACTGCACGTACATAATTAAATAGTTAGTGTCTCTTCCTTCTGAAGTTCAATTTGAGGCATGACCCTGTTCTAACCAGATAAGATGGTTTGTCAACTGTGCAGATGTGTTGCACAAACAAACGTAGGATTGATTCTTTGAAGGCGTTTGATTGCTGCTGTAATTTTGTCTATCTATAGAAGAATGTTGATCGGTTTCAGATCAGGTGGGTACTGAATTTGGTTGTGCATATGCATTTCCTTCCGCAAACTTCAATAAAAGTTAGTTTTCTCTGGTGATCTTTTTTTTTTTTTTTGAGAAACTGATGATCTGGTTAATCTCCACAATTCCAATTAATAGCCATCCGACACAAAGCCCGCACTTTTCTGCTGCATGATGCTAGTATCAACTATATATCCACATACATTTCATATCAGGCAGGCAAGTGTTTCAGGCTAAAAAGCCTGGTCTAGGTTTAGGAGGAACTTATATATATAACGAACAACAAGGCCAGTGCTAGAGCTTGACCGTAAATAAAAGTTGTGTGGGGATTATGATTTGGATAGACCACGCGAAGATATTGTGATGCGCACGTTCGTGCGGATGCCTAAACTGGACCAGCCTAATAACAATTTTAATAACCTACATACTAGCTGGTGGTGGATTCGCAGCAATGCATGCTGCATGCAGATATCATGATGTATATGCTTGTATGCACTTGTGCTATTAGTTGCTTAAACCCTCATTTCCTTGTACTCCCTCCATCCCTTTGATCCTGTCGCTTGGGCCAAACGCTTGTCTCATTGATCGTGTCGTTTAGGCGAACAAAGTATGCACTAGGAGGCTCAGCTACTAGCGTCTCTTTCACGCTGACAGGAAAGAAAAAATGAAAAAAGACAAGCACCGCTTCATCCACTCTCTCTTCCTCTGTCTCAGTCCGTTCAGGAGGTTTGGCGTCGGGAGGTCCTGCAAGAGGGAAGAGGCAGAGACTGCACAGATGGGACATTCCTTGGCTGCCATGCTTTTCTCCAAAATGACACAATCAGAGGGACAGAGTGAGTAATAAACATGAATGCGGCTATACCCGACCATCTGGGCCGTGCTAAATGGGCCGGCACGAGGCCCGGTCATTTTGGCCCGACACTGATTCGTCACGGCCCAGTCATTGTTGGGCCCGTGCCGGCATAGCCCGGTGATCGTGCCGTGCTTGGGCTGACACTATAGCCCATTGGGCTGGCACCGCACGACCCGTTTTGTATAGGCATGATGTGTCCCAATGGGCCTCATCTTGGCCTGGCACGGTTTAGGCACGGCCCGAATGGCCCACCTCGCCCGCTCCCCCTCCTAAAAGGGCGCTCTGCCTAGGCCAGGCCCGCGCGGTCGCCCCCCTTCCTAACTCTAGTCGCAGCGCCGCATGCCCGCATCTCTATCCCCATCGCCTCCTCCTCCTCCGCTCCACACTCCACAGTAACCTTAGCCGCCGAGCGGCGAGCGTAGGGCCATTGCGGCATCTCGTGCTTGCCCCCAACGAAAGCTGGCCGTCGCGTGCCGCGTGCGCGTGCTCGTTTTCGACAAGCGCTGGCTGTCGCATGTCCGTCTTTGGCGAGCGTTGGCCGTCGGGTGCCTGCCTCCGGCGAGCACGACGATTGCTCTCGTCTCTCAAGCTCTCCCTCTCCCCTCACCGCTCCTCTCCTCTCTCCAGATCTTTGGCTCTCCGTCTCCGTCCCGCCTCTCCCCTCGTCTCTCGAGTCTCGAGCTCTTCCTCTCGCCTCTCCTCCCTAGCTCCTCTCCCTCTCCTCTCGCGGTCTCGCCTCTTCTCTCCAGCCCCCATCCAGATCGAGTCCAGTCTAGCTTCCTCTCTCACCTTTTAGTCTCGGGCCTCTGCCTCTCCTGAGCTGCTCTCTGTCTCGCACTCACGCTGGCCAATGGATCCGACATCCATCGACTATGACATGGCCATGTAGGGAGATGGCTTGGGCGCTTAGGATTTGTTCGGTGTTGGCGTTGATGGAGATGCAACTGCAGCTGCGGATGCGGATCACCTTGTTGCTCAAGATCCATCAAGCAGTTCTGCAAGCACCTGCGCCAAGCGTCAGAACAAATGCACTTCTGAAGCCTGGGATGATTTTTAGAAACTCTCTCGCGTCATCGATGGTAAGGTGGTCAGGTATGGTGCTAAGTGCAATTATTGTAAGAAAGTGTTGTCTGCTCCATCAAGTAGTGGTACTGGTCATTTGCTACGTCATCGAAAATCTTGTGCTCTTAAACATAGTCATGCTAGATCTAATCAGTCTTTGCTTAATTTAAATGCTGATGGTTCTGTTTGTCATTGGGAGTACAATGCTGATGTTGCCTGTACTCAACTTTGTCGATTGGTTGCTCGTTTAGACCTTCCTTTGGGTTTTGGTGCTACTGATGCTTTTGAGGAGTATATTAAAATTGCTCATAATCCTAGATATGCTCAAGTTAGTAGACAAACTACTAGTAGGGATTTTGTTAAGCTTTTCAATCAAATGCGTGTTGCTCTTAAGGATTCACTACAATCTTGTTCAGCTGTTTCAATTACTTCTGATATCGGGAATGACAATTTTAAGGAAGACTATCTTAGTGTTGTTGCTCATTTTGTTAGTCCTGATTGGGAACTTGAAAAAAGGTTGCTTGGCTTGAGATTGATTGATGTTTCTCATACTGGACCAAATATTGCTTCTTGTGTTAACAATGTTCTTGATGAGTGGGCCTTAACTAATAAGGTTTTCTAATTCACACTTGATAATGCTTCTGCCAATGCTACTGCCATGACTTATATCACTCCTGTGTGCTCTGGTTATATTGGTTCTCTGTTTTTGCATCAAAGATGTGCATGTCATATTTTAAGTCTTATTGTTAAAGCTGGTTTGACAGAGTTGAAGCGATTTGTTGAGGACTTTAGAACTGCGATTTCTTTTTTGAATTCTTCTAATCAACGAATTGCATCGTACAAAACTTATTGTCTTGCTTTGGGTGTAAGACCTAGAAAGTTTCAGTTAGATATGGATGTGAGATGGAACTCCACTAATCTCATGATGAAATATCTTGTTCCATATCAGGGCACATTCTCACCTTTTACTGAAACTGAATATCAAAAAATTCATGGCAAGTCACTACTTACTGATGATCATTGGCAGGTTGCTCATAAGGTTTTGAATTTTTTGGAGTTGTTTTAGGAATCTACAGTCGCTTTGCCTGATGTTTATTACCCCACTGCTCCTCTCATGTTACATCATATTCTTGATATTGCTGGGCACTTGCACACTTTTTAAAATGATGAACTGTTGTGTGGTGTAGTGGCTAGGATGAAATTCAAATTTCTGAAGTACTGGAAGACAATCCCTTTGCTCTATTCATTTTCTTTTGTTTTAGATCCCAGAGCTAATATGAGGGGGTTCATGAACATATTGAACTTGCTTTCTAATCTTACTGATGTTGATTATGCTGCTTATTATGACAATGTTCGTTCTGAACTGACCAATGTTTTTTCCAAGTATGAAGCAAATTTGGTGCAGTTAGACTACAGCGACAAACACCACCTGTAAGTGTCGCTGGCAGCAAACACCACCTGTAAGTGTCTTTGGCAGGAGGAGAACTGCATGGGGGAAGATTTTGGTGCTCCTGGATCTACCGGAACTTCGTCAACATCTGCTACTCCTGCTGCTCCTGCATTAGCTGCACGTCAAGCTTCTGAGTTGTCATCATATTTAGACAGTGATCCAATTACTGAATACGATGATGACTTCAACATTCTAAGCTGGTGGCAGGATCATAAGCGTTCATTACCGGTGCTATCCATCTTAGCTAGAGATGTTATGACGGTTCCTATTTTCATTATTAGTTCAGAATCAACTTTCTCTCTTATTGGCAGGGTCATTGAGGAGCGTCGATGATGCTTGAAGAGCGAGATGGTGGAGATGATTTCATGTGTAAAGGATTGGGAGCTTGCAGCCACTCGAGGGCAGCACACGGTGGAGAATGAAGACCTGGAGCTCGCCTTCGCCGACATGTACCTGGACTATAACGATGTTGAAGAGACTGAGTGAGAGTGTGTCGTAGCTGTACTCTTTTCCTTCTAGGGTTTTCTCATGTAGGTTGTAGTTTCATGAGTTTTTACCTAGCAAGGCAGCGTTGACGTTGAAGACGGCTCATAGCCTCACAAAGTCTGTAATGAACATTTAAACTTTATGTTATATTGTTATGTATGGAGTTCTAGACTTAAAGCAATTATCTGTTCTGTTTCTGTAATTGCTATGAAATTCTGGTATTGGATTTATAACTTGGTTGTAGACTTCATCAAATATTATGTTTGTTTTCAGTTTTCATTAAATATTCTATCTACTTATGAAATTATTAGATTTGGATGTTAAATCTGTTCAAATCCGTTGAAATGCTTTTGAAAATGATTTTTTTTGCGTTTTTTCTTAAGTGAATTTTGACAGGCTAAAATCATGCTTTCGGGTCTGCTAAGGCACGGGCCCGTTTTGAAATTCGGGCTGGCCCGACATGCTAAATACACTGCCGTGCCGTGCCGTGGGCTGAAGAAGCGGCCCGTGGTACAGCACGACATGGCCCGATAAGGTATTCGGGCCCGTGCCGTGCCTCTTGTCTAAGGTCCGAGCACGACCGGACCTATGCTGGGCTGGCCCGAATTACAGCATAAATACGGCTCAATCCACATTGGAAGTACCATCACTGCTCAACCCATATTTAAGAAATGTACCATACAATGTCAGTCTTGTCCCAAAGATGGCTAAACCCTCATTTCCTTGTAATAAACATGAAAATGGCATTTCTATAATATTCACTGTTGAACCAGTATAAAAATCCCAATATGCAAAGATGAGGGAATATTCGAAATTTGCTCTCTTCCTTTCTTTCAAGCTTAAGACCCCTTCTATAGAGGACGCTGACTCTTACCCAAACTCTGTGGAGGTATAAGATGGTGGCCCCAACGTGTATGTTTCGGACTCTAGTGATAGCCATTTTTTTTTACATGTTTACTGCACTCCTCTCACTCCCTTCATCCCTTGTTTACTGCACTACTCTTTTTCAACAAATACATCTATTTTCAAATTCTCATCGATGCCATTAACTTTTAATGGTATCTTTACTCATTTGTCGCCGGGAGGATAGATCAAAGGCATGGCAAAGTCGAACGTGTGGGCAGAACGACTGCTGTCAAATTATATACTTATACCGCTTTATATACACATTACATTAGAGATTTTATATTCTCGTTGCAAAGCACTCTTTAAAGGGATTTTCTAATTCCAAAAATTACTGTAGAAATTTTAGCCTTTTTCAGTCACACAAATCAATTTTTTCCTAGAGAATCAATGCGTTCTCCTGGTCAGCCGGTCAGCTCAGTGTCTTCCCGTTCCAGAACTCAAGCCTTCCGTGTCCTGTCTCCATCTTCAACTTCAACGAACCATAAACTACTCCAAAATCCAAATGCTTCGTCTTGCGTACTGAAATCCATCTGCGGCTGACCCGCACGCCGCACCGCCGCACCGGGGAAAGAAATCCCATCGGGAGGAAGGAAGCTAGAAGGCGCAGATCAAGAATCCAGCATGCTCGAGGAGCATGAAGCCGTGGACGCTGGCGGGCTCACCGGCGGCGGGTGGTTGGGGGCGGTCCTAGGACCAGTGCGATGGCTGTGGATGCTGTGCCAGGAGCTGGGCACGACGTTCGTGGTCGGCGTGGTGCTGGTGTACGGCCTCAGCCAGGGCTTCGCCAGCTCCTTCTACCGCGTGGCAGCGGACTACTACTGGAAGGACGTGCAGCGGCTGCAGCCGGCCACCGTGCAACTCCTGTCCGTCTTCTTCTTCATTCCTTGGGTCCTCAAACCGCTCTGGGGGGTCATGACCGACGTCTTCCCCGTCCGCGGGTACCGCCGCCGCCCCTACTTCCTCTTTTCAGGTCAGCCATTCAGCCGGGGGATCTACCTCCCAAGACAAGATTTTTATATATTGATGTTATTCTAAAGGTGTTAATTTTAATTTCTTTACTCTGTGAATTTCGCCGATTGAAACTAAATTTTGTTGATTACATCACTTGCTTCCTGAACTCGATGATGGTTGCAAATCGTGCAAGCTTCATTCCATGTTCATAGGGAAGGTTTTTGTGACATTTGTGGATGTGGTTCTGTGGTAGTTTTTCAACCGTGCCGTTGAGTACGTCCCACACGTTGACAATTTGAATTGTTTTCTGGTGGCGTGATCTTAATTAGTGGCGTCCTGATCATGATTGCGACTATTTTTTTTCAGAAAACTGTTTCTTACATGTCACATTTACCTCTCATTTTAAATTTAATTTTGATATTACTCTGTTCTTAATTGTTGTCTCATGTCAACTTTTACCATTTGTCTTAATAAAAAGAAGTACGCTAAATATCATATGTTTTGTTATAATTTACTTTATGACCAAAGGTATTCAAACTACAACTTATAATTTTATATATTTGAACTATTTTCTGAATAAGACAAATGTTTAAAGTTTGTATTACAAGTCAACGGTAACAACAATTATATAACAGAGTGAGTACTTCTTTATGCTACTAGGTCTGATCTACTTTTGTGAGTTTTATAGCCTTGAATTAACTTAATTCCAAAAGGTTGCGATTCCCCTTTGAAGAACCCTGTTTTCAAAAAGCAACTATAGACCTCTTTGATATAAATTGTCACTTACTTTTTGAGATTGTAGGAATACTTGGAACGATTTCTGCTGCTGCTGTTGCCATGGTTACTGGATTACCAGTGACTTCTGCTATACTATGTTTTGTGGGAATATCAACAGGGGTTGCCATTGCTGATGTCACAATCGATGCGTGCATTGCAAAGAATAGTATTGATAAGCCAGCATTGGCGCCAGACATGCAAAGCCTTTGTGCATTCTCATCATCTCTCGGTGCACTTATTGGATATGCTATGAGTGGCATGTTTGTCCACCATCTTGGGGCGCAGGTCAGTCGTAATCCAAAGTTTGATGTTTTTTAATTTGCTAAGATGCATTCATATGTTTCTTAATTGAGGAATTAAGCACTAAAATAACTGTGGTGCAATGTAGGGTGCATTAGGTTTGCTGGCTCTACCTTCCGCTACGTTTGTTTTCCTTGGGTTTGTCATATACGAACAGCAAACGTATCAACATAGTGCGAAGGAGAAGGTATGTTGGTCAGACATCTTATAACTTACTAGTTGTGTTTATTTTTCTTCGGTTTATAAATTGATCATTTAGTATTTGACTTTTTTCTTTGTAGTGCTACCATTGAGCACATAGGATGGTCTTTCTGATCTCATCTAATGGCATCTTTCTTTGTCTGGAACAGAATCTTTGTGAATTTCAACATTATTTTTCTGGAATGCTTTCTATGTTAGCAAGAATAGAAGGAATTTTATTCTTACATACATTATTCCATTTTAAAAAGAAATTAAGATCTCCAGAGATAGAATGTGTTGACTAGACCTGGACAGTATTTGAGAGTGTACATGCACTGCAAGAAAAATATGAATCTTTGGATCTCAATATATAATGAAAATTTTATGTGCAGAACGTTGGTTTCTCACTGATATACTAAATATATGTAGGTTTTGAACAAAATTAGTGTGGCCGTGAAAGGAATGCTTCGGACTATAAAGTATCCAGTAGTATGGAAACCATCTCTATACATGTTCCTTTCGTTGGCTCTCAGTATCAGTACCCATGAAGGGCAGTTCTACTGGTACACTAACCAGACACCACCTAATCCTGGATTTTCACAGGTAAAATTTTTGTTTCTTACCAGTTTAATGTTGTTACTTATTATAATATCTATCACCAAAGCAATGGTAGTATTGATCTGCATCATAATGCCGTGGTCTTGCCGTCTCATACTATCTTAATTTCTGAATTGTCGTGCATACATGCTCAAAAGCAACTGTACTGTTAAATGAATGCTCTAGGCAACCAATTTTTTCGCAATATAGACTAAGTCACTAAAGATTAAGCCATACTTATACCCATGCATTCATGTATTGCTTCAACTTTATTTAGATTTTAGAGTACAGGGATCAGTAAACCTGACTACTAAACGTTCAAGTTGTGGGTCTGTGCATGATACTGAAAAGCTTCAGGTTGATAAGGAACTTCAGTAGTCGACAAAAGAGTTATGAAACCTATTTAGTTTAACAAAATAAATTAAGTTTCAAAATTGCATTAACTTTTTAAAAACTACTATGTTTTCTAACTCGAGCGTTTGGAGGTCAACCTAATGTTGACATGCTTTAGATAACCCTATGTTGCAGCAATCTAATAATCCAGTATTACATACAGAAAAAAAGATATAGATTTATAATACATGAAAATATAAGTACTAAAGGTTGCCTGGGTCCAATGTCCATTGACTTTTCTTGCTAATATTCCAGTATGCAAACCATCCAAGATACTAGGCACCACCACAATATCCGAAGTCTTCATTGGATCTTGACCAATATAGTAAGATTATTCTGTCATGGACTCATGGTTGCATAAAGGAAATATACTTTCAACGGTTCGTTAAATAAATGCTTTTGAAAAACGTTGCAAAGGCTAACGATTGTACAGAACTTGGAAGTCATTGTTGCGGTTGCATTCATGCAGGAATTCGTCGGGCTGGTGCACGCCATCGGTGCGGTGGCGTCCATGGTGGGCGTGCTCATCTACCACAAGTACCTCAAGAACTACCCTTTCCGGAGCCTCCTCTTCTACGCGCAGCTCCTGTACGGCGTCTCGGGCCTCCTGGACCTCACCTTCGTGCTCCGGTGGAACCTCGCGCTCCGCATCCCCGACGCGGTCTTCGTCACCGTCGAGGAATCTGTCTCCCGCGTCGTCGGCCGCGTCCGGCTGATGCCGATGATGGTGCTGAGCACCAAGCTGTGCCCGCCCGGCGTGGAGGGCACATTCTTCGCGCTGCTCATGTGCATCGACAGCGTCGGCATGCTGACAGCCAAGGCCGGCGGCGCCGCCGTGCTGCGCGCGCTGCGCGTGACCAGGACCGACTTCGGCAGCCTCTGGCTCGCCGTGCTGGTCAGGAACGTGCTCCGGCTCGCCACGCTCGCGTTCATCTTCCTCGTTCCGACCGCGACCCAGACCGATGAGCTGGTGCCGCGCGAGCTCATGGGCTCCTCGACGATGTCCATGGCAGACGAAGAGGACGAGGAGATCAGGATGCAGCTCGTCAGACTGACTTCACAAACTGACGACGATGTATGATCTCCACATTGACATATAACAGGTTGTTGTATTGTATAGAGAAGGAAATGAACTGGAAACTGAGCAATGGACTCATGGTTGTGGTGACACGGATACATAGAATTCTTTTTTTTTAAAAAAAAAACGGAAAATTCGAGTTGTGGCAAAGCCAGAATTCCGCATCGCATTTCATTCACTATCTCCCTTTGCATTTTCATTTCAAACGTTTCACGGATACTATCAACTGCAAAAAAAAAAAAAAAGCATTGCGTACAACCCTAGAATTTACAAGCAGCATATGAATTCTGCTCCAAGTGCTATCGGACAATGCCTTCGGGTCTTCGTCTACCTCCGGCCGGTCTTGTCATGGGCTCGAGGCATCTCCGTGCTACAGTCGACAGCGCTGCGTCGCTGACCCCGCTGCTGCTGCCACTGACATTAATGTCACTTGCGCCCGAGTTTCAATGCCCCCACCCACGCACTCTGATGACCAAACTCTCCCTCCTCTTTTTCCTCAACAGAAGATACTCCTCCTATGCGCCATCCAGCACTGCCGGTAATAAAGAAACGTGTCAGCGCGGTGGCGGGCCCACCTGTCACCGCTGCAGAGAGAGACGACGACACTAGAGAGAGGTCGCGAGGCCACCATGGTCATTGTAGAGAGAGAGAGAGAGAAGAGGAGAGAGGAGTGTGTGTTGTGCGCCGTGAACACTGTCTGGTGTGCTGCTGCAGCCGAGCAAGAGGATATGCATGTGAAGCCCCCAATAATTCCTCACACGGCCACAGCCGAATACACCGCCGCGCCCCCACTCGAGCCGCAGCCCCAGCCGCAGCCAGCTGCTGCGCCTTTGTTCCCATGCGCCGCAATAGGTCCAGATCCTCCTCACTTGCTCACGCCACCAAGAATCTTTCATTTCATCCTCTTCTCTCTCTCCTCTTTCTTTCTTTCCTCCCTCCTTTCTCTTTCTCTCTCTAGCGAGTGAGGTGGAGTGGAGTGTGTGGAGCTGAGCCAGTGAGTGAGGGTGATGACGCCATGTGGAGCATGCATTGCAGCTGCTCTGGTCGTGCTGCTTCTTCTCGCGGCGGCAGGAGCTGAAGCCGGCGTGCATTGCCTGGAAGATGGCATCGGCAGGAGGAGCGGCAGGAGAGCCCTGCAGCAGAGGAGGCACCGCCTGAGGTCAAGTAAGTTCTCTCGTGATCCCTCCTGATTTTCCGTTCCTGCTGTTTCTTGGACGAGAGGGGTAGGAATCGATCGATGGCATTGGTAAACTAAACACCGCCAGTTCATTGTCACTGCAGATGCTTTTGCCAGTAATGGCAACTCACGGATTGTGTTCTGTTCTCGGTAATGTGCTGCGTTTGTGCATTCTGTTTCCTTTCCGGATTGGAAATTGCCGAATTGGACACCCTCTCTGAGTCTCCAGTGCAAATGCTACTTAGTACTACTGCTAGAAAGGTGCTCTCTATCGGAGCATGTTGGGAAAACAAGAACCAATCTTGCCAGCCAAAGGATTTGGTGGCGTGCAATAAATCGCCAAAACAATTTGGGCCATGGCGTTTTTGTGTTTATTTTTCTCTGTGGTCAAAAACACTCTGCCATTGCCAGAAGTAGCACGTCCCAAGTACTTTTTAATATGGATGGATTACATAAACAACGATGAGAATAGTAAATAACTAAATTTCCATCTGGTCAGTGAGGGGTACGTATACTTCGTAGCGACACCATCTCAGATTTCAGCTGCTGTGCTGGAGTGTGTGTGTGCAGTGCAGGGAGAGGATCGGAGCATCGATCGACTCAGGATGATGTGCGTTCACTCTAATTTGTCGCTGGTTTGCAATCTTCAGGAGCAGTAAGCAGCGCCACGGTGCTGGAGCTCAAGCACCACGGCTTCAGCTCAGCGCCGAGCAGGAGACGGGAGGAGGATGTCGGTGGCATCCTTTCCTCCGACGCAGCGCGCGTCTCGTCGCTGCAGCGGCGCATCCAGAGCTACAGGCTGATCAGGTCGTCGTCGCCTGATGAGGCGGCGGCGGCGGAGTCGAAAGCGCAGGTGCCCGTCACCTCCGGCGCGAAGCTGCGGACGCTGAACTACGTGGCCACCATCGGGCTGGGCAGCGGCGAGGCAACGGTGATCGTGGACACGGCGAGCGAGCTGACCTGGGTGCAGTGCAAGCCGTGCGAGTCGTGCCACTACCAGGACGACCCGCTCTTCGACCCGTCGTCCTCGCGGTCCTACACCGCGGTGCCCTGCGACTCGCCGTCGTGCGACGCGCTGCGCGTGGCCACGGGCACGTCGGCGTGCGCGGACCAGCAGCAGCCGGCGGCGTGCGGATACACGCTCAGCTACCGCGACGGGTCCTACACGCGGGGCGTGCTGGCGCGCGACACGCTGAGCCTGGCCGGGGAGGCGGTGGACGGGTTCGTGTTCGGCTGCGGCACCAGCAACCAGGGCGCGCCGTTCGGCGGTGCGGCGGGGCTCATGGGGCTCGGCAGGAGCCCGCTCTCGCTGGTCTCGCAGACCGCGGACCGGTTCGGCGGCGTGTTCTCGTACTGCCTGCCGCCGCTCAACAACAAGGACTCCGGCTCCGGCTCGTCGTCGGGCTCACTGGTCCTCGGCGACGACCCGTCGGTGTACCGGAACTCGACTCCGATCGCGTACGCGTCCATGGTCTCGTCGGACCCGCTCCAACAAGGACCCTTCTACTTTCTCAGCCTCACCGGTATCACGGTCGGCGGCCAGGAGGTGGAGTCCTCCGGCTTCGCGGTGGCCAACAAGGTCATCGTCGACTCCGGCACCGTGATCACCACCCTCGTGCCGTCGATCTACGGCGCCGTCAAGGCCGAGTTCGTGAGCCAGCTCGCGGAGTACCCGCCGGCGCCGGGCTACTCCATCCTCGACACCTGCTTCAACATGACCGGGTTCAGGGAGGTCGAGGTCCCCAGCCTGAAGCTCGTGTTCGACGGCAGCGTCGAGGTCGAGGTGGACTCTGGCGGCGTGCTCTACCCCGTCACCAGCGACTCCTCGCAGGTGTGCCTCGCCATGGCCGCGCTCAAGTCCGAGTACGACATCTCCATCATCGGCAACTACCAGCAGAAGAACCTCAGGGTCATTTTCGACACTTCGGCGTCGCAGGTCGGGTTCGCGCAAGAGACTTGTGATTATGTTTGACACACGTTTGACTGACTATTGGGAGGGAGAGAGATCCACGATTCAGCTATGTGAATATATCCTATACCTGCAGATTTGTTTTGAGATTACCTCTGGTGATTGGGTGATTGGTAAAATGTAGTACAAGCATTCGTAATTGCTTTCATCGCTCTGTCTGCGCCGTTTCCTGTGGTCCTTCAAGATCAATTTCATTGCAAGAGAAAAAACCGATGCAATTTTGTGTTTACTTCCTCTTCTATGGAAAAAAAAAATGCCAGCTAGCTCTGCCGCCCGTAACAAATACTACTTACTACTGTATGTCAAACAAGAAAGAACCCTGAAAGTAAAATTTCCAGCTGATTTTACGAAAGCAACTAGCCGACGCCGAGAGCGACAAGTGTGCTATAGTCTGCGAGACACCTCGACAGCAGCCATGAGGGATGCAGTATTTATAAAACTTTGTGCAACTGAAAAGGGAATCAGAGGCTGTGCTGCCGGTCCTTTAGTGATCATCAGACATGAAGGACGTCACTGCCTTTCCATTCCAAGACACCTGCAACAAACAGCACTCAAAGAATATTTACGTACGTATGTATACATACTGTAGAAATGTGCTACTGTATTACAGAATACAGATAATATCATGGCTCATCGATATCAGAATTTTTCTTTCCTAAAAATGTGAGTCCTCCCATAAAATCTTATTGTAAATACTCCATCTGTATTTAAATGTCACTCCATCATTGTAATCTTTTGAATTAATCTTAGAAATAAGACGAATGGTCTAGAAGTCAATGATCCTTTTTTTTTACTAGTATAAGACATGATAAAAAAATGGTTAATACTTATCACGGATGAATCACAGTACAATCACGGACGCACAATCCATAAAACTAGCGCACCGCAGCCGCCCAAGCATTACGAGCTCATCAACTGGCCTGACAGTGTCCCTCATTTCCCTTTCGGTGGGTGCGGACAGCGCAAGCGACCAAGGGAAACAGGCTGTGAGCCGGCAAGCTCTGAAACGTGCCAAAACATTGTATACATCCTCCAGCTCAGGGTACTTCAGGGGAACATGGGTTTTTTCTTTTTCTGTTTAAGCTAAGACAACGCCTTAGCTGGAGTGAGTTCATAGAATATGTTGCTTATACGCGGTACTTGGGATTAATAAGCTGCTCACCTGACACTGCAGATCGGTGAGCAGGAGATTTGCCACATGCAATAATAGTGTTTTGGCCCTGACGGGACAGGCAATAGAAATCAAGGAAGTGTCAGTCATACAAGCAGATGTGCAGAGCTCCCATGTGTTTGACTTGACCATCTTATCCTATCGCACCCTCCCGTGGGAGACTATTATAATGATTTGAAGAAATCCATGCCATCCTATCACAAACTCTCGAAGAACAATTTACAGACCTTCCAAAACGTCAAAGTATATTCAGAATACTGTCACAGCTAAGCAGCATCGTATATAGGAGTACTCGTAAAAGATCAGTATCATACAGTATTACTGTGTTACAGTAACAATAGTTGATCCAGGCTTGACTATCCCTCACGGGAGATAGCACAGCAGACAGCATGCCAAGTAGAACGTCATCATAAAAAGACTAGCATGTTAAATACGAGTAATCTAAGAAAGTTCCAAAGACAGTATTAAAACTATTTCACAAAGGAAAAATTACAGCGCTCAAACATTTTCTATTGCAGACTTGTGAAATCAATTAATACTGCCAATCATCCCAATCAACTATAACTAGTGCCGCATGAAAACAAATGGAGAAGTAACCTCAAAATGAAGATAATGAACCATTAGATTGTATAAGCATATTGAGGTACAAAACATTTTTGCCTGACCAACTCGTGCAGATCATGAACGATTTTAAACACGGCATCAGGTCGTGCTAGTTTCAGGCAGTTCTGGGACATAACTTGGAGCTCATCTGACCTAGGGCCGAACCAATCGGCGACTATCTTTGCAATCTGTTTTGGGGATTTTGAAAATTTCCCGCACCCATTTTCAACAACGTATGGAACATTGCCAGCTTCCTGTTAAGTGAATAAATCATTCAGAATGATATATATACCAATATTAACCAAGACTAATTACCATATACTCCTACAAGATAATAGCTTAATGAAGATGATATGCTGGGTTCCATTATATGCATCTCTCTTGTGTCTCTCTAAGAATGATGAAAAAACTCATCAGATGGGAAAAAAGAAGTAAACATTATGCACTAGAAACGCATGGAAATCAGTGATATATTGCGGGAATAAAAACTCAAGATTTTCATTTGCTGAACTTTGAACGATTTCAAGGATTTGAATATTTCATGCTTGACTGGCTAGGTCATGCCTACAATTTAATCATACATCTATTGTGCCTAAACAAGATCCAAAAGTGTCAATAAGACCCTGGATTGGCCCTTTGAAAGGGAACCATTGTAATAAATTTGACTGGTTATTCTTGACAACTCTGCAAATTAGTGCCAAACTATATACCCTCCGGTTTAATTGTTAATGTCAACAATTAAAAAACAGAGGGGGTACCTTAAAAGTGTTAGCTTCAACTATGTGATTAATGATTTTCTTATACTGCATAAACCACAAGTATTTAACAAACAGATGATATATCCAGATGATAAACTTAGATGGCAGGTAAATACTGGATATTGTCCACTGAAAGAACATAAGTCACGATATTGTACCTAAGATGGAACTCAATAAAAGAAAATTTAAGGCACATAAAGAGGTATGAGATTTATGTGATTTGTAACGACTTATTTTTCAAAAATATTTAACACAGATATGAGTCAGTGACCAAGGAACAAACTCAATGATCTCACAATAGCTAAACAGCAATAAGGATCAGGAAAATGAAAAAAGAAAGGATAAAGTCATAAAATGAGTTATTAAAGAAAATACCTGCCCAGCAATATAATCATTTAAAATAATTGGCAAGCCACGAATCATCGCCTCTGCAATTGTACCCGGCCCTGCCTGAAAATCATCATAAATCATGTGTTATCATATGGCCACCAATTGTCCAATCATGTAAACTGTATCACATATTCTGATATATGAATATGAAAAGCTAACATAGGACATACCTTAGTAATTATACAATCACAAGCACCCATACATTCTTCCATCTTTGTAACAAAACCCTTTACCTGAAATTTCAAAATGGATTAATAAAGAAACCTGAATAATGGAGAAGTTGCTGGTGTTGTGAAATACAAGACATTTTTAGTTCAACTTGTCTACAATACGATTGATGAATTCTACTGAAATGGCTCAGGTGTTTTTAAATTCATAAAATAGAAATGCTACTTGCCAAGAACGTGGTTGGGCTCAAGCTTTATTATCTATGCAGTTTAAGAGGCTAAATGAAAAAATTCTTTGCCAAAGAAATAGAAATATCATAAATCTGCAAGGCAGAGAATCAAAGATGAATTTTTTGGGTGTTACAAATTATCTTTCAGTACCTGAACTGGTACTTTCCAGTTTATTGACTGCAACCGATTAGTCAATTTCTTATTACGTCCACAAATTATAAGTATTTGACCGATGGGTTCCCCCAGGTTTTCATCATACAAGGTGTCACCAAGCGCCCTAGCAGTGGCCTCAATAGGGCCCATCCCTTCACCTCCACCCATCAATAGGACAGTAGGCAGATCTTCATCTAGTCCTAACTCTCTTCTCAGTTCATCCTATTAGAGAAGTCAAAATAGATACAACAGTCAGTGACTTGTGAAAGATGGGCAAAGACCCATAAAATAGTAAGATGCTACACTGCCACTTGCTAAAGAAATTGTGTACCTTTGGAGGAACAGGTTTGACAAAAGATGGTCGGACTGGGAGGCCATAGACCTTAATCTGTGAGGGCTTCAGTCCAGCTTTTAGTGCTCTCTTTTCAACCTCAGTTGATGGGCAGTAACATCTAGTTACAAGCTTGTGAAACCTAAGGAAGAATAGTAGGATAACTATTTCACTGTAAGAGTGCAAGTCTTATGTATCAGACTGAAAAATGATGTGAAGCTATTTGAAAATTGAAGCCAGCATATACCATGTTGGATGACAAGTGCTGAGATCTGTAATAACGGTAGTGAATGGGATCTTATCCAATAGGCCTTTTGATCTCAAAATTCGAAGGGGCACGTGTTGCATTAAAGGATGTACACTGATAATTACATCTGGCTGGTACTTCATTAGACCTTTTGCGACCTCTCTACAGACATAAGTGGAAATTTTTATGTTATATAGCTAGCTTATAAAAATAAACACTAACTGTAGAACAGTACATATTACACAAGGCAATCAAGAATCAGCATCAACGATTTTAAGCAGGATTCGAGAATTCCAAACACATGACATCAGTCAAAATATGTAGTGGTGGAATCAAGGACAAAGACTAAAAATATCAGGCTGTTATAGGTCAAACTATGTAGGCACATGAACAAAATTTATGCTTCTGATTCTTGATATGTACGACAGAATTTCTATGAAAAACTAACTTAAAGAGGCAAAATATAGAATGAAGTAGCAAGATATATATTTCACAAGTTTTCTTAAACTAAATTGTGCAGTGGTTATTAAGTACAATTAGCTGTACAAGCAAAGCATCTTGATGTGTGAGCACTAAGCTTCTGACAAAATTTGTGAGAGAAACAGTGTACCTTTATGGTGCATTACAAATGTATGGATCTAGTGATCCATGAAGGTTGTGAGAAAGCTAAGGAGAACCTTCTACAATGTACAATAAAAATGGGTAATAAAAATTAGTAACCTTGCTATGAATGTGGATGTTGCTGCAAAATGTGGCTGATGAATAGCACGTGGTGCAGTACCGTAATATGTCATCTTCCACAAAGGCCCATGTTTCACCAAGAAGCTATAGCTCCTAGGCAGTTGGTTGAATGGCCATGGCGTGTGGTCAGTCCACAAATCAGTGACAAATACCTGCATCAAATTTCCTTTGTTACAAAAGACAAAAGTCCATAAATGTTAATATTGACAGCCAATCTGAAAGAGGCAAACATAGATCAATCTCTCATTCATTTCATATCCAAGAACTAAACCAGCGTTCCCACAAGTGGAGAAGTCCTGCCTACCAGAACTCTCTGTTCTACTATACAAAACAAAGACGGAACTAAAAGGTTATGGTAAACCATGATGTGATAGGTCACTACTCACAATTTTGTCATTCCTATAGAAGAAACTATAGCATATCAGTGGATCTTACCAAGAGAGAAACAAACCAGTCACCCGTTCATTCTATATCAAAGAACTAAACCAATATGGATGACAGCTGTAATGGAGACTGGAAACGGGACAAATCCTAACAACCAAGGCTCTCCATTATACATCTAAAAGTTATTATCTATACATCTTCTAAAAGAACATTTCAAATTAGTGCCATAACGTAGAATGTCACTGCTCACTATTTATAATTTCTATAGATGAAACAGGGTAAATATTACCAAAAGTAACCAAAAAAACATTCTCCTCTCCATTTACAAGACCACCAAAAAAAAATGTGTATCATGCTAAGCATTTATCCTCGCATCAACCCAAAATATCAATTTTAAAACATACAATAGTGCAACCAAATCACCAATTGCGTCAACCAAGTTCTTACAACTTATCGTGTCAAAATTCAGGTAAGCGTAAAACGAAGTTCATACTGAAACAGAGTAAAAGTCATATGTCGAAATTTGAAGTGGAGGCTGTAAGAATCTGCCAGCATGTGGTATTAGTAATCCAGAGCACAAAAAGGGCGTAAAAGAGCACCTGGTAGTCATCGCCAAACTCCTGCATGAAGGCGGCCTTGATGGCCTCGGCTGACGCGCGGTGGCCGCCGCCCGTGTCGCTCATGAGGATCAGCACCTTCTTCGGCGCCTCGGCCCGCGCCACGGCCTCCTCCTCGGACACCGCGTCTACATCCCCGCCACCCCCTCCCCCGCCTCCCCCGCTGGCGTAACCGGCCCCGCCCCCGCCGCCCGAACCCAAACCCAGGGACGCGAACCCGAGCGGCGCGATTTGATTACCGTGCAGCCGCACGAAGTGCGCGAACTCGCTCCACATCCGGTGAAGCCGCCCAGCGGCGGTTGATGCCGGGCCAGGGACGGACGTGGCAACAGAGAGAGCCGCGCGGGGGCCACCGCGCGAGCGCGGGAGGAGGGAGGCATGGTAGGAGGACGGAAGGGCAGGGGAGGCGGAGATAGCCGCGGTTGGTAGAGGCGAGGAGAGTAGCGGGAACGGAACGCAGAGGAAGGAGGCGGCGGGGAGCCCCGGCTCCGCAGCCGGCGCGGGCATCCCGGCGGTGAGGACCGGCGCGCACTGGTGGAGGGGAGTGGGGGAGAAAGGAAGATGAGCCACACACCCGGAGCCGGGAGGGGTTGTTCGCGGCGTTCGGTTGGGTTGGGTTGGGTTTCGTTTTGTTTGGGCTGGTCGGTGGCCGTTGGAGTGGGCAAGGCGTGTGAATTTGCCGGAATGGGTTCCCACGACTCGTGACCATTGACCCAACAAGCAAGGTCTCATCGAGCTCAAAAGAAAAAACAAAAACTAAAAGGTCTCAACAAATAAATTACTAAAGTTATGATGTGTCCTTTTGTTATATTTTTTTTAAAGATGGTCCTTCAAGTACAAAAGATGCTGCCTAAAACAAATGAAATCAATGTGAATTCAGCATCATTTGGGAAGCCATGTTACACGTGACTGATCTGTGATGAACTGAAAATGCGTGTGGGGAACGCGTACGAATGCTTTAACATATTTTTTTCTCTAATCACTTGGATGGTCCAACCGGAGAATATTCAGGTTTGATTCCAACAGGTTGTTTTTTTCGAGAATTACCAGGTAGATGTAGCAATGCTATTTCTTGCACATAGCTTTCACGTAAATCAAATCAAGCATCATGCTTTTTTATATTTTCTTGTAGATGAAAACGTTAACATAAAACTCGGAAAGGGTATATGGGACTTTTGAAAACAAACAAGTCTAGAACAAAAAATTGCCGATGGCATCCAGAGGTTGCTACCGTACTACTGCCCCTGTAGCCTTGGAAAATATGAACATAATTAAAAAAAAACGTTTAGAAACTCTTCGACACTCGCGATTGGGAGAATATCTTTTATTTTTTCTCAAAACCATTATAGAAAGGTGAGATTTAAACCTTTTTTTGCGAGATTTAAGTCTTGTTGGTCGATTCAGTTAAGGAGAGTACTCCCTCCGTCCTTATTCAAGTGGCCATCTACGTTTTAAATTTTGTCTGTAAATAAGTGACCATATGCAGAAATAGAGATGGAACCCGCTTGCATTGATTCCTTCCTCCTAGCTCCAACGCTTCTCTCTCCCAACTTCACCCACACGAGCAGCTTTGGCTCCAGCTCGGGGATTATCTTCCTCTTGCTCGCATCCTCCGTGTCCAGAGCGCTGATGAAGGTGATGACGGCAAGGTAGTCAATCACAATGACCAGAGTGGACACGTTGTCTTGCTCTCTCTCCTTCCCTTCCCTATCCCATCCCTATCCCATCACGATTCTTCCTCAAATCCATGCCGGTCGTGCTCCTGTTCGTGACCGACGTTGGAGACTTGCCCTTCCCCATCGAGCTGGAGGCGTCATGACCACATCCACAGCAAGCCGGGTTCCGGTGGCGCGCGGGCGGACTCTCCGAGGCTGGTGGCGAGGTGTGGCGCAGTCAGTCTCCCGTTTCCCTTCATCCCCGAGATCCAGGTGGTGCGCGAGGCGTCGTCTGCTGCCATGGCCGCAGCACACCACTGCTCGGTGGCGACAGTAGACGGGGTCGCCCACGCTCGTTCCACCTAGCTTTTGATTCCTGTCTGCTGCAATCAATAGGGGCTTTGATGTCTTTTGCCACTGGAGATGATTTTAGAGTTTGAATTACAAATGGCCACTTATTTGAGGACGGAGGGAGTAGAAAACATATAACCCAAAAGTTGTACGAATATGTTAAAGAAGTCACTTCCTTTCGGACAGTGGGCGTGCTGCCTGGATTTAACAGCTACCGAGTTGCACAATGTTTACTTCTTGATAATGTCCAATATTTATTGTCTACTATCTGATATATTTATACATTATGTTGTCGCATTGTAGAATTTCAGCTAGGTTTTATATCAATTTCTATAAAATAGAAAAAAAAGTATATTGCTAATAAACAACGGAACAACAAAAAACAATAGAAAACCACCCTAACTGATCTTGATATCTTCCATATACTTTCATGTCGTTCTTGATACCAAGAAATTTGAAAATGATTGAAAAAATATGATACTAGAACAGTTCCATCCCGTCTTTCATCCTTAAACATGAACTTATTAAAGGCATGTACTAATCATATTGTATCGACAATGACCCGACCTAATACATAGGCAAATGTGATAAATTCGTCGCTAGCCTCCTCATTTTCACTCCATGAACACACAGGACAATAATGTGAAATTATTACTACATTTTTGTATGGTTGTGAAAATATTATACATAGTATATTTTTATAAGATTGTGGAAATGAGTACTAGCAAAATGGAGGAGGGTCAGAGGGAATTGTTTCGTGAAATACCCCCATTTGATCCATCTTGGAAATCACTATGGGTGACTTCGGCTCTTGATCGGTCCTTTCTGCTTGCTATAAAACTGAATTACTTGACAATTGCATTTGTTGGTCAACTGAGACAGACGAACATAACTTATTTTCATTTTGTTTATACCATGTGAAATTAAGAATTTTTTTTAAAAAAAATCCAGAACACTACTTTTCGTTGCGTGTACCGCTTCAAATTCGTGTAAGAAAAAAATCTTCAGACCAGCAATTTTGTGCTAATTTTGAATTGTCCTTCTCCGTGCACCGCCAGCCAGCGCCAGAAACGACTGGCCATATTGGCCCGCCACCATACTTGACTGACCCACGCATCAGTGGACGGCGGTTGCCGGATTTCACCCACGCGTCAGTGGACGGCGTGGTCCACAAGACAAGACGAGGCCTCTCCTCCCGGCTCCCGCCTTGCCGCCGCCTCTCGCCCTCTCCAGTCTCCTCCTGCCGTTGGTCCCCCTCCCCAGCCGAAGCGAAGCCCCCCGCTGAGCGATGCCGACGCCGGCGACCGCCTGCGGGTCCTGCGCGGGTTTGGCCGCCTTCCCCTCCTCCTCCGCACGCCACAGCTGCGGAGCCCCTCCCTGTTGCGGGGGCTTATGGAAGGTCCTGCCCATCCCGGCCCCTTCCAGGCGGGTGCCCGGGCATCGGCTCGTTACTCCCATGGCCTCCACCATAGACTCGCACGGGAGCTCTTCCGACTTCGCCAAGCGAATTGAGCGCGCCTGGCTCATCTCCCAGGTGCCCCACTACCCTCAATTACTAGCTGTTCTGTTGCAATGCGCTTCGGCCCACTGCTGCAATTAGATGGTTAAAATTTCTAGTATTTTCGTTACAAGATTTGTGGGTGTGCCTAGATTCTATTCATTTCTCTAGGTGCCAGCCCTGGCAGCTGCAGGGTTTGGGCGTATAGGTACGCGTATGCGTATACGTATATGAGCAACCGAACGAACGGTGTAGTGAATTCTGGATCTAATACACTGAACCAGAAATTCTTATTGTTAGATACTCCCTCCGGTATCAAAAAGAAAAGAGTTTAGGACAATGACCCGATCTCCAAAACATGATTTTGACTTTAATTTGTGATAAAAATATTTATTAAAAAGTGACATATGTATATTTTTATGAAAGTATTTTTCAAGATGAATCTACTAATATGATTTTTATATTTTTAAACACAATAATTTAAAAGTTATTCATGATTTATATTCTCAATGTTGGATTGGAACCTTGTCCTAAACTGCATTCTTTTTGACATCAGAGGGAGTATTCGTTAGGCATTTATTGTAGACGAACATGTATTTTTGTTAGCGTGATGATTCAAATATCCCTTTGGCTCTGTTAGTAGGTGATGCCTTGATTTGTGTGGAAGCTGAACACTCGATCTGAATAATTTGCCGGTTAGAATTTGCTGCAGCTGTGCCACCTGTCTTGTTGCCTTGCTGAAATAAGTTAGTATCAGCAAGGCAATGCTGGTTCCAAAGATCTTCAGACAATGGAAATTGAATCAGGTATCATTATGAGTTGGTGCAAAAAGGGCTCCAGTTTCTTACTATTTATGGCACTTGAACTTCCTTGAGAAGCAATCTTCGTTTCAGGGAGTCAGGGTAGCTCAAATCAGCTTCTTAAATTTAGGAAACGCTTCTGGATCATTTAACTTAGAAAATTAGGTGAGTACCATTGCAAATATCATGAAATTGCAAAATACCATCCTATTTGACAATGACATGTGGGGCCTGGGTCCACATGTCAGTGGCACATAGTTGCATTTTGCAGCTCTGTGTTTTTTCGGGATGATAGTGTGCAATATGTAGAACCTCCTTCAAACAGAGATTTAGCCTTTCCATGCCTTTGTTTGGCATGCTTGATACTTATGATTGTAGAACAGAGTTCAACCCTAACTGTAAAGGGTAAATTTAAATCTTCATGCTAGTTACAGCTTTCCTGTTTGGTAGTTGTGCAGTCCTTTGCTGATGCCTGACATTCACATTTTGGTGATATGCAGCAACCAAAACCAATTTCTTGTTCATCTTGTCAATCAGCTGGCCATGTGGAGTGCAAGTGGTGTGCAGGCACAGGATTCTTTATCCTTGGCAACAAAATGTTGTGTGAAGTACCCTCAAAAAATACTAAATGTGTGATATGTGCTGGAAAGGTCATATAAGTTTTTCCTTCTTGTTCATATACAAGTTCTGTAGATGCATGAGTCATGGCATTTCATGTAAAATCAGTGATACAATGATACCTTGTAGCATTTTGTGCTCAGTGAACAATCTGTTTGCCATGATTTCAGAGTAAAGTGTTAAATATTAACATCACGTATTCTTTCAATTTCAGGGTTTTACAAGTTGTGCTGATTGCAAAGGGACTGGATTTCGTGCTAAGTGGCTCGAAGAACCTCCTATTGGCAAATGAAACACATAAGCCATACTGTAAACTTTATTATTTCACAAACTACGTGTGCTTCTGTCCGTATTGTATCTATATGTAACAACTAGAATATTTTTGTAAATGCATCAGCTCCATGCTTATGGTAACATGCTATTACTTGTTCAATATATCTTATTTTTTGGTAAGAATGTGAGTAATAAGAAGAATGTTTTGGTTGCCTCTTAAATATTTAGTTTTTTTTCTTTTACCATCACTCTGCATTTTTTTCCCTGTGTAATGTTTTGTATGTTGAGCAACTTGTTCAGAATTGAGATATATCTGCATTTAGTTTTCATCATTCTTTTCTGATGATGCAGTTTATCCTTTCAAACAGAGTTCCTTGATCTTGGCACGGGGGTAAATCATACTAAACCGCAAACCAGGAGATAAACTTCATCACAAGCTTAATTTGGATCAGAGAAATAGGAAGTTGTCTAATGTTAGCACCAGCCAAAGACTTGCCCACTTTGAGGCAAATTACTAATCTTCTATCTGGACAAGCTCCAAAATAAAGATGCAAAATAGTAAATTGTTGCCCAGGTTGGGTGCTTGTGCAGTTCTGTTTGTTTTCTTAGTTGGAGCTCTTGTACAGTTTGCCCTCGTGGCTTTCCTTTTCCTTCAATAAAGCAACAGTAGGGGTTTCCCCTGCTGTAATTATTTTCAAAAAAAAAAATTGTTGCAACATAACAAGCTAAGGGTGATAACTGATAAAATCCCATGGTTGCAAAATGGGACATTTTGGTTAGGCATATAGCCGTATCATTTTATTTTGAAATTTTCTTTTGTAGCTACATGCCATACTACATATAACCAATGTGAAATATTAACTAATGACATCCAAATGAACATGGCAGTCCTTGTGCAAAATTATTAATCTATTGCCAGTGAGATCATCGGAATATAACAAGCATTCTTTGCTACAGTTGCCATCTTCGCTGTGTGACTTTTAATTTTGACAATTTTAAATCCTTGTGTTTTTAGCTTCCGTCTCATAGGCACTGCTTTAATGCAGTATCAAAGAAGCGAATATGTACTCTGAGAATACCATATGCTTTGATGGAATTTCACTCTTTCTTCATTATTGTGTTGCACATATTTTGAATAATTGTTTAGCTTTGCACATATTCTGGAAGTTTGTTGTCTGATGGAAGGGATGGACATCAATTGTTAGTTAAAAAATTGCATTGCACTTTGTCAATAGAAACCTTGTATAAGCTGACTTCTGAAATTTCAGAAACTCCTAACTTTGCAGTCAAAAATTTTATGTGATCAAAATGGATGCCAAAATAGTATGGTACTTTTGTGTTTTCTAATGGTCCACTGTCAGAAATGGGCAGATGCTAGATCAATTTTGTGTAGACATTTGTGGACTTATTGCCGTGACTTAGAAGTCAAGCTGTTATATAGCTGTTTTATACTTGCAAATTTATTTGTTGTGATTTGGCAATGCCTTTTAACTTCTGCATTAGGGCCAAATTTGCAAACTAGAATGTTTCTTTCAAACCCATTCTTTTTTTTTTTCTTTTGGAAGGAAATGCAGTAATCCAAAAGATGAACAGATAAGATTCTGAAGTATAAACCATCAAGCTTGCATATATTGTCTTTTTCGCTATAGACAAACCAAGTATTTGTCCTTGAACAATTATCGCTTTTAGCCTAGGGACAATTTCTTTTACCTTTTGTCATTTGATTGATGATAGCATTCTGAATTATAAACCATCAAGCTTGCATATATTGTTTTTTTTCCTCTGTAGACAAGTCTGTTATTTGTTCTTGAGAAATTATCGCTTTTATCCTATGGACAATTTGTTTTACCTCTCTTGTCGTTTGATTGATGAGCTGTAAATTCCAGTATGATCATTTCGTCATCCATATTGGTGATTGGGCAGTGCATATTTCCCTTGGTATCCTGCAGCATTTCACAACATCAATGAATCAACAGAGTTTGTGTTGGTTATTCAAATTCGTTTTCTTCTAATGAAGTTCTGAGCTCAAACTGATTAACATGAACCTCTATTGGGAATATCTATGTAATGTATGGGTTCCTGCGTTGACTTTGGTATTCTTGGTGTGGCGCAATGAGTTTATCTTTGGCGTAACTTATCTGAGGCATAACTGAGAGGTGAGGATTCTGCAGAAACTACATTGATACTACCCTCATTTATCTTTTCTGTTGTATTCATTTGGCTGTGCTGCAGTGATGTGCCAGTAGCAAAGGAAAAAAATGTACCAAGGATTTGACTGCTTTGAACTATACAATACAGATCCTCCAAATGAATGTAGCCAAAGTTATTGTCTGTTAGTCATTGCAATTGATAGAACTTACTGTGCAAAACAAAAGTAAATTGATTGAAGTTGCATGAATCGATTGAGACTTGTTTGGCATATTTGATATTAAGCATTTATATTAACCTGAATTGTTAAAGTTTTGCATTAGATATTTGCAATTTATACAGTAGTGTACGTGCAAAATAATATTTAGTTTATGTGGCTTGGTAGTTTCTGTTGGCTGTAACTTGACCTTTGAGACATGTTCTTCAAATCAGGTTTCTTCTTGTAGCAAAAGGGCTCACAGCGCAGTGGCAAAGGCCACTGGCTGGTAGGCTCCCACACGGCCACAGCCTAGGGGCCTTCCTTGGGGTATTTAATAAAAAAAGGTTTTCTTCATGTATCAAAGAAGCAAGTGTATATGATAACCTTGATCTGTTTTCTGCATTTGTGTTAGATCTTCTGCACTCAGAAAGTTTAACCTGGTACTAGAAGATCAAAACATGCGATTTGTTTATCTGATGATTGATGAAGACTTGTAAAAGATATCGTGGAGATCAAGAAAGGAATACATCCCATGGCCCAATCTCCAAATAAAAACAGCGGTGATTTTACTACGCTTTCTCTACATCTCAAGGTACATTCTCAAACCACCCCTACTGTCACATCTAGAAAGGAAATACTTGGGTTTATTGTGATGCCTTTTAGTAGTGCCATTGGGGATCATATGAAAAGGATGCTCACCTTGGTAATTTTGTCATGCACCAAGTACTCACTTTACATGGTCCATTAGCTCAATCACAGAAACATGTGTAGGGGCTCCAATTGCCTGTCGATTAGGAATCTTGAGGTGCTGTCAGAATTTATGTTACACACTGAAAAACAGTGGCATAAAGTTGGTGTTGCATGTGGACTTGTGATGTGGTGCTTGTTTACTCTATCACGTTCATATCAAACATAACTAATCTATAGTTCATAGTCAACAAAATGCATTATAAGGAACAATTTGAGGCATGATGATTGAGGCAGATCTGACCCAAGCTAGTCAGCTGAAATTGTTTTTGTAATTTGAGAAATTTATTGTTGGGATCAAATTCGCTCGAAACTAAAATTCAAAATTTATATACATCGCATTAAGCCTTAAAGGATATCTCTAGAGTGCAAACACATTCAAAATATTTGATTTATCATGCTGAAAACCCATGATTTTTGTTACTTGAAAACCCAGCAGACAACGCCAAGGTAATCCCTTCGAAACAAGAAAAAGAAAAAAAAAGTCAAGATCATGAACTTGCAATTGAACGGGACAAGTAGAGTACAAACAGATTACTCCTTAGATTATGCTAAATTTTAATCCACATTATTTCATTGCACTTGATTTGATCAGTCTATTATTTAAGAAACCTGTGAGAACTTAGATCAGGTAGCTCAATAATTACAAAATAAAGTGATGAAGACCCGTGACTATGGTCTAGCTAAAGTATTCGTTATGAAATTTGGTCTTCCAGATTGAGGTCGTCTTTTTCAAAACTTTTATACATCCATTTTTTTCTGTACCTTGTTTTAATGATTAGAATCAACCCAAGATCATTTTCTGCAATAGCTTTTTTGCTAAGCACAGTACGCTGTTACGGTTATGATCATGGCGTTGGTCCTGGCCGGGTATTTAACTCAGTACAGTTTCTTGTCAAATCCATTTAGGAGTCCGCTTAGTAGCTCTATTTCTTTGTGTTTTGGCGTCAAAGGTTTGGTGGATATGCACATCGGTATCACTATGAGCATCATGTATTGCCGTTGCAGTGTCATAACTGGGAACGTAGTATCGATTTTAAGGGATGTGCCCAGCATGACTTCGGCCGGTCGGAATTTGTTGGGAGAATGGGAGTTGATCAATTCTGTCATAAATTCTTCCCATATTCTTTCAAATGGAAAGCGATAGGGCTAGTGTAGTAGTAGTGTCAAATGGTGGCCGGAGGGAGTACCAAGGAGGAACGGGGAAGTTGTTCTTCCATATGATTTAATAAGTTATGCATATTGTCGACTGATGATAATAAGGATATAGAGGTTTAAACTGGGTCAGTCTCATACGTGACATTTTCTTCGGTCTCTCTTCCTCTGACATTGGCTATAGTCTGATATCATTATGCTGCTAATCGGTTTTCCTCAACCATGCTAAAGGACTGACTGCATGGCTATTCAAAAAATGCGACAGGAAGGTTCAGCGCCTGTTCGAGGCCAACTGTAAGTTTTTCCCCCTCCCGTGTTTACGTGAAATTCAGCCTTAACTTGGGTCTTATTTCTCTTCTGATTTCACTTGTAATGTTTGCAATCCTGCTTTAGACAGATTTTTAAGGACCTCGCAGATCCTCAAAAGTCATAACGCACTGGAATAGGGCTTTGCACTCAACGAAACATGAGGCAAAGACTTCAGAGACCGAAACATTCACATGGTATTTAACAGAACAGAAGCTCCTGTACTTGTACATTGCAGGCCCCTCAAGGAAGAAAGGAATGAGGAATCAAATGTCGCTAACTGAGAAATGCATTGTACTACTCCGTAGTAGTGTCAAGAAAAGGGCGTCAGACACAGAGGCCCATATATGATGTGGCGCGTGGGCCACCGTTGGATCTCACATCTGCGACGGCGCTAGTGGCCGGGACCCGCTGCGTTGGCCGTCGGGAGGCAGCACGCGCTGCGTGTGCCGTGGGCCGACCCCCGCACTGCAGGCGCTCCCAGCTCCGTCGCTACGGACAAGAGGAGGCCGCCGCTCTTGGGCGGCCAATCAGATCGAGCGAGAAATTCTAGAGAGAGAGGTGAAAGGCGAGGCCTGGCCGGCCGCCTCTCCCCCTTCTGCCTACTCTGCTCATTTGGCACTTGCCCTGCTCTCCAAACACAACTAATTTTGCCGCCCCGTCACCCATCCGACCTCGCTCGCTCTCTCCACACCTTTAAAACGGCCACCCTGCCAGGACACCATAGTTGGTCACCCACCTTTCCCTCTATCTCTCTAGACCCGCACAATGGCAAAGCCGCGGAAGAATAGCGCCGCCGCAGCCGCCGCGGCCAACAACAACAACAACACATCCAGCGCCGCTGTCGGTGAAGTCGGTGTCCGCGTGAAGCCGAAGCGCACGCGGAAGAGCGTGCCCCGGGAGTCCCCCTCGCAGCGCAGCTCCGTCTACCGCGGCGTCACGCGGTACGTTCGGCAGGGAAGGAAATTAACCAGCCATGGCCTGTGTTAACCACTCGTTGATCACGCGGTTAATCGCAGGCACCGCTGGACTGGGCGGTTCGAGGCGCATCTGTGGGACAAGAACAGCTGGAATGAGTCCCAGAACAAGAAGGGCAAGCAAGGTCAGTCAGTCAGTTCACCCTTGTTATTTACCACTGCTAAGCTTCTTTGGTCCCCAGGATCATGACACCCCTACTATGTCCGATGCTAACTAGAAGCCCTACTAGTATATAAAATTGTGTCTATATAATGTTTATTACATGTTAGAACCACGGGTTTCAAGGTAAAACTAAGACTTTTTTAACCAACCCTTGTCAGTGAGAATATTAGTTAATCGATCGATTGATTTTTTCGTGGTTGAGGAGAGGACTCTGACCATCCTGTTCTTTTTTTGTTGGTGCATGCAGTTTACCTCGGTGAGGCTCTCGAGTCACGGCCTTGGCATGAGAGGAGCTCTGCTATGCTCTTCTCTTCTTTCATCGGCAACAGAAAAAAAAAAGATAATATGTATAACTAATCTTGGAATAAGCGTGCGCGAATTACATTGCTCATTCTCCCACTGATGCAGGAGCGTACGACGATGAGGACGCCGCGGCGCGGGCGTATGACTTGGCGGCATTGAAGTACTGGGGCCCTGATACCATCCTCAACTTCCCGGTACCGCCAAAATTTATTGATCAACAGTAGCATAGCATTATCCGGCACAGTTAATTTCCCCGGCTTCCACCGCAAAAAAAAAAAGTTATATTTCCCCGGCTTAATTCCCTGGCATCTCGTGACGAATTCTATCCACAAAGCTGAAGCACCGTGCTGAATTTAGAGCTCCCCAAACTCCACTGTTACAAATTAACTTTTGCAGTCATGAAAGTAGTTTGTCCTTTTTGTTTCTCTGTATTTATTTGTGCATAAAATTTGCAGGCATCTGCATACGAAGAAGAGTTGAAAGAGATGGAGGGGCAATCCAGGGAAGAGTATATTGGGTCCTTAAGAAGGTAATAAGTCTAAGATAAATCAGCTGTCTCTCTGACAATCAATTTGTTGATGAATTTGAATTTCTTTCAAATGCTAATATTGAAAACGAACCAAAATTCATTCATGTTTAACCAAATAACCAGGTCCATGAAATTTATCCGCAGGAAAAGCAGCGGGTTCTCAAGGGGTGTCTCAAAGTACCGAGGTGTTGCGAGGTAATCGCGCGACTTTGAAATTCTTTTATTCTAAATATGAATGTGCGCTAAGGCATTTTTCTAAATCCGTATGTACTATCGTTAACCTATACAGACATCACCACAATGGGAGATGGGAGGCACGGATCGGCCGCGTGTTTGGAAACAAGTATCTCTACCTCGGCACTTACGGTAAATTCAGTTTCTTGCAACAAACATTTTTACTGAAAATACAAACAAATCACAAGAATTTAATAAATAGCAAGTCGTGATAGCTTTTTATTAAATGAAATCAATTTATCTTTCCGTACGTGGAGTGGAGAATGCATGAAAGCCAAATCTGATTCACGTTTAAGTGCAAGTTGTCCGGGCAAGTGTACTGCACGAGTGCAGTACGACTGCGGTACTTGTGGCCTTTAGTGAAGATTCTCTGCTCTCAAATTGGGAACAGATTGTTTTGACAAAATAAACTCCCAACTAATTCCTGCACCCAACTAGCGTGCCTGAACTGTTACAGAATCGTTTGGAACGTGTGTATTCTGCCAGAAACCCTAAGTGGATAATTAAATTAATCATGGTCCAAGTAACGCAAAGGAATTTCATAGAAATCATAATAAGCGTGTGAGTGATGGTTCAGGAACGAGCTTTGCGATAGATGGTTTACTCTTAGGAAATGTTTCCTAGACCTTTGGTAGCAATATTGTTTTCCAAAGAGAAGTCAGGTCTTTGTCCCAACTCCCCACAATTAAAATACATAACGAACAAATCTGTGACATGAAGTTTGGGATCGAAGCAATTGGGCAAGGAGTGGGTAGGAGGCGAGGCCGTTTGTGTCATTCAGAGCTACTTAAATCCCAGTTAGTTGGGGATTAGTTTTGCAGTGACCTCAGTGAGGTAGACACAGGCATCCAGACAGCAGCAGCCACCAAGCCACCAACATCCAGCGGTACCTCTGTGCTCTGCACTTGTTGGAGCCTACAGCCATTAATTTGGAGATTAGCACAATTAATACAGTCCCAAATAGGAGATGCATATTGCTGTGCGCTTGTCATGTTGCTACTCGCTAGCACGACGCACACATGTAGGTGCACCTAATCCTCTACTAGGCCCCTCTGCAACGTCATCTTCGGTGCAAAGCAGCAGGGATTGTGAGTGTTAGCGACGGTTTTGCCGAAATCCACACTCGATTTCGTTTGAGTTATGATTATGATGTTGCTGGGATAGATGTGACAATAAAGAAAAATGGTAGTGATTCCTGCAATGTTCTAAAAATCTTTCCCGAAAGCTGCATCATCTTTTTAGTCTAATCGTTTGAAATTTGAATCTGAACCTTTGTGCACGGCAGCAACGCAGGAGGAGGCAGCGATGGCGTACGACATGGCGGCCATCGAGTACCGGGGCCTGAACGCTGTCACCAACTTCGATCTGAGCCGGTACATCAAGTGGCTCCGCCCGGGCGCCGACGGTGCGGCCGCTGCTGTCGCCGCCCAGAACCCGCACCCGATGTTGGGCGGCCTGGCGCACGAACTGCCACAGGTGGACCTCGACGGCGCCGCGTTCCAGCACGATCAGCAGCATAACCAGGGCGCCGACGAGACTCACTTCCCGCTGCCGCCGAGGACATCGCTGGGTCACACCCCGACGACGTCGGCGCTGAGCCTGCTGCTGCAGTCGCCCAAGTTCAAGGAGATGATCGCGCTGCAGGTGGCGGCCGAGAGCAGCACCACGACGTCGTCCTCGTCACCGCCGACGCCATCCCCGCCACGGTCATCGCCGTCGCCGCCGCCACCTCAGGAGCTGCTGCAGGCGCAGGTTGCCAACGACGGCGGCGGAGCCTCGCCGCAGTGCAGCTTCCCAGATGACATACAGACCTTCTTCGGGTGTGAGGACGTCGGTGTCGGTGTGGGCTATGCCGACGTGGATGGCATGTTCTTCGGCGACCTGGCCGCGTACGCGTCGCCGGCGTTCCACTTCGAGCTGGACTTGTGACTCACACGCCATTACTAGACCGTTAATCTCTTTTTTATTAATCCAGCTGTTCTTTTTTTTTGCAAATAGGAGAATCAGAAATCACCACAAATGAGAAGAGACAAGAAGAGGCATATAGCATAGAGTGCTTGCCTAGCCTATTAAGATATATTTTTTTTGTTATACTGATAGCGCGAGAACTGAATTTTATTAAGACTGTAATTTTCTTTTACACCTTATTATGTTACCTGATGTAATCTAGGGTGAGAGATTGTTTCATTTGTTTCATTTTGACAAAAGAATTACATTCACATAAACACATGAGAATATACAGTACCTTTTTTTTTCGGTCTCTCTGATTGCATTGTCACATGGATGGATGGTCCTCCACCCTGAGTAATCCTGTCAGTTACGTAGGCCATGTTTGGATCCTCCATTTTAGGCCTATTTAGGCCTACTTGTGGCTGTAGAACGCCAAACGCGGAGGGCTAAAGAAGGCTAAAAGGTACTAGAAAGCCCTAAAGCTTTTAGCGTCGACGGAGGCCCAAAACACGGCTAAAGAGGCCCCGGACATCTTTGCCCCGAGACCGCGTATCGACTCCACTCCATGCCCTAGCTCCCGCAGCCGCCAGCTTCTGGATCTTGCGCAGGTGCCAGTGCATCGTCCGGATCTCGCGCCCCCGCCGGCCGGTCGTCGTCTTCCCCTTCAAGCAGCCGATCGCGCAAGCTTGGTCGTCCGCCGGTCGAACGACCAAGTTCCGGCACGGCCGTTCCGTTCCCCTGCAAGCCGCCACCGGTCGTACGCCCAAGGTCGGGCCCCGCCGGCCCATCGTCGTCGTCCTCGAAGAAGCGCAGAAGGCCGCCGGCGCAAGCCTCGTCCTCATCGTCACGAAGCCGGCGCCGGGCAGTATGTCCTGCTACTTTGCCTTCCTCCTCCGCGTGCGCTTTCCTCCTTGCTCGATACGGTAGAATTCTTGTTCATGTGTGGACTTTACCTTCCTGAAGCTCGTTTTCAGTGATCAAGTAAAGCTCTTTGTATTGAAAAAGGAGAAAGTTTAATGTACTACTGCCAAAGTGTAAATTCGACTTTCTCCTTCAAAATCAGGAAAAATCTTGTTGCAGCCAGGAAATATAGTTGTGGATAAATTTTTAACGAACTTTGATGTAAGTATTTTGAAGTTCTTAGAAGAAAGTGTTGAACAACGTGTGCAAAAAGGTACAGAACAGGTGCAGTGCAATCTTTGAGTTCCTTCTTTGCCGGAGAGCCGTCACCCTTTATTTTTATTCTTTTCAAGAAGTCGGGAGGCAAAGAAATCAAGAGCCGTGTTCTATAGTACAAAAATGTTTGTACTATGTGGTCATCATATTAACTCATTGTGCATATTAACTCATTGTGGTACTATGTGCTCATCAGGCAACTTTAAATTATCTTGTACTTTAAACTTACTATGTGTGCAAAAAGTGTTCTATAGTACAAGAATGTTTGTACTACTACATCATATTAACTCATTGTTCATATTAACTCATTGTGGTACTATGTGGTCATCACACAACTTTAAACTTTTAGGCACACTATTATGTAGGACTACATGTAATTTACAAATACTGTATTTACATCGCCCAACTGTAGAAGTAACAGCAAACTGTTGGACTAGTCGACATGTCAAAATTCTGAATAACAAAGGTTGAATTTAACTGAACATGTAATATATAACACCAAGAATATTGATGACTTAAGTTCATACTACAAGGAAGGGACAGTTATGGGAATCAAATAAACCAGACCTAAATCAAGGCTTTATGTAGTACAAACTAAAAAATAAAGGTTAGAAATAACTTAAGCATTCTATATTTTGCTGATTTTTTGTACGAGCCTAGCTTGTTGTGTTGTGTCCTTGAACTACGATATAATTTAATAGCTGTTTAGTTATGTTTGCATGATAACTATTAATAGGAGGGTAAAATTGTCATTTTACGTTAGAAGACTAAAGTTTAGCCGCTATATCCAAACATTTTAAGATAGGACTAAAATTAATAGGGCTAAAGTTTAGAGGTTAAAGTTTAGCCTACATGGAGGATCCAAACACCACCGTAGTAGGCTGGACGCTTCAGCCTGTGCCTCGGCGAGTTCTGAAGATGTCTGTCAGCCACTCGATCGTTGGACTCACAGCTTTACACGCAGGCAAAGTACGCGGCCACGAGCGCGAGGTGACGCAGGGCCTCGCTCTGCAGTCTGCACGTGTGCCGGCACAGGTGCCAGTGATAGAGAGGGACGAATATGTGGCTGCATGCAGGTGCAATTGGAATGGCCTGTTGGACACGGCTCGGTCTCAACGTGGGTGATGGGTCCCGACGCCGGAGCACTTTGCCCGGTACGCACCATCGCGGCAGACCGCCGGCGGCGTGTCTGTCCCCCAGCCACTCGTTCTGACGGCAGGTGGGTACCCGGCCGGCCGTTACCGCCGGCAGAGCTAGCTGCCGTGATTTTGGCTGGTTATTGCTCGCTGCAATGGAAGTGTTTTGCTTGGCGTGCCGCGTAACTGATCTCTCTCTTTCTCTATCTCGGCGTGACGAAACGGTGGAGGTGCTTCGCCTTTGAGAGCATCGTCGCCTCATCGGCTGCTACTGCTAGTAGTCTTTATGATTTACCCATCTATTTGGATTTAGCCATCTATCAAGATTCCAATGAGCTGTAAAGAAATATTTATCGTTTGTCCTCTTCTCAAAAGTAGCGAAGATATTCCACACATATAAGAAAGTCAGAAAACAAATAAAGTTTTATGGTCTTATGGTAAAAAGTACCGTATATGTAAACAAATTGCTCGTGCCAAGAATTTAAAAAACAAGTACTATATGATAGTGAGAGCCAATATAGTGGAAAAGCTATGGGTCCATTTTTGACATGTCCGAACTACGACATCAAACCAAACAGTTATCATATAATAAATCCAATAAAATTTAATGAACCAAACAAACCTGAACGATTAAACATGTAACATTTCACATTTGAGTCTTCGTGAGAATTCCATGAAGCAAGAGAGTTCTGCACATAATAACAACATTTGTTGGTTTCTAATTGAATGCACGGCAAAAAGATATTGTTTTTTTAAAAAATATATACTCCATAAATCCATTTCTGTATTGTTTAAGTATATATAATATTCTAGTTCATTTTTTAAACTATAAATGTTATTGTAACAACAACAAATAGTACTATAATAAATTGAGTTGTTTTATGCAAAATTAGCAGGGAAAAAACTTTTCCCATCACTCAATTCCTAAAAAGCCATCAAGCCGTGTTTGTCAACCAGGTTGTCTGAACTCTGAAGTCAAGAAAAAACCCAACCCCAACTATGGTGTCAAGAAAAAAAAAAAAGAAAAAAAAGTCTGAACCCTAAACCCTTGCCAAGTCAGCGCCAAACCCTTTCCGCCTCGCTTTTGTCGAGCGCCAAACCTCCCTCCGCTCTCCGCTGTGCAGCAAGGGCGGCGGAGGCGGCACCCCGACTGCTGCTTCGTCTCGTGCGGGCAGCGCCTCCTCCTGCAGGGTAAGAGCTGACCTCACCTTCCCAATCTTCTAATCTTCTAGAGAATCCTCCTCCCCTGTGCGAGGGCGGGAGCTGGAAGGTTTATTACACTGGAATGGGATGATAAAGGGGTTGGACCCCAATTTTCACTTGCAGGGGAAAGGAGGAGGAGAGGGGTCTGGCTTTAGGTAGGATAGCCGCCCTACCACGCTCTATTGCTTGGCCAGGCTCTGGCACTGACTGCATTTCCAATTTGGCAGTTGAGGCTTTGTTCCCCATGGCTCTTCGGTTCGAGGTGAGTCGATGCTTTACCAGCTAAAAGTTCTTCGGTTGCTGCTTCTGTTTTTGTGGGCTCCCGCCTGAACTTCTTGAAAGAGCTTGCCTGACGTTAGTGGTGTGGTGCCGAAGCAGAATTAAGGGTCCGCAGCTTTTGTAAGATGATACGTAAGCCATTGGGATGGAACACTGATTCTTACAAATCTTTATCGAGAGCGCTAGCTTCTGCAAGCACAAATTCGCAGTCACTACGTTGGGATACTGGGAGTTGACCCCGTACCGTCCTTGGCTAGGCACGTGTATTTGTCGCTGAGCTGGAACCGTATATGCCTTTTCCTTTTTGAGAGAAAGAATTGTCTTTTCCTGTCTATACAAGCTGATGACGTACTGTTTACTGCTCCGTTAGTTATTTAAGGCACAATGCCACAATCATTTGAGTTTTAATTTGCTCGTTCTTTATTTCTGTAATAATGCTCTTCACTGAGGTGAAACAAAACAACAGAGCATAGTGATTAGTGGTTGTGGTACGAAAAAGGTTATTCAGTAAAATTTAGAGAAGTGGGCCATGTGTAATGTCCACATGGCACATGCTGTCAGAATGACATGGTCCATGTGAGCTGGGCAGCTGGCGTCACTGTAAGCTCGTCTGCTCATCTTGTGGTTCTTGTCCAACTCTTCCTCTCTGTTGGATAGACTGATGCACATCGATCCTGTGTGAACTACGATCTAAACTACTGTATATAATTTTGCAATAGTTGAGCTGATATAGAGCGTTCAGCATCAGTATAAGGATGGAAGCAGAGGTGAAAATATTTCCTGTTTTATGCTTACAGATACTAGGAAGATTCAATCGGGCCCGTGCAGCTCGGTTAACTCTCCCCCACTTTACCTGTCAAACACCACTTTTTATGCCTGTTGGCACACAAGGTACTGCATATTTGGTCTTTTATATGCCATTGTCATTTGCTGATTATTTTCCTTCTTATGTCATGCTTATATTCCCTATTGAATATCTGAAATGATCAGTAAGACTTTATTTATGTATGAAAGTTGAGTTCAATAAAAAGACGTAGCAACTGCTGACTCCATTCTAATGAAAATTTTAGCAACTGTTTTCTCTATTTGAAATACCTCTTAACTCTTATGTGTATCTTCGCTTAAGAAGTTAGTGACTTCATTCATGAATTACTGAAGAATCTTCCTTCTTGTCAAATATCGAAATATTGACTTAAAAAGATGCTTAAGGTGAATGAACATGGACTGAACTTCAATTCTTTTCCAGGAATCCTCTGCTGCCTTATTTCTTTTCTTCTCCAGTAACCTAATTGTAGTTCTCTGAGTTTAATATGGCAGATTTTGAATGTTTGTTTGGATCTTACAAATCTTGCTTGGTTTTCTATGCTTTTTTTCTTTCTTTCCAGGCACAATAAAAGGCCTGACCACTGACCAGTTGGAGGAAATAGGTTGCCAGATTATACTTGGAAACACCTATCACCTTGAACTTCGCCCAGGATCTCAACTTATTGATGACCTTGGTGGCCTTCACAAATTTATGAATTGGAAAAGGGCATTACTTACAGACTCAGGCGGTTTCCAAATGGTTGCTCCAAATCTTTATTTTAATAACACGTTAACTATCATGACGGACCATTCGAACCATGCATAACTATGGTGTTAACTTTTTAGTTATTTGCACATATAAAGTATACAACATGTTGAAAGATGTCTCCATGGAAAATTTAGTTATTTACATCATATATAAAGTATAAAACTTGTTGAAAGATGTCTCCACACAAAAGGATAAGCATTCATATTTCATATACAATATGAGCACCTATGATTTTTATTCTGCTTGGCCCTTTTCTTGATGTACCTGTTATGCTGCTGTGTTTCTAATTTTATGAACATTCTTTTTAGGTTTCTTTGCTGCATTTGGCTGATATTACTGAGGAAGGAGTTACATTTCAGGTAGATTCTTGTAGCCACTCGTCACTTGTCATGTTAAGTTATTTTCTTAGTTTCGTGTATTGGTTCATGCAAGATTGATCAGTCAGGTATATCATACAGTGGGATTAAATAATTCGAGGACATGTTGTGTTTTCTATGATTATCGTACCACTTTATCTATAGTTTCTTGAGGATTAACTATATCTTCTTTTAACTGTCACAAAATAATCACGAAAGGTTCATATTTATTGCATGCTTGGTAAGATGTATGATTAGTTGAATCAGCTATTCAGCTTATGATATACAAATCTGACACATAAGAATATTGGCGTATCCTGTCCATTGTGTTCTTTATTCATTTCACTGTGTAAAAATGTTATATGAGGAACATGAATACATAATAACTACATTGCTCCAGCAACATCATTTCAGACTGTTGGAGAAGTTTAGTTAGCTAATATTACCAACAGATACTTATTTGTTTAATATTTCTTTTGGTTCCACTGTTGGAACCTAAACTTGAGATTCCTGGCATAACTAATGAAATTCCAGGGGTGCAGTAATTCTGGTAAAATAGATGCTTACTTATATGTAAGACTGTTACAATATGTAGCATATGTTGTTCAAATATTACTTTTCATTGCCTATTCCTTATGTTATGAATCGTCATTTGCAATTGCTGATGCCATGTTTTGCATCCTTTATGAAAAAGAATTGCTTATGCATTGGTAATAATATGTCTCTGGATTATGTTCTGATGGTATTGTGAACTGCTTTTCTTTTTGTATCTCCTCTGATTCTCTTGCATGCCAATTATGTAGTCACCTGTTGATGGGAAACCCATGCTCTTGACACCTGAGGAATCTATCCATATTCAGGTGCTGACCCTTTTTTGGGCTGCTTTGACCGTGTGTGTACATTGAGCCAATTGTGAATTAGATCTTTGCAATAAAAAAATCTTGTTTATATACCTTAACCGTGTGTGTACATTTTCCATACTTATGCATCATGAATGCAGAATAATATTGGAGCTGACATAATCATGGCTCTTGATGATGTCGTGAAGACCACTATTACTGGCCCAAGGATAGAAGAAGCTATGTACCGTACACTTCGTTGGATTGACAGGTGCATAGCTGGTAGGATTATTAATCTGACTGAACAAACTGTGGATTTATGTGGCTTGTTGTTATGTGATGGTATAGTTAGGGCTGTTGCTTAGCCAAGGGTTTTGGAGAACAGAGAGATTAGAGAAGATAATATTGTTTTGCTGCCTTACTATATGCTATACTTTTTAGTAATCTTACTCAAAGAACATTTGAAACTGATAATAATCTGCATAGTTCATAAGCCCTTCTCAATCTTCAAATGTAGCTCACAAGAAACCTGATGTCCAGAACTTATTTGGGATTGTTCAAGGAGGATTGGATCCAATTCTTAGGTGAGTTCATATATCTTGTAATATGTGGTGCAAATATTATTGGCATTTCTCATGGTAGACCATCAGTTCAATTTATGACTCATTGTGCATTTTTTTTCGTAATTCCAGAGATATCTGCATGAAGGGCTTGGTCGAGCGAAACCTTCCTGGGTATATTACAAGCCTGATTAGTGGAATTGATAAGTTTTATGAACACAATTTCTTTCCACGAAATTTGCACTTAGTAACATATTTTTATAGATTTTATTGTGCACGGATGATTTTATATTATTCTGGCTTTTCTAATAAAGTTTTCTCTGCTTTAGTGTATTATACTTGCATCTAATGCTCCGTGCAATTCAGTTAGCAGCGCAGTTAATTTTTTTTTAATCTGTTGGTTGCAGATATGCAATTGGTGGTCTTTCTGGTGGTGAAGATAAGGAATCATTCTGGCGTGTTGTTGCTCAGTGCACCGCTGGATTGCCTGAAAATAAGCCGCGATATGTTATGGTATAGGTTTGGATTTCTAGTGTTTATGTCGAACCAAATACTGTGTTCTGTCTATAGATGGTTTAATTTAGTTTCAACCATGTGACACAGATGCTTTTTTTTTATTTACTTAACTGATTCACTGTTGTGCTAATATGCAGGGTGTTGGCTATCCTCTTGATATTGTAGTATGTAGTGCTTTGGGTGCAGACATGTATGATTGTGTTTACCCCACAAGGACTGCTCGCTTTGGGACCGCGCTTGTGCCTGAGGTAGGAAAATCATGTGCATCCCATTTTTTACTGTGCTTCAACCTGTTTTGTGTTCTTCCTCTGAGTCAAGTCTTTGTTTTTTGTCTCCTTCAATGTCAGTACAGTGTTTACTTATGCTTTCATTCTCTTATTACTCTTCTTAGGGTGTCCTGAAGCTGAAACAAAATGCAATGGCAACTGATGAACGACCAATCGATCCGACGTGTTCATGCATGGTAAGTCTTTGACGGCATGAGGAATTATTTGCAAAATAACACAAGATTTTTTTTTTATTGCCTTGTTGATGTTCTATAACATGGTCGTCTTCCCAGGTGTGCGAAAAGTATACACGTGCTTACTTACATTGTCTAGTAACGAAAGATGCTATGGGGTCTCAGCTATTGTCATACCACAATTTAAGTTTCATGATGCGGGTATGCTAATTAACAATTTCTTTTCAAGCTCCTTTTTAAGTTTTAAGCATTATCATTTGATTATTTTCGTTCAACTTCAGTTAAGTAGAGACCTTCACACGTCAATTGTTGAAGGAAGATTTCCAGAGTATGTTGTCACATCATATCAATTTTTTGTTTGATTTCTCATTTAATTTATTTTGCTAACAATGTGATTTCCATGCTATATATATTGTAGATTTGTGCGAGGATTCTTGCGGGCACAGGTTTGGTTTGTTCTCTCTTGTCTCATGCGCACTTATTTTCAGAGATATAAACGGACACACATTATGCACATTCTGTTAGATTTAAATTAAAAGTAACTGAAAAATAACAAACTGCTTTCTTGTGTCTCTCCAAGAAAAGAGCAAAAAAACCCTCAAGTTTTGTCTACGATGATACTTACTAGTGTACTTAAAACCATGTAACAGTTTCCAAAGGGAGATGTTCCAAAGTGGGTCTGTAATGCAATGGAGGTCGCTGGCATCGACATATCTGAATGCTGCACTTCCACGAAATGCCTGGTGCCAAGCATAGACGGACAACCTTCGTACATACCAGTTGACGTGAAGGGAGGTGCGACAATTTAAAGCGCGCTCCTCTTGATTAACACTACAGGCTTTCGAGAAGGTTATAGTCACACATGTGGGTCGGCCTAACTGCTACAGCATAGAATTTTCCAATAGTATGCTGAAGCTGAGCCGCTAGTTTTTTCTTTCTTAGAAAAACAGCAAGGTGTATTGCTCGGGATTACATCGTGTGATGATTGATCTAAAAGATGGTAACGACTGACTCACAGTCATGTAGTGCTTGATTCTTAATCATGAAGGGATTTGATGGCTGCTTAATCAAATGGTGTGTTCCGAAAGAAGTATGGTGCTCATTTATTTTTTAAAATTTTTTAACACCCATTTAAATTTTTGTTGCGAGTATAAAAGAAGTTCAGAAAAACTACACGAGTTTGTATCCGAAGCAAGAGCCAGATGTGGGTCTTCGTGCCAGGTTAAATGGCCTTTTCTTGGTACAGGTGGATGGCGTCAACCTATCCATTTCTCTTTTCCGTCGTTGAGTGCCTGCGAATCTATGAATTCGTCTCTCTCTCTCTCTCTCTCTCTCTCTCTCTCTCTTTTGCTGACTATACTGTGCATTGAATTATGATTGAAGAATAAAATAGAAAGTTTTGGGAGAAGCCTATCACATACTTTCGATATGTCCAAAGTAATACTGTTGGTTCTCGAAAAAAAAAGGTAATACTGTCCATGTAGAGAATCTTGACGATCGACCGAGTCCCCCCGGTCCGGTCCAGTCCGACGCGTGCTGCTGTACTATGCTCGCCAACAACGACCTGACCTTACCACTTGAACCGGTCAGGATCGTCCTGGAGCGCCGTTGTTGCCGGCGTGTTCGCAGGACCGAGATGAAATGCCATTTAAATAAAATGTTATCTTTCATTTCAGTTAAAAATGAATGAAATTATTTTACACTGACATGCATTAGTTTTGCTGTATGTATGTACTACTAGTATATCGTACATAGGTATAGTATACAGCCGCCGTCGCTGGCTTGGTTGCAGACGCTCGTGGTTGCAGACGGCCGGATTGGAGGGAGAAATGAAAAAGCATCCGCCGCCAACATCGATCGGTTCTTCCTGTGTTTTTTTAAGGCTCAAGCCACATCCTTTTGTCATGATCCTGCATTTATTTGAACAAGAAGTTTCTGGAATCAAAAAAATTTCTAAAAGTTTTGTGGTGATAGTTGAATCATATTCTACAACTTTTGTTTCTATTCCTAGTTCAAATTCGAAAAGGATTTGAACTAAAATTTAGAGATTGAAATCTACCATAATCATTGTCTGAATTATTTAAACTAATTATAATTGGAAACATGATCCAAAGTTATATTTGAGGTTCCTGATCAGTCTAAAATTGTGCTCTCTATGTTTTGCTCTCAAATTTGTGAAGATCTTTTATGTAATCTAAATTTGATTAAAATTCAAGTTATTAAATGTTCTTCACAAATTTGATAGCAACATATAGTGAGAATAATTTTAAGAACCTCAAATAAAAGGTTGGACCAAGTTTCACAATTTCTTTCAAAGCTTAACTCTTTTAAATAATTGAAACAATGTTTATGACATTGATATCTGAATTATATTTAAAAATAAGTTTTGAATTTGAACTAGGATAGAAAAATAAAAGTTGTAGAATATGATTTCATCTGTCACAAAAAATGTTTGATTTTTTTTTTGGATTTTAGAAGCTTCTCATTTCAATGCCCGAAATAAAAACGAATTGAAACTATAAGATCAATATCATAGAAGGGATTAAAATTTAAATGTAGTGTCATGCAGGGATGTCCGTTTTTACCATAGCAAACAAGGGATCTGAAGAAATTTCAATGGCATAGAGGAGATTATCTCTTAAAATATACTCATTAGGATAACAATGTCATTTCATTTTTTAACTAGAGTGTTATACCATATAATTTATAATTGTATGAGTATGTGACGTAGTAAGGTAAAAGTAAAATGACAATTAATCAAAAGTGGATAGAGTAGTACAGATCACACCGGATTACACTTGAGACAAGGCCAACCAATTACCCAAAGCGTGATACAGTGGGCGGAATCCAACTAATTTGTTTTTTTTTTTCCACAAGTCCAAGTATTATCGATAACTGATCAAAAGTAAAGAGAGTAGTACAGAATTACAGATATGCACTTGAGAGAAGGCAAACCAATTAACCAAAAGTGATACAATGGGCGGAATCCGACTAATTGTTTTCCACAATTCCAAGTAATATCAGATAACCGATCAAAGTTGTAGTGGACTAACTGTCATTGTATCAGTAAAACCCACATGTTTTTGAAGAGCAGTTCTTGAAAATTATTGCTTGTTTCTTTGGCCATTCCATTATTCTGGTTTACAGGATTTATCAAAACTATATATTTTTGAACTATTTTTATGTATAAGTAATATTATATAATTTCATGGAAATTCCTAATCATTTAATTGTGGATGATATATTATTGTTTGGTGAAAGGTAAAATCATTGATCATGGTCTATACATCTTGTAATAGCTTATTATTATCATTTATGGACTGGACTAAAATGTTTAATGCTGAATTTGAACATCGTCGTGTTGCAGAGATAGTTTTTTATTTCCTTGGCTTGTTATATTTTGAGGGCTGAATTTGTACGTTGATCATGATGTATATATGGATTTTGACTTTTCTTCTTACCTAAAGAAAAGTAGAGCAATGGAGTAACGAGAATCAGTAGGAATTTTTTTTTGGAAGAGAATCAGTTGGATCTAATGGGTCATCACTACCTTATTAGGATTTGTACAATATGCTGTGCTCATCAGTCAGCGTATCGTAGCAGTTTAAACCATGCATGGATAGTCAGTCTAATGGCCAAGAAAAAAGAAGAGGAAAATAAAAAAGCGTGGTCTTATCTGTTGAAAACGCGCAGAGCGCCTGCTATAATTCTTTGTCACCGAAAAATATGCTTGAAATGGAAAAAGGTTGGATGGAGCTGCACCGGAAATCATTGAATACATCGAACAAGCAGCAAGTGAGAAAGAAAAAAAAATCAATTTGAAAACGACCTTGACATTACAGTAATTGTCATGGTCGTCTCCGACTGACGAGAAAGCTGCTCATAGCAATAGGCCAACGCGGCATCGGCTACCAAAAAAAAAATTGCAGAGAGATTTTGAACGTTTCCCGCTTCAAGTTCCTCATCAAGCCCGGACACGTTCTGGGCATGCATGCTTGTCGGGCGGCTGCGCTTTTGTGCATAGCCATGTACTAGTATACAGATGATATATCCAGTTCATATCAGTGCAATCATCAAGTTGTTACTAATAGTTTACTCGTAATGTACTATATACATACTATACAATTTGAACTATAATGCAGACGACGTATATCGTAATAGACTTTGTCAAGTTAATGTTTATCTGTTGTTTCCCTGGTTCATCGGTGTTACTGCTAAGGGCCTTCTTTTTTTTTTTTCTGAGTTCCACGGAGCTTCTTGTTTCCTCGATTGTTCATTAGTGTTTTTTATGTTGAGTTTTTACAGAGCTGATTTTCATGGAGAATTAATGGAGTTTCACCGAACTCTGTGTTTCAGCTTTATCGAATTCTTAGCTAATTTTATAGAGGAACTCTCTAAAATGACACTAATGAGATGGTACCTGAAGAAAGTAGTTTTCTAATTTTATGAAGTGATGCTATGTGATTCTTGTAAAAGTTTATTGTAGATATATATTCAAAGAGAATCACTTTTTGCTATGTGCGGACACGCTCACACGCAGATGTGAGAATTTTTCATTTTGGAAAAAATGTGGATCCGTAGTACATTTGGAATACCTCGACTAATGGTTCTGGTCACGAATAATCAAGACGAGTCAAAAATTCAGAATCAACGGACAAAACAACGGGCGGGCGAGCAAACTCGTCATCGAGATGAAGCAACGGATGCAGCTACAGTGTGAATTAAAGTTACTGCTAAGGGCCTTTTTTTTTTTCTGAGTTCCACGGAGCTTCTTGTTTTCCCAGTTGTTCATCGGTGTTTTTTATGCTAAGTTTCATGAAGCTGATTTTTGTGGAGAATCTAGAAAGATACACTAAACTCTGTTTTTCAGTTTTAAGAGAAGCGATTCTTAGCTAATTCCATAGAGGAACCGTCTAAAATGAACTAATGAGATGATAACCGAAGAAAATAGTTTCTTCTAGTATCGTGAAATGATGCTATGTGATGATTGTAAGAGTTTATTGTAGACATATATTCAAATAGAATCACTTGCTATGTGCGGACACGCAGATGTGAGAGGTTTTTTTTTTTCATTTTTGTGAAAATGTAGATAGTAGTACATTTGGCATTACCACCCGTTATTTAACACGATGTACGACCTCGAATAATGGTTCTGGTCACGAATAATCAAGACGAGTCAAAAATTCAGAAGCAACTGACGAAACAACGGGCGGGCGTGCAAACTCGTCAGCGAAATGAAGCAACGGATGCAACTACAGTGTGAATTAGCGTCTCGTAAAAGGATACATATCGTTCGGATAAACCGTCGGAGGCTGCTGCATGCCTTATATTGTCAACGAATTAAAATTCAGTTGTTTCAGTACCCCACAGTATACCCGTGTCTGAAAATGTCGCCGCGCCTCCGACTTGACTGTGCGCCCTGATCGATGCCCATGCTTCCCCCTGTTCTTGCCGTTGCACTCTCTCTCCCGGGTATACCTCTATAAATTGGCAGCACTTCTAGCCAACAGCCACACACATTCGCAAATCATTAAGCTTCTCTGAGCTCTCAGCTGGAGAACCTTTGAGCTTTGCGAGCTGTTGACTTCATAGCCCTCTCTTAGCTTGCTGCAAGTGTGTGAGATCACTTTTGATCGACCACCATGGTTGCCATTGCCAAGGTAGCAGCTGCGAGGAAGGGCAGCAGGCGGTTCGCGCTGCTGATGGCGGCGCGCGACTCGGAGTACGTGCTCAAGAAGTACGGCGGGTACCGGAACGTCTTTGTGGCCGCGTTCGGCGACTCCGGTGCCGGCGAGACTTGGGACCTGTACCGAGCCGTGGACGGCGAGCTCCCGGCTCCGGAGGAGATCGAAAAGTACGACGGCTTCGTGATCAGCGGCAGCCCCAACGATGCGTACGCTGACGACGCGTGGATCCTGCGGCTGTGCCGCCTGATCCGTGAACTGAACGCTCGGCGGAAACGTGTGCTCGGCATCTGCTTCGGCCACCAGGTGATCTGCCGCGCGCTGGGGGGTCGCGTCGCCAAGGCGAGCACGGGCTGGGACATCGGCATCAGGGAGGTCGCCATTGCCGACCTGTCGCTGCCTCGACAATGCAGGTTCCTCGACGCGCTTCGTGACGGCAACCAGCTGCAGCCCCGCGCCAAGATCACCAAGATCCATCAGGATGAGGTGCGCTAGAACGAATAAACACGGCATTCATTCCTACAACACTCTACTTCGATCGTTAACTGCCCACGAAATGCTCGATGAAAAATGTTATCTGGCTGGCACTCATGGTCCTTGCCTGCATGTGTATGACGGAGCAGGTATGGGAGGTGCCGGCCGACGCTGAAGTGCTTGCCTCATCGGACAAGACCGGCGTCGAGATGTTTCGCGTCGGCGAGCACATGCTTGGCATCCAGGGCCATCCGGAGTACACCAAAGACATCCTCATCAACCTTGTTGATCGCCTCCTCGCTGCCGGTTCCATCTCCGTGAGTGCTTCACCCACCATTATTGCTTGCTCTATTGAAAGGAACAGAAACTTAATTCGTTCGATTATAATTTGCCACTTGTACGATGCAGGTGTCGTTTGCTGAGGCAGTGAAGAAGCAACTGGACGCCACTGGCCCTGACAGGGAGTTCTGGCTGAAGTTATGCAAGAGCTTCCTCAAGGCTGATGAACTTAGCATATGATTTCTGTCAGCGCCATCTACTTAATTATGTGGCCTTACGTGGTTCGAAACATCTAGTTTCTTCCTCGTTGGCTTGGTCATATATAAACCTTGTCGTAAGTAGACAGATGCGATGCCCTGTTCAAGTGTTAGCTGTTAGGGCGTGGGGCTTTTCCTTTCTGTTCTATCTATCATAAGATCTTGTCTATTGTATCGCTGAATAAACTACATGTGCATTGCACCCAGCCCTTTAATTATGTCAATTGTATCACTTTCCAATCTTCCATATGTTACTACTACTATATCTTAATATGTGGTATGCGCTAAAAAAACAGCATATATCTGTTTGTGAAAGGAATACTTTGCCACTGCAGGAAAAATAAAAGGGAAAAATACATATCTCCCAAGCGTACAAATTACTACATTCATTGGACAAAAGAAAAATGACAAATATATTTCAAAGCAAAACCCAAAATAACTTTGTAACAATTATTTATAAATTACCTACAGCCAACATTAAGAAACTAAACGCTCAAATACCTGTAGTACACATGTGCATATTCTTCTCCCTTACCCACCACATCTGCCCTTATTAGAGAATATACGCATAATTTGCTGAAGTCAACAAGCATATATAAGATCTAAGTTACAATTCATAAAATCTTTGATGTAAAATGTCACAGACACTATATTTTTTAATACCAACGGCAAAAGGGAATAAGAGACGAGATTTTACTGGTGAGGTATATACTAGTTAAGAGTATAATTTTATTTTTGGATAATGCAACAAAGGTTCCAGGCTGGGAAAGAGTATAATAAGTGTCCCATATTAATTAGTGTATATATATACTTAAGCATATGCAATTGCGCACTGCAGAGACCTCATCGCTAATTTGTTTTGAAAATGATTTTTACTATTCTGTAATTAGTTAAATCATGTAACAGCAGTTCCCAATTACAGAGACTTTTCAAAGCGCGCTGTGTTGCTCAATGGACGTTACGTAATGTGGCATGATTAGGAGCATTTACCCTAACCACGCCATGCTATTTCTTTCAAGCCGTAACGAGTCTTTGAAGTCTTGACGTCTTGGACAGAGCTCTCCTGCGTCGTCCTGACCGGCTCGGCATTTGGCGGCGGTCCACTCCAAAGCGAGCTGTACGAACAGCTTGAACTTGAACAGGTGCTCCTTGGCCCGTGCGTCGGCCGGCTAACGCGCAAGGACTGAGATGTACAGTTAAAGAATTTTGGAAAATGTTTCAAAGTCACAGTCTCACACAGGGAGAGATCGAGAGAGAGTATTCAACTGTCCAGTAGGCACGAGAATCTTGGCTATATACCGTGTGTCTAAACCAGCATTTTGCTAAAACGTTGTTCCTCCGTCAAGCTAGACCATTAATTAATATACTATATCCAAATCATGTTCCAAATCCAAACATGATTACCCTGACGTTGCCTGGTTTGATGGAAACATCTACTAACCGATCGATTTCACTGTCATATAATAAATTGCACATTTAATTTTCAGTACTGTAGAGAACAATTCTAACGTGCAATTTAAAAAAAGATCGGGATCCAGTTAATTTAGATCCGGTGGTCGTTCAGGGGGGGGGGGGGGGGGGGGGGGGGAGAATATTTTTTTTCCAAGTTCCTAGATTGGGATCGTTCTAAAGTAGTCAGCCAATAATCAAGAGCTAGGCGTGCGTTGAAGTTGAACCAACCAATGACAGTGATAGACAGCCTTTTTTTAATGGAAAAAGTCTTATTTGCTCCCTCAAGTATAACCAAATTCTAGATAATCTCTGAACTATTGTTTTTTGATTTAGTTCACCCATACCATGGTTTATTTTCTCATTATACAATTTATCTTTTTCTTTCTCCATGCACAATTGGTGAGTCTCATTATACATGAAGGTAGCATGTATCATACTCCGTACTAGCATATTTGTTAGAAAAATGTTTTATGCTTTTATTATTATGGTTTTGATATGAAAGGATATTTAATAGTAAACTAATTCTTGAAATAAAAGTTTTATATAAAACATTACAGTGAAAAATTCATAATATATTTTTTTATCATATATTGTGATGTTCACTAATCACTACCACCCTATGGGTGGCCTGGAATGGAGGATGTCACATGGTGACAATTGCTTCAAAATGTCAGACGAACCCATATGAATAGTCCTCCGGCATAAAACGTTGGAAGATTCAGAAACCGTGAGCTTTTCTTGTTCACTGCACAAATTACATTTTCCCCATTTGTTTCATGAAACGAAGTTATACAAGCGTATACTTAAGTTGACAATATAAACGCATTAGAGACTAAGCAGCAGCAGGCAGCGAGGGCCAGATTCAGTGAACCTGAGCAATCTTGGTTGCCGTGAATAAGCGAGTACTTTGTGGTTGAACAAGCAAAATTTTTGTCAAAATCATATTCCAAACCTGGCGTTATCTGCTTCGACATGAACATCCACTAACTGATTTCATTTCTAGTAATTTAATACGCACCATTTTCAACCAGAATAATGGCCACTTGGCCAATTGCCAGCTTCGGTCCGTTCTAAATTAATCAGCAGTAGTCACTAGTCAGCATACCTAGTACTAGTGCAACATAAAGGATCAATTCTTCAGTGAAAAGAACTATTCGTGGTCAGCCGTTGAAGTTAACACGCGCGCAAGGATCTGCTAAGGATATGATAGACTGCCGGTCAACTAAACCTTGCCAGAAGTGCGAAATTTTGGGTCATCAATGAGCAACACTGAGACAATAAAAAAAACGATTTTTGAAATTTTTGATAAACATGAACATTTTTGAAATAAGAAGCTTGACTTTGACATTTACCCTGAACTCTGACTTGCTAAAACGAAACCAAGCAGAAAGTTCACGGTTGCAGCCGGTGTTCAGAGCACCACAGCAGTAGATCACAATTTGCGCGGGCCATCTTTCTTGTTCTAGTACAAGGTGTGTAGATGAGTCCAACTCCAACCAATGCGCGAAAAAAAAAAAAATCATACCCTGGGTAGTCGAGATCGGTTCTATACTTTTTTAAAAACTTTTTGATATCTTATTTGAATTCAAAAAGCCCTTATAAACCTTTTCCCAAAAACCACACACACAAAAGGGAAAAAGACCTCAGAGGGAAATAGATCTGCAAAAAAAAAAAAAAAAAAGCCTTGACCAATCCAAACAGCTCTTCGGGCAGCCTGCCCGGCCCAGCCGGTCCTAAAAACATTTTTAGCCGTTACTACAAGGCTTTAATATATTACTGGCAGTGAACTGATAGAAAATATGGAGTGGCTACTTACCATTTCAATGATTTTTCTGCTAAAAACATGTGAAATTTCATCTGCTCGATCAGAATTCAGCTGACAAGAATAAACCCGTAAAGCCGCACGCAACATTCCGCTCCTCCTCAGTGCTAACCAGCATCTCCTCATCCCTGGGCGAGCCCCCTCATCCCTGGGCTAGCCCTGCCCTTCTCTCCTAGAAATTTTCTGGTTGACAATGAAATTGCTGACATCCCGTTAAATGACCCGTTATTAATGACAGTCCATGCTCGAAAGCGATAGTGGCTGGCGCCTGGAAATTAATTAAACCAAAGAACTTGCCAGTGGTTTTTTAAGAATAGGGAACATATTGATTAGCATGTGAGTGTAACTGTCTGCGGAGATCGCCAATTGTCGGAGGAAATACCGTAAAATTATACGACGCTGCTTGCCAATGTAAAATAACGAAGCGCGCTTTTCAGCGCACAGGAATGCAACTCTGAAAAAGTCATGTCGCTGCCATTTCCAACGTAGCAGAGAGCATGCATGCAGACGGACACTTCGCGCGTTACCTCTTCCCCCGGTTCCTATAAATTGACAGCCTTTCTTCACAACTGCCACACACATTTGCAAATCATCAGCAGAGCACAGGTCGATCAGATCAGAGAGATCAGCACTGCAAGCTTGATCGCTCTCTGTTTCTCAGTTGTTGATTTGCTTCAAGGACCTATAATCGACAACCATGGTTGAAATTGCGAAGGTAGTAGCAGCACCGGCAAGGAAGAGTGACCGGCGGTTCGCGCTGCTTATGGCTGCGCGCGACTCCGAGTACGTGCTCAAGAAGTACGGCGGCTACCGGAACGTATTCCTCGCCGCGTTCGGCGACGCCGGCGCCGGCGAGACGTGGGACCTGTACCGGGCCGTGGATGGCGAGCTCCCGGCCCCGGAAGACGTCGAAAGGTACGACGGCTTCGTGATCAGCGGCAGCCCCAACGATGCGTACGGCGACGACGCGTGGATCCTGCAGCTGTGCCGTCTGATCCGGGACCTGCACGCGCGGCGGAAGCGTGTGCTTGGCATCTGCTTTGGACACCAGGTGATCTGCCGCGCGCTGGGCGGCCGCGTGGCCAGGGCGAGCACCGGCTGGGACATCGGCATCAGGGAGGTTTTTATTGCCGACCTGTCGCTGCCTCGGCAATGCAGGTTCCTCGACGTGCTTCGTGAGGGAAACCAGCTCCAGCCCCGCGCCAAGATCACAGAGGTCCATCAGGACGAGGTGCGTAGCAATGGCATTCCACTTTTGTTTTTCCACAAATCATCGCTACAACCTATGATGACGCGTCTTTTGCATGTTCACGGTGGAGCAGGTTTGGGAGGTACCGGCCGGAGCCGAGGTGCTGGCCTCCTCTGAAAAGACGGGCGTCGAGATGTTCCGCGTCGGCGAGCACTTGCTCGGCATCCAGGGACACCCGGAGTACACTAACGACATCCTTATCAGCCTCGTCAACCGCCTCCTCGCCGCCGGATCCATTACCGTGAGTGCGGCCGCCATGTCTTGCTCTGTTCAAAGAGGCAGCAATGGCACATCTCAATCCCGAGATATTTTCTCCAGATCTGTATCGAAAGAAACTTTGCTGGATTCTAATTTTCAACTTGTACGATGCAGGTATCGTTTGCTGAGGCCGTGAAGAAGCAACTGGATGCCACCGGACCTGACCGGGAATTCTGGCTGAAGCTATGCAAGAGCTTCCTCAAGGCTGATGAATCATCATACAGCATATGACTTGTGTGTTTTGTGGCGTCCAATTCTGTGGCGGTGTTATGGTGATGGTTTGAAACATCTAGTTTCTTCCTCCTTGGCGTATCGGGTACATTGCCATGTTCAGATGTTAACCGTTAGGGCGCTAGTTTTCTAATTTTGTTTCAGTTGTGTAGTACTCTTTTTTGTGTCTCTGAATAAAAAGACATCTTGCCTCCTGAAATATCATTGTGTAGTCTTCTATATCCTCTCTCCGTCCCAAAACTCAAACAATAATACTACCGTAGGGTTTTAATTTTGTGTCATTCTTGGGTTTCAGTATATGCAATTCTCTCTCTATCTCCTGACATTGCCAGAGGTAGAGAGATGATGAGATGCCATTTTCTGGTGTTAGCCAAGTGGATAAACATATACTACCTCCGTCTCAATGATCGCATGTTGTTTTTAACTTTTAGATGTTACATTTGACCACATGTTTTATTCAAAAAAATTTACATAAATATTGCAATAAATATGTTATGATTAAAATATCTCGAATGATAAAACATACCATAACAAATAAATAATATTTACACAAAAAAATTGAATAAGACCAAAGGTCAAACATAATGTCATAAAATAAAAAACGACATGATCAATGGGACAACGGGAGTACATACACATCTGTTGAGGGTCAATACCGGTGATGACCGGTATTACCGGCCCTCCGACTGCTTTACGTATAAAGCAGTGAGCGACCTCCGTCTCGCCCGACCTCTATGCCACGACGCGCGTACAGTGGCTCGGGCCCACAGACGGGTCCGCCTCGCCCGACCCCCTCGGCCGGGGTCGGATCATCCGCCGCTCGACTCAGGCGCCCGACCTCACCATGACGGGGTCGGGAGCTCGTGCCAGAGTCCGCCTCGCCCGACCCCAGGGGTCGGGCGAATCGCTTCCTCCTGACCCTCAGGGGTCGGGAGCGCCACCTACCGCAACAAAGGCGATTGGCACTGAGTGGTTGAGTGATAAAAGCTCAACGACTCCCGTGGCTACCGAAGCCCCCCGTACAAGTGGGCGGTAACCGCCCACGTCGCACAGTGAGGGCAAGGCCGTCACTATGCGAACGACCCCCGTCAGAGCCCATCCCTTCTACCGGGACGGGACGGCCACGATTGACATTCTGACCAGGTACGGAAGCAACGGCGACTGGTCCTTCTCTCCTCCAACCCCTCGTCGGAGGACGCTCCACCATGCTGAAAAGACTTCCCTCGTTGACGGCCATCCCTGTGGCGCCACCGACCGGAGAAACATCGTCATGTCTGCGACGTCATCCACAGCGGCCGACACAGAGTCTGAGGCGTCAACAGCGCAGCCTACAGGACGCACGGCCATGCCGTCGCCCACTCCCTCGCGCCGACCCTCTGTACGCCCACCTCCCTCCTTGCAGTATAAAAGGGGGAGGCGGGAGAACGACGCGGGCAAGCTGAACATTAGGCTCCACGCGAACATAACCTCCCACCACACGTAGAACACCAGAGACTTGGGAGCTCGTCCCTCTCTCGCCCGTTTGTAACCCCCCCTTCTACAAACTGTCGCGAGTAACACGAGCAGCCTCATCGAACTGGACGTAGGGCACGTTGCCCGAACCAGTATAAATCCTTGTGTCCTCTCGCGAACCATCCGAACCAAAACACGCACTCCACGATACTAATTACTCGTCGGCCACAACGAACGCCGACAACATCATACCAAGGAACATTTATGTTTGTATAAGAATATAAGGAATGCTAATTTTAAGCGTCTTGAAAATTAGACATCATTTCACTCAATGTACATAGTATAGATCTAGATCTAACCGTTCTGTTTTTTGGAGGATTATTTATTTAATATAGGAAAAACATTGTGAGTGTGTATAAACTAAAAAAAAACTAAGACAACATGTCTGCTTGTGTATGCTTTCTGATGTATGTATTATTTTAACTTTTAGTCAACGAAAACAATCTACATTGGGTTGTAAATTAAAAAAACTTTACCATAAAAAGCATGGCGCCTTCAAGGCCTATAAATTATCAAATTAATCAAGGAAAATAGAAATAAAATGTTAATTATTTATAAATTCCTATTAGTTTTCAAGAATCAGTGAATTCTATGTAGTATTTTTCAAGAATTGGGGTCATTTTAGGAATTGATATGTTCATTAAGTAATTAATTTTCATTTTGTTGCAGTGGATAATTGTAAGGTGGAACGTATTTTGTACCTGAATTCTGAAAATGACTTCTTTTTACAACATTTTGATGAACGACTCCTTTTTACAACTTTGAAAAATTGGACCTATCACCCAAGTCGCTGCAAAAATGGAGCTATTTAAATGTCAAATCTGTAATTCTTTTCATCGGATCGAATTGGTCCAAAAGAAGGTCTAAAATCATAGTAACTAAGATACAAAAGTAGTTCGGTTTTGCAGTTGCCCCTTGTTGCAGCGTGCCGCTGCCGCCAATAGGGAAACAGAGGGAGCAACTACAAAGCTGGCAAATTAAATAGGCCAAGCAGCCGTCATCAGTCTGGCTAGATTCAGTGAACCTTGAGAATCTAGTTGCCGTGTATAAGCGAGCACTTTGTGGTTGACAAACTCAACCATAATCAATACGTTAACTCATATTCCAAACACGATGTTACACTTGTTGAATGGAAGCATCCACTAACCAATTTGTTTATTCATGTCGTCCCACATTTTCTAGCACGTAGAGAACTAGAGGTCAATTCTCACATAACCGTGCATAATTTCCAGTACCTTCGTCCGTTCTACAAAAGGCCACTAGTCAGCATACCTAGTACTACTACAGGATCCATTCTTCGGGGTTGCGTCAGGCAATAATTCTTCGTCAGCTGTTGAACGAACAACCAGTGAGATTTTCGAAGTTCGAAGCATGACTTTGACATTTACCCTGACCTCTGACCTGCCAGAATGAAACCAAGCAGAAAGTTCACAGTGGCCAGTGTTCAGATCAGCGGCACGCAGTAGTAGACCATGCCAGCAGGCAGCAGCATTGCCGTCGTCAGAACAGGAATGTTTCCGTTTTGAAGTTTCTCTTTTGTCAAACTCTGTCGCCATCGTAAACGCTCATGGTAATGTTCATGACGAGAGTACGTAATCACAAGTATTTTAGGCCTAACCAGTATCCGGTGCCCTCATTAATTATTACTGTTCATTAGGCTCCGAATCTCCGATATGTCAGCAGACGAGCAAGAGCATTTTCCTACGATTTAAAATGCATGTGTGAGTATGATGCATAAGATGATAAGACCGAGTCCAAATCACGCATGAAAAAAAATTCCTCAGCATTCCTGGTCGTCCTCTGGCTGTCAGCTGCCACCGCCGCAGCCTGCCGCGAAATGATCGGCACCGATGACCCTTCGCCCCTGTGTCAGGGCATGCGGCTTGTGGCTACGGCGGCGGCTCACCACACCGTTATAGCGGTGGCAGCGGATCGCCCGGCCGGGCCGGCCCAGGAGAGCGCCTTGGCCCGAAGGTCGGGTCCACGACTCAAAGGTGGAGAAGAGGCACAGGATGGAAGTGGTGAACTGGTGATTTCTGTTTTTGCTCAGCAAGCTACTGTATTTTGGTTATAGCTGTCAATATTGAGTCGTGGATATAGGCGCCCGCTGATTGTTAGACCTCTGAAATTATATTCTTTCCCTCCATTTTTTTTTTACTTATCGTTATTAATTTTGACTATTTGATTTATTCAAAAAAATTATTTAAACATGTAAAGTGCAAAGTCGTATTTCTCTTTAAACAAATCATATTTTAAAAATTTTTAGTAATAAATTAAATCATAACGAAATATATGATATTTATCTTTTTCTTAATAAGATGAATTATTAGTTATCGATTAAATTCAATGGCGACAAGTAAAAACGAACGGATGAAGTAGCTTCTGATTTAATATCTACAATTCTTAGTGATCAACTAGATTGAATAACTACAATTTACAATTCATATTTGGTTTTTTCTATAATTAATACTCCCTCCAGATTACTAAATCAAGTCATTTAGATATAATATCACATACTAAGAAATAATTAATTAGGCTTAATTTTACATTAGTTTACTAAGTTTACCTATATTTAATATAAAAGTTACATAACTTACCATCAAAGAAACACAGTCGGACTAGTAGCAATCCTGCTTCCAAACCCAATGGCATCCAAAATCTGTTTTGGAACTCGAACCAATAATAAAAATCTCTCAAATGATATGTTTTAGGAGACTTTACCACAATTTCTCCGGCGACCTTATTTCAAGAGCTGTTGACTTTAATAAGAAACTACTCCGACCGATAACTTTGACAACTCGTCTACTTAAAAAAATAACATAATCATTAAAAACACAGGAAAACAGAGCTACAAAATTAAAGGCGTTAACTGATGATCGGATGGTGGACGTCGAGTGAAATGAAGCCTATGCTTTCAAGCATCTGAAGATATGTTATTAAACTTAAAGAAAACACATGTTTATAGCATGGTTCCAAGTTGTTCATAAAAAAAAAAAAGTATTAGTGATTCCGAACTGTAGGGGCAGTCATTTAGCATCATCTATCTTGGATGATCAATAAAGTCAATAAAAGAGAAGGCAATAACGAGCGGCTCAGGAAGAAAATTCCATTAAAAGGAAACGGCATATTTCTCTTTTTCCACACTGAGCTCCCTAACTGCTTTTTTGAAAATTAAAGGCCAACAGAGCTATACTACTCTCTAATTATATGCTTTTAGTACACATCACCAGTTGGAGCTTATCTTTCCGCATCATCGGTCGTTCCTACACATGGTAACTTGCAAGCATAGAATTGCATGTCATTATTTGACCTGCAGCAACAAATCCATTATTGTACCGTGCCATATGGTCATTAATTATATATATATATATATATATATATGCATGCATGACCATCACGAGTGCCGTCATGCTTGTGAAGCATATGCTAGCTGTGAATACGTGATGGAGACCTTAATATAATGTGCGCGATGAATTATCAAAATAGCCATTGTGTTTTACATATCGAAAGAGCTCGTGTGAAAAGGTGGCACGCATATCGGTGCGAGGTTGCAGGACGCTTTGCCCCTGTGGAGTACTAGTATATCCAGGGCCGGGGTGCTAGTAAATGATCCATCACCCGAGGTGTGCGAGAAAAAGGACCAAGGCTCGGTCGGGATCGTTCGTCAGGATCAGGATATCGGAATCGAGATCTTGTGTTGGGCCGCGCGGCTAGGCACGAATGAGAATGACTACTCAAACGGGGAGCATCAATCTGAACGTACGCATGGGCGGCATGGCGTCGTCGCCAACAACCCCAACACCACCTACCTGTTTAAGCCTCAGACGGAGGATGGAGCGAGCGATGCATGCCCTCCATGCGCCATCAACCTTCTTCAGTCTCCTCTGGTCCGGTACGTTATAAATCCTTCTTGCCGATGCCGGCCCGGTACGTGCATGGGTCTACTTGTTGATTGCACGTTGGATTCCTCTACGTAAATGAGTTCTGTTCACCGGTCCAATAGACTCATACTACGTGCGCCTGGGCTGGCCCGTTACCAGCCTAGACAAAAACGGCCCGTATTGTTGCCTGGCCGCGCGAGGGAACTGCTGCACAGCGATTAGGGCTCTCGCCTCTTTCTGTTGGGCCCCGGGGACCTATCGTCGTTCGTCCGTTGGGTTCGCCTCAGCCATCACGCGGGCAGACAACCAACCGGGGCCCGCAAGTCAGGTAAGAATATTTGTCATCGTAGGGGGCAGGGCATGATGATGTCAGCATTCGTCGGCATCCTCAGTTTCTCAGTCACCGCCTGCCCGCCTAGGAAAAACACAGCCGTCTCGGTCTCGGTCTCTCCCGCCGTCGACTCCGCCGCCTTCCCCTCCTCCCTCCCCGCTAGCAACCGATTAACGGCCCACCCGAGGGCCAGCCACCCTGATGAAGGCAAGGATGCGCCTCCTCGTCGGGTACGGCGCCCTCTCGCAGGCGGTGCTGTCCCGGACAGCGCCGCGGTCCTCGCGAGGTCTGTCATCTGTTTGTTTGCCTGCATTCCGTTCGACGGAATGCCGCTTCGGGGGGACTGGAATTCACTGACTGGCTAACTGCTGCCGGGTTTCGGGTTGGGTTCCTCCAGGTCTTCGCCCGCTGTGCACGCTCTCGACGACGCTTCGGTCCGGCGCCGGCGAGGACGAGATCGAGCGCATCCGCCTCCAGTTCGAGGACGCCAAGCGCAACTACCTCAGCATCCCTTCCGCCCTCAGGGACATGCCCAAGATGAACCCGCAAGGTGACGATTAAAGCCCCCCCTTCCCATTCGCTCTTGCTTTGGGGGCGTCGGTGCTTCACATCGGTGCCGTCTCTGCATGTGTTTCAGGCATTTATGTCAACAAGAACGTCAAACTGGACGACCTGCAAGTCTACGGCTTCGACTACGACTACACGCTGTCCCACTACTCAGAGCACCTGCAGTGCCTCATCTACGATCTTGCCAAGGAGCACTTGATCAATGAGGTCTGTTATATTGATTAATCTCATGGTGCTCTGCCTATTTCCTTGGTTATTACATCTTTGATCAAGACTTAGTGCATTTGTCCGTTCTGATTGGAAAGCGATGTTCTGTGCAGCTCAAGTATCCAGAGAGCTGCTTGCAGTTCGAGTACGACGGCACCTTCCCCATCAGAGGCCTTTATTATGACAGACTAAAAGGATGCCTCCTCAAGCTCGACTTTTTTGGTTCTATCGAACCTGATGGCTGCTTCTTTGGACGACAGAAGGTAAGGCATTTAATGTTTTCTTATTATGTTCTTCATTTTCCCTGAAACCTTTGAATCCTAAATGCAAAAACTAGCTCATGTATACTTGATTGATCCTTTTAGGTAATCTATGTTTGCAAGTTGTCAGTGCATTATTTTACATTTCCTCATATCTGATTGTTTTTATGTAGTATGCTGGTTCTAAATAGTGATCCTGTTTGTTGTTGCTCATCTTTCTCCAATAGACTATATTATAAACTACGTATACAAACACCAACGGAGTTCTTACCACATATCTGGCTGCTTTTTTATCAGCTAAGTTTGAGTGAGATAAAAGAGCTCTATGGTACACGGCATATTGGCAGAGATCAAGCTCGTCAGCTTGTTGGCCTCATGGATGTCTTCTGTTTCAGTGAGGTACATTTGCATTCATCTGCATCTATTTTACTCACAAAATTAATGCACCATAGTTATTATCTAATTTGTTACAGCTTTAAGTTTTATCTGATTGTATTTTGCACTTAACTGTTTAAATAACTACCATGACACCATATAAGGCACTGGCACTGGCTTTCGCAGTGATAATTTCTAACAATTACATGCTCATTTCACACAGGCATGCCTCCTTGCTGATATTGTTCAGCACTTTGTAGATGCCAAGCTGGAATTTGATGCCTCTTATGTATATGAAGATGTAAACCAGTCAATTCAGCATGTCCACAGAAGTGGTTTAATTCACAGGAAAATTCTTTCAGAGCCCCAGAAATTTCTGAAAAAGAATGTATGTAATACTGCTTCACATGATTTTCATTGGCATATTATTTTTTCACAGTTCATTATGCTTTCATTGATACTGTTTATCATCCTCTGACATATCTTTCTTTACTGATATTGTTTTACCTTTATAACTCTGTTGCCTCATATGTAATCCGCAGAGCCAGGTATTCCGTTTCTTGAAGATGCTGAAAGAGAAAGGGAAAAAGCTATTTCTCCTAACCAATTCACCTTTTTACTTTGTGGATGGAGGCATGCGTTATTTGCTAGAGGTCCTTATGCAAAACTTGAATCTATTCGTACTATTTATTCACACCATTGAATTCCTGGACTGCATGTTATGCTAACCTTGGCTAGTTCAATATTTGATTGGTCAGGACCAGCACTTTGATGGGAATTCCTGGAGGGAACTCTTTGACGTTGTGATTGCCCAGGCAAATAAACCAACTTTCTATAACTCAGACCACCCTTTCAGGTTCTGTGAAGCATCTACGTGTCACTAAATAGAAATGTATTCAATATTTCTTACTGATAACTTCTATCCATGTAGGTCTGCTTTTAAACTTTTTATATTAAAAGAAAGTTGGTCTTACTAAGTTGCCAGCTTTTATAATCTTTTTGAACATTTATTACTACTCAATTCTGGTTTTCTAATTATATGTGTTTGTTACTTGTAGGGTCTATGACACTAAGAAGGATACCTCAGCTTTTACTGCAGTTGACAAGTTCCTGCCAAATCAAGTATACTACCATGGTTGTTTAAAATCATTTCTGCAGATCACAAACTGGAGAGGCTCAGAGGTGAATTATTTGAACCTCAAGATGAATGTATTGATATATGCATAATTGTTTACTTAGACTTCTCTTTCCAGATTGTTGCAGTTTTTACCGTCCTGGTGTTTGGCTATACTCTATCAGAATGAGCATTTTGTTTAATATCTCATCTCAGATCTTTTGTTCATGTCCTAGGTGATATACTTCGGTGATCATCTTCTGAGTGACCTGAGAGGACCTTCAAAAGCTGGTTGGCGAACAGCTGCTGTTATCCGTGAACTTGAGGCAGGCACTTCTCTTTTTCCCTGAGATAGTATGCAATAAAGGGTTTTATGAGATTCAGGCATCACACAATATCTTTATATTACTATTAGTACCATGTTGGCCTCTGGTTTCTTGATGATGTTTGAATGTTTGTAGTAATGAAGTTTGATAGTTATTCTGGTTAATTTGATAAAAATATTAAGGGATAAAAGTTATATGTTCTATATAGTAACCACTTACTTTTTGTCTTGACCTTAATATTTGGATGTGCTATTAGATGGCAAACAACTATGTACTTTACTTCCCCCTAAGAAACAACCTACATGATCTTGTGCATTTGTCTTAACTAAATCTAATCGTTTACCATTCAACATCCTTGATTATATTTTGTACCTTTAATGATGATCTATGCCTTTCTCACCAGGATGAAATAGAAGTCCAGAATAGTGACAACTATCGGTTCCAACAGGTATGGCGTATGGCTCAGAGGTTCCAAACATTTATATTTATATGATATAACTAGACTTTTGTTTCTGTGAGGTCTTAAGCTCCATATGTCTTTGCAGTTGCTCTTGAAAGCATTTCCTTTTTGCTACATCTATTTTGCAGCCATTACAGATCAGTCATGAACTGGTAATATTTGTAGGAAAACCAGCTAAAGAACAAAGCAGCACAACTGACCTTAGACTAAAACCAGCAGTTTTTTAATGGTTTAAAATTAGTAAAATTACGAGCTTCATTGTTATTTGGAACTTCTGAGGCCTTGTGAATCTATTTGAAAAAAACTAAAGCAGTGGAAGTTGTTATTATGTTTTTGAAGGAAATACAGCGGGGGAATACATGATGGTCTCAAATTACATTATATTGCATGCCAAGTAATTAAAATTTAGTGCCATCTGAAATTGGCTGTATACAGTTTGTAATCACCTCTGAATTCATCTCTCTGTTGTAATGTCTTCCGTTAATCCAGATGATCAGTACAGCCTAAAGGGCTGACTGCATCATTGCATGCAACGTTTGGAAAACTCACAATTAGGCAATAAGCACTTGGGTTGGTAAATATTTACAGCCCCACCCTACTGACAGATATTATGTAAAATGACACAGGGACAATCAGTTGCACAACAAATTGCTTGGTCAGATGGATTGATAATATTACCTTTTTGTATGCTGCACACCCTTCGGCATATACACTACATAATTTTCCAGCCACATAGGATCTTTATTGAATTTGTTTAACCATATTCTATGCTGCAGGCAAAGCTAAGTTTAATACACGATCTTCTTGGAAAAGTCAATGCAGCTGTAGTTGGCACAAAGAAAGGCCAAGTGTACAGAGCATTGCTTGATGAGTTGAATGCAGAAAGGCGCCAGTGTCGAGCTGGGATGCGAGACCTCTTCAATACCTCTTTTGGTGCAACATTTCTTACAGACACTGGAAGGGAATCATCATTTTCCTATCACATTCATCAGTACGCTGATATTTACACCAGCAAGCTTGAAAACTTCTTGTTATACCCCCCTGAATCATGGCTTCATCCACCTCATGACATAAAGATCATGCCACATAATGCAAAGGTATTTATATCTCCTATATAAATAGAATTTGCATTTCATGAAAAAAAAATAAATGAAATTTGCATCATATGAAGTTCGGGTGATGATTTTGGACGCTCAATTTTGTAGGTTCCAGCAAGTTTGTTCAGTGGCTCATAGTGGATTGCCACTGCATTTGTGGTCAAATTAAGCACCACGACGATGCATCAATCTAAAAGAACAAGCAGCAAGTCCCGCAGGCATTCACCTAGGTGGCTGGGTCAGCGGCAGAAAAGGTAGCCACAGGAACTTTAGCTCAATGAAGAAGCTTTCATCTGAGAAGCTGCTCCTTTTTATTTTCTAAGCGGTTATCCTATAAAGCATATATATATCCTGAAAACCGAACAATCTGTAATGGTCGTCAATAAGAGTGTTGACCACTGTTATCTTGTTCTCCAGTTTATTCCCATTTTTGGAATACATGTACTAGTATTACTAATAGCAGATTAACGGTTGCAAAATTTGGTCTCAAAAAAAAAAAAAAAGGTTGCAGAATTCCCATTTTCAGGGGATTACTTCTCTTACAGATACCATCTTAAGCATTTGTTACACGATTTACCTTTTTTTTTCTTTTGAACCAATTAGCATGAAATGATGCCGTTTGTCTCTTGGTAGACATAGAAACACACGCTGTAAGTAGATAAATAGTGTAATATGAAATTTGCATTGCTCGTGTGCTAATGTAAAGTTTTACAGGGAGCAGTTCCATGGCTGCAATACACACAGGAACATGTACTATTATACCTTTGGAAGATCTTGAGGAACTAATTCATGGACTCTTGAGGCTGTAAACGTTTTTCCTCCCGACGGTCTTCCTAGTCCCTGCAGGATCGTTCGCGTCATGTATTCCATTCCAATGGGTACAAGCAGAGCATGCAAGGAATCATATCATGAGTTTATTTTTTATGGATACAAAGAGGATGCAAAGGTTCACACAAGCTTCACAGAACAGAGTTGTGGCAATCACATGATGGTAACAAGGCTCTTGTTCATCGTCTTAGTTATTTTCCATGTCCAGAACCGTAGCCGTGGCCGTGTCCTTCTCCGTAGCCTGAGCCAGAGCCATCTCCATATCCACTGCCGGAGCCCTCGCCGTAGCCTTCACCGTAGCCGGAGCCCGAGCCTCGGCCATGTCCGGAGCCATAGCCTTCCCCATACCCGGAACCTTGACCGGAGCCTTGGCCGTGACCGAAACCATGGCCTTCGCCGTATCCTTCACCGTACCCGGAGCCAGACCCTGAACCTTGTCCGTACCCCGAGCCATGACCTTCGCCAGACCCAGATCCTGCTTGGCCCTGGCCTCCGCCTTGGCCTTGCCCTTGACCATAACCCGCTCCTGATCCTGCGCCACTGCCTGCAACGGAACCAGCATAGGATCCTGCTCCGGAACCAGCACCTGAGCTAGCTCCTGATCCTGCTGACGACCCTGCGCCTGCAGCAGCACTCGAACCTGAGCCAGAGGCTGAACCTGAACCTGAACCTGATCCCGACCCTGATCCAGAAGCTGAACCAGAGCCTGAACCGCTGCCACCAGCTCCTACACCAATGCCTATACTAATCCCCGTACCAATTCCAAGGCCAAGGCCTCCACCTCCACCGCCACCGAGATCAATGCTTAAGTCCTTGCGGGAGATGCGGCCCTCGGACGCGAGAAGCAGGGTAGCAAGCACGGCGAGGCCGAGGAAAACGGTCGTGGTTATTTGAGGATGAGCCATCGTCCTGGCACCTCTAGGAAGCATGAATTAGACACGTATGGTGGTGTGTTACGATTCGAATGTGCATGTCCTTCTTGTTGCATTGCCCTGCATCTAGTGTTGCGATTGCTCGGCACGGTATGCAGCACTATTTATAGGACCCAAAGTTTGATGTCACGAAATAGTGGCTTCCTAATTCACTGCATGAACTTGTGGCGGTGGACGGCTGAATTTTTACTTTCTTGTTTTTGTCGTTTAAGAGGTATTTTGCTTGAGTTGACTGCCGTTGTTGAGTGGAGTGGAGTGGATCATGGACGGTGCAAAAGGATTGGGTCTCAACCACTAGCGCATGCCCTGCTACAGTTTTGATAACAAGAAGAACACACAGTCGTCAGTGCACTGAAAAGTCAGGTCGCTTTGAGATCTGCTCTGGCCTCTGACGATGGAACTGGTGATCACTAGCTAGAAACTTCTAAAATCTTCTTTTCTTTTTATCCTTCTGAATTCCTGGATGATCCATGCGGATTCTGAGAATAGTGGAGGCTTACTTGTAAGCCTTATCAGGCAAGTGCTAGTCCTGTTCTTGGCCGCCTACTTTGAGCTGTCAACTTCATTTGGCGCTGACTTATGTCTAATGTCTTGTGCCTCTTCCTTCGTTCTCCGTTGACAATTTCACGTAGTAACCCACAGCCGCAAATACAGGCATGCACCAGCAGGAAGTTATCAACTCACTGTATTTGAATGTGGACAGCTAAATACTCCACACTTACGACCTTTCCTTTATTATTATTTTTAACTTGCAAAACACGCTAACAATCGCCCATTCAGGGCTTCTTTTGTATCGCAGAGCTGAATAAATACAGGACCTCACGCCGGTTACAAGCATTTCCTTGGTCGAGTGGTGGCTTTGGTCCCGTAAGAGAATCCCTAAACTAGATCGAAAGGGCTTCGACACTGCTTTCATTCTGGGATGCTGGAACATTTGGAAGGAAAGAAACCGGCGTGTTTTCAACAACAATTCCCTGCGGCCGGATCAACTGCTACAACTAACCTACGATGAAGGTTGGAGTTGGATTCAGGCAGGATACAGGGACCTCGTGTCGCTTCATATCTTAACACAATCTTGATCCTCAAACATTTAGATTACACTGCTATTTCTATGTCCTGGGGTCGCATTTCGTGACCCCAACCCTTGATCACCGACTGTAAAACTTCATGTCTCTTTTCCCCTTAATGAAAAGCACGCGTTAGCGTGACCGCGAAAAAATAAATAAATACAGGAATAGAAAACATAGGAATTTAATTTGGAGGATCGATTTCTATATAATTTCAAGGGAAAAGCCAGCATTCCTATAGGATTTTCAAACGAAAGACATAGGATCCACATTCGTAGATGATTGTTTGATAATTATTAAATCAGAAACAAACATATAGGTTTCTGAAACCAGATCCAGAGCCTGACCCGGAACCATTAGAGCCTAGACCATTAACAAATTGAACGCCAAGTCCAAGGCCCAAACCGCCCGATCCTGAGCCCGAATCAGAACCTGACCCTATAGCTGAACTGAAGCCGGAGCTAAAACCAGAGGACGATCCAGAGCCAAAGCAGAAGCAGGGCTGCCTGCGCTAACCCTGCACCAACACCGATACCGATTCCAATGGCAAGCCCATCCGAAGGTCGATTCCAAGCGCCAGTGTGGAAGCAATTTTCTGTAATTTAAGTCCTTAAACTGGAGCTCGAACTTATTGAGAATGATCGATGACACTGGCCTTGATTTTTTTTTTGTCTTTGGTATTAAATAACAAAAACGTAACTAGAACCACATGTTGTTTCCGAGTCTGCCTTATTGCGCCTGTTTCTGTCCAAGTTAAAACATAGTAAAAGGGAAGAACTTCTAGAGGGCGAGGCTACATCACTGAGATCAGGTCCTCGCTTCTTGCCCTGAAACCATATCCAACTAGGCCTACCTGCTCTGTGTAGCAAATGAAACTTGAAGAGTCGAGAGCGTATATGGACTGTGCAACAGCAACACCATCCCATACGGCGACTAAATTGGCATTACGACGACTTTAATTTGGCTGCCCAACTTTGCCGAACGCAAAGTCCACTGGCGAAGCCACACAGTGTGCATGCTTTATATCTCCAACTTTGGATGGTGGCCGAGCCGGACAGCCAGCCGATCAGACCGCGCGCCATTATCCCTGTGTGGATGCAGACTCTCCCGGCAACGCGTGCAGCTGCGGGCGCGCACGACATCGTCACACAACCACTTCCGCCACTGAACCCAATCATTCCTCCGACCCTGCACAGCACCACTGCATGCACCCAACCACGTCCTCCACACACAGCCACACGATCTATCGCACGCCCGGTTGCTGTAATTTGCAGCACGCCTCCAGTAGGCACTCATCTCGTCCCGTTCCTCTCGGCGTCGCGCGCGCGCTGCACCTCCTAGGCTCCTATATAAGGAAATACAAAGCACCCGCCAGTCCGCCACCCGGCACCCGCAGTGTGTACTGATATTGAGTCCGCCACCCGGCACTCCTATATTATTGACCCAAGTGTTCATTCAGGCTTGCTTTGCTTGGTGCTGCGCGCACTGTTTGTTGTGCGCGGGTCGATGGCGAGCGGCAAGATCATCAGAGTGACCGCGGCAGCACCGTTGCTGCTGATGGCGTTCGCGTGCCTGATGCAGTCCTGCGCGCTCGTGCAGGGCCGCGTGGCGAGGAAGGACCTCGGCATCGACCTGGGGGGACTGGGAGGAGGGCAGGGCGCGGGTCTCGGCCTTGGACTCGGGCTCGGGCTCGGAGTCGGCACCGGTGGAGTCTCTGTGTCTGGGTCAGGTTCCGGCTCTGGGTCGGTGGCCGGGGTGGGATCCACGTCGGCGTCTAGGTCCGGATCCGTATCTGTAGGAGGGGCTAGCTCTTCCGCCGGCTCCAGTGCTGGATCGTCCGCTGGGTCCGGCGGGTCGGCGGTAGGATCCTCGGCTGGGTCTGCAGCTGGGTCGAGTGGCGGGAATGGGGTGGGCTTAGGGTACGGTCAGGGGTACGGTAGTGCGAGATCCGGTGGAAGCCCTTGAAGCCTCCTCGGACGAGTAGTATATTGAGAAGACGCGTGATAAATGATCCGCGTACATCACGTCCAGTTGGAAAATAATGGTTTAATCCTGCCTTTGTTGTAATGAATAACTGCATATTTTTTTTATGTCATGTCGTTCTATCTTGCACTAGTTTTTTGTTTTGGCTGTCATGCAGAAGCCCATTGATTGGGACTCGAATTTTCTTCCTAGTAGCTTTGTAGTGGTACTGTAGAATACACAGAGGATTTCAGCGTCGAGAAAAAAGGCCCAGCAGTCATCGATGCACTTTCATGTGTCCGCTGCTATTGCTTTGCTTGGCCCATACAGAATGAATACCTCTTACTAGAGTCCAGTACTAATGGACTTAAAACTAGCGAAGGTGAGTGGGCCAGTTGATTACCAACGGCTCTCTCGACAGGGCACTGGGATGACTCCGCGTAACGTAAGATCGATCCACACTCTCGTTCTAAAAAGCTGTGTGAGACTGCTTGTGCTGGACTCGACCGCGATTGATTGAAGGTGCAGGAAAAAATGGTTCCCCAAAAAGAAATTGTGGTGCAAACCGCAGATTGAAGACTGAAGCTTCCGCGATCGTCTCAATGTCAAAACGCGATACGAGATCTGCGTGCGTGGTGCTGTCTTGGCGTTATTGATCGTTTCCTTCCTTCATCGGAGACTATGGTGACGACGGCGGTGGCGCGAGAACTGCTAGTAGTAGTACGTACTTTTCTTCAGCGCGTCGTCCGTGGAGGATCGTGCTCACCATCTCTTTCATGTTTCGGATCCTACCTGATGACCTTCAGTTCACGCGACGCGGTGCGAGCGTTTATTAGAGTACTACTATATCTGACTCTTCTCTTCCCCGTCATTGTTACTAGCAGTACGAAACTGATAACCTACTCTCTTTCCATTGACGACCGCGACTCGAGAAGCGCGTGAACCGAGAGGGAGATATTGCACCGACCCCCGGCCCCGCCCTGCTGAATGTATCAACGCGCTCGCCCGCACTGTTTGAATGTATCAACCATTTCAGGTTTAGGCCCCTGCTAATTTAATGACACATGTGATGCGTGTTCAAAATTGATTATACTTTTCCACACTAGGATCAGACCAATCGCTACAGGAGAAGGTCTTCGGAGGAAGACACAGAGAAGCAAGAAAATTATATATAGACCAGTTGCCGGTCAAGACAATACACGTACCGGGGCGCCTGGACCGAGTGCAGCAGGCGACGAGCCAAAGCCCACGCGCCTCCCGTCGCAGCCGGCAACCGCTTTGCTTTTCTCTCCAAACCCCGGCGGCCACGAACTTTCCACGCGCCCACGCCCCTCCTCCAACTACAACTACACCTACAAATACACACCCGCACCACCACCACGTCCCGGGAACCGCCATTTCGCATCCAACCGCATCGAAAAACACACTACCGCCATCGAAAAGGGAGAAGAAAACCGCGCTCCGCAATAATGGCGTTCCGTCTGAGCAACAACCTGATCGGCATCCTGAACGCGATCACCTTCCTCCTCTCGGTGCCCATCCTCGGCGGGGGCATCTGGCTGGGCGCGCGCGGCGACGGCACGGAGTGCGAGCGCTACTTGTCCGCGCCGGTCATCGCGCTGGGCGTCTTCCTCATGGTGGTCTCCATCGCGGGGCTCGTCGGCGCGTGCTGCCGCGTCACCTGGCTGCTCTGGGTGTACCTGCTCGCCATGTTCGTCCTCATCGTCGTGCTCTTCTGCTTCACCGTCTTCGCCTTCGTCGTCACCAACAAGGGCGCCGGGGAGGCCGTGTCGGACCGAGGGTACAAGGAGTACAGGCTCGGGGACTACTCCAACTGGCTTCAGAAGAGGGTGGAGAACAACAAGAACTGGAACAGGATCAGGAGCTGCCTTCAGGACTCCAAGGTCTGCAAGAGCCTGCAGGAAGAGAACAAGACCTGGCAGCAGTTCCTATCCTCCGACCTATCCCCCATCCAGGTACGTAATTTTTTTTTTTTATCTCCGTTCCTAGTAGTTGTTAGTTAACGTAATACTACTGATCGTTTGAATTACGTACTAATAGATGTAGTAAATCTTGTGAAGTTTTTAAGAAATGGTACCAGTACCACGGGGCTGGTGCTTACTTGTACGCCGGTAGCATGCATAGTTTTTCTTCATTGATATAGTCAATGGATTAGGGAGGATAGCATGCACTGTTTTTCTTTTCTCGTTAATATAGTCAATGGATTAGGGTGGATAGCATGCGTTGTTGTTCTTTTTTTTTTTCGTTGATATAGTTAACGGATTAGGGAGTACTTGAACTTTTATATTCAGTCCCAATCAACCATTAATACCTACTAGTACTCTCAAGTCTGAACCACTCCCAATGCTCTGACCTCAGCACATGCCTTCCGTTCGACGCTCTTGGTGCACTTTCGCCAAACTTTTAGTGGGTCACAGAATTCGAATGCTAGTACTCTCCCGAAAAATATATATATATAAAAGAATCGAATGCAAGTACACGAAATCTCTCCCTTTGGAAGAATGGTAATCAAATCAAATTATTGTGAGCTTTTCAATTTAGCGTGAGCATCGGCACGAGATGTTGAACTATTTTCTTTTAACCACGTGGACCTGCCCGCCGTGCAAAACTGCTAATTAAGACTTGTTCTCTGTTTCAAAAACCGACTCCAAATTAATCTGTTCTTCCTCCTCGCGCGTGCAGTCTGGCTGCTGCAAGCCCCCCACCAGCTGCGGCTACACGTACGTCGGCGGCACCGAGTGGACCAAAACCACCACCAACTCCACGGACCCGGACTGCCAGACCTGGAGCAGCGACGCCACGGGGCTCTGCTACAACTGCCAGTCGTGCAAGGCCGGCGTCGTGGCCACCATCAAGCGGGACTGGAAGCGCGTCGCCGTCGTCTGCATCGTCTTCCTCGTCTTCATCGTCATCGTCTACTCCGTCGGATGCTGCGCGTTCAGGAACAACCGCAGGGACAACGCCTACCATGGCGGGTGGAAGCAGGGCGGACGCGGAGGATACGCATGATCGATCCATGACTCAGCTTATCATTGGACCCCGGAGCCTCTTGGCTCGCGATCGATTAGCCGCACTGTCATTGTCTTCTGATTTTTAGCACTGTGTACAGGCGAGATTATGGATTCTTATCTTATTGATAGGCACAGTAGGTTTTGTACATGCTGTTCATACAGCTATTATATTCGTATATATCGGTATGCGTACCCACCTTTATATTTCATATATCTGTCCCTTTCGTTTAATTTATTTTCTTGAGCGTGATAGTGCAACTTGCGCCTCGATTTTTAAATTTCATTTTGTCATGAATAGCACTTGTATTCAATAGAGGGACACTAGACTCAAATATATACAAATACAGATATGTAATAAATATGTAAAAAGGTCCCTATATAATAGACTAATACATATATATCTAACACCCCCCTCAAACTCATGATGGATCAACAACATTGAGTTTGGAGAGAAAAAAACCATGCTGAGTTCGAGTCTGTGCCTTTGTGAAGAAATCAGCTAACTGCAGTTCTAAAGGCACATAATAAAGACCAATAGTATCATTCTGAACCTTTGCTCGTGTAAAATAACAATCAACACCAACATGCTTAACAAGTTCATGTTTGATCGGCTCACGAGCAATACTAATAGTACCTGTACTGTCAGACAAAAGAGGAGTCAGTCCTGAAACAGAAACACTAAAATCCTCAAGCAGGCACCGCAACCAAGTAACCTCTGCTGTCACAAGAGCCATAGCTCGCAACTCAGCCTCTCCACTCGAACGAAAAATTGCTGTCTGTTTCTTAGTCTTCCAAGAAATGAGGGAACCACAAAAAAAACACAAGAAGCAGAAAGAGAGCGACGCTCATTGACATCGCTAGCCCATGTAGCATCAGAGTAAACCTGAAGCTGCAAAGAATTAGAACGAGAAAAGAAAAGAAAACGAAATATGGTGCCACGAAGATAGCGCAAAACACGTAGAAGATGACTATAGTGGATCTGGGTGGGAGCAGAAACAAACTGACTCAGGATATGTACAACATAAAAAATATCAGGACGAGTGACACCAAGGTAAACAAACTTCCTACAATATGACGATAACGAGTGGGATCATCAAGTAGGTCATCATCAGTAGTATGGAGGTGAACATTGAGCTCCATAGTAGTCTCAACAACACGATGATCAGTAAGAGCAGCTCTATCAAGAAGATTCTAAACATACTTTTCTTAGGACAAAAAGAAGCCCTCAGGTGTAGAACTGACCTCAATCCCTAGAAAATAATGAAGAGGTCCTAGATCAGACATAAGAAAATGCTACTGAGTTGTACCTTAACGAAGGCTATATACTCAGAATCATCTCCCATGATGATCATGTCATCAACATAAAGAGGAGAAGAGTCTGATCCCGAGAGGAGGTGTGCACAAACAGCGCAGGATCATGATTACTAGCAGTAAAACCAGCAGCAGTGACCACAGAAGCAAGGCGCTGAAACCAAGCACGGGGAGCCTGCTTGAGGCCATAGAGAGAGCGACGAAGACGACAAACTATACCATCAGGAACAGAATACTCAAGTGATGGCTGCATATACACCTCCTCACGCAGCTCACCATTAAGAAAGACATTCTTCCCATCAAGCTGAGAGATGGACCACTCACGAGTAGAAGCCACAAGAAGAAGAGTACGAACAGTGGTCATGTGAGCAACGGGAGCAAAAGTCTCATCATAGTCACGACCATACTCCTGCTGAAAACACGAGCCACAAGACGAGCCTTGTAGCGCTCAAAGGAACCATTAGAGCGAGTCTTGACCTTATAAACCCACTTACATGTAATGGGACGAACATGAGATGGGCATGGTACAAGATCCGATGTACTAGTAAGCTCAAGAGCTGCAATCTCCTCGGTCATCGCGTGTTGCCATTTCTGATGATGAACAGCATCATGGTAAGAGCTCGGCTCGGAAAGAACAGTAGCAGCAGAAGGAGAGTACCGAACAGGAGGCTGACGAGTACGATGACCACGTTCTAGGAGCAGCTCAGGTAAAGAATCCTCAGCAGAAGATGCCTCACTAGAAATAGAGGGCGCATCAGGAGAGGATGGCTCGCTAGGAGAAGATGCTCTCAAAGGAGTCGACGTTCTGGAGAAGATGATTTATTAGAAGAAGATGAATTATCAGGAGATGACGGCGTAGTAGGACTATCCACAACGCGTCGTGTATAGACCTGCATCACTGGAGGCTTCATGGTATAATCAGAGACCACAAAAGAAGACTCCAAGGAAGAAGTCACAGATGGTACTATAGAAGAAGGGACCTCGTGAAGAGACGCAGGTGAAGAAGTCAAAGGCACCAAAGAAGAAGACACCGAGGAGGGCAAAATGGTTGGAGGAACACTAAGAGTATCAGGAAAAGTCATAAAGAAAAGAGGCTCAACTAAAGATGCATGAGATTCATCTGAGGAAGGACGAGGATAGAAGGAACGAGTCTCAACAAAGACAATATCCCCAGAAGTCCTCATCCGATGAGCAACAGGATCACAGCAATGATACCCTTTATGCTCAGCACTATACCCTACAAAAATACACTCAACAAACTGAGCAGTTAGCTTAGTGCGCTCACGGGTGCAAGCAACACGTAGCAGGCACAGCCAAAAAGATGAAATTTGAGTAGTCTGCCGTCTTGCCACAAAGACACTCAAAAGGAATCCCTCCCTGCAAAGTTGATGTAGGCTGAATATTAATCAAAAAGGTGGCAGTGAAAACAGCCTCAGCCCAAAAATGAGGGAGAACAGAAAAGGCAAATATGAGAGCGTGAGCTGTCTCAAAGATATGACGATGTTTGCGCTCGGCTACACCATTTTGAGCATGAGCGCCAGAACAAAAAAACTGAGCAAGGGTATCTTTCTCAGAAAGAACCTGACGAAGAGCTCCAGAGAGGTACTCTCCTACAGATTCAGCACGAAAAACACAAATGTTCATGTCAAAAGGAGTGCGAACCGTAGTAGTAAAAGTCCGATGGATAGACAAAGCCTCACTACGATATTTCATGAAATAAATCCAAGTGTGGTGAGAGAAGTCATCTATTAAAATGATATAATATTTATGGCTCCTTTAGAAACAAAGGGAGCTAGACCCCATACATCAGAATGAACAAGATCAAAAGGACGCTGGGACACTGACTCACTAGAATGATAGGGTAGCTGTATCTATTTTTCTAATCTACAACCCTGACACTGATGTAAAGACTCATGACGACTGGAAACTGAATCTAAAAGATCACGACTAATCAAATTAGAAAGACGTGAGCCACCAATATGACCAAGACGGTGATGCCACTGAGCAAACGACGAGGTGGACGAAGCAGCCCCAAGCAGAGCCAACAAGACTAGCATGCGCAGTGGAAGGAAGATGAAGCCAGTCAAGCTCCTAGAGACGTTGAGAATCACGACGACGAGGGCCAAAACCAACCAGACGACTCGTGCGACGATCCTAAACATAGCAAAAGTCAGAATCAAGGATGACACGACAGTTATGATCAGTAATCTGGCCAGCGGACATAAGTTGCATGGTCAAATTAGGAACATACAACACATTAGGAACAGAAAAAGAGTCAGATAAAAGAAGATCCTGACCTAAAACAGAAAGGAGGGAACCATCGACAGTGTAAATGATAGATGAATTAGAAGAAGGACGAATAGAAGCAAGATAGGTGCGATATGGAGTCATATGAAAAGAAGCACCAGAATCTAAACCCATGGAGTACCTGAAGTAGAAGTGGGTGGTGGTCCCTCAATGAAAGACTGAGAAGCAGCAGCAGAACCTGTAGGTGCAGCGGGTAGAGTCATAGAACCAGCAGCTCCTGAGGACGACGAGACAACGAGGCAACCGAGCAACCTGATGATCTCCTGTGTGTCTGAATCAACTGAACTCCTTTGAGAGCCTCCAGTACCAGAACTACCAATACCCTGTGAAGAGCGACGAGCACGAGCCTTCTCCTTCTTCTTCCTATAGCAATGAGGCTCCACATGCCCATCCTTATCACAGTAAGAGCAGTGCAAACCACCACCCCCACTCGTAGAAGATGTGGTAGTGGGAGGCACCTGAGCTAGAGGGGTGGTGCGAGGAGAAGAAGAGCAGCCAAAACAGAAGAGGTCTGCAACAAACCAGCAGCTCAAAAACGCATCTCCTCATTACGAACATCAGCAAGAGCCTCCAACAAAGGGACACAAGGATGATGAGCAAGCAACTGAGCACGGAGAGGCTCAAACTCATCACGAAGCTGAGTCAAGAAGTCATAGGTGCGACGTAAAGCAAGTGCAGCCTCCTATGCCTTGCAGGAGGCACAGGTGCTAGAAGCTAACTCAGGACCAAGAGAATCCAACTGACGTTAAACAGCAGACATTTGACCAAAGAACTCATCAACAGTAGCATCTCCCTGACATAGTAACTGCTCCTGACGTATAGCAGCTAGATAGGTGGACTGTTCAGTAGGCTGATATCGAGTACGAAGAAAAGTCCACATTTGAGCTGCAGTGTCCATCACAAGAATATCAGCACAGAACCGCTCCTCCATACTAGCAACAAGAATAATAGAAGCACGAGCATCGTCATTTACCCAAAACTGATACGCAGCAAACTAAGAGTCATAAGAAGCATAGCTGTCCTCATAATCATCAGTTAACTGCTTCTTCTCATCATCTGTATCCTTCTCTAGAATCACAAGTTTCAAAGGAGCAGTAGGACGAGGCGGACTGCGAGCATCTCCAGTCAGAAAATCCCAAACACGCAAGCCTTGCGTGTGCACACGGATATGAGAAACCCAGTAGGAATAGTTGGTGCCATCAAAGATCACCGGACACCGAGACACTGAAGATGAAGCTGACGACGACGACAACGAGGAGAATGCCATGATGAATGACCCAGCGAGAGCAGCAGATATAAGCGGCGCGAGCAGGTTTTTTTTTTTACCCTATCTCCTGATTAAAAACGGCGGCGGAGATGAAAAATCCCCACAAATGTCCGCAACAAAATAACGAGAACAAGTAGTCCTTTTTTTACCCTAACCCTAACTCAACAAAGTCAACAGGGAGTCTCACGAGCACGAACCGACGGGTGAGACTTGGTCACGGCGGCGCCAAGAGAAGAAGGCGGTGCGCGGCTCCCGATGAAGGTGGCGGCGCGAGGCTCCAGCCCAGACTCCCGGCGACGACGGGCGGTGGTCCCGGAAGCAGCGGGCGGTGGGCGGTCTGGAGCAACGACGAGCAGCGGTCCCAGCAGCGACAGCGGGCGAAGTGGCAGTCCCGGCAGCAACCTGGACGACGAGCGGCGGCCCACAACGGATCTCGGCACGACGAGGGCGGCGGATCCCAGCACGACGAGGAAGATGCGTGCCCGCGGCGGATCCCGACGGTCCCAGAAATGACGAGGAAGATCCCGGCGCGACGCGGTGAGCGGAGGATCCGATGGGAAAAAGGCGCAATGCTCAGAAACAAGAGCGACAAACGCCAACCCGAGAGAGGATCCAGAAAAATTTTGGTAGTGGTAGGTGGCGACGCAAGTGCAACTCCCAGACGATCAATTAGAGAGAGCAAGAACAAACCCTAACCCTAATTTGTGGCTTTGATAACATGTTATAAATAGCATTGTATTCAATAGAGGAGCACTAGACCCAAATTTATACAGGTACAGGTATGTATAAATATATAAACCGGTCACTATACAATAGACTAATACATGTATATCTAACACATTTTAGGCAAAGAAACTTTCCACATTATAACGACGAGCAACGAGGTCCGTCTGCTGTAGGAAATATGCAGACTTTTACCGTTCAGAAGATTTTCTTACGGGCGTATGAGATACGACGGTACAGAGTATTCTGTACGTAGCAGTAATGAGACTAGATTGTTATGAGTTGAATTGTCTGCTCCACGCTGTATTATGACTTTCTGTTCTCCATGAGGTCACCTATACAGTGGAGTTGTTGAGCTATAAATTGACCACAAAGTTCTGGTTCATAAACCATTGTATCTGTCTGTGTCCTACTCATAAAGCAGCAAATAAACAGATTCACAAGGATGATACCGAAGGTTCCTGCCTCATGAAAGATGTGGTTCATTACGAGAAGCAAGTCCAGCCTAACACTTTCTGAAAAATATCAACTTTTTTTCACTTTAATGGTTATGGTGGTGTGGAAAATAACACCGGGTAAAAGTTTCCTATCAACCTAGTGACTATTCTAAACATAGGACTTAGTCCATGACAGATTCCAATAATATCATTGTCTGTCAAGAAATATCTAGTAATATCAGACAGAGGTGGATCACAGCTGGTACATCGATTGTCAGATCAAATTTGCCTGACAGATCATGCTAATGCGAACGGCTCAAAATAGTCATAAGCACTTCTATATGAATTTAGATCCATGAACACATGGTGTGCTGATGACTTGGAGATATAGGGATATTGCTCTCTTTAGCTGAACTATTGAATCTGGAAACGTAGATAACTATTGCTGATGCACTTGAAGATAAGGGGATTGCTACATATGACATGATTTTGTGTCAAACAATGAAGTGAGAACCGAGAACACCCAACATTTATATAGTTTGATGGAACATTTCACTAGAAAATGTTCTATGACATCAGCTTGAAAGAAACCGTACAAAAAGCTTTGATTTATACATTGCAATACTTTTCCATAAGCACTGAGAAAGAATGGCAAGTTGTGCGTTGGACCGTTTGTCAGTTTCAACAAAAATCTATATTGACAGTATGGACACAACTATCTTTCGTATTTTGAGAAAAAAAAATGGGGATTTTATCATATCTGAGTGTTTTGAGATAACAATGGTTCTGAAGGATTTGTTGGGTACTCAACTGTGACACCTATACAATCTGCACCTAATATGGATTTGGAGTCTCGAGAATTGATGGCCAGATTCTCACCCTTGTGGTCATCAGCTTTGCCCCACAACACTACATACAGGCCGGTGATTATCGCAACGGCACCTAATATGCTGCAAAACAGAAAAATTCGTTAATTTCTGAACATGCAGAGAAAGATAGTGGTAGTACTTTACTCTTGAACAGAGTATTCCATTTTCGAGAAGACGGTACAATGGAGGGATACCTTCCAACATGGAGCTCTTCATGCATGAAGGCTACTGATAGTACTGCTGTGATCACTGCACTCAGCGGCGTAAAGATAGCGCTGTACAGCGGTCCTTTCACTGATATGCACCAAGACAGGAGGAAAAAGTTGGCGCCGGAGGCAAAAACACCCTGTTCAAAGAGAAGATGCCCAGCGGTTCCGGTCAGTAGGCACAGTGCGAAGAATTGAGGCCAACTTTATATGTTGCGTGGTGAAAAGATTTATCTGAACTTACTCCATATAAGATGCAGGGGAACTCCCAGAACGACGTGAGCTTCCAAATCTCGGTGAAATTCGGCTCGATGAAGAGCGCCATCGCCACGCATTGCAAAGTTGCCAGGACGCACATCCAGGTTGCCAGGGACAGCGGGTCCAGGTACGATTTACAAACCAGCATCTGAAACATGATTGATCATTTGACGAACACCTCTCCAGTACTGTGTTAAATCTTGTCCTGATGCTTTGCGTTACTTAATTTGCTTACCTGCAAGATGTACCAGACGGAGACGCAGACAGCATTTCCCAAGAGATAGATCTCTCCTTTGACCCAGTCGCTGTTCACGGAGAGAAGAAGTGCCCCGAGGAGCTTCGGTCCCTTGTAGAAGGCCATGACCGCTGCTCCGCCGAGGCAGATGACGGTGCCGAAGATCTTGGCGACGGTCCTCAGGCTTCTCAGCTCCACCTTCTCAATCCTGCGAGCCGAGCGCGGGAGTCAATATTATATCGTTGGGCCAGACATTTAAATCGTTTTTATTGGTCCGGCCCAAAACATCACTCTTGAGACGTTTGGCCCAGAAGTAAAATACATGGGCCCGTCAAGAGACGTTTTGTTCTGTAGGAGTAATGTTGAGCGGTGTGAAGACAAGGACACGCGATAGGGACACGTGGCAGAGCCGATATCCCAATCTGGTGACCCGTTTGCGCAAAACACAACTAAAGATCAGGCACTGGCCGACGACGGTCGACGAGACGCCGGCTGGCCGACGTCGGACATAAGAAGAGCATGTATGCAACGATGGCGGGGGGATGGCGAACGACGTACGTACCCGATGACAGCAGCGATGGCGAACGTGATGCCGGGCGAGAGGTTGGTGGTGGCCCTCGCCATCGACGGCGACGCCAGGTGCAGCCCCTGGAAGTAGAAGAACTGCCCCGTCGCCCTGTCCGATCGATTCGATTCGATTCAATTAAGCATCGTGAGACGAACTGTACAGACAGCATGATCACAAGCAAAGAAGCAGCTGAGGAAGGTAACTAGATGAGCTTGCTTACGTGGCGAGGGAGGCCGCGAAGACGAGCGCGAACGCCCTGGGGCCGACGGCCATCTGGCGCAGCGAGCACCCCCCGGCGGCGAGCGACGCGAGGAGGAGCGTGGCGGCGGCCACGGACTGGCGATAGGCGACGAAGACGATGGGCCGCATGCCCAGCCCGTTGGCCGTCTTCTGCGCGACGTCTACCAGCGCGTAGAATAGCTGCACCAGCAGCATCGCCGTGCACGGCCCGTATCGATCCGCCCACTCCGAGCTTCGCCGCCGCGCCATGGCGCGCTATCGAGCGAGATCTGCGACCGCGGGGTGGGGACAGGTAAGACGTGCGGTGCGGGCCTCACCTGACTCAGTTGCTAGCAGGAGTAAGCAACAAACAGGAGCGTCCATCCATGTGCGGCATCCGGACAAACCAGCCCAAACCTGAGTCAGCACTCAGTTCCGTCTCCTTGGCGCGTTTGTTAATATAGTTTCGGCGCCGGCCCAATTTTTTACTGGAGCTTCCATCGTAATCAAGGGTCAAACCAATGGAGGCGTGACAGCTACGAGCACGAGCAGAGGGATATGCTTTGTTTAGATGCATAGTAAACTGCCAATCGGGCTATATGTAATCGTGTCCTGAATGAGATCCATTGAATTGCTATTCTTTCTCTACCACATGATTCTTTTCGTTTTCTTCTTTTCTTCCACATCCGATTGGCAAGGTTGCCTGCTCCATTTCCCTTCTTTTCTGCTTTTCCTTGTTTCCGTTTAACTGATGCTATTATTTATTTAGAGCAGCTGATGGTATCCTCCTTAATTATCAAACTTATAAAATTTTGAAAGTATAATCTTCGTACCAAAATTTCTCTTTATATACTCTGCGCTGTTCTATCTCTCGATTTTGTTATTTTGTCTCTTTTTCTCGTTTTTTTTTCCCCTCTCTCCCGGCCCGCTTGCATATTATAAAAGTTTCTGAAACATGGCCACCAACATTACAATTTTGGCTCATGTACACTCAGACTCAACCAAAAATGATAAACGGCCCTGGAGTTGCAAAGACGACACCATGTGGCACAAGTCTTTATGCTCAAAAAAAAAAAAAATGTGGCACAAGTCTTCCCCTTACTACTCTGCAGCAGAACTTCCATCCCCTACGAGTACGAGCAGGGGCTCTGCTATGCCATTTCCGGCGTCCAGCTTCAAAAGATCTGTCTGCTTCGCCGTCGTCTTCTCCATGTCCTGGATCTGCTCCGACGAGCTCTCCACTTTGCCGTCGCCTGCTTTGCCCCACAGCACGACGTACAGCCCAGAAATGACGCTGATCGCGCCCAGCAAACTGATCCCCACAAAATGAATTTACAGTTGATAATTGGGCAAGATAAGAACCAAATAATGATCAACGTGAAGAGCGAGACGAACGAACCTTCCGACGTGCAGCTCTTCGCCGAGGACGACGGCGGAGACCACGGTGGTGATCACGGTGCAGAGCGGGTTGAACATGGCCGAGTAGAGAGGGCCCCTCACCGTGATGCACCACGACTGCAGGTAGAACGTCACGCCTGACCCTGCCACGCCCTGCACATCGACAAGAAGTGGCTCGAGCGATTACTCTCCCCCCAAGAGGCCAAGACCAGAATGCACTGCAATGGCGAAAGCAGGGGAAGAAGAAACTCGGATTTGCGAGTTGTCCCTATCGAAGCCCCATACATACCGCGAAGAGGCAGCAGTATAGCTCGAACAGCGAGTGGATCCTCCATGCGCCCGGGTCCGGCAGGAGGAACGGGACGAGCAGCGCGGACTGGAGCGTGGACAGGAGGCACATCCACGCCGACAGCGTTAGGGGATCCACGTACGACTTGCAGATCGGCACCTGCAAGATGAGCCAGAACGACCAGCACGAGCTGCTGGCGACGACGAAGAAGGCGCCCGTCACCCACCTGCTGCCCGCCGACGACGAGTGGACAAAAATGTTCATGTCGTTGAGGAGCAGCTTCGGGCCCTTGAAGAACGCCATGGCCATGGCTCCTCCGACGCAGATGGCGGTGCCGAATATTTTAGCCAGGCTCCTCGCCTTCCTGACGTCTACTTTCTCTAACCTGCATCATGGAACAGTAAACTACACCAACAGTAATTTTACTTTACGTGCTACCTATACAAGAAGAGCTGTCATACAAGAAATTGACTCAGTAAATATTTTTATCAGAGTGCAATATTATATTGGCTGTGTTATTGTTACTCCCTGCCTATTTACAATTAGAAAATCATTGGAACGAGAAGTCATATTCACATTGTTATTATTTATCACTTGTCTTAACTGTAAACTGCTATGCAAGCTAGTTACTATCCGATAGCATGCAGTAGCTGGAATCAATCAATGTCCCTGTTCATGGACTCAAACATGATGCGTCTGGATGGTGATGGCCTGATGGGAAGAAAAGAAAGAGTCGGGCAGTACTATACTACTCACTGCCAGACAAATCATGACCTGGAAACAAACTGCAATTTATGCAGGGTTTATTATTGTTCATGTTCCAGGATTCGAAACTCCACGTCGCATCCTTCCAAACAAAAAAAACTGAGTTGTTGTAAACCCAGCATGATCATGCGTTCATGTGCGCCTCTCGTGCTTTTGTTGCGTACAGTGGAGGTGCCAGAACAGAACAGAGCATACGGTACGCACAAGTACTAGTACTGTAGTAGTAGTAGTAATTTATTGATGAGTTGGCAAGCAGGCTCGCGCCCTGCTGGTCCCCGACACTGATCGAACTAGTAGCTGGAGCAGACATTTTGGAACGTGGAGGTAAAAACAGTGTCCTACTACGGGTTTGCTCCTCTATCGAAGATAATACAGTACTCACCCGACTGTCGCAGCCATTACGAAGGTGATGGCCGGTATCAGGTTCGCCATGGCCGTTGCCATCGAAGATGAACCCAGATTCAGCCCTTGGTAGTACATCAACTGATTCGTGGTTGCCCTGATGTCGATCGAGACACACGGAGCAAACAAAAACTAAATAATAATAAAAACATCAACAAGCAGAAGAGAAGCAAAAGAAGAACTCAATAATAATAAACACATCACAATATTATGACTTGCCTACGTACCCGACAAGCGAAGCCACGAATACCAACGAGAAGCCGACTACTCCAGGACACATAGTTTCCTTCATCTTCCTTCTGCGCATATATTTTTATCAGCAGGCTAATAAATATCGTTGAGAAGTTCAGAAAAACGAAGCAAAATGTAAGCAGTGAGCAGAGGGAGAACCATGCTGAGGATGTACCGATTGGCCACGAAGACGATGGGTACGAGAACGACGGTGGCGACGGCCTGCCTGTACACAACGAAGACCATGGGGCTCATTCCCCGGGTGAACGCCGCCTTGGACCAAAGCGCCAGAGCCGCGTAGATGCACTGCGTCACCACCATGGCCGCCCACGGCTGCTTGTAACCCGCCATGGCTGCTCAAACACGCCGCAATGCCACACGCGGTCTGGCTTATTAGTTGGCCTCACCTCACGCTTCTTTCCGCAGGTGGAAGATCTGACGCAGCTAGGGCGAGAACAGACAGGCAAAAGTAGTTATAAATAGAGCATGAGCGTATAGTGAGGAGATTCGATGACAGGCGTCTGACACTACAATCCAGGGTCCTCCAGGGACAGTTTTTTTCTTTTGCCGACATGTGCTCACAAGTCATACCGTACTCCCACCTTGCACTGCCAAAATACTAATCGACGCTTTGGTCATCTCAATTTTCCTCAAATAGTCAACTCGACACTCGCTTTGTTATGCATATTTTCTCATTTCTAATAATACACTTCTATCTCTGTCTCTCTCATACTCGTTTTCTATTCACCTACCTCACCAATTTTTCTTAATTCTCATGTCTGCTTTCAAAACATCCAGATTAATCACAGATTAATCACAGGTAGGCTTGAGTAATTTTTAGTGGAATTGTAAGAGCTTCAACACGAGATTAAGCTCCTAGTGGGGGAAATTACTGTCTCTAACATTATCGAGCGAAACTAAAATTATTTGTATTAGATGTAAAATTAATATAGAGTATAGTCACTAAATTAATATTGAGTATAGATTAAGCTCTGTAAAATAATTTAATCATTATAACGTACACTTTCAATAGTGGATACTTGCACAAAAAAGAACAAAATTTGTTTGGAGTTATCTTGATTATTATTTATCTTTAACTTTTTCCCTTTTCAAACTTAAAACACTTCAAATTTTGAATTTTCTTCCATCCCAAAATAAAGGAAAGTACTTTTATTCTCCTTTGGTAGAGCAAACCCAGCTTCCCCCTTTTTGCAACAAGGAACTCTCCTCTTTAATTAATCAAAGTTACAATATTCTTGCAAACATGCTCGCAAGAAGTCAGGACAATGGTCAAACCAAATATAGTCGGCTGAACTCCGAACTCCTTCACATTAATAAATCCATTTCCCCGACCTGTTATCCATTTCTCGGCCTAGCCTGCCCTAACATCATCGTTGTCGCCAGATCTCTCTCTCTCTCTCTCTGGTAGGACCGGTAAAAGGCTCAGCCTTCGGGCTCTTTCACAGCTTATTTTGGTCCTAGTTTCATTTCAGTTTAAAATGAATAGAATTTTCAGCCCTATCCTAATCCGATCTGACCCTCACAATTGTTAGTTAATTTTGCTCGGCCCGTTTACCAGGCCTGTATATAGGGTTTGGCAGTTCTAATCTGCAGGAAAAACTTTGTTATCATTTATAGTTTGGATTTGGATTGGATTCATTCAAATATCAAATTTTTCATAAGTATAATTCTTCAGCTAATATTATTTTTGTGAACAATTCTGGTACTAATATTAATACACTACTAAAACAACGTTGCCTGCAATAAAATATTGCTATTAATATTCATAACTACGTACAAATCATTAATTTACTACTATACTACTCAGTATTATTAAATGGTGAACACAGAGATTTTGAACTATAAAAGCCAAGACAATCACCTCTCCACAATGTCAATCAGGCAACACACAAATATTCACTAAACAAATTAAGCATTACAGTAGTTCTGAAGCATCCCCACAATATCCGAGCTACCTGCTAGGATGATGAGAGCATTCTACGTATCCTTGATCGCCCTGGCGCTTCTTGTGGCACAGTACCCCGGTAATCTGAAGTTCCTTTTTTTTTTTTGTTCTCGACAATATTGTATACTTGTAAATCTCTGCCAAACCTTTTGTCTGAAAATTTTCGTTAGTCGTACTCGTACGTTACAGAAATCCTTTGCATGTTTTCTCTGAACTGGGTCCGCAGGTATGGGAACAGCCGGGGAGGCGGCTGTAGATGGTGGCTCATTTACGCCACAAGACTGCAGAGCTACACCCATCATAGACGGACCTTGCGACCTTAAGTCTTGTATGAATGTTTGTCAGGCTAATCTTGGCCTTGGTGCTGTAGGCGAGTGTGTTCCGGGGGGATGCCAGTGTACTTATTGTGCATAGGCGCGCTGAAATGATCTGTAGTACTGCGGTGTATGTTGGTCTGCGTTACTACAATTTTGAATTGGAAATAAATTGTTGCTCTGTTAAATAGACAAAATAGTTGTGCTTAATTAAAGAACTGCTAAATAATATACAATGGAAGAGTTCAACAACCCAACACGGCAAAAAAGAATTATACTTTATTTAAGGAGCAATCAATACAGTCACTGATGACAGCATTTTAGCCTGCTGGATCTCACTGTTCCGGTGCCGTATGTACAGTGGATGAACAAGGCTGAATTTCGAATCCGACAAACGAACGGAAGTTTATAAATGTCACAGGGCTTCCTTCTATCCAAGCATCCAGCTGTGTTTTGTAGCAGGCCGCGGCCTCGAAGGGAATCACAGCCCATTCTCCCACATTACTAGGACAACAGCGACAACGTTCAAGACTTTTTTCTTTAACTAAAAACCTACGTAATATTTTATTAATAACCTTGCTCTTCCAGTGTTTATTGTATAACATCTCTCCCTTTTTCGTCACGCTAATTAATTTAGCATGACACATCTATACGGTTATGTCAGTTAACTTGACGTGATCAAATAACACATGTACGTAGGAGAATAGATTTGATTTGATATGAGTATTGATTTAGTGGAGCTATGCATAAAATATTGATTTTTAAAAGATCTGAAATGTAAAAAAAATAGGTTTTAAAATGGTCAAATTCTGATATTAAGATACTACTAAAACATCGTTGCCCGCAATAAAATATTGATATAAATATTCATATACTACATGCAAATCATTTATTACTACTCGATACTAGTACATGGTAGACACAGATTTTTAACTATACAAGGCAAGGCAATCACACGTCCACGATGTCAATCAGACAACACAAATAGGAGTATTCACTAAACACAAATTGAGCAGTACACAGTTGTGAAGCATCCCACAATATCCAAGCATAGCTAGCTCGGATGAGGGCATTCCACGTATCCTTGATCGTCCTGGCGCTTCTTGTGGCACGGTACCCAGGTAATCTGAGGAAAGTTTCTGTTTTCGATCTAGACAACAATGTACTTGAAAATCCTGCCAACTTTTTTCGCCTGAAAATTTTCGTAAGCTTACAACAATCCGTGGCATGTTTTCTGAACTGGGTCCGTAGGTATGGGAACAGCTAGGAAGATGGATGCAGATGGTGGCTCATTTACACCACAAGACTGCAGTATAGTACCCATCATCGAAGGCCATTGCGACCTTAAGTCTTGTACGGACATTTGTCACAGAGATATTGCCCAGGATGCTGCAGGCGAGTGCGTCACGGGGGGATGTCAGTGTAGTTTTTGCGTACCACTGAAATGATCCCGTAGTACTAGTACTACAAAGGACTGAGCGTTTGCTTCATCAGAATAATAAGAGAGCAGTTGTGTAGTAGTGTTGGTCTCCGTTACAATTTTGTACTGGAAATAAATTTGTTGCTCTGCTAAAAAATTGAGGGTGCTTAAAGAACTTCTAAATAATGTAAAATGTAGAAGACTTGCCGAAGGTTCTGGATATAAATAGGAACGGATAGGGGGATACGGAATGGAATAAAAATAGAAGACTTCTTAAACAATCAGAGGTTCGGGTCATTCGACAACTCCTCACACACATGTATCTACTTGATCAATCTTTTGCCTTTCCCTTGGTCCCAGTCCAACAGCCCACGTCTTCTTGGCCCAACGTATCTGCTGGCTCTCCTCCCCTTCCATCTCCTAAGCTTTCTGCTTCATATCTGGAAGTTGGGTTGGAGCAGGCCGCGGCCTCGAAGGGAATCTAGGAGATTTCACGGCCCATACTCCCATACGATACGACTACGACAGCAGCGACAACGTTCATGGACTCACGGTTCACGTTCACTCGCCGTCCTATTTAATCAAGGAAATCTCCGTACCGCGGTCAAGTTTGCAACCACCTGAGGCTGAGGGCACCAACGACAACGACAGCGCAGTGAACCGGAAACCTGCTCGCCGGTGAGCCCGAGAAGACCGCAGGCAGACACGTCCCGTCGGAGATCATATCATGGAGTCGTGGCAGCGCCGGTCAAGCGGACGGCCATGCCATTTATAGGCTGAAAGGCACGGAGATCGAACAGCGGACGCCGGTTGCACGTAGCGCTCACGTCCAGCTGCACCTGCACACAACACAACTATCGGCCCGCCACACAATTACGCTCTCTCTCTCTCTGTTTTTTTTAATTATTATTTATTATTAGTAGTAATATTAAGCCTTGATGAACCCGAAGCAGCAGCAGTAGCGATCGAGTCTAATTATGAAGGGTGGTTCTTTGCTCTTTTCAGGCCGCGGGGGATTGGTTTTCTCATAGTCTCACTCACTCATGGTGAGGACTGAGGACCAGATCCATACTACAAAGAGGCCCCGTGAATTTCGTACGACGTGTTGCGTCCTCTGTCCGCAACTCTCCCTCTTTCCTTTTCGCCATCTTCATTTTCCGCCGCTTACTCCTCTGCCTCACAAAAATAAAGAGAAGGCATCCGTTCCGTTCAATCTCTCTTTCATGATTTGAAAAATCCATTTGCATTGCATGTGGTTGGCAACAACCCACAATCGATGTGGAAACAGGAATCGATATCAGGCTGGCCGACCCAGTCGGCCACACGTGGGGTTCGCAACGCACAGAGCGTTAGCTAGCCACAATTTTGCAGCCACGCACGCACCAAGCTTCTTGCCCGACCTTCTGTGGTGTCCTCTGTTACAACTGAGCCTGCTCCAACATCTAATGCTATAAATTTTACGGTTTTCCACATTTTGCAACTTCAAAAGTTGTTCACAATCTATATTATATCCCTCGAAAAAGTATTTTAGTTTATTAACGTTTTTAAACCAAAACAATGCTAGTACTAGTACTCTCTAAAAAGGAACTAAGGAACCGGAGGGAGTTATTTTCTAGCAGGTCGTTGGGGAGACTGTGTTGCGTCGACGTCGAATTAGTGCGTGCTGTGAAATGCGCACGTTCCGAATGCGCGGCCATATAACACTTTAAGCCTTTGACGACCGTGACACTGTACCTGTGACCGTAACACGGAAGGTAGGGGAGCGGAAGTGCGCAACGGTTCAACCGGCCGGCGCCCGTGCAGTGGCGAGTGAATGAAGGCGCCGAGGTACCATTTTTTTTTTCTCCGACCGGACAATCCACACGGGATACAGTTGACGGAAGATCAACTTGGGTGTGGGGTTCAGAACCGACGGACGGGTAAAGGCAAACACGAGTCACGTACAAAATGGATTGATGCTTTTTCTCCTTTATTATCCAAACGACTCCGATTCATCCTTTGCTTTTGCAGCCGTCGTCCTTCCACCTCCTGACGAGTGATGACCCGATCGCGCTACCGGCCGGAGTAGCGCACGTACTACGACGCCGGCCCCGGCGGACCAAACGTGATCGCGACGACCAATCGAACGGAACGAACCAACCTGCACGATGTGGCAGTGCAAGCACAGGAAAAAGGTGTCCGCACCCCGGCAAGGACGACCGACAGCACCGGGTTGAAGCCGCAACTGCTGGCCAAGAAAAGGCTTGGCCATCAATGCCGACGACGCGAACGACGGGCTCCGCTCCGCCTGCCTCTGGTCTGGTTCCGGGTTCCGGCGTCGTGCCTGCCGAATTAATGGCGCAAAGCAAGCAACCGCAGCCAAACCAGGGGCCTGACGACCCGCGCACCCGGCCGTCACGTGATTACTACCACTAGTAGTATGTTTTACTACTCTACCCTTACCCGCCGCGCTAGAGAACGGGATGGAAACCACGCACGCACGGGCTCGCCGACGAGCACCCGCCCGCCGGTCGACCGTTCCTTTCGCCTTCACCACCTGCGGCCGCGCTAACGAACTGATCTGATTATTAACAGCAGGCAATCAGCAGCAGTGGCATGGGCAACGGTGCCGCGCCACGTCGCCGTCCATCCCCAGTTTCAACGAACGTATTAACTGAAATCTGGTAGAGAGAGAGAGAGAGAGAAATCTGGTAGAGAGAGAGAGAGGAGGGGCGAGCTAGGGCGCAGCTGGGCCGGCCGGGCGGCCGGTGGACTGGATTGTATGGGTCCTCCCTCCCCCTCCCGTAACCTCTGTTTTCCCCCCATTCGCTGCCCACGCTGACCCGTTTGCCGACCAACCCAGTTATACATGTATAAAGCCATGCACAAGGACGCACCGCGAGTTCGATCATTCTCCACGCCTTTTCTTCGTTCCCTCTACAAGTACAAGACTGACTCAAGCTTCTCGATCCTTCCACGGAACAGCAGAGCAGAGAAGGCTGCCGACGCCGACCTGCCTGAGAGGAGGCCGGAGAGTTCGTTCGTTCCTTCGTTCGTCGTCCCTAGCATCTCGAGATCGATAGATCGACGACTCCATGGGTTCCGCGCTCTTGGCGTCTTGGCCATGGGATAACCTCGGGTTCTACAAGGTAGGTAAACACGCCGCCGAGGCCGGGCCGGGACGCAACGTCGTCGTCGCCGTCGTGCTCAATTATCACCAGCTCGATCATCCTGCGCTGCCTTGCTAAATTATTCAATTGCTCATACATATACATAACTCGGTCGACCATATGGCCGGTGCAGTACGTCCTGTACGGCCCGCTGGTCGGCAAGGCGGTGGCGTCGCGGGCGTGGGAGGCGGCGAGCCCCGACCGGTGGCTCCTCCTCCTGCTCGTGCTCTTCGGACTCAGGGCGCTCACCTACCAGCTCTGGAGCTCCTTCAGCAACATGCTCTTCGCCAACAGGCGCCGCCGCATCATACGCGACGGAGTCGACTTCGAACAGATCGACAGGGAGTGGGACTGGTACGTGCTACTACGTACGACGGTGCAAGTGCAACCCCCTTTTTTCTTTCAATCATCTCGATCGTTGCAGAGCACGTACCAGGAATAAGTTTATTCGATCGTTGTCGTTCTTCCCATATATCACGCGCGCCGATCATCAAATTAAGCTTATTAATAAGCCTGTTCGTTCCTTTGATGCTGCAGGGACAACTTCTTGATTCTGCAGATCCTGATGGCGGCCACGGCGTTCTACGCGTTCCCGTCGCTGCGCCACCTCCCGCTCTGGGACGCCCGCGGCCTCGCCGTCGCCGCGCTCCTCCACGTCGCGGTCACCGAGCCCCTCTACTACGCGGCGCACAGGGCGTTCCACTCGGGCCACCTCTTCGCCTGCTACCACTCGCTTCACCACTCCATCAAGGTGCCCCAGCCATTCACAGGTACGTACGGTATACTATATCGTCTCAACAACTGGTATGGCAGCTGATACGTACAAATTTATTAATCAATCATCAATTAATTAATTAACCTGCTGCATGCAGCCGGGTACGCGACGCCGCTGGAGCAGATGGTGCTAGGCTTGCTGATGGCGGCGCCGCTGGCGGGCGCGTGCCTGGCCGGGCTCGGCTCCGTGGCCATGGCCTTCGTCTACGTGCTGGGGTTCGACTTCCTCCGTGCCATGGGCCACTGCAACGTCGAGGTGTTCCCCGCCGGTCTCTTCCGGGCGCTCCCGGTTCTCAGATACCTCATCTACACCCCGACGTACGTCGTTAATTTACTACTATGACTCTTCCACTACCTCTCCGTATCTTCCGCTTCTTCTTCATTTCCGTCTCCATCCCCACCCCACCCCCAAAAATCTCGCGCGATGGCGATCACATTAATTCAGTGCTACATGTGAGACTGCATCGACGGCATTGCTGGTTGATAGTACGTGCAACCGAAACCCACACCCAGACGATTATTATGTGGCAGCAGCATGATGTGATGTGGTTTTTGAATTCTGCAAGCTCGACACACAGTTGGGGTGTACCGAGCAGTGAGCAGATTGGGAAATCCAGTGTTTTTTTTTCTGCAGCTGTAGCTACTAATTTGTTTGCACGCCGGACCCAGACGGTCATGCCACACGCGGGACAAGCGGGCGACAGAGAGCGGCGGCGGCGAGACTGAATGAAGCTTCGCTTGCTGCTGCTTTGTTGCCAGCTGCTTCCCAACTACTCTTGCCATCACACTTTTCGACTGATATTGAGTAGTAGTAGTAGTAGTAGTCGATTTCTTGTGTGCAGTATTATCCATCACGTTCAGAATGATGATAGGTTGATGACAAGTGCAGGTACCACACGATCCACCACGCCAAGAGGGAGGCCAACTTCTGCCTGTTCATGCCGCTGTTCGACCTGCTGGGTGGCACGCTCGACGACCAGTCCTGGGAGATGCACAAGCAGACCAGTGCAGGTAACCTTGTTGGTTCGTTATTAATTGTTAACAGTAGTACTACCAAGTACGGGGTCTGTGACGTGTCACCTTATAATAACTATGATGAGCCTAAGAGATATTTGGAAGCTATCTCTACTAGTACTACTGATTAGCAGCCCGTAGCCACGACGTGCTGTACTACTGATGATCAGTAATCAGCCGCAGTATATACGGTTTTCCATTCCAAATGAGACAGTGCAATTAATAGTATCTACAGGTCTAGGAATGAACACTCGAATTGGCTTTGCCGTGGTGGGAAACAATCAAGTTTCTCCGCAACAAGCTAGCACAGTATGGGCAAAGTTTGTCCACATGCTGCAAGCAACTGGTGTCGTGTCGTGCCTTCGTTGTGGTGGTGGGGAAAGAGTCGCAACCCAGCAATCTATTCCTCCTGCTTCACTATAAACGCGTGGCTAGTTTTGGAACCTCTCATCTCTCTCTTTCTCCGCTCTTGTGGTACGCGCCGGCAGCTAGCTAGCGTCGCCATGAAAAGCGGGACAAGAAGTTCGCATTTCCATCAGGACGGGTGCAGAGCGCAGCACAACCACCATACCCGTGTTGACTGTTTTCTCGGCTAGTCCAAGCGCGCGCGGTGAAGAAGGTTCTAGAAACATGTTCCGATCATCCGATGGACACAGGACAAGACGGGTTTCCTGCCACCAGTTACTACTACTCCGGTCAATGTCACCGGCCGCCCAGGAATGGGATACGCCATCCGCCCGCATTCAAGGCGGTTAATAATGAGCGGCGACGTGCGCCGTCGTGAATAACCAGTTTCCTGCCGCGGTGCGTGATCGGCGGCTGTTCACACACACACACGGCGGCCTCACACACGTACCTATCGATGATCGCGCGCCGCCATGGCCCGACGTACGGCTCCTCGATCAGTTGTCCATCCGTCCACCTGGCCAGACTGCCAGGGCGCGACGCGTTCGCAGTACCAGCCAACTGCCTAGGCAGCGACGTGCAGCGGTCAAGCCACCGCCCTGTTGATTAGTAAGTAATCATGCCGGCGATGGCGCAGGACTGTTGTTGCGGCTACCACTGTACTAGTAGCTAATAACCGGATGCCTGATCCGCCGGCCGGCCGGCGGTGCCGGTAGCTGCCATGTCAAGCCGAGTTGGTTAAGAACGGAAGCGCGCACGCGGCGTCGTCTCCGCGCGTCCTTCCTTCTTCATTTCTCCCTGATGATGATGATCAGGGTCGTCACGAATTTAAAGCTCCATCGAACCCCGGGCAACCACCGTAGCATATGTACGTGGTCCGGGGGAAAAAGAAAGAGGCGTCCTCGCCCGACTGATTATTGTGTGTGGGCATTATTCCCGCGATGCAGGAGTGGACGAGGTGCCGGACTTCGTGTTCCTGGCGCACGTGGTGGACGTGATGCAGTCGCTGCACGTGCCCTTCGTGCTGCGGACCTTCGCCTCCACGCCCTTCTGCGTGCAGATCTTCCTGCTGCCCATGTGGCCCTTCGCCTTCCTCGTCATGCTCGCCATGTGGGCGTGCTCCAAGACCTTCGTCATCTCATGCTACAGCCTCCGGGGGCGGCTGCACCAGATGTGGGCGGTCCCAAGATACGGATTCCAGGTTCTCATTACTGGTCGCACAGTCGTCGTCTCTGCTTTTAGTACTTACTAGCTGCTGCTGCTGCTTCTCGTTACTGACTGACCGTGTCGGCGCTTTTGCACTTGCAGTACTTTTTGCCGTTTGCCAAGGACGGCATCAACAAGCAGATCGAACTTGCCATTCTCAGAGCGGACAAGATGGGAGTCAAGGTCCTCAGCCTGGCAGCGCTCAACAAGGTTATTTTTCTGCACCTGCACGAACGAAATGATTGTGACATTTATATATACATCAAGCTTTGCGTGCCTGCTGGCAAGCTAATAAGGCGTACGTCTTGTTTAATTTTGTCTGCAGAACGAGGCTCTGAACGGCGGCGGCACGCTGTTCGTCAACAAGCTCCCGGACCTCCGCGTGCGCGTCGTCCACGGCAACACCCTGACAGCGGCGGTGATCCTGAACGAGATTCCCAAGGGCACCACCGAGGTGTTCCTCACCGGCGCCACGTCCAAGCTTGGCAGGGCCATCGCGCTCTACCTCTGCAAGAAGCAGATCCGCGTCATGGTATACTAATCGATCGCATTTACTAATACGTAGTAGGAGTAGTTATTTAGGACAAGATCTAGCAGAGTGATGACGGTGTCGAAATCAATATACAGATGATGACGCTGTCGACGGAGCGGTTCCAGAAGATCCAGCGGGAGGCGCCGCCGGAGTTCCAGCAGTACCTGGTGCAGGTGACCAAGTACCGGTCGGCGCAGCACTGCAAGACGTGGATCGTGGGCAAGTGGCTGTCGCCGCGGGAGCAGCGGTGGGCGCCGCCCGGCACGCACTTCCACCAGTTCGTCGTGCCGCCCATCATCGGGTTCCGTCGGGACTGCACCTACGGCAAGCTCGCCGCCATGCACCTGCCCAAGGACGTACAGGGCCTCGGCACCTGCGAGTACTCGCTCGAGCGCGGGGTCGTGCACGCATGCCACGCCGGCGGTGTCGTGCACTTCCTCGAAGGGTACACGCACCACGAGGTCGGCGCCATCGACGTCGACCGCATCGACGTCGTCTGGGAGGCGGCGCTCAAGCACGGGCTCCGGCCAGCATGATCGATCGGCCCGGTCAAACGAGGGGTGTGAGTGCCTCTGGCCGGTCCAAAATGGGCCAGACCCAGCTTTGCTGCGTGGCCTTTCAGTCCATTGGGTGTGCTTGGTTCATCAAGATTCAATTTGCTCTGCTATTTCCATTTTTCTTTATTCATCATATATATGTATAAGTATACTGTAAACTATATACTGTACACTAGAGCAAACAGCAAAGGATGTAAGGTGGAAGAAAAAGAGGAGAACCCATGATATGTGTAGATTTGGAACTCTCCTGTTCCGTAACATCTGCTACCTATGAACTAATGTTTCTTCTTTTCATAATTCTTTTAATAGGTTTTCATAATTATTTTTGAATGAACATATAGTCAGTTAAGAAAATTTATAACCTTGCTTTAGTTATGGCTGGTTCCAATGGAACTGTATAGTAGTATTGCACGTGCAAAAAAAAAGTATAGTAGTATTTGTGCAATCCTTTTGATACTTTCTTCTATTTTAAGACAAAAAGGGAATGCAGGCCAAATCCTTCGATTTGGACCATCTTTGTTCTCTGCATGTGGATCGCAGCCCAGCCCAACACAGCCCTCAGGTCCATCCTGCAACCTCATCGCCCATCCCACGGAAACCGCACCTGGAATATTTATATATGGACCCCTAGTTTGTGTTGTTATTATTAATCACGACTCAAAATATGTAAATAAGACTATAGTTTGGATCGCGATTAACAGTCGGATTCAAATATATGCATTTCATCGCGATCCAATTTCTTTTTTCAAAACAGCCCCCAATCTGCATTCCGGCCCCTCCTCTCTCCCGTCCTTCCGCCCGTCCGTCGCCGCCGCTGCCCGCCGCGCCGGAATATTGCGCCACCCCATCCCTTCAATCTCCTGCTTCCTCCTGCCTAGCACGTACGAGATACGAGCATCTCTAATTTTAACTCTCGCGACAAGGTTCATAGTGCGGAGGGTTGCGATTCGGCGCCTCCGAGCGGTTCCAGCCGCTGCGAGCTCAAGCTCACGCGCCCTGGTGTGGAGTCTCGATCCCTACCCTTTCCGGTACCAGAGCGCCACGGGTTTTGCGGGGCCTGCGGCAGGCCGGCCTCGCCTCCGCCCGCAAGCGACTGATGGAACAGTCAGCGACAGCGGCGCTTCCTCTCCGCGCCTCGGGTGCATTCCCGTAATCCCGTTGGTTCGTGCCCTTCACGCTTTTCCATCAACTTATAGTTTGATTGGGTATTCTTGAGTGTCATCTGCTGTGTTTCTCCATGTTTGATTAATGACGAATGTATCACAGTTCATCTGATATATGCAATGGAAAGTTGGCACTTTGCAGCTCTCACCATATTTTCCTGTGAAGTACATTTCTCCTACAGATCCTTGGTGATACACCTCTGGAGTAGCTCTTAGTTTGTACTACTACTGCTACTATAACTAAGATCTCGTGACATTTGGCTTATGCTATACTACATTGGAGTATGCTGCTACTGATTCTGTTGATAGCTACCAACATGTCTATATGAAGGCAGTAGGAACAAAATAGCTTTTTGGTGCTACCTATCTATTTCCTTACTGCTTTCTTTATCTGTAATATACTCCTTCTCTAAGGCATCATGTTACGATGCAATATCATTTCTCCACACTGCGGTTTGAGACGTTCACCTGCTTTGTTTTAAATACAAGTTTTTCCCCCATTTCCAACTTCACTTATTTGTGATTGTAAAAGGGCATGAGTTATGGGAGACTTTTAGTAACGAAGACTTTCTTCAGGGTCAGTTTTACAATTTTTGTGTAGTGCCTCCCTCTCCAGATTTTAATTGGTGATGTTTGTTAGTTCAAATTTACACTATCAAGCATCAACAATTTAAAACTGTGGGAGTACAAAATATAAACTCATATGCTTCATATCATAAGATGACTCTGGTAACTGTCTCTTGTCATGATGTACTCTTACATAAAATACCAGTTATTATTGTTATTCTGTTGCGCTTTATTTTCATAACCTATTTCTTAAACTTTTGCATGAGTGTCAATTTAATTGCAACGGGTCAAAGATAGCGGAATATCTGAATTGAGGCTAGACGGGTTAATTCCTTGCTGCAAGTGGGAAGAAGATCGAGACTAGCAAATGTATGGTTATCCCTGGAAGCTTCATAGTATGATTGTACTAAGGCAAGATCTGTCTTCAATGTGATGCCTTTTATCATTACATCATAATGTTCTCGTTCCACTCTGGCATTTATCATCCACAGATAAAAATGAAAAGGTTTGAATCCTGCAGTTGTACAAACGGTCCTTTTGCAATATATATGATCCATGATGGAATCATCTATCAGCTTTAGTAAGTTGCAACAACAAATTTAACATATCTTGCTTTTTCATCCCCACTTGTTTCAGTTTTTATAAGCAGCTTAAGAGCAATGTTATCCAAGGCAATATTACACGGTAAGAAGTTATAGCTTTGCAACCAGATCTCAAGAAGTTATAGCTCTTGTATGTTTTGAGGCTTTTGCAGCTATGCTCTTAAGCAATATTGCAGGTATCCAATCACAAATAGCAACTCCATGGTCACCCTCATAGGAAATAAAATCCTTTTGCAGTGTTCTAAAACTAGAAGGAAATCTGTGTATCTGATTTACTCGTTGCTTGAGCTATAAATTTTTTTTTTGAGGGAACGTTACTTGAGCCATACTTAGTTGAACCAAGGGATCTTTAAAAGAATGCTGTAAAAACTGCAGGGATCATGGTGCTTCTTGCCATTTGCCGACTCCAGTGACAATAATAACGGTTGGCTTTCCTGCCAAACCACCTCCCATGTGTACCCACATATAGGCGCCATAAACACATGACTGTTGAGGGGTACAGGAGATGCAAAGGTAAGAAAAACTTCTCTCCTCCACCTGAATGTACAATTTCAACAACGTTTGAGCTCAGAACCTCTAACCAGAGAATTGCAGTTGCAGTGGACGGAGAATGGTGCATATCCTCCCCTCACACGCCATATATGGCTGAAAGCCTCCGCAAGAGAACCACCTTCAGTTCCAGGATGCAGATGTACTCGGCGGTCTGCCGGAGCAGAATGTCCACATCGGCATCCTGGGCATCCGGAACAATCTTCTTCAGCTGCCTGAGCCGCCTCCGCATCATCTGCTGGAATGACCTCCTGCCCATCAACGACGCCACTCCTCTGTTCTTCCCCACTGTGAACACGACTCTCTTTCTCATATCTCTGCAGAAGCTAACTCGGTTACAAACTTGTGATGTGTATGTTTGTAGTAGTAGATGTTTGCTGAATGACATAACGAGGGGGGTCTCTATATAGGTGAAGGCTGAGGGATATTTAGTTTCATTTGCATTGGCATGTGGGATGACCGAGGTTGTAATCAGTAGACTGAGCTGTCAGCCTGCAGGTATAGCTCTCACAAGTCACAAGGCATGGTCTATTGCAGAGCTTGTCTGACATGCCTGGATAAATCATGGAAACTGTATGCATGTTTATGGAGCAAATGTTACGTATTAACAACGGAATGAACCCTCTGTTCTTGCTCACCTGCACGTCAAGCTTAAGACAAAATTTCTTTTACTCCTAATCACAATCATGGACCCAACGGATTGCATTATTTGCAATGATTGCAGGAAATCCCATGTGATCTTTGCCAACTTGCGGCATGTAAACTGCATGAAGGTGCAGCTGGATGGCAATACTTAGTGTGGCCGCGCGACCGCCCAATTAAGTGCCCATTACTACACACGACAAGGCCAGCTTGGGCCTGGACAAATCGACGAGCACTGCATTCTTTTTAGTAAATAGATGAGCCAGCAGTAAAGTCAATTATTTGAAGTAACAGTATACATGAATGTAAAATAGTTCTAATGTAAAGAATCGTATAGTAGTACATGATAAATCTTTAAGAACTATTTAACTTTGATCAAACTTAGAAATGATTATATCTTGGGATGGAGGAAGTATAAGCTAATATGAGGAAAAATACTTAACAATTTATTAATAAGAGCGAGCAAATCCAATCTCGTTCACAGAATAATGAAACATTTTTAGAAAAAAGAAAGTAGCAAGTGACTCCCAAGATTATTAGTTTGGGCCCATATACAAGATGAAAAATAAAGGGTAGGGCACATTGGCCTTTCTGGGGACACCACATGTGAGCTAGTATAGATACTAACCATTGCTATTCGCTAGAGATGAACATTTTCTTTTCTTTTTTGCTTCTAGAGAGGACGAACACGGGGCTTGCACCGAGGCATTGCTTGCAGAAACTGGGACAGGAGCAAATGCCTCTGCATTTCTTAGACCCCGCAGAGCTATGTGGAGTGTTCAGGCACCACAAGTGCCAGTTCGGAGGTACCCCGATCATGTTCAGTTTTATTTCGAAGATAATCTTTCTTTTCAAGTCGGATTAAATAAAGCGGTTGTTGTGTTTTTAATTTACACAATAAGTATATATCTCTATCCTCATGAACACAGGGAGCAGGTGCCGCAGCTCTCGTCCACATATGCAACGTGTGAGTTTTGGTGAGCTGGTGCTTCGAAAATGGATCTTGAAAGACGATGGGGGCACCACTTCTTCTCCGTCTACTAATAATTCAGTCAGTCAGTAGCTAGCATATGCTGCGCATTCAGCTCGATCGATTTGGGCAGGCAGCTCCAGCGTGTGAGTGACATGACCATTCGCATGCACATCGAATCTCGCAGAGAAGAGAAGGGCCTCATTCCGAGTCAGCAAGCTAGTCACTAGTCAGGTCTGACGGGAGAGATCGAGGGCGACGTGGATCATCGGTTGCCAGAGCCATCGCTCAACAACCTCATGTGGCCATTGATGTGCCTGCCAGCCATCACCGCCGGCCGGCAGAGGGTCACCACCGGAGGAGCGCTAGCTGTAGCCCCCGCCGGCCGGGGCGGAGGCTCACCGGAACAGGGAACTATCCAGCGAGGAGCCCCCCTACCGCTGCATGTGCAAGTCGCCGTCCGTGCGTACGTGGGCACAAACCAGTGCACGTGCACCCGTTCCCAAGTACTGTACTGTGGTGCGCTGGTACTGGCGACTCCACGAACGCTGAATGGATCGGAGGACGATGGGATGGGCCGGACGATCGACCGCGACCGCCACGACGTCGTGCGTCGTGCTGTTATAGTTTGGTGCGAATGCGATCAAATCTGTTGTAAAGTTGTACGAGCGAGCAATGAAGAAGCGCGGGCCATGCATCCGCGCCTTTTTGTGATACCAGTGTTTAATTCTCGTTTGTTTGAAAACTGGCTAACAGAAATATAGATGTAGTGAAAAGATATAAGCGAACTACATTTTCATAGTAATTGATTTTCAGACGATGGTCCGATCCCGATCTCTCCACTCACCGCAGTCGTCGTCAGTTTTCGCGCCGCCCCAAACCTCCTCAATGTCCAACGATAATAGGGCACCGACAACCTCCCACCCCTCCCCTGCCGCAGCGGCGCTTCGTCACCACCTGCACCCACCTGTGCTCCGCCACCGCCCTGACTACCATTAGCAATAACCACCATGCTTTGTCTGCACTCACCTACGCTCCGTCCCGTCCGTGCTCCCATTTTAAAATGCGACGTCAACTGAAATCATTTTTAAAATTTCAGCTGACTGAAAAACAAATTCTCTTCATTTTTTTGTTAGGGAAAAAATCTCTTAAATTTAATCATCGAACTAGCCTCGAGTGTGGACGAAGTGTCCACCGGCCGGTTCGTCGCGTGCGAAGAGAGACGGCCACACCCACCTCTTGGGCTGAACCGTCGGCCTTTGGATAGAAACATTGACCGAGTCGAGTTTGTAAGGTTCGTACAAATCTCCATGGCTCAGCCCAAATGGATCACGTCAGTTGTGTAAGGCTCGTGATGGCAACAAGGCTAATTCTTTTGGATGTTTGCAGTTTTGCACACACATACCGTAACTCCCTGCCGGCTGCAGAGAGATCTAGGTGTCTTTGCAACTGTTTGGATAAGAAAAGGATATTAAGTCCTGAATCTGTATTTTCTACTGACTAATGTCAACTACAAATATGTATGGAGGCAATCTCTTTTTGACCCTATTTTAGCGGCTAATTGCTAGTTCAATTCCATTTCTTCAACTTCGTCAATTTGACCATGCTTTGGAACACTTTGGTACAAATTGACTCTTGTCAATTTGACCCTTTTATAAAAAGAATCAATGTCAAATTGATATTGAATCCATTTGATAATAAAGTGTTTCAAAACAGTCGAATTGACAATTGGCCTTCAATCCTAGCTACATTCCTCATTCTCTATCCACGAGCTACTTGTTAATGTCAACTACAGATAGTATGTATATATTGTCAAAGGAAGACAAATACATTATGTTAGATATGGGACATTAATGGGATTGTGATGAAGCCAAAACTTCATCAATATGTTATACAAATGCATACTGACAAATGCCAATTAAGTGCCAAAGAAGCCCGATTCATATACTTGAGTTTTTTACACTTTTTTTTTGGGAGACTAGTCTTTCAACTCATTTCCCACATTTATTATTAGGGTAGGGATGATATCAGAAAAAGGTGAGTTCATTCTGAATATAATTAATAGACATATCCTTTGGCTATATGGAACTTCTTTGAATTCCATGTATACTTTTGTTGCATTTTACATCTTACACCGACCACTGGCTATACATTTAACTAAAATATTCTTGTATCGTAAAATTCTATACATAATGTAAAATGGGCCAATAGATTAGGTTCATGTACCTTTTCTCTAAAAATGTCCCAAAAAATAACTATGAGAAAATAAAATATCGAAGGGATACTTGAATACTAAAACGATAACATTGGTCATATGGATAATAGGTAGGGAGGACGGTACTATTTGAGATCTTTTCTATCGAATCTGTCATGCCAAAAAGCCTACCGATCGAATCACGTCGAAAAGGCTGCCTAACCGGATCATGCCAAAAAGATCTGCTAGTCAGATCACGCGGAAAAGTCAATTGGACCCTCCTAAAACATGAAGTCACATTCTCCATCCTGTCACTCATTATTTCTGGAAGGGAAACCCAACATTCCATCCTTCCCTCTCCAAGTCTCCCACATGAAACTTACCTACAACAATCTATAAGAAGACTAGAAGAGGCCCTAAGCCCTTATGGAAATTTCTTTAATCTTGAGGTTCTAGTTGCAAATATTCACAGGTAGCTAGGCCCACCGGCCGCTCCTCCCACGGATAAATCTACCCCACCCTCTTCCTCACTGGTCATAGCCCAGCACAGGCACAGCCAGGTCTTTGCCTTGTTGGTGGTGTGTCCACGGGAAGAAGAAAGAAGGCTACATCAGCAGCCGCCATTTCCATTTTCTAGGCCCCACTGCCACCTCACTCCTTCCATGCAAGGAAACAATAGCTCAAACTCCTTCCTCGTTAGCCCGTCGTCCATGGCGACGGCGCAGGCACCACCCGTCCTCTGCGCCAACAATAATAACCCATCGGCGCGCCGCGTAGTGGCGGCCCACCGGCTCCCCCTTTGCGCCGCGCCAGACCCGGATTCGCAGTTTGGTTTCGCCTTCTCGCTGGATCCCGACGCGGTCCCGCTCCAGCTTTCGCGTGGCCTCCTGACAGCAGTCACTTTCGTCGGCACCCTGCCCGCCTCGGCCGCCTCAGCTATCCCCTCCGACGAGCTCGACAGCTACCTCATGGAGAAGTTCTAGTGTCTCCCGGTGCACCTCGACATCCAATGCCACAGCGAATTCTACGACAGCTTCTGCAAGCGCTACCTGTGGCCGCAGCTCCACTACCTGGTCCCGGTGGCGACGACGACGGCCGGAGCCGAAGGAGAACTGATCAGCTTCAGCGAGGCTGCGTTCGGATCTTTCGTCGCGGCGAACATGCGGTTCGCCGACCGCGTCATAGAGGCGCTCTCCCCGGAGGCCGGCGACCTCGTCATCGTCCACGATTATCACTTATGGCTGCTCCCCACCTTCCTCCGCCGCAGGTGCCCGCACGCCGGCGTCGGGTTCTTCCTGCACTCGCCGTTCCCGTCCCCCGACGTGTTCCGCGGCATCCCCGTCCGCGAGGATCTCGTCCGTGCGCTCCTGAACGCCGACCTCGTCGGCTTCCACACCTTCGACTACGCAGGCCACTTCCTGTCGGCCTGCTCACGCCTCCTCGGCATCTCCAGCCGCTCCAGCAGCCACGGCGGCCACGCCGTCGACTACCACGGCCGCACCGTTGTGGTCAAGGTGCTCGCCGTCGGCGTCGACTTGGGCCGCCTCCGCGGCGCGATGGGCTCGCCGGAGGCCGCCGCTCGGGCCAGGGAGATCGCCGAGGCGTACCGCGGGCGCAAGCTCGTGATCGGCGTCGATGACGTGGACCGGTTAAAGGGAGTCGGCAAGAAGCTGGAGGCCCTGGAGAGGCTACTCGACACCTACGTGGACGCGCGCGGTCACGTGGTGCTCGCGAGATGGACCGGACGCGGGACCGTATCAACCGCCGCTACGGCGCGGCCTACTACGCCGCCGCCGACTGCTGCGTCGTCAGCGCCGTGCGCGACGGTCTCAACCGGATCCCCTACTTCTACACCGTGTGCGGGGAGGAGGGACCCGCCGCACAAAAGACGAGCGCCGTCGTCGTGATGGAGTTCGTCGGGTGCTCACCTACGCTTGGCGGCGCGATCCGGGTCAACCCTTTCAGCGAGGCGGTGGTAGCGGAGGGCATGTACGCCGCCCTCACCATGGGCGCCGAGGACGCGCACGTTCGACGCGAGCCTTCGGGACGCGTCGTGCCGCGACCACCTTCATCTTCCGATGAGGACGAGGTTCGTCGGCCTCGGGTTTGGGACGGGCAGCTACCGAGCCGTCGCGTTCGACGCGGGGTTCAGGAAGCTCGTGCCGGAGCACGCCGCCTCGGCGTACGGCGCCGCGTTGCGCAGGCTGCTCGTGCTGGAATGCGACGGGATAATGGTGTCCGACGATGCGTCGGGTGAAAGGCGAAGGGGGCCAAATGCTGAGGTGGCTCGTCTTCTGAATGAACTGTCTTCTGATCCGAACAATGTCGTCTTCCTCGTCAGCGGCCACGGTAAAGACCAGCTGGCAGAGTGGTTCTCTCCGTGTGACAAGCTCGGCATCTCTGCGGAGCACGGCTACTTCACAAGGTACGGAATTGTTTTTTTTTTAAACTTCTCCTCTGCGTTACCTGCTTTCAGAAATTGAAATTTACTAGATAGTTGCAGCATGCATTGTGATATTAATCCTCCAGCAACAAAGCCATTATTCATAGACTGCCATCATCGGTTACTAGAGAACCAGCCAAGAGATAGCCTGTGCACATGGAAATCGATATTGAATGCAAACAAATTTCTACATTAGCTCAGTGATCACCGGTAGATTGAGTTGATCCATTTCATACCCTTACGCAAGCAGCAGCTATGCCTGCCAAGTGGCAACTGATTGAGAAAAATCAGTCAGCGACGATGATCACCCTGTTTCGTCTATCGTTTTGTATCAGGTGGAGCCGGGACGATCCATGGGAGGCGAGCAAACTGGTTGCACCTGGCTTTGCATGGAAAGAGACAGCCGAGCCGTTGATGGTGTACTACACTGAATCAACTGAAGGGTCCTACATCGAGAACACCGAATCCTCACTGGTGTGGCACTACCAGAACGTTGATCCAAGCCTGGGACCCTGCCAGGCCAGAGAGCTCTTCGACCACCTGGACAATTTCCTCGCCATGGAGCCGGTGTCCGTGACGAGGGGCTCGCGCAGGAAGATCGTGGAGGTCAAACCTCAGGTACGAAAAAGTACTCGTCACGAACACTGACGACGACAGCGCAAGACGCCGCGTGCAGTCAATCCTTTCTAAATTAGTAGTAAAATTTGCCTAGTAGTATTTGATTGACTGACTCATCGGTTACTGATTTTAGTACACGTACTACTGATCAATTAATTACTGAATAAATATTGTGCGTGCGCAGGGCGTGAACAAAGGCGTGGCGGTGGAACGCGTCATCGCCGCCATGGCGCGTCGCGGTGACGCGCCGGACTTCGTCCTGTGCGTCGGGGACGACGAGCGCATGCTGGAGGCCGTCGCTGGCGTGGTGGCAGATGACAAGAAGCTGCTCCTGCCCGCCGGCGCGCGGGTGTTCACGTGCACCGTCGGACAGGTGCCGAGCAAGGCGGCGGCGTTCTACATCGACGAGCCCCCGGACGTCCTCGCCGTGCTCCGCGGCATGCTGGCCCTCTGCCGATCGTGCTCGCCGCGCCGCCGCCGCCTGCAGCTCCAGCCTGCTGCTGCTGTCCCGGTCCCGGCGGCTCAGGCTCCTCCTCCTCCTCCTCCTCGCCTGGGCATGTTTGAGGTCGTCAGCCTTGCGAGTGGCTCGTTCTGATGATATGAGTGGTCCCGATTCTGGAGTCGAAAACACATCGTTCTCTCGTAATGGCGCTGTAGCTGTAGGTGGAATAAAGTCGATTAGCGAGAAATGCTGCGTGAATGAGTTCTGCAAGACCAGTACTAAAACACGGTTGTTCAGTGTTGTTTGCCGTGTTGCCCTTCTGTCTCTCGATCATCAGTTGCTTATTAATCAAAATTGTGTTTTGAGGTCCATACATAAATCAGCAACACGTCTCGTTCCCAACGGGAGAGAAGAGAAAGACATAATGGGAGATATGATGTAGAACAAGTGTGTCTGATGATCGATGCGGACGGGGACAGTTGTGCCCAACGGTGTGCGTCGTCGGGGACTGCATGCAGATACTGAGATAAGCACAGCACGACACTAGAATTAGTAGGTACGACGTTGGATAAGAACAGTAGCCATTGTTTTTTTTTGCATGCAATGCATTGCGTACGTGATCGATCGAGGGTTGCGCGCGCACGCTAGCTAGCTCGCTCGCCTTTTTGGTTGCCACGTGTTGAAAGCGACATAGCGCCTCTATCCCATACGGAGCTCTATTTTGAAACGGGGGAGTATTGATCAGAGGACTCGTCCTTCATTAATTAATATTCCTAAAATCTACTAGTAGCTTCTTTAATCCCAGTGTAGTGTTCGTTCTGCTCGTGTGCGAGTAGCTGGATATATATGTGTGTGCATCTCAAGCCTATATGGATGATTTCATGCATCTTGTTCAGACGTTCTACGTTAGAGCTGTAGAGCAGACTTTTTGGGGTGAGACCAAGAAGCGGTTTCCTCGTTTTCTGAGATGGTGACAACCTTCTCTTCGCTCATCAATCATCATCGTATCCTCAATATACACAGTCGTCGTCCATGCCAGCGTTTTCGAGTCTATCTCTCTCTCTATTCCTGACCCTGCGACTGAGAGGATCCACGAGGCCTGACATCGCCTCCTCCATCACGATCGACGACGTGTGGACTAGTATGGAACTGGGAGTGCTCTGTAGACTGCAGGGGCCTCGACAATGTTAAGGATGATTCAGTTGATCTGTCTGATTATTGTGCCGCGCGCGATTGTCATTTTGAGGCTATATGTCAGACTGTCAGTACATAGTAGTATTTCAACCAACACACTTATGTCTACTATATATACTCTCATAACCATGGCTGCCAAATTTCTTCATAGAAGATGTACTTTCAAGTGATAATTTTTTTTTTTGAAAATAATCTTTTTATTAATTGTGGTGGGGGAAGTCCCTGCTTTGTTGGGCCTTGCATCCTAGCCACTGTATTTGGCTGGGCTTCAAACCAAGGCTTCTCTAGATGGGCTAGCGACTGGCTAGCCAGCCCGCTGTGTGTGATGATGGCTCGGAAATCACAGAACAGGGTGCCCTAGCTTCTTGTTTCTCTGTTTCTTTTCTTTTCTCAAAACAAGGAATCGGAAGTCTTCATCATCTGAAGAACAAATATGTGAAACCGAGAGATTATCCACGTAGTTACAGCTGAAACGTTCGCGGGAACCGGCACTTTAATGCTGTCCTAACACCGCACAGGGCAGCACTTCGGCATACAGTATGCCTTGGCCGACACCCCCTGAGCTGCGCCCCGAACCACCGAACGAAGCCGGCCCCTCTCCAACGTCGCGTCGTCCCGATCAGGAAAAAGTCTCCGTTTGTTGGTCACCTCCGAGATCAACGTCAGTTATTAACGCTTGCCAAAAATGTGCCATTAGCATCAGGGAGAGGTCCTTGTTCTACCCACATGGCTCTGCAGGGGTAGCACTTAACGATATGGTCACGTACTCGTGGCAAATGCTGCCTCGAGAAGAGAACAGTCCTCGCACCGGGACCTGTCTCCTCCACCGACAGCCAAGGGCACTCCAGACTCCAGAAGGAAGCTCGCTCCCTCCTCCGTGTTCATGCTCATCAGGAACCTTGTGCTCAGTAATTGTGCTGGTCCAGCTGCTGACGAGTGATTACGGACTGGCAAAGTTGCATTTAATCTCCTTGATACATCATCACCACGTTTTTGGTACTAGTAGCGGTGAGATCAGATCGGTGGCAGGCTGAAAGATGTTTTATTGTCCGTGTCAGGACAGTAAATTAAATTTTGCAGCACATTTAGTACTCCTTCAGTGCAACCGCAGCCCAATATATCCCGCTGGAACCAGAAGCCGCAACAGTTGATCCAACGCCTTGTTTGTTGGTATGGTTAATGGCTACTAGTACTAAAAGTAGATCCACCGCAGATAAAGAAAAAAAAAAGGATGCAGTTTACCTACAGGCAGCAGGAAAAGTGCACAGTTCAGCAGAATCGCTCGTTATGATAGATTTACAACAGAACGTGCACAATTTCACCATTTGCTTTCCGAAGAAATTTTGTGTTTTGCAATTTACACATGAGCACTACACAGTTGTTCAGTATTTTGTGAATACAATGAACGTGGCTGGAACTCTATATATGCACTTCGTACAAATGAAGAAAATCTACCACTCTGCCATCGTCCCATTTTGTGCCCCGAACCGAAGATCCTTTTTTCTCACGCCCTGAACTGAAGAATCAATTGTCTTCCCTTATCCATAAGAATTGACTTACTGATTTGCTGACTGAGGTAAATTTTACCATGTGCGTTACCATAGATGTCAGCATGATAGGTGTCAGCTTATCTGTTCTCCGATTAGATCAAGACCAACAACCAGGAATGACACCCCTTGGAAGAGGAGGAAGTAAAAATGAATCCCTTGCGCAGACAAGAGGCTCCGAGCTGCAGCAGTGAGGAGAAGCATAGAGAGAACAAGCTCCTTCTTATAGATCTTGTTAGACTTTTTCACGTCATGTAGAACCTTGTCATGCTTTTCCTTGGGCATATTGTGCTCAGTAAGCTCACCCTCAGGCAATTGCTTCTGGAGCTGCCCCAGCGAAATGCCCTTTGTCTCCTTTCCTGATTGTATCAAGAGATCCAATTCGGATGACCGACCAGACTTCTTGGTGACAATCCATTCATAGGAGCTTCCAAGTTTGAATAATCCAGACACCATTGCGTTGAACTTGGTGACTGACATGGTGTTCTCAAAGAGAAGGTATGGTACAATGAAAGGGAATGATCTTGGAGATGGCAAAATGTTTAGGAAGGACATGCAAACTGGCACGTAACAGATGACCCACACAGGTAACTCTGCCTCGGGAACGAACATGGTTAGTGGAAGAATGACACAAAATAATGTGAAAGAATAGAAAGGAAGTATCAACTTCCTTAAAAGAAAGAATAGTAGTATTAAATTTGCCTTCTTCCATGAGGAGATCTGCATTGAAAAATTGAAAAATATTTGTCAAAAGAACTTTGATCTGAACCTTTAAGGAATTTATTATTTTTTTTTTTGAGAAAGTGCTTTGATAAAGTGCAAGTCCAAAGCTGATTGGCTGAATACCTTGGCAGTAATTATGTCTGGAAGGCACAGTCGGAAAAGGTGCATTGGACCAGAGTGCCACCGGTGTTGCTGTTTCCGATATGCCTCGTATGATTCTGGAAGTTCACACAAGACCTGGACAATGGATGATGCTAAGTAAAATAAGTTTCCATGGTCACATGAAGTTAGATATGGTAAATGCTCATGGCAAATGCTAGAGTTAATCAGATGTACCTTGACATCATTCAAGAAGATGAATTTCCACCCATTCAGGTGCGCGCGAACAGCAATATCCATATCCTCCACAGTTGTCCTCTCGAGCCAGCCTCCTGATTCTTCCAAAGCTTGGATCCTCCATACTCCAGCAGTTCCATTGAAACCGAAGAAATTCAAGAAGATCCCGTTGACCTGCTGCTCCACTTCGAAATGGAAGCATAGGTTGATATTTTGAAGGCGTGTCAGGAGATTCTCGTCCGTATTCACAAAGCTCCATCTTGCTTGAACTAATCCAAGCTCAGGATTCCCCTGAATCACCCAAAAAATTCGAATTTGAATTGGTATCCAATTTTTGGCGATAGTTAACTATTAGCTACGGAGTAGTTGGTATACTGAATTGCATCAGTTGATAGTTGTTACCTCAAAATGTGGAATTGTCTTCTTGAGAAAATCAGGACCTGGTTGGAAGTCCGCATCAAAAATAGCTACAAATTCATAATTTTTGACATAGTCACAGCTCATAGCAGACTTGAGGTTCCCAGCTTTATACCCGGTCCGCAGTACACGATGCCGATAAATAATATTCAAACCCTGCTGATTCCACTTGGAAACTTCTGCTTTGATCAGCATTTGAATGCTCTCATCGCTAGAATCATCAAGCACCTGTATTAGAAGCCTATCCCTCGGCCAATCTAGCTGACAGACTGCTGAAATCGATTGCTCGTAAACCTGTCCAATAGTAAGCGTATCATGCATCCACAATCAATGAATCAATACATTACAAGCAGAATACATAAGGAATTCAGGTTTTACCTCCTTCTCATTGCACATAGGAATTTGAACGAGCACCATTGGGTGCACATATCCTGAGCCCTCCCTGAATGGGTCTCCTTCAATCCTAGGCTTGATCTTCTTCAGCTTAATCCAGAAGCACCCGACGCACAGGACTAGCCGGTCCAACGACTGGACGACGAATAGCAAAATGCAAGATTTCGAGAGGAATTCTATGAGCCGGCAAATGTAGTCCGCTCGGAATGACATCCAGGAGATGTACGCCGAGTGCGCCCACCCCTGAATCTCCTCAACCTCCGGGACGTGCAATTGAGGTACCGTGAGCCTCGGCCTCTGCAAGTGCCACCCGTTCCAGTACGCCGTGAGCTCCACGGCGAGGGCGAGCAAGGAGAGCACCAAGAAGCCCTTGATGAAGCTGTACAGCAGCCAGCCCCTTCCATGGCCGGGCCCCTCCGCGGCGGCGGCGGTCCGCCGGAACCGCTTCGCGACGGCAGCCGGCAGCGCCCACGCGACGGCGGCGAGCGAGGTGAGGCACCCGGCGGCGCGGTGGGCGCGGAGGAGGAGCACCCAGGTGAACTGCTTGGCGCTCCTGCCCCGGGCCTTGTCCATGGGGACGCCGGCCTGGAGCGCCTCCGCCTCGGACCCGTCGATCTCCACCACCGAGTAGTTGGGACTCTCCATGGTGACCACCACGGACGCTCCCCGCCGGAGATCTCTCCCCCACGGGTACGCGAGGCCCAAGCCTGGCGCCATTTCGGGCCGCCAAGAATCCAAGAACAAGACTCGAGAAAGCCAACACCACCTATAGATACTCCAAAGGATGGCTTGGCGGCTACTCACCGCGGCGCTGTGCTTGTGCCTCCACCAGCCCGCCGCCGACAGTCAGGCGAAGAGAGCGTCTTTGGCATCACGAACGGCCTCCCGCCGCCGGGGAACGCAGAATGCAGCTGCGTCGGCAGGAATCAGCGGTGCTCTCGGCTGGTTTCCGAGGCCACAGTGGGCGCAATTCTTCCAAGCCTCCACCGTTTCAAGGGACGAGAGAGCAGCAGCATCCGCAGGCCGCAGGCAGCAGCGTTGAAGCTCAGCAGTGTGTGGGCTACTGGGCTTCCGCTTTTTAATACAGTACTACTAAGGCATAGCATAACACATCCTCTTCTTTTCTCTCGCGTTCTGTGCTCTCTCCCCCACACACGAGTACACGACACACCCGTCACGTCCTTTTCCATAGTTGAGAGAGAGAGAGAGAGAGAGAGAGAGAGAGAGTTGAAATGTGAACACGTTTGTTACTCGGGCTTGCTCCCGACATCATTCTTCCCTGGTCCCAAGAACAGCAGCAAGAAAACAAATCCCATATTTGAAACCTAGAGCATTAGGCTATTTGAAATGATTTTCAGGAAAGGGTCAGTAAACTTAAACCGAAGCCTAAGACTGCTCTGTCTGTAATCTGAAAAAGGACGGCTCTTTGTGTAGTATTATAGTAGCTAATAAAGCTAGACTGGATTGGTGGTGAGGGGTTCCAGGAAATCCTGCAGCTGCTACGCTGCCTGCTGGCTTTTGGTAAAAGAAAGAAGAGCTCAGGTCCTCACGGCAAACGAAATGGGCGCGCAGTAATAAAGACAGACAAGCTAAGCAAGCAGACAGCCGAAACATGGCAGCCGGTTTCGGAGCTTTCGGCGAGCCAAGGACCAAGGTTTGCCAGTCCGGGGCATTGTCACCGCTTTTGATTCCCATCCCCCCCCCCCCCCCCCCCCCCCCCCCCCCCCCCCTCGCTGCTGTGTTGGTGTGGTGCCGAGAAAAATATTTTCAGATGGGCGGATACTCACGGGGGCTCGGCTCAGGACCAACAGGAAACGAAAACCTCCACCTTTTGGCGTGCCGCCTATAGCATCATATCATACTAGCCCGCAAAAGTGGACGCATGGCCTGGCATGATGGTGACCGAACTTCTCGGACCGGTTCAAAATGAACATTTTTGCTGGTGTGTCTGTGTGTGTGTTTTACCAGTCTAGGTAGGTAGTAGTGGCCATTTTGAATGAATTCCTCCCACACATAACATAATGATGGTGCTCTGATGAAACAAAGTCACGGAAGAGGGGCAGGTAAGTGATAACGATTTTGTATAATAATATAATCTATACATAGTATTGTGTTAGAAAAAAGTTCTCTAGAAGACGCATATAGTATTTATATCTATAATAGGCTTCTTGGTGAAGTGGAAATTTTCTTTTTCTGGCTGGATGTTCCAGTGGACCATACTCTCTCTCTCTTTCTTTAGTGTTGGTTCTTGCTTGCACTAACTAAACAAGGGAGATTCCCACCGAACAAATGGGATGTTCTTCTTTTCTTTACCGGTAGCGGTGGAACACTAATACTACTAGCTCGCCTCGGCCTTTTTTATTCAGCACTAACGAATGGATGGAGAGGTCCAGCTGTTTTCAGACAAAAGAAAAGTACTAGCCCTGATGATTAATTCCTCAAGTCAAGATTAACGAGACAAGCTTATTCCCGAAGGCTGGCAGGTGGCGAACTGATATAAAAGCAGCGGTGTCAGTGTTCAAATTCATCAGTTTATGTAGGTGCTCGTGATGACAGAGCAATTGCCAAGCACGAATCATATGGTAGTAGATGATTAATAAGGTACTATAGCAGTATACTCCTACGTGTGAGATGGCGTCAGAATGAAAAAAAAGAAAAGAAAAGAAAAGTGGTGAACAATGAGTGCTCGTTGCGTAAACAAGTGATGAAATCGATCCTTACTCCTGGCCGTCCGTCCATCACGCGAACAGAGGAAACACACGCTTCTCTGCTGTACTATTGGGATTGGGAGCAGCGTTGGAGAGCATTGCGTCTCCGTCTCCTACCCCTAGCCCCTTGTGCTTCGCTTGCCAAGCGGCGTGGCGCTTGAGCCGGTTGGTTCCTCTCCCTCGTGCGGAGCAGACGACGGAGGGCGTCCGTGGGGAGCACGAGGACGAGCAGAGCAGGCACCGCCGCCGCCTAGCGCGGCGACACCCACGCGTCGCGTTGCCCCCGTGCCCAGGTGCCGAAGCGGACAGCCTAACCGCCGCCACGTTCTCGCTTCATCCGTGCGCGCGTGTTGTGTCGTGGGCGGGTGGGCGCGTAGGCGTACGTACTCAGCAGCGGAACGGCCGCAACACGATCGGCGCGCGTACTTTACGTGCGTGCGCATGCGCTTTAGACACGGACGCGCCAACAGAACCATCCTCAGCCTGCCGGGTTGTGCGTAATCAACGAAACAGACGCGCCGCGTAGACGGAAACAGACGACTCCGTAGGCCAGACAGACGCTCATCATATCCCCTCCTCGGCTCCTCGCGTTACGCCAAGTGCCCCTCGCGAGACCGTGACGCTAGCACCTCCTACGGGTTCCAACTACCACGTAGAGTATTACGCACCAGACCCGGGGCGAAACGGGGACGTCCCAACCGAACCAGCGTACTTGTCTACTTGGTTCTCAATTTGCTCCACTAATTTGCGTAATACTGTACCTTAATTAAGTTATCTGTTTGGGTTCGGTACGGTGGGTGTGGGGGTAAGGCCTGGCCGGCCGTGCTCCCAACATCCACCCACGCATGCTTTGTTCTGCTTCTGCATGCCGCCGTCTGGTCAAGGAGGACGCTCGGCTCCACGGCGGCCGCCGCGCGCGACAGACGGATCACCGTGCGCTACTAGCGCTTCTTCGCCGAACACCGCCCCCCGCCTGCGCTCGCTCGCTCGCTCGCTCATCTGGAACTGGAACCCACAGTCGGTTTCCTTTGCCAATTGGCCCAAAGTATAAAAGGCGCTTTCGAGTGATCCGAGGCAGGGAACTCGGTTCTTCTTCTCTCTACTTTTACCTGTGCCCGTCGTGCCCCTTCAGTCAAAAAGTCGTCCATCTTGCTGCTTTTTGATGATCTTACTATGTACTAGTACTCGTAGGCTCGTAGCACTACTGGCTCCTGCGTGCTGTTTTGTTCTCTCTCTCACACACAATTCTCAACTTTTTTTTTACTCTCACAAAAAAAAATTCTCTACTTTTTTTCCTCTCTTTCAGCCCTGATACCAAGCCCAACAGATTTTCTTTCAGCCCTGATACCAAGCCCAACATATTTTCTTTCAGCCCATACGAACCCCAGCTCATCGCGGTCTAAAAAGTCCAGCACATTGTATTCAGCAAGGTTGCGCCCGTTTCACTATCTTTCCGTCCCATTTTTCTTTCACCCCCAAATACCACCACCATCGCTATCGCTAACGAAGTAACGATCCCGACGCGGTGGTTGTCTTCTTATTCTTCTTCTTCATTTTTTTTTCTTTTTTGGGAATGAACGCTCCCGGGTTGTCTTCGAGTGCGTCATCTCCCTCGCGCTTCACTTCCTTCATCTCACTTCCGATCACCATCTCCAAAACTTGCCACCCCACCACCTCTTCTAGCCGGATCTAGAGTTAGTGGACAGCAGAGAGCAGAGAGCGCGGCGCGCTCCAAAAATGCAGGAGAGGAGATGTGCTGTCCTGTCCAGCGCTGTTTAGAGGAAAGGAGTATGCTAAAAACGAAGGACAGACGGTCCAATTGTTTCCGGAAGCTAGCCTGGCATCGAGCTTTCCATGGGCCATGGCCAGGCTCACCAGACCGAAGAGCGCTCTGGTTTCAGTCCTCTCGCGACTCTGTCGTGGGGACAGGACGAGCATGGTGCCAATTAAGGGCGGAGGGGCGCTGCAGGTATCAGGAACTCAAAGTGGCAGGAGCAGGGCATGGAGCAGATCAAGTGGATGCAGCAACTAACCTCAGAACCACATTCAACTCCTCCGAACTCGCCCTGTGAAGGCGCGCAATTTCATGGAAACATTTGCAGGTACAATCTCATTCTTCATCGCGCAACTAAGTTGTTCGACGTAATGCTTCATCCCTGCATTAGTAATTTCTCTTATATTTGCTCTTAAGATACATTAAATCGACACTAGGCAGAACCACGCTTACCTTTACCACACCAGCCGGGCTCTGTCCTCGCTACCATGCATTTCACAACTTGCTAATGTGCTAATCTGGCAACGTAAATTCCATGCAGATTGTTAGAGCGTTGATCTGTTTGATTTTTTTTTAAAAAAAAAATCAAATTGAATGGAAAACAAGTCAATGAATGAGAGATATGATACTATGCTCTTTGTTTAGACATGGTATTCATCGCTGAGGCCATGAAATTGCTGAGTAAACTACATATGAATTTTTTTCTTAATTGTCATATATGAAAGTTTGAACACAGTCATATATATGTACATACTATATATCACATAGTTCTAAAATTACTTCTGACTCCTGAGTTCTAATTCATAAATCTCCTGCATGTCTGATGATAAACTCAGAATACGCTCTATCCATTGAAACGATATATGCAAGGTTAATTCTGTCTAACAAAATGTATTGTTCATTATTGGTTGTAAACTTGTTATTTCCCCAGACAATGTCCTTAAGCTCAAAAAGAAAAAAAAAAAGCTCAAACAACTGTTAAGTAAACATCAATATTCTGTGCTACGCTGCAATTTGCACAGCAGTCCCATTCATTGTAGAACTGCAGCTGTTCTACTATCCTTCGTTCATCCACAATATATATTCTCAAAATCTTTTGTTTCTGTAAATAAAATCTTTTATTTATTTTGAAAAATACTGTAGTAACCATTGTCCTTCCAGTTTTATAAAAATATATATATGTTCTCAAAGAAAATTGAAAAATATATGTCGTTCCACCATGTAGACGGATATAGATGGTTTACTTTTTGGCATGGCAATAGGGTCACTCCACATGATAACTATCTTACTATCGAGGAACTTAGTTTTTACTCCATACGTCTAATCTATATTTTGAGCTGAATATGCACGCAAGTATTATTTTTAGATGTAGAAATAAGCATACAAGAAAACATTTGCATACTTACAATTTTCTGATAAACGTTATGCTTATTTGAATTTATTTCACTTAAATTCCTATGTTTTCCTTCCCTGCCTTTTGTGATACGCCTCATGCTTGTTGTTATGCTTATAACTGCAAGCTGAATGGACCCTTTTCTTCCAACATTGTGTACGAAATGCCAATTAGCCTTGAAGTCTTCAAGAGAGATTGATAGAAAACTATCTTTTATATAATTCAATGCTCAGAGACCCAAATAGACACTATGGAAAAATAAGAATATTCCCATCAGTTTTCAGTGTTTTAACATGCCACTCAGATTACACTTTGCGGAGAATCAGGAACGACAAGGGTGTGCCATCTTTCTAGTGTAACCTGTTCAGGGAGCCATTTTGAACTAATACTTCAAGCCTAAGGATGCTAATGTCTGGATTATAACTTCTAATAATGCAAATAAAAGCTAAAATCGAGCTGAACTTGTGATTCGAGGGTCAGGATCCTTTCGCCTCTATATGCGACAAGTGAACCATTGCACATGACCGTTTTTGTTTGTCCATGGTGGATCTGTCCAGCTCCTGTTCCTTCTTGGCACCGACATTTTTCATCCTTGTTCTCTTTAACTATTTCTTCTTGCGGGAAATTTGGATCGGAGTCACTATTTTGAGCTTCGCCTCGTTTCTTCTTGCAAAAGTAAATTATTAAGGCGATCACAAGAGAAGAAGTAGATGCAACTCCAGTTGCAATTATGGGTCCTTCAAAACTATCAAAAGCGAGCCTCCCTGAACCAGATATGGTACCCACATTTTGGCAGCCGTTTTGATCGCCTATCCATTTCCTCTCGATTTGAATGATAGTTTCGCCCCCTGTTATGTTGAGGATTGCTTGTGAGATGTCACCGGTTATAGGGGATCCCTTCGGAAATGCCTATGCAGAGAAAAAATAAACTTTTCTAAGACTCATGTGCCCCAGCTTATTAGAGTATTATATGCCCCCCCCCCTCCCCCCCCCCTATAATGCAAATGTCAAATCAATAAACAAAGTTAAGGTTGACTCTTACAAATCCAAAACCAGCAGCCTTATATATTGGTCCAACCATGGTATATCCATTGCAGTATTCTTGAAGAAATAACTTGATGTATGGGATTTCATCTACAAGGGCAGCAACACCCCCATTCTTGCTTCCCTTAGAAAGAGCATTGTGAGAATCTTCAGTGGACTCATAGGCCATCATCTTAGACTTGTCGAAACCGAGTTCTTCCAAAAGACCCTTGATATAAGAACCACGGCCATACCCAACAGGTTCTCCATTTTGAAGGAGTTCTTTGACAGTTGTTACAGTTGGTTGAAGTTGTTGTACAGTTAGCATGGATGCCAAGCTTGCTGTATAGCTTGACTTCAGCACCACTAGAAAAAATAGCCATATGACTAACACAATCCGAGATATAAGGCGGTTCACTTTCTCTTCTGCAGAAATTACAATGGAAGTTAATGTATGATTAGAAATTTTAATTATGCCAAGTTTAGAGAGCGCAAATTATCGAATTCATGTATTTATTGATTTTTGTAATATCTTTTACATACATATGATTGCATACTTATCAACTTGTCCATATGATGGTAAGCTATTTCGTGCATTTCAATAGACCCTACATAGTTACTCCCTCCAGATGTCGTTTGGACAAGGCTTGTGTCAAACACTTTGAAAAATATAAAGCATGAATAACTTTTAAATTGTTAAGTTTGAAAATATATATGAAAACGTATGAATAGGGTTATCTGGAAAAATACTTTCATAAAATATATACTACTTCAAAGTCAAAGTTATGCTTTGGAGACTGTGTTGCTGTCCTAAACGACATTATTTAGGGAGCTGGAGGGAGTATCAATTGGTACATATATTAAAACCATATTTAATTTTCCAGGCTGTGGTGGAAACTTGTTCTCAAAGTGTGTATCTTTTTTTCTTAAAAAAAATAATTCAATCAGAGTCTGTCTCATATTTTAGAAATTTGAAAGGGAAAAGGTGATAATAACTACACTCAACTCTCTTCGAATAGAGCGAAATATATAATTGTAGCAATCTGTCGTGGAGCTGGACCATGAACATTCTTGTTGTTGCCTAGAAGCTCCAACAACCATATCACAATGCCTGTGTAGATAAAGAGCACGATGGTTCCAAACCACATTCCAGGTGTTAATGGCTTCAAGAAAATCCATGTATTCTTGTTTATGCTTTCCTTGACAGGAACAATCATTGCTATCCCAGATTCTGTATATGGTAGGGTGAAGTCGACATATAAACTTCTGTTGTGCCTAATTGTGATGTCTCCAACTGCAATGTCATATTTCTGTCCTCACCAAAAAAAAAAGTCATATATATTTTTGTCAACTTTTCAAGTGATAGTCAGATATTTTTTTGCTTACCTTAAGGAACACTTGATAGACAAAATCATCATAGCTTGAACTTACATTCTCTGTTGTGTTAAACACTAGATATTCATAAGGGAGCGCATAAGGAAGTCTCTTTACTGCCTGTTCAAAAACATCAATTACAAGGCCACTTGCTTCAATCAAACCTGTCAGGGAATCCTCGTTGGCATCTATGTATTTTGGGTTCCCACCACCTATGACTATACCAACTTTAAGCTTCTCTCCATTTGTTGGAATTTCCCAGCCCCTCGGCACATTTGTAGATTCTCCTGGCCAAATCACAACTTTCAGATTTGATGTGGTGCTCCTGTGTGCTGTGTGTGATCTAGTCTGATCTAATTGCAGTGATATTCCATCTTCTGCAGTCCAAAACCCCATTACTCTCTGCGCTTTTCCGACAACATTTATTATTTGAAATCTGGAAGCTTGGAGCTGGCCACCTGAAAGGTCAAAATAACCACTTATACCTTCAAATTTAGTTTGCAGGATCTCTTTTAGAAATGCTGGACCATTTCTTGAAATTTCTAATGTTTCCATTCTTGGACAATTTTTTAATGCAGGTCTCTGGTTTATGGTTTTAGTAACCTTGGCTTTCTCTGCTGCTTGTGCTACCGCCCAGATTGTATCATAACTCCATAGTCCAAAGATACTTAATTTCTATGTTGGGTCCATGGGATGATCATTTCTGGACCTCATATACCATCGCGTGGTGAAGTTGTCAAGTTTTGTTGATTCTAGAATATAGAACTCAATCCCCAAGGCACCGTTCATTGCTTCCACAATTCTAGGATTTAGTGAATGTAAGAGATTTGCTACCCTATCTGTTATTATCCATACAGATCCTTTGCTTATCATCCCAATCTCCTTTGCTTTCATGAAGAGGAGAGAGGCAGCGGATGGGGGCATGTGCACAACAAAGACCCTTGCCTGCATTGTCATTAGCTTGTAGAGTTCTTTGGTAATTTGTTCAGTTGTTGCCGATTGATCTACCACACTCCGGTAAGGAACATGGACATCTATGTCTTCGAGGGCATCTACGAGCTGTGTTATAAGACCTCCACCGTAATCATTGTCTACGTAGATAGGCACCACTTCTTTCCATCCATAGGTCTTGATTATGGAGGCGATGCTACCCACTTGTGCAGATTCATTCGTCGTAGCACGAACAAAATATGGAAGGCTCCGAGAAGACAGAGTGTTGCTTGTTGCTGTGAATGATATAATTGGCACTTGATACTTATTTCCAAGAGCTGACACAAACACAGCTTGAGAAGATTTCTGTGGACCGATGATAGCTTGAGCATTGTAGGTCTCTATCAAGTCAAGAACTGTAGAATAGAATTGCACATTTTGATAGGTTTCAGTTTATTGAAACAACCCGCCCGGCTCAATACCACACGTCCAGTTACGCAGTATTAATATTCTCACACGGCCTATGCACTATGCAGTATGCACCATACGTTTTGTTTACATCTTTGTTGTCCCCTGCCTCAGCCTCAGTGGTCAGCTCCACATATAAAACAAGAGGTTCCAAAAGATCCATTTGTTTATTTCATTTCAACTTGAAAATACAACGATGTGCAGCAAAGGAAATATACGGAAATTTGACTTTCAAGAACCATACCCGCCCTCCAAATCCATTTACAACCAAGCTCCCACGTGGAGTGATCACGTGTATTCATACATAACACATCTTTTATACTATTATCCTCGCTTCGTGTAAAAGGTTAACATAAGGTGTCACAGTTGGAACAATTAGGGTTATGTATATTTACTCTCATCTAAACCATTAATGTGGATTAATCTCACAAGTTCATTTCACTTCTGGACACATGGACGGAAAGACTGTGTCGGTGTTCGATATAACCAACGAGTGATTATTTTAGGGGAAGCGCGTTTTTGGCCCGGATGGTTCGCAAATGGACACAAGGGTTTATACTGGTTCGGGCCGAATACCCTACGTCCAGTTTTGGTGGCTGCTCGTGTTATTTGCGACTGAGATTACAATGAGGGGGGTTACAAACGGAGGAGGAAGAGAGAGTGCTTCCTGCCTCTAAGGGTGCTCGTGAGCGTGGATTGTGTGTCTGTGCCTCGTGAGCTTGTTCGTGTGTCTTCGAGACTTTGTTCGCCTTCGAGACCTGTCCTTCTTCTTTAATCCTCCTCCCCTTTTATATGGTGGCGTGAGGAGGACCGGTCCGTGAGTCTGACAGTAGCCGTACTCCGGTTAGGCCGAGCTGATGACGTCTTCGGAGTGGCCGCGTTGCTTCTTGTCGACGGAGTGGTCCGAGCTGTCGCTCGATGGAGTCCCGTCCGTATGGAGAAGCACCACTGTAGGAGCCGGCTTGATGACGCCGTGGTGATGGCCGTCGCTCCGGGGCGTCCTATCGTACGAGACGGTGAGTCTCTGACAGGGTACTGTTGGAGTGACGTCCATCCCGTGGACGGTGCACGTCGTGCGCATTTACTCTTCCGGGAGCGGTCATCGCCACCGTCCCATCCGGAGTTGGAGCTTATTAACGGCTCAACTGTCCCCGGACATCCGTCCCGTCCGGGGTGGTTGGATCGCCCAGTCTCGTCCGTCCCCGGAGGTCGGGCGAGGCAGAACTTTCGTCCGGCCTCTCGAGGTCGAGGTCGGGCGAGGCGGAACTCCCGTCTCGTCCGACCTCTCGAGGTCGAGGTCGGGCGAGGCGGAACTCTCGTCCGACCCCTCGAGGTCGGAGTCGGGCGAGGCGGAACCCTCGTCCGACCCCTCGAGGTCGGGGTCGGGCGAGGCGGAACTCTTGTCTGACCTTAGAGATCGGCGCTGCCTGTCCGACTCCCGAACGTCGGGGTCGGCCGAGACGGAGTGACCTCCCTCGTCCTCGGGCCTGGGTGTTATCAAAGCGGAGATGGTTTGGCTATACTGCGCGGTTTTATCCTTCCGGGCTAATACGATTAATTAGCCCAGATACCAAACCTCAACAGACTGAAACATCAGCAACTACAAGGCTACAACTACAAACGGGTTGGGATATTATTACAAATTATATACATAAATATTACCTAAAAATACTGGTAGTAAAGGTGGGAGGACAAATAATATAGAGCGTGGAATTTTAAGTAGTACAGAATTTACTGTTTGTATTATACATTGTAAAGTAATGATTGTGATGCCTGATATTAGCGCCTGAATAAAAATATTATTTCAAGGACTATTGTATTTTCGACATTGAACAACTTTCGTTGGCACCCTATAGCCTAGGCATCTGATTTCGAATGTCTCGGGCCGATTGGTATGCTCAACTATATATATAATGGTCTAAAGGGATCGGCGACACTCCATGTATCGTCTAATAGCTCGTTACTAATAGCTCGTTATTATCCGATGCCAAACAGGTTCGTACTATACGTCATGATCCAAACAAGCCATATGCATGGATGTTTTCCTGATCACTTGATCTAAAGTCAAAACCACAAAATATTCCTTCAAGTTGTTTTCGTCGTAGTTACTTTTGTATGAGAGAAGATATCCTGGTCTTGACATCTAAAGATGTCTTCAATATGCTGTTATCACTTTTCTGTGATGATCTTATCGGTTTATATTTTGTGAAGTCTATTTCACAATTTTCTTGCTTCAAAGCAAAAACATCCAAAATACAAAGAGAACGAAACTTACCTGCAGATGCAGCTTGGACATCGTCACTCATGGAGTCCTTGATGTGGAGGACGAGCCTCGTTGTGTAGTTGGAGTGGATAGTATAGAAATCTTCAATCGCCATTGCTATGCTTGTACGCGCTACCTTCCCCACCGTTGTCCCCAAATCAAGTACTACTCACACATGGAATTCGTCTACCTTACTCTCAGTAATATTTTGGGCAACTGTATACCTGAATGCTAAGAGCATGAATACTGTTATCCTGACTGTTATCGCCATCTCGTGAGCTAGCTGAAAGAAGTTTCGATATAAGAATCTTTCAGCAGCAGTAGGTACGTGATTTGTATGTCTTTGAAGGTCTTAAAATAGGGGTGAAAAGTTGAATGTTTCTCGCGTTAGACTACTTACTTTGATTCCAATTTGTCTCTTCTTTGCACGTCCTGATCAGAACTAAATGTCCACGTCTCATTTTTGTCCTGGCTGGCCTGCTGAACACGGATCGGCTGACTTACCAGGCTGTACTGCATGCGCTTGCAGTCTACCATTCAAACTCATCCGACAACGACGCTTGTCCTACTCTCCATCGGTCTGCAGGCCCAAGCCAAGTAAAGTAAAACACTGCCCATTAAAGCAGCCAAACAAAACTAACCGAACAGAGAACAAAATGAATGCTCTCAACATATAGGCAACTAAAAACAGTCGATCCGCGTGTCCTGACCTGCTTTTTTTAGAGTTCAAGAAGGGACCGAAGTCCCCCTCCTGTCCATCGGGACAAAAAATTTACATCAGGTGCATACATCACAGGTTTTCTGTCCTGACCTCCTCCCTTATTTCTTTATTTCGAAGCTTCCAATCATCGAAACACGTGTCATGTCATCGCTTATGGGAACTACATGGCGACTTTGCTCCTGGAGGCTTCAGATCGTGATTTCGTAGCATTGACTTCAGGAAAAAAATCGATCATAGGGGAAAACACTACGGAATACTAGTGGCTATTTACGACACAATGTTTTAGGTGTGTCTCCCTCTGAAGTTACTAAGATTTTGTTAATGTCTTAACCATTTTTTCAACCATAGACGTCATCCAACCACCACAGAATAATTAATCTTCTTTATAAAATAAAATATTCTAAACAACATAATGTTCCATCTTTAATAAATATTTGTTCCAGCTTATAAAAATAATGTTTCACATGTACTTTGATTTGTTCCATCTGAAATGATAAAGCAAGGTGCAACATTTTTTTCATTTAAACTATTTTGATAATAATTTGTTTCAGCTTCACAAACAAAATATTCCACATATTTATATGTTATTTTAAAAATATATGTAAAATCTCAAACGACGTCTGAGAAAGAGTAAATCTCTAATGTTCCTTCCGGTTGTGAAGAGAGGGAATCATGTGAATGATCCAAAATACACTTTTACTGCATACTGCTCTGCCCTCTTCTTCCTCGTGATTGACACCGAGTACGACAATTTGATAAGGGCATTTCTAACCTTTCTCATACGTTCTCTCTCCTTCGGTCCCGAAATAATTATTTAAATGCCTACGGTTCTTTTGGTAAATAGCTAATATTTCGTATTTCTTCCGTCCCTTTTTATTTATAGTTCTAAATCTGGATATAGAGATTAAGAAACAAAAAAGATATGTGTACAGAAAAGGAGAATGAGAGAGATAGAGATGTATTGAGAAAAGAGAAAATGTATTGAGAAGCGAGAATCACAAATAAAAAAAACTGGAGGATCTTACAATCGCAATTAAAAAGGAACTAAGGGAGTAGTATTTTAACTTAATGCATGATTGACTTTTGCCGTGTCCAGAACAGGACCAATCCCACGAAATCATCACGATGTTTCGGAGCAAACTTACCGAGGACTAGGCCGGATCAAGTTATGTGCTACATTCTGATGCTCTGTGGATGCAAGTGCAACTGCAAGTTCCCCGGCGAAATTGCAGTGTTACTATGGTTAACGAGTCAGCAGTGTGACAGACTGACGGTTTATAAAACAAAACGAAAAGAAAGGTCAGCGCTCAACGGAGACCCAACAAATGAGTGGTAGAGTTATCTCAGTGACACGACGATTTTTTGAAATCCTGTGGTTAAGAAGTGAGTGATTATATCAAGCCAAGTCAATGTATCCTTGACCCAAGGTGCTATCAAATTTTAATTTACTCTCCTCAACTATAGTAAAAGTACAAATAAAATAACTTCCTAAAATATATTTTTTTAGTTTACTTTACTCTAAAAATTATACTCCTCCGTCCCTTTTTTGCTGTCGTTTCAGACAGAGTATTTAAACTAGTTGTAGCTAGTTTTTGGTTGCAGGAACGACGACAAAACAAAAATAGAGGAGTATCATTTAGTCTAATTTATCCCCTTATAACCCTGAGGCAAAAGCAACATCAGAGCTGGCATCAATATTTATCTTGAGCTTACCTTCCTCCGGTTTCATCCATCCCTTCTCTCTCTCTCTTCTTTTTCTTCTTTTTTTTTTGTGAAGATCCATCCCTTATTCTCTACCTTGGCTATTTTCTTCTTTGACCTCATGTAGTTGTTTTAGAGCTGCAAATATTATCTCCATGATAACTTGCTTCCTTTCCCACTAAATATACCAGCTTCACTATTTTAGCCATGATCAAATCAGTCGTTGGTGACTGTGTTGGCTGTGGCAGCCCGTTGTTAATCGATTATTTCCTTGTACAACAGTTTTGTGCAGCTACATCGGCTGCTGGCAGATTTGATCAGTCCATCTGTAGTATGAAATTGAACTCATAAGAACTCCAAATTTCATTTTTGAAAATTTACTCCAAATTTGTAGTATGAAAATTTACATTTGCGGGGTTGGCCCAAGCAAAACTAAGCCCATTTTTGTTGAGCCCATGTCATAGCGCGGCCCCGACAAGCCGTCGAGTGAATCGATGCCTACTGCGATGGCGCGGTCGCGAGGCCTCGCGGCGGCGGCCGCCCTCGCGGCCACCACCGCCGTCGTCCTCTCAAGTACTTCCTTGCTCTATCCTCATCTCATAATCTCTAGCAAGTGCGAAGCACTTCTCTCTCTCTAATTCTATGATCCTGTTTGGCTATCTCAACAACGTACCTACCCCACAGGTCTGCTCTTCAGGCGCAAATGCGGTCGCCTGGCCGCGCGGGTCAGGGAGCTGGAGGTCTACTTGGCGGCTGCTACAGAGAAGGCCGCCGCCGAGCGTCGCGGCAGAGTTCGCGCGCAGCAGGTTCACACTGCCTTGCACCGGGGTCCCGCTTTCAAACTCGCAAATTTCCTCATTGAACCTTCCCTACCATTTCATGCTGTTGAATCTTGATTCTTTGTTTCAGTCGTTGAGGAAGGCCCTGGGTGAGCGAGAGCCCCGCCCAGACTATGGGATGCCGGCCCCGGCTCCGGCCTGGGTGTCGTACCCGATGGCGCCCATCGGCACGGTGCACTCCTGCTTCTCCACTAGGTGCTGACTGTTTGCAACCGCATCGATACAATTGATGATGCTTTGTAGCAATTCAGCGCAATTTCTTGTGTGAATGAGCTATGGTTGCTGACTCCTCAGGAATGGTACACCAAGGCAGCCTTTGGTAGTGCCTCTGGCCAGAGCGACAGTGGCTCTTGATCCGGCCCGTGTACCGGTGGGAGCGCTCGAGGGGCTTGCGAGTTACTCCCACTGCTGGATCCTTTATGTGTTTCATCTGAACACTGATCTTGATAAGATGTGGAAAGACCCTGCTCGGTCCAAGCTAAAAGCAAAGGTATGAACCTTTCTTAGCTATTGGATTTATTAAGCAAGATGAGAAAAACAAATCTGCTTATCGTACTGGATTGGCTCTTAGACTAGTCTATTATTTTGTTTGTAATTCAAGGTGAGAGTACCTAGATTGAAAGGGGCCAAGATGGGAGTTTTGGCAACTAGGTCACCACATCGGCCTAATCCAATTGGACTTAGTGTAGCGAAGGTAAGAATTATAGAACTCATTGATTATTCCTCTTGCTGTCCCTGTGGCTAAATGTTGTATAATGGTTGAAGTGTCACTGTGGCCATTGTCTTCTGGAACACTGATTGAGGATACCAGCGTCTACATGGAGAAAATTATTGAAATAGACAGTAGCCTTAATGACCACTGCTATCTGTGATACCAGTGTTAGCTATTTTTTCTTTTAAATGTGATGGATGGTTTTGCACACATATGTTATTCACAAAGGCTTGTGGCCAACACGTGCTACCATGCCTCTTAAACTATAAGAAAGGCAACTATTAGATTGGATTGTGATCTCCATTGCCATGGTCAATCAAGTCTGTCTCTATACAGAGCCATATACCACAGAGTTCGACAGTTATTCAGTTGGACCATTACCTAATTTGATTGATCTTGTTCAGCAGGTTCTTTTCATTTTAACTTTTTACAGGTGGAGGCAGTTGATGGACATTCTATTTTGCTTTCCGGAGTAGATTTGGTGGATGGCACGGTACCATTCTAAATGTTTATTATACATTCCATCATTATGCTAGGACTGATATAATCTACCTATATGAGCTCTTCCTTATACATTGATCCTCTTTTGGCAGCCTGTTGTTGATATTAAACCATATCTACCATATTCGGATAGTGTTAAAGGTGCAGCTGTTCCTGATTGGCTAGAGGTATGTACCATATTGCATCTCGGTGGATGTATTTTTCCTTTTCTAGATCAAATCTGTTCTGAATGTGCAGACAGCTCGATGTAATGCCTCAACTTCTCACAGTTTTTGTTCTGTTGTTACCGTATCACCACGTAGTCACTTGCTGTTTTATTGCCTGAATTGTACAAATGTTGCATGTTCTGTCCAAGAAGGTTGATGGTGCACTGGCCGTGGAATCCATCCATTATACTGAGCACTTCATTTCTGCACTTCGCCACTGCTGGATGCATAAGGTAAGTGCTATGCTGGTATATATTCTTCTGGTATGATTGTTACTCCACTTATAACTGGTATAATATTTTTGATTAGGTGAATAATAGATAACAGTGTTGACTTATACCTGAGTCCTGAAAAACGATTTGTTTCAGCAAAGGCAGTCGCTCTATGCCTCAGCGGATGAATTCCAAGATCTGATCAAGCAGGTGCTCACTTGGGACATCAGGTCGCTTTCTCAGCGGATGCGGCCCCATCAAGTGACCATGGAAGGTGAAGAAAAGAGCCAAGAGGTCGACGAGGATCAAGAGAACAGAGCATGCTCCAGTGTGGTGTACCACCTCCATCTTGAAAGCATTGACGTATCGTATAGGATAGATCAAGACTCCAACATTGTCATTGAGGACGCGGCTCTCCTTCCTGGTGTTGTAAAACCAAAACCGGCCCGGTTACTGGACATGGAGGGATAAACTTGGCGGCATCCCGTGACATAGAGAACGGCCATCCTGGTTCTGATTCATGTGATGGCGTGCAATACTTATCTTAACCAAACTTGAAATGTAGAATCTTTTTCCCCTGATTAATGAAGAGTTGTGGTTATGTGAATTTTCCACGATGCAAACGGGTATATGTGACTCTGCCGCCTTTCGTCTTAAACCTGGACCGTTCTCGGATGGCTTCTTTGTTCAGCCACTCAAAAGCGCTGAAGCAAGTTCGGGCAAACTGAAAAGCTCCTTCCTGTAGTGTGCGGCCTGCTGCGTGCGCCACCAATGGAGACGATGGCATGCCATTGGCGCGCGTGGTAAAAGTTACCGGAGGGAGAGACGAGCAACCCCGACCCCGAGATGTTTCAGCCGCCATTGAAGAGGGGGAGCGACTGAACGAGGATATTGGTGCCGCTCCTTTCCGGGCTAAGGCACCATGGTGGCTCACCGTCTCTAGTCACCGAGAGCGCGTCAGCGCCGCCGTGAGGGCTCCTCCGCGGGGAGAACACGCCCGTGGGCGGGTGGTTGAGGGCAACGTCTGGGCACATAAACTTGATTCTTCGGAGCGGAAGACGCACGGCGGCTGCCCGCTGGGCTACCAAAGGAAGCTGGCGGCGGTGCGCCTGCAATTTCGCCGGCGCAGATTATCTGCAGAATGCCCCCTGGTTCGCGTCCTGTATATGTTCATAAAGGCCCCTATATTAATAAAATGTTACGTTTGGACCCCTACATTGGATCGCGATTAATAGTCGCTAGTCGCGATCCGGATATTTTTACAAACCCCCCTGTCTGACACATGTTCTTATATAAGTCCCTGTTTTGGGCGGCCGGCTCATTTTTCTCTCCTCCCGGTTCGGTCAGCCATCCACGGCCGACGACCACCGCCCCTGTCGACCCCAGCTCCCCCTCCCTCCTGCCGCTGGAATCCCAACACCCCGCCTCATCTCCATCCGCTCGGGCACTTTCATCTGCTCACCTCTTCTATGCTGTAACGGCAGCAGCCAGCAGGTGACGGAGGTGCAGATGTGCGTGCGTGCCGTTCGTGAATGTTATGGATGGTGTGGTGCGACTCCGATACCGAATGTTGGGGCTGGCGCAGGGAAGGTATGCGTTGCAATGCTGGACTAGACGTTCCTTTCATTTGCACATTTGTGATATATTTGAAATGTCCCCATTGACGCAATGCGCACAGCAGAAGCTTTGGATTAAGATCCGCTAACCATGATATTGCAACTTTGGATTAAGATCCGCTAAAATTTTTATCCGGACCGATGGAAGTGTGACATGGATTCTATATTGTGCGGTTGTGCCTGATGAATTCTATCTCCCCAAACACAACACCATAGATTAGGTTCTGTTTGAAATTCTGCTGCTCTTTGCGCCAAGAGACTGTATTTTACTGTTACCGTTGAATTTTTTTCTGTTGAGGTGAGGTCCGGATGGCAACGGCCCCGAAACCCGAAACCCGACGGGTAATTACTCCATTAGGGGTCGGGTTTGGGCAGTTTTGTGCGCCCGTGGGTATGCTAACGGCAAAAAACTGTACCCAGCGGGTATAGCGGGTTCGGGTACGTTCTGGTCGAACCCGAACCCGTTTACCCGTGGGTATTATACACCCGTTTACCAGTAATTGCAGTTGTAGTCTGCATCTTTTGAGTACTTTTAAGACCTGAGATTTGGGATGTTTTATGCTTTATTCTTATGGAGTGTTAAACTTGAATCATATCTATCATGTTTAAGTATTGTGCTCTATCTACTTGATTTGTATCAATATGTATTCCTTCCTCCTGTTGTATAAATATTGCTTTTCTAGAGTATTGCTAATCGGGTATGGGTACCCGGTGGGTTTGTATTACCCACGCGGGTCCGGGTATGGGCAGGGAATTGTACCTGCTGCTGAGTATGGGTTTTTTAACGGACATTGTTTTCCTTCGCGGGGCCGGGTATGGGCAGCCAAAACCCAGCGGGTTCGTGCCCGTTGCCATCCGTAGGTGAGGAGCTTACTTCCAGGGGTCAGGGGTTTAAAACATGGTGCAGCCTGATGGAAAATCGGTACATTTTGATGGTGATTGATACTGATAGAGTGTAACATTACAAGGCATTATGCATAGGATCGACATAATTTAGCAATCAAATCACAACTCTAATTTATTAATCCACTTTCTCAGCCCATACTTGAGATGAAACAGTACCTGCCATATTCCGAATGTGTAAAAAACAAAAAGAATTATGTTTGTGTCTTTCTTTCTTTTTTGTTAATGCAGTAGTGGATGTAGTTTGGTTCAACACTGAGTTTGATTAGATCAGCTTTTGCAGTGTCAATTCTCATATTGTTGTTACTTAAGATTGTTTCTTGTGTAAATGACTGATAGCCCAAACCATGATATTGCAACTTTGCAAGCTTGCACAAAAGGAAATTCGAATCTTTCTTCACTTGTAATCTTAAAAAAACTAGGTTAGTAACCCTTGTGATACTGTTAACTTGAGGTTCTCAATTCTGAAGCGTTGGTTACTCACTAGCTTTGAGATCCATGTAATCTATGAACAAGCTGAACTTCAGATGCACTACCTGGTTCACCACCAGAATAGACTGAAGCATCACACACATATATGCTTGTGTGATGATTTCTATTAAACACCTGTTCTGAACCATTTTGCTCATGCGTCTGATCATTCTCTTCTATGTTTGCTGTAAGGTGGACTTGCTCGTTAACTCCTTGACTTCCTTCTTGAGGCTCATTGTTTTCTACATTTGTTTCATTTTCTTCTAACGGCTTGTTACCATCGTGCATTATTTTTGTTGACCTGTGTTTCTTTTTATAGACATATATCATCAAGGCTATCAATAGGGAAGAAGTTGAAGCACCTCCAGTCAGGATGAACAATGCCCTGAAGTTGGGAAAGGTGAGACTGCTTGAACCAGTGACAGGGCCCACATTCTGGCAGTCATTTTGACTTCCAATCCATTTTTTCTCGAGTTGAATCATGGCATCTCCCCCTGTTACATTGAGGATTGCCCTTGAGATGTCTCCGAGTAGAGGATTTCCCTTTGCAAGTGCCTGTTCAAACAAAATTGCGAATTTAAAAATTCACAAAAAACAATAGACAGCAGTGTGATTCATGTCCTGATCTACTCATTTACTTATCTGGAGGCAACAAAATTCGCAGTTAAACTTACATATCCAAAACCTTCAGCCTTATAAATTGGTCCAACCATAGTGTAACCATTACAGTGGCTTGCAAGAAATAATTTGATGTATGGAACTTCGTGCACGAGAGCAGCAATACCACCATTGCCACTTCCTTTGGAAAGTGCATTGTGAAAATCATCGGGGGTATCATAGGGCTTAATCTTGGATCTGTCAAAACCAAGTTCTTCCAGGAGTCCCTTAACATATGAGCCACGATGGTATCCTACATGTTCTCCACTTTTTAAGAGTTCTTGGATATCATTTACAGTTGGCTGAAGCTGCTGTACTGTCAACATTGATGTCAAGTTCGCTGTGTAACTTGATGTAAGTACCAAAAGGAAGCACAGCCATACAAGCAGCACTATCCGAGATAAAAGGCGTCTCACAATCTCTTCTGCAACAATTATAATAACTGGATTCAATGTTTTAAGCTATCTCAAATCAAACATGATAATAGGAACATTCATTTTAGTTAATCTATAAAAGGATAGATCCAATTCAGGAAGCTTCCACACAAGGTGGGGGTGTGAGGAATGATTATACGAGGCAAGCCTTACCCCGGCAATGTAGAGGGCTGCCTTGAACATTTTTGGAGGATAGTATTTAACCTAAGTCTCTAGGGCTTGATAATTCACTCAATTATATATACTTCCATACTGTAGGGATCAGGTCTCACAAAACCTTACAAAGAGTTTGATTATGTTGAGAAAATTCATTCACTACAAATTAAATCCATGTTTCGCACAAAGTAAGGTGGTCCGAGATAAGATGAAAAGGAATATTGCTACTAAATGGGTAGTCAATAATTTCAAAAAAAATGTAGGGCAAGGTAACTAGAAAAGATTGTTATGATCTGTCTCTGGATATTGTGCTTCTTAAATTTTGATGATAATAATTCGTCTAGGTACAGAACTTTGTTTAAGTATTTATGCTGGTAACCTTAGTAATAATTGCAGTTGGAATAAACTGATAAACATTGCTTCAGAACTAGCAAAATAAAATAAATCTGTTTCTTTGTCTGAATACAATCTGTGTATTCTTATGGCCTTGAATTTCTTGGTTCAAATAGCATAAACCTAAAACATATCTGTTTGCTAAGTTGATAACCTTAAGTATCTGCTAGTGAAATTAGTATAACACAATTGCATAGTGAAAATCCCATTTAGATTTCTCAACTTTATATTGAATGTTGTGTTTCATTCTGTGTTGTTTAGGAACAAAAAAAACTGTGATAGGTGTACTCAACTCTCTTCAAACACGGAGAAAAAAATCATTATCCCGAGCTGTCTAGGGATTGGTCCACGAACATTCTCATTGTTTCCAAGAAACTCCAAAAATAATACGACTACACCAGTGTAGATAAAGAATATAATGCTCCCAAACCATAGGCCAGGTGTTAGTGGCTTCAAGAAAATCCATGTGTTCTTGTTTACTCTGTCCCTGACAGGAACCACCATTGCTATTCCAGATTCTGTATACGGCAGAGTAAAGTCGGTGTACAAAGTTCGGTTAAACCTGATTGTTATATCTCCGACCGCTATATCATACATCTGAAAGACACACAAAAAAATATGTTTAGGTGTGTACTGAGAAGACACTGCTCAACTCAATGTATTTTTCAGTAACATTTTTAAGGCAGGTGTCTTACATTTGTAATATGGATAGATAATTTAGAGTAGCTCTAAAAAATTAGTTGGCGCATATGCTCATCGATGTAAAATAATTTTTGGTATGACATAAAGTCATGGTTTACATCGGGTTACTGTGTTGCTACGATCTGTGATCATTGCATCGATGTTATGCAAGTTATGTAACTTAGGACTGAAGAACCATCTTGCATGCTAAAGTCTTTTTTATGATAAACTTATAAAAATAGATAATGAAGCTTGGGTGCATGATCTTTTACTTTGAAAAATGTGAAGCGGTGTGGAAATGTTTGTACTTTGAACCTTTTCATCCAAGTGTATGCAAGTTTAAAAAGTGAGTGCTTCAAGACTTCAACTGTTACTAAAGAGAATGTACCTTAAGATACACTTGATAGACAAAATCATCATAGCTTCTGCTACTTGTATCCTCTAGAGAACCAAATAATACATACTCATAAGGTACTGCATATGGAAGCATCTTTACTGCTTCTTCAAATACATCAACTGAAAGGCCGGATGCCTTAACTGCACCTGTGATCTGATCCATTTCAACCTTTACAAATTCTCGATATCCACTTGAGCGTACACCAACTTGAAGTTTCTTCCCACTTACAGGAATCTCGAATCCTCTGGGTGTAACTATAGATTCTCCAGGCCAGATCACAGGATTTAGATTAGACAGTGAGTTTGAATATACTATTCCTGCTTGTGATTGATTTAATCTCCGCGAAATTCCATTTTGCTGCATCCAGAATCCAATATCTCTCCATCCTGTCCCAACTATATTTATTATTTGAAACGTTGAGACAACCAGCTGCCTGTTGGAAAGGTCAAACTTGCCACTCAAACCTATAAATTTATGTTTCATGATTGCTTTCAAGAGTTCTGGACCAGCAGTGGATGTTTTCAACGCTTCTAAGTTTGTTAGGTTCCTTGTGACCATTGGTTTTCTGAACTTAGCATTGGCAATTCCAACCTTTTCTGCAGCTTGTGCTACTGCCCAGATTGCATCATAGCTCCACAGTCCAAAGATGTTTAATTTCAGTGGTGAGTCAGTTGGATTGTCAATTTGGTATCTCATATTCCATCTTGCGTTGAAGTTATTCAGTTTTGTTGATTTGGGAAGATAAAACTGAACACCCAAGGCACCATTCATTGATTCCACCACTGAAGGATGCAGAGAATCTATAAGATTCGTTACTCCATCAGTAATGATCCATGCATAGCCCTTGTTCATCATCCCTATTTCTTTTGCCTTTATGAAGAGAATTGAGGCCAGTTGTGATGACATATGAACAATATAGACCCTCGTCTGCATTGTCATCAACTTAAATAATTCTTTGGTGATTTGTTCGCTAGTTGCTGATGGAGATATCACACTGCGATAGGGAACCTGGACATTTATTTCTTGGAGGGCATCAACAAGGCCTGGTATGATACCTCTACCATAGTCTGTGTCTTCATAGATAGGCACTACTTTTCTCCATCCATAGGCCTGAATCGTGGAAGCAATGCAGTTCAGTTGCGCTGAATCATTTAGTGTTGCACGGACAAAATATGGAAGACTATTAGGAGATAGACTCGGGCTTGTAGCCATGAATGAGATTATTGGAACGTGACTCTTATTTCCGAGATCTGAGATAAACATGACTTGTGAAGATTTTTCAGGGCCAATGATGGTTTCTACATTGTAATTTTCCAGCAAGTCAATAGCTGCCAAATTCCACATGCAACAAACATTAGTTGAACATCGACATTAAATGGAAAAAAAAATTATAATGGAAAACGATACTTTTCACTTTTTGGGGTGTACATAGCATGACCTGCAAGGATGACACGAATGATAGAAAATCCAGTTCCCAAATTGTAACCATGCAGAAAGCTATGTTTTCTTTTTTTTAACACAATGAAACATGCCTGGCAGGGGATTGTTCTACTTCAGTAATATCATTGTAGTAGTGGAGAGAAACATGTAATTATGTTTTTTTTGTTTCATTGTCCACTGTAGTTAGAGTTAAGTGATTTTATCTTCCTCATATCATGCTGTCTTTGGCCTCTCGATGGATGTATCACCTGTTAGTTTTTAAATATTTATGCGTACAATGATTGTTATGTCTCGCTACCTGTGATATATCGTTAATACAGGAAGTTCGAGCACAACAGTATTATTTGCTGCTTTCGTAATCCCTGTGTTTTTAGTTTTTTTTTTTTTCCATTTTTATGGAGCTTTCGGAACTTTGTTCCTTATTTTAGTAAAAAATAATTCTAGCAGTCCTACCTATATGCCTCTGTTATTGACCAGCTCTTAGGCATTGCAGGAAATACGCTAATATTGGACGCAAGGTTTCAGCAGGGCATCTAATAATGTACTCTCAATATTAGGCCAACAGAACTTCCTCCTCTATCCTGAAGGATTTGTTAGCAGGTGCTATGGGAATTTGTTGTTATTATGTGGTGCATATTGCTTCTTGATCTATCTCTCCAGGACTGCATTTTCCTTAATGAAGAGTGCTACCATTCACATGAAATTTGATTGACAGATCTGTCTGTTTGCCAAGACTAGAATAGAAGTATTGTATATTCTTTACTATAATTTTTCCATCAAATGAAGTGTGTTCTACTGCCAAAGTTGCAATGATGCTTCATATATTAGGAGCTGCTTTGCATGTGTGCTCTTTTATTCTTGTTTCTGCTAAATGAAGACAATATTTTTATCTGTTTTTAAGCTACAACGCCGACAGCCCTATTTAGCAGTGATGCATTTAACTACTAACTATTTCAGCAGCTCAGAAGACGAACAAGTAAATGTAATTTGCACTTGACTAACAATTATTTCAGCAGTGATGTTTCAGAACAAAACATGTACCTTGAGCTGCAGCTCGAACATTATCGCTCATGGAATCCCTGATGTGGAGAACAAGCTTGGTGCTATAGTTTTGGTGGGCAGCATAGAAGTCCTCCATGGCCAATGAGATGCTGGTAAGGGCTACTTTGCCGACCAAGGAGCCCAAGTCAAGGATGACTCCGACATGGACTTCCTGAAGTTCTCTTCTAGTAGCATTTTGGCCAACGGCGATGCTGGTAGCTGAGAGCACGAGGAGCAACGTGATTCTTATCTTCATTTGCCGAGAAATGTGGTTTGTAGAATCTATTTGCACCCTGTTCCTTTCAGTTATATATAGACCGTTCTTGTCGTCTCTTTCCAGAGTGTAGCAAAAGTTTTCAACTTTACTCCCTCCGTTCTTTTCTGTGTGTCGCCGTTGACTTTGATCGATAACTTTGACTATTCGTCTTATTCAAAAAAATATAAAAAAATATTAAATATTTTGTTAGAATTTGATTTATTACTAAATTTTTTTTAATTCTAATTTTAAAATTTACAAATTTGAACTAATTTTTTGAATAAGACGAGTGGTCAAAAGTATTTGATCAAAGTCAACGACGATAAAAAAAAAAAACAGAGGGAGTATTTCTATAACCATCGTGTGCTTGTTTATTTATGTTGTACCGAGTTGCTTTGATCTTTGCAATTACTTGGAAAATAAGACAAATAATGAGTGCTTAGAGTCAGACCATTTTTTTTTTGTTTGGGTGGGGTGGGATTATGGTTTCTGAACATTGTTTTCCTTGATGTATATTCCCTCCCTTCTGGGTGTTGACTTAGCTTTATCTTTAACAATACGTCGTATTTAAAAAGATAGGGTAAATAACATATATTTTTTTATGATTTGTTTATCACTATATATTTGTAATAATTTATAATTTATATATGGAAACTTATTTGTTAACTAAGATAAATGATGTTCCAAAAAGTGTCAAATTTTCCAACGTAGGGAGTATATTCGCACTAATAATTGAGTAAATTAAGCACAAACTCGATCTGGTGGCTCACATTCAGTAATTCATTTGGATGGCATGGGCTGGTTCGGACTGTGAAATTGCCGTCTGAAAGTCAACGGCTTCGACTCCACGTTGTTTTCTGTTGGCAAGTGTGAAGGTTGACTTGGCTTATTATTTATCAAGTTAAATAGCCTCGCAGCTGTGATTGGTTCAAGCGATATTGTTTTTGTCTACTGGCCTTTGATATTGCTTCTCGAACCACAGGGCACGTCATAAGAAATTGACACGGCACATCTTCAATTCGGGAGAAGAAAGTCCTGCCGGCTGACGAAGTCACTGAAGTCAGCTATTGTCCTATCCCGTTAGTTCAAGGTGCAGTTTCGAGGTAAGGAGCGCCGAGGACGTCAAATTGACGAAGAAGCAAAGAACTGCTTACTCCTTTCGGTATAAAAAAGAAAATAGTTTAGGATAATGATATGGTCTCTAAAATATGATTTTAACTTTAATTTTTGATGAAATTTTTACTAAAAAGTGACATGTATACTTTATAAAAATATTTTTTCAAAATGAATCTACTCATATAATTTTTATATTTTTAAATATAACAATTTAAAAGTTATTTATAATTTATATTTTTAATGTTTGATTAAAATTTTATCCTAAATTATATTTTTTGACACTAGAGGGAGTATTTATTTTCAGTCAATGAATGAACCTATACAGCTGTACATTCTAATAATAGAGTAAGATATCATTCTATCCCGAATCCTTGTTTCAGCATATACATCAATTACTTTATTATCAGAACGGAAATTGCTGCCTACATCGGGTGGTAACTACCAACCCTTTATTATTTCGTTCAGGCATGAGCGTGACATTGGGATTCGGTTCAACATGGGCCACACCAGTTTGTAGGCTTTCTCAACATTGAGACCCGACTCGTATATATATCTTGGGCTCTTGGTCCATTACGAACCACATAACTTGATACAGATTGGACCTTTCTCTACCTTCTTGCTATGTATATCACACTGTGGCTGTAGTTGGCAACGGGAGACCATAAGAACACACCTGGGAAGTTAACGCCTGGCATTTTGTGACCAAAGATTACCATGGATGTTCATACAAAACCTAGTTCACCGGAATCAAGAATTTTGATTATTTTCTTTATTTAGTCCTTCGATTTAGATTGAATTTGAACTCTCACGAAGGATGTTTTGCTTGGTGTGTTAACGGAACAAAGAGGTCTGTGTTTGGTACAAGTATGAGATAATTAAGAAAAGGTAACAAAAAAGACAGCATTTTTTTTAGAGGACAAGAAAGACAACTAGGCAGGCTCAAGTTGGGGCTAAATCTGTCCGTCCTTGTGTGGCCTATCTCGCTCAGCCCAAACATTATTTCGGCAGCAAGCAGTCCTACACAGCCCACGTCCATGTTCTCGCCGAGCTCGTCCCGCTCCACTCTTTCGGTCCATGGTTCCCCGTCTTCCCGCCTTGCGGGGCAAGTGCGACCACCTCAACAGTCAAGTCAACGACCGCATCCGCATCCAAACTCCGTGTGCACGCCATGGTATTTCTCTCGCTAAAGTAACTCTGTTCGCGCTCTCCCTCGCGCCCACCATGTCTTTGTCTCTTCCCATGGCTGCCGGTGCCGGCCGCGCCCCCCTCTCCTTCTTGCTCTTCATGGGTATCGCTTCCTCCCTCCTGTTCGTCCCAATGTCGCGGGGACAGCAGCAGCCTTCCGCTGCAACGGTGGTCACGGTGGGGCTCATCATCGACGCCGCCTCGCCGGTCGGCAGGATCGCCAACACCACCATCCCGATGGCGCTCGGCGACTTCTACGCGGCCTACCCAAACTCCTCCGCGCGAGTCCAGGTCCTCACGCACGACTCCCGCGGGGACGTCGTCGCCGCCGCGTCCGCCGGTATGCTGCGTGGACACGATACGGCACCATCCACCTTCTCTCTCTCTCCACTGGCATACACGCGTCTTCGTTCCCGATAGTTGACTCGATCGCATCCATGCAGCTCTGCAGCTGATGACGAGGCAGGGCGCGCGCGCCATCCTGGGCCCGCAGTCGTCCGTGGAGTCGTCGTTCGTGGCGGACCTCGCCACGCGGTCCGAGGTCCCTGTGGTATCCTTCTCGGCGACGAGCCCGTCGGTGTCCCCCGCGGGGGCCGGGTTCTTCGTGCGCGCAGCGCTCAGCGACGCGGCGCAGGCGGAGGCCATCGCCGCGCTGGCCGCCCACTTCGGGTGGCGCCGCGTCGTGCCCGTTTACCAGGACGACGACTACGGCGCCGCCTTCGTGCCCTACCTCGTCGACGCGCTCACGCTCACGGCCCGCGCCGAGGTGCCCTACCGCTGCGCGCTGCCCGCCGTGGCGTCCAAGGACGCCGTCGCCGCGGCCATGTACCGCCTCGAGTCCCAGCAGACGCGCGCCTTCGTGTTGCACGCGCGCCCGGCGCTCGCGCAGCGCGTGCTGGCCGTCGCCGAGGAGGCCGGGATGATGGCCGAGGGGTACGCTTGGATCATCACCGACGGGAGCACGGGCCTCCTCGGCTCCGTCCGCCCGCCGCAGGGCGTCCTCGGGGTCGCGCCCTACGTGCCGTCCACGCCGCGCCTGCGCAACGTCAAGAGGCGGTGGGCGCGCAACTTCCTCCGCGACCACCGAGACACCGACCCAGCCGAAGCCGAGACCATGGGATGCTACGCCCTGTGGGCGTACGACGCCGCGTGGGCCCTCGCGTCCGCAGCGGAACACCTCACCCCCGGCGACCTGCTATCGCCGCTGGGGCTCGTCGGCGGAAGGACCGGCGGTCCAACGGACTTTTCCGGGCTCGGGAAGTCGAGCACCGGGAAGAAATTCCTCGCGGCGATAACCAACACCACGTTCGACGGCCTCAGCGGCAGGTTCCGGCTCGTGGACGGCGAGCTCGAGGTGTCAGCGTTCCGGATAGTCAACTTATACCGTGAGGAGATGGAGAACGCCAAGGAGCGGACCGTCGGGTTCTGGACGCCGAAGCACGGGCTCACCCGGCGGCTGGGGGGCTCGAACAACCACGACGGCCTCAGCCCGGTGATCTGGCCGGGCGACTCGGCCGTGGTGCCGAGCGGCTGGGTGCAGCCGACGAGCGGGCGGAAGCTGCTCGTCGCCGTGCCCGGGAGGGTCGACCCCGGCTACCGGCCGATCGTGCACATAGACGTCGACCCGGCCACGAACCGGACGGTGGCCGGTGGGTACGCCATCGAGGTGTTCGAGGCAGCGGTACGCCTGCTGCCGTACGCGCTGCCGGTCGAGTACGTGCCCGTGCCCTCCATTCCCTACGACAGTCTCATCAAGAACATCAGTCTCGGGGTAAGTTAGCTCGTACTACAACTTTATTCTCCTTATTACATGCATGCTTCCATTGTTGTTAGTACATCGATTTTGAAGTGTTGAAACCGCGCCGACTAGCTAGAACTTGAAAGATATTGGACTTAAATAATGCATGATAAACATATTGATCCATTTGAAGCAAAGCACACTGTTATAACTTTGTCGATATTCTCCCAAAAAGGGTAAAATCACACCCGAATTACATGGAGCATCATCATTGTCACTACTCTGCTATATCTCATATATCCTGCATCCATCACGGAGTAGAGTGTAGATTATATACGGCAATAGACTAGTCTTTGTATTACTTTGAAAGGGGACCAGGGTATGCTGCTGACTTGAGATTCCAAAACAGGTCCCATTATATTCTCACATACATATATATACACATGCATGTTTTGTGGTCATTGTCATGAGAAAGTATGCAGCACTTTCGAAGCCGTTACAAATGTATTATTACCGGATATGATAATTATCCTTTTTTTTAGTAAAGATATCATAAATCTTCCAACAACGCAACTTTTAATAATAACACCATGCCAAACCAACACAGCCACCGGTCTCGAATTCCTGTCATTTCAGACAGAGAGGAATGAGCTATAAAAACAAACTATTCACTCATATGTGGTGTTCTTGAAAGATCAAATCTCTATCGATTATACAGTATCTTTGACAAGGAAAAAACATTCGTGACCGATTGTCTCTCTTTCTCGTCAAACAAGTTACATGCACCAAAGATCGCTAGCGGGAGCCGGTCCATAGAGGTCGGCATCACTGTGGTTGGCCCAATTTTGCAATTGCAAATTGACTCCATTTTTTGGCTGAGCATATTGGCATCACAGAGTCGGTCAAGTTACAGTAATTACCAAGCACGGTGCCTAGTAGGTATAATAGTATACCAGGACCACGTAAACAAACACGGCGTGGTGCCGTGGTCTTGATCTCTCTCTCAGATATACACACTCTCTCTATATACTTCAAAAAATAAATTGTTTTGGACAAACTTCTGATTAAACATTACAATTATCAATTATGAATAAAAACTAAAAATCATATGAATAAATTTATCTTGAAAAATATTTTCATAGAAATATACATACATATCACACTTTAAATATTTTAATAAAAATAGAAGTTAAATTTATGTTTATGAGACTGAGTCATTATACAAAAGGACTTCTTTTAGGTATGGAGTACAAAACGTCTTGTTTTTCCATTTTTTGAGAGTATGGAGTGCTAAGTAACCGTGTGTCATTTTTGGACGGCTCACGGCTGGGGTGCATGACACATTAGTACAAAGACATCTTGCTAGCCTTCGCACCGTGTCATTTTTTAGTATTGCCCAGCCCTTCATGTGTGGAATTCTGAACTCTAAAAATAACTTGCGAAGGCTAGCAAGTGACGCATGCATGCATGACGCGCCAACACGTACGTGCTCGGTGTGACGCCTTCGTGTTGAGAATTAAATAATGTCTGAACGTGAACCATGTGTGGGCGCCACTTGCCGAAAGTAAATAAAATTAGCAACTGGTAGGAATCAAATTTTACTATCCTTTCTGCTACTACAGTAATGTAATCTAGTAGTAGTATTACAGAAGTACTTCTTTACTTATTATTTTGTCATGGTTTTGTCTGATCGTGAGGGGTTAGTAGGCCACTTGCTGATTATTGGTGGACCGCCGATATCAATACCTCAATCAGTCACTTATTGACTAGCTAAATTCATCATCTTTAGTTGCTCAACCTGATTTTTGTAAATGAATCTATTTTCCCAGATTAGGATTGCTTAACTACGGTTTCACCACTTATATATAATTACTGTGTTGATCCTGATGACGTTGACGATCGAAGTCATGGCGCGTATCATACTCTTATAAAACTTTTAGTTACTCCAATTACCATAAGCAGACGCAGTGTTTGTACGCCATGGTCTGGAATTCTGGATAATAAAATATATTAATACCATTGTGTACTTGAGCTATCGGAAGGATTTTTTTTTTGTTTTGTTTTTTTTTTTTTTGTGTGTGTGTGTGTGTGTGTGCACCTCATTGCTTTGAGTTATCTAGATTGAGGAAGGGTGTATATTGGGCTGATGATGATCTTGCCCAATGATTTGGAACAGTTTCGGCTCGTCTTACGATTCATCCGTGCCGTGTGTGGTTGGCAGGTGTATGACGCGGCGGTGGGGGACTTCACCGTGACGGCGAACAGATCGCAGCTGGTGGACTTCACCCTCCCGTTCATGTCGTCTGGCATCTCCATCGTGGTGCCGTTCCGCGACCAGCGCAGCAAGCGCGCCTGGGTCTTCCTGAAGCCGCTCCGCTACGACCTCTGGCTCGTCAGCTTCGCCTTCCTCGTCTTCACCGGTTTCGCCGTCTGGGCCGTCGAGCACCGCGTCAACGACGAGTTCAGAGGGCCACCGTCGCACCAGATCGGCACCTTTCTCTACTTCGGCTTCTCCACCCTCGTCTTCGCGCACAGTAAGTCTGTAGCTGCCTAGCTGGTCTGATCATGGTCTCGTTAATTAATTATTGAATGCCATTATTGCGTCGTCACTGACCGTGACCCGCGCCTGCCGCCGGCCGGTGTTGTGCGCGCAGGGGAGAACCTTCGGAGCAACCTTTCGCGGTTCGCGGTGGTGGTGTGGGTGTTCGTGGTTCTGATCCTCCAGTCGAGCTACACGGCGAGCCTGACGTCGATGCTGACGGTGCCGCAGCTGGAGCCGACGATCGGCGACTACGGCGCGCTGTGCCGGGGCACGGACAAGGTCGGCGTGCTGACCAACTCCTTTCTGTCCGCCTACGTGCGCAACAACGCCTCGTGCATCCAGCCGTCCAGGATAGTGTCGTACCGCGCCACGCACGACTTCCACGAGGCGCTGCTCAACGGCACCATCGGCGCCGTCGTGGACGAGAAGCCGTACCTCAGGCTCTTCCTCAAGACCTACTGCGACAACTACACCATGACGGCTCAGACGAACAAGACCGGCGGCTTCGGATTCGTAAGCACGTCTCGTCTCGTCAGCTTTATTGATTGAGGAACTGCAACTTATTCGATTCGATTTTGTTTGCAGGCGTTCGCCAAGGGTTCGCCGTACGTGACCGACCTGTCGCGGGCCATCCTGAACCTGACGGAGAGCAACGAGCTGAGCCTGATCGAGCGCAAGTGGTTCGGCGACGCCGAGGCCTGCGCGGGGCGCGGCAGCCCGTTCACGTCGGACAGCCTCAGCTTCGGCAGCTTCTGGGGCCTGTTCCTGATCACCGGGGCCACATCGGTCCTCTGCGCCGCCGTCCACCTGACCACCTTCGTCGCGGATAACCGCCGCCGGATCTGGGAGGAGCGCGCGTCGTCCTGGCGAGGCAGGCTCGGCAGGTGCCTCAAGCTCTTCGACGACAAGGACGTCTCGTCCCACACGTTCAGGAGGAAGGACGACGCCGGTGGTGGTGGTGGTGGCTCCGTGGCCGGCGGCCGGAGCTCCGTCGATGCGGGAGCCTCTCCCGCCGTCACGCACGTCAGTGACTGGTCTTGTAGGACGCCAGCCAGCTCGGCGGCGGCTGCTGGGGGAAGTGGAATCGAGCTGGCTGCCGCTGCGCAGGGCGAGATCGAGGAGGATACTAATAACAATGTAATAACTGTCGCGCGCAATCCTGACGGCATCGTCAGTGATCAAAATGGCGAAGGCCATCATCAGTCTAGCAATTGATCTATTTCTGATTTCTTCTTGGTGCAATAGCACTACTCGCACTAAATGTGCAAAGTAATAGTGAATTGGTGATGAACATACAGAGACTTTGGTCGTGACAACTTAGTTTGTGTAAATCGAATGAAAATTTCAGTGCTGGAAGTTCAGTAGTAGAACTCTAAAACTCTAAACCTAATTAACAGCAACATAAGCATGACACACTCTCTCCGGGCCAAAGTCTGTGCGTTGCTTACTGTAGAAAATCAATTCCCCATTCACCAGAGAGAATAATCCCAACCAGTTCCTGGCCTTACCGTTTCAGATTCGGACGAGATCGCTTGCTGGGGCCGAAAGTCGTGGCTTGACAGTTTCTTCGATCAGTGGCTGAGATGTCAAGCATCAGCGGTGGCCACCTCCCTGCCTAGCTCCCAGTCAGTGTTCCAGCGCGACTACGACCGCCGGCCGGCGTTTGAATGCCGGTTCGGCTACGACTTTGACCTCCCTAGCGTCTGGTCGTGGTCGGTCCGGTCCCTCTTCCTCACACGGCTCCTCTGACCGTGGCACACACGTGTTATTTTATGGCTTCAGGTACAGCCATTTTGGTGCCCGCCTAGAAGTTTTCTGCTCGCACGTCAAGCGCTGCCTACACGAAATTACCTGGTCCAGCCTTCCCTGCAACCGCCGTTTGCTCCATGATGGCCGGAGTTCCACGAAACACATGGAGGGAAACGTCGTCGCGCGCCTTGTTGGTTTGACGCGACGACGTGGCCAATGCGTAACGCTAGTCAATAAAACTCTCCCCTCCATCTCTTCAAATTTTGAAAACGGGAAAACGAACCCCGGCATGTCGTGTTGCTGCTGCTTAAGACGTACTATCACCAGTCGGGAAGCTACTAGCCAAGCTAGTCGCTGATTATTATTCTTGCCTGCAGGCTGCAGCCATCACACACGTTTCTGCCGGCCATAGTCGTCGTCGCTGTCGCGCGCTTTTCCTTTCTTCATCCCGATCGAGGTGTATTCATGAAAGCTGGACCGGCGGCTCGCCATCCCGTGCTATCCTTTCTTCGTCTGTTCCTCGTCCTCCTCCTCCTCTGTCTCGCCGGCGCCGGCAGAGGCGAGAGTCAGCAGGCAGCGGCGACGCGGCCGGTGGTCGACGTGGGCGTGATACTGGACAGGACGACATGGCTGGGCAACATCAGCTGGGCGTCCATGGAGCTGGCCCTGGAGGACTTCTACGCCGACGCGCGGCACGCCAACTACAGCACCAGGGTCAGGCTCCACCTCAGGAACACCGGGCCGGACGCCATTGATGCCGCGGCGGCAGGTACGTGCGCGTCCTATCCCCCCGCTCATCATCGTATTATCATTTCTTCAACTACCCGCGTGCACCGAGAGAGAGTGGAAGCTCTGAGCATTGCCGGTTTGAGCGACCACATGCACGGCGATTAGGCACGCCGCCGGCAATGCACGGAGCAGCAACGATTATATTTCCTTGCGCCCTTGCCGGTTTGCCAGCCCGAGTTCGCTCGCCGCCGACCGGTGTCTATTGGGTTGGGGCTTGGAATTTCGGCAGGAAGACGTGCATTTCTGAACAAGCGAACTGAAAAAAAGGATTGGCCGCGGTACTCGGAGTACCATAGTACTGTAGCAATATGGGGACCACATGGACACCCCGGCCGGGGCAACACCAACTCCGGCCCAATATGATTGATGATGGCCCAGCCATTCACTTTCCCATCCCACGGTACCCTCTCTCTCTCTTTTTTTTTTGATAAACCACCGCACCCAATTACCCACCCCACCGCGTGGAACTGCGGCCGCCGGCAGGGGCACCGCGAGTCCTGACGGCGTCCTCCTCGGCTCCCGCCCCTTTGGGCGGTCGCTGCGCCGCCGAGCTCCGCTGCATACAGAAAAGGTATCCTTCCACTCCATGCCTGCCACTGGATTAGTAGCACCAAAACCTTGCAGTAGGGCAATGCCATCCGTATTGCGAAGGAGTCGGAACTGTACAAAATAGTTGGGGAATTTTTTCCTGGTTCTTCTGTGGCCGCTTGAAAATTGCAAAACCTGATTGCATTTAACTTTGACCTATAGAGGTAGGCTCTCTGGTGATCTTCGCTCTTCAGAATCTCAACATGTACGTACTTTTTGCTTCCATCATACTGTAGTATATAAGCTTGAGTTTGGCACGAGATTTTCGGTGTTGGTTTACTTGTGTAATCTGATTGCACAATCCTCCAGGGTCGGAAACCAATTTAATTGGTGTTTGAATGGATCGATTGAATGAATGCCTGCGTCTAGACTTTTCATTTCAGTACAATTTGTTGGCTTCACACTTACATTTGTTTCAAAATTACAAACAAGCAGGTGTTGATCTACTAAAAAATGTCGGCGTCCAAGCAATTGTTGGCCCGCAGACAACAACCCAGGCTAAATTTCTCGCGGAGCTGGGAAACAAATCATCTGTTCCGATCATTTCATTTTCTGCAAATAGCCCGCATCGGTCACCCAGCCAGACACCATACTTCATCCGGACAGGATGGAATGACACCTCTCAAGTACAAGCTATCACTTCGCTTGTTCAGAAATACAATTGGAGGGAGGTCGTCCCCGTCTATGAGGATGACGATTCAAATGCTAGATTCATCCCTGATCTTGTTGACTCCCTGAGACATGTCGACATTCGTGTTTCATACAAGTGCAAGATCCATCCTGAAGCAGGAGGTGATGAGATAAAGAGGGCTATCGCAAGCTTAAAAGGCAACTGGACAAGTATATTTGTCGTGCGCATGTCATATCTGTCAGCGCTTAAGTTTTTCCAGGTTGCCAAGGATGAGGGGATGATGACCGAGGGCTTTGTCTGGATCATGGCATATGGGTTGACAGATGTCTTCGACGTAATTGGTTCAACTGCATATGATGTGATGGATGGTGTTCTTGGGTTCGAACCTTATGTTGAAGAAACTGGTGAAAAATTTAGGCAAAGATGGCGTGAGAAGTATCATTCAGAAAATCCAGAAAATGACCCCATAGCGTATGGACTCTTTGCGTATGACACCGCATGGGCATTGGCATTGGCAGCAGAGGAAGCTGAATATGTGGATTCAGACTTAGTGCCACCTGAAGCAAACAACGGATCCACTGACTTTGATAGAATAAGTAGCTCGAAAGCTGCTAAAAAGTTGCTCGACGCATTTTTGAAGATTAATTTCTCAGGCAAGACTGGTCAATTCCGCATTTGGGACAGACAGTTAAAATCAACAACTTATAAGATAATTAATGTTGTTGGTCGAGAGAGAAGAAGAGTTGGGTTTTGGACACCAAGATTTAACATATCCAAAAGTACAGAAATGAATGAGGATCTCGACACCATCATATGGCCAGGAGGCACTAAGAATGTATCTCGAGGATGGCTATTTCCAGCTAATAAGAAGCTCAAAATAGGTGTACCTATGAAACTTGGGTTTAACAGCTTTATTCGATATGAAAATGGTAGGCCAGCTGGGTTCTGTGGTGTTGTATTTGAGGAAGTTATTCACGCATTACCCTACAAAATACCCATTCATTATGAGGAATTTGGAGACGAGAATGGACAAAGTATTGGAACTTATGACGAGCTCGTGTATAAAGTCTATAATAAGGTATGTATGGAATTTGGTTTGTTCCACTCCCTCGTTGCCATGATGAAGCTAGAGTGCTGTCCTTGTCTTTGATTAAATAGAGGAATTAAAATTCGAGTACAGACTACTTGTTAGAAACCAACCATCTGGGCGTTCCTTCAGAGTGCTCTACTGCTGTCCTTGCTGCTCTGCTTGAATACACAGAACAAGTAGTTGTAATTAGATTCAATTAATCGTTAGTTTACAAATATATGTAAGATATTTTATTACTTTAACTATATGTATATGTATTTCCATGGCACACAGGATCAAAATTCCTTTAGGTGATATATTTTGTGCTGGTCATATTTCTGCTTCTGTGCAATCATTCTTTTTCTTTTTTTGAGGATTAGCGAGTGAAATGCTTGTATCGTCAGTTAACTTGCAACACTGTCAGGCTGATTGCATCTGAATACTCTGAATAGGAGGTGATCCCCAGTTATTAATCTAATCAACTAGCAGTAGCTTGGTTATTGACTCCTATAATCAAATGCATAGAACCCCTCCTTTATGGAACTATGAGAGCATAACTATATACTTTGCATTCATAACCTCTACAGTAAAGTTCTTAATCACTTTCATGCGGATTTCTGGCAGGAATATGATGCGGTAGTAGGTGATATAACGATTTTGGCCAACCGTTCGTTGTATGTGGATTTCACTCTTCCTTATACTGAATCAGGAGTACGCATGCTGGTTCCAGTTCGGGACCGAAGACAGAAGACTGCATGGACATTCCTAAAGCCTCTGGAAGCTGACTTGTGGCTAGCAACGGGGGCCTTCTTTCTTCTCACAGGTTTTGTTGTATGGCTTATTGAGCATAGAACAAATCCGGAATTCAGAGGACCCCCAACCAGTCAAATCGGATCCATTTTCTACTTCTCCTTCTCAACACTCGTCTTTGCTCATAAGCAGAGGATTGTGAACAACTTATCACGGATAGCTGTGGTAGTTTGGCTTTTTGTGGTGCTAATATTGCAGCAGAGTTACACTGCAAGCTTAAGTTCAATTCTCACGGTGGAACAGCTTCAGCCAACAGTTACCAACTTAGATGAAGTTATCAGGAAAGGGGCAAATGTTGGTTACCTTAAAGATTCTTTCTTGCCTGGACTTTTGAAACGGTTGAGTATTGATGAATATAAGATGATTGCCCTTGATTCTCCCGAGGAGTATAATGATGCCTTATCAACTGGAAGAGTTGCTGTCATTGTTGATGAGATACCATACCTCAAAGTTTTTCTTAAAAAGTATTGCCACAACTACACTATGGTTGGGCCAACTTACAAATTCGATGGATTTGGTTATGTAAGTGATATTTCCATTGCTTTGCACTGAATTAAAATTTTCTGCTATTATATTTTGTAGAGTTTTACTCTATTGCTAGACCATGTTATGTAAATATTGATGCTATGTGAAAAATATGGCCACAATTTGAACTTGTATTCGATTAGAACTCTGGAACTCAATTTATCAGATATATAAACATGCCTCGGGTTGCTTATGTCAAGTTTATTCATTATGTTCATGGGTTAGACTGTTAAATTGATAAATATAAATGCCCCCAGGACTGTAAAACTGCCCCACTTTTATGCAGGACCTTTTGTAATAATACAACTGCCACGGTTTCGTGCAACATCTACTTCAAATCCTTTGTTCACTGTTTTCAATTCTCATCTCTAGTGTTCTGCAGGCATTCCCTCGAGGTTCTCCACTCACACCTGAGATTTCAAGGGGAATATTGGAATTTGCATCAAGCGACAAAATGGCCCAACTGGAGAAAACATTGTACGGTGATACAGAATGCCCCGAGAAAGATGACTCTCAAACTTCAAGCAGTCTTACATTGCACAGCTTTCTTGGTCTGTTCATCATCACAGGGTCATCCTCAGTTTTGGCTCTGATTCTGGATGCTGCCATAACCCTTTATAATAATTGGCATAATTTGATCAGTAGCATCCGTCAGAATTCATGGCAGGGATGGTTTTCCCTTGTCTCCAATATCTTCCTTGACAGTGACGGCCCCAGTACTCCAGATAAAGATGAACCCAGAGTGACAGATGTTGGTCATACAACTGAGAGCGCATTGAGCATACCTGATCATATTGTTGAGAACTTGGATTCAGACACTGATATGGGCAGCCCACCGGATGGAGAAGGAACACCAGGTAGGCAAGTTTCGGCTCTGGATCATGATCCACTATGGTTTGCATACATGAATTCTGAGTTGGGGTAGCTTCTATGTCTCTGCTCCCGTGAGCATTAAACTTCATGGTCAATTAAACTGTTCACTGTAATGAATTAATTTGATGCATTGACCATGTAACAACGATCACCTGCTAGATTCCATCTTTGCTACAAGTATAAACATACAAACTACTGATTAGTTGATTAGCTAATTAGAAAATTCCACGTTGTAAAAGCTTCTGGTGGGAAGAAGGAAGAGGAGCCTGTGCTTACGATTGTTTTCCTTTAGTTAGCTTATACATTTCCTCTTTTCAACTCAAGTAAAGGTACAAAAGGAACACCCTTTTTTATTATTTCCTAGAAGAAGAAGAGAATTATCTATTGGATAGATAAGGTTTTAAATAAACAGTCGTTTCAACTCAAGTAAAGGTACAAAAGGAGCACCCTGAATGCTGAATTTCATCGAGTTATTACTACATTACCTCCTGGCAGAGCGAAAGTAGGATAACCAGCTCATGCTATTTCTACGTGGTGTTAAATCTTCATCTTCGGTAATGAACATTACCGATTCTGTACCGTACCCAGTGCCTTTCCAGTCTAGCTCCTTTCGCTGCTACTCTTAAAATTAGTCTCTCTCTTATTCCGAATAAATGCTTCCTGAGCCTGATTACTGATAAAGTGCATAAGATAAACAGGCAGACAGCTAACTAAACTGATGTTTTGGCAATGGTGACGAACGCACGTCCTCGCTAACAAGAATCATATCTACAAGTCCAGTCTCCAGCCATGGCAAAGAGGATATAATATATCAAAAATTCAAGGCAAAATTTGCTATGGGACACTGTTATTTGACGTTATTTGCTCTTTCATACTGAACTTCCACTATTTGGCCAGCAACCATTACAAAATGGAGTCCATTTGCTGCAGCACACTATAGGTACTAAAACTACGTTATGTTACATTCTAGAGATAGAAACATTTCAAAATGACCACAATGCCCCAACTTGCCGATGCTCCGCTCCACCGTGCCGACAATCTGCTTCGCCGACGATCTATGCCACCTGCTTCCACTTTTGTCCTCCTCGTCCCTCACCTTCGCCGGTCGCACCGGTGCTTGGGGCTTCGCAGCACCACAGCCCGCAGGCCACCATGCCGATGCTCCGTGCTAGCACGCCTCCTCATCCAGCTTCCGCACCGCCGGCCGTGCTGCGCTCCGGCGACTCCTCTGACATGCTTCCGCTGGGTGCCGTTGCACCTCCATCGGGCGCTGCGTCGTTGCCGGCCACCATCCCGTCAGCTGCCGTGCGTAGGCGCCGGATGCACCGCCATGGTGCGTGCCAGCCGTGACTAGCAACCCGCTGTCTCACTCGGTGGCCACCAAGCAATACTTATCCGGCTGGTTGAAGAATTCCAAGAAGGGAAGGGGAAAATCAATCAATTGATTCCAATTTTTCCTGGATTGCATGCCTCGTTCCTCATCTTTCTTCTGGCTCTCGGTCTTTGGCAAAGGGATGAGAGAAATGAACTTTCGTATGACAGGTGAGTCACTTGGAAATTAAAAAGGTCAGAAGACATGTGCAAGGGTAAATTGGTCTATTGGGCATCAATCCCTCAGCAGAAATCAAAGAAAATAATTTTCTAATGGTTGAAGTGCGTTACGGCAAAGAGCCAACTTTTTATGATGGTACCTAGATAATAAATGAAAGTTGAGTGTGAATGAGCAAATACCAATAAATAACAGTGTGTTATGGCAAATTTTACCAAAATTCAAACTCTACAGAAAAGAAAACACTTAACTATGACACACATATTCACACATCTTCTCTTACTATCATCGTATAGTATTATATATAATATAATTATCTGCCTCCCTACTACTAACATGTACTGCGGCATTACAGTTTGCAAAGCTTCTAGCTATATTGGTTATATCCTTGAACGAAGTCCTGGAACACGGAATCCACTCCAGGAGTAGAGCAGGAGCTCCATGATCCAGTGCTGCCGTCCAACGTCACATGATCCACTGCTCCGAAGCAGCGATCTACCCCGTCCGTGGTCTGGCCGTCCTCTTCGAAGCTCTGAATCTGCCGGAGCAGCATGTCGATCTCATCTTCCATACTACCAAACGTTGCTGAGGCGGAGCTTGCTGTCGGAGTGGAGCTCGAACTCTCCATGCCCACCGCTGCCGTCTCGCCGGTGACGGTCGTCGTCGACATCTGCGGGGTGCAAGTTCCGTCCAAGGTCTCGTGCGCTCCAGAACACGCGTAGCTGAAAGTGCTTTGCATGTGAGACCAGCACCCAGTGGAAGAAGCGACGGGCAGCTGCCGCAGCTGCATCTCTGAGCAGTCACTCGCCGCGGGTGAAGGAGAAGGTGAAAGCGACGGGCTCGGCCATAGGCTGCTGCTGCTGCTGCTGCCGTAGTTGTACAAGGTGAAAGCGCCAGGTCTGCTCTCAAGGCGGTCATGGCGCCGGTGCAGACGCATGCCGAGCTGCATCCTCTCGAGCGCCGATGCAGCAGTGAAGGAGCTCTGCGACTGCGACCTCGGGACAATGTCCGTGAGGAGGAGGCGCTTGTCGAACCTAGGGCGCCGGCCACTGCCGAGCAGGCGGCGCTTAAGCTTCGTGTTCCAGTGGTTTTTGACGTCGTTGTCCGTCCTCCCCGGCAGCTGCGCAGCGATGGTTGACCACCTGCCATTTCACCATGGAATGGAAGAGCTCTTCTTAACTTTTTGGTGCCACACTCTGAGGCTGAGGCTCGAAGTTGTTGGAGTGGTTGAAAAGGGGGTTCGAATTGAATTGTGTGCATCCGCATATGTGAACGACAGATCAAAGGACGGTGCGGTGTGTCACCGAGTGCTCACCTGCTCCCGACGCTGATGTAGAGGCTGCAGATGACGTTGTCTTCTTCCTTGGTGAAGCCGCCGTGCCGGATGTTTGGCCGGAGGTAATTGAGCCACCGCAACCGGCAGCTCTTGCCGCACCGGTTCAGCCCTGCAAACAACCACGATCGATCTGGGTTTGCCTTTCTTCTTTCCATCGTCTCCAAGCAACAAAAGTTCGCCACAGCTACGCCGGATCAACCACATACCGATCTTGTGGGGGAGCTGGATCCAGTTGCCGCCGGTGCCATGCTCCTCGATGTAGGCCTTAAGCACGGCGTCCTCCTCCGCCGACCATGGCCCTTTCTTCACGGTCGCCTTGTCGCAGCACGGCGCCCTGCCCATCTTCCTCTCTTCTGTTGGCTCTGGCCTGTTCAGGTAGTCAAGCTGTCTCGAGTGGCTTGGTGGAAATAGTATGCGGCGGTGCAGCACTCCAGCTAGCCAGCAAGCTTTGCTGGGCGGCTAGCTTGCGGCTGATGATGGATGGTCTGGCACTCTGGCTTGACGTTAATTTATAGGAAGGGCCTTGATGTAGGATAATCATTTTTCCAGAAATTTCTATACAATCGTACGTCGGCATCTTTTTGTTTGGCCCCCTTTCTTAAATTCAGGGGATGAGAGGGAAAAATTACAATTTTTTGTATAGGTTCTTTAGAGTTGCATGCATGACGCAAAACACTATAAACCAAATATGTGATGTATTGCATGAGTGCAACATGTCTACTCCCTAATATTATAGCTGCATAAAAGTATTCCGTATTGTTGGTTACGTGTCGATCAGAAATTTTATCTCAAAACGTAAGGGGCTAGTTAATAACTAAAACATGTGCATCAAGTTATATCTTGGCTCAGTTCGTTAGTCCCCCTATTATGTACTCCTCCGTGTTTTTTATGCTTTTTTTATTGATGCGTCAAGAACTAAAAATCATAGGAAGTATTTGTACTATTTGTATATGCATAGGGTGAAACTACGAGCTAGTTACACCTCAAAAATATATATATATATATATATATATATATATATATATATATATATATATATATATACTGGAGCTAGGTAACCGCTAAAAAAGGTTCATTCCATTGTTAAACCTAATACTGTGTTTTTCAATATATTATTGATGTTACTTTGTGTCATCATATTTTTGGGGTTTTCATGCACACCTATTTTCTCTCAAGACCTTAGTTAGAATTTATTGTCTACTATATATGACTGGTCATTGCAACTTGCAAGACCTTTTGACATACATTCAGACCTTTTTTTTTTCCTTGAAAGCGACATACATTCATATTTCTCAAAGTATTCTCAAGTTGGACACAAATATCTCGCAATAATATAGAGAGAATATCATGATAAGGACAGTCTATGATATCATAGTAGGGTCAGTTAATGTATAAATGCTTAATTAGATTTTTTACTGTCTAAAATTATATTCAGTCCCGATAAGAAAATTCTCTCTCACTGAATGACTTACTATAAAACGATTGATCTTAAGTCAACCACAGGCAGTGTTACTATTCGAATTATGAAATTTTGTTCTTGGGTGATTGATCAAATTGCTTTTAAATTCCATCAATTGCACAAGCCCAAGGAGAACAGACAACAATTGGTGTGCAGTGTATATATGAAGCTATATTAAGTGTTTATTTGCTAGTAAATAAGCCCGTATCGACAATTAGTCTATTTCAAGTGAAAAGCTAATGATGCATAAAAAAATATAACATTGTAGGATTGACTCTAGTTTTAATTGAAGATTCTGTTTTAGTAACTCCTCATTTTGATACCATTATTTTTGTTCATAATTTTATCTCGAATTAGACGTGACACCATTAGTTCATGATGTCAGAGAAAGCAAAAGTATGAAAACAGAGCCATAGGATAAAAACACACAGGCATATTTTAAAACTCTGTAATAGAACAGAACAGTATCTCAACATCACCTGCCACAATTATCAAAAGCATTATGATGATAATTTTAAGGGTTATCGTGATGACAGCAACCACAATTATATAGATACCAAGGAGGCAAAAGTCATCCAGTTGCATCCGTACATAGACCAATAACGCATCGACACAAAGGAATAATCTATATTGTCGACGGAACATACATGAAACCAAATGCTCATCATTGGGAACATCTCGTGATGATCTAGCGTATGCATACACTGATAGCTGCAGCAAATTAACTAACCATTTTTTGATTTAACAATTGTAATTAACATAAGAGACACCGTATCGTGGAAATTTTGATTGGGCATGCTGACTTTAATACCTGATCCCTCAGTTTGTAAATTTTCATCACTAGGATAATAATTTTAGCTCAAAACTACACTATGTTTTTTTTTTCATGGGAAAAAAGTGTAAACTATAGTTGTTGTTCCAATGATAATAATTTCACATTTTATAACACTGATTCAGTTACAGTGGTAGTAAAACAATATATAGCTAATAAACACATGTTGAGAACCACTAAATAATAATGCACATAGATTCTATCATGAACAATAATACTGATCAAATACTCGATCACGATCAGATAGTTCCTTTCGCCACTTGTGACAAGGAGCAAATCTCTTACAGTAATGGATGCTTAGAGCCTTTAAGAAATGGTCGCTGCATAAAGCTGCAGCCTTTATATTTGCTCGAGCATCGTCGCAAGTAGGCAGAAAGTAAGGATCCAGTGCATAAAGTTTCTGCCCCGTTTTGACCAATTTGGAATTTGGAGAAGGGACGCCGTTGAAATGTCGCAAAGCTCATGCATAGTGGAGGTGGAGCTGGTCATTAGCGACTCTGGCCACCTACATACACACAGTTGATCTGCTAGACGCATCCATTCTTTTTGCACCCACCCCCCCCCCCCCCCCCCCCCCCCCCCAAAAAAAAGGGATGCATCCATTCTTAATATGAGATGGGGCGTCGAGATGTCATGTACTTAAATTGGAACAATGTTGATTCCCTGATTCATGGTGGGTTCACGCACCTTTGACGTTGTCCGTAGTCCTTTCTTAGTACGGAGCTCTTTTTGAAACCGTTGTTCAACAATTTAGCTTCATTGATGCATGTTCGCATGATTCAGTCAAGCTTAAGCATTATCTACATGCCCCGAACTTTGTTTCAAAGAATAATTCAACTACCCACCCTTAACTCATCGGTGCATAGTAGCTCATCAATATGGTTTACACATTCTTCTTTTTTTTTTTGTGGTGAGAAATTACCTTGTGAGTTTAAGGAAGTACAAAGTATTACTACGAAAATGTTTAAACTATGTCAAACTTGTGGAGTTCACAGTGTATATCATCGATTATAAGCTCCAGTATGGTGGAAAACCTCTTGCCTATATGCCCTTTAGCTTTTCCAATGGAAACGCATAACTACGTCAAACATGTCCGCTTCTAATCTAATTCTGCCCTTCAGACTATAGTGAAGCAAAAAAGTTTTATGTATGAAAGACTCGAATCTGCTGCAGCCATGAATTTTCCGGGCAAAGTGTGAGTGTGACAATTCTCTTAGTTAAGCATTTCTCCCTTTAGAAACGATAGGATCAGAGACAATATCACTATCTTGACTACGAACTGAGCTGCGGATATACCATGTGACAAATGCAAATATGATGTCAGCACAATATTGTAGATTTTGCTGTCCGTCATCGACAACTTACCTTTCAATTACAGCAATCAATCTGACGTCAGGATGGATGAAAATAATAGAGATCTCTATCTCTCCTTCTGGTCTCCCATCCTTATTAGTCAACATATCTTTTTGTAATTTGGGGTAAACGTTCATACTTTGATCTGATGCTCTGTTTTGTTTCTGGCAAAAAAAAAACTATGTTTTTTCTTATTTTTCTTCGAGCAGTTTTAAATCCACTATATATCCACCTGCTATGATTTGAGATTGTTTAAATCTGTGTGTCAACAAGCATAGTTTGATTGTTGACCAAAGGAAGAGCTAGCAAGATCGAATCGCCTACGAGCAAATGTTAGTGGAATAGTGTCTAGTGGATACAGTTTCCCACAAATTTCCCACCAAACGCTATGAACTCTCGAGTGAGAACACACTGCAGCTCCGGGCGCTTTCCTGGATACCATCCTGAGTCGGCACAAAAAGAGCCTCAAATTGACCTCTGGTTTAATTTGGGAGTGGAAGAAATGGAAGCAAAAGAGACAGGCAGACGACACTGAAAAGCCAGGATCATTGCCATCTTTCCACAAAGGAATGTGACATAGGAATGATCATGTTATTTAATCGGAAAAGGGAGGGGAGACTTGGTTAAGGTCCGCTGAAGGCAAGCAAGATGTCCAGGTGTTTTTAGCCTTTTGCTCCTTGTCTTTGCTTGACCCTAGAGCTAGTCTTGCATGAATATGTGCTTGCTGTTTCTCCTCTCAGTGGTTATCGGCCATCAGCACGGTGTTCATGTGTAATCCTGTCAATAATGGCAGCAGAAAAAGTTAGGATAAGCCCAACAAGCCGCATCACTGAGCGTCTGAGCTGTTGTGCTTGTGTACGAACGGCCAATAATTGCTCTTTTTGTCCTTGTGAACTCTTGAAACTGAAGGTCTAGTAGCCCTGATGACAGACAGTACTGCTGACTTAGCTTCAGATATGACCTCATTCTCACGCCGTATTCGTCACCTCTTAGTCTCTGACTGTTTGTGTAATGATCAGCTGCAAATTGATGATCCAAAAGATTATCAAATCAAAGATTTATTATAACACTGGAAAGTCAAAAGGTATTCCTTTTCTTTTTTTTGTCTTCATTGGACCTCCGGTGGACGAGCAACGGCGCTAGAATTTTTCTTCTACTGAACATGCATTCGCTAATGTGAGGCATAGTCATAACATTGCGTCGTCGGATAAATAAGCTGAAAGTGACCAAGTGAACATTTTAAACCATTAATCTATTTTTAACTTTAGATACAATTTTATCGACTAGTAGCTCAGTTATTTTTATCTCGCTGTGTTCGTCATGATACTTATCTAGGAAATTAACTATGCAGTAAGTTTCGCTCATTTGTATGTGGACAATCAAGGTTAAATGGACTGAACCTGACCTAAGATCCCTTTGTCCTGCATGAGAAATCGACTAGCTTGATGTCGTACTGAAAAGCATTGGACCAATGACAAGGGTAAATCTCAGAGAATAGTAATTCAAACGAGACCTGTCCAATTATTTTATACTAACAGCAGTTACTGTCTAAATTGTTAAATACTATCATCACGCCGACCATCTCTTTTTAATCTCCCCTCGATCGTCAGCAGAGAAATAATTGATTGAGGTGAAGTCAAAGGTTTCTCTTCCCTTCTTTTGTTTAATACATGCAAGTGAAAACACTGAGATAGTATATAGTAAGCCGACCTGAGAAACTTGTGATTATAGGCATATTCATGCAGAGTATCATACGTATATGAGTTGGAGAGTGACCAGACTTTGCAAGATGGTGGGTTGGTGGCCTAAATAAGATACCAGGGCTGGTCCTTTTCAGAAATCCGAGCTACATTGAAAAGATGAATGTCTAGTTTCTAATTAAGAATTTATATCACAAGTAATTTTATTCGTGTTGACGTATGATTAATAAAGCAAAGTCAAGCATGCAAGGCAAGGTTGATGGAAAAACAAGTCGACCTTTGCATGTCTGTATGAGGTGGAGAAGGTAGCAAGGACGAATTCAATCAGTATGGTCATATGAAAGAACACAGAATTAGCTGATCAGTGGAATAGTAGATGGCTAGAGGTAGATATCGCTATGCTCTGTGTGCACCTATACCGGGATATTACTATTCCATTCTCTCTTAAAAAAACTCATAGGAGCCTGAGAGTGGGAGTACAAACCATGGAACTATGTAAAGGGATTTTACTAGCCATATATTGCTCAAAACTATTAAGTTAAACAAGTGAACCAAATTTTGATGATAGATAAACAATAATGTGATCAATCATAAGTCAGCACCTTGTAACAGGGCCATGGATGAAAGTTCATAGTTATTTACTACACAGCGTCAGGGCATGCCATTATGTTTTATTCCTTTTCAATCTGTAGCAGATGCCAGAGATGCATTTTCTGACGTCCCACTTAAAGAGTGCATGGGCATGTGACTGGTGTTCATATAATTTAAACACTCGGCATAAACTACGCCCATCTGATATCCAGACTGTAGTCCCCTGGAAATTTTTAGTTCGTAAAAGATATTGCAAAAATCAACAACATTCTGGGTAAATAGCAGATAAAGAGTACATAGCAAAAAGGCACGCAATAAATGGTGGTAATCACAAGCTAATTGTCAATAAAATGTCACACACCGTAGCCAAGTACACAATTACAGAGGTAGCATTAGTACATTCAATTGGGTAAGAATGCAGACATGGCCATTCATTTGACATGCTCCCAAAGTAGTACCTATTTCGACTTGGTACAGGATGGTTCAACTTAAATCTACTCCTCTCTCGCTGAAGGAGCCATACCTGCTGAAGGGCTGTCTGCAAAGTACTCTGGGTGTTTCAAGTTCACACCATGCTGGAAGCAGAAATTTGCAGGTGTAAGCTCACATATGAAGTGAAAATTAAAGAGGACCCGCAGTCATCACGGTATTTACTGATAAACAAAATAGGAATTTAGCCTCAAATGGATATGCTTCTCATAGTGTTAGTTCCTAATTGCTGATATACACTGAACAAAGAATAACCTAGAAAAAAGGAATTGGTCTGGGAACCAAAAATATAGTTAAACTACTGTCATTGTGCTAAAAACATGGAGGGTAGGGTAGTGAACATAGCTATTGGGTTAAAACCACCTTTAGGCTGGGAGTCAATTGAAAGAGAGAAAGCTCATCTTGGTCGGGGCTGCGGCCTTGTGTTGTGCTATTTGGCATGACGAAACGACAATTTGTTTTGGCAAAGCAAATTGTACTTCCTCTTTGCGGCCTGTTTTCAGGGGGAGTGTATTTGGCTTCGGTATTGGGCTGTACTGCAGCCAATACCGCAAACTGAGGTAACTAGGGAAAAAAATCCAATTCGTGAGTCATGGATGGAATTCAATAATAGATTTGGCCTGCTTATGTTTATGTAATATTTATTCTTTGAGCTCAGTTGGATGATTGAAAAATTTAATGTAATAACAACCAACCCGTGTGCGGGAACACAAAGGCTTGAAACTTCTTCCTGTTATCTAATACATTTACCACGGGAGTCAAAAATGCTAGAAGGATGTATCGCTGCTTGTGACTAGGGATTGAATAAGGGCCTGTTTGGTAGTGGATCTTATCCAGAAGTGATTCTCTATGAGGGTGAAGAGTAAGTGATTCCTTGGTTGAAAGTGATTATTTTTTATTCTCTAAGATAAACCCTTACAATCAGGACAGAGAATCAGTTCATAGAATCATGAGAAACTACTGTTTTTAGCTCCCAGCACCTTCATCTCAGAGAATCACTACACAGCATTAGGCAAGAATCACTCATCCTCAAAAACAGCATCTTGCATATTTCAAAAAAAAAAAAGCATCTGGCATAGCTAATTTGAAATGGGATCTTGGTTTACCTCACGCAAGGCTTTAGAAAGATCATCCATTGTTAACACAAGGCGTCTATCCTGCATAACAATAAAATGAATAAACAGTAAGTGCAAGGATAATAAACAAGCTTTAATACTTGGTATAACAAGAGAAGTTCAACTAAAAGGTAAATTCACCTTAGGTTGTTTGCTCTTATTGTCTTTGATAGGTGCCGCTACCCTGGCTTTGCAGTGTCTAGAATGAACCATGCAACACTCATATTAGTTCAAGAGGTATACTGTGATGCTTTAAAAGTTACGCCACACACAAACATCACACAAAACTTACACAAAGCAAATCAATATTGTACAAATTCTCCTGCCTGTAAACATAATGCATCATGCAAGTGATATCCTTACCCAAGTTTTGTTATACAGTGAAAATAAAATAAAATATACATTACTGTAAAAAAAATAAGGAAATCATACATCAACAAAAAAAATACAGCAAAATAAGACGCAAACATGACAAATTTGCAGAAAAGAAAACTAAACTTGTACCAAGAATATTTAAGTCCCAAATATATATGGGTCCTTCAAATAATTTCTGATCTTGGGAGCACAAAAAAAAAAAACATCACATCAGCAGTTGCAAGGTCTGATAGGGATAATTTGACACATGCTGTTGGGAAAATTTGCAATGTCATATTTGCCACTGTCAGTAACAAAGGTGGGTCCCACCTGTCATTGTGACACCAATGGCACATATGACATCACAAATTTTTGCCTTGATAGCACTTATTGATAACAGCATTTTAAACACTCATACACCAATCAAACGCAAAGACAGCTCCTTGAAAAGAAATGGGAAAATGAAACTTCAGGGCCAACAACATAAAAATTAAGAAGCACAAGGCACAACTTTACTTATCAAAGGAAGGATAGCTATCACAAATCATCTATCTTATATTCTGATATGAGCAAATCCATTTATAGTTGGAGCCTCATCCTCAATTGATTTTCATTAAAAAAAAATTACTTTACCAATCAAGAACCCTTCCATGAACCCTTGGATTATTTATACTACAACAGAGAAGATATTTTCTCTCTACTTGAAATACGGAAAGGACTAAAAGAAATCATGACTAATGTGGCATGGGTAGTAAGTGGAAACACATAATGAACTGTTTAACAGTCATTGTAATGGGTAGCAGAGTTGCAACTACCATAAATATAAATTAAATACACGTAGGAGCATACCAAGTCTTTATGGGGTGATTAGGAGCATCAAATGTTCTTAATGTCACTGCAGTATTCCATGCATAACATATAACTATACGGAACCTATGCAGTGACATGGGAGAAGAAGAATGCAGTTACAAATTTACTTACTGAAGAGAATCGCTTGCGACATCCGAAAGGAACTTCTGGGTGGCTACAGCAATCAGTCTCGTTCTGTAAAACAAGAAAGCAGACAACAGAAAGAAATCACGAACGGGCCAATGATCATCAAGTTGAAGGAGGAATTTCTGTTCCTAGCTTCAACGCTTCCAGAGCCACAAGCCAAAAATCCTGTGGTAGGAAAAATAACACTTCGTGGGGAAGAAATTGGAGCGAGAACCAGGCACTCACAGGCGGAGGTCAGGGCAGTTGAAGCCACTGCGGCCGAGGTAGTGCTCCACCAGCTCGTCGGGAATCTGCCACGGCAGAAAACCACACAATGGTTAGTTGTGCGTTCCAGTATCAACTGCCAAGCCAAGGGGAGAGGGCAAAGAGGGGTGCTTCGCCGTACCGTCGGGGTGTAGTCCATGAGGGAGGAGAGGAACTCGGTGAGGACCGCTTCGTCGTCGTGCCGACCGTCCCCTACGCCGCCCACGGGCCCGCCCATGCCGGGATTCATGCCTCCTCCTCCGATGCCGCCGCCGCCACCGGCCCCGCCGCCGCTATTGCTGCCCATCATCCTCGCGTCCCGCTACTCCACTGAATTCACTGCACAAGCAGCTGGTAAGATCCCACGGGTCCGAATCGCAAAGACCCCTAAGAGGTGAGAAGCGGGGCTCACCGTGGGAGAACGTCGCCGCCGGCGACTTTGGAAGCGGTCAGAGGGGTCACCGACGGGGACGACGGCAGCAGCTTCGACACGACACGGATCACAGCGACCAGCAGGCCGCTGCTGGGCCACTACTTTGTATAAGAGGGCTGGTAATCCATTACTCATGTTGTCACGACCCAGCATTGTGTGGAAAGAGCAGTCCAATCGATTCAGCCCACCGGTAGTGAGGCCCCACGCTTTCTTTATCCTCGGGTGCTTACTGCTCGCGCTTTCGCTTGACGCGCAGTGGTCGGCAGCTGCAGCGGCGAGGCGAGCGATGATGCTGATAAGGCCGCCGCGGTTCCTCTCCCCATCGCCGTCGCCCGCGCTAGGGGAGCCCCACCTCCGCCGGTCTATCGACGCTTCCAGAATCTTCTCCTCCCCGCGTCCCCCCGGCCGCCGTCCACGCACGCACCCCGCCTCTGCGCCCACCGACCTACGCCGCCTCACCGCTCGCATCGTCGACCTCACCCGCCGCAAGCAGCTCGGGCAGGTTCGCGTTTCATGTCATCCTCCTCTTCATGGTCTCACGTACGATTTTTTGGGTCCTTTTACTTGCCGGCGGTGGCGCTGACGCGGATATGTGGCGCAGATCATGGAGGAGGTAGAGGCGGCACGGCGGCGGGCGCGCGGGCGTGGGGGCAGTGCGCTCAATACCATTGTCATGAACGCCGTACTGGAGGCCTGTGTGCGCTGCGGCGATGTCGACCGCGCGCTCCGGATTTTTGAGGATATGCGTGGGCCACGGGGATGCGGCGTCGACGGTGTCTCTTACGGCATCTTACTCAAGGTTCGCGGTTGAAGACCATGAGGTCTCTTGTTTATGCTAACTACTTGTGAGTAGTATTAGTATTATTCAGTCCCTATATGGAACAGAGCACAAAAATAATGGTAATAATGTGGGTTCTACTTCTACCCTTGACTTCTTTCCTTTCTGAATAATCAGTATCGCATGGCAGAACCCGCCTTTTGAAATGTAGATACTCGATAGATTACATATCCCAAAGTGTCCATTTCTCAGCAAAATTAATGTTTGTTTTTGGTGATGAGACTTTGGTGTTCTCGTACGCTTTCTTCCCTCCATGCGCTGCTCAAAATCACTGAATTAGATTTTATTTCTCTAATCAGAAGAAGTTCAGTCATGACAATGTAGGAACTTTACACTAAATGGCTAATGAGAGCTATTTACAAGCAATTAAGGTACATTATTATTGGGGCATTAGAAAATCTATTTGCCCAAATCATTTGTGGCGAGTAACTTTTTTCTAAGACCCATATAATCATATGTGCTTATTAGGGCCTAAGGCCCTTTCATGCCACTCCATGTCAGCTATGCTGTTTTAAACTCGGTAGTCTTCTTCTTCCTGATTAATACATAAGCCAGTAAAGCTCTTGCTGGTTTTATTCCAAATTAAACATCCAATTTCTAAGAGCATTTTAGCTCCCTTAAAATTCATGCTTTATTTCTCTTTCATTTTTGTTGAAAGATAGTTGCCGCCCTGCAAAACTATATTCATTTTGTTTTTGTTGCAAAATAGTTCCTCAACTGACATAAGGCCGTCCACTGTTTGTTCCTGCAATAGTACTACTTTATTAAACTCCTATCTCGGATTATCTCAGTAACCAACTACCTTGTTATTTGGTTTCATTCAGGATGTTGGTTCTATTGAACGCATTTTTAGGCTACCTTTTGTAGAGTGTTTGATAGCTTAACATGTGACCACTATTGTTTACTCAAATGCATTCTCTGCTGAATCGGTGTAAATATTAATGTATCGCAATAAATTCATTGAAGGGCCTGGGTATAGCGAGAAGGATTGATCAAGCATTCGAAGTACTGGAATCAATTGAGAAAGATACTTCTATTGGGAGCCCCAGGCTCTCTCCTCACCTTATATGTGGTTTTCTAAATGCCCTTGTTGAAGCAGGTTGGTACAAGATTGATCTTCTAATGTTCCATTAATAGTACTGGAGTTTGAGAAGAGCAGTAAAGGTGTCGCATTCCTGGCATGAGAATAATACACCTCAATCCTGGATAAATTTATTTATGATTTACAGCTAACTTTGGAAATCCAACTCAGCATCAGAACAGCAGACCAAGTTTCAAAATATAGTGGCCTTATTCATGAAAAATACCTGTCTTTCTCCTCAAACTGAAACATGACCTCACAGCCTTACTGAGTTATAGATAAATTCTTCTTTGTTTAGTAAGTAGGTGGGTTTCCCTTTTGTTAAGTTTTGCACCTTACTAAAGTAAATCAAAATTACACCCTCAGAATCTTCACTGTTAGGATCACTGATAGCATCTTTGAAGCCTCAGAGGAAGGAGAGCTGTCACTGAAGCTCTCTTATGACCTGGAAGTCATTGTTGTGGAACTGTGCTTGGCCAAGACTAGTTTGGAATAGATACTAGTTAGTTGTGCTTATATCTTCATTCCCATCACTAAGTTAACATTCTCAGCTGACTATTCTAGCTGGATGTTTACTGATGGCGTCAAGCTTCAATTTATCCAGGAGACATGAGGCGTGCCAATGCTCTTGTTGCTCGTTTTCGTAAAGTACTTTATGAGGGTCACTCTGTCTTATTGTACAACTTACTGATGAAGGTACAGCACAACTTTGTTTTCAAAACATTTAATATTTTAATATTTCTATTTCCTTTTGAGTAATTCTCAATTTAAATTTCATAACCTTGTCAACTGAACATACTCCAGGGGTACATTAGGAGCAATTTTCCTCTTGGAGCTTTGACTGTGAAGGATGAGATATTGCGTCAAGGTTTGAAGCCTGATAGATTGACCTACAATACTATCATTTCTGCCTGTGTGAAATCTGGAGACATTGATAAATCTATCCAATTTCTGGAAGATATGAAGGTGTCACACAAGTGTTGGAAAGGCCAGTTATAGCCACAAAATTATGTTGGTATACAAGTAGTTCTTTGTACAACGAATATGACTTGATAAAATTGCAATGCAGGAAGAAGCTAATACGAATAATGATCCTACTCTCCTCCCTGATGCTGTTACATACACAACACTACTTAAGGTATGTTTCCTACTAGTGTAGCATTTGGTATCATGTTTTGAGGATAGATAACAGATATGGGCCTATGTCTGCACGTTACCTTTTTTTGCATTAAAAAGTATTATACTTTTAGATTACATTGCATCATTAGTTTTACTTCTATTGACAATCGAGCCTTGTAGGTTGCGTGTAGGTAGTTGGAACGTAGGGTCGCTAACAGGCAAGCTTAGAGAGGTAGTGGATGCGATGATAAGGAGGCGTGTAAACATACTTTGCGTCCAGGAGACGAAGTGGACAGGGCGTAAGGCGAAGGAGATGGAAGATACCGGTTTCAAGCTCTGGTATGCGGGGACTGAAGCGAACAGAAACGGAGTAGGCATAGTGATGGATAAAAGCCTCAAGGAGGGTGTGGTAGATATCAAGAGAGTAGGAGATAGGCTCATTTTAGTGAAGGTGCTACTTGGGGATTTGGTCCTCAATGTAATTAGTGCCTATGCTCCACAAATAGGTCTGGAAGAAAGCGTTAAGAGGCAGTTCTGGGAGGATCTAGACACACTAGTCAGTAGTGTGCCTGCTGGTGAGAAGCTTTTTATAGGAGGAGATCTCAATGGCCACGTAGGTTCTTCTAGTGTTGGTTTTGAGGAGGTACATGGAGGCTTCGGATACGGGAGTCGGAACCAGGAGGGGGAGAGCGTCTTAACCTTTGCCTTGGCCTATGATCTGATGGTAGCGAACACGTTCTTCAAGAAAAGAGCCTCTCACCTCATAACTTATAACAGCGGCCACCATTGTAGCCAAATTGATTTCATCCTAGCGAGGAAAGAGGATAGACGCGCTTGCCTAAATTGTAAGGTGATACCTGGAGAGTGTGTAGTACCTCAGCATAAGCTTGTGGTAGCTGACTTTCGCTTCCAGGTACGCACTGTAGGAAGCAAGCGTGTCAAAGTGGCTAGGACAAAGTGGTGGAAGCTTAAAGAAGAGTCTGCTCAGACTTTCAAAGATAGGGTCCTCCAAGAGGGCCCTTGGCATGTTGAAGATGATGCTAACAACATGTGGTTGAAGATGACCAAATGCATTAAGAAAGTGGCTGCGGAAGAATTTGGAGTGACTAAAGGAGCAAAGCGCGAAGCTAAAGACACGTGGTGGTGGAATGAGGAGGTCCAAAAGGCTATCAAAGAGAAGAAGGAGTGTTTTCGGCGCCTACACCTAGATAGGAGTGTGGAGAATATAGAACAATACAAGGTGGCAAAGAAGTCTGCGAAGCGAGCGGTGAGCGAGGCACGGGGCCGAATGTATGATAGCTTATACCAGCGATTGGGCACGAAGGAGGGAGAAAAGGACATCTATAAGATAGCTAAAAGCCGAGAGAGGAAGACACGCGACCTAGGTCAAGTCAAATACATTAAGGACGAGTCAGAGCAGCTGTTAGTCACAGATGGAGAGATCAAGAAGAGATGGCGGGAGTATTTTGACAAACTCTTTAACGAAGACAGCGGGAACTCTTCTATGGAGTTGGAAGCCTCTCCCGATGACTCCAATGTGCACTTTGTGAGGAGGATTCAAGAAGCGGAGGTCAAAGAAGCTTTGAAAAAGATGAAAGGAGGCAAGGCGTTGGGTCCAGATGGTATACCCATTGAAGTTTGGAGAGGTCTTGGTGACATAGCGATAGTTTGGCTCACTAGATTGTTCAACCTTATCTTCCGATCAAACAAAATGCCCGAGGAGTGGAGACAGAGCACTTTAGTACCAATCTTCAAGAACAAAGGAGATGTTCAGAGTTGTACTAACTATCGGGGGATCAAGCTAATGAGCCATACAATGAAACTTTGGGAGAGGGTTATTGAACATCGCTTGAGGAGGTTGACAAATGTCACCAATAACCAATTTGGCTTCATGCCTGGAAGGTCAACTATGGAGGCGATTTTCTTGATAAGGCAACTCATGGAAAGATATAGGGAACAAAAGAAAAACCTGCATATGATCTTCATCGACCTTGAGAAGGCATATGATAAAGTGCCTAGAAACGTTTTGTGGTGGGCCTTGGATAGGCATAAAGTCTCAACAAAGTACATTAACCTCATCAAGGATATGTATAATAATGTTGTGACAAGTGTCCGAACAAGCGGTGGAGACACGGATGCCTTCCCCATTACTATAGGGTTGCACCAGGGGTCTGCTTTGAGCCCTTATCTTTTTGCCCTAGTGATGGATGAGATCACAAGGGACATCCAAGGAGAGGTCCCTTGGTGTATGCTTTTTGCAGATGATGTTGTGCTAGTGGATGAGACTAGGGCGGGAGTTAACCAGAAGTTAGAATTATGGAGGAAGACTTTGGAAGCAAAAGGTTTTAGGCTTAGTAGATCTAAAACAGAGTACATGAAGTGTGACTTCAGTGCCACTGCACACGAAGAAGGGGAAGGGGATGTCAGACTCGACGGTCAGGTGGTCCCCATGAAGGACACCTTTCGATATCTGGGATCAATATTGCAGAAGGATGGAGATATTGATGGAGATGTCAGTCATAGAATTAAAGCCGGATGGTTGAAGTGGCGTCAAGCCTCTGGTGTCCTATGTGACAACAGAGTTCCACAAAAGCTCAAAGGCAAATTCTATAGGACTGTGATTCGACCGGCTATGCTATATGGAGCTGAGTGTTGGCCTACTAAAAGGAAACATGTCCAGCAGCTAAGCGTGGCAGAGATGCGTATGTTACGGTGGATTTGTGGTCACACAAGAAGAGACCGTGTCAGGAATGAAGACATACGAGAGCGATTAGGAGTAGCACCAGTTGCGGAGAAGCTCACGCAACACCGCTTGAGATGGTTTGGACATATCCAACGGAGACCTGAAGACGCACCGGTCCGCAGTGGCATCATTAGGCGCCCGGTTAATCTAAAGAGAGGAAGAGGAAGACCAAACTTGACTTGGGAGGAGTCGGTTAAGAGGGACATGAAGGAGTGGGATATCGGTAGGGAGTTAGCCTTAGATAGGAGTTTGTGGAGACTGGCAATCCATGTGCCAGAACCTTGATTTGCCTCCCTCTTCTTTCCCTTTTTCCGTTTGCTGTTTCACCTTCCGTTCCCTTGGTTCTGGCCTTTTGGTCTTTTCTCAGCTTCCTTTTTCTTTCCTTTTCGGTTTGGTCCTTTCCTGAGTTTTTTGTTGGTACTTGGGGTTTCATCTCTAGCCTACCCCAACTTGCTTGGGATTAAAAGGCTGGTTGTTGTTGTTGTTGTTGTTGTTGTGACAAATAATAATACCAGCTACACTCTGTTTTTGTTTCCACAACTTGTTATTGTTATAGAATGTTATGGAGCTATCTGTTACAGTTACACCAATTAATATACTTTTTAGTATCAAGAGCAATTTTTCATCTAAAATGTAAGAAATTTCCTGTTTACAATGTATTGAGACTCGATAATGGGAAATAAGATAGTTTTGGTAGATTTCTTTGAGCCCTTTTCTATCATGTATGAGTTTGATTACTCTATTTATATGCTGATGCCTTTTAGTAGCTGCTAATTTTACAGAGTTGAACTATGCTGCAGGGTTTGGGACATAGCCGAGATCTTTATTCAGTTTTGAAGATTGTTGTAGAGATGAAATCTTCACTGCTTTCAATTGATAGGACTGCATATACTGCTATGGTAGATGCCTTGCTAGCCTGTGAGTACATTGATGGTAAGTCCTATAGCATTTATTTAGAGGAACATTTTCATTTTACACCAGAATGAGTTTGCAAGATGGAAAATAACAAGGGTACCTCACTAAGAAGAAATAAGTCACCTAGGATCTAATTTGCATCCTCAGATCTGGTGTTATTTTTCAGTTCATACCAAGCTGGCTTTCTCCTTTCAAGTGTCAACCGTTCTATATCCCAGTTGCCTAAGATTGAGGCACGGAAAGTCCCACAAACAGCATTCTTCAGCAGCCAAATTCAGTAGGTCCACTAGATTAGGTGATATCCCACTCTGAAATAATTCTCAACGCGCCCACTCTGAAAAAAAGAGAAATGGTATAACAATGTACCTGTGTACAAATGTCACACATTTTTGGTACAATTTACAACTGAACTACATGACCTTTTACAGTTATAAAGGATTGATATGAAGTATTTGCTTTATTAAGTTTTTTTATTCAAACTATACAAATGTACAGAGCTAACTAATGCATGGAGTGCTATGATTTAGATTTTTTTTCCTTTTTTAGTTGAAACAAAATTCGTTTTCTTTCTTTAAAAAAATTCTTTCAGCTATATGTGTATGATATGTGATAAAATTTGTTTGCCACTAACTTGAATTCTGTACTAATATGTGACCAAATCTTTTGGTGGTTATTGTAGGTGCCCTTTGCATTTTTGGTGAGATGATGAAGCAGTCTGGCTACAACAGAGATTTGAAACCTAAACCTCATCTTTATCTTTCATTTATGAGAGCTTTTGCTTCCAGAGGTGATGTTGATATGGTCAATAGATTGAACAATCGCATGTGGTCAGATACAGTTGGATCCATTAGCCGTGCAGCAAAAGAGGAGGCAGATGAGCTGTTAATGGAAGCTGCTATAAATAGTAATCAGGTTGAAATGAGTCCTAACATCCCGTAGGATGAAATTAAATTTTCACACAATGCAATTTGTTTTTTTATGCATGCATGGGTTACCTGGTATTAGTTTTCCGAAGTTTTAACTAGCTTAAAGCAACGTTACAAGTCCTTCGGAATTGGCACATAACTGGTTACCACCCCCCCCCCCCCCCCCCCCCCCCCAACACACACACACACAAAAAAGAAAAAATGGGGCTAGTAGTGAAGAACCACCCCACGGTATTATCTGGAGAATGGGTTGGTAAAGCCTCCAAGTGTGAGGCTACCCACAAGGGTTCAAATCCTGGTGTGCACAATTTGTGAAATAATAATTAAAAAAAAACACTCACTGCGTCCCATTTACTCTGTTGATCAGACCTATGGTTGGGAGGGCCCTCATGTATGGGGTGGACTCAAAGCATGGATTTAGGCCTGAACCATAGGGGGTGGATCCTTGAGGGTGGGACCAGGGGTCGTGGATTTTTCTCAACCCCTGCGTTGAAGGTGCTTTTTCTTAATTGAATTCCGTGGGTGTGGTCTTACCCCGGGGCTGAGTGTTTTTTGTTTTGGAAGAATTGACTGTATTTTTGCCAGGCCGAGAACCCCCGCACAAATCCTGGCCCATGCCAACTTCGGTTGGCAAACACTGCAGATGTAGCTCAACCAGACTGCACAGCGAGGGAGGTTCTTTGGACGTGCTAGTAGGGATTGAACCCCTGTCAAGAGCCAACTACTGCTATGACTACCACTGAGCTATCGTTCAGTTCACCGTCCAGCATAGTAGGTTACAAACAGTAGTGTCTTTTGTATTGTATTCATACTATGTAAAAAAAATATCTGCTATTAAAAATGGGTACTGTTGAACAGAGTTTTACAGCTCCAGCTCCATGAATTTCTGGAGCTGGGTTATGAGCAGCCCCAAGAACTCCAAAAATTTTCTGTAGTTGGAGCCGTGCTAAACAGGACGTTATTGACAATTTCAAATATCTTGGGGGGGATGAAGGGTTGAAGAAAGGAAAATATTGTTCTATTGATAGGTTAAATTGCTTCACATATATTGTTGTCAGATTTTACCATGTTACTTTATCCAAGGCAGAGCACTATGTGCATGGTTATGCTCAATTTCTGTTGTTTCTTGCACCCCTAATGGCTAGCTTTGCTTAGTATTCACATTTTCAATAGGTCATTTCCCTATTACTTAATGTCAGTTTGACTGAATCTTCACTCTACAGATTGATTTGGCTAGAGGGCTCCTACAAAGAATAGTAAACAAGAAGGGACGTTTCTCTTGGACAAGTAGAGTAGGTCTGGTACGTTTCTTTCTCTTATTTTATTTTTAGAAAACTATAATTCTAGGGGTGGCTAGGGTGTTCTTTTTTTTGGTACAAAGAGCATGTGTAGTCTTTTTGCACAAAGAGCATGTGTAGTTTCTGGGTAACAGTGTAGTTTATGAATCTTTCTTTTATGTTTTGCCTCTCTGGTTCTACAGCACCCAGCTTCATCTGTTGGCACAAATGGAATAGCCAGCTAATTTCTTTTATCGTACATAGTGTGGTTTTATGATATGAAATTATTTGATATTGTCATATGTCTTGTTCTACTTGACTTATAAGATATGTATATGAAAGTTTTTCCACCTTCTGTATTCTTGGTACTGCTTATTTTATGCCTTAAGCTATACAATTTTGTATGTTAGTATATATTTTCGGGTTTCTAGTGTCACTTTAATTTGTTTAGTGACTTTTTTTCCTTTGTTTGGATATTGAACATGATTTACTCCCATTCAATTTTTTTAAATTTATTTTGCTAAGTTCCTGTGGTTGGATATAGCATTCCTATAGAATATTCATGCATTGAGATTTGAATTGAAGATCTATAGCATTACTTGGCTAATTCAACTTCAAAACTTGTACTCCACTTAATAGCTCATATCTATCAAGAGTCACCAGAAACAATACTTCCCTCTTATTACCTCCTATTTAATTGATGTGAAATAAATGATCTAGTTTATCAGACATGCAATTATATGTGGGCAAAACTGAATTGATCAGCATATTGATGGTCACATTTGTTTCCTTTGTTATACATTGCCAGTCTGTGGCTTCTGAAATAAGGGACGTACATGTAGTTGACAACAACTAGAGCTTGCTGGAAGTATCTGGAAGCGTTTAAATGAGAATTTAATTCAATGTCAAAAATAATGCCAGGATCAGGAGTCGGGACATATGTCAAATATTATTTTCGTTTTTCCCTTTCTTTGTGTAAACTCATATATGCCAAAGTGAAAGCATGATCATTTGTAAGATAATTTCCTTGTTGTTGCTAACAGGTTGCCGTTAAAGTTGAAAGTTTATCTGGATTCACCAACTCCCTTCTAAGACCCCATGTATTTCCACAGGTCGTATGTTTGTTATTACTCTGATCCTTTGTCCACATTTTTTGTTGTTCATATCTGAAGTTATATCCATTAAAATTGTAGATTATACTGAATGATCCAGTTGAGAAGTATATGATTCCATTCCAAGAATCCCGACCATTACATGGTGACTTAATATTGCGGAAGGTTGTGATGCGATTCTTGGAAGATCGTGCTGTCCCCCTTGTGGATGACTGGGGAGGTTGTGTTGGAATTGTTCACCGTGATGATTGTACCAAGGTAAGCTGTGTCCATCAATCAATGTCAGCAAGGTTGTGTTACTGCTTGGGTGAAAGCTAATGAAACGGTTGGCACCGATTTTAGATTCGGGGGCAGTAGTTGACAAACAAGAGACTTTAGATTTTCTTTTTCACAATAACTTCTTTTGTTTTTTTCCACTTACCCTATTTCTATCGGAAAAGGAATAAGCAGGATTGAGTCCTCTTGATTTTTTCCTTTTTCGCTATATCTACAGGAAACAGAAGAAACAATATTGAGTCCTGTTGGAAACTAATCATTTAGCTGGAAACAGGATGGTTCATTGCATTTTAGTCTCAGTCATGGAGTGATACATGAGGGTTGTTGAATCGTCCTGAGTGGACTCATGGTTCATATCCTGCTAGAGTAGTTTCACTGGGATTTCCCTACAGCCAGGCATGTATGATACCTTTATCCAGAAATGGCCGCTTCTGCCAGAGTTCCTGGGCCATCTATTTCTTCGGTTGCGTCTACAGCCAGGAGGGATTTTGGTTCGGTTTCTTTGTCATGCTCACCTTCAGTGCCTCACCTTTAATCGGGACTTTGATCCACTCAAGTGGTAGCATGCCGGTAGGAAGTTAGTGTCTAACCATCGCGGATCTTCAACACCATGGTACTCCTCATCATAAGGCATATGTGCAACAGTGTAACAGAATCTTTTGGAGTGTCACCATCCATCTTGGTGCAGGTTATCATGGATGAGGTGGTGCCATGGGAGAAGATAGGATTGCTAGTGTAGTCGGAGCTATTTCTTATCATGAATAGTATTCTAAGGTTGCCTGTCGATGGCTTTTTTTTATTTTTATTTTTCTTTTGCGAGTATTAGCCTTAACTTTTTTCTGTGTGCTCCCTGCTTTGCCCCTTCCTGGGGGGTATGTCGGCGTGTGCATATTATGTTGTTGCAAACTCACTTATTGTTTTGTTACGAAATTTGGTTTGAAGTTTTCTAGCTAGATAACTTCATTATTTCCTTTTCAGCTGGATGCGCCTCTGCTATCAATGGCGAGAGGACCACCATTGTGCGTGCCTACTTCAACCTCAGTGGAGCATGTCATTGATCTCCTCCTCAGAGAAAAGACCGAAATGGTGGTTGTGGTGAAAAGCGGCAACATGTACGAAGGCAGTTACACGTCCAGCTCAAGGCCTTTGGGTGTTTTCTCTCTGGCCATGTTGTGGAAGTTCACTGATGAATCCTCATCGGACGTCCAAGATGTGGGCATCTCTTGGGTAACACTCAAGCGAGATACTGAAGCCTGCAGTTATGGCTAAATTCTGTGTAGCTAATCAATCTTTTGGGTTTTTGCCCCCCTTTCTGTGATTCTGTATTGCTATATATGCTGAGTGAAACATGCGTGTAATTGTCAAATTGCTTCCCGCTGTCCAGTTGAACGAGGGAGATTTCAAACGACAGCGACTTTGGTAGGCTGATCCTGACCTTGTGTGCATTATGTTTCCTGATGCACACGGTAAAAGCGACGGCGGACCCGAGGTTTTCGTAGTCTTTTGTTTAGTCGTTGAGGCGCCAAGATGAGCAGTACATATGGTCCTTGTTTGTTTTTTGCTGGCAGCCCCGGTCAGTCCGTATCACCCGGCATACTGCGAGGACGACCTCTGCTCCTGCCTTTTGTACAGACAGCCTTTGGTTTTCCCGCGCGCGGGGACCGGCCGGATGATTGATCTGCAAAGATGTAGCTATTACATGCTTGTGTGGTACCACCTACTAAGCGAGATCCTCGGGCACAGTTGATTTGGATTGCTATGTCCTCAATCATCATCTTGCAATTGAAAGTGTACCGGCGCCAACAAATGCCCAGAGCAGCTCAGTCTGCTAGGGCCATAGTAGTAGCTATCTATGTGCCGGCCGGTGTTTTGCTTACGGAACATTGCTTTTTCTTTTCAGTTTTAATTGGGTACAAAATATACGACTTATTTTCCTGAAAGATCGATGTAACCTTTTCAGAGTTTGAAAGAGGGACTTTTTTTTTTTCCGATCCAGTGCGGAGTATGTGTTTCCTTGTGTGCATGGGGCTACATCTACGCAGCTGTATATTGCATCGCATTGCCTGCAAAAGGAGCTGCTTGCGCCCAGTTTTCAGACGAGCACCCGATATGTCGTATATGACTAGAAAAGTGTGAGCTGGAGAGAATGCGCAGAATGCTGAGCTCGTACGTACAACTACCTCCCGACGGCTCCCTGCTCCCGCCCTCTCGCAACGACCATCCAGAGAGCCGGCGTGGCGGCGCGCACACGCCGCAATGCACGTACTAGTACAACGCATCATGGGTCATGGCACTGCCACAGAAAGCAGAACGCGCACTCCCCACGCTGTCACTTGGCCCCTGCGGTGACCGACTTGGTACGTACCACGCCCGCCGGGCAGGCCAGGTGTGTCGCTAGCTAGTAGCTACTATTAGTAGCTGTGGTAATCTTGCGGCGGACGATGTATCTGCATGCATATTGGTCCATGTAGTATGGCTCAATCGCACGATGTGTGGTGGTCAGATATGCTAAGCTAGCTAGCAGTAGTAGCTACTCGCCCCACGCATATGTCTCTGCACTGCACCAATCCGGGGAACGTATCCATGGCCGTATCCTGGACATATGGTCCATGCATCGTACCCCGTCGTCACCGAGCACAGCTTGCAGCGATGCATATGGCGGCTTTGTCCGCACCAATGGACGGGCAGTCGTCGTCTTTTCCATGGCCCTGCTACTCTCGCCTGTTAAGGATGCATCAGGAGCATCGAAGGCCTACTACACATACTACTCCACAATAGAAGCTCCTTGTCCCTATACACCAAATTCTTTAACTCCTCATCCCGAATAGCAATAACATCGAGGATCTCCATTCCGACACGCGGCTGCTTTGGTATGAGTCAAAATAGACAGAGGATGATGGTTGAGAAGCTTAAAGTCTTAGAACACCATATTAGAACCAGATGCCTTCTGTGACGCCCTTTGATGACAGGAATCCAGGGAGGAGAACGAAGAGATCCAAGAGGCGGCGGATCATATGGTCTCGCTAACCCTGCATATGATGAGACATTATTGACATTAAGGATCTAGGGCCGCCACAATGATGTGGAGCCACCAACGACAGTACACAATTACCAGCTCACAGCTAAAGCAAATGCTGGTGAAGACAATCCAAACCTAAGACAACTAGAAGCGGAATCGAAACATTGAAAGCTTTATAGGAAAATGCAAGGGCCATGTAGTGCAGAGGTGGGAGCATCGTTCATGACATTTTCGCTGCAAAATGAAGAAGCACCTAGCCTAGCAGTCGTGATGGGGGGTGAGGAACCTCCCCACGCATTGCTCGTGCCAACGTAACTGAGTTGTGAGATCCATACGGGCCAATTAGCAAAATAGCGAAGAGCAGGACCATATCTCATTTCCAGGATATTAGCGATTGCGGGGTATGAATCAGAGAAGGACAGTCACCACAACAGTGTGACACGAGGCGAGAACAAGGGAGGTGGAGGGGGCTCGCAACAATGTCTCCAAGGAGAAGAACGTACGGCACCCACGGGTATCGCCGTCGTTGGTGCCAATAGAGAGCCAGAGCAAGGGAAAGTAAGCGTAGCCCACGATATCCTTGCACCAAACCGCTGCTGCGCCAAGCGTTTGAGGTTTGACCACCATAATGGCGCCCCGTCGCTGCCATTGGAGGGGCGTACTCCTACCGGGAGCTCAGAACCTATTAGTTTTTTATTTAATATCCTCCGAAAGGGGAAATGCCAAATCCAGAAATTGGCGGCTGGATCTAGCTCTGATATGGAGAGGCTGCTTTGCCCTAAAGACGGTCGGTGTCATGGCCGCAGAAACTCCGAGAATGGACTCAAACTTTCTCTGCGGTTCCAATTCGCCCACGTACACTGCAGCCTATCGAAGCTCCCTGCCGGCGGTCGTCTCTGCTGCTCGCGCGAGAGCTTAGCGATTGGCTCTCTGCTGCCGTCTGCGTGCATGCAAAATAAGAAATCATCAGTGATGAATCACACTTTAATCAGGCCGCGCTGCACGATGGCCAGCTGCGCAGGTCCTCGTGGTGACGTCGTCGTTGGTACGGACGCGCAATTGGGCATTGTCCACCAGCGCTGGACGGGGGACTGCGTTAGTTGTGCCAAATAATCTACAGGCATGCAATCACCACGCCCCTGCAGGTGCTTATTAATGTCTTCTTCCCCATGACTGCTTCATCAGCCTGGGACGATGCACATGGCAAAACAACCCTGCTGATCTCGTTTTAGGTGAGAGCGGGATCGTCTCAGTAAAAAGCAAGAGCACCCTTGGTATAATGCTGCTAGTCATTTTCTGTATGTCTTTCAGCAGTGGATCAGGCGGCCATGCGTTGAGCGCCAAACAAAACAACAAAGATGATTTGAACTTTGATCTGCACCAATATAATGTTGGTTGCTCGATCGATTGTGAACTGTGGCCATTATGTCTCTTATTATTGGACCATCCCGAACCCCTGTTATGATTCAACTCATTTAGGAGGGGCGAAATCGTTGGTCTGTCGATTCAGACCCCATTGATTGCTGTGTTTCAGCTAGTACGGACAGTGTGTCAATGAAAAGCATATCGCGCTTCAAGACAAAGCTCCGCCTTGATCCGTCACCCAGCGTACCGTGTAACTGCTGCTTTGCATCGTGAAACACACGGCACAACATCTTGTTAGTTGTGTGCGATGGCTGAGGAGCATCCATATAGTTTTGTAAGTTTCATCACCGGCACTGACTGAAATCGACCCATCAAAGGAAGATATAGATGGTTGTCTGTTCATTCATTTCCTTGAGAAGCATGCTGATCGTCGTTAACTTTTCACATCCTGCAAGTTAATTACTGAAAGCAGAAACAACATTTGCAGTATACATGATAAAAACACCGCGTATGTATAAGCACAAGTAGACTGCTAACTATAACAGAGGACACCTTAGTTAGGATACATAAGGAAAGGAAAAACTTTTGCCAAACATTCTAAGTCAATATATGGTATTATATATCTTTCCCTAAACAAAAAATATGGTGTTATTGGTGGTTAGCTTGATCTCTGGTTGCCACCTTGCCCGGCCCCTTAGGTGATCCATATGCATTCTGATATTAATAATGTGATATAGAAAGTACTGTTACAAGTTGGATCTTGACCACTCAGGACTCACTTTTTTTTTCAGTTTTGATGTAGCATCATCAAACATATGATTGAACGAAGTAAGTGAAAGAGATATCATTCTTCAGTGGAGTCTCTATTCACTGAATTCTCTTAACTAGTATCTCACAGATATTCTTCCCTTCCTACAGTCATGTCTGCATATATATAATGGTCTTAGTTGCTAGATGAAATTACACCAACTTCAATTCCCAGATCCTTCTTTTTTGGAGATAGGAAGATTAAAATTTATATATCTATTTTTGAACTAGTACCTTTACTAGGCCCATTTAGTAAGAAAGAAATTTGGGATTACATTACATTAGCTCAATCAGAACATATGTTTGTTCTCTCTTATCTCTCTCTCTTCATCAAACTCTTAAGAAAATTTGTGTTTCTTTAATTAATTAATTTACTTTTTAGATGAGAAGATTGTTCTTTTGAATATAATAATAAGCCTGCAGAGAAATTTTGCCCGGCCATCTTCATAAGGATTCAAATTGATTTTGAGTAGTAGTGATTTAAATGAACCATGAACTGATTAAGGACTCGTTAGAATCCATGTGCATAATGATCATTAGCTAGTAAAACAGAGTTCAAAAAGTGCGAAAAAGGACCTCATTCTCCTTACCCACACAACAATTCCCATTTTGGATCTGTCAAGTTGTTATGGTATAGATCCATATGTAGATATGTCCTTTCATCAGCTGTATCTCCCCCTAGGAATATACAACCTATGGTACGGCAAAAGCTCGATCAAGTAACATCTAGAACATGCATACAATATTTTGTACGGTAAATCATGCATTAATATTACCACAGTAAAGTTGTAAAGGCAATGAAAAAAATCTTAATTATTGTCTCATTTTCCTAACCTTACTGTGACATATATGTAGTGCCAAATCAAGTGCAATGAACCTTAATTATTTATATATATATGGTTACTATAGATCACAGAATTCATATTGGGGCCAGTAAAAATATATAAATGTTGAGGAAAAAATTCTAAAAGTATGAAAAGATGGCACTATATACAAATATATAATCGACACTGCAAATAGATCTGTTAACGCTTACCTGATGAAACTCAGATAAGAGGTTCAGCGGTCTCACCATTTTGTATCCACTTTATTCAACAAATTAAATCTTGACTTTGGCAAACTGACATATGCAGTACGAGTTATGCAATTATGAGAGAGGATAGTTGTTCCAGCTTGTTGAAATACGATGGATTGTTCCATAATAGTGTGGGTCCATCTAAACTGGACTCAACACAGTCAGTTTATGCCACCACTTGCTTATGTAGTACTCCTATACCTTTTGTACATTACACACGGGATGAGTGGAAAAAGGCCCATTGAAAATATGCATTTTTTGGTAACTATACTACTATTATAATAGGGGTCATCACTTTACGTACCGTGCCGACGTCCGTAGTTTTCTCCTGAAGGGGTAAGCTTTTTATGTCCAAAAATTAAAGCTCCCATGCATGAAAACCAAGTCTGTTTGACTTGGATTTGCGGCCAATACATTCACATGATGCATCTTTAGAACGCAAATGTGGAAAGTGCAAGGCCCTAGGAAATGCCAGGTTATAAAATTGAAATATATACGTGGATGCATTTTGTAATAAAATTTTAACTCACCATCTAGTTCTTCCAAAACAACTCATATGGAGAAATAATCATCTGAGCGGCCAAGTCTAATAGGTTCGAATCGATACAAGTCATGTGTTTCAATAAGGCATTTAGTCTCGGTATCCTAATAAAAGAATGATCGCATTACCTCCCTCTCTAAAATGTGAACCAAGCATACTGTAGACAGAAGATGCTCGGGTGACGGTTCTAGTTGACACAATAAAGACATACAGAATGGTTCAGGGAATGAGAATAATCTGAGATATCATTATATCAAAAAGCATACTGGATCCGGGTCAAAAAAAAAACATACAGGATCTCAGTAGACGACCGATTGGACGAAGTAATAATTTGTACATAAATGGAAACGAAGAAAGTTGAGCATGGCATATGCACAATTTATTTTGAGAAACTCCCAATAATTAAAGATGCATGGTACAATTGATAGCTAATCTAGAACAAAGAGAGAAGAACTGATCGAAGAGCACACACCAAATACCACGCCCAATCGCGGTGGGGATGGATCAACAACAGTTGTAGCCTAGAAATTCTATCAGACGACGAACACAACTACTACAAGTGGAATATAGATGAATCCAACACCGCGAACAGATTGTTCCACTAGAAAAAACACGCCGATAGAATTTTGTAAGCAAACAAAGGGGCAAATAAAAAGGTACAGGAGGGATGGAGGGAAGAGGGACCAATCAAAGCCTGAGGGAAAGGTCCAGCTCGTCGGGGCGCTGGCCGCCGCCGTAGCGCTCCGACGACCTCTTCTTGTTGGCGAGCTGCAGGGCGCACGGCGGGGCAGCAGCAGCTGCTGCAGCATCTTGCTGGTCGTCCATCCTCGCCCTCTTATCTGCAGCGACGACGACGACTCCGGCGCCCCCGGCGGATCTGGCGGCGGCCGCCCCATGCGCGCGCATGGCGGCCGCAATCTCTCGCCGGCGCTTGGCCAGGCTGCGCTCGTACTTGTGCGCGTTCTGGTGGCCACCGAGCGCCTGGGAGCTGTAGAACTTGCGGTCGCAGTACATGCAGACGAAGAAGCCATGTGGTTCTGGAGAGGCCGAGCGGTGGAGGAGGGTGAGCTCAAGGTCAAGCTCCTGCTCCATTACAGTCGGTTCCACACTACACTCTATGGCGGGTGGTGTGCGTGCAGGTTGTGCGGAGAGAGAGAGAGAGAGAGAGAGAGAGAGAGAGAGAGAGAGAGAAGGAAAGCTTGATTTGGAACTGGGATCATCGTAATAAGCGAGGGTTAAATACAGCGGCTGACAGACCAGGGCTGTACTGCTACTGTTGGGCGAGAGCGAGATGAGAGAGAGTCTCAGCTCGCAGGAGTGGACGGACGTCGCGCACGTTTCCGTTTGTGGGTCTGCGGCAGCCAACGCCTAACAGGGGATTGTGATATGGCCGGCCATGTTGCATGCCGGATAGATCGAGTACTTATTCAGAGACGAAATTTTATTGCAGGAAAATCAATGGTCTTTCTCGATCAGGAGGTACTAGGACGACAAACCGAATGAACAGCTCAAAATTTGGATTTAAATATATCCACCATATGCATGAGTCAGTGTACCTTATATGTTGGTTATTGCAATATACTAGTACTACTGTATTTGATAACCCAATTGAGGGTTATCACTTCCTCCACAGATAATCAATCGCATTAGCAGGCGCGCGGTAATATACAGTTATACTACTACTTTTACAGCTTTCTATTATAGTTCCACCAAAAAAAAAAAGGTACTCTCTCCGTTTTGAAACTGATATTAATTTAAATTCAAAATATAAAGTAGTAAAACTATGCTCAAAACTAATTAACATACTATGCGAAAGGGAGGGAACAAATCAAAGAATCTTGTTGTTTAAGCTTACCGGACCTACACACAGCACAGCAGATGAGAGCACCGATGCAAGGAAGGGCAAACAAAGCAGGGGGCAGCCCGGCCAGATGCGTAACGAGCCCCACACAGTGAGTACTCTCTCCTGGTGGGTAGCGCAACGACAAGCTTTTCACTACCGCTTATGTTACAGACCACACTGCATGCGACCAAACAACACAAAAGCCTGACCGATGTCCGTCCAGTAGAGTAGCGCATGCTGATGCTGCCGTCTTCATCAATCGCTCGTCGACGCGCCGGCTGCCGGGGACCCCTAATCGCTCGCCATCACCGGTAAGGTGTGGCTCCCGTGCATCACCATTATTATTATTATTATTATTATTATTATTATTATTATTAAAGGTTGCCCGTAGCTGTTACTACTACCTCTGTCTAGCTCTATTGTGCTCCTATGATTCCATCGATCGTGTACCATGAGGTGATTGATTTGGTCATTGCTTCGTCGTACCTCATATCTCGTGTGTTAATTCGTTTCTTCCTCTTTTGGAAATTTTGCCTCATACGCTGCACACACGGTACGTACCTCTTTTGATACTGTACTTGTATACATGAAAAGTGCAGTACTTTTATTTGGAAATGTTGATTTAGAGCTCTGTGTGCGTGTGTTCTTCTAAGCATATACGGTACAGTGCTATAGGTCCTTTAGTACAGCATTAACTTTATTTTTTTAATATTGACACTTTAAACATTTGACATTATCTTTGACGACTCCTCTTATACAAAAATTATGATAAAACTTATATATTTTACTATAATTTGATTTATCACTAAAGTTATTTGAACCACTACTAATAATAACTATACGTGTTTGAAATAATTTTTTTAAATAAGATGAACAATTAAAGATGATGCTAAAAGTCAAATCTATCAACACAGAAAAAAAAACAAAGGTAGTACCTACGACTTGGCTACTTAATTGCACATGGAAAATTAGGTACCATTCTTATTGAAAAAATCAAGATTAGTCGAATGCCAATCCGGTGTGAGTACACTGAAGTTAGCACCACACACGCAATTAAAAAAATTAAGGTGTTAACAAAACTCTCTATATGCATGCAAGGTGCAACAAACAGTGAAATGTGCACTAACATATATAGTTGCATGGGTGGCAATTGCCGATCAACAAACTTTTGAAGAACTGAAACAATTGCCGACCGACAAACATTTGATGACACATGCGTGCAGAGAGGTTACCTTTTCCCACCTGCGCTGCATATATATGCTGACGTGATCCGATGGATAATTACTGGAATAGTTCTAAATGGTTGTAGGGTCCATCATGTCAGCCGACCATCAACGACACTGCTCGCAGAGTCCGTACCATATTTAGGTCGGCTAGTAGCTAGCTATCATGTGCACAGCTCCAGTAACTGTTGTCACCAGCAACGTAACGACAAACGTAATACATAAACCAGGCTAGCTATAGCAATTTGTACTCCCTCTCCCTCTCCGTCCAAGATACAAGCGCTTTTAATTCAGATTTGATTTAAGTCACAAATTTACTCCCTTATAGATTAAGCCCTTTTAGATTTTAGTATAATATTGACTCTATTAATAACTTAAACCTTTAAACATCACAACCGTATGTAAATGATATGATTAGATTCATCATGAAAAATATAGAATGCACAAAAAGTAAAAAAAGATATAGTTGCACACATTAAAATGTGAGAATGATAAATAATTTACTACGTCTAAAACTAGATCGCAAAAGGTATTAGTCATGTGAGAAAAATCATCTTCAAGCTCCGTTGCTGCCAAGGGGATCCGCCAACAATCTTCTTCAATTTTATTGCATGAGCTATACATAATTACTAGACAGCTACCATATGTACGGACAAACAGTCTTTTTGCCTAAGCCTAGAAACGACATGTTCCTGTTTCACTGCCATTATTGGGACCACATCAAGGTTTCATTTCTCTCTGATTGCAGCTTGGATCCTTCCGGATGGCGACCACGAACCAGTGTAGCAGGCCAATTACCCTCCAAAGCGACGGCTGCACACAAAGCGCATAGCGATAGAAGTACTATTTCCTCCTTACACAAATATAATCACTCCATTTTTAAAAGTATATAGATTTATTATATATTTTATAAATTTAAACATACGTTATGTCTAGATACATAAAATATTTAATAAATCTAATAAATAACTTTAAATATTTATATTAATAGACAGAGGAAGTACATACTGTTATCTCAGAACATGGAGTATCACCATGAACTACATTTAGATTGACTTGAGGATAACAAGTCCAGTAAAGAAAAATAAAACAACGTTGGGTTCTTTGCTCCTTTAGACCTAGTTTGGATGTAGATGGATTAGAGAGGATTAGTGTGGATCGAAGTGTATTTAAATCAGTTTCTTCTCCAATCTCTTTTTAATCACGTGAATTCAATATAATACACTTGCTTCCAAATTAAGCCTTTTATGGATACTCTACATGTGATGGATGTCCCCTTTTCAAGGGAGAGGCTGCAGAGGTGCCCTCACTGCCACTGCCAGGGGCTCGAACCCGGGCGTTGGCGTGGTAATCTGGCGCTAGGAACCAATCGGTTCGGCCACGCTTCCGTGACAGATGTTCCCTGATATTACCAATTTTCTTACTACTCCCTCCATCTCCAAACAGTGGACACTTTAGTCTTGGACACAGAAAACTAGCTAAGGAAGAGTGAAAAAGATTTGGTGCATAGAAAATGAAGAAGCAGATAGAGATTTATGGCAAAATGAGTGTCAAGTACTATTTTAGAAACTTTTTATGGCTAAATTAATACTATTGGTCGCAAATAGGGCACCCCTATACCAAGAGAATTTATTGTTCTAGGTACCATGTATATATACAATACTTTTTACATCCAATATAGACGATGTTTTAGATTCTAACATAAGAATTAAGAAAAGTTAATAAGTTATGTGTGCAGAAACCAGGATAAGAGAGATAGATTAGGAATGAGGAAATATGCATTTAGAAGCGAGAGTGTGAAATATTTTGAGAAAATTTGAGATAGCTAGAGTATTAAATATTCTGCGAAGGAGGAAGTAATAGATTAATTATAGGATTATATATAAAAAAAGTTGTCATGTGTATATGCACAAAGTTTGTACATAATCCAGCGTACACAACTTTTTTTCTTGCCATTTTGAAGATTATGTACTAGTCATAATTCAGATTCAGAGAGCCACGTACAGGAACTCTTGTCTCCATCAGAAGCATCCCAAGCTCTGGCACGGATGAGGGGGCCACGTCGTCTTAAAATATTTTTCTTTCCTTGCCAGCAGCTGATTCCAGTTAGTAATAAGTAGAATACTTTCTCCCGTATAAAATAGAATATAGTTTAAGACAAAATTTTAATTAAATATTAGAAATATAAATTATAAATAATTTTTAAATATATAAAAATTATATAAATAGATTTATTTTAAAAAATATTTCATAAAAATATATATATTGTTTTCAAATAAATATTTTTATTAAAAATCATGTTTCAAAAATCGTATCATTGTCTCAAATTACTTCATTTTTTATACCGAAGGAAGTATTATTCTCCCAGATTCTTGATGTATTATTATATCACTGGTTTTTGTCTTTCCTTTGTTCCCTCGACCAATCGTTTCGAAGATTCGGTAGTTTAGCTTGGCAACCGTAGCCCCCTTTTGGGGAAAGCAGCTTGTGGTTGACAGAAAGGTGTGGACCCTAGTCCCGACAGAAACGTCGCTATCCTAATGTGTTGTCGGCGCCACAGAGCTCGGCGGCTGGGATTTTTCCTTTTTCTTCTTATTTTCCCCGCCGCGCAGAGGCAGAGCGCTGCCTTGGCCCACGTATCAGAAGCTCGGACGCCTGAACATTTCATTTCCAACTCTATAAGGGGCACAAAAAAGATATTTCTATTGCAGAATAATTTTTGATTTTTCATGCACTTACTTCTCGTAGCACTACTTCTGAACACTTATCTAGGCATTCCATTTCCCAAGGGGGGAGGACCATTTGTCCTAGTACAGAAACACTAATTAGTATTTTCTTCAAATGCTAGTTACAGTATATATAGGAGGGTAAAGAATACTATTAGTAATCAATAAATGTTGTGCATGCCTTTTTACACTGCACATGTATTCTATTGTCCTGAAACATGTGATATGTAGTAGTACGTAATAAATTAAATATGTGATTCATTTGAATTTTTTGCCCCATTTAGTTGGACAGCCATCATTTTGCTATATGTAGCTGATAATCTGATCTCATGCACCTTCCATAAGTATGCATGTATCCTTGCTGCACTCTAGGCTAGCCCCGGTAAGAGAGAGAGAGAGCATTGTGAAACGTGTCGAAGATCATTTGAAGGCACAGTTTTAAAAAGAGTCAGTAAAAGTTAGTCCTACATTGTAAAACTTTTATGGAGCAAAACCAGCATAAAAATCACCTGAAAATAGACAAATAACCGGTTAACTCAAGGATGAAAATATAAAAGTTACTTCTATGATATGGGATCCGCCCTGAGTGTGACGAGCATGTCTATATTTTCGGAATGGGATGTCCCTCACTGCCAATGTGCATCCAGCTAATTGTTCTAACAGCACGGACAGATGCAAGAATCGATATGTGGTCCATATGTGGCAGGGAAACAAGTGACGGTGGGATCATATCCTTATCGCCTTTGTTGGTCAACGGTACTTGTAGCTGCATATCTCTCTATTTATTGGTTGTACAAACATTGATGATGTTTCAACATATATTCCCTCCTTTTTGTAACGTTGAGTCTACTTTATAGTTGACTATAAGAATAAGGACATGGTCAGTCTCAATGTGAGGTTTTATGAACAGTTTCTAAAAATAGCATGTCACACAAAAATATCTCAAATAAACGAATGTAACAAATTCTTTCAATGCAAATTTTTATTTCACAATTTCTAGGGTAGCATATCACTTAAATGTTGCATCCAAGTGACCATGAGAGTTGACATACAAACTCTTCTCAGTAGAGGTTCCATTCCAGCTCCATGTATTGGAATCAATATACACTAAATTTCATCGGCATGAACCGAACTCACCAATTTCATCATAAATACTACTGTGTCACAACATCATTTTTATCTATGTAATTTGTCATTTTTAATGAGGTTGAAACCCTTATGAAACTTGCAATGAGAGTGGACTAAAAGTTCATCTATGTATAACTCTTTCCTGCAAAAAAAAAAATCTATGTATAACTCTTATTTATCTAACAAAATTGTGTTATGAGTCAAATTTGATCGCTCCTCAACACATTACAAAAAGAAACTGAGGGAAATTATCCTTTGTTTGCAAGGGGCATATTTGTCGTTTGCTTGCTATGTGTTGTCGAGTCCATGAGAAGAGGGTGCTATTAGTAGTATTACTGCCTTGTAGATTGTGTGGCATTAGAACTAGTCCAGGAGATCATAAAACACACTACTTCCACTGTTCTACATGCATCAGCCTGACCAAGCTTTTGCACTATTAGATAGTTAATATTGGGTTGTCGATGATCAAGCTTGGGATTTTGGTTCCTCTGCTGCACCAAGAAGTTCTGACCGAAGAGGTATAGTATGAAAAATGTGGTATGTGGTCCCTCCGGTTTTTAAATATTAGCACCGCTGATTTTTAACATCAACTTTGATAATTCGTCTAATTCAAAAAGTGATAAATTTTATACATTTTGTTATGGTTTGCTTGACCACTAAATTTTATATCACCAACATATTTGATGTCAACAATATCAATATTTAAAAATCAGAGGGAGTATACTGTAATGGACTCATGGGCTCTACTTGAGACGTATAGGGTGCATGCACCCAGGAAAAACAAACAAAAAAAACTTAGTTATAACCATATAAATGACTTTACAAACAAGTTTATTCCTATTTTTCGTATCGTCTAAACTATTTACTTTAAGAGTTGCTGTATTCTTTTTTTTTTTTTGCTGGCAGAAAATCAGCTGATCTTTCAGTCGATTCATCATGACCATTATATTGGATGGTGATCGAACAGTGGTTTTGATTCTTTCTTCCACCTCAGCAAGCTGCTTCTCTCTCCGCAACCTAAGGGGCCTCGTTTGGCTGCAATCCAATGCATATGGATTGAAAGGGATTAAAGTGGTTTGTAATGAAAAATGAGGTTTTAGCTGGCGCAAATTCCCTACATTGTTAGTTCATTTGCTTCGTTAACTGGAACCGAAGTTGGTTTCAGTCAAATTTGATATTCCTAATTCACAGAAAAATCACTTCCCAAGTGCTAGAACCATATGTGTGCACCATCAGTCTCAAATGGGTAATCTGTTTTTTTTTTTACCTGTTTGTAAATTTTAGTCCCATCATTTTGTTCCCAAAGCATGCAATACTGTAACAGAACTGTTTTTGTGCAGGATATTTTAACAGAATAAATAACCAATCAAATAGATACATATATATATATAAAGCTTTCACAATAGATATATCCTTGCAAGTTTGTGGCTCTTGTACATCCACCAAGGAGAGAAAAGGAAGGGTGATAGCTCCATTACAAGGAAGACTGTTGCTGACGGCAACACAAAACTCTTGGGAGCATTCTACTTTCAGAAGAGGGATTTGCATATCCTTGTCGATTATTCCACTGTCCTCAAAAGGCAACAGTGACCCTAGCTAGAAAGTAATAGGAAATAATAACGTATATATTTTTCTGTAGCACACGTGACTGGTAGTTTGAAGTTTCAAGATGGACACGCCTAACATTTGAAATTTGTTCAATAGGATATTGAAATATAGGTTTTAGTTGTGTCTGGTAGCCGTTTATGCTTTTTTTCATCGTACGGACCAAAAATGTGTCCCAAAAGCACCAGCACAACCACCTGTTGTGCGACCGCCGGGCTCACTTCAAGTTATTACAGTTATACGGTTGAAATCACTGCTTGGACAACGACGACAGGGGCTAATAAGTCACGTGTTCTTAAGCGCAAAGAAATTGCAGCAACCAAAAATGAGAGATAGCTAGAGCTAAGGCCTACTGGACCACACACCTACAGCGACCCATCCTCATCCTTGCAATTGGATGTAATGTAACCATTGATGATGTAGCTTACCATCGATCTCCTCATGCATATGTTTTCATCCTATACTGACATGTATGAGTAATTGTGCAGAGCTGCAATACCAATTAATGATTCCATGTACAGATCAGTACAGTCAACAAGATATAGAATCAAATCCTCACCTTTGTTGCTAATTCTCCATTTCAGGCTTCACAAACAACAGTAATACTAAGTGATTTTCACTTATCTGTAAACTGTAAAAAAGAAAACGAATGATCCCGAAGAAATGGAGGGCCAGAAGGGACGAAGAAGCAGGGTCAAGGGGAGGGGGAAGGAAGTAAAAAAAAACAAAAAAAACGTAACCTGCTCTCGCAGACGATCGATGGTTATGGACGAACGGAACCAAAAGCCTCTGTAGTTCCAGCGAGAAGAACGAACCAAGAGCCTCTCCCTATAGTTCGATCGATGAGCTGAAGCAGCCAATCATAACTTGAGGGACAGGTCGATCTCGTCGCTAAGGTCCCGTCTTGCCTGATCCGGCGACGCCCTGATCTGTTGTGACGAGCTCGCGCCCAAGCCCCGGGCAGCAATGCCCAGTTCCTTCCCCCTCCTCCTGGATTCCTCGTCAGCCGCAGTACTGCCGCGCTCGGCGCCCTGTGCTGCGCCGTGGCGACGAGCGGCTGCCAGCTCGCGGGCGCGCTTGGCGACGCTGCGCTCGAACTTGTGGGCGTTCTGGTGGCCGCCGAGCGCCTGCGAGGAATAAAATTTCTTGTCGCAGTAGGTGCAGGAGAAGTATCCCGGTGGCTCCGGCTCCGGCGCCAATAAGGACGGCTGCAGGGAGAGGTTGAGGTCGAGGTCCCCCTCGCCGCCGGGATCCATATCCATGTGGTGCACACGGCCGGCCGGCTGGCTGAGGGACACAGCTTCACAGCACAGCGCAGCAGAGGTGAACAGAAAAAAGGCGCCCGGAGCAAAGGTGGTGAGCGAATTGGGAAAGCAGCTTAGCAGTTTGGAGCGCGAGAGGAACCGTTAATTATGTACTCCTGTGCCAATAATCCCAAATGCGTAGTATACTACAACCAACCCTAGCGAATGTACAGAGAGACAGATCGAGAGGTGTAGGGTTATGCATTTGTACGCACGGTGGTCCTGAGAGCCACATGTTAGCACAGGACAGGAGACGCTCCATCTTCCGCCGCGCGGGTCGTCTCGAATATGTGTGGTGTCGTTGTACACTAGCTTGCCTATGCTTTGGACCGAGCAACGTCTATCACTGGACCTGCGAGAGAAACGAACAACGGTGGTTTCCCTTCTCTCTCCCTCTCTCTCCCTCTCTCTCTCGTGAAAGGGATCAGACAAGAAGCTAAAGGAGCAGAGAGGCCCGCTATACCGTATGTGTACTGTCCACTATAGGAACATGTGGGCCAGTTTAATTTTGTGGGGTTGGGGCCAGGTTACTTTCTTTTTATTTTCTTTTTTAGGAAAGTGCAAAGGTTAAGGCTCCCTTTGAAATGCGGAAATATTTTCCTATTTTTTTTGTTTTTTCTATGACATTGAGATGATTCATTAAAATTAAGTATGATTTCTGTGAAATTACTACGTTTCAAAGAGACCTAAAGTTTTCAAACAAAAGGTTTGTTGCTCCATGGAGTCCCTCAGACAAACAATCATAGATCTGCTTAACGTCATAGCTTGAGCTCTAAGATCCATGTTGAATTTGAATTTGTTATTATGAGATAAACAACATATTCCCTCCCATGTGATATATTTACTATGCTCATTTCTAGTGGTGGTGTAACAGATTTTTGGGTTCAAAGTCAAAGTAGAAGCATTTTTTAGGACACAAAATAGAAACCTTTCTGGGCTTCAGCATATTTCTATATGATACACTACTAAGAATAACCTTATAAGTTATTAATCTATTTTTCAAAAAGAAAAAAGAAAGATATGAACCATTCAAATTTAGAAAGATTCTATGGTTAAGATGAGCCAAATAATCCATGCTCAATTTCGATTTGTAAATATATATATAAAGCTTACAAGGAGCCACTCATTCGATCTTAAGGTCACAAAATTATCACATTCATCTCAACAAAGAAAAGATATAAGTCTTTGGGCTTTATGAAAATTCAACAGTTGAGATCAGTCAAAGTCCATATCCAATAATTCTGATTCTTAAATATATATATATATACATATATATATATATATACATATATATATAGACATACACACACACTAGTGATTATCGTGGGATGTGCATTTTAGGGGTCGGATGGTTCGCAAGAAGACACAAGGATTTACACTGGTTCAGGCAATTACGCCCTACGTCTAGTCTCGAGCTGTTCGTGTTACTCGCGTTATTTGTAGTAAGGGGTTACAAACGGGCGAGAGAGGGATGGCGTCCCAAGTCTCTGGATGAACGAAGGTGCGTGGTTGAGTGTCGGGTGATTCTGTCTCGATTGATCTCTCTCCTGCGAAACCCCAGTCTTCCGTTTTTATACTGCAAGGGGTGAGACTTGGGCTGCGCGATGGTCGTGGGAGAGAGAGAGAGGGAGGAGAGGCTCTGGAGCGGTGGTTGTGGCTGTACTCTCCAAGTCAAGATCTCCAGCGCTCTCTGGGCTTCGGGGCTGTCGCTGTGCACGGCGTCATCGGTATGGCGGCGCCCTTCTAATACGGCGGTGCTAGGACTGCCCGTCAATCAGGAGTGTCCCATCCGTATGGGGCAAGGTCTTTCAACGGGGTTCGGCGGAACGGCGCCGGTCATCATCGTCCTCGCGTCTGTCGGGTTGTTACTCACAAATGTCCCATCCCAGTAGGGGAGTGGACTTTGGCCGTGTGTCGTCGGAACAGTGACAGTCCTTTGGCCCGTGTGCGTCATGCGCATTTACTCCCCCAGTTGCTTGAGTAGTCATTATCCTCACCTATCCATAGACGTGGGAGTTATAGGTATTTATTTCCCAACCGCCACCGCCCTGTCCATCCGTGGCATGGTAGGCGGTTCGTCCGACCCTAGGGTCAGGCGAGGCGGAGCCTCGTGCGGTCTTCCAACCCCGACGCGGTGAGGTCGAGCGCAGTGGTCGAGTTGTGGGAAATCCGACCCCTATTCGGGGAGGTCGAGCGAGGCGGAGGTCGTTCGTGGACCTGAGCCGCCGAGTGTCTCTTCGGCACAGGGGTCAGGCGAGACGAAGATTGTTTCACCTCCGTCGTGCTTTAAGGCTGCGGGTCGTTAATGCTGATCGCCTCTGATATCGACACCTCGATAGTAGCCCCCGAGTGAGGTCTGACCCCTGCGCAAAGGGGGTCAGGCATCGCTCAAATCGAGAGGGGAAGTTTTATTTCGCAGGAATAGGCTCGCTTTCTACCTCATTGACCCGGCGTGCCCTGCGATCACGTATTGGATCTCTTTTTGCGATTTCGTCCTCCGAGAACTCCGCTTGTTGCGGTAGTCCGTCCGAAGGCATGGTTCGACTTGTGTCGTCTATCCTGCTCGTCCGTTCACCGGACGAGAAAGTTGAGCCGTACCACGCTTTACCCCGGGGGCCGAAGCGTGGCGCTCGTCGAGCTAATAGCGGGTGAGTTCAAGTGAAGCCCCAGGGCCCCTTTGGGGAGGCCCTAATGGACTAGCTGGTAGTCGACTCCAATCTTCTCGGTTGCCGTCCCATACCTAGAAGCCGTTCGATAGGCTCCGAGGGCTCGCTGCCTTTCTGCGCTGAAATACCCATGGGTTGTGTGCGAACCGAGACTTGAACGCGGATCATGATGCCCTTGGCGCTAGAGCGCCAGGGTACTGGTCGCTAGCGGGCCCATCATTTCCACCCCTCACTCTGTTTTCACCCTGAGCGGCTGTCGAACCCGTTCGCTGGGCCAGCCTTGGAACTCTTTGGGCCGTCGAGGCATATTTCAGCCCATATCCTTACCTACCTGTATTAATTGGGGGCAGAGGCGTCTGTTGTGACGGGACGTGCAGCAGCGTTGGCCTTCGGGCCGTGTAGGGGCGGGCGCGTCCGCTCGTGCCGATCGAGGCGGTTGCGTGGGCTCCGTTCGCATCGCTTGGAGGGAAGGCGTCCTGTGGGTGAGAGGATATATATTCGTACGTCGCGCACTCATTCGCCTTCACCCATCAGTTTGTCGCTTCGCCTTCTCGCTTGCGCTCCTTGTGCTCTTCTGCCCCCAAGCCCTCCTTTGCTCGCCCTCCACCTCCGCAGGTCCTCGTGCTCGTTTGTCCCCCATTCCTTGAAATGGCGAGCTGGTGGAAGTCTAACGTGCGGGGCGTGCGCCTGGATGGCCTGGCGAAGCGCGATCTCCTCCGCGCGCGAACGGAGACGGGGGCGTGGCTGCTCCCTGGTGAGGAGACGGCCCCGGCGTCGGAGGACGGCTATGTCGTCTCATTTGCGCACTTCCATGAGCGCGGACTTGGCGTCCACGCGCATCGCTTCTTCCGGGGGGCTGCTCCACTACTACAGCCTGGAGCTCCAGCATCTCAACTCCAACGGGATCCAGCACATCGCCGTCTTCGTGGCGTTGAGCGAAGGATTCCTGGGGATCGACCCCCACTTCGAGATCTGGAAGTATTTCTTCACCGTCTCCCTCTAGACGAAGGACGGAGGCCCGGCTTCCATCAGGTGCGCAGCATCCACCTCCGCGACGAGCACGCCCAGGCATACATTCCGCTGCGGCTGAAGACCTCCAATAGGGGGTGGCATGACCGGTGGTTCTATTTGAAGAACGACGCCACTGGCCTTCTGCTGGAGTTCACCGACCGTACCTTCGAAGCAGTGCCCGAGGTTTGGAAATGGGGGGCCGTGGAGAAGGAGAGGAGGAGGCTGGCCGACCTCCTGGGCACAATCGGAACCCTGAGGCCCCGGGAGTGCGCGGAGCCGGAGTCATCGCGGCGTACCACACCCGGCGGGTGCTGTCACTCATGATGCACCCGCTCCGGCTGTACCAGATGGGAACCGGCTTAGATCTTTCCGGGCCGGTGATATCCCTTGAGCCCCTCTCCGACTCGGAGTTAAGGCAGTGCTTGAGGGACACCCTCGCCCCGGAGGACGCCGACGCCTTAGCTCAAAGGGCACCCCGTGATGCGCCCCGGAGCTGGGAGCGTCCAACTGGTAAGTTTGTAGTATCTCTCTTCTGCGATTTTTTCTTTTCCGGCCTAGTTGCTGACTTGAATTACCATTTTGGGTTTGGCAGCTGAATCTCCTCCTGCGCCCTTCCCTCGCCTCCGTCCAGGAGGACGCGGCTGTCAGGGCGACGAACCGCCTTGCGGTCGAGGAGTAAAAGAGGAAGAAAGACGCCCTGATGGCGAAGAAGGCGAAGAGGCTCTGAGAGCGACTACACCGGGGTCAACGTCGTCAGGGGTCTGACGAGGAGGAGGACAACAACGAGGAAGAGGAGGAGGAGGAGGAGGACGATGACGACAACGACGAGGTGGTGGAGATCCCCCGTCCTAGCTAAGAGGGGCAGGGGTCGAGTGGGGCACGCCCGCACACGTAGGAGCCGAGGCCGGAGCCTCGAAGGTCAGAGACGGTGTCAGGCCCTGCCCCGTCTGACCCCGTCCCACGGGCGACCCCGGAGGTGGAGCTGCAGGCGCCGCCAAGGGTGCAGGCTTCTGCCCGCCCTGGGCCGTCGGGGTCGGGACCATCGACCGCCGAGCCCTCGAGCCGCATGGAGGCGCCGACGCCTGCTCTGGGTAAGACTGCGCCGACGCCTGCTCGAGAGTGCCCCGAACCCGGAGGGCATGGAGCGCGCCCAGGAGGAGGTGCTGTCGGCGGTGTCCGCCTTGGATTCCGCCGTGGCCTCGCTGCGGGACCGCCTCACGACGGCTACCGGGCGCACATGCGGCTTAAGGAGCAGCTCGCCGCTGCCCGTGGTGCGGCGGCGGATGCCCATGCCCAGGAGCAGGCCGCTCTAGAACGCCTTAAAGAGGCGGAAGGTCGGCTCCTCGCCACGCTTGAGGGGTCGTGCGAGGCGAAGGAGGAGCTCGAGGCAGCGCGCCGGGTCCGAAACGCCGTCATGGTACTGGTGGTGGAACGAACCAGGCAGGTGGAGGCGGGGAGGATGACCCTCGGCCTCCTTAGGTAGGTTCTCCAAAAGGAGATGAAGACCAGGGAGGACGTCGAGGGGGTGACCGGACCTGGCGGCAGAGCTGACCCGGAGCCGTGCCGCGGTCGAGAAGCTCCAGGGGGAGGTGACAGGTACGCCACGTTTTTTGCTTCCGCCTTCTTTTCTCTTGGTAGTGGGAGTTGAGCCAGCCCGTGCAGACTAAACCATTATGTGATTCGTGTAGCGCTCACTGAGAGGCTGGCGGCGGGCGCGAAGGAGCTATCGAAGCTCCAAGGTGACTTCAAGCGGGAAGCCGAGGAGCATGACACACTGCGAGTCACTGTCGGGGTGGCGCTTTCCGACCTCAGGATCGTGCCAGAGGTGGGGTCGAGCTCCCTCGTGCCTCAGGTCCCTCGCCTCGTCGCTCGATCGCGCGGGATGGCAGCGGACGCGCTGCGCCGCGGCGTTTATCAAGCCTTTGCCATCGTGCACTCGCACTACTCCGACATCGTGCTAGACCTGATGAGCGAGGGGTTCGCGCCCGGCTACTCCGACGCCAAGCTGAACCACATCAAGGAGGAGGTAGCTCCCCTGGCGCAGGCCCTGACAGCGAGGATCGAGGAGGAGGATGGTCCCCTGCCCCAGTAGACAGAAGAGTAGATAGGTTAGTTTTGTACTTAGGATGGCCGAGGCCGAAGCGTCCGGACTTTTTGTGAATCAAAAAAACGATTTAAGTGTTTTGACCATCAAGGTGTGGTCGTAAAGCATTTTTCACGAATTAACGAAAGCGTTCGTCCCCTTCCTCCTTTGTTTTTCAAGCCCGAGAATCCGCCAGCCAGGGACAACGTTGGCGTTCGGCCTTGCTGGTGAGCGTCGTTCCCGTAGCCCTGGGGGCCGTAGGTACTTCGCAGTCCGACCAACTTGACTCCATGCTTTCCTCATCTATGACCTTTCCTTCCTGGGTTCTAAACGCTGGATGGGGGGTCGAAGCCTAGGCAAGCATAAGTCACAGATAGCATCGTCATTTGGTCTTACCAATGAGCGTTGTGGCCATAGCCTCCGAGGGCTGCAAGCGTTTCGCGGTCCGACCGGTTTGACCTCATACTTTTCCTATCTTCCACTTATTCTCACATAGATTTTGCAAATGAACAGCAAATAAACAAGGGTTAGGACGAGCATGTGGTGCGCACACCCTACAGGAGTAGCCGCCGAGCGAGGTCCAACTCCATGCGGTAGGGGTCGGGCGTCGCTTGTTTCGGGAGGTGCGAACGACAAATCGACTACGAGTTTAGGGGTAGAAATGACGTAGCTGTTCAATGTTTCAACCGTTAGCGATCTCCTGTCCGTCCGTAGTTTGCAGCTTGTATGTGCCGGGTCGGAGGATCTTCGAGACGATGTAAGGTCCTTCCCATGGCGGCGACAGCTTGTGATGGTCCTTGCTGCTCCTGGCACCGAAGGACAAGGTCGCTGACGTTGAACGCCCTTTTCCACACGTCCCTGCTGTAGTACCGTCGTAGCGTCTGCTGGTACTTGGGTGATCGGAGAAGCGCCACGTCTCGTGCCTCGTCGAGTTGATCCATCGCGTCCTCGAGGGTCGTCTGGTTTCCCTCGTCGTCGTACGCCTTGATCCTCGATGCGCCATAGTGGAGGTCCGTGGGAAGGACGGCCTCGGAGCCGTATACCATGAAGAGGAGGGTAAACCCTGTCGCCGGCTAGGGGTCGTTCGCAGGCTCCAAAGCACTGTGGGGAGCTCGGCTACCCACCGACCACCGACTGCAAGTGGATCCGAGGCTTCAGCCCTTGCAGGATCATACCGTTTGCATGCTCGACTTGCCCGTTCGTGCGGGGGTGCGCCATGGCATTCCAATCGACTCGGATGTGGTAGTCATCGCAGAACTTGAGGAACCGCTTCCCTGTGAACTGCGTGCCGTTATCCGTGATGATGGAGTGCGGTGGATGATGTCGAGGAAGAATTCAACCGCTTCTTTTGGTCGGATCCTCACAACCGGTCGGGCCTCGACTCACTTGGTGAACTTGTCGACCACCAGCCAACAAGTGGGTGTAGCCCCCAGGTGCTTTCTTGAGGGGTCCGACCAGGTCCAATCCCCAGACTGCGAACGGCCATGTGACAGGGATGGTCTATAGCGCCTGCGCCCGCAAGTGAGTCTGCCGGGCGTAGAACTGACATCCTTCACAGGTGCGCGAGATCTGTGCGGCGTCGTTGACAGCCGTCGGCCAGTAGAATCCTTGCCAAAACGCGTTTCTGACAAGGGTCTTGTGTGCAGCATGATGACCGCAGGCCTCGTCATGGATGTCCTGCAGCAACTGTTTTCCCTGTTCGACCGGGATGCAACGCTATAAGATCTTGGTTAGACTCCTCTTGTAGAGCTCCCCATCGATGATGACGAAGGTTTTGGCGCGGCAGGCGATGTGCCGTGCCTCCGTCTTGTCCGCAGGGAGTTCTCCTCTGAGGAGGCAGTCGAGGTACGGGCTCTCCAATCGATCAGAGGGTCGGTTCCTTGTGCGGGCGCCTCATCAATTTCCATAACGCAGGGGCCTGGGGGATTTGAAGTCGGTCCGACCGTCTCTCCTGGGAACGGCTTGCTGCCAACCCCTAGTGAGTCTTTGAGCCAGACCGATGGTTGACTCTGGTCGTGGGCGAAGACCCCAGGCGAGGCCTGTTCCCGTCCGGCTGTCATCTTCGCTAAGGAGTCAGCCTCTTCGTTCAGCCGCCTTGGGATGTACTTGAGCTCGAGATCATGGAATTTGTGTTCCAGTTTACGGACTTCCTGACAGTACGCGTCCACGGTGTCGTTGTGGCAGCTGGACTCCTTCATGACTTGGCCAACGACGAGTTGGGAATCGCCCCAAATCTCAAGCCGTCGGATTCCCAGCTCGTCGGCGATTTTGAACCCATTGATAAGCGTTTTGTATTCGGCCACATTGTTGGAGGCAGGAAATAGCAAGCGGACTACATACTTCATGCGCACCCCCAAGGGGGAGACGAAGACAAGTCCGACCCCTGCTCTCTTGTGCATCAGCGAGCCATCGAAGTATACCATCCAGTATTCCTGGTCGACAGGAGCCGTGGATAGCTAGACTTCGGTCCATTGGCCATGAAGTCAGCCAATATCTGGGACTTGATCGCCGTTCAGGGGACGTATATAATCCCTTCGCCCATCAATTCGAGCGCCCACTTCGCAGCCTTTCCCGTTGCGTTGCGGTTCTCCACGACCTCGCGCAGTGGGACGGAGCTGACCACAGTCACTGGATGTAACTCGAAGTAGTGTCGGAGCTTCCTTTTGGCGATGATGAAGTCATAAAGGATCTTCAGTATCTGAAGATATCGGGTCTTCGTGTCAGACAAGACCTCGCTCACATAGTAAACCGGGCGCTGGACCTTGAGGGCGTGACCTTACTCCCTCCGCTCTACAACCAAGACGGCGCTGACGACCTGGGCCATCGCGGCGATGTAGAGAAGGAGTGGCTCTTTAGGGGTCGGAGGCATCAGGATCGACGGCTTCATCAGGATAGTCTTTATCCTGTCCAGGGCGTCCTGTGCCTCGGGCGTCCATTGAAATCGCTCGGATTTCTTCAGGAGCTGGTAGAGGGGACGTACGCGCTCTCCGAGGCACGAGATGAAACGGCTCAATGCCGCCAAGCACCCGGTCACGCGTTGTACTCCCTTCGAGTTCTGGATCGGGCCCATCCGGTCGATGGCCACGATTTTCTTCGGGTTGGCTTTGATGACGCGCTTGGAGATGATGAATCCGAGCAGTATCCCTCTTGGGACCCCAAAAACGCATTTTTCGGGGTTGAGCTTGATGCTTTTTGCTCCAAGCTTGGTGAAGGTCCGTTCCAGGTCGGTCACGAGCTGGTCGGCCTTCTTGGACTTGACTATGACGTCGTCCAAGTACGCCTCGACGATGTCTCCAATGAGCTCGTCGAAACACAGGATCATGCATCGCTGAGATGTCGCGCCTGCATTTTTCAGTCCGAACGGCATCGTGACATAGCTGTATGAGCCGAACGGCGTGACGAAGGCTGTCGCGGGTTGGTCGGACTCCTTCATGAGGATTTGATGGTATCTGGAATACGCATCAAGGAAACAGAGGGCTTCGCAACCCAAGATCGAGTCGACGATCTAGTCTATGCGCGGCAAAGGAAATGGATCCTTTGGACACGCTTTGTTTAGGCTAGTATAATCAACACAAATTCTCCATTTCCCATTCTTTTTTCGTACAACAACAGGATTGGCTAACCACTTGGGTGATACACCTTCTTGATGAAACCGGACGCCAGTAATTTGGGGATCTCCTCTCCGATTGCCCTGCGCTTTTCTTCATCGAAGCGGCGCAGTCATTGCTTCACCGGTCGGGATCCCGACTTGTTATTCAAGGAATGCTTGGCGACTTCCCTCGGGATGCCAGGCATGTCCGAGGGTTTTCACGCGAAGATGTCGATGTTCACGCGGAGGAAGTCGACGAGCGCGCTTTCCTATTTGGGGGAGAGGGAGGTCCCGATCTTCGTCACCTTTTCTTTGGCGTTGTCGGGTTCGAGCTGGATCTCCTTGACACACTCGACGGGCTCAAAGGACCCAACGCTACGGTTGGAGTCGGGCGCTTCCTCGATAACTTGTTGTTGGATGGCAACAAGCTCCTTCGTTGATGCAACGGTCGTGGAGGCGAGCTCGCCGCTTTCCGTTTCGCACTGGTAGGCACGCTAGAAGGAAGCGCCTACGGTGATCACCGCTTTCGGCCCCGGCATCTTGAGCTTCAGGTAGGTGTAGTTGGGGATAGTCATGAACTTCGCGTAGCATGGTCGCCCCAGGATGGCGTGGTAGGACCCGTGGAAGCCAACCACCTCAAACGTGAGAGTCTCGGTTCGGAAGTTGACTGGAGTCCCGAATGTGACGGGCAAATCGATTTGTCCGACGGAACGGCTTGTTTCCCGGGGACGACGCCATGGAAGGGCGCTCCGGTGGGTTGGATGAGCGACCGGTTGATGCTCGTGACGTCAAGAGTCTCCACGTACAGGATGTTGAGGCCGCTGCCTCCGTCCATGAGCACCTTGGTAAGGCGCTTTTTGCTGATGATCGGGTCTACCACCAGTGGGTATCGATCCGGCCGTGGGACATGGTTGGGGTGGTCGGAACGATCAAACGTGATCGGTGCCTCCGACCACCAAAGAAATGTCGACGTCGCAGGCTCGGCCGCGAACACTTCGCGATGTTCGAGCTTCGCACGGCGCTTGCTCCCGTGTGCTTCCGACCGGGCGAAGATCATGAGGCACCCGTCGGTTTCCGGGAAGCCGCCGTTGCCGTCGCTGGCGTCGTCGGCGCCTCTGGGGCCCTGTCTGGGTTTACCTTTCGGCTTACCCTTCTTGGCGTCCTAGGTCAGGAACCGCTTCATGAGCAAGCAGTCCTTGTAGAGGCGCTTCACATGATATTCGTGGTTGGGGCATGGCCCATTCCACTTCTTTTCGAAGTGGTCCGGCGTGTCCGCTGCTGGTGCCTTGGCACCTTTACGGTCCGCAGCCGCGATCATCCGTTCGTCACATGAGAGCTGTTGACTTTTCTTCATCTTGTTGGAACAGTTAGAGGGGCCTTCGCCGGCGGCCTCGTCCCGTTTGCCCTTGGTCTCCTGGGGGCGATTGAAGATCACGCCCACCGCCTCTTCGCCGGAGGCATGGCTGGTCGAGAAGTCCAAGAGCTCCTTGTCGTTCGTGGGCTCTTGCGCCCCCATTTGTGATCCAGGGTGCGGCAAGAAGTCCCAGACAGGAATGCTCCAATAACGTCGGCGTCGCCTACGTCCGGCAGCTTGTTGCATTGCCGGAAGAAACGTCGGACGTACTATCGGAGGGTCTCCTCTAGTTTCCGCCGGTAGTTCTTGAGGTCCTATGGATTGCCTGGGCGCACATAGGTCCCTTGAAAGTTTCCCACGAAGACTTCCCTTAAGTCGGACCAGCTTGCGATCCAATCAGCGGGGAGGTGTTCGAGCCATGTCCTGTCTGAGTTGGCCAGGTAGAGAGGCAGGTTACGGATGATGAAGTAATCGTCGTCCGCACCCCCGGCTAGGCAGACGAGGCAGTAGTCTTCGAGCCAGAGGCTCGGTTGGTTTCCCCGCGTACTTCGGTACGTTGGTCGGGGGTCGGAAGCACCGCGGAAACGCCGCACTCTGGATGTGAGAACTGAAGACTCACGGTCCCGGGGCAGCCGGGCTCAGGCTCCTGTCCTCGTCCTCATCGTAGCGCCCCCCTCGGCATGGGTGGCGAGCTTGGCCCGCCCTGAAACCGTACCCCGGTTGGCGTCGGCGCGCCTCCAGGGTGCCGCGAGCGCCGCGGTTTGCCCCTAGGAGACCGCGGACGAAGGCCTTCGATGCCCCGTCCATCCAGAGGGTGTCTGCTGGACAGACACGTTCTGGGCGCGAAGTTTGCGAATCCATGACCGTGAGCTCTCCGCCTGCTGTGCCGCTACATGTGCCAGCAGTGCCTCAACTTGGCGTTGAGTGCGTCGAGCCTCAGGCGTGGCGAACTCAGGGAGCCCCTGGAGCAACACTGCCGCCGTGGCGAGGTTTTGGCTGGCCCGCGCAAAGCGTGGGCACCCGTCGCCTTCCTCGGCGATGCGCCGGCGCACGTCGCGTGTCGTGGAGCGAGTGCGTCCTCCGGCCCCGCATCGAGCGAGCTCGCGGTCAATCTCCGCTTGCTCTTGCTCCAATTGGCGTTTCGCCTCCCGAAGCTCCTCCCTCCGCACCTGCTACTGCTCAGGCAGTACGTCGCGGGACGGATTCCGCTCCTCACGACCGTGGGACTCACGGGGCGGTCATTCTCCGGGTTAGGGAGGTCCTCCAAGTGCCATGAGGCATTCGCGAGAAGGATTATGACTCCCCTCGCTGTGTTCTGCGTCGGAATCTCCGTTTGCCTCGTCGAGAAGGTCAAAGAAAGATTCTGACACGTAGCCTGCCATCCCTACAAATTCGATGTTCGCGATGCACAGGTCTTCACGCGACGACACTCGGGTCGTCGTGCCTTCGCCGGTGCTGGGCTGGCTAGTCGAAAGGGTTGCGTGTGGCCCCTTGCGGGAGGGCCTCGAGGAACACGAACCCTTGCCGGGCGATCGTGCTGCCCCGTCCGCCGACACACAGCGGGAGTCGGGGGCGGCGATTGGCAGGGCCGATGCGTTGACCAGCGCCAAGTTGCCCTTCGTTGTGGCAACGAAACTGAGGCTCCCGAAACACATGATCGTGCCGGGAGTCCATTCGTTTGCGTGGTTGGCCATCCAAACCTAACTGGGTGATCGTCGAAAACGCGCAAAAAGTACCCCTACCTGGCGCGCCAACTGTCGGCGTTCGTTACCATCGGCTAGTGATTATTGTGGGATGCGCGTTTTAGGGGTCGGATGGTTCGCAAGAGGACACAAGGATTTATACTGGTTCAGGCAATTACGCCCTACGTCCAGTCTCAAGCTGCTCGTGTTACTTGCGTTGTTTGTAGTAGAGGGTTACAAATGGGCAAGAGAGGGATGGCGTCCCAAGTCTCTGGATGAACGAAGGTGCATGGTTGAGCGTCGGGTGATTCTGTCTCGATTGATTTCTCTCACTACGAAACCCCAGTCTTCCCTTTTTATACTGCAAGGGGTGAGACTTGGGCTGCGCGATGGTCCTGGGAGAGAGAGAGAGAGAGGGAGGAGAGGCTCTGGAGCGGTGGTCGTGGCCGTATGCTCCAAGTCAAGATCTCCAACGCTCCCTGGGCTTCGGGGCTGTCGCTGTGGATGGCGTCATCGGTATGGCGGCGTCCTTCCGATCGGCGGTGCTGGGAGTGCCCGTCAAGCAGGAGTATCCCATCCGTATGGGGGAATGTCTTTCGGCGGGGGTCGCGGGAACGGCGCCGATCGTCATCGTCCTCGCGCCTGTTGGGTTGTTACTCACGAATGTCCCATCCCAGTAGGGGAGTGGGCTTTGGCCGTGTGTCGTCAGAATAGTGAGAGTCCTTTGGCCGGTGTGCGTTGTGCGCATTTACTCCCCCACTTGCCCCACTTGCTTGAGTAGTCGTTATCCTTACCTGTCCATGGACGTGGGAGTCATAGGTATTTATTGCCCAACCACCACCACCCTGCCCATCCGTGGCATGGTAGGCGGTTCGTCCGACCCTGGGGTTGGGCGAGGCAGAGCCTCGTGCAGTCTTCCGACCCCGACGCGGCGAGGTCAAGCGTAGTGGTCAAGTTGTGGGAAATCTGACCCCTATTCGGGGAAGTCGGGCGAGGCGGAGATCGTTCGTGGACCTGAGCCGCCGAGTGTCTCTTCGGCACAGGGGTCGGACGAGACGAAGATTGTTTCGCTTCCTTCATGCTGTTAAGGCCGCGGGTCGTTAATGCTGATCGCCTCTGATATCGACCCTCGACAATATATAAAGCTTGCAATAGAAAATTGAAGAATACCAAATATTTTGTGTCCACTCAAAAACCATAAATAGATAAAATTCAGAATTTAAAAAATATGTCTGGTGGTTAAAAAAAATACATACACGGAGAGTAATGGGTACTAACTATACCAGGTTACTTTGAAAAAAGAACAACTATTGTAGGTTGAGAGATCCATCGCAATATGCGTGTGGGCCAACTTTGCTAGTTTCTGACTATTCGAAAGGTGATGAGCAATAAGTCTTTTGATACTTTGCCTTTACAGGAATAGAGAAGACACTTTGTTGAGTGGTTAGAGGAAGTCTTCATATATGACCAACAGCTATTGTTTTTGGATGATAAAATATTTGTCAATGCTAAAAATAATACTTAATTTCATTTTAAAAATTTTGAAATTTTGTGATGATAGATTATCTGGTAATATACAACTTTCAACATTGGTGGAACTGAAATTTTTTTTCTAGATTTGTAGCAGCAAATTTAAAAAGTAGTAATACTAGAAAAGACAGAATGATAAAATAGTCATATTATATGTTGCGGTGTCTCTTAAACAAATTATATAAATTTGAAGCGTCTCTCAGACAAATTCGAGTTTTCAAGTGTCTCTCGTATCAAACCACAAAATCTCAGTAGCTCTTAGACAAATTTCCCTAACTTTATTGTGTACCTTAGTTATTCTTTGTCTGCAACCCATTCATAATGATGCACGGGCAAATACTAAAGAGGTTTGACAGTTACTTGTGCACCTTTTACACCCTTACAGTTACCCATTTGTTTTTTAATTGTGCTGTTTGTTTAAATTTTAAATAGTAAGTATTAGCAATTAAAAACAGAGATATATAGTAGTCACATTATTCATCTCTACTCTAGCTCAAATCTTAAGCTAGCTCCGTCCCTAGTAGACCTGAAAGGCCTAGAAGAATCGCAATAAATCTCGATTGTGGTGAGATGTGTATCCATTGATCTAACATCTTCACCACGAAAGTTGGCGCAAATATCTTTTGGATTAGCTGTCCTCGCTGGCGGCTGGTGTCCTGAAAAGCGGTCGTTGTCGTACGTGAACATGGCTGATGGCTCCATTTGGTTACAAATTAAACGCATTTCCTGAAGCGGTTATTACGAAAAGTAAAATCCTGTGTCTGACGTGAGATCTTAGCTAGACGACAGAACTCTGGCACCACATGCCCTTTTCCAGGATGCAGGGGCCGGCCAGACGGGAAAGCTACTTTTTTCATTCTGGTTAGCTCGTGTGCAACTACTAGCAGGTTATTTGCCAATCAGATCTCTAAATGTTGCACTTAGTTACATATTATATTATTATATGCAGGAGTTCATCAGCTGTAGTACTACTGTTTGTCGAGATCCGATCATGAGATGGCTGACACTTACTAGCTCTTTGGATTATTGCAAACACTGATTGATCCTCAGCAGATCCATCCAGCTGGACCCAAGTGTAGATGTCCGTCCTGTGCGCAGAAGGCAACAGTACAAGTCCTGATCGCGTAACAGTGTGCAGATGTTTCAACGCATGAACCAGGTTTGGAGGCGAACGTGTGGTAATGATATGTGATACGTCGCACGATGATAAATACGCCTCAGCAACCAGTGACACGATAGATTTATTTATTTACTACTACCTTCGAATTTATTTTCTCTTGACGTTTCCTAACAGCAGCAAGCTAATTTTGAACTGAGTGTGCTGTTGGAGGGACATTTTAAAAAAAATCCGGAAGGAGTATTATTTTGTGTCGGGTGCGCATCAGGGAGCCGAGATATAGCATATAATGTTTAGTATTTGTTTTAGAGTTTTAGATAGCATAATGTTTTGATGACCTTCGCCACTGTTATCTGTCGGGTCTGTGTGGAAGAACTGCCACTACCTGGACGTGGACGGACATGGTTTGTTAGGATGAACCCACCAGGCCGTGAGGGCCCAGTTGGACGTGGATCCGGCTGCAACAGGCCCAACTAAATTTAGCCGTTGCGTATAACACAAAGGCATGTATGTGAGTTAGTTGCATAATCCTTATATAAAACCTAAAGATTTGTTCATTCTCAATCGTCTATATAAGATTTTATATATCTCTCAATTATATTTTTAAAACTATATAAGCCGTACTTTAATCGAAGGACCAAAGGACTCCACAAAAGATCTGCGCAAAAAGGATCATGAAAATGCTACTAATGACAGCACAAATAAAATAATTATATTTAGTGTCATATCCTACTTAAAAGCAAATAAAGATGGACGGCATACATTGACACTCGTAAAGTCGTCTTCAATAAAGCCCGAGTAATTTCTCTCTTTAAAAGAAAAATACATCGACTCGTACGTCGCGATCTGCGCGTTGATGACCGGCAGCTCGAGTATCGATCTTCAAACAGTATTCTCTATGTCTCTGTCCCTACCGTATGAAAACGTAACAAAAAAACCAAAAGGTTTCGTGTGGTCGTGATGCCTGCGTCGTCGTCGATCATCAGTAGTCTCGACGATGTACACTGCGTGCCAGGAAGAAGAAATTGTTTTTTCGCCAAGATTTTCAGGACGGGACCCCAGTTAATTTGGGGCTCTCTCTCCATCTCAATCCCCATTAACGGCGGCCTATATCTCGGACGACTAGGACACAGGCGGGTGAAAGTGAAATGCTGTTGCAGTCTGAGAAAAGAAGGCCGTTCTCTTGCTTTGCGCACGCGGCTAACTTTAATTGCACCTTGGACCGAGTTAGTACATCTCTATGAAACTCAATACTAATCTTTCAAAAAAAAAAAAAAGAAACTCAATACTAGTACTACCTTCTTTGCTAGTACTGCCAGTTACATCCGTGATGAATTAATACTCTAGCCGTGTAATTTCAGGATCCAATATTTGTATGTAAGCAACAGTGGGTAGCAGTAATCTATTCCTTTTCTTCATAAGAAATATACTTTTCAACTAGTAAAATTGTTTTCCTGTTTTAGAAACAGAGCTAGGTAGTACCATTTCTGGTTATGAGCTAGACGACAGAAGTACTAGTCGGGTGGTGTTAAGCCTTGTGCCCTTTCCATGATAACGATGCTGGGGCCAGATTTTGCAAAGATTTTTCTGGTTATTAGCTCGTGCACGTCGTAGGTTTATCAGGTTTTGCAAAGATCTCTCTCAGCTAAAAAAGTTATACAGTAATATATACATTACAGTAACGATACTCTTCGGATTAAAAAAGAAAAAGAAAAAAAAAACTGGGTATTGATCTTCAGTATATCGATCTATTTCGTCAGCTCTGGATCCCAAGAAGTGTCGATATCTTGTACTGTACTGGTATGCGTGATGAGCCTGATCGCATAAAAACAGTACTACATGATGTAGTAGTAGTAGTAGTAGTAATGCGCTGATGTCCTTGGTACGTCCGAATATCAGATTATTGGAGTAGAAATTGTGTGGTAGTCATGCGAGACGTCGAAGTCCGAGAGTCATATTTTTGTTTCCTGAAACAGTATAAGGTAGCCTTGTCGTACGTCGAAAGACCACATCACAAAAATCTACTAAGGATTCTGAAACTGCTGCCACGATAACGATACCACAACCATTATGTTTCCTGTCCGAGAGTCACATATAATGCGAACATGTGATTTAAGGACGTCGATACACCGTCCTGCGGCCGGAGCTACTAACATGCATCGATCAAGATACCTTTTCCTTTCATTGTCGCGCTGCATCGGCCCGTCGCGATCAACACACTAATCGGTGTGTTTTGTTGTGTTATTCGTTTACACACGACGCTCTGGGAAAGTTTTTGTTTCCTTGAAAAAACGATTTCTTTCAAATAAGCAGAATAGCTAAGTAATGGGTAGTCACTCTCACTCCCTAGTCCATTATACGTAATCAGATTAGTATTTTCTAGTCCTTTGTACTCAACAAAAATGACAGGTATTAGTAGAACTTTGTGATGAAAATTTTGAAACTCCGTACGTTCGAACAATTATAGTAGTAGTCTCAGTTTTTTTTTTTTTTGGAGCAATTGTAGCAGTCTCAGGTGTTTCACGGGATTTTGAGCAAAAAGGCCACCACTGCTCCTATTCCCTTCCGCGCTCGAGCGAATCTGGAGTGGGCGAGAGTGGTTGAAGCCTAATTGTTTTATAGGCCTAATTAATGATGACTACTAACAGTACTACGTAGTATTACTTTTCGGCCCAGTATCAGCCGGAAAAAGTAAGGGAAGCGAGGGAGGATGCGGCCTCGATGTGGGTGGGCCGAAAAGGCTACGAGGACAGCGGAGGCGCTTCGGTCGTTCGTCTTGGGTAGTCCCCCGCTCATCATGTGCGCGCGATCGCGAGGCCACTTGAATGGAAAACAAAACGGCGTCTCCAAGCAAGAGGAGCCAGACCAACTTATGTACTACTACTACTACTACTACTACTAACATTAGTCGCTTCTCTCCTCCACGTGCTCTCCTCTCGGATCCTGATTCACACGGAGGCGAGTATCCGAAGATCGAACCACATCAAGGCAATAAGATACGCGAACAACCAGGGAATGTTTGGCACGAGAGAAACATCAAGGGAACATGCCTAGTACAGTAGTACTAGTAGATTCTCATTATTCCCGGACGAACGACAACCGGTCGCTGCTGCGCATCACTGACTTGTTTGACTCGAGACAAGGGATATATCTACCCAGCGTTCAAACGTTTGTTGACAGGCCTCCTCCTAGCTTTCTTTGCCTTTTGCTTGCCTACTCGATCCCTCTCCTCGTGCCCTGCCTAGTTAGTGTAGATGCTACTAGTTCACTGAAAAGAAAATCGATCAGATTAGGCAAGGAAAGAGTCGGATGCATGGAGCACGATCCCGGCCAGCCGAGCCGAGCCGCGCAGCGCAGCGCAGGGGAAAGGCAAAATAAGTAAAACCAAGAACAAAGCACCGGTCGTTTTCTGCCGCCTCATTATGAATCATTGGACGACGAAAGAATGAATGGTGTTATTATCTAGTCTGTCTAGTAGCGTACTAAGTAGTAGTTGTGGCAGCGCTGTAGTAGCCGACTTGCTTGGACGACAGCCTAATACTAATAAGAATTGCCGGCCGGCGTCGAGCTGGACGCCACGCCCTTTTCCCCCTTGTTGGATACGACAGGGGATCCAAGAACACGACAATGGAGAGAGAGAGAGAGAGAGAGAGAGAGAGAGAGAGAGAGAGAGCATCAAAGAAACGAAATTTTTGCCGTCTTTGTTTCACCTCCTCTGACAGTTAAAACATGGAGAAATGGTGAATGTCACCCACCACTCAAACTTTTACTACAGTACGGTAGGTAGTACGTGCTACGAGCCAGAGAAAAGGGCATCTACTAGAAGCATCAATAGGAAGGAGAAATGAAAGAACTATTTTGGCATTGATTGATTTCTCCGATGAAAATTTTGGTCAGCAGGCGAAGTTTGTGAAACCCAACCCAACAGGAAAGATTTTGAACCCTTCGCTTAACCTCTTCCTTTTGCCTGCCTCTCGAGTCTCGATCGTGTCCGTCCTGGTCCTGCTCTGTTGTTCTTGTTCCTCGTCGCATGGTTTTGCGCTACACTACACCTGTTTCTTCTTGGCCTCCGCAGCAGCTTCTTCGTCGTCGCTGCAGCTCTTGATGCCGGCCTGCTCCTTCCCCTCCTTGGGGCTCTCGAGCGCCCGCTTCTCCTCCTCTTCCTCCTCGTTGTCGCCACCGCCCTGATCCTTCCCCTCCTTGTTGGCGCTCTCCCGCCGCCGCTTCTCCGCGCGGGCCTTCAACACGTCGACCAGCTCCTGCATTGCTTTCTCCTTCCCGTTCCTCCGGTTCTTGATCAGCACCTCGCTCACGTCCGCCGGCGTCATCTCCGCCGCGTCGATCCACTCCTCGAGCCCGCGCATGACCGCGGAGCCGGCGAGGCGGTCCAGCTCCTCCTCGTCCTCGAACGCGAGGTAGTTCTTCAGGAGGATCTTCAGCGCCGGGAACGAGCAGTAGCTCATGAAGATGTGCATGTCCATCCGGCCGGACCGGAGCAGCGCCTTGTCCAGCTTATTGATGTGGTTCGTGGTGAACACGAAGATGCGCTCCGCGCCGCAGCACGACCACAGGCCGTCGGTGAAGTTGAGCAGGCCGGAGAGCGTGATCGACCGACTCGTCGCAGCCCCGCCGCCGTCCTGATCGACGATCGAGCCGTCGATGCCCGGGCGCGGCCTGGAAGAAGAAGCCGGCGGCTGCGGGGCCCGGTTCGTCAGGTCCACGGAGCAGTCGATGTCCTCGATGACGATGATGGACTTGGACGTGGTCTTCATCAGCAGCTTCCGCAGCTCGGCGTTGCTGCCGACCTCGGTGAGCTCGAGGTCGTACACGTCGTACCCGAGGAAGTTGGCCATGGCGGCGATCATGCTGGACTTGCCCGTCCCGGGCGGGCCGTACAGGAGGTACCCGCGCTTCCAGGCGCGTCCCGTGCGCTCGTAGAACGCGCTGCCGCCGGCGAAGTCGCGGAGGTCGGCCATGATGTCGGCCTTGCGCGCCGGGTCCATGGCGAGCGTGGCGAACGTGCTCGGGTGCTTGAACGGGACGGGGTCCCACGGCAGCCCGCGCGCGTCCATGGCGCCGCCGCGCGCGTTCGTGTACAGCAGCCGGTCCTGGCTCCGCCGCCGGATGTCCGCGGCCGCGGCCAGGATGTGGTCCAGGTACGCCGGGAGCAGCTTCTCCCGGTCCCCGCGCCGGATGCGCAGCGTGAACCGGCGTTTCTCCTCGGGCAGCGGCCGCCACGAGAAGCCCTGCGCCTGCCGCGGCGCCACCACGTGCTCCCACGTGACGGACGCGCCGCGGAACGAGTCCACCACGCGGTCGCTGGCGGCCAGCCCGAAGGTGAAGGAGGAGGCGTTCAGCGGCCGCGACAGGCTCAGCCGCGCCCCCGCCGCCGAAGCCGCCGTGCTGCTCAGGTAAAGCTGCACGGCGTCGTAGATCTCGTTGGTGCTCATCCCGTCCATCTCCGTCACGTCGAAGTAGCAGTACGGGGACAGGGCACGCGTCACCCGGCCCAGCAGCCGCGCCACCGCCGCGCGCAGCTCGGCCGGGAACACCGTGTGCAGCACGCCCTGCAGGAACGCGAACGCGCCCATCAGCGACGCCAGCGCCGTCCAGTACTCCTTCATCTTGCCCCTCCTAAGCTAGTCCTCCCTCTTTTCTCCCTTCCCCACCTGGTTCTTGGTCTCGTGTTCTTTGGAAGCCTCGCTCTGGTGACCGGTCGTAAGAGGAGGCGACGAATTTATAGGAGAAGCAGGAGCAGGATTTGAGTGTGTGGGGATCAAATTAAAGTGGGGAGATGAACGAAATGAAATACAGTACTCCAATGGTGTGCCCGCCGGTTGACAGTGAGAGAGTAGGTCAGGCCTGCAGCCAAGGTCGCTATCATACGAGATGGCCGTCAGCTGAATCTTGGAGAGAGGACGACGAATTATTAGCATGGAGAAAGAATGCAACAATATGGAGGAATATCAGGATGCAGTGATGCAGATACCAAGAGAGATCTTCCTACTCTCAGTAACAGGTGGATATGTAACACAAATGCCCATGTACACTGTCATCGTAGATACTCTATGGTTGCTGCAATGCTGCAGCTTATACTACAGCTGCGACTGCGAATGCTCCATTTTTTTTTTTTTTTCAGATTAGGCTTCTGATTTAAGAATGCTGCTGGCCTTTGGGCTTTAGTAGGGGAGGGCCATGACATTCAATATATCAACTTCCAGGGTGTTTCTCTTTCAACACGGGGCGTGCTAAAATATTGACCAATAACTTGCACCCAAATGAATCCAATCGTTATGTTTTTCTAGTCAAAAGGAGAGGGGTCAACAGTCAGATATGTATGATGGAATTATCATCGTCTTAGGAAACTTCCCCAAGCTGTTTTCAAGTTCAACTTGTTCGTAATTTTCTGTTTTCAAGTTCAAAAATACGGATCGCCCTTTTAACACAGTTAGTTTTTCAATACTCTTAATACTTATAATTTTTTTTAAAGTATCAATATATTCTACCAAAAATGAAAATCAATAAGGCAAACAGAAGAGTTCTCTCACATATCTTGCTATTGACTTTCAATTTTTCCTTTTTATTTTTGACACGTGGCATCTACAAGAGGTTCTTGCGCACGATTTCAACTAATAATGAAATAAGCTTGGTTCTTGTTAATCTAGTGATGTTGTTCTGCTAATACCAAAGCAGTTTGGAAAACATTTGGTAAAATTGCTGTAACTTGGGGCCATCTATTATGTATAGATTTGGTTCACAAAATGTCACGTTCACTCTAAGATCTGAAAAGTTTCACGAGAATTGAAGAAAAGAATATAATGAATGAAAAATACTATGTGTATTTTTTTGAAATTACCCAACATTACCGTTATGAAAACAGACTAAAATTTCTCTATAAATTACCTTCCACTGCTTTTATGATAACATGAGTAAGACACCCCTCCATATTGTTTTGAATTGCTCGCCATTTCCGTTATGAAAATATTCTTGAATTACTTAAATATAACATTGTAAATGTATATCACTCGAACTAAGAACACAATCAATCGAAAATAATGGTGATGGGGAAAATAATTACAATATGGCAAAGATATAAATAGATGCATTTAAATATAAAAGAATATTAAATACAGTTGGGTTGTTTATAAATCGTAATAGCATTATAATTTATTCTGTGATTCTAACCGCTAAGACGTGGGGGTCAACCCAACTGCTGAAATGGAACGGGCCTAATTAAGTTGGAACTTAGAAAAACTTGAGCAAACATTCCTATCACGTCCGAATTTAGACACGCACTGTTGCACACAGTACTGGCAACATAACAGCAACGCCACGCAAAAGCATGTCACGATCCAAGCATTGCCTTGTGTTTCGCAGTCAAGTTGCTGCATGACAAAAGTAGGATTTGGACAAAGATCACATCAAGCACAAGGAGTCACGAAAGATGCTCCTTTTCCTCTTCCTAACACAGTCTCGACTTTTTCTTTGACGTGTGTTCCAGCTCATGATGAGACGTAGTACTACAAATATGACCAGGACTGGACGGGAGAGGGATTGAACGAGAGTACGGAAGTGGAACGAATGTGCTGCTATGTTAATGCAAGGTTTCGCAAAGAGCCGAACGTGCGACGCTGGATGTTCAAGAACATTTTGGAAAAAAGGCTGGGTCACCGGCCGTTGAAAGGGGAAGATTATGGGTCACCGTTGTCCACTTCTGGTGTATAATGGAACAGCGAGATCGACACCCACCAACACAAAGTACAGTGATCAGTACAAATCAGGTACGAAAAAGGGTTGCTGCGATGTACACGGTCCCGATCCTGAACGAGGTGTTATCGGCATGTGGTTGCCACGTCCTTTTTATACTTTATTACATAGTACTAGTAGTCTCTTTTTCTGGGGTTGATTTCTTCCAAAAATATATTTCATTTTCAATAAGTAAGACCTGTGCCACTCAAACAACGCTACTGGTAGAAGTACCTTTCAAAGGGACCAAGTAGTCTCTCTCTTCTCTGACGGAAGAAATGGCAATGTCGACTAGGATAGGAAGGAGTAAGTAACGGTCAGGGACGCTGGCAGGACCTGCTGTAAGACTTGATCCGTTTTGATGTCCGTGCATCCCAATCCCTGGTGAAGGGAACAATTCACGGGATGCAGAACAAGAGGCCAAAAATTTTGGGACCTAATCTAAAGCGCTCGTCCCGAGATTATTTGTTCTTGTCCTCTGTTTCAGGATCGGCCAAGTGTGTAGTTAATCAATCACGGGGAGGGTCAACCGTTGGAGGTCGCGTATGCTAAACACTACCAGCTTCTATGCCCCGTACTGCAGTACTGTATAAACTTAATCTCGTTTCAGCGCTCGATGCAGCGCGCGGCAACTGCAAACGATGCACCTCGTGACTCGGCCTAGCTAATAACGTCCTTGAGTACGGTAGTAAAGTGTGTGACAGACTGATGGAGCACCCAGCAAAACTTTGGTAGTGCCCTTACTTAGTTTAATTCGAAGAGTGTAACATGTTGCTGCTGCTGCTGCTGCTACTGTACCTGTCTTTGATGCGTAGGAGTACTTTGCGCAGCATGGTGGACGTGGACACTGGACAGCACTGAAAATAGCGTTGGAAACCCTGCTAAATACCTGCAGTGGTAATTGACGGCACATTCCAAGTTCTGGGGTCCTCGAATATCATCGACTCAGCGACTACAGACCACAGAACCGCAGCAGATGCAGGGCATCCTATGTTCATCAAGCTTTACATTAGCTAGTACAGTGTGGTCACGACTGCTCTGATACGGTATCACTAGCTTAGCCCTCGGGAAGGCGGCGCGCGCTGTGGCATGCACATAGGCCGGCAAGCCGTCAAAGACCCCTCATGAGTCATGAGCAAGCAGCCGGGTCGGCGGCAGTGGGCGGCCAAGCCATCATCCACTTGACCATGGTTCATCTCAGAAGCTAAACGCCAACGCCATGAAAAGCACGCAGGAGTACTACTACTAGTTAACAGTACACGCGCGCACGAGCGAACAAAGTACTGGGTCGAATCTCTAGCGGCGTAGTATATCAGGGAATCAAATCATCAGGTGGCAGGCTGGAGTAGGGTAGGGACTAGGGAGTAGGGACTGCGGAGCTGAGCACAAGGCGTCAGGACATAGGATCCCTTTACGCATTGATGGATACTGGATGGATGGCAAAAAGCGTCCGTCCAGGAATCCGGAGTCGGGCAGAGACCTGGGCGCGCGCGGCGGCTTTCCCGCTCCGGTCGCGGTGGCCTCCGATCCAGCACGGCACGGCAGTCGGCAGCCACCTCGTTTCGTGGCACGGCAGGCGGCAGTCTGGGCTAGGCCGCCCCGCCCGGCAACCCTCCTCCTCTGCCGTGCACGTACTAGCCTAAAGCAGCGTGTGTCACGTCGCTCTCGCGTCCGGGAACCCGAGCCAGCTCGCGCCGCACGGTCGCTTGCTCTCCTCTGCTCTGTCCTGCTGCTCAGTGCTCGCCGGGGTAGGACTAGTACCTTGGTCCTCGCGAGGTGCTCGGATTAGCCATTTCTGAGATGGTTTTGTGTGATACAGGGTAGGTTGGGTTACCATGGACCACGGGTTGGTTGCTGCCGTGCGGCGCGGCACGGCACGGCACGGCCTAGCCTAGCCCATCATGAAAATCTTTGAACCAAGCGAAGGGATCGAGCACGGCACGTGGTCCTCCACCTGAATCCAGCCCACAGCTTCAACCGTGAACCATCGCCATGAAAGGATCACATCAAGCCGGCAGCGAGAGTCAGGCACTCGAAATGATTGACTCTGCCCAGAGGTTGGATTGTTTTGTTCGCATCTGCGCGAATTCCTGGAAAGCTCACCGTCGGCTCCATCTCTCCGCTCCGCTGGATGACTGAATCGGACGTTTGCCACAGTGGCCCGCTCCGCGCAATCGATTCTCAGTTGTCTTCGAGGCCGACCGACCGGCCGCCGAGAATAATTCCCGCGATGATCGCCCGCCCTGCCGTCGTCCGCATCGAAGCGGCGAGATTGTGCGCCTGCGTCGCGGCGCGATGATTCGCGTGTTCAGACGGACCGGAGGCAGGGAATAAGGCTCAGGGCCGGGCAGTGCAGAGCACTATGCTAAAGCTGCAGTTGCAGGCGGCCAGCCATTTTGCGCCATGGCGACCATGCTGCTTGAGCTGGAGCTGGGAGCCTGGGAGACGAGGACGCACTGCTGCGCGAATATTCGATGCCTCCGATCGAGGAAGTGGGGAAGGGGGAATGGGATCGCTCGCGGGCGCGCCGTTTTCACTTTTCAGTCACCCAACCCCCAACTAGTAGTACACATAATTTGGGGGCCTGTACACTGTAGCCTTCTGGCGCAGGCATAATTTGGGCTTCCTACATTGATTGACCGTTCTACAGAAATGGGCCGCAAAATTTTGCCCACCTTCTGTCCGTCCTACCCCAATTTGATGGTTTGGACTGAACTCGGCGGAGCAATCTTGATCCCCTTCCTCTCAAGTCAACTGTGGAGTAAGAGTCCGATCCAAAAAAAAAAAAGAAAAAAAAAAACTGTGGAGTACGAGTACTGGACGCCTTGCCCTCTCCTTTTGGTCACCACCGGGCGAGACATAACCGACGAGCGACGGGCTAGAGGTCTTCTCCTACAGTTTACTAATGCTCCCTTTTTACTCAGTAAACGATAAGATCTTGGAGCCATTACTGGATGACTTGCTCGCATTCTATCACGTACGGTAAGTGAAACGATTGTAGCCATCAAAACGGGATCAATGATCAAACTCGAACAACATGGCATGTTGAGGAATTCGGGATCGAAAAGCTCATCCAGTGCACGTCGCAATCGCCTTAGGCCACAATAAGCAAAGAATGTGAGTTACGCAAGCCACCTCTAGGTACCCTGGCACAATCGACCAACGTCATCTCAAGAAAAACACAAGACCAATCTCTTTCTTTTTCTTAATTAGAAAATAAAAGAGAGAGAGACAGAAAAGAATCAATGCTACTGTATATATGAACACAGGACAGCTCAGTTAACTAGTCGATCACGGCAAATGATATAGGTTGGACGGCTTGAGCCCGGCTGTGACGTTGAAGTATCTGAACGCGGCCGCCCACCTCTTGTTGTCCTTGAGCATGTGCACGGCGACGGTGTCGGGCCTGAAGTTGTCCATGAACCAGTTGAGGTCGTACATCCTGGGCTTGAGATCGAACCGGTTCTTCCCCCTGCCGCCGATGTTGAACCACTTGCCGACGAGCAGGTCCTCGGGCCCGTGCGTGTCGTTGTGGCGCAGGATCTCCTGGTTCTCGGAGACCCACCGCGCCACGTCCCACGACACGACGTACCCCATCCCGTGCATGAACGGCATCGGGTCGTCCCCGACGGCGAACCCGTACCCGATGTACGCGTCGTCGCGCGGCTTGCCGCGGAGCTCGTCGGCCAGCGCCGCCACGCGCAGGTACGTGTCGTCGTCGGTCTTCATCACGTAGTCGTACGGGTGCGACGCGAAGATGCGCGGCACGGAGGAGAGGTACGCGTGCGTCTTGCCGTCGTTCATGTTCTCCTTGCAGTCGAGCACCACGACGTCGCCATGGCGGCGGGCCTCCAGCGACACCAGCGCCGCGTCCACTGGGTCGTCCACGCGGCAGAACACGAACCGGACGTCTACGCGCGCCCGCGCCGCGGGGGGCTGCAGCGCGTACGCCATCCGCACGATGTCGCGCCGCTCGCGCCGCTTCGGCATCGTCAGCACGCCCACCAGCAGGCTGAACTCCGGCTCTGGCTCTGGCTCTGGCTGCGCCTCCGCCTTGGTCTTGTCGGCGACGGCCGTCGCGGCGACGGTGTACCCTTCCTCGCCCCCAGCCGCGCTGCGGCAGAGCAGGCCGAGGCCGTCGGAGCGAACGTGGGAGGTGCCGAGGCTCGGGAGCACGAGCAGCACGGCGAGGAGGCCGAGCGGGACCAGGAGAAGGTACGGGGTGCAGAGCGACGAGCCGTGCAGCAGCCCCTGCGACGAAGCGGTCTTCATGGCGGACGCGAACACACACACCCTCTCGTCTCGCGTGTTCTGGGGCCTCGCTCTCGCCGGGCCGTCGTCAGCTTATAATACATACCTCGCGCCAACAAGCCGGACGACGTGCGCGACCAGTCGTGTAGAAAGTATGGTTGAAACGTTCGCCGATGACCGAAAATGAAAAAAAAAAAGCAGAGGATTCGAAATATCGTTTTCAAAAAAAAAAAGGATGGTTAGTTGGGGAGCATGCATATAGCGCGACAAGAGATGGAAGCATTCGATCTGCATATTATATATTGCCTGTTTTATTGGGTTGCTAAACTGTCACTTGTGAAGTATTTTCTTAATAGTTACTATTACCTCTGTTTTTAATTATTAACACTTTATAATATAAATTTATAGTTAAAAACGTCAATAATTAGAAAACGGAGTTACTGCATGACATGGGATGTCAACGGCCAACCAAGAAAGAGCACGAGCGGTGGCAGTCTGCTGAACTTTGTTTAATCGCAATCGGTTGAAGATACCCGAAGACTACTATCATCTGATTCGTTTATTTATTCTTGATCATTGCTCTCGTGGCTTCCCATTGACAGCTCAGGATAATTAGAGAAGTACAGTAAGGGTCCCCAACTACAAGCATTCAAAAATCATGCAGGTTCCAAGCAAAAGCATGGGCACGGCGGCGCATGAAAAGGGCCTTGCTTGCGCAGCTTGCTTGTTTGTTTGTGTGATGGCAACAAAAGGGGGCAAAATGAGGTCTCCAGGAACAGGAGGATACGTTGTCGGTTACTGCTTACTTGATGGGTATAGTATATGCTACGGGTGACGCCCGTGGTTTGCCGTTTGCTCATATGATTGAAGCTGATGATGCTCACCAACTTTGCTATACGGTAGACTATAGTACAACATGATCACCATTTATTTCAGGCTGATTAGACACATTGTTTCACTTCGACTTGGTATTTATCTTCCTTATTATAGATGTAACGTGGGTGAAGAGGAGTGGTAATTTGACATCTGGTAATTGGCCATATTTGGATGTTTGATAGATGTCACGAGCTTAGGAGCCTTCGTTTTAACATAGAAATTTCATAGGAATCATAAAATTTTTTTTCACAAAGATCAGTTCCATTCATGAATCACACACACACACACACACGATTTAGGAACTTTTCCTCCAATGACCACCAACACCAATGTCACCGGATCGATCGGGTATGACCAGAAGAAAGAAGGTTCGAAAAGCGATCTTCGAGATTAATAATTGGACGTGCGGCCATATTGAATGGTCAAGTAATCAGCATCTTCTCTCACAGCACATGAACATGATGACACAATTGCTCCCCAACTACTCGAGCTCTTCTTCACATTCGTAGTCCAGTCGTGCAATGAATGCACGAGCACTCCATTATTAATCACGACGGAAGAATTAACAATTGACATAGTATGCATTTTGGCAACTGGTTAACACGAAAATGAAAAAAAAAAAGAATGGTTAGATCAGACGCCTCGGGACGGCAGGTCCGACGACGGAGTGACCCCGGTGGTGACGTTGAAGTATCTTAACGCCGCCGCCCACCTCCAGTTGGTCTTGAGTGTGTGCACGGCGATGGTGTCCGGTCGGAAGTTGTCCATGTCCCAGTTGAGGTCGTACATCCTGGGCTTGAGGTCGTAGCGGTTCTTCCCCTTGCCGCCGAGGTTGAGCCACTTGCCGACCATGAGGTCCTCGGGGCCGAAGGTGTCGTTGCGCCGGAGGATCTCCCCCGCCGTGGAGACCCACTGCGCGACGTCCCACGACACGACGTACCCCATGCCGTGCATGAACGGCATCGGCTGGCCGCCCATCGGGTACCCGTAGCCGAGGTACACGTCTTCGCGCGGCTTGCCTCTGAGCTCGTCGACGAGCGCCGGGACGCGCACGTAGGTGTCGTCGTCGGTCTTCATTACGTAGTCGTAGGGCTGGGAGGCGAAGAGGCGCGGCACCGAGGAGAGGTACGCGTACGTCTTGCCGTCGTTCATGTTCTCGGCGCAGTCGAGGACGAGCACGTCGCCGTGCACCTGGATCTCCAGCGCCAGCAGCGCCGCGTCCACGGGGTCGGTGACGTTGCAGAACACGAAGCGCACGTCCACGCGCGCTCCCGGGGCTGGGTCCTGCAGCGCGTACGCCAGCCGCACGATGTCGCGCCGCTCGCGCAGCTTCGGCATGGTGAGCACGCCCACCAGGAGGCTCAGCTCCTCCTCGGTCCGTCGCTCCGGCTCGGCGGGCGGTGGCGCGGTGGTAGCGGCGGCGACGACTTCGACGCCGGCGGCACGGCGGGCGCAGAGGGCGACGAGGCCATCGTCGGGGCCGGAGGAGCGCCAAGGGTGGAGAGACGGAAGCGCGAAGACTACGAGGAGGAGCGCGAGAGGGGCGAGGAGGAGGTAGGAGCTGGATGATGATGGCGGCTTCATGCTCGCGTTGCGTTTGCTGGGATTGACGGGTTCGCGCGTGCAATGCAGGCAAATCGGCTCGACACGTTGCGTTGCGAGTGAGGTTATGGCAGAGCGTGAGCTGGCTCAGGTAGAAGATGGTCGTCGTCCTAATGGCTCTAGTAAACAAGCCGTCCAAGTGTTCATTTGACACCGATCGTTGAACTGCTGACAGAGAGAGGACTGTCATGGTAATCCACTAAGGAGAGGCAACGCAGAGAGGCGCGCAGAGGTATTATTACGTTGCCTGACGGTGCATCCGCAACTGGTCACCATTAACACTGCTCAAGCTCTCTCTCTCTCTCTCTCTTTTTTTTTTCATTGCAAGCGTGCACGACAGCAGCATCTTTGGTTTGGTACAAGTACTGCGTAGTAAGTATGTTCCTAGATCGAAGAATGCAGGTAACAGAGGCATGCCATGTACTCGTAATCTGCAAGAGAGAGGGAACGTCGTGGAGGAATAATCCGTAAACAAAGTCGTGCAATCCTGTCGCCGGTGGTGCGATGAGAAGGTCAAAGCGACCCGGGCGCCGGAGCGGCGTGCGCTGCAGTATCCTTCACGACAACAACTAAGATCTACGAAACGCGACCCCGGCCACCACGCCGCCCCCCGCTCGCACGCACATGCAATTCGAAGAAAGCAGGAAGCGCCACCAAAACATGAGACCCTGCTCCCGCTCCGTGCTCCGACGACGATCAAATGCCTGGCGGTCTAAAACCCCCAAAAAGGAGAACCGAAAAAAAGGGGGTCACTAATCCACCTCACCCCCCCCCCCCCCCCCAAAAAAAAAAAAATGGGCACGAGCTAGGCCGACTTTTCTGCACGAACAGCTGATACGTGTCGTTGTCTCGTTTACACAGCGGTACAGCGTTGTACAGTCGTCACCAGAACATGAGAGTTTGGGACGCTCTAATGAATGATATGATAGCGTGGCGTCTTCGTCCGCGCTCGCTGATCCTGAAAGGCACGCACCACCAAACTGATTCCATCGAGATCCAGGCGATGGTAGCGACGGAGCCGTCGGTGAGCGCGCGCATCCTGATGACCACGCAACACAGCAGAGCAGAGGACGATCATGGAAAAAGTGGAATGAAAAACACACGCGCTTTGCGAGTGCTTCTCCTCTAAGTAAAATTCCTACTATTCGTAGTACTACTACTGTAGTTGTGAATACAGTTCCCGCGAGCACACGGTTCTATCCACGAGCTCCGCTGGACGCGGTGGCGGGCGAAGAGGGAGCGCGCGGCCCGGTGTAAAAGCAAAAGCAAAACGAATCCGAGCAAGGCCGCCAGCCCGGCCAGCCGTGAACATTCCTCTTTGGAGCAGAGTAGAGACAGAGGAGGAGAGTCGTGTTGTCAGCCTGATGACGAGGTAAAAACCGAGTTAGTTCCCGGACCAAACCACCGACGGGTAACCGTCTCTTTCTATCCTACCTGCTGACCTCCTCCGCCCGTGTGTACTAGTATATTAACCGTCTACCACGTCACGGGTCACCGGGACCTTGACCGGCTCAAAGCACGCCCACCTCCATCGAGCCCACGTCACGCGCGCCGGGTCTCCATCGATCAGAGTCTCAGACGGCGAGGAGGCCGTCTGTTCCAGTTCAGAGAAGGAAGGGGCCAAGACTCGAAGTACACGAAGCAGTCCGTCCGGTCCGGCGGACGCGGCTCATCCAGGGGGCGTCCGAACTCGGAAGCAGACGAAATTCGGCGGCGAACATGGATGTGCTGCCAACTGGAGCGGCATCTTGTTCACCGTCCTCGGGGAGATGGCGCCAGCGCCCATCCGGGTTTGCCAAGTTGGGACGTCAACGTCGGGTGGGCAGGGGCGGCTACGAGGCGTCTCTATTCCGGAAGATGCCATCTGAGCCAATCAGCGGAGCGGTCAAGTACAGGCCCTTTTCCTTCTGTCACTGTACGTGGGACAGAGTTTGGTGTACTAAAAATACTGGTAGTATCCCCGTTTGTACGTACTAGGGATACGATTGTTGCTCTACTCAAATCCGCCATTTGGCCACATGTAGTTCATGGACAGAGTCACCGCTGCAACTGCAGCCAAAGAGTCGAGGCCCAATAGATCTAGTAATTCTAGTAGTATTACATACTTCCTCCGTCCCAAATTAAATGTAGTTTTAGCTCTATGCACGGAGTTAAGTAAAATGGAATAAAGTAAGTGTACGAAAAACTAAGAATGAGAGAGATAGAGATAAAGAAGTATTGAGAAGAGAAAAAGATGCATCGAGAAACGAGAAAGACAAGTAATTTGAGATAAATGGTGAAGGCTAGAAAGACAAGTAATATGGGACGGAGGGAGAAGCGGTCAAGGTGTTTGATGAACATTCGAGGAACATGAATCATGATACTGTACTTCATTTGAGCATATTAATCAACATTACTATAAACAATATTCTGATTAAACAAAAGGAGGGAAAACGATACTGCAGTCTGTCCAACTAGCCCAAGCTTGGCTACAACTAACTTTAGACTGATGAAACCCGGAAGCCTCATACAGATCAAAGGTGAAAAAACTAAAACACAAACTGACAATAAGGCCGAACCTAAACAGGCTCAAACCCATCTCAGCCCACATTTGAAGAGAGACAAACAGCCCGCCACGCACCCAAACCAAAATTTGTTTGTCCCACCACAAACAAACCTCCGCCCGCAAAATCTCGCACTTCCCCGCGCGCTTTCACTGTTTCACACCCGAAAACACAGTACCCCTCGCGTTCGCCGATCCACGCTTCCGCTTCTCCACCAATCAGAGCCAAGCCGAGTACATCCGACAACCCGCAGAGCCCCTCACGCGGATCCTTCCACATCCAACGGTTCCCACTCGCCACCCTCGTCCATATACCAGCCGGCCCCGTCGCCCTCCGAACCATCCACGCTCGGCAGCTTCTGAAAATCCCCAATCAAATTCCTTCGTGACCGAGAGAGAGGAAGAGAAGAGGCGAAGATGTCCGGGCGCGGCAAGGGCGGCAAGGGGCTCGGCAAGGGCGGCGCGAAGCGTCACCGGAAGGTGCTCCGCGACAACATCCAGGGCATCACCAAGCCGGCCATCCGGAGGCTGGCGCGCCGTGGCGGCGTCAAGCGCATCTCCGGGCTCATCTACGAGGAGACCCGCGGCGTGCTCAAGATCTTCCTCGAGAACGTCATCCGCGACGCCGTCACATACACCGAGCACGCGCGCCGCAAGACCGTCACCGCCATGGACGTCGTCTACGCGCTCAAGCGCCAGGGCCGCACCCTATACGGATTCGGTGGCTAAGGCCTTGTCCACTCATGTGATTCGTGGTGGTCGTTCGTTTTTTAGGGATCCATCCCTCTGTGTCGTGTTTCTAGGGGTTTAGTGCTGAGGGTCGAGCGAGTCTCTGAAGAAAGTCCTAGTTGTACTATCTTGAGAACCGATGTGATTTCTGAAAATGTCCTGTATTAACATATGTTAATATGCTACCAGTTTCAGCTTCTGAATTTTTTTTTGTCACTGACTCACTGTTGCGTTTCATTAAAGAAGCTGCTGAATGCAAATGTTGTCTGCAGTATCGAATTCCAATCCTAACTATTTGCAGTATGAAATCCACATTGTTTGAGAATCGAGCATCCTTCATTCTACGAATCTTATCACCATTGGTTGCGGTCCTGAAGACTTCTCAGTCAGTCAGCTGTATTGTTGTGGTGCTGAAGTGAAATTGGCACCCAATATAATCAGAAGTCAATCGAAAACTCGCATTTGCTTGGTACAGTACTGGAATCTTTGGGCCTCATTCTTGGCGCCATTTGGTAGTGAAGCGGTGGTGAGATTAGCTTCAATTCTGGTCGCCATTTGGTGCTCGGGTCTTCTCCCCGTGGAAACTGACATGCTGAAAACCTAGCCGAGCAGGGCGCAGGGGAACAAACAATGCTCGGGTGACAGGGGTCGTCATCTGCGGCATATCGTCGCACGGCCTCTGCGCTAGTACTTCCGAATCAGAAGCCCACGTCCCGCCGACCGGGTTCGGCATACCCAAGGCGCGGCTTGGCCGCAGACGAGGCGGCGCTGCCGGTGGTGGTGTTTAGAGGGGAGGCGCCACTGCAGAATTCTAGAGGGGAACCAAGGAGTCGAAGGCTCTGGCTCATGCGGCTGACCGACATGGACAGCTTTTTGAGCGAGCTGTGGGGCCATGGCCATGGAATTCGCAGCGCTCGCCGGCGGCAGCGCGACCTCTGTCGGCCGCCATGTCTGTCGCTTTGACGCATTAAACCTCGAGTTTGCAAAAAACACCCTTATTTAGGATCGCGTTTATTATCCGCGATCCGGATGTTTATAGAAACCCCCTTGTTTGGATCGCGAATAATAATCGCGATCTAATATTTTACATAAACACCCCTATGCTGGTCTTATTTTGCAGATAAGGTCCATTCGTCGTCCTCGCTGCTCAGCGGCGGTGTTTAGACGACTGCAGATTAGGAAACCCAACGATCAGTCACTGGTCAACTAGGAAGACTAGACCGTTTGCAGTGGATTCATCCTCCAAATTAACAAGATAACAAGCGATAATAAGCAAATAACATCGGCTACAGATATTGCAAAATTCAGCTGCCATCATTCCACCCATTCGAGAGCGAAGGAGGACTCGAACTTGTCCCGCCCGTACACGACGGAGCCACGAACGAACGACAAGCCGTCCCCCGCGTCGTCGGGGACCAGCAGCCGCAGCACATCGCGGATGGCGTCGAAGTACCGGTCGCAGGAGCCGCGGTCGGCGTCGTTGACGGACACCCGCACGATGGCTCGCTGCACGTCCCGGAGCGCAGGCGCGAGCGGCGGGAGGTCGACGCAGACGTAGAGGCCGCCCTCCGGGAGCTGCGCGCCGCGGGCGGCAACGAGGGACTCCTCCGGCGCGTCGAGGTCGAAGAACGCCCCGCTGAGCGTGCGCGACAGCTGGTGCGCGCCGTGGCGCAGGTCCTGGCGCGACGCGGCGAGGAGGGCGCGCACGTAGGCGAGCGCCCTGGCGTACGGCATCCACCGCAGCGCGGATGCAGCGGAGACGGCCATAGTGACCCCCGCCGCCGACGGATGGGACGGGGACGTCGACGTCGGAGTCGCTTCCGGCGTCGGTTTCGCTGCACCTGTCTTCCTCCTGGCCTACGAGCACGAACGTCATCTCGGCGGATGCGCACTGGTTCACCGGCCGGCTGCTCACGGTGTGTTACGGATGTGCAGTGTTCTTCCAAGTGCCTCTGCCTGTGGAGTAGGCGCAGTGGATTTGTAGGCAAAAATACGTGACCGTTCAATTACCTTGGAGCATCGTTTGGGAAGTCGATCCGCTGGACGCGCGATCAATTACTGTAGCACTACAAGTATTCGTTAGGAAGAGGCGCGGCAGTCTAATAAAGGACCCGGCGCGTTCATGCATTTGGGTGACCTCTCGCGGTGCGTTCATGCCGGTGAATCAGTACAAGAATTTTTACTTGAATCTAAACGGCGTGAAGACGGCCCTGCTGAGCTGGGGAACTTTACCGACGATAGAGAGCCGCGCCCTGCGCGAAGCAGAGTCTGCAACTGCTGATTGTATAATCTGTGGAACTTTTGAGTCTCCATCTAGGAATGAAATTTTTAGAGTAATTAAACACCAGTGTGGAGATCGATTTCTAGGGGCAGCTAGTTAAGTAGATATTGGCCGTGTCGCCAAAACATTCAACCAATGCGGGTGCCCAAAACCTAGTGGAAAGAGCTTACCCTGCGTAAACACGGGCGGTCCCTAAAAAAAATTGCATGCCACATGATGATCATCCTTGAAAAATTAAGAATCTACAGTGTAATCTGCTATACTAGGACAGAATCGTGGTAACACCAAAAGAAGAGAAAGAACATGTACAGGTAGGTATACATATAGCAGCCAGTATACAAACGCAGATCACACCTGAATCGTACTGCTGTATACATGCTTAATTAAGCATCCAACAATTAAGCATGTCGCCCTCGCGTCCATTGACAGACACCCAAACGTTCTATTCATGAGAAGAGGTCGTACTTGACGGGCGTGCCGGTGGGGTCGATCCACGGCTGCGCATGCAAAAAGTTTTCGACGGTGAACTTGGTGGCCTCGTCCTTGCTGATCAACTTCTTGAACCCAGGCCAGTCGACGCGCCCGGTCATGGCGGCGGTGGGCCCCGTGTTGCCGTACTCGGCGTACCAGAGCGTCTTGAGCGCGAAGTCGCCGTTCCACGGCATGTACCCTGCCTTGTCGATGAAGTCCGGGAGCTCCGACTCCATGATGAGGATGCGCGACGCCTCGCGCCACGGCCGGCCGAGGTAGTTGCGGATGGCCGGGCGGGCTGCGTCACGGAGCGCCGTCTCCGCCTGAAACTCGCACTTCTGGAGCACGAAGCCCGTGCACTCGCGCCCGTCCGCGCGACCCTGCGCGGTGGCGATGTTCTGCTGGTTGTCCATGGGGCGGCGCAGGACGAGGATGCAGTTCTGGAACACGGCCGCCGCGTCGCCGAAGATGAAGTCCACGGTGCCGGAGATGATGCAGTTGCGGTAGAACTGTGCCTTGGAGTGCGCGTACAGCGTGTCCTGGAACCCGTCCATCTTGCAGTTGAGGAAGATGGACCGGTCGGATTGCGCCAGCAGCGCCACCGCCTGGTGCTTCTCCGCGCCGGCCGTGTTCTGGAACCCCATCCCGATGGCCACGAACCCGTCGCCTTGCGCGGCTATTTTTTTTTTCACCGCAACAACAAGGCATCCATCAGCGGGAGGCTGATCATATATAAGCAAATCTCATCACACTCTGTGGCAGTCCTTACTGAATGTTGCTGTCTTGAAGGTCGTGACACCGTCGACGAAGTTCTTGTTCCCGCTGACGATCGACTTCTTGGAACCGTCGCCGTACATGGTCACGTGAACCATCTTCTTGGTGATGGTCACGTACTCCTCGTAGACCCCCTCCTTCACGTAGATCACGTACCTTCCGTCGTATGTCTTGGGCATGGCAGTGAGCGCCTCGTTGATGGTCTTGAACTTCCCGCTGCCGTCCTTGGCCACGATCACGTTCGGCGTGAGGGTGTTCTTGAAGCCGCCGCCCTTGAGCACCCTCCGTTCGCTCTCACCCACCCACGTCGGGACGCCGTCGCCGTCGAGTTCGGGCTCTCTTCGCACAACTTCCTCCCCTTCCTCAGCGGCGAGCAAGCGGCGGCGTTCCCCGGTCTTGGCCGTGAGGGAGAGGAGCGACGCGCCCTTCTCTATGAGCGCGAGGGCGTTGCTGGTGAGCTCCTTGCCCTGGTTGAACGACTCCTTGACCTTGGCCTTGAAGTCGCCGTCGGGGAAACCTTCGATGCACGTCTCCTGGTGTGCTATCACGGCGCTGAGCCATATGCGCAGCTGGTAGCCCTGCTTGGCGATGCCGTCCTTGGCGTCCACGCCCCCGAGCGTGCGGTTCAGGTCCTCCTTGGCGTCGTCGAACACCTCCTTGCAGTCGGCCACGGCGGCCTTCACGCGCGGGTCGTTGCTCATGATCAGGTCCGCGCGGTCGAACGCCTGAGCGATTGCATCGCCGATCACCTCCACGGCCACGCGGACGATGTCCTTGGGCGACGTCGCGCTCGCGTTCGCAGCCTTGCCGATGCTCTTCTCGCACGCCTCCGAGTAGTCTGTCTGCGCGCACATCGCCTTGACGGCCTTCGACACGGCCTTCAGGTCGCCCGCCGGCTTCGACCCCGAGTCGTCGGAGCTAGCAGAACCACCACCAGACTTGCCCTTGGCCGGCGACGGCGAGCCGTGCTTCTTGGAGGGGGAGCCGCCGCCCTCGCTGGCCGCCTCCTTCCCGCTGTACATGACGGCGGCGCCACCCATGACGATCAGTATGATCACGATGGACACGGTACCGGCGGCGATCATGATGCGCCGGCGCTGCTGCCGCGCTTTCTCGGCTCGGCGGCGCTCCGTGAGCGGGCCGAAGTCGCCGAACGCCGACGACATGACGGTCGGAGCTGTCTTTCCTTGCCCCCCCCCCCCCCCCCCCCCCCCCCTTTTTTTTTTCTGTTTGATTTTATTCTGATTGACCACTACCTGCTTCCTTCCTCCTTGGTCTCACTCTCTGCCTGCCATTACCCAAGGCAGAGAGAGAGGATGGAGAAAGGGCGGGAGAAATTGGACAACACCCATGGTTTATTTGGGGATTCCGAGGAATGAAGGGCGGGGAGGCCTTCGTGGAGTCTATGTTTGGGAGTTCTTTCATTATTGTTTTTTTTTTCATTCGTGCAACAAATCACAAATGGAATTAACGGCCGCTTGTCGTCACAGCAAGTCCTATTTTCGTTTCTCATGAATAGTGTTATATTACGTAGTCAGAGAAATATTCCGAGTCCAACAAGATTCAATTCACACGCACCACGTACTACGCATTACAAATCACTCCACAATAGACGCTAGAACTAAATACTATCACCGGTTCATTACTGTACTTTTAGAAAAAAACTGTTACTTCATCGACGTGTGCCATACATCTTGCAAATATTGATGGAGCCGATGTCGCGCGACGAAAAAGGCTAAATTAAATCCCAAGCGAGTACTTTTGTTATGCAGGAATCCTTTTCGTCAGTCGTCTGAAATTAAGGACGATTTTAAACAATGAACAACTCTATATAGGACAATGGAGTGCGGCGATAGAGCGTGGGACGGGTGCGAACGGTACGTCGAGCGGCGGCGTCCGACGTAGGAGACGGTTATTACCGGCGGTTAGGATTGAGGGTTGTCCGGTATGTACCTCCGGCGACCTTAGAAGAAGCCGCCAGCAGCCTGGCGGCGCGACGCGGCGGGCACAGCCCGGATGGGGGGCACGAGTGGGAGGTTGAAGACACGTGACGACCGTTAGATGGTGATCCGACGGCTGAGATCATCACCATAAAAAAAAAAGAGATTTTCATATGACTGAAATATAGTTGTAACCTTAAAAACCTGCCTAGGCCGGATGCAGCTATACCTGGCCCAGGATGTGTTCCCAGGCCAGAAGCAAACAGCCGATGTGCAGCTTGTGCGGCCCAGTAAAATGCTGTACCTTGTTGCAAATTGCAAGTGTTAAAGTTTCAGAAAACCTTGCAAGGCTAACAAAAAAAAAAGAAGATAAAATCTTATCACACCTAGAATCTCATAATTTGGAGACATAGGGAGTACGGCTTTGTAAAACGGAGCCTAAAAAACCAAGAGTCTAATCATGAGAAAATAAGCAATTGTGGGCAGATATGACTTGGTAGCGTGGCAGACAAAGTTACCTGCCATTTCCTGTTCGTAAGCGCAGAAAACCAGCTGCCTAACTGCGCGTAGTGTTGCAGAACTGTCGTGGTGGCAAAGTGTTGGAACAGTGAAGTAATCATGGCGGTAAATAGCTTATCTTTCCACGTTCAGCTGCACTCGTTTCTATCAGTAATACTAAATCATTTCCAGCAAGGCAGGTACAACCGAAACTAGGACAGCAAACCATGCATCGTGCCCTCCCAATGCAAGGGATCGAACCCGCAACCCATCATCATCGAAAAAGCTCCAGCGCGTCTCCATGGCTCTCAATTCTCCGGCAGCAGCTGAGGCCTGCCTTCATCCCCGGTTGGGTGACATAAAACTGAGTTGGAATATACTGTAGTATTGATCAAGCTGAGCAGTCTTTAAATAACCGTGAGCCCGCTCCCCCTCACACACCACCTCTCTCTCCTCCACTAAAAACTCCAAAAGGAGAAGCGGTCAGTGGTCGCCTCGCCTCGCCTCGCCTCGCCTCCGCCACGCAGCCCCCAACCCCACACTCTCCTCCCCCGACTCCGCTACCGCTACTAAGGTCGCCATGTTTCTGAGGCGCCAGCGAAGCAGCTTCTTCCATCTCGGGGAGGAGGATGGTGGCCACGATCTCCGCGGCGCCCAATACGTCAAGAGCTTGGACGATGACGATGGAACTGAAGAAGGGAGCCGGAACACCAAGGGGCAGCGGCGGATAGAGCGAGACGCCGACGTCGTGGGGCTCCGGATCCTGGTTACCCACCAGCACGAGCACCGCCAGAACGCGCGCGCAACGCACATCGTCCTGAAGCAGATGGCAGTCCTGCAGCCAATGCTGGTGGCCTCGCAGCGGCACCCCCGTGCTTCTTGCGGCTTCCTGAGGTCCTGCGCCCTCTGGCTTTGCAGGAGGGAGCTCAGCCCCGACAATGACCTGTACATGTACAGGTACGTAGTACGACAATGAAAGAAAATCCCTGCACCGAACGAGATGATGCTGAATCTGATCATCAGTATCTAACTGTTGGCCTGTTTGCTCGCTTTTCACAGGGGTGACCAGGGGTTCTGCAGCGAGGAGTGCCGGTGCCAGCAGATCCTGCTCGACGAGAAGAGGGAGCGTGAGGCCGCCATCATGAAGCACCGGCGAGCCGTATCTATCCAGCGTCACCACGAGCCACGGTCGGCGGTCCGTGGTGCGCCGCCGACGAGATTACTGGCGGTTGCCTAGTAGTAGCTTATAATTATCTCTGTACTCCTTTTTTCCACTTAGCTGTGGTCTCGAAAGAAAAAATAATTACCTAAAGGCATACGACAGCCAACGACGCAGTGTGCCCGGTTTTGATTTTGATGCGGAAAGGATCTGGGGAGAGGACACGAATGATGCTTGGCATCTCAATAGTATCTCTGAGGTGGAAGGAAACGGCACCAAAAATGGAATCTTCCATACGTGAGGCCGGAACACTTTAATTGGAACAAGGTCTACGATCGACTTGAGTATAACCGGTGAACCGCAACTTCTCAGTATGGAATTACTCCCTCCGTTTTCTTTTCTGAATATAGTTGCAATTAACATTTTTTTTACCGAGTCACAGTTAATTTTATCATCAATTTTAACTATTTATCTTATTTAAAAAATATAAAAAAATATTATATATTTTATTATGATTTTATTTATCACTTAGATTTTTGAAACATGACTTTTTATTTCACATATTTATATAATTTTTTTTAAATAAGAACGAATAAATAAAATTATTGATCAAAATTGACTGATTATATTTAAAAACGGAGGAAGTATCGACGTCTTACCCAAGAACTGGGCCCTAATGAAAATAATCAAGGGACCGAAACAAAACTCTTTCACCTGGCGCCATTACTGACGCCCAGCAGCAGCCTACACGCCGCTCGTAATTAAGCCCAAACGATCCATGACCATGAGACATAAGGCCTCCCCCACCCAACGACTCATGGCCCATGCCCACCGATGCTCGTGGACGCGCGTGGCCTCACGGTAAGGCGCGGCAAAGCAACGACACGAGGCAGCACTGGCAGTGTGTCTTGGGCATTGGCAGCACCAGGGCACCAGCTGACGAAGCAAAGCCGTGAGAGTTGGCGCCCGCCGCGTTATCCGAGGCCCAGGACTCGGAGCGTTGGTCCGGCGCGGGACGTGGCCGCGGCAAAGCAACGACATGCGGCCAAGGCTCCCTCACTCTCTGCTGAGTCCACCGCTCAAGCTTTCGATCCATCCACCCGCATTTCTTTAACTCGCTGGTATCTTCGTCTTTGCTCCCGTCGTCTCTGTCCCTCTCGCTCGCTCTCCCTCCCTCCCTCCCTCCAGTCGCCAGTGCCCGGCGCTCCCGTCGCCCCCAACCGCCATGTCGTACAACAAGGCCCCCTCCATCACCGCAGAGAACATAAACCCCATGGTGTGACGAGTTCCTACACAAAGAGCATGTGTTTCTTCTGTCTACATTACATGGATGGAACAACGCTGCGCTGGGACTAAGTTTAATTACGTTGTTGCTGGTTCTTCCTTCGTTCGCAGGTCAAGATCATGCGCTACGAACCTTGCGGCCAGATTGCTAGGTACGCTGAGGTACGTAAATGCACGAATTTTGTAACAACTCCCAAGTATACTGTTACACACCCAGTAGTCAAGCTGACGCCGAACCTACCGTGTCCGTGTCGTTCAGCGGTTACAGCAGGAGGTCGAAGAGAACCCGGGTTCTCGCCCCTTCCAAGAGGTGCGCTTATGAATTCACCTTTTTTTCTTTCCACAAATGTGTCCTCCCATACAGTTTCATTTCAGTCAACAAAATGACATTGCCAGTAAGTATGCGCAAATTTTGGTCAGTCCTCCTCACCCCATAAGAGGATGCTTGCTATCCGTCAGGTAATATACTGCAATCTTGGGAACCCGCAAGGTCTCGGCCAGCGACCCATCACCTTCTTCCGTGAGGTTGGCAATCAATCATATACAAATTCTGCAACTTTTAACCGGTGACGACGAAGACGATGTTGCTGTGGTTCACGTTCCCAGATTCTTCTTTGCTCCAGGTCCTCTGCCTTTGTGACAACCCAACCCTCCTGGACAGAGACGAAACTCGTACCCTATTCAGGTTAAGTCCAATTCTGTTTACTGCATAATCCTCTTGTTATATGTGTACAGAGCTCAGAGATTCACAACAATTGACTGCCAATTGTCTACTGTCGCAGTTCGTCTGCCATTAAAAGAGCCCGGAGGATTATCGATTCCATTCCTTGCAAAGACACTGGTGGATACACTAACAGTCGGGTGGGTAATCTATTCGAAGTAGGAAGTACATTTTCAGTTAGGAAAAAGCAATACTCACAATTCTGTAGTACGTATAATACTTGTGCAACATGATCAGGGAATCAGGAGCCTGCGTCAGGCCGTTGCAGATGGGATCTCTGGAAGAGATGGTTTTCCGTCGGATCCAGATGACATTTTCCTAACAGACGGAGCAAGCGCAGCAGTAATACTCTGCACCCTGCACTTCAGAGGAAGCATGCATGGCAGAGCACATACACGAACAGATTATTCCATGGGCCTATATTTAGAACAAAACTGACTGTTTTTTTCTTCTCTTTTTCAGATTAACTTGATGATGCAAATACTCATTAGGTCCAGTGAAGATGCCATCTTGTGCCCTGTACCTGATTATCCAGTATACTCTGCTTCTATTGTACTTCATGGTGGAACAATGGTACGTTCTTGGAGTTCTAAAATAACAACATTTCACCTCAAAACTGTAATAGGATTGACAGCTAGTTAACCAAAATTTTGTTTCTTACACTATATGTACAAGAGAATAACATGAGCTACATATTTAAGATAACCATGAACTGTAGAATTGCAAAAATAATACCTTTGTACATTATGCTTGAAGTAACTATATGAAGTAAACATAAAATAGGTGCCATACAACCTTACTGAAAATAACGGTTGGGGGCTTGAGATATTTGAAGTTAAGAGGTGTCTCGAGGAGGCTCGTTCATCAGGCTTGACTGTTAGAGCTATGGTGATCATAAATCCAGGCAATCCTACTGGACAGGTATGTCACATGGTCTTTCATATACTACCTTTTATATCATAAAGTATCGTACTTTCAAATGGAAATGGCGAAAAGCATTCATCTATATAAGATCTCTCAGCAATTACAGAAATTCACATTCATCACAAGATAGTTTTAAGAGGCTTACTATGAGACAGCTTGCTAAGCACTAGATCAATCCACTATAAGAGTTTCTTTGTCAACAACATTGCCAAGCGTTGCTGTAGGTACTCTCCATTACCAACCAGGAGGAGGTAGTAGAATTTTGCAGGAAAGAAGGTTTGGTTATGCTTGCTGATGAGGTTCGTATCGGATATAGCTATACTTATTTTTTCTTTGTAAATTATATTTGCTACTACATTCAAGCAAACCATCTTGTCTGCGTAGTAATATCTGAGACAATTAACAGGTATACCAAGATAACATCTACTCGGAGGATAGAAAGTTCAATTCCTTCAAGAAAGTGGCTAGGTCACTTGGATACGACGAAAATGACCTCTCTATAGTATCATTTCATTCAGCTTCTATGGGTAAGTCTTCCCTCATCGTTGTACAGTTTTAAAAGCTGTAATGATCCATGTTGTCTGTCCATTTGAACTTCAGCTAGAATTTCTAGACCGTTTTGGAAAAAAAAAATACTTCATCATTTGAACTTGGCAGGGTTTTATGGGGAAAGTGGCAGAAGGGGAGGCTACATGGAGCTTACTGGTTTTGGACCTGATGTGAAGGATCAAATTTATAAGGTGGCTTCTGTAACTATTTGCCCCAACATTGCTGGCCAGATTCTTATCAGCCTTGTGATGGATCCACCTAAGGTTTTAGCCTAATTTCCTCGAGTACATTATATGTTTATTTATCTATACATAGATTTATTTATACATAACTCTGCTTTAATATACATTTTCATGTGTGTCCTGCAGCTAGGAGACGAGTCTTTTGAATCTTTCCAGGATGAGAAGGAAAAGATCCATTCATCATTCTGGAAGAGAGCCAAGGTATGCAACCTTCACTTGATACACGCGCTGTTACTAGGCATCGATCTGCATCCCGCGCGCTGATGCCTGGCGCTATGCATCTCCTCGATGTCTTCTCCTTGCACCTTGTTGCAGACCATGGAGAAGGCCTTTCAGAGCATGGAGGGCATCAGCTGCAACAAGCTAGAGGGCGCGCTGTACTTCTTCCCGCGTCTCCACTTGCCGCCGCGGGCTATCAAGGCCGCCGAAGCCGAGGGCGTCTGGCCTGACATATTCTACGCGCACCGCCTGCTCGAGGCCACCGGGATCGCCGTCGTCCCCGGCTCCGGGTTCCATCAGGTATGTCGTTTCTCCGGGTCAGGTTCTTCAGGCCCTAAATTCTGTGCCTCGTTCGGGAGGCTCCTGACCTTTTGCTTGCTGCGACAAGGCCTCCGGGACGACCCATATCCGATGCGCCATCCTGCCGGACGAGAAGAAGATCGAGGCGATGGTCCCGCGCCTCAAGGCGTTCCACGAGGCTTTCATGAACGAGTTCCGCAGTTGACGACTATGCTGCTGTGCTTGACACCTGCTGCACCACGCCAATCGACCTGAAGCTGAAGCTCTCTGATGTGCACATCTCTCGTGGGTGAGCACTGTCTAGGCTAGGCCTGCCCTGCAGTGCTCTAGCTTTCTTTCTGAACGCAGTTTCGTGTGCCTCCTTGTACTGTAGTACGTGGCTCCACATCAGCTGTGCAAATAAAGTGTGATGTGCTGTTTCCCTTTCTTGTGTGGAGCCCTACACTTTTTTTGCTTTATATAAAACAACTGTTTTCAAAGCCTGCTATAATAAGTCTGTATATGTGTGTATATACAAAAAAAATGGGGCGGGGGGGTGCTAGTTTGCCACCGGTTGCTCGAATGATTTCTGTACAGATCATGTACGACTTGTAAGCTCAGTACACGAAAAGAATGGAACGCACACTAAACCTTCTTTGACGTGTAAAGAGCGATCTGAAGCTATAGTGATGGATGTCTATCTTGAACAACATTTACTAGTACAAGTTAACCTGACAAGGATCAATACTTCCATTGTGGCATGCAAGGATTGGTCCGATGACATGTCCTAACAAGGTTCCAAATTTAATTTGTTGCAAACGAAGTGAGACGCATGACCAATCCTCGACGTGTAAAGTGAATGGAAGAAGCCGCATTAGGGGTACTAAACTCTATTCGTCTCAACAAACCTACAGGGACAGAACAAAAGTTAGCTTCACAACCCAACAAAATCTGTTTCGCAAAACAACAAGAATCCAGATCAACGAAGTGAGTCACAGTAGATATCCAGGTGAAGGTTTGTAATATGAGTAACGTTATATAAATACATGTCCAGGCATAGATTTGGGAAGAATTACACAGCAAAAAGAAGCATTGCTCCATTAAATCTATAAGTAACCCAGGGTACGCGGTCATCCATCGCCACCATTAACAATCTTCCATTTCAGCTTTGGTTGCAGCAAAGAGAACCAGAAACCAAAAGAAATCAACGCTTACCATCTGATTATTCAAACCACCATGAAGATGTTGGCAGTGCTCGCTATCCTAACTCTCGCGGTGAGCAGCGCCTCTGCGACTACGACGTCGTGCCCCTGTAGTCAGCAGCAGGGCCATGAGCAGCAGCACCAGCACCAGCCGCCGCCGCAACATCAGCAGCAGCCGCATCAGCAGCCACCACATCAGCACCAGCCGCATCAGCATCAGCCCCATCAACAGCAGCCGCATCAGCAGTCACCGCATCAACAGCCACCACATCAGCAGCCACCGCATCAACAGCAGCCGCCGCATCAGCAACCACCGCATCAACAGCCGCCCCCACATCAACAGCCACCGCACCAACCACACCAACAGCCACATGAACAATGGCAAGGGCACCAAGAACACCAATGGCAGCAACCTCCTAAACAACATCAGCCACCACCCCAGCAGCATCAGCCATGGCAAGGGCCTCAATGGCAGCCTCCTCAACAACATCAGCCACCATCCCAGCAGCATCAGCCATGGCAAGGGCCTCAATGGCAGCCTCCTCAACAACAGCCACACCAGCAATACCCGCAGCAGCCGTGGCACGGGTACGGGCCGCAGCAGCCACCCCACCAGCAACCGCCGCAATGGCATGGGCAACAACAGCCGGAACAATGGCAGGGGCAACAACAATGTCAGCAGGGGGAGCAGCAGATGCCGCCGCCGCAAGGAGGCTACGGCGGCAGCAGCGGCGGCGGGTATAGCGTCAACTTGAATCAGTGCAGGGAGTTCCTCAGGCAGCAGTGCAGCGCGGCGGCGATGCCTTTCCTGCAGTCGCGCATCTCGCCGCCGAGCAGGTGCCAGGTGCTGCGCCGCAAGTGCTGCCAACAGCTCAAGCAGGTGGAGCCACAGTACCGGCTGCAGGCGATCTACGACATGGTCCTGTCCATCATGGAACAGCAACCGCAGCAACGACAGGGGCAGCAGGGTGGATGGCAACAAGGCCAGACCACGACAGTGGTGGAGGCGGCGCAGATGGTGCAGCAGCTGACGACAATGTGCGGTGTTGTGCACCAGCCAAGCTGTGGCACCCCTCCGCCGTTTGGCATGGCCGGTAGTGGTCCGTACCAACCAAGCTGCGGCACGGCTCCCTCCGGCATGGCCGGTGGTGGTATGTCGTTCCAGCCAAGCTGCGGCGCTTCTCCATTCGGCACTTCCCCGTTTGGCACGGCCGGCTGTGGTATGTCCTTCCAGCCTTTCGGCATGGCCGGTGCGGGCGGTGGATTGTTCGGCACGGCTGGCGTTGACCTATCCCAACCGAGCGGTGGCGCCGCTCAGTGCGGCATGGCCGGAGGAGCTGCCGCTCTCTGAGGACTGAAGAGAGAACTGTCATTACCAGCTAGCTAATGTACTGCGTGGATCACCGTGTGAAGTCATTTAGCGGTGATTATAAATCAATAAATAAAGTGTCACGCATCATCGTGTGTGAGAAGTGACACCAGAAGTGACCGACTTGAAATTCAATGGCAAATGAGATGTGCGGCCCAGATTGGGTAAATGGAACTTATATAAACAAAGGCACTTACATAGCATCTAACCGATAAACTACTGTGGGAACTTCTCTGTGTTCTCAGTTGTTACATGCTATAAGACCGTAGACCTGCTACACTGCACCCAATTGATGGGATAATACAAGATCAAACACTACATACCTTAAAGGCCAGCTTACCCTCCATCAGCCTATTCTCTACTCTAATGACTTCTGCCCAGAAACACAGGGCGAAGAAAAAAGAGATCAAATCATCCATTTCGCGATACAGGCGAAGCATTCGCAAAACCGTTAGCTACTTTTTGGGGCGGTGGCTTCTTCTTGTAGTTTGCTAGACTACAGTGGGGGCAGATGTATTCCAACCCATCCGTCTTTGCATAATCCTGTACATAAGAGCAGCTTACGAAATTAAGCTGACTTCAGGAAAGAATGAGATCAAGAAATTCTTCCTTTTTCTTTTACCTTGAAAGTGCCAAGTCCTTGTCGTCTGTCGCAACCAAAGTGGGCCCATTCACCGCATAATCCGCAGTTCACCCAATCCCCAGGTGCGCTACTGGAATCACAAGAACAGGAGGCGTTAGGTTCCATCATGCCGATATGAGTACACAAGTAAAGATTGAATATGCCTCAAACCTGTGACAAAGTAAGCAGCACTCCCCATCCACATCATCATGCGCTAACTCATATTCCAACAAGTACGTCTCGTAGTGCCTTTTCAATGTGTTCCCAACGCCCTAAAAATAAATGGGAAACAGTGAGCACAGTTAGAATGTGGTTAGAATTATACAATTTTAAGAGTACCAGAACACCCCTTAAATGCTCATTTGAATCCATACAGACATCAGTAAATGGACACATACAGTCATTCTGTTTGTTGCAGTATGGTTGCGCATCTTTGAGAAGACTTGACCTTTCCAGTTTATGCCGTTCCCCACATAAAATCCACCCCTCGAGACCACCTGAAAGGTTAAAAAATTCATCAACATACAAAACACCAAAGTACGGGTCTTTGTAAGACCTCCTTAGTTTGCACAAACGAGAATGGCAGCAAAGAATCACCTCTTTGTACAAATTATAGAGATCAAGGCGTTTTGCATTAAGAATTGCATCAGGAAATTCAGCAAGTCCTCCATGAGGTACAAGTCGATTGTGGCCTCTCTGAATTAAGAACTGCATGACATCCTTCAGGAAATCCTCCTACAAAAGTGAAAGAACAGATAATTATTCTGCCTGATTGTGTGTACATATATCATCTTGATGGTCCAAAAAGCATACCTCAGAGCAAGCTTGGATGGGCAACCTATCACACCCGTGTTTCTTCATTGGCAGAGGATTCAACTGAATGATTGATTGAGTGTGGGATGGTCCTGATGTTGATTTTCTATGTGTTAATGGAGCCGCAGGTGCTAAACTATGCTTCACAGGTGGTGCGACTGGCAAGTTCGGCTTAATCAGACTAGCATCTTGAACGGTTGCTTCCGGGAAACCCAGAAAGGGATGCATTTGCTGCTTTCGAGAATGAGGGATGGGCCTCATAGTTGCAGGCTTCAATTTAGACTTCAACGGAAACGACGAAGGCCCTTCCAAAATACGATTTTTCTCTTCTAAAACTCCATTTGATTTTGATTCTAAACCAAACTTAGTTCTGTCTTTTGTTAATGAGGCAGACCATCTTGGCAAATGGAAACATGGACCGTTTTCAGTACCAAAATCTTTATGCTGACTTGTGCAAAAGAAAAGAAGGCGGTCTGCATCTTGTCTCTCAAATGAAGCAACAGGAGTTCCATTTATACAACCAATCCCAAGTGCAACTAAGCTTCTATATGACATTTCTGGTGCAAGGTGCTTCAAAACCTAAATAGCAAAAAAATAAAATGGTGTAAATATGAATGCTCAATTGAAAATCCAGAAAGGCTCCAAATGATGGTAAAAAACAAGAAAAGACATAGGGTTCATTGTATTCCAATATTCTTGCAGATAATGTAGCAAACCAACCTGTGCTGCCCATTTAGGAAGGGTCATCCAAACTTCGAATGTAGAGGCCCCACAAGCTATGGACATGGAGGTTAAAGGCTCACTTGATGGTTTCTTGTCCTCACTATTTGGGAGAGCGTGAACTAACTGGCTCTTCTCGGTAATTTCATTCTTGATATGGCTTTCCAGAAGCTGCACATACAGGTGAACACCATATGATTTTCACTATATCTTGAATTTATGATAAAACAAAATTTACAAGCTCTCAGAAATATGTACCTGATCATCAAAACAAGTCTGTGCACTGCCAGAAACAAGAAGTGACACATGAGAAGAACTAGAAGTAGTGATGTCACAACGCATCGTAACCATCCCACGTGGTAACGTTGCAGCTTCAAGAGGCGGTGGCGACGCACTGCAACATAGGATGAACATCAAGTCTAAAATATTCATATCTTGAACCAGGTATGGATCGCCAAGACAATTATGCACAATAATAAAACTTAAATGGAGCTAGTTATTGACATTGCAAAGTTATCAGGTAAGTAACTAGAAATGAAACAGCAAATCAAATAAAGATACCTCACTCGGTTCTGAAGTTTACTCCCACGAATCTGTAAAATATAGAACATACTGTTACATAAGCTCTTCTGCCAATGTGATTGTACGAAGGTCAAAAGTAGTATTAAAATTCATAAATAAGAATCAGCTCAAAAAATCATGGAACAAATAATAGCATTGCATGTTATTTTATGCCAGTGTCATTTTTTTTTTAAAAAAAAATAGCCTGCAGGTTTTACCAGATTCCATGAACACATTTGGCAAAGAGTGAAAAGCAAGGAGGATTCCAAAACTTGCCCCACATTCTCATCTAAGTCCACAATTCAGGTTAGAGCTGATCAAGGTCCCCAAAGTATTCAAGTGGGCCATTTAGAGTATTACCTAGGTCGACATTCCAAAGTCAGATTTCAGACTCATGTGGCTTGGACCTTAAATTGCCTCATTTTAAAGATGAGTCAGGGATTTGCCCTGATCTAAGTTGTGAACATAGATGAGACAAGTGGACAATTTTAGGAACTATCCATGCATTTCACTCTTTCGGAAATGACACTACAATTTTTCAAAAATTGTTAATTGATATCACGAACTGAACCTGGTTATCTCAAATATCACAGTGGATTTGATTTAGGATTCATACTGAAATTACGGCCATGCAAATAAGTGAATCATCGCTATTGTACCACACTTATAAGAGGACATGAGGAATAACAATGCCATATACCCTTAATACACTACAAAACAAAACAGTTTTGATAGGATGCACGGAGAGTTTAATTGCCCAAGCCACAAATTCGTGGAGTATATCTAAGAAAATGATGGAGGAATCATATCTGTTCCAAACAGAATAAAACAATGCAGCACAAAAAGAATAATAGAGGCCGTACTTCAATATTCAGCAGGGCATTCAGGCCATCTTCTAAAGAACCCAATAAACATGCATCCTGCAGAAGAGATAAGAATACAGCCATCAGTTTACATTGACACAACTACATGCTATTAGGATGCACATATTTTCTAATCAAATAACTTACCAAGGTGCATGGCACTCCGCAAAGAAGAAATTTCATATTGACTTCTTCATCATATATTTTTACAGATGGGAACACTTCAGAAGAACCCTCTTCCTCGGCCATCTCATTCTCAGGCGGGCATATATTTATTTTTGGAGCGTCACCCAGTAGACGGGGCCCAAGCTTAACACTTTGCACATGATTGTTTCTCACACAATACAACCGGAAGGATGCATGAGCAAGCTGAAAAGAATCCCATGTATGGCTCAACGAACTACATTCAAGCATACAGAAATTGTTAGATAACATGTATGCTCGTAGCCAACATAAGGTGGGGATAAGAAACCAATACCTTTGAATCACTGACATCAAAGCATGCCGAAAATGAGATGCTGCATAAGATGAAAATGAATTCCGCCAATATATTACGTATGGGATCCCCTGAATCAAAAGCAGCACCGAAATTAATGAAATTTCAGATACCAAATTGGTTGACTAATAATGTAAAAGGTAAAGGAGATAATTACATATTTCTTAGACATACAAGAAAATAAGAATGAATAACATGACACAACAAATTGGAGAAAATTAGCTCCAGCAACTTAACATTGTTACATAACTAAGCAAAATGTAAGAAAATTGAAGAATCTCAAAAATTCTAGATACTTCATATGCACCCATCTCACTGAACACATGAAGAACATTCTGAATACTGTACAGAGAAACTTTCTACCTTCGAATGAACTGCTTGGGCAAGTTTTTCGCCAATAGGAACCTCCAGATAAACCTGTGTTAAGCACCAGACAATTGCTATAAGAAATTATAAAGGAAATTTTAAAGAATCAAATATAGTTATATTCTGGTGAATTTTATTCGGTTTACAAGAAACCCTATAATGATCTACATATTTGGCATAGCTGGAACTTTTTCCTTGGTGAACAGGGAAGTGACACTTTGATGATGTGAGGCAACAGCTGCGTAATTAATTCTCCTCAGTGAGCAGCTTGCCTAGCCAACACGAGTACTTATGTCGTCATACAGTAAATGACTAATGAAGCGGCAGCTCGTTTCATTCGGCCTGAAGTAAATGGCTAACGAATTTTTACAGGTGCCTGGCGCTAATACGTTGATCAATTTGGGATGGAAGGAGTGCTACTGTTTTTCGGTAAGGCGAGCAGCTTCCCAGCTCGCCTCATTGCTACCAAATAACCAAACAAACAAAGTGAACAGTTGATGAACAGTTTTACAAAAAATCAAAATTGCAAAGTTAACTAAAGCTCAAAAAATAGTGTGCTACAAACTACCATCACCATTCAACTAGCAATTAGCAACAGAAAGAAGAATATCAAAACATCATTCCATTGCTGTACACTCCTACAAAATTATTGAAGGAAAACCAAGAGCGAGTTCAAGCTAACTGAGTCTAGCGACTGCCATTCCGTAAAAAGCTACTTGAATAGCACTACAAACTGTCATGACTCACTGCAGTAAGAAACAACAGCATTTGCACACACTTGGGAAACTCTTGGTGCTTACAATTGTGGGGAATGGCGGGCTGATGAGAGAGCTAAACGCCTGTGGGTCAGACACATCGTTGTCGCCCCACATGAGCGAACCAATCTCTTTCTCATCCTCCTGCTGCTGCCCTTGGATGTACAAGAAGTTGGGCTGCACCACACGCTGCGCCTCAAGAAACTGTTCAGGTGTTGGGTTGCATAGAGTGTGCACCTGCAATCAAAAGCCCTCACTCTTCATTCAGCTGAATAACAGAACAAAATCAATTGCTGCATCCAAGCGGGAGCTGGCAACTGACCTCCAATCTCCCAGCCGAGCTGAGCTCGGGAAACGGGTACGACGGCCGCAGCCGCTTTGCGTCTGGCCCAGACCTCACTTCCGGAGCACGCTTCTCGGCATGCTTCCCACAGAGCACCGCGAGGAGCACGCAGTTGTTTTTGGAGAAGCTCTGGATTTGAGACATGGCCTGCTGGAGCCCCGCCGGCGGTCAAGCAGAACAAACACCCCTTAAGCCAAATCTACCTCACGCGCGCCTTCATGGACCAGACCCCTGCGGCACCAAAACCAGATCAGAAATCCCCCAAATCCATCCAAATTCGCAGCCGCCCAAACCCATGAATCGACGGGAAAAACTCACCAAGCCTCGATTTTGAGCGGCAATCGGCGGCGCGGCAGCTCAACCGGCGCCGGAGCCGGAGGGGACAAGGTAGGATTTCGATCCGAGGTGAAGAGGAAAGAGTAAAGTGCGCGAGAGGCAGGCAGCCCTAGACGATTGAGGAAACAGCTACAACAACGCAACGGCAAATCTCACTGCGGAGACCAATAAAAAAGAAGCGGCGTACTCGTGGTGGTGGCGAATCGGGCCACACCCCCATCCCCCCCCCCCGATCCGCCCGAACGCACACGCCAAGCGCGGCTTCGCGAGGCGATCAGGAGAGAAAGAAACTCTCCGAGAAATAAAAAAATCTCTCTTCGAGAAAGAAACGGGAACAAAAACTGAAGCGGGATTAAGCAGACGACGACAGGTTCATTAGCAGCCACGCGGCCAACCACCTAAGACAGCGGCTAACAACAATCTCCTCTCCTAGTACCAACAAAAGGCACAAACTTTAGAACAGTAATAGGAGGAGTAGCCCTCGCGCTGGCGTCAAGAAGAGATTTTTGACCGCGCTGCGTGGATGCGGCCCAGAGATTCTCGCGGACTTTTCTTCCGCGGATTTTAGCCACCACCGACTCTGATGATCGCTTGTTGCCTTGCCTTGCTTCCTTTCTCGATGATGAGGCCGAACCGTGGATGTGTGCCTGCCTGCTGCTGATGGTGCGTTGTTTTCCTGGCGCTTTTGTTTTCGTTTTCTTTCTCCTTTTCCTCCTGCTGATCCTCGTCATTACTGCTCCCAGCGACGGACGGAGGAAAAAACCAGAATTAAAAAGATTAGTAGAATTTGGTTGGAGACGGGGGATTTGGGGGTGGGGAAATAATCTCTCTCTCTCTCTCTCTCTGGAATTGTTTTTGATATTGATGCATCGGAATATCGGATGATGCTGCTGCTTTTGGTGGCGTTTGGTGCTGGATTCCGTGTGGCGTGGCGTGGTGTGGCGTAGCCTAATTGCGCGGGTGTCGATCGGATCGGTCAATCGGTGCATTGGATGGAGCCTGGAAGCGTGCCTACACACGGGCATTGCAGTTGCAGCTTGCTTGGAGAGAAGGGTGTTTGTTCGTGGGGGCAGAATGGCAGAGGAGAGGGCCCGTTTGATCCGTTTCGGCATGTTTCCCCAGCGATGGAGCGAGCGGCAACGACAGACGTGTCCCTGGTCGGTGGGTCCTGCCCTTGGTAACGACGTCTGAGGTCAGCATGAGGTGAGGGGCCCATCAGCCCATGTGCGAGATGTGGTCACGTAATTACGGCACTAATGATAATCAGAAACACGTTGTGATTTATGATGATCGCATTGTATTTATGCACTTGTCAAGCTGCAATTCAATCCTGCGTAGACAAATCGGCAGCGCTTTGTTTCAGAGACTACTTTGTTTCATTACGAGTTTGTACCAGATGTCCATAAGACCATAACTTAGCAACGAGTTCGTGATGCGGATGAGAATGGGAAGCGTAGAACGAAAGGAGGCAAAAGCTATAGTATTTCAGTTCAGGTCCAGCCTGATTGGTATGAGCCGCGATTCGTCCTATATGGGGGTCCATGACGGTTGAAAATCCAGTATGGACATCGCTATCAGCGCAGGGAAGGTTCACTATGAAAAAATGTTCAGTAGACAACAATTCAGATACTAGTATCAATTTACCAAATGTACTTGACAACCCTAAGATTCGAGCGTGTGCGATGATGGTTCACGGTACATTCTGGATGTTCATACTACTAGAGTTAGATTCTAAAATGAAACCAATAACCTCTACCAAGTACCAAACATATCTGAAGTTGCGATGTTGCATCAGTATAACCTGTCATCGGTGACAAGGCACATTTACACAGTCAGTGAGCGTAATTCACATCCAGCAAATTGGATTGTTCAGTACGAACAGAAAAATTGATTATGGGCAGGAGCGGAATGAGCTTTTAATTTCAGGTATAACAACAGTACTACTACAATGATCAGCAAATGGTAAAACCTATACGTAACTACATTCCGGTGTTGCTGCCTTTCAAGAGTTCAGACATACATGAATTCCCCACCCCTGACCGCATTTGCCGCACCCCTCCTGTCTTCCTCCTCTTCTCGCTCGCGCTCTTTCCTGCTCTCGTATACATGGTCATCTGTCCTCAGTTCGTGCCGGCAGATCGGGCAGGAATTGTTCTCATCCTAGATGAAAAAACAACATTGGTCAGAGTTGTGACATACAATAGGGCCCTCTTAAAGTTCATGAGTTAAATAATATTACCAGCCAAGGCTTCAGGCAAGGAGGATGGAAAAGATGCTTGCACGGCAGCTCCTGCATCTTGTCATCCACAGCCAAGTTTTCACGGCAAACAGCACACTCCGTCTCACTGCCCAATCTAGCAATCACTTCATCCGTGACAGTTATGATTGGTAGATTGGCAACAACTTCCTTTGAAGCTGGGGGTACCCTAGGTGGATTCCCCATTACTCCCTAGCAGTAGTAAAACAACATTATGCATCAATATTGCTATAAATTGAGCTAACTGAAGCAGACTTACGGATAAAGATAAAAAGTTGTGATAGCTTGACTTGGAGCTTCAAAAGTATAACTTCTATAGGACATTACGGTGTCATACAGCTAGGCAAACTGAGGGTGCAGGTCTTGGCAAAAAGATTGTTGCTTTAAAGAAAAACAAATTCTACATCCACAAAAACTTGATAATATCTACTTCTGAGAAAATCCTGTGTCTTATCACTCGAGCTTAGATGAATAAGCTGAAGGTTAATATAAAGTATCATTGGTTAAGCTATAAAAAAAATATAAAAGATTGTTATTCTCTCTTATCACACACCACAAGATCAGAAACATACATTGCACTCCTCTAATCGTATAAGAGACCTCTGTGTGCATCGACAAACTAACAGAAAGGGTTCCAGCATTTATGCTTACCTGCAATGACTCTTCCAATGCAGTTTCTAGATCCCTGTCACCCGATAATGACTCTAAGAAGTTTATTATGGCAGGTGCCATCTCTTCAGGTCTAATCTCTGTTCCATTGTTACTCCCATCTTGATCACCAGAGGGCTCTAATATGCTCAATTCTCGCGCTAAATTCTGGGCAACAAGCCACGCTGGAGGCGGGGGCTCCTGTCCCACAGTGAGGTGACCTTCAAAAAGAAACCTGTTGTCTGCAACAAGAAACACCTTGTTAGCAAGCTCTTCGTCGACTAATTCCAGCTATATATTTCAACTTGTCCCTTAAATTGTACTCCAAGGCAGAGGTAGTATTATTCAAAGTTTTTGAAGATATAAACTTACCAGGTTGTCTGTTGCTTGGCATGGAATCCTCGTTCTCTTTTTCGTCGAGATGCTCCCGAGCCCTTGAAATGCAGGTCCTCAAGTGCTCCTTTTCAGAAGGAGTAGTCACCAGCTTCTCCATTCCTAGAAAGAGGTTCAGACCAGCACGCCAGAATCCTGGAGCTGTATATCTGGTCTGAAGCACTGTTGCGACCCGGCAAACCGTGGAATACATCTGCCGAAAAAGAATTACTAGTACAATGTTAACACCGAGTACGCTCTAAGCGAGGAAAAATACAAACGGTGGCAACAGGTTATATCTGCAACAGAATTGTGCAACAAATAAAATGGTGAATTATGCGCAATAGCAATCCAAACAACTAGCACTCTGGAACATGTTGGCCGTTCTATTGAAACACCTACACCGAAACCGAATTTTTGATCCCCGGCCTTGTACGAAGGCGCGGTACCGTACACCCCCCCTCGGGCCTCGATGTCTTGCCAGAAATACTTAGCGCAGGTAGGATGCGGATCGGGTGAGCCTTACCGATTTGCGTAGGGCAAGGGAGGCGCCGGCGTAGTGGTCCCGAACCGCGGCGGCTAGGTCGGCAACGGCCTCCTCGAACTGCTGTTTTTTCCCGAGCCTCTGCCGCAGCGCCTGGAGGCGCGCCTCCACCGCCGCCTCGCCCGTCGCCGACATGTTTCCTAGGCCTCCGGTCCCAGTTTGGAGATGAGATTTGGTCGCCTCCTTGGTGCGGTCGGGAGGAGATGGAATCGCTTGCGTGCTTGCTAGCCGCCCGCGTCGAGGAAGGGTATAAATCGTGGGCGGGCGGGCTCCCTCTCTCTCTGGCTTGGAGGAGAGGAAAGAACTACCTGCCGTGGGAGGGTCAGGTCGGTGGTGGCGAGAGGTCCTCCTGGTGACGGCGAGGAGAGTCAGCGGCGACGGCGTCGGCGTCGGCATGCGGAGAGTTACGTTATGTCGCCGTTAAAATGCCGACGGACGGCGGTGCGGTGCGTGCCTGTTGGGCCGACTCTTGTTGTTGGCTGAAACTGGACCCGAACGCGGGCTCGCCACGCTCTGAGCCCACGCGCACGTCGAAGCAGACACGCATGGGCTGCTGGTCCAGGCCCAAGACGCGGAACCGCGTGTTGGTGGTATCAGCCGACGGAAAACCACGTACGCCGGCCGCGGGGGAGCGTCGCCGTCGCGCGGGCGCGGCGGAAGGTAACAGGTAAGGAAGGTGACTGACGAACACCGCGGCAGCCATCGACCGACTCAGCAGTCCAATCCTAGCAACCAAAGTAGTTTGGTGAAGCAAGCATTAATAGTCTGGGGCTGGGCTCGGCGCGTTGGCCGGACGTGCCGCACGGCACCACGGCACGAGCGAGCTGCCGTTGTTTTCGTCCTCCTCTCCTCGGTGCTGCTCACCTGCTGACGGCTCGAGCCACCGTCCAGATGCTGCTGCTATAGCGGCCCTGCTAAAAAGATGTGATGCTCCGCGCCGCGTGCACGTACAGCTCGGAGGCCGTTGGGGAAACAGCCGAACAGGCGGCGCACGTGTTGCAACGGAGCAAAAGAAAAGCGAGAAGCCCATATCACTTCAGTCGTCGACACCAGCCGGGCGCCTAACTCCTCTCCTCTGTCTGCACTCTGCAGTCGGCACCCGCCGATGTAGCCCATGAACTTCGATGTGCCAAACCGCGCCGTGGCCGGCAGCGCGGCAGAGGACCAGAGGTGAGAGGTCCCTCCCTCCCGGGCTCATCCTATCCTATCGTCTATCGGGGGGGGGGGGGGGGGGGGGGGGAGGAGGGAGGGGGGGCTCTGCTACTACTGTTTCATCATCACTCATCTATCGCGTCGTCATTCGGATACATGTGAACGAACGCACCAAATGGCTTGAAACGGCATGCATTTGGCCTTTAATCTAGGGTAGAGAGGCACGGCACGTACGGGTGATACACACAGATTATCCGTCACTGATCGATCGGACGAAATTTCAACACCTCGTTGTGTGTTTATAATACTTCCACCACACCACATTCATCAGGGTGTCGGTTTGTTTAGAGCACAATAATAATTGTTCCATCAAAATTTGTCTGACTAAAAATGTCTATTACTCTGCTAATAACCATTTTTTTTTTCTTTCTGTGATGTGCCCTCCAACTCCAACGACGACATGGGGAGGGGAGGAGAGGAGAGGAGGGAGGGCAGCATCTTCTCGGTTCCGATTCAATGCACGCATGATTGAACATCTGAAGAAAAATATTACATGCATAAACGAGTGCCGGGTTGGTTCTGTGGCGCTCGGCGTTGCCATGCCGATCGCCAAGCCGGAGCCAAAAAGGTGACGCGCAGAAGCGGACACGGAGACTGTGCGCTACCGGAGTATTGGCTGGCGCATCATCTCCCCTACTTGCCATGCGCTTCATGAACTACACACATTGATGAATGGACGACGCAGCGCAGGCGGGGGGGCGGGGGGGAGGGGAAGGGACAAGATGTACATACGGTTGGGCATGAGCCAAAAAAAAAAAAGTGGTTCATGAATGGCCTCTGACTCTGATGATGACATGGTGATATACTAGTAGTATGCTGTACTAGGCGTGCATGCCCGTCTGCTGCAAAATGAGAGGACAGCAAACGCGAGAGGGGATGGGCTAAACTTTCTTCGGACGATATTACTTTTGTTGATTTCGTTTCTGCTTCTGCCCATCACGTACGCAGCAGCGATCGACCTTAATCAGAAGGATGAATGAGCACATGACGACATGATCATCGGTTCCCCGCAGGACTCGATCTGCGTATTACGGCCCGCACAATAAGATCTCGATTCAGTTCATCTCGCTGCGTTGCGCTGCAGGTTCTCTTAACCAAAACCAACCGTGTACTGTAGTAATTAAAATGGCCCGGCGATGGGGTGGATGGGTGCAATGAACAACAGATGAGTGCTACGAATGGAAAGGTTATTAGGCGAGAGAAATGCTGCACTGAGGAGAAAACCGCGGCAGCACAAAACGAGCCACACACGTCTCGAGAGTTGGAGCCTCCTGGATCACCATCGATATATATCACCACTTGCTAGATAGATGAGATGATCCGGTCCGTCACCCGACCGGCTCCAATGGCAGTTTCCCCCCGAGATCAATCAAACACGTCAAGCCTCTTTTCCTCTTTCGCTGATTGACGTCTGGCACTGGCACAGAACACACAGAAACTGAACACGAAAGGAGCAAGATATCACGCTGGCCAAATCGCATCACATGAAGTGTCAAGTGTGTGTGTGTGTGTTTCGCAAAGCAGGGTTTTTTTTTTTTTTTTTTTGATGACGATGAACGCGAAGCAGCTTTTGAAACAGCTTGGTCAGTTGCCAGTAACAGCACCCGAAACCGAAACCGTGGTGAAAGTATGTGGGTTACTCACAACAGCGTAATTAAGCCCAACTTGTTCACGAGTTTCCCAACCAACCTATAGGTGCGGGAAAATCATGTATCAAAAACAATTGAAAAATCTATTTCCATGATTTTCATTAAAACCCCTCAAGCGAAGAAAGAGGAAATTCTATAAACTTGCAAAGTGCTAAAATCGAACGATAAATTGAGAGACTACCTTAAAATTCGAGGTAGACGAAGGAAACCATTAAAACCAAGCCGGTTGAGGCTTTGTTACAGTTTCAATCAAATTTGTATTTTATTAATGGAAGAAACCCGTAAATAATTAGGGTGTGTTTGTTTTCAATCGTGCTGCTCCAGCTCTCGTTACTGTAGGTGGTCAGAAATGTGCCAGGAGCTGGAGTGGGTGAAGCTCCAAATAGCAGCTCCCACCGCTCCTCGGCCGTTGAAATGGAACATCCTGCCAAGAATCACTCCGCGCTACAGCACTATCCTGCTACAGTTCGATTGGAGCTGGAGCGGAGCATGCTGGGAGCCGAAACAAACTGACCCTTAAACTATGTTTAGTTTAGCTCCGTACAGCTCCAACTCTACCTGACGTGAACACTAAGTGTCATATAGCACGGTGAATGGGAAGCGGATAAAGCCTTTTCTTTTAGCTGCAACAACTCTTTAGAGCCGAATATACTTCATTCGTTTTAAATTAGAGTTCGTTTTAAAAATTAACACAGTTTTTTAAATGTAACTTTGACTTTCATTTTTTATAAAAATATTTATTAAAAATAATGCATGTATATTTTTTAAAGTATTTTTCTGAACAAATTTAATTATATAAATTTTTTATTTTTAAGTTTTAATAAATTAAAAGTTATTTATAATTTATATTTTTAATATTTAATTAAAACCATGTCTAAAATAAATTTTATTTTAAAATAGAGGGAGTACATAGTAGTGGAGTAGAGGTGTAGCGAGCCAAACGAAACACACCTTTAGAACAATAATAACGTTAAACTCTGCTGGGAATATATTGGAAATTGATTCTTACTTTACGTTCCAAATTACACACGTTTTTTTTTTTATCACCAACTGACTTTGTTGGAAAGGTCTCCGCAAAAAAAACTTTGTTGGAAAGGTGAGGTGGTTCTTGCTTTTGTGAAGACAGACGACACGATATCACTTGACTGTTTTACCGGGGGTTAAAAAAGGACGACGAGCCGACGAGGCGAGAGAGGAGCATGCCCGGCACGGCCACGCGCCCACGCCACACCCAGCACCGCATCGCTTCCGCTCCGTCTCCCTCCTCTCTCTCTCTCTCCTGATGTCGCTGTCCAGTAGCGCGTCAGCTTCGCGTCCTGTTATAAAAGTAGCGCGCCTCCAGCTACCGCACACGACCCCATCTCTCTCTCTCCCCTCCCCCTCCCCCACTCCGCCCGCGCTCGCTTGCTCGCTTGCAGAGGGGCGAACCCAAAAAGATCCTCTTCCTTTTCCCCCGTTCACTGTGCCCCGTGCTCTCCCTCCCCTCTCGTCTCTGTAGCTAGTCCGCGATGTGCGGCGGCGCAATCCTCTCCGGCTTCATCCGCCCCTCGTCGGGGGCGGCGGCCGCGGCAGCGAAGAAGAAGCAGCAGCAGTCGCGGAGGGTCACGGCCGACCTACTGTGGCCGAGGCTCGGGAAGAGGAAAGAGGAGGAGGACTTCGAGGCCGACTTCCGCGAGTTCGAGCAGGGCCTCAGCGAGGACGACGACGTCCACGCCAGCGCCGACGACGAGGACGATGCGGTCGAGGAGGTCCCGCCGCCGCTCCCGGCGGTTAAATCGGCGCCGGAGTGGTCCGTCTTCGGCGCTACGGCCAAGGCACCGCCCGGGGTTGCCCGTTCCACAGTTGGTGAGAACCGCATTAAAATCGCTACCTTTTTTTTCTTTTCTTTTTCTCTGCTTGTCACGTACTACTACTAGTACTATTATGTCTAGAACGGCGACAAAGGGCGGCCTCTCTGGGGGTGCTTCTTGAATCCCTTTTAGATGTTGAGGAGCTCATAGAGTTGCAACCAAATGGGGCTTCTGTCGGCAAGGCAAAAAAATTGATCTGTTTGTCTAGCTCTAGCATATAGGCCGGGTAGCATCGCAACCGCTATCGATGGCTAGCCTGATTTGTTTGTCTTAGGAATCTGTTCTTCTCACTGCCTGTAACAATCTCTCTTAGCTAGAAACTGAGGCTGAAATACAGTATAGTAAGTAGTTTGTTATTCTTAACTAGCTGTCTAGTGGCTCTATATATGCATCTTGACTGATTTTTGTGGTTTTTTACTAGGTAGAAATGGAAGTTTGCTTCTGATCCTACGGTCAAACTTAATAATAATCTGTCTATAGTCTAATTATAGTCCCGTTTTTAGTTATGCTAAATCTGTTATGGACTATAGTATCATGAGACTTGACGTGTCCCATTTCGGGAATCTTACTATCAAGGTGGGTTTGTTATGCCTCTAGTTGTTACTAAAATCTGAGCGCAGAATAGGTCCTGGAATTTTTTCATCCTTGTTAATTCCTCCTTATAGATTGTTCGATGCAGGTCTAAGCATATTTTCTTTTGTCAACTAAAAAAAAGGGAAAGAGTTTAGGCTATGCTACTTGGTATTTTTGTGTACTTATTAAGAGAGAAGACCCCAGACATTTCTAAGATGTACTATCATCTATATGAACTCTGAAATTAGTATATATAATAAAAAAGATACCCCTATTTCACTTTATTTTCTGTTTGAACATCTGTAATTCTGAAGTTAAGATGTCCTTGTTCTTTTTTTTTCTTTTGAAACATCTTTGTTGCTTTTACAAGATCATATACAGCTGAATGAATCTTGAAAGTGGATTGATCCGGATGGATCTAGAAAATTTACTAGCTAATGCTAATTGTAGGGCAACAAAATATTCAATTGATATTGTTTTCCAGCAACATCTGTGTGTATTGCCCTGTATATGGTTTAGTTGATTATGAAGCCATATTTTCTGGTATTCCAACAACCAGTCATATCTCTATAATATCTAGTTATGCTACTAAATCTTCTGTAGTTAGTATAAATGATCTGCTCTTGTAAGTATCATTTACGTTATTTTACAAAACTTCAAGAAGTTCCTATTGTGAATGTTTTCTTTGCAATAAACTAATCGAAAACGCATCTCTGCAGATGATGTGATAACCCCAAAGTCTGCTCAACATGATGGTCCTGCTATTAACTCAACAAAACGCAGCCGGAAGAATCAATACAGAGGGATCCGTCAGCGCCCCTGGGGCAAATGGGCTGCTGAAATCCGAGACCCTAGCAAGGGTGTCCGAGTTTGGCTTGGAACTTACAACACTCCTGAGGAGGCAGCAAGGGCATATGATGCTGAAGCCCGTAAGATCCGTGGCAAGAAAGCGAAGGTCAACTTTCCTGATGAAGGGTTGAACGGTCAGCAGTCCATCCTGAAGCAAACAAAGCTAGCTTCACCTTCAAAGAACTGCGCTGATGAAGCGTTTGGTCACGCAAGCAATGGAGACAATGATTTGTTTGCGATGTTTGCCTTCAATGACACTAAGGTTCCTGTAAAGCCAGCTGAGACTGCTGCGTTCCTTCCTCCAATGAAGCCTCCTATGCCCATTGAGGGATTTGGAACAAAGGTGCTCTCTGACCAGAGCAGCAACTCTTATGGCTCTTCTGACTTTGGGTGGGATGATGAGACCATGACATCAGACTACACTTCAGTATTTGCTCCCAGTAATGCCGTGCCAGCATATGTGGAGACTGCTTACCTTCAAAATGGACCATCAAAGAGAATGAGGAACAATTATGGTGTAGCTGTGCCTAGGGGAAATGGTGTGCCCAATCTCACACAAGACATGCCCGGGTTTGATGCTGAGACGAAGTATTTGCCATTGCCTTTTGTTGATAGCAGCTCAGATGTATCAATGGACAGCCTTCTTCAAAATGATGTTACACAAGATGGTGCAAGCAACGGGGACCTGTGGAGCCTTGATGAGCTTCTCATGGCAGCTGGTGCTTATTGAGAGGCAGTGGCTATTGTCACTGCAGCACGTTAATAGTGAAAAATATGTAAGGCAGTCATACAGTTTCTACGTTTTTCCCTAGTACTTCTATCTGGAGTCACGAATTGGTTATCTCACGTTTTATATGATTTTTATGGCAGGTCCCTTGACTATGGTGAAGATGAAGAGCTGGTTACATCTGCTGCGATCTGTGGCGGATCGTATCGTAGTTATGCTACTAGATTATATTATATGCTTCTGTCAGTGGAACTATATGAAAATGTATAGTGTATGTTGCTGTATGGCTTGTCTATGATTGGAAGCATGGTTGAGACTGATTCAATAATTACCTTGGCCCATATGTCTGCTGTACTGTACTCTGCTTAGTGCTTATTATTGTTATGTACGGTGTTTTTATAATTGTAACTCTTCGTCTGAAAGCGCTTGATTTTGCTTTCAGTTCTGCATTTCTTATTATCAGGAAACGTTAGGTGCTGGCCAAGGCCACTCTGTGAGTGACATCTGGATCGTCTGGACATAATCAGGCTTAATTACACGGAAGTGCTGACGTGCAAGCCTATTTTGTCTTACCCAGCAGTGTTGTTGGGAATGATTTCGCGTTAGATTCGGGCTAACGTTGTTTAAGCGCCACTGGTGGTGGTCAAGCGATTAGCTGAACCTGACCGGTTTCAGCCTGACATTTTTAATGATACTGAAGACGGATACTGGAAATAATAACTGCATCAGGGGGGTTCATGACCTCAGACAGAAAAGGCCACATCAAAGTGCACACTGGATTGGATGCCTGGTTTTGCTTTACCTGGGTTAGGTTGGCTCTCTGGATCTGCAGCCACAAAGAAAAGTTTCAAGTGTTTGTATAACTAAACTTGCATCAGCTGCTATCATATCTTTTTTTCAACTTATTACATGGTTTGCTGATGTCCTTTTGAGCAAGTGCCAATATAAATGGGAGCAAAACTGAAGCCTCTAGTCTAGTCGCTGCTGCGTCCCTGATTATTTGCGGAGAGTTGAAATGAAAGCTAGTAATCGTAATAAGGAGCAAATTGGCCAACTTGGCGGGCTAATTGCTTGTGCTGCCATCCGTTGTCCTCCGGGGAATTATTGCCTTGGCGCGTCAGTGACAATTGCTTGCTGCTCATTCAGTTCTAACATACAGAGTCTTAAGGATTCCAACCTTTTCACTTGCCACCATCCCAAACTTCATCAGAAAGTCTCCGAACCTCACCTCGGATGATCAAGGACTACACAGTTCGTGTGGACAGAGTCCACAGTTGCACCTTGAATTTCAACCCGAAAATCCAGAACTTTTGCCGTGGATAATCGATCGATATTGTGGTGGATAATTATCTTGCCTACGAGTAAGAACTATTTTAAGGCAAGCCATAGCTTTCTTTCTCCGAGACCGGCCGGACTGGGACGAGACAAAACGTCGCGGCCTGAAGCACAGGGACGGGTGCCGAGAGCCGCAATCCGCCATGGAGCACTTGCCTGGGCGCTGAGAAGGACCCCACGATGCTCCTCCGTTTCGATCGTTCTCGTCCTTGGGTTGGTCGAGCGTTTGATTGGGCATGGATCCCACACACACTCTCTCTCTCTCTCTCTTCTGAGGTGCATTGAACTGAGCTCACCTCCACTCTTCCCCAACGCATCACCGTCAGGCATCCACCACCAGATGCAACTGGCAGGGGCATCCTCCCCTTTCGCCGTGGATATTGATTGCAGCGCGCACGGACGGCGACCCTACTACCCGGCATCGCGAGTGCTACGGTTTTTTGTTAGTGATTGTCCTAAACGATTCCTTGAAAAGTTTGCAGAGTTCTTAAACGATTCCTCTGAAAAGTTTGCAGAACTCTTTTGTTTGTCGTCGTTTGATGGAACAATGCAAGTGGCGACGCAGCGTGGGGGATTATTCGTCGGGGTCACCATACGTTGATTAACATGTAGTACAAATCAACGGTGACCAAAGACGATCGAGTTTGCCATTATTGACGCCTTTTTTTTAGCTCTTCATATACTGAGTGTTGGCGGCACCAACTGGCACGGTTAATAATAGAGTAGTTTTAAGGATAATTTAATATTTTTATTTAATTAAGTATTTTAATTAATTTTTATTTTATGAATATCTTTATCGGCTGAAAATATGAGTTCTAAATGAGAAAATTGTTGACAATAACGATTAATACAAAAACATAAATTCATATTATTATTATTAAGTAATTAATTAATATTATATTTTTTCTCCAATTTTATCCTTAATAAAATAAAATACCATCCAATATTGCTACGTAGGACCAGATAAATCTACATCGTTAGATCTTCAGTATCTATAGATACTCTTAAAAATACCTATAGATATTTTGAACTTTAAAACTGCTCGAGTAGTTTTAAGGTCTAAAATACTGGTCAGTACTTCCACAAAAATACTAGTCTAATAGTAAGATCCGAGACCGGTTCTTTCCCTAAGTTTTGCCTTATAGTCCAACTCCAATCATATGTTTTTCTTCCACCGCACTGAACGTGGTGTGCATGGTCTTTGTAATCTCTTCTTTTGTGTTAAGGCCCCCTCCCCTAGAATGTGAGAATTTTTTTTCTCTATTTTCTACATGTTTATTACAAAATTGAATTGATTCCCATGAAATTTCTATATGATTCCTATGTCCCATAGGAGGTATATAAAAGAAGCATAGCTGGCTATACTAAACATCATGGTCTGACATCATACATATTAGAACAAAGACGAGTACTTGTCTCTGTTTTTAGATTGTTGTTGTTGTTGTGACAACAATTATAGTTCTCAAATGATCTATTAGTTATATGTGAAGCCATGTTCTACAAAAAAAGATCAAATCAAATCTGAGACCGGGCTGCAAAAGTCGTCGTGTTTGTCTTGTAGCTAGAGTAATCTGACTGAATACATTATTACCTCCTCCTGATTTTATTTGAAATCGTCTGGGATCTGGGGAACTTGGTAGGATTTGTTTACGTAACAAGAAGACAGATAAGAATGTGTTTGGACTTTGGACCATCATGTAGAACACATGGAGAGGTGGCCGGTGGTCGTAGTGGGGTTTTCTAATCTAAACCTGCTTGTCAGCTGTGACCCCTGATCCCAAGTACACTGCACCCTCCCCGCCTCATCCCCTGGTCAGTTACTTACATTTGCGCCTTATGTGCGCAGGCTGCCAAATGCTGTGTGTCATGCAATTTGCTTACGTTTGCACAGGTGTGAGAATATAAATTGTTATACTAGCGACAAATACTCCCCTATGTTTAAATTGTTATTATTATGGTAAAAGAAGTTTAGTTTAAAATGAATTAAAGTTGCCATCCTAACCAAAAAATTCAAGACATGAGGGAGAAATGTGTGTGTGTGTGTGTGACCATGTGTGTATGAACCAAGAGTGTGTGCGCGCGCGCGTGTGTGTGACTGTATATGAACAAATAGTGGAGTGCGTGTGAACAAATAGTAGAGTGCGTGTGCGCGCTCGCGTATGTGTGACTGTGTGTGTGAACAAATAGTGGACATGAATATCCAATTCCGATCCAACAAAATAGGTGCCACTGCGAAATATCTAAAGCACACAATTCAACTTAAATGATCCATGAACTTAATAACATTGTCAATCATACCAAACTTAAAAGGTAGGTTCAGAGACTTGGTGGTCCAACGAACACACACAGCTTACAGCGAACTGTAAGTAAACAACCTTTATTCCCAAGAAGTAATTTAAACGATGAAAGGAAATTAATAAACCGCCGCAGAGCGCAGATCCTGCTCCTCCACTTGACTCGATGAGGGCGGCATAAAGTTCTCCGGCTTCTATTACCCAAGGCCGCCGATATGACGGGCCTGGAAGCACTGGCACAAATCACGTTCGTGCTGCGACCCCCCTGGTGTGTCTCGTAAGAGTGAGCCTCCACACTCGTAACAGAAGAGAAATAGGCACCTGAATACATAGATGTTGTCATAATATAGTAATAAATCCCAAAGCATCTGATTATTAACCACTTTTGAAGAAGCCAAGCAATCATGACTCATACACGAACAAAGAAGCAAAACCACACAAATAAATAGACTTATCTAAACACATAGAAACACACATGCATGGTACTGCATCCCCTTGGCACAGGGTTGGATGAGATTGGTTATCTGAAACAATTGCAATTCTTTGATTTGGGTAGAAGGGATCATTAACTAGAAATTGTCCTACTATTTATGTGCTAGTCAGTGAGATGATGTCCAATCAATCGATATGATGGTGACAAGAACATAATTGAAATAGTTTCCAGCTATTTTGATAGGTATATGTATATATACAATATTTGAACCAAGGGAATATCCATAAGGGAATAATTAAATTCATTATATAGAAACAAAGCAAATGCAATAATGTGAAAGAAATCAATAACATGCATGAGAAAAAAGGCAAATACCTGCAGCGCATGACACTACACCCCATGGTCCTCTCCACAAGCATCCTACCGCGAGGGCATTACTTCCAACAGCGCTCGGTTGCGAGCTTCTTCACGAGGTCATCCTCATATCCCCCTGGCCCTGTGCAATCGTGCTGGCCATTTGCACCAAAACTCCAGTCCAAGCCACATGTTGCACACATCATGTGGTTGCAAATTGGACAGGACGCCTTGCATGGCATCTTCCTGGTGCCGGTGCTCTCGAGCATGATCCCACATGCGCGGTTCGGACAGTAGATACGCATGTTGGGCGGGATGGCACTCTCTGTGAGCTTGCTACCCCAGCTACAGAACGCTGAGAAGTGAATGGACTTCTTGCAATGCTCTGGGTGGAGGAAGTTGTTGCCGTCCTCGTTCCTGCACTCTAGGTTAGGGCAAGGGATGGGCAATTCACCAGCGGCGACCCTGCCCTCAATGTATGTGGCCATGCACTCCACACAGAACTTGTGGTGGCATTCCATGCCATGGAAGACATCAAGTATAGGGAGTGTTTCGAAGCAGATGCCACAGTCAAACATGGGAACATCCTTGTCATTGAGAGGAGGCACCCTAGCATGCCTCTTGGTAGAAGGACCTGCCATATCTTCAGGGACAAGCTCAGATGGGTGAATGCCCCAACCCTTGCTGGCGTTGTTGCGAGAGGAGTCAACCGAGGAGTTAGTAGGTGTAGCCTTGGATCTTATAGGGTTCTCCTCTAAATATTTCCAGCATAGAGTTCTGGCTCTTCCAATTCCTCCATCATCTGAGCCTCTAGAGCAATGGAATCATACCAGCTATTATCATGATGTTCCTCTGCACCGGGGAAGATGTCACCAGAGGAGTCATCATTAGATGACACGTTATGTCTTGGTGAAGTAACATGCTCGTTGGTAGGAACAGGAACAGGCAAGCTTCTAGGTCTTTGGCTCACGTGAGATCTTCTGATGCCATCCATATTGTAGCGCACCATATAGGATTGTTCTTGGTGTGGTGGGATCATGGGTATGAAATTAGGTATTACATCATCCATGTTGCGGGTGGCCATGTATTCGTATATCTGCTCAATCTCATCACCGGGAGGTGTTGCTGAACTCCCAAGTCCCATAGAAAGTACCGTTTGCCACTGTCGCATGACCTGACTAGAGGAGCCTCCTACGTGGTCATAAAGCAGCTGCTGGTTTGCATTTGCCTGGGTGACAAAGCGATCCATCTCTCTGGCCAGGACAGGGGCACTATTTTTATCCAAGGAGGAGCTAGGTGTTGCTGAACTCCCAAGTCCCATAGAAAGTACTCTTTGCCACTGTCGGATGACCTGACTAGAGGAGCCTCCTGCGTGGTCATAAAGCAGCAGCTGGTTTGCATTTGCCCGGGTGACAAAGCGATCCAGCTCTCTAGCCTGGACAAGGGCACTATTTTCATCCTCCTCCAAGGAGGAGCTAAAAACATTTGCATGAATGTTAGCATCCTTCTTATCCACCTTCACAATATTCTGAGTGGCAGAGATATCACAGGTCATGGACTCTTCCTTTTGTGTCGAAATAATCTCCTCGGTGTTGTTCCCACCTCCATCATGTTGAGGACTTCCTGCTGGGGCTGATGCACGTGTCCCACAACAGAGTCGTTTGCTTTCTCCTCTTCCATTGCACCCTCACGAGGGCTGTCTCAACAGGTCAATATTAAGTCGTGGATCTTGCCGAGCTGCATGATAATATGAGAAAATAAAGTGTCATGTAATAATTAAATTGGAACAAAATTTTACAAGTTTGTCTCTACGTGGAATCCTGATTAGCAATCTGTTACACAACACTAGATGAGAGGGAATACAACATTAAGAGATATTGGCACCCTTTTTATAAATCAATGTGATATTGTTATGAACTGCCACACTTAAATCTAATGGTAAACGATGTTGCAAGCCATCACATGTTGGATGCCAAGATGGAAGGGTGCTACATATTTTCAAGAGGGATAGAATGATTTATTAAACAAATCTAAGTCCACAACAACAAAAATGTAGAGTGATTATAGATACTCAGCCACAACTAAGCTCATCAAAGTAAAATTTGAGCAAGCAAATGCACTATATGTCAACCATGTGTATCACCCTATGGTTTACTTCCATCTTTGACATTGCGTTATAGCAAAACAAGAAGATACTAGTGATATGGTGGAGTAGTTGAGGAGACCAAACCTTACAACAAATCCGAGTATATAGGTAAGCGGGAGAGATGGGGGAGTGGGGCATGGTGGTGTGGTTGAGTAGATCCATGCCTAAAGGAGATATGGGTCTCATACGGTGAAACAAATTCAAACAAAGGAAACCAAAAATGACTTCTCCATACCCTAGGCAGAGGTGATGAATCCCCCTTCCCCACACTTCATGCATCACCTAGCACAACTCATCAAACCTTCCAAACCAATATTTACTTCTAAGATTAAATCTCACCTTTTGAGGTAACAGTCGTGCCATCTAGATCTAGGCGATTAGCTTCAACTATCCAATTAATGGCGACCTGTTTAAAGATACTACATAGTACAAACATATAAATATCTTGCTTCAAGAACTAAGAAAATCACCCGCCCAATGGAAAAGGAATAGATTGAAGCAAACGTACAACTAAATTAAAAAGCTTGAAGATTATTGCCAGAATTGATCGATGATGGAAGATTGATTTCTCAAGATGTGAGCAAGGTTACAACAACAGAACAAGACATGGGGAGATCTGATGAAGCGAGGAACAAATATGCAGCGTGATAGATACCAAATCTGAGAGGACGAAAAGTGAAGGAGGAGGGGGAAGAAAAAGGGGATCTAGGTTGGTGGCGGCGCTGGGGGTGGCGCTGGCGGAGTGGGATGTGAATATATAGCTGATATGCGTAAGGGGCGGGGGTTCTACTGGCCGTTTGATGCGATCCAATGGTTCTAACACATCATGTTTTATGGTTCAGGTAAATGATAGGAAAATTATCCTGATCATATTGATAAGTTGTAGAAAAGGATAGTTCTACATAATTTTGGTGCGCACTTATTACTCAGAAGTTTTATAATCATTTTTAATTACATAGAATAATAATGTAAAGATGCAATTTAGATCAACTTCATCTTAGCAAAAAACACTACATCTTCATTTGAGGGATGCAAACATATGACAAAAACATGCATGGTTGCAACATGGATAAAAAAACACTAATGCATTATTTAGTTATTTCCTTATTTCCACAATGTTTCTTTTCATTTTTGTACATCTCGATTGAAGATGTATTTAAAGTTGCAAATTTGCGTGCATGATTCTCTCTATCTTATCTACACATAAACAAATATTCAGAATTATTTGATTTTTTAATACATATCAGACCAAGTCTTGATGTTTTTTAATACTAGATGAATTTCGGTACACGTAAAAATAAACATATTTCCCCACATTAGAAGGGGCGCATAATCTCAATGTACAAGGAGGATATATGAGAAACCAATGCAAATTTTATACAACAATCACTAAGCCTTTTGGTCAAAAACAAGATAGGTAAACTCATGAGATCCGACCTAAACACAAGAGATCTCTCTGTGACGACTTTCGTGGTGTCGGTGTCTAGAAGGGTAGTGGACGAAGAAGATGTTGGACAAATACTGAAGCCTATTTATCTTTCGCTTGAACCAAACTGTTGAAGTCCTACTGAGAGAAGCCATGAGTCCATACCGAAATGTCTGGGTGACATTATTGTCTCTATGACAATTAAAATAGATGTCACAGAAGTTCCATTGCTGTCCCCAAAAGCTCTGAAACTGCAAATATGCGAAGAGATTCACTGTAAAAGGTCTCTCTTTGTAAAATGCATCTGCAAACCTTTCCTCGAACAAGGCTTGCCGCACGCATTTGTAAGCAGAACACAGTACCACACTGGAAAACAACAAAATTGCAGACGGGCCATCGATTTCCACAATGTTATATCTGGGTACGTATGTTGACAATCAAAAAGAGCACACAAACGCGGCACCACTTCAAAAAAAAGCATTAAGGTGAAATTACCTGCACACCATGGTGTTGCACCCTTGGACCTTGTCAATCATGGCGCGGCAGCTCGGGCAGCGAGCTTGGTCAGCACACACGGGTGAGCTCCTCCAGGTACACGGGTTGTCGTGGGCCACGGCGTGCCCACGCGCCGAGCTCGCCATTGCGCGGGACAGTCGTGGCCTCGTGGGTGCGGAGTATGCAAGGTGGAGATAATGTTTTGCAATTCAAACCGAACATTGAAGGCATAGTTTGGCATTCAAATCACAAATCAGGCAACTATTCCTTAAATTAGGTGCAGATCAGGCACAGCAAAACCATGTGTTTCAGCGGTTGCTCGCCGATCGTCATTAGCCCACAAGCCCGTCAGGCTGCTGCCAGTGCGACTTGCTAGAAATGAATCAACAGATTTATCTAGTAGTAATATGCTTTCTTTTGCCACTAGATTGTTGTACTTTTACTTTAATCTAGTCACGGATCTGGATGAAGGGAGGAGTGGATCGATGAGTGTCATACCCGTTTCGGTCGTGGTGGCGGCGGAAGATGTACTTGCTCCGTCGGTGGCGGCCATGGCGCTCGTCTCGTGGTCGTCGCCGGCGGTGAGGTGCGGCACAGCGGTGGAACTTCCCGTCGCTGGCTGCGCCTCTCCCTAGATCGGATTTAGGGTTTGTGTGAGTGGGGTTGTGGCAGCGGCGAATCTCGTATCTCGTGCCCTGGTCCCACTCTTGTCTTTTATATGTGGCGCAGTGCGATGGGGGCCCACCAGCCATCTTGGGCTGGGCGCCCCCGATCAGGGCGCAGTAAAGGAGTCCGATCTGGTCACGTTGGTGACTGGATCGACCCTTTTGAGATCAAAGTCTAACATTTTTCCCCTTGATCTCACCTTTGTCATTTCTTTTAGGTTTTCTCATTGTTTCACAGATTTACCCAAGGAGCATGTTTCATCGTCACTGTTTTATTACTGATAGATTACACAACTACATTAAACATTTCTATTTAACAACAGATAACTTTTGGGCCCTATTTGGTCCAGAGATCATAGGCTTTCCCTTAATCCCATGCCGACTACATGTTCCTTGAACAAGTTGGGAGGAAGGTCTTTCGTTAGCGGATCCGCGAGCATTTTCTCTGTACTAATATGCTCGAGACTGATTTGTTGATCTCGGACTTTATCCTTCACAACATAATACTTTATGTCAACGTGTTTGACAGCACCACTTGACTCATTGTTGTGAGCATACTGTATTGCGGGTTCATTGTCGCAGTATAACTTTATTGGTCTTTCAATAGTATCGACCACTTTCAAACCGGGTAGAAATTTCTTTAACCAGTTCACCTGCCCTGTGGCCTCATAGCATGCTATGAATTCAGCATACATTGTAGATCCCGCAGTAATAGTCTGTTTTGAGCTTTTCCATGAAACAGCTCCTAATGCGAGAGTAAATACATATCCAGTGTCGACTTTGTATTATCTCTTGCAAAGTCAGAATCTGTATAATCCACTATCTCTAGTGAATTAGATCTTTTATATGTTAACATGAGGCCTTTTGTTCCTTACAAGTATCGCAGTACTTTCTTTACTAAATTCCAGTGCTCAATGCCTGGATTACTTTGAAATCTGCCAAGTAACCCGGTAACGAAAGATAAGTCAAGGCGTGTACACACTTGTGCATACTGTAAGCTTCCTACAGCAGAAGCATATGGTACTGTTTTCGTTCTATCGAGCTCGTACTGATTTCTAAGACATTGCGATATCCCATATTTGTTGCCCTTGACTATAGGAGCAGGTGAAGTACTGCAATTGTGCATATTGTATTTCTTCAATACCTTTTCTATGTATGTCTTTTGGGACAGCCTCAAAACATGTTTTTTCTGTCTTGGTGAATCTCTATGCCTAAAACATATGATGCTTCACCAAGATCTTTCATGTCAAACTTTGAGGACAGAAATTTCTTTATCTCATACAGTAGACTGACGTCACTACTTGCCAGTAGGATATCATCCACAACAGAATCTGGAAAATGAATTTTCCCTTTTTGAACCTTGCATAAATGCAATTGTCCTCAATGTTTGCCTCAAAATCAAATTCCTTTATTGTTTTGTCAAACTTCAAGTACCACTGTCTTGAAGCTTACTTCAATCCATAGATGGATTTCTTTAAACGACATCCCATATTTTCTTTTCCTTCCACAACAAAACCTTTCGGTTGTGCCATGTAGATAATTTTCATCTAATTTCCCATTTAGAAATATCGTTTTTCACATCCATCTGATGTAATTCTAAGTCATAATGTGCCACTAGTGCCATTATTATTATGAAAGAATCTTTATAAGAGACTGGAGAAAAAGTCTCATTGTAATTCCTTCTCTCTGCGTAAAGTCTTTTGCCACGAGTCACGCCTTGAACTTTTCTATATTCCCTCCAGGACCATATTTAGTCTTGTAAACCCATTTACAGCCTACTGTTTTAGCCCCTTTAGGAATTTCATTTAGAACCCAACATTGATGTCCATGGACCTCATTTCATCTTTCATGGCCTCCAACCACTGGGATGAGTTAGCATCTCTCGTGGCCTCTTCATATGAGGCAGGATCGTCCTTCATATGAATTTCTTCTGTATCATATACTTCATAATTTTTATGGATAGCCGATTTCTTTGAGACCTTCTAGTGGCTTCCACATTCGGCACATTCTCTTCCTGAGGCTGTTGTGCAACCTCCTGGTTTGACACACTTTCTGTTTGAGACTGTTGTTGCTCTCCTTCATCTATAGCAGTAGTTTCTGTTGGATCCTGAGGAACAGATTCCTCATTTTTCATGTGGGAACTAACAACAGATGATAGAGTGCAATATCATGCATTGCAGGTCCATCGTCAGCAGGTGGTGAAAAGAATGGCTCTTGAATCATTGAAGTGGGTACACATGTGACACCCCAGGTGTCACCGCAGAAGCCATCGACAAATTTCAAACCCTAATAGTCAAGTCAGGCACCATGAAACAAAATTGACACTTGAAGTAATAAGAAATAATGTTTAAAACACTTACAATAGCATGAACAAAATTTTGATAAAGCGCAGAACACTTTTATTGAGTCAGGAGCTTTCAGTCCACGGTACAAAAACCATTTCTTACCGGGTAAGAATTCAAACACCATTTTCAAAATCCATCAAAAACCCTATGTAACCTTAGCAATCTTTTTATATGGCAATTAAGTTCACTTCAAAGGGAATTCTGGAGATTTAATCAAAATTTTTGGAAAAGATTTAAACCCCTTTAAAATTCACACAAACTTGTTTCTAGTTGGAAATTCAAGAATGTTTATAAACCAATTCTGGACTTGATCCTTAAATAAAATTTGTTCAAAATAAATTGTTGAGAAAACACAAAAATTTTCAAAAATTTTCAGGTTTGGGACATGTGGGTTTCAATTGAATTTGGTTCAGGGTTTTGAATAAAAAGCAAATAAAAAATAAAATAAAAGTTTGGCCACCGCCACGGCGGCCAACCGCCGCAGGGGCCGGCCAGCCGTGGCAGGCGCCGGCCGGCATGGCTTTCCGCTGTGCTATCAATTCGGAGGATCGGCGCAAGTCCTCCCCTCTGCTGTCTCTCTCCCTCCCTCTCTCCTCCTTCCTTCCACTTTCCCCGAGCCACTTCCACCGCGGCACGGCATACCGCCCGCCGCCCCCAATCCATGATCGCCGCTCGCCTCGCCCGCTCTGTTTCTCCTCGACGGCACGCTAGCATCAAAAGCACGCACCAAGCTTCCCTCTCCCTCTCTCTCTCTCTCTCTCTCTTCTCCTTCCTCCCTCCCTCCCTCACTAGCGCGCGCCCTGCCTCACCCCCCACGGGCACGCCACCATCGCCATTAAAGCCGCACCCCACCCTTCCGTGGACAGCTCGATACGGAGCAAACCAAGCCACACCACCTTGCCGACTGAGCTCACCTCGCCCTCCTCTCTCTTACCGACCACCAAGGTCCCCTCCGGTTCCTCCCTCCGTCCGGAACGCCCCATTCCTCCTCCCCGGCCGAGCGCACCACCGCAGGCCAACAATCTTCAATCTCGTCCTCACGGTACCGCCGTACTGCAATTCCTTCCTCCAGCCCCTCCCTCTCTTACTTGTGCATTGTTTTGACAAAACTCTGGCCGCAGAAGGTCACCGAGGACGACGAATTCTTTGCGCCACCCTCGGCCGCCATTGCCGCCGCTCGAAGGCCCGCTCGTCGGCGATCATCTTCCAGTCCTCCCGAACGATGCGCACCGCCTCAATTCAGTTCCTTGCCTCACGGTGAATCTCCTAGACCCCTCCTTTTCCACTCTCTGACGCTCCTTCGGCGAGCTCGTCGCCGGAATTAGGGCGCCGCCGCAGCTCCTCGCCGTCGACCACACTCCGGCCATCCTCGGCGGTCAAGCCCGATACTCTCGAGTAGAAGGTGATGAGCTGAGCATGATTCCATCACCCCCTGGCCGAGCCAACCCACCGCCGGCTCGCCGGAGCTCGCCGCCGCCCTCCCCTGTTCTGCCGCCTTTATTCTTTTTAAATTTTGAATTTTCTATTAATTGATCAAACTTGTAAAGTGTCTAACAAATCGAGGAAACATCCAAAAATTCCAAACCAAAATTTTTTAGAGTCCTCATGAGAAGAACTAATTTTCTGTTAAAACACATTTTCAAAAATGTTCATGGAATTTCTTAAATAATTAAATGAACCTTTTCTGTTTTTGAATTTTAATTGAAGTTCCAGAGGAGTGCTAGGGCTAAAACTTCAACCATAACTGCCAAATGAGAGTATAAATCTTCTGAAAAGTTTCTTGGGATTTTACAACCACAAAGTGTTATACATCTCATTAAAAATACTATAAACTGCCAATTCAATTTGTTATTTTCTAAAACACAATATGAAAGTCATCCAAAAATCTAAACCCTACAGAAAAACTTTTGATTTGGTGCCGATAGGTGTCTATATCTAATTTCATGATTTTACTCTAGGGTTTAGTATTTATTTCTGATTTTATAATTTTAAATAATAGAAAGTTTGTTAAATTTTTATAAAATCAAGAAAATTCAACTTGGCCGCAACCAAATTTCAAAATTCATATTCCAGAGAGTGCTATCAACTAAATATAAACTCATGATATAATATGAAGTTTCATTTTGGCCCCTAGTTTAAATAACAGCAGTTTTTACTAAATTTTTATAAAATTTCAGAAATTCAGTTTGACCTCAACCAAATTTTAAAATTCCTATTCAGAGAACATTACCAACTAAAAATCATCTCCTGGGAAAGTAAGGAGTTTCATTTTGAACCACACCCATAAGGTAAATGCTTTAATAAAAAGACAGAGTCGAGGAATTAGGGTTGGCCCTAACCCCTGGGAGTCGATGATGAAAACACTATAGTGTGCTTTGTTAAAAACATCATGTTAACTTTTGATTCGACTCATCGGTTCATATTGCATCATGTAGACATCGAAGAGAATGCCGTAGCTGACAATCCCGAGTCCGCAATCTCCGCCGAAGCAGTCGACATCAACCCCTGAGAACCAGGCAAGCCCCAGTGCACAACCAAGTTTTAACATTTCTCTTTTATGACTATGTGTCGTGATTGTGTATTAGGTTTCTAGGGGTTGATTGAAACCCTAGTTGCGTCGGTTTTTCATAGGAAACCCCATCGATACTTGGTATAGGCATCCCCTATAGTATGCTATGCTTAGCAATACTTACCGGTAGAAGTCGAGCAGAGTGGATGCTGCTCGTGACTGTTAGGGTTGTTTGAAACTACCACATGGAACATGACACATGGTTATGGATGAATAAGAAAGATAAAATATTGAGGGTCAGACAGGGTACAAGTAGGTCGGCGACTGGTCCGGCACTAGGGTGAGTTGGGCAAGTATTGAACGTAGTGATCATATGCTGGGTATAATAGGGCCCAGTAAACCTACGTAGCCTAGTGATTGTAAAGTCGAACCTGCCCTACGGTGTCTGATTGGGAGGAGATCTTGAGTGGGCAGTCGTGGGAACTCCACAGAACCCGTCCGGGACGTGAGTTCTGGTGGGATGCGGCGCTGCTAAGGCAGGCGTAGGAGGCAATTGACTTTGCAGGACCTGGTATGAACGGTTGCCACGTGCGGTCTGGTACGTGCATGTGTCGTATGATTAGGTTAACCCTGCAGAGGTATAAAAATCGGTTCGAATCGCTATCGCTCTCAGCTATGAGTTTGCTTAAACTCTCTGTCACATACATTAAGATGATGAGCAATGAGGATGATGATTAAGTTACAATGATGATTTTATCTGTTGTTCTATTCATGATTGATTAGATCAGTACAAACTAAAGTTTCTCTTCTAATCCTAACATGAGCTAAAACTTGACCAAGAGTAGTTCAAGTAATGCGAGTCCTTTTTGCAAGGTAAACCCACCCTGAGTCGGCCAGCATGTCTAGGTGTCGGCTGTAGCAGTCTATTTGACGGGTCAGCCTTGTTGAGCTTCTTAGAAGCTCACTCTTTGTGAATACGTGGTTTTCAGGCGCCGACGTGCATATCCAGGATGAGAGCACCCAGTGGGAACAATCCTATCCAGAGTTCGGGAACCTCCAGTGGGAGCGTTGCGAATCGCAGCAGTGAACCTTAAAGTGGCTTGTAGAATAATGCCATTGGGCAAGGTTCATGCTTTTGCTTAGTCTGAGAGTCGGAGTCTGTTCCTCATTCAGAGTCTTCCGCTGTTGTTCATAATTTTCAAAAACTTATTCGTACTTTGATGTAAGACCTAAATGATTAATTATGAGACAATGATGTACTAAATTCTCTTATCTTGTAAAAGATTGCAATTTATCCTGTCTGTGTTGTACCATGTGTAAGCTCGTTTCGTCGAGCATTGTCCAACAAGATTCTGGCAAGACGCAGGATTCGTCCCGGATTGAGTTATCTGGGGCGGATCCGCGTCAACACATACCCGCTTCTCCTCAAGATCAACTTTTCGAGCCACCATACTCCCCCTCACCATGTCCTCCTCCAAGAAGACAACATTTCTCGTTTCTACAATCTTTGTATATCTGTCTGAACAGTAGAAACGATAACCTTTTGATCTTTCAGGATAGCCAATAAAATGGCAACCGACTATTTTGGGATTCAGTTTCCCAAGATTTAGGTTACACAATTTTGTCTCTGCCGGACTCCCCCACACACGGAGATAGTCTAGCGAAGGCACTCTGCCTGTCCATAGCTCATACGGTGTTTTAGGCACCGACTTGCTTGGTACTCTGTTGAGAATATGAACGGCGGTTTTTAACGCCTCTATCCATAAACTCAATGGTAAATCAGAGTAGCTCATCATGCTGCACACCATGTCCATCAAGGTACGGTTGCACCTTTCAGCTACTCCATTCTGTTGAGGTTGATCCGGTACAGAGTACTAAGCCACTATTCCATTTTCTTGTAAGAAACTTGCAAAAGGTTGTGAGACTTGTTCATAAGGTGTATGCCGAGCATAGTACTCTCCCCCACGGTCGGACCTTACTATTTTAATCTTTAAATCATGTTGATTTTTCAACTTTTTCTTTAAATATCTTAAATTTATCCAATGCCTCTGATTTTTCTTTAATTGGATAAATGTAACCATATCGGAAGTAATCATCTGTAAAAGTTATGAACGAGTCATATCCATCTATACTTTTCACAGGAAAAAGACCACAAATATCTGTATGAATGATCTCTAAAACTCCTGTGCTTCGTTTTGCATCCTTTTTAATTTTCTGTACGTAACGACCTTTAATGCAATCTATGCATTGTTCAAGATCTAAGAACTCCAATGGAGGAAGAATCTCATTCTTGACTATCCCTCTATTCTCCCCCTCGAAATGTGGCTTAAACGACAGTGCCACAATTTTGATGAGACATTAGGAGTTCTCTTTCTTTTCTTTTCTTTTGTCAATGAGGACTCATCAACATTTACATCACATACAACATTTACATTTTCAGACATGGATAATAAATAAAGTTGATCACATAAGAATGCAATATCAACACATTTATTATCAATCCATAAAGAACATTTTCCATCTCTAAAATGACAGTCATAACCATCACGATCCAAACGTGATACACTAATCAAGTTTCTTTTCAAAGAAGTTACATAAAGAACATCTCCAAGCACAAGTCTAAAACCATCAACTAAATCCGAATGGACATCCCGACAGGTTCGACTTTTGCTTCAACTCCATTAGCCACTCTTATGGAACTTTCGCTTCTTTGCGTAGTCCTCGTCGAATGGAACCCTTGTAAGAAATTTGCAACATGAATAGTTGCTCCTGAATCAAACCACCAAGCGGTTCTGGAGTAATTCACAAATAGAGATTCATTGACAAAAAGTTACTATATTCTCACCGTCTTGGCCATTATCCTCTTTAGATGCACAGGGCAGTCTTTCTTGTAGTGCCCTTTCTGCTTGCACACCAAACACTGGTCCTTCTCCATAGTGAATTCACTTTTCTGCGGGTTGTGGTGTTGATGCTATTGAGGCTGTTTTCCCTTTTGTTGTGAGGAGGAGAAATTATAGTTTTTTTTTCTCATAGTTGATAGAGCCACCTTCGGTAGACTTTCTTCTATCCTCCTCCTGCACACACATCGCAATGGACTTTTCGACATCCCATGTTTCAGGAGTCGTGTTATAACTAACAACGAAGTTAGCAAATTCTTTTGGCAACGAAGCAAAAACCAAATGAACAATGTGGTCCTGCTTGAAGGACAAATTCAATGGTTTAACCATGTTGTTCAAATGAACGATGCGAAGTATGTGCTCTCGTATGCCACCGCCTGTTAAGCTTGCTGTGACCAGTTGTTCTATTAACTGGGTTCCATAAGTCTTTGAAGAGCCAGTGTACTGGCTCTTTATTTTGTCAAGGTACTCAGCGACGATGTGACAATCTGTAATTAAGCCCAACATAGGTAGCTCAATTGTGTTCTTTACCACAGCCACACATTTCTTGTTGGCTGAGGTCTATTTCGCTCGCTCAAGGTCATATAATGCCCTTATGGGAGCAAAATCCCGTTCTTTCTTTTACCATTCCGCATCAGTATCTTTTTCGCCTCTGATAGGTGCAGTAGCTCTGTAGGACATGGAGTGATAACCATCCAGTCCACCTCAGCCAAGACAAAAGCAAGATCGAGTTTTTCTTTCTAGGCACTGTAGTTATTTCCTCTCAAAGTTGGAATCTCCTTAATGCTACTCATCAAAGAGTATCCACCTGTAAGTTACCAAGTTATGTGAGAAGCAAAATTATACATACACATTAAGTCTATATCACCATTGAGCCGAAAATAGACAAAATTATAACTATATAAGCAATTATGCAATTAATTCTATATCACCGTTGGGCAGAAAATAGACTAAAAAGCATAAATCAAACAATAATAATATTGTAATTAACAATGTTGGTCAGAAAATAAACAATATCATGTATCATGAAAATAATTGCACCTAAAAAAATTCTCCTGTTGGTTCGAATTTTTTGTAGCAATTATTATCAATTCTATCAATTTGCAGCAGAAACAATTAAAAAAATAGATTCCAGTAACAATTTTTAACTTTGATCTACTGTCTATAAAATTTATCCTTTTGGTTCAAATTTTTCAGAGGCAAAAACAAATACTATTCAAACCGTCAAAATTTTCTTTGAAAATTACCAAGAAGTAAATTTGCTACTGGAATTTCTATGTTTTCTGTTCAAAATTTGGCCCAATAGCCAGAATTTGGCTCGGCCCTCTCCTCGCGCGCGTGTCATGGGCTAGGAGCCCAGCAGCCAACGGCTGGGCCACCAAAATGATCCACCTGCGCCGGCCGTGCGCGTGCCCCTTACTGGGCTGGGGGCCCGGCAGGACGGCTGGGCCGCCAAACTGGCCCAGCCACGCCCGGCCGCGCGCCCCGCCCCCGCCTCCATCTCAGCAGTCCATTGCGATGGACGGCTGAGCGCCCTTTTCGCCGCAACAAAAACAGGCGCCCGACACCACTGTTCACGGTCCAAACCCTAGCCTACTGTTCCTCTCTCCTTCTCTTTCTCCTAGCCCCCGTGCACTACGCCTGCTCCCCGTGAGCCGTGTCGGACCGCCATGAGCAGCTCGGGAGAGAAGTAGCGAGAGGGCTTTGAGGAGCATTGCCTTGGTTCCCTCATCGGCGTGCACGCTCGCCCAAGTGTGAGCGCGTCGCCGTTGAGCGATCCTCGGTGGTGCTTGGGTTCTCTCCCGTCGCCGGCGAAACGGCGGCGGCACCATGACGGCGTGATGACCTTGCCGTTTTTCTTTTCACTTTTTCTTTCTTTTTTTTTTTGGTTTGCTAGGGTTAGGGTTAGGACCTTTTCTTTTTGATCTATTCCTTCTTCTTGTAGATCGTAAACTACACGAGCTCTGATACCATTGTTGTACGGTGAAGGGAGGAGTGGATCGATGAGTGTTGTACCCGTTCCGGTCGCGGTGGCGGCGGAAGATGTACTTGCTCCGTCGGTGGCGGCCATGGCACTCGTCTCGTGGTCGTCGCCGGCGGTGAGGTGCGGCACAGCGGTGGAACTTTCCGTTGCTGGCTGCGCCTCTCCCTAGATCGGATTTAGGGTTTGTGTGAGTGGGGTTGTGGCAGCGGCGAATATCGTATCTCATGCCCCAGCCCCACTCCTCTCTTTCATATGTGGCGCGGTGCGACGGGGACCCACCAGCCATCTTAGACTGGGCGCCCCCGATCAGGGCGCGGTAAAGGAGTCCGATCCGATCACGTTGGTGACTGGATCGGTCCTTTTGATATCAAAGTCTAACATAGATTGCCTCCTCATTGATTCACGTTGATGCGCCCATCCAGAAACAGAAAATGGAAAATAATAACGACAGCTGAATTCACTGCAGAAATGCAAATGGAGAACATATAAGCCCCTGGAATGTTGAAAAGACAGAATCCAGCAGGAATCAGAGATAAATTTCATTGCAGACGACATGCTATGGCTTTTTTAAAGATCCCAAATGAATTGATAGTATGCAGCAATCATTGACAAAAGTCAAGATGTTCAGGCAAGTCTGAAGGATCCTACTGTATCTCAAAAGTTCAGAACTTCAGCGTTTACGTACCAAGACATGAGTTGCAAATTACAAAATTATCTCAAACTTTGACGTACTTGCGCTGTTACCAATCTATTGGGCTGGGTACGGGTGCCGTATAGGGAAGGCGGCGTTGCACCGGCATCTCTCTTCGCCTCCATCCTGCCGTTGCGCCCATGGTCGTCCGCAGTCGTAGCAGAACTTGCATAAGCACCTGCACCTGATGAACCTGCATCCCTCCGTCCTCTCGACCATCATGTTGCACTTGGGGCACTGCTTCCACCGACGCTCGTCGGCGAGCTTCTTCACGAGCGCCGCGTCCGGCCCCTCAGCGCAGTCGTGCTCGCCGCTGCCGTCGGGGCTCCAGTCCAGGCCGCAGGCGGCGCACATGGCTTGGCGGCACGCCGGGCAAAATGCCATGGCCGGCGTCTTGTCACCGGTGGTCTCCAGCATCACGCCGCACGCACGGTTGGGGCAGTACGCGCGCCGGTCCGCCGGGACGGCGCGCTCGGCGAGGCGGCCGCCCCAGTCGTCGAACGCCGCGAAGTCGACGGACTTCTTGCACGCCTCCGGGTGCAGACCGTCCTTGTTGCACGCCGGGTCGGGGCACGGGATCGGCACCTCGCCGGAGTCGATCCGTCCCTCGATGTACGTGGTCATGCATCGCACGCAGAACCTGTGGTCGCACCGCGTGCCGTGAAAGACGTCGAGGACGGGGAGGATCTCGATGCAGATGCCGCAGCGGAAGGTTGGCACGTCGTCGTCAGCGAGCGGTAGCACCCTCGTCATCTGCCTCTTCGTCGACGGGCCAGCGGCTGCCTCGTCTGGATCGAGTTCCGACGACGGGTGGAGGCCCCGTCTCTTGCCGGAATTTCGAAGGGAAAACTCACGGGCTGTGTCTTCTTCGCCAGTGGCCAAGGTCGTTGTTGTGGGGCTGTCGTGGCAGGGCTCCTTCATTGGGGGCGACTCGGACCGTCTTGGAGGTTGTTGTTGCTCGAAAGTTGGCGGTCCATCAGAGTCCGGGATCATCATTTGTTCCATCCTCTGCGCGTCGTGGACAATGGAGTCGTACCAGCCGTTGTCGTCAGCATCCTCTTCGTCTTCCATGCCAGCGAGGGCGCCAGGGGAGGATGAAGCGCCGATGGCCTGCCTTATTGAGATCACGACAGCTTTCCGTGGTTCCAGAGGGATGGTTACGGTTTCTTCGCCGTCGCCAATGGGGTGATGATGGTGGTTCGCGGCGTCGGCCTGGGCGGGGGAGGGGGCGGGGGCGCAGCCGAAGACGCGAGGCACTGCTCCAAACTGCTGGGCGTGGGCAGCCGCCGGTCCTTGAGCGCCGGGAGCAGAGACGCCGACGGCGAAGAGGGGCTCCTCGAAGCGGTGCATCATCTCCGTGTCCTCCATCTGCCTGAGTTCCTCCATGTAAAGTTCTTGCGCGATAGCCTCGTCGTTTTCGCCGGCGCCAATGGGATGGCAATGGTTCGCGTCGTTGGCCTGGGCGGCGCCGCCGCCGCCGAAGACGTCCGGCACTGCTCCAAGGTGTTGTGCTCCGGCAGCAGAGACGTCGTCGGCGAGGCGGGGCTCCTCGACGCGGTGCATCGTCTGCGTCCAATCCTCCATCAGCCTCAGTTCCTCCATGTACAATTCGTGCGCGATGGCCTCGTCGCTGTCGGTGCCGGCGGCATGGTCGATGAGATACAGCCAATCCGCCGCGCCGCCATTTTCTTCCACGGCGTCTGTGGCGGCGGCGGCGGCAATATTGCGGATGACGGCTTCGCCGTGGGGTTGACGCTGGTGGTGGGCCGCAGGATGATGGTAGGGTTTTCGATCGGCCATTGGACTCTGTTTGCAAATATCACGGGATTTTGGTGCGTCGGGCTGCGTATTAATAGGAAGAAAACTTTCGATAAGGATTCCTCTGGCTGAACCTTACACGATGCACGCACGTATAATATACAACATGAGAGGTCCGTTTCCGTGTGTGGTTCAAGGCCTTGTGTCCGATAGGACTCGTCTGGCCAAACTACTCCTATTATCGTTGAGTCCGAGACTGAACAATAGTATCGCAGCCGGCGAATAACGGAGTTGAGCAGCCTGCCTAACTGCCGGTCCAAGTGATCTCCACCTTCCCCATGAAGTAGCTCCGATTCACACAAACTTTTCAAGAAAGGAATAAAGGGTTTGCCAAGTATTTGCACGAGGCTTGTGACCAAGGAGAACTGAACAAGTCCTTCCTCTCTCTCTCTCTCTCTCTCTCTCTCTCTCTCTCTCTCTCTCTCTCTCTCTCTCTCTCTCTACAAACAAAACATCATATATACATACATTCGTCGTCGTGCTGCCAATCGATCCTTATGCCTCCCCTCAGTAGCAAACTGTCGCACAAGCAGCCATGGATCATGGCAGAAACAAGCAGAGCTGTCATGGCCGTCACTGTTCTCCCGCTCATCACTCTGCCACGTGCCTCTGTCTCTACCTCCTCCTCTCGATCACCCTGTTCCTCGCCGTCGCCGCCACTCTGCTCGTCACCTTCATCACGAGGCTCAAGAAGCCGGCTTTCTCCCTGCAGTCCATCCAGATGGACAGGTCGTTCAGCCTCCGGTCGCCGTCGAACCACAGCGCTAACAGGACGACGTCGTGCGCGGTGGCGTCGCTGGTGTTCGCCGCGCAGAACCTCAACGGCATCGGGATTCGGTACGGCGCGACGGTGCTCGACGTCGCGTTCGCCAACGAGTCGGTCGGCGCCGTGGACGTGCCCGCGTTCTACCAGCCGCCGCGGAGCGGCAACCTCACGGTGCTCGTGCACGCCGTGTTCGCGCAGCGCAACGTGACGCGGCTCCTCGTCAGGGAGCTGTCCGCGCAGAGGGCGTACATGAAGATCAGGATCGTCGGGAGGATAGACGCGCGGACGCACGTCATGAACTTCCCTCTGCCAAAAATTCAGGTTCAAAGTTCTACTACTACTTGCACATTCAAAGCTAGCAGTGTTGTTCACTCTCTGAAATTGCACTGTGATTTCCGTGCAGTTTTCACTCGATTGCACGATAGGGACTAACTACACCGACATTGTGCTACGGGAAGGAACCAAATCCATGATTGCACGCAAGGTATTTTTTTGGCCTCATCTGTCATCTTGTACGTATACCGTTGAGACAGGCATATGATTTGACCTCTGAAATTGGGGGTTCCTTGCAGGCTCTCGTCATATCCACACTGCCTCACCTATCACAAACGTGCTCTGTTAAGATTGACATGAACTCAAAGAAAAGGAGGACAGGAATTGACGATTTAGGATGCTGACTGAGTCCGTAATTTACTTATAGGGAAATTAATTGTTTGTCAGTGTTCTCAATCTCAAGATGTAAATAAATTTTTTTAGAGGTCATTCTCATGAAAGACAGTCATTTTTTATACTCAGCCTGAGCACCGAAAATCATCGGAAATTGAAAGGACCCTAACACCCTTATAACTTGTCTTATGTTGATAAAGTATATTTGAATGAAAGAAAATTACATAACAAGTGTGGCTGGGTTTGATGGAAAAATGGGGGGAGAGATCGTCTTTTTCACTCTAACGATTTACTTTCATCATTGAAAAAGTGCAGTAGCTTCAGCTGCTGAACACCAGAATGTTGCTTCTTTCACGTCAACAGCCATCTACAATTGTAAAAAAACCTACATCATCAATCATTAAAGAGACAAAAAAAAACATATATATACAGCATGTGCTCGTGTTTTTGGAATAGAACCTGTTACAGAAGGAATTTCAGCACGTTCTTCACTGTAGCCATCCAAGTCTTCAAAGCATTCTTCAAATGTATTCATCGAGCACATGCCCACTATTGAAACATAAATGGCAATATGACATCAAAATGCTAGGAAATAAAATCTCTGAAAACATGTCAAGATAGAGAAGGGAGGTCAGGAAATGTGAAGTAGTAACATTGTTTTTTTTGTGAGTAAAAACCATAGTTTCTTGATACCTTAGTTTTTCAAAACCATGATATCCAGCCCAGGTCTAAGTGAATGAGATCCCAAGTCACTAATAACAGATTAACAAAAGCTGTGTGGACCTAATATGTTTCAATGGAACAAGTAAAGACTAACGTTACCTGACCACCAGACTAAGCTACATTTGTGACAATAGAGTTACAATAGTGAACTGACAGTAGAGGCATTGTATTTTGTCATGCAGAATTATCTCTAAACTACAATATATGTAGAGAAACTCATGTGAAGCCTAGAGGATGAAAAGAAACGATTTTTATGCGGCAGCGGAGTCGTTCAACCTCGGCGACGTGCCGACGAGGGCGAGCTGGCGTCCGCGTCGCCATGGCCGTCCAGAGTCAGAAATCGCTGACCTAACCCGTTTTCGCCGTTGACGGACTTGGGGGCGGACCGCTGGTCTCGCCAATGGCGGCTTGGTGGCGAACTGGCGCGTGGTGCCTGGTGAAGTGATGAACCGAAGAGCGCGAAGGTCCATCCGCTAATTTTTCTGGCCCGTCACGTTGTGGGCCGACTGCTGGCCTGGGCTGCGTCCCAAAAAGGCCACCACCATCATCTTGCCATGGAAACTTCTTTGGAAGAGCCACGTTCAGATCAGAGCCCCGCACCAAGCGACAGTCCTGTCGGCATCGAGTCAAGTGGCGCTGGCAGCTACGCTAGGAGGTTCCTTTTTCTGTGCCTTGTCGTTCATGCCCGCCAACGAGCGGCGCCACGCGGCTGTTGCCCACGCGGCCCACGTTCGCAGCCACTCCCGCCCACAAAAAAGAGGCCACTCTTGTTCTCAAAAAAAAAAAAAAAGTACACTCTCTCCGATCCGTTGGGCCCCTGGGCACCCGCGCCGCCTCTCTCTCTCTCTCTCCGTGCCACCGCGCGTGTCGTTTACTCTCTCCGTTCTCACTCTGACAAGCACGCTGATGCACTGCACGCTCACGCCGCTGCCGTGTGATCGATCCGCTGGCCTGGCTGCATCGAGAGCTTTCACTGGAAACCCGCGGAGCCTTCGTTCCCGTCGACGTGCGTCGAGGCGTCGTATCGTGCCCCTCCCGGCCGCTAGCTTTCGCCTTTTCCCAACGTCCTGCCTCCCCTCCCTCCATCCCACCCACCATCGCGGCTGCTGCCTCCACAGTTTCCCGTACGGCCATACTCTGGAACCTCCACAAGCGCGCGCGGCCTCCGCTGATGCTTCTCCGCTCCGTATCCTCCTGGCCTCCTGCACCCCACCTCCCGCGACGGAGCGCGCCCCCTTCCACCACCTCTCCGTTCTTCCTTATCCTCCGGCGCCGGCATCTCCGGCGGCGCCACCAGCGCCCGTTCCAGCCCGTCGTTCGCGCATCCCTCTCAGATATCCTCGCTAGCCTCCCCTCCTCCTTCTCGCTCGTCGGGCCGGTCGCTGTCGCCGCTGCCGCCGCGCTCGCCACCTCCTTCATCTCCTCCTCCTCCTCGTCCTTCTCCCGAAGCAGCCTTCCGCCACCGACTTCGCAGGACCCTGAGGAGGACTACGACGCTTGCGAGGATGTCGCGGGCGAGTGGACCCTCTTCACCAGCCCGACGCCCTTCAACCGGTGCGTGCTGCTGCGGTGCCCCTCCGTGTCCTTCGAGGACGGCGGCTTGCTGCTCGACGGCGTTAACGACCGGCTCCTCACCGAGGAGCAGCACTACGTCAACCTCAGCCGCGGCCGCATCCCTGCAGCGCGCTGCGGGTACGGCAATTGCGACATATCGTACCAGAGGATTTGCATCCCCATGGAGGACGGCGGGGTGATCGCGCTCGATTGGCCGGATAATCTGGACCTGGAGAAGGAGCACGGGCTGGATTCGACGGTGGTTGTCGTGCCTGGCACGCCTGAAGGGAGTATGGAGAGGAGCGTCAAGATGTTTGTGTTGGATGCGCTGAAGAATGGATACTTCCCCATTGTGATGAATCCCAGAGGGTGTGGCGGTTCACCTCTCACTACACCAAGGTGAAGTTCAGTACATTGAGCACCATTAAGTTGTTAACTACTCAATTAACATTGAAATATTTTTCTCGCAAAAAAAAAACATTGAAATGTTGAAGCAAACAATTACCTCTCACAATCCGTAGTGTTTACTATTGAAGCTAGAAATCTTCTGATTACTTAGATTACTTTTTCACTGAATGATATATAGTAATGGCAATCACGTTTTGTTGTGATTATTATACCTTAATATTAAGCACTGCTGATATCTGCTCAGTGTAAACTTATGTATGCAACTGTTATATAACTACAATTGTTGGCCATTTTTAAACCAAATTACAAATAATAATAATAATAAATTACAGGCTAACTAAAACAAAGAGTGCTTCTGTGGTGAAACAGTTTCTGTAAGAACTGAAGCATAAGAAATGTAATTGGAAATTTTGGTGTGCACAGTATGATCTCTGTTAAATGACACGCTCATGTCATTGGCCAAACTGGAATCATTGTAATTTGGGACTGTGGAGCATAGACCGTATTGTGATCAGTATTAAGTGTGCATTCTAAAAGGCTATTGTTTTAGTAAATCTTACCTTTAACTACACTACACTAGTGTACCTCCAAATGCTTATACATTAATTTGAGGTTCGGTAGTGATGGATATCTGTTCTTAAATTGTAGGGCTTCTAAACTACCTGCTTATGTAGGTTATTTACAGCAGCTGACAGTGATGATATCGGAACAGCAGTTCGCTTTATAAACAGTAAACGATCATGGACAACACTAATGGGTGTTGGATGGGGATATGGTGCAAACATGCTGACGAAATACCTTGTTGAAGTTGGGGAGTCTACTCCTCTTACTGCTGCTGTTTGTGTTGACAACCCTTTTGACCTACAAGAAGCAACAAGGTCGTTTCCTCATCATATAGCTCTGGATAGAAAGCTCTTGGATGGCTTGGTCGACATTCTGGGTGCTAATAAGGTTCTGATCCTTCTTGCTCTTCCAAAAATTCGTCTCATTCAATTCATCTGTTTTCGTGGTTACACAAAATTTCTAGGAATCCTCAGTACAAGTGACATGCCATTTTAGGAAGTTGCTTACATAACCTTTCCTGCACACAGAACACGGATGTAATCTGTGAAAATTGAATAGCTTGACCAAGCAGCTGGTCCTATGGGGATGTAAATAATTCATGACATCACTGCAAATATTTAAGCCCTTTCTCTGGAAGGCCATACTCAACAACTGATGCTTTATTCTTTCAGGAGCTCTTTCAAGGTAAAATGAAAGACTTCAATGTTCAAAAAGCTTTATCTGCCAGTTGTCTGCGTGATTTTGACGGAGCTATATCCATGATCTCACATGGATTTGATACTCTTGATGAATTCTATTCTGAAACAAGCACAAGGCAATTAGTTACCCATGTGAAAATTCCTCTACTATTTATACAGGTATATAGTTTTGAGCTATGACTGATAAGCTATCATGAAGCTGTAATATTTGTCGTTTACATCGAGATGTGAAATGTTATTTGCATATCATGTTATTTCAGTGTTGGGATGTCAAATGTTATTTACATGTCGTGCTAATTCAAATGTCCAGATATAAAGTATTTCTTACATAAAATTTCTTAGCAATATGCTGAAGTTTAGTGGGCATGTTGTTAACCTCTAGTTATCTAATTTGAAGGCATCCTGTATTGCAGAGTGATGATGGGACTGTTCCACTTCTTTCAGTACCCCGCAGTTCAATATCAGAAAATCCTTTTACAAGTCTTCTTCTTTGTTCGTGTGTACATTCAGCTACCTCCTCCCTGAGATACACTGTGTTGTGGTGCCACAATCTTGCCTTAGAGGTAAACATTTTTTTTTACATTGAACCTACCACGGAATCATTATGGTACCACTCCAAGCTTTAGTTAAATACATTTTCATACATTAAAACAAAAAAGAAAGTTCCATCAATTTTTTTCAGTATACAGCATGTGTCAATGTAGAAGTTCAGTGTGCTCAAATACGCATATCTTCTAATTTATTTTGCTCTATAATATGTATAGCACCCACAACACTGTTGTTAGCAATTATGCTGAACACCATTACTTGCGAATGGTATTATATGTTCTTGTTAACCTCTCCTGCAAGAGCTTCGTTTTTTACATATTCAATGGACACACTAAAGTATTAGTTGAATTTATGCAGTGGTTATCAGCAGTGGAGTTTGCTCTTCTAAAGGGTCGCCATCCACTTATCAAAGACGTGGACATCACTATTAACCCATCCAAAGGCTTAGCATATGTTGAACCTCAAGCAAATGCTAGGAAAGCTTCAAAATACAAGAATTATCATCAGCAATCTGAGCTTATTTTGTATAATAATGCTTCACATGGAATAAATGGGCTACTTGTTGATTCTGCAAAAACATATTCTGGTACCCAAAATAATGAAAATGGACAGTTGAAACACATTGGTGACATAGACAGGGTAAACAGAGATGCAGATGAAGAAGGGTCAGAAGAGAGTTCTGAAGATGTTGAGAAGGGTCAAGTGCTACAATCAGCAAGTGTCGTAATGAATATGCTAGATTCTACAATGCCTGGCATCCTCGATGATGACAGGAAGAAAAAGGTAAGTTATGAGTCTTGAATTTTCCCTGCTGTAATCATATCTGCATTGATTGAGTCTCTACTCATCCTTATAGCCTAAATACACGGATTATGGTAACTTATAAATTCTTTATATTTCTTATGATTCAATCTTTATACTGTTTCATGAATTAATTGTTAAAATTCCAAGTCATCTAAATAATGTGTTCAATGCTACTGTTTCTCTTTTATCTATGCTTCTGATACATAGAATGAATGTTTGGTACATGTGGTGTGTGTGTGTGTGTGTGTGTGTGTGTGTGTGTGTGTGTTGGATAACCATAGTGCTGTTAGTTTCGAGGAAAGCTACAAAAGTTGCTTATTAGATTTTTGTGGCATATATATAACGCTGCATACATTTTTTTTTTTTTAACTTTTGGCTTTAGGTTCTTGTCGCAGTGGAGCATGGTGAATCTCTTGTGAAAGCTCTTGAAGAAGCTGTACCTGAAGATGTGCGTGGAAAACTTACAACTTCTGTTACTGAAATTTTGCAATCTAAACGAGAATATTTCAGCTTAGATGCACTGAAGCGACTTGGTTGGAACAATGTAAGATCACCCACAACCAAGACAGTAACACAGGAAAAGCTCAAAGATTCAGTTAAGGAAAATGTACGTAAGGATGCCAAAACGATTGATCAGAACAGTAGTTCTGCGACCATTGGAGATGGAGATAAAAAGGATACTGATATGAAAAATAACAATAGTACTGGAGAAAGTATCGAGTTATTGCAAGGAAAGCCTTCCCAAACTTCTGAATCGGTTGGAACTACAACAGAAATGGGAAATGCACAAAATCAACCCGATAAATCAGAGAAAGCAAGCACCAGGACAAGTGATAGCAGTGAAGAGCAGCATATGACAGAGCAGGGTAATGAAACTACTCAAAAGCAGGTTTCTGATGATCAATCAGCTTCCAACTCAAATGGCGCCACTAGTGAGAGAATGCAATCAGCAGATGCTACAACAGACCACAACCCACAATCACTTGTAGTAGAGAAGGTAGCTGATACAGTTCGCACAATTGAAGATAAGTCTGCTCATAGTGTGAATGATCAAAGCATGCAAGTCTCTAAAACAGAAGAATCTAAATCTTCCCAGAGTAATGTGGATACATCAGACCACAACCCACAATCACATGCAGTAGAAAAGGAAGGTGAGACAGTTCGCAAAAGTGAAGATAAGTCTGCTCATAATGTCAGTGATCAAAACATGCAAGTATCTAAAAAAGAAGAACCTAAACCTTCCTCGATTAATGTGACTCAGGCATTAGATGCATTAACTGGATTTGATGACTCAACTCAAGTGGCTGTCAACAGTGTATTTGGAGTTCTTGAAAATATGCTCGATCAATTTGAGAAACAGCAGGACTCTGAGGATGGGGAAAATTCTAAAGAAAATGCTGATGGACCTTCTGTGGATGAGACAGAACCTCATGTGGGGGAGGATATGGACAATGCCTCAAGGGGAGAAGATATAAGCCCATCATCTCAACAATCAAACAATAACAGTTCTGCAATAGAACATTCACTCATATCTAAAGATGATTGTGCTTTTGTTGATGAGCCTTCCAATTTAAGCATTGTTTCGTCTGTTGAAGGAAAAATGAAGCATCGTCTAGGAAATGGTGGGTATGGAGCTGATGATCATGTGGATGCCGATGGTATTAAGGTTGGCTGCTCACCAAACTATTTATTGGATTTTGCTGTCAACTCTTACTTGAAGGCACAGTATGCAATGTACCTTCATGAGATTCTTTCTAGAAAATTGCAACTGGAATCACGAGACTCGAATTCAGCAACTGATCTTTTTCTCGACCCACAAGAGGGTAAATGGAAAATAGCAGACCAAATGGACAGTGCACGAAAGGACATTCCGGAATCTGGAGAACATAGTGGCAGCATGGAAGCGATCAAATATGCTGGATTCTCACAGGAACCATCTAAAATAGGCAATGTTATTGAGCCACACTACTTTACACCAGGACAAGTTCCAGGCCCTACATTCAAGCCAAATGAATGGAATGATACAGTAGCAACCAGGTTTAAAACTGATGATGCTCTGAGAGAGACGCTTATATGCTTTGTTAGGGATGAACTATCAAGTGCTCTCAAAGTTGAAGTGAGTCGTAAACTAGGGTTAACAGATATTGCCCAACTTGAGAGAAGTCTTGCAGATGATGTAGAATGGGTTGCTGATCAGGTTTGCAAAATTATTATGCTCGACTGTGAGATATCTGTGCAAAGGAATACACCAGCTGTCAAATTTGGTGCAACACATGGTAAAGATGTTGTTGAAGCTGTATCAACCGCAGTTGAGCAATCTCAGCGTCTCAGAAATATTCTTCCAGTGGGTGTTATAGTTGGTGTAACTCTGGCATCTTTGAGGAATTACTTCCATGTTGGTGTAACTAAGCATGATGGCCATCAGAGAGCTACCGTGAAGTCAAACATTTTGAGTGAGGATCTTATGGTTCATGATAGTTGTGAAACAGATGTTCAGGATAATGGGAAGGCAAATACAGGCCACCACATAGAAGAAAGAATTGATGGGAACAACCAGAAGGAGAAGACTATGTCACAGGGTCAAGGTGTGATGGTTGGGGCTATAACTGCAGCCCTCGGTGCTTCTGCTTTGGTCATACCGCAAGCGCAAAGAAAAAATACAGGGCACCGCATAAAAGAAAGCACTGATGGGAACAACCAGGAGGAGAAGTCTAGGTCACAGGGTCAAGGTATGATGGTTGGGGCTGTAACTGCAGCCCTCGGTGCTTCTGCTTTGGCCGTACGTCATCAAGTAAGTGACCAATTATCCCAACTTGCATGTTTTATTTATAAATTCATGTGCATTGTTAGTGTATTTATTGTTATATTTGTTTGCTAATTTCTGTGGTCATGTTTAAGATCACCTGCATGAGATAAACAGAACATGCTCAAAGATTTTCCCCTCTGATAATTAATACCTTGTTCACACAAATGACGGATGATGTTTTAGTCCAGTTTTTTAAGCAAACTAAATGTTCAATGGAATATCATTATATCAAGCAAGCTTCCGTGCTCGGAAAATATAATTAACTTCCACCGTCATACAATGACGTAATTATAAAATAGGGTGGATTTAGTTTTTGATGCTGAGTATATTGCACTTGTTAAAGTTCTTAAGAAAATTTCTCGTAAAAACATTCTGTTTGAAATATGCAACTTGATATTCCAGAAAAATAAGGATGAAAAACATGATACCACAACTTGCACGACCACTTCCTCTCATCAAAAGGATTTTCTTCAGGAAGAAAATGACAAGCATGAGGAAGCTAAAGAAAAGAACCAGAACAACTTAGTCAGCAGTTTTGCTGAGAAAGCCCTATCTGTTGCAGCTCCAGTAGTTCCAACAAAAAGTGATGGTGAGGTTGATCAGGACAGGTGTGTCAATGCTACGGTTATTTGTTCACTTGTTAGTCTTGTATCCTTTTTTTTCCTTTCCATGTGCTTATCGTTACTTTTTACAAGCAGGCTTGTTGCAGTTCTAGCTGAACTTGGACAAAAAGGTGGAGTATTGAGGTTTGTTGCAAAAATTGCTTTACTCTGGGGCGGAATTCGTGGTGCTACAAGCTTAACCAACAGGCTTATCTCATTCTTACGCATCAGCGAACGCCCCTTATTTCAGAGGTTAACCCTTATTTCTCTTCTATTCCATTTTGAGGTTCCTTCTTCTCGATATTCGTTTTTGCGGGTACCAAAAGAGGTCCATATTGCTCCCAGTTTGTTAGGCTAACAGGATGCTTACTTTCTGTATGCTCAAAAGTTTTGTTCATGACCATTAGTTTCAGTTTTGTGCTTGGAACATTCAGAGGGTTCATTTATTAATCATTTATGTTATAAGGAACTTTTGGAAAAAAAAAAATTAACCCCAGCTTCAGTGGATTATGCTCGTGTACTAGTTTTAGTTAATTGAACTAGGGTTTTGGGGGGGACTTAGTTTACTCACAGTGTCATATGTATTACTGCCCTGTGATGCATTTGTTAGGTGAATTTCTCCGTTGTAGACATTGTTTACCTTTCATTGTAGACATGGTTTACCTTTCATTATTTCCTGTGATGTACTACTGTCCTTAAGACGTGCCTATGTCATTTTTGTAGGATAATGGGCTTCTCTTTCATGGTACTCGTTTTATGGTCCCCTGTGGTGATTCCTCTATTGCCAACTCTTGTTCAAAGTTGGACAGTAAGCTCTTCAACTGGGATTGTTGGATATGCTTGTCTTGTTGGATTGTATGTATCCATAACGATACTTGTCATGCTATGGGGCAAAAGAATACGGGGCTATGAGGATCCTGTTGAGCGATACGGGATGAATATCAGATCTGAATCAAGGGTATAAAATGTTCCTACCTTGATCTTGCGTATAAAATCTCAATAGCACTTTGATTTACGTATGTATATAAAACTTGCTCTTTATTGTAGGTGCGGGAATTTGTTCAAGGTCTACTTGGAGGTATAACTGTTGTTGGGTTGGTGCACTGGATTAGCATTCTCCTTGGCTTTGCAACATTACGGCCAGGGTTGTCTTCATTTTTAGATAGGCCCTTTGGTCTTATCAAGTCTTCGAGCCATGTGTTACTGCTTGCTCTTAGAGGGTTTGTCACAGCAACCAGTATCTCTGTGGTGGAAGAAATGGTTTTCAGAGCATGGCTTCCAGAAGAAATTGCTGTTGACCTTGGTTACTACAATGCCATTCTGATATCTGGAGTGGCCTTTTCTCTAATTCACCGGTATGTCTTATTTTGTTTCTTTATAATCTTTTTGTTAATGAATCCTTAATGCACTCATCACTAGACTTAGGATATATAATTAATTAATTAACAATCTGACTTACCCCCTTCTCAATTAGAGACAATCTTAGTGAAAAACATGAGATAAATAAAGTATAACTTTGCAGATTTTCATGGCTTCGCTCCCGTAGCAGTACACAGGCATAATACCTAGTTAACTATAAAGCATGATCTGTTACACCAATAAATTCATTAGTTGTCTTTTTCAATTCTTCAGTAGATATAAATTATACTACATATTTTTTATCTGATCTTTCAAAATACACTGTTTTTGTCTTTTCTTTTAATACAAGCACGATAAACTTGTGCAAATCATTGAACAATGTTGACATGAATATTGAATGGCAGGTCATTACCCTCAATGCCAGGCTTTTTGCTACTTTCTCTGGTGCTTTTTGGACTTAAACAGAGAACGCAAGGAAAGCTTGCTGCACCAATTGGCTTGCGTTCTGGAATCATGACTGCTAGTTATGTAATACAAAGCAGTGGTTTTATTACATTCAAACCTGGAACTCCGTTCTGGTTGATTAGCACCTACCATCTACATCCTTTTGATGGTGTTATCGGCTTAAGTATTTGCTCTTTGCTTGCTATCCTTTTCTTCCCTCAGAATCCTGTTGAGAAGGATGCCTCTGTGTGATGACTGATGGGAGCACTAAAGCAAATATTACTTTTAGCATACTAGTGAGGTAGGCTTCACAATGGGCCGACCATCTCTATACACATTGAGCAGTGAAGTTGCTCTTGTATACTAGCATTTAAACTGAAGCCTGATTTTCCAATTCGAGGGCTCCAAGAATAATGTACTTGGTCCAATTGACTGAGATCCGCAGGAGGCGAATGACCTTGGATTATAACTGGGTTGTCCAGGGCTTCCATGCTGGTTAATTTTTTTATACTCCTGGATTCCATGGATAACCTCCAACTGTGTCTTCTTTTTTGCATTATAAGGTACGCATCTTAGCTGCAGCTAAATTTTATTCTTGTTATGCTAGTTTTCTTAACTCCTGCTGCTGTGCATACAGGTGGTAGAGTTCTTGTTAAAAGCAAAGGATTAAATGAGTACTGTTTGTAGAGAGAACAAAAGATTTTGGTTGTGCATCTGACTTTGATCTATGGTTTCTTCATGATCCACTGACGACCTACTATGCTTTGTTGTGAAAATCTTCAGATCGAGCAATACCCCAAGTTTTGACTTAGCAATTTTGCACTATATATGTAGTTTAGAAAAATTTTGCCCTATACAATGTGTGTGTATATATACAGAAAATATAGCTGTAGGATCAGAACAAGAGTTTGCTGATTTGGTGTTGTATTGTATCTCCCCCCTTTCTCCGTAATGTTCCATACTTCCAGTGCATCTGTATAGCTCTGTAAAGTTACTCAACAACGCAGTACTGAAGTTTCCCAATGAAGAATGCATACCTTCATGCTTCTTGGCTAGGTTCTGTTTCCGAAATTGCTGCTTTTGGTTTCGCGTGTTCCATCTGATGTTCATCTTGTTTTTGCTGTGGGCACTGAATTCCGTACATAGCAAAGAATTGGACAAGGAAACGCCGCCTAAAGTAGACGATATCGTCCGACATTGGTGAATGGTGAGCAACATCATAAACAATACTATATTCAGGTATTGGTTCTCTTTCTGCTGCACACTGGCCTTATTCTACTGGTTACTTTGAATACGAGACTCCCACAAAACAAGTCCACAGCCATATTTACAGATGCTTACAGAAAACCATTTGATTGCTGGTGTAATGGATGCGGGTGGAGAGGAGAGCTACTGCAGACCTGAACAGGGCATTGGCTGAACGAAGGGAAGGGACTCAGGGAGGGGAGGACGCTGCTACCTGACGGGCTAAGCAGAGGAGCAGAGCAGAGCGAGTGTGAGGTCATCAGACCTGTCGGCAATCTCTGGCTGCGAGCCTCCCGAGCGATCGAACGGCAGTTCTTACGGCGACGCTTGGCGTCCCTCGTCCCCAAGCCGAAAGGGGCCTCGTGGCGAAACCGTCAGCTCGTGTTCGTTTCCGCTCCCCCGCCCCACCGCAACGGGCCCCCCGCCTCGCCGCAGCCTACTTCCTTTTTTCCCATGGCGGCAGCAGTGGCGGCGGCGGCGGCGGCTCGTTTCCTCTGCTCCGCGCTGACCACCTCGTTCGCGATCCGTCCTCCCCGTCCCCGGGCTTTGGCTGGCCGTTTGGCCGGTCGGGCTGAGCGTTCGATATGCCTCTCCTGCCGCGCGTCGCTCGGCTCCGACGGTTCGCTGGCCGTGCTAGGGCTAGGGGGTCCCAGTCCCAGGCCGGTGCCAGCAAGAGGGAAGCCGTACCTGCGGGACCACTCCTGCCTTATCTTCCCGCCCCCGCGCGGCAGCCGCCCGCTCGCCATCATCAAGTTCCTCGGCGGCGCCTTCATCGGCGCTGTCCCTGAGGCAACCTACGGGTAAGCTCGTGCGCATCGGTTCCGTCCATTTGGATGAACGATTGGTTCGATCAGAGCGGCGGTGGTGGCTGATGGCGCGGTTGGTCTGCACTGCAGCTACCTCCTGGAGACCCTGGCGCGGGAGGGCTTCCTCGTCGTGTGCGTGCCGTACAACGTCACCTTCGACCACGAGGCCGCAGCGCGGGAGGTCTTCGAGAGGTTCCACGCCTGCTACGACGCTCTCCGCGCGTCGGGGCTCCCGGAGGCCGGCCTCAGCGCGATGGACATCGCCGAGCTCCCTCTCTACTCGGTTGGCCACAGGTGACTTTGCGCCTTCAATGCTGCACGCCACTTGTTCGATGATTTCACGTAGAGTAAGGTTCCATTTCTGTTACTGTCGATAGTGTTATGTCGTGCCTCCTTAACACTTTTATGTGATGGTTTGCAGCAATGGCGCGCTGCTTCAGCTGTTGGTGGGGAGCTACTTCTCAGAGCGGATACCTAAGGTCCGCTGGTAGTTATTAAGAGAGCTATACATGAGTTTCTGTTTGCTTGGATGGTTCTAGAGAATGAGTGGAAACCTTACATGCTTTTAGTATTTCCTAAAATCTGTTTATAATCCCATATTACAGCCTTAATTGATTTCCTCTTGTTGGATTCTGCTCGTTTTAGGCTAATGCCATTGTCTCGTTCAACAATAGGCCGGCTTCAGAGGCTGTTCCTTACTTTGAACAGGTATTTCTTCTGGGCTTTTTATCTTATATATTCAACAATATTGCTCGAGAACTGAGCACAGCAAATTCCCTTTTGACAATGGAAATGTGTTAAAATGATCAATTTGTGTTTAGAGCTAATTTTATATATACAAACAAAATGTTGCATTATGTTATTTGCTCCTGAATTTGGAGGTTAGTCTCTCTCTCTCTCTCTCTCTCTCTCTCTCTCTCTCTCTCTCTCTCTCCCCCTCCCCCCTAATAATCTAATAATGCACTTTTTTTAAATGCAGATAGGCCCCCTTTTTAGTCAACTGATCCCTATGATGGAGGCTTCACCTGTTTACTCTGTGGCTAGAAACGCATCAGGTGATTGATCACTTAAAACAACTACCTTCTGCAGTGTCTATTATTTCTCTACTTATCACAGTTTACATTGGTTGAAATCATCATGAGAAACATATGTTTTAACGCAAACTTTCCATATCGATTCAATGATTGTGCTACCAGATAACCGCATCTGAGATTGATGGTAGGCTTTATTTGTAATTATAGGTTTGTGGCTTCTAGAGTCCTCTGCTTCGTGGTATCACATTGCTGCTACCTGCATAAAGATATACTGATATGATAGAAATGTGCCATAATCTCGGTGAAAATTTGTTAAATGAAAGTGAACATTTGAGGTCTTGGTGACATAGCGATAGTTTGGCTCACTAGATTGTTCAACCTTATCTTCCGATCAAACAAAATGCCCGAGGAGTGGAGACAGAGCACTTTAGTACCAATCTTCAAGAACAAAGGAGATGTTCAGAGTTGTACTAACTATCGGGGGATCAAGCTAATGAGCCATACAATGAAACTTTGGGAGAGGGTTATTGAACATCGCTTGAGGAGGTTGACAAATGTCACCAATAACCAATTTGGCTTCATGCCTGGAAGGTCAACTATGGAGGCGATTTTCTTGATAAGGCAACTCATGGAAAGATATAGGGAACAAAAGAAAAACCTGCATTTGATCTTCATCGACCTTGAGAAGGCATATGATAAAGTGCCTAGAAACGTTTTGTGGTGGGCCTTGGATAGGCATAAAGTCTCAACAAAGTACATTAACCTCATCAAGGATATGTATAATAATGTTGTGATAAGTGTCCGAACAAGCGGTGGAGACACGGATGCCTTCCCCATTACTATAGGGTTGCACCAGGGGTCTGCTTTGAGCCCTTATCTTTTTGCCCTAGTGATGGATGAGATCACAAGGGACATCCAAGGAGAGGTCCCTTGGTGTATGCTTTTTGCAGATGATGTTGTGCTAGTGGATGAGACTAGGGCGGGAGTTAACCAGAAGTTAGAATTATGGAGGAAGACTTTGGAAGCAAAAGGTTTTAGGCTTAGTAGATCTAAAACAGAGTACATGAAGTGTGACTTCAGTGCCACTGCACACGAAGAAAGGGAAGGGGATGTCAGACTCGACGGTCAGGTGGTCCCCATGAAGGACACCTTTCGATATCTGGGATCAATATTGCAGAAGGATGGAGATATTGATGGAGATGTCAGTCATAGAATTAAAGCCGGATGGTTGAAGTGGCGTCAAGCCTCTGGTGTCCTATGTGACAACAGAGTTCCACAAAAGCTCAAAGGCAAATTCTATAGGACTGTGATTCGACCGGCTATGCTATATGGAGCTGAGTGTTGGCCTACTAAAAGGAAACATGTCCAGCAGCTAAGCGTGGCAGAGATGCGTATGTTACGGTGGATTTGTGGTCACACAAGAAGAGACCGTGTCAGGAATGAAGACATACGAGAGCGATTAGGAGTAGCACCAGTTGCGGAGAAGCTCACGCAACACCGCTTGAGATGGTTTGGACATATCCAACGGAGACCTGAAGACGCACCGGTCCGCAGTGGCATCATTAGGCGCCCGGTTAATCTAAAGAGAGGAAGAGGAAGACCAAACTTGACTTGGGAGGAGTCGGTTAAGAGGGACATGAAGGAGTGGGATATCGGTAGGGAGTTAGCCTTAGATAGGAGTTTGTGGAGACTGGCAATCCATGTGCCAGAACCTTGATCTGCCCCCCTCTTCTTTCCCTTTTTCCGTTTGCTGTTTCACCTTCCGTTCCCTTGGTTCTGGCCTTTTGGTCTTTTCCCAGCTTCCTTTTTCTTTCCTTTTCGGTTTGGTCCTTTCCTGAGTTTCTTGTTGGTACTTGGGGTTTCATCTCTAGCCTACCCCAACTTGCTTGGGATTAAAAGGCTGGTTGTTGTTGTTATTGTTGTTGAAAGTGAACATTTGACATGTTTAAGTGGTCAGTATTATATAATTTGATGTCAGGCCATGACTTCGTAGGAGATGCATGGAAGGCTCTATTTGAGTTAGCTGGAGGTTTTATACGTGAGTATGACCAAGAAGCAATGGTATCCCTGAGCAAATTTGTTGATCAGTTGCCATCAGTAATGAATCAGGTACTTTAGAAATTTAACATCTTTTACATAACTGTACTTCTCTGCTTCCACATGGTGATCAATGATCCGTCCTCACCCTGATGACAGTGTTTCCCCATGTTATTTACAGGTGACAGAAGGTATTTCTGAATTTAAACCAACACCACCTGAAAACCGTGAATTCTGCAAAAACTCCTACAGCGTACCCAACACATTGCTGGTGCTGATGAACTTCCATATACTCAATTCAAACTCTAGCTGTTTTAATTCAGTACTAATAATATTTTGCGATGTATGTCATGTAGGTGAAATTCAGTATTGATGCTATTGATGATACAGATATAGTTGAAGCCGTTCTGAGACCACGAGTAGAATCAATTGGTGGACAAATAAAGAAGGTCATACTGTCAGGAACACACCTAACTCCTTGTGCACAGGTACTGATGCTTATTGATTGGGGCTGACCCCAGCATTTGGTATGTTGTTGCCTGCGCACAGCTGGTCAAGCTCTAAGTTGAGTTTGGGGCTGACCGAATGGGTCTCGAACCCTGACTCCCACATAAGTCTTCTCTGAACATAGTTTATGAGTTATTATCTTCCTTGTCACTTCTTTGCAGTAAATTATTATTCACGTCTACCAGATATGTAGGCACTAACCATAGCTGCATGCCTGTATCACAGGATGTGAAATGGCAAGTTGGTTCAGATTACACTCCAGCAGATGCTCTTGCCCAGGGATTGAAATCATTGGCTCTCAATGAAACAAGGGTGCTCTCCAGAACCATTGCTGACTGGTTTAGATCCCTTTAAAGTAGTACGCTATTTGAAGCTTAGAACGCTTCTTGTAAAGGTATGTACTACTATACCTAAGAGTTCATAATCAGAAACAGAACTTCACATTTGGTTAATTGCATTGTGCATACATGAACCAGGAACATTTTTGTTGGTTACTTCTTTGCCGGTGCAGTTGGGCCAGGCTGCCATATTGCAACAATGTATCGAGTACAGTATATATTACTACCTCCATTTTTTAATTCTTGATACTTTTTAGTACAAATTTATATTGAAAATGGTCAACAATAAGAAAACGGAGGTAGTAATTAAGAGCAGTGCATTTGAGCTGTGCTGCATTGATCATACTCGGCACAGACCGTACTGCTATTATCTGATCAAGATTGGGTTGGGGGCCAGCTTGGATTTTAGTTGCAGGCTATGCAATGCATTTCACCCGAAGTCCAAGAAACACGATCATGTTTCCGGTACGGCGCCAGCTAGGCCAAGTTGGCCGGATACCTTGCTGCAGCGAGCAAGCCTGTACATGCAATGTTGGTTTCTGCTTGCTGCCTAAAAGGGTTGTATTTGTAATACGGAATGTAGGTTACATATACTATGTAAGTTATTTTTTCCCTTGAGAACTGATTTGAGTTGTGTTTGTATTCATTTATTTTGTTATTCCAAGAATGCGCAGTACAACAGTCTGCGTGGACGAAGGAGATGTACAGGACCAGAATTTAACAGTCTATTTGGGATGAAATTTATTCAGCGACAGGGAGCTCATTGCAGTTTACAACGATGGAAGGGACCAGTGTCCAGCCGTTTGCCGACCAAATCTGATCAGGGGAGATTTTAGGCCAGTTGAGGACGTATACTGGGGTTGGTACCTTAAATCCAATCAGAAACTCAGAATTCATTTACGGTTCACTTGAAAGAACAGGAAAGCGCATTTCTGATTTCTCACCCGCATGCCTCGTGCGGCTGTGCCACAAAGCATCCCGAGCGCGAACAAGGAGCCCGCAGCTGCAGACAAGGGGCGCTCCGGCTGCGGCGAGACGCCCACGCCACCTGGTCGCGCGGCGCTGTAGACAGCGCGCGCCGCGCGCCGCTGCCATCGAGACGAGACGCACAGTCCATGCGGCATATGACCGGCGCCGGCTGGAGGCCGCATGCGGCGTACGTGCGCATTGGCATTCGTCAAGCATGGGACGGACTTGTAGCCGCAGGTCGGATCTCGATCGGGTCTCGAGACATGACGGTTGGTTGGTTGGTAATTCGGCAATGCGCCATCATCGGTGGATCGATCGGCGCGGCGCTGGGTCACAGATGAGATGACACACACAGCATGACATGTGTGCTTCATTTGTAGTCGTCCTGGAAATCTTGGCGCTTCTTTTCTCCCGCCGCCGGCGCCGCCGCCGGCGGCTACATAACTGGGGATGGACGAAGGGGCATGTGGGATGTATGGGCAAGAATAGGGTAAAAATATTGCGACCTACATTTGACCACAAAAAACAACAAAAAAAAAATCCACTAACATGCATGATTATCATCTCGGCCTATACCAGTGGCAGTGCAGGAGTACCTCATCACATCACTTAGCTCTCACATGATCAGTGGCTCAACCAAATGAGCAATTACAAGCAAGCTACGTAAACGTAATTAAGCTGTACATGCAAGCCAGGGGGAGACCCAAAACTGGAGAACACATGCATAGATCGGAGCTTATTAATTCTTGATTGCTGAGTTTATTGACCGGCCGGTGTATATATATACTTGGTGGACTGAGGTCGCATCCCGCATGTTACCCCGCCGACGAACCGACGATGGCATCCTATGCAGGAAACACCACCCACGACGAGAGAGCGACTAAACTTGGACTAATTGTCCACGTGCTGCAGCGTGAAATTGCAATCGGAATGTTTAAGTTTTTTTTTCCTTTAAATTAGCAAGCTGATCGATCGAGAAGGCCTCGATGATCTTATATCCCTTTCTTCGATCTGCCTATAGCTAGCTAGCTCGATCTAGATCTCTGCATGCCAAAGATGATTCCGAATCCGATACGGCACACTACGTGCACGTACGCCCACCGCGACATCGACATCATGCATGCATGCTGCGCCTCAACGATCTCTGTTAATTGTTGTACCTGAATTCAATCATCAGACATCCACGTTCGTCTCAGTTGGAACATACAGTGGAAACACTATGTATGTGCCTCCATATCTGCTGACTACGGGCGGACCCACTATGCATACCAAGTTTTTTCTACGTAGTACATATTTGAATTGTAGTAATATACTGTAGGGTGTTCAGAAATTGCCTGTGTATTACGTAGTAGTAGTAGAGTGTTCAGTGAGTTAGGCTAGAATCCAACGCAACTTGTATTGATTCTGTGGTGTAATATTTATACGTACATGCAGCAGCTCTCCTCAACTAACGATCCTACATCTACGGTACAGAGTCGTTCGCGAGTGAGGCGAGAGGCCGAGCGAGCATTGCGGCCAGAGCCCGTGCGTGGCGAACAGAACGCGAGTACTGCGCGCAGAGGGCGAACTGACGTTGCTGGCCGTTGCTCAGCTGACCGAGCACTTGCAGAGGGATTGGGTCAGCTAACACCCCCCCGCAGTCGCAGCGGCGATTGCACCGACGCAGAGACTGGATCGAAAGCCTTCAAATGTTGCCGTAGGAAGCCCTTTTGTCATCACGTCTGCAAATTGTTGAGAGCTTGGAACATGGAGAACACGCAGTTCACCCAGAGCGACCTTCTCGCGAACAAAATGGATGTCCAACTCAATGTGTTTGGTCCGCCGATGATGAACGGGGTTAGCAGACATGTAAACTGCTGAGATATTGTCGCAACATGCCACCGTCGCCTTGTCGGTTCTGCACTGGAGTTCTCCAAGAAGTCCGCGGAGCCAAGTGCACTCAGCGACAGCGTTTGCCACGGCACGGTACTCAGCTTCCGCGCTCGACCTTGAGACAGTGGACTGACGCTTGGAGGACCATGATACCAGCGAGTCGCCGATGTAGACGCAGAAACCAGAGGTAGAGCGACGAGTGTCTGGGCACCCGGCCCAGTCGGCATCCGAGTATGCTGTCAGTGCTGTAGACGGAGAGCTGTGAAGGTGAAGACCGAGTGAAGTTGTCCCGCGGATATACCTGAGTATGCGCTTCACAAGTGCCAAGTGACAGTCTCTAGGATCATGCATGTGTAGGCAAGCTTGCTGGACGGCGTATGCGATATCTGGTCTTGTAATAGTCAGGTACTGCAGGGCGCCGGCCATGCTGCGGTAAGCAGCTGCATCGTCCAATTTTGCACCGTCAGAGCTTGATATCTTGGCCTTGGTGTCAACCGGAGTTGCTATGGGCTTGCAATTGGTCATCCCTGCACGTTCCAGGAGCTCCTTAGCGTAATTTGCTTGAGACAAGAAGAACCCGTTGGAGGACCGCTTGACATCAACGCCCAGGAAGAAACGGACTGGCCCCATATCTTTGATTGCAAACTCAGCTCGAAGACGATCAATGATGGACTGTAGAACCAGGTCTGAAGAAGCACTCAAGATCATGTCATCAACGTATAGCAGTAAGTAGGCCAACTGATTACCATGCCGAAGAACGAACAGGGAAGAATCTGACTTGGTGGCAACGAAGCCAATCTTGCATAAGAAGGTGGCGAACCTGGTGAACCAGGCCCTAGGTGCCTGCTTGAGGCCATACAACGACTTGGAGAGAAGGCAAACAGCATCAGGTTGTGACTTATCAACAAAGCCGATGGGTTGCTGGCAGAGAACACGCTCTTGTAGGTTGCCGTGCAAGAACGCGTTGGAGACGTCGAGTTGCTTGGCAGGCCAGTTCTTGGAGGCAATCAATGTGAGAACAGTGCGGATCGTTGCGGGCTTCACGACGGGTGTGAAGGTTTCACCGAAATCCACACCTAGCCGTTGGGAGAACCCGCGAACAACCCATCTTGCTTTGTATCGATCAAGGCTGCCATCGGGATTGAGTTTATGCTTGAACACCCACTTTCCTGTGACGACATGGGCACCTCGCGGCCGAGGCACGAGCCGCCATGTCCCATTCGCCTGTAGGGCCTGGAACTCGGACTGCATTGCTGCAAACCAGTTTGGATCGCGCAAGGCTGCCCGCGCAGAGGATGGAATTGGCGACATGGTACTGGCAACAGCAGCGGTCATGGCGTACTTTAGGTTGGGCTGCCGGATGCCATCGCGAAGCCGGGTGACCATGGGATGCTAAGTAGCTTGGGGAAGCACGTGCGACGCCGTGTTCGACGGTGACGCGAGAGGGCGAGCCATGGACGCAGACGACGCCACAGAGGTCGTGGCCGAGGGCGTGGTGCGGCGTGTTGTCGACGTAGTCAGAGACGAGGCATCGAAGCCATTGGGGCCCGACGGTGTAGCGTCATTGGCCGGCAGCGACGACGCTGGTGTAGCCGAAGGAGTTGGAACGCGCGGTGGGCGCGCCCTGCCGGGAGGGTGCAGCAGGGGCGGCTCGGTGTCGTAGGACGCGGCAGGACCTGCGTCCCGAACCCGATCCGCTCGGAGCAGGGGAGGGAGCGGCTGAGCTGGTGCCTCGGATGATGGGGGCACGTCCGAGCATGCCGTAGCGGCGCCAGTGGAACCGACTTGCCGCGGCGCAGTTATCTCGAACGGAAACGTGAACTCATCAAAGACAACATGTCTCGACGTGATCACCCGTCGAGTGTTGATGTCGAAGCACCGGTAGCCTTTGTGATCTGCAGGGTAACCAAGAAATATGCAAGCAGAGGATCGTGGAGAAGTTTGTTAGCCGCTGTTGCTGTGAGATTTGGATAACAGAGGCACCCAAAGACGCGCATGTGGTCATACGTAGGTGAAACGCCAAAGAGCAAGTGGAAGGGTGTGGTAGAGCCAGTGGCGCGACATGGTCAACGATTGAGAAGGTGGGTGGCTGTTGAGAGGGCCTCGGCCCAGAATTGAGCAGGTGCGGAGGCTTGGAAGAGGAGACTGCGTACACTGTCATTGAGAGTGCGCAAGGTTCGTTCTGCTTTGCCATTCTGTTGAGATGTGTATGGGCAGGAGAGGCGGAGTGTGATGCCGTGGTTGGAGAAGAAAGTGCGCAGGGCGTAGTTATCGAATTCTTTGCCGTTGTCTGTTTGCAGCGCGAGAATTGGTAAGTTGAACTGAGTGCGTACATAAGCGTGAAAGGACAACAGAGTTGGCAGAACTTCAGATTTCTGACGCAAGGCAACAGTCCACACGTAGTGACTGAAATCATCGATAAGAACAAGATAGTATTGCAAGCCTGAGATGCTAGCAACCGGTGAAGTCCATACATCGGCATGAAGCAATTGAAAAGGGAAATAAGTTTGTGAAGTAGAATCTGAGAACGGTAGGCGCACATGTTTGCCTAATTGACAGGCATGACAGATGTGGGCAGCAGACTTGTTACAATGAAAATCAAATGAACGCAGAGTTTTATTCAAGGCATCCCGTCCCGGATGACCGAGCCGCCTGTGCCAGAGGTCGACGAAGGCTGATGAAGCAAGGAAGGCGCGGTGGTGGTCGAGGCGCAGGGGATATAGCTCGCCGGAACTGTTACATAGGAGCATCTCCACCCTGCTGCAAAGATCCTTTATGGAAAAACCGAATGGATCAAATTCAACGGAAACTTGGTTATCGCGAGTAAAGGAGCGAACAGAAATAAGCTTTTCTACGAGATTAGGGGAAAGAAGAATTTGGGGAAGAGAGAGATCAGACTGTGGAGTGCGGAACGTGGCGGTCGCTGTGTGAGTGACGGGTAGGCGAGCGCCATTCCCGACTGTGATGAAGGTAGGAGAAGGAAGAGGGCGGCAGGAATGGAGATTACCAGAGGGAGGAGCCATGTGGGAGGATGCTCCGGTGTCCATGTACCATTCAGACTGAGGAGCTGGCGGAACACGCGGTGTGCCGTGGCCGCCGAGGGCGGCGAGGAAGGCCTGCTGCTCCCAAGGAGGCGGGGTGGAGGCGCCAGAGTTCATGAACTCGTACGGGGCGCCCACAGGCTGGTGCTGAGCCGCGAACATGGCCTGCTGCGGCGGAGTGCTAGGCCGTGGTCCCATGACCCCTGCGCCCGGGGCCCGGAAGGGCATGGGCCAGGCCTGGACCATACCCTGCCAGGGGTTGTAGCCGCCAGTAGGCCAGCAGTTTCCTGCTGGAGATGGAGCGCCATAACCACCGGTGGCGGCGCCGCTGACAGAGTTTTTGCTGGCCGCGTGCGAAGGGCCTGATCCGGATCCTCTGCCCTTCTTCTTGGACTTGGACTTGCCGCGGAAACCACCACCCTGCCCAGGAGCGCCAGTTCCAGGAGGGGGGCTGCTGGGACCGGCGCCTCCATGGCCGGCGACGAGGGCTTGAAAGCCAGCCTGCTGAGCGCGCTGGTTGTCGTAGAGCTCCTCGAGCAGCAGGTGCGAACCGCGGAGAGAAAGGTGTGCGGCGGCTGTTTGTCGACAATGGTGGAAATGGCATGGCGATATTTGGGATTGAGGCCACGAAGCAAGTTCAATACCTGACTCGGTTCCGAGACTGGTTGGCCGACGTCGCGCAGATTATCGACGAGCGTCTTCAAGCGGGAGCAGTAGTCGGTGATCTACATGTCTCCTTGGCACAGCGTGCGAAATTCAGCTTCGAAGTAGACGGCGCGTTGAAGCTGATGATCGCGGAACAGGTTGTGGACGGATGTCCAGATCTTGCTGGCGCATGGACGCGGCATCTTGATCATGTTGAGGACGGCCGGCGACAGCGTGGTGTAGAACCAATTGACGAGGCACTGGTCGATCATGTGCCAGTCGGCGTCGTGAGCCGACGTAGGGGCCGTCGTGATGTGGTCGCTGATGCCGAACTTGCCAAGGACGGACTTGAAGAAGGCACGCCACTGAGAGTAGGTTGGATCGGCCAGGTCCAGCACAACGAGAACATGTGACTTGATGTTCACTAATTGTAGTGCCGCGGCCGACGGCGCCGAGATGACCCGTGGTGGAGAATTTTCAGGTGTAGACGGGGACGAGGAGGAAGAGGCAGAAGTGGTAGGAGAGAAGATTGGGTTGGACGCCATTGCAGCGGAAGCGGTAGTGGCGAACGGATTGAACAAAGAGGATCGTTCGTCCTTTGATACCATGAGTTAGGCTAGAATCCAACGCAACTTGTATTGATTCTGTGGTGTAATATTTATACGTACATGCAGCAGCTCTCCTCAACTAACGATCCTACATCTACGGTACAGAGTCGTGCGCGAGTGAGGCGAGAGGCCGAGCGAGCATTGCGGCCAGAGCCCGTGCGTGGCGAACGGAACGCGAGTACTGCGCGCAGAGGGCGAACTGACGTTGCTGGCCGTTGCTCAGCTGACCGAGCACTTGCAGAGGGATTGGGTCAGCTAACATTCAGAAACTTATTCATAGCAGAAAATTACCAAGTTTTTGTGTGGCTGTGCGTAAGTGACCTTTTTTTTTTGTGAAATTGTGCGTAAGTGACCTTTTGTAGCGGACGGGGCACAATCTATCGCAGCGTTAATTATTTCGGTTACGATTTCCGAGAACGTACGGCCACTCGCCTCCTCTTTTGTCGTGGTCGTCGTAGTAGTAGTATAGTGAAACCAATGAACCGGGACGCGAGCAGGCTCCGGGACTCCGCTGTCTCATCCTTGATTGCTTGACCTCCCGCTGCAGCCAAAACAAGCAGTGTCGCGCGCCAGCGTACCCCACACCCAAATGCACAAGCAAACTAACCGCATGCATGCATCATGGCGCCCGACCGGGTATATGGGTCTCTGGCTCTCTGCTTGCGTTAGCTAGTGAGTAGCACGTATATAGGGCCACGTGCAAGACAATTTACCAGCTAGCTAGCGCGGTTAAAATAAGTTTCCGATCCAGGCATGTTGCTACCTCTACCTGCCTGCCTTGATCATGTTAGTGCTGCGTAGTAGGACTAGGACTGTAGGAGTATAGTACTTTAGTACAGTATAGACTAGAGAGAGCGCCGCGCCGCTGATCGTCGATTCCTTCAGAAATACTAATAAAACCACTAATTATTAAAATAACGTGAACGAAGTCCGAAACCTTATCGATCCGAGATCGGCCGCTCGATCGCGAACAAATAGATTAACCAGCAGTAGTCGTCTGTGATCGATTCTCTTCTCCTTTAATTTTGACCGTTGCTAGCTGCTGCATGCGCCACGAGAGAGAGAGAGAGAATCAGAGAGAACCATGCCATGCATGTGGCCGCCGCGCCGAGGCGACGCGTTGCCATGCTCTCGATCTGCTAAGCCTCCAAGCCAGCCGCGCGGACGCGGCCAGCTGGTTGTTCCCCGGCCCCCGTACGTCGGAGAGTGCACGTGCTGCAGGGGCGACGATTGCTCGTGTGCGTGCTCTGATCCACACACCAGCGGCAGCAGGCATAGTGGTATAGTATGCGTCGAGCAGCCGCGCCGCGCGGCGCCCGACCGGCCCCCCTACCACGCACCTTATACTACTAGCTACGTATGCGTAGCGTTGTGCAGGCCAGCGTCTGGCTTGATGCTAGCTGCAGGCTCTCACAATGGAATGGAAACGGCACTAGCACATCAATCATCAGTTGATGCTAAGTAGTACGTACTCCTCGCCGTAGAGTCGAACGACCTGTGCTGTGCAGCCAGTCAGCGCACACGTCTCGGCGTTCCGGCGGCCTCTCCTCCGGCCGATGCCGATCGATCCGGTCTCGTGCAACGAAGTTGCGTACCACGCACGCTATGTATGATGTGGGTTTGCTTGCTGCCACCAGAAATGAAAGCCCGGCCGGCGTAGCGCACAGTAAATGCAAGTGGGTGCGTGATCCTGTCCTGTACGACACGTCGTGCGCACGTACGTTCCTGTCTCGGTACTGTACCTAGCTCGATCGATCTCGCGCGCCAGCAGCCAGCATATATACGACGGGATCGTAATTCGTCGCGCGGCCGGGCCGGGGCGGCGCTGGGGCCTCGCTCGCTCGCTCGGGACCGACGTACTCCTCCTCACCCGCTCACCACACCGGTTGGTCGACCAGTTAATTAATTAATTTGCGTCGCGCCCGCCGTGGATTGCGGTGTGCACTGGCCGTCTATGGGCTACTACGCTGACGACGTGCTTGTCGTTCTCGATCACGTACTTCTTCTGCCCCGTTTAATTTGGGAAGATGCGCTATTCATCGATTTACTCAATGCCCGTGGATTTACTTATTATTTGGCGAGTTGAGTTAATTCACCAAAAAAAATATGCATGCCAGCAAGGCGACCATATGATGCTAAAACTCTCCTATGCTGCCATACATGATACGTGTAATTACCTATAAAAATCTAACTTCCGATAAAAGACGCCCACATATCCTCAAATTCTAGAGCAACAAAACTAAGGTACATGAATCATAGAGGTTACCCTTTCGCTGCTAGCTCATCAGAAACCATTGACAGTGGTTACTTTTCCACCCGCCTGGCGCTCCTCTGTCTATCCATGCACCTTTCCGACGTACATACAGGCGTACGTCATTAGGCGACGACAACTACTCCTCCATATATGATATATGCTGCGGCCCTTAATCTAGTAAACCACTAATAACGACATGAAAGCATGACCTTGTCGTTTCCGTCGGCGCTAGCTTTATAGTATATATGCTGACTCCCTGCCCTGTGCCCTGGTGATTAGTTTAAGTACATCTTCGCAGTCGCAGGCGGCATCGTCGGTTTCCCTCAGGGTGCCACGCGTCCAAAATTCTTTCCCATCATTCAATACTTTTTTATTACTGATCTCTAACTAGCCTCCATCGACACTTGTTTAATTGTGAAACATAACATTTTGACTCAAGTATATTGCTTTTTTCTGTCAAAAGGCAACAGCTTTATTAATCAAGTCGATGGGTGGAGCCAGGAAAAATTAACTTTTATTTAAAACATCATAAATTAAAAAAGAAGCTATATACTGTATATACGACTGCAACATTCATGCATGCATGTTGCTCTCTGTGGGGAATCAAATCCTACAATGTGACTAAACCGGCATATATATAATTTGATTTGACGTGACAGCACACACGATCTTCAACCACACTCATCGATTATAATGCTACACTATTGTTACCAGGCGATGTTATATGTCAGTTAAGAAAAAAAATATCCCTCAGGAGCGGGTAGGAAGAATCTAAAAGCGCATCAGCAACCCCTATTTAGCTAGATACCTTTGTCAAATCACTGAATAGCTAGCTAGTAGATGAAAGCAAATTTGCTTTAAACAGAGAAGACCGTAATGGGTATATATATGGCTCCACTCTTTGTTTCTTGGTGTTGCCATGCATTCCTGTGGTTGTGATTGGACTTTATAGAGTTTCAGATAGTATCAAATAAATGCATGGCAAGTGTATATGATGTTTTTGTCCTCCTTTAATTTACATATACATAATGTTATTTTTTCATAATTAAAATGCTCTTTTACTGGATGACAGAGAACTAAAACACATTACTATAGTAGGTCGTAGCAGCGAACTAAACACATTAATACTAGCTAGTAGGTTGTAGCAGCGAACTGTAAACAGCTGCCTAAGAATCTACGGCATATATATGACTATACATGCTTATTAAACATGTCAAGATTATATATAGTATGTAATGTAGCTACCAACCAAATATTAGGCCAGTGTATTTTAGTGGAAGTTTTTGGCTCGCTCTCTGACGCTGCAATCAAAATGGTTATTATTGCCTCCAAACAAAGAGAATCTAAATTGGGTTTGAGGAACTAACTAACGACCTTTTTCGAATTCAATGGACACGCAGAGCACATCTGACAACACAATGGCCTTTGGCATTCTGACACGCGTACATCGGCTACAAACTTTTTTATAGGGCCCCTGGTGGTGCTATGAAACAAATAAAGATGCCACGAACTTCTGAATCAGCATTGGGAATAATGGAAGCTGGGAAAAAGAGCATATACATATGCAGATATATAAGAAGATGGTACGTAAGTGACGTGCGAAGAATGGTATTATAGGCGCTGTGTTCTTGATCCACTGTATCTTGACTATCAGAGAATACTACTTGATAATTAAAACTGTGCTATTAGTATATGGCAACCGGAACCAACCGGCGTGAGAATCTTGGATTTCCAGCGAAGGATTGGCCCAGCCAGCAGATCAAAAGAAATAGGGTAATCTATTCTGCTTGCCAATCATGAATGAGCGTGTATCATTGAGATTTTGTGGTAATGTGTGAGGTATGCACAGAGAGATGCCGCCGCATGCACTTTTGTAAAGAGTTTTCATTTGCTGCCCAACAAACAACAATGGTATAGACTATAGTCATCAGATACATACATTGTTCCGGCTTTCATGACGATTGTTTAACGGATCAATCCCGGCATAAATCCTGCATGTCTCAATTGAACTGCACACTTCATCATGTATGGCACGTTAAGACACAATTAATAATAACAATGCAAACTGAACCACACCTTTAATAACACAAGTGAACTCTAAAAAATTATTAACACAAGTCATTTGCCTTTATAAATGGCGATTTTTGGCCGTTTCCATTACGAGGACGACGGACGACGATGTTCTCATAATCATTTGTTGCCTTTTTTTAAGCCGTATCATAATCAAACATTAGCATAATCCCTCTTTCGCTTTTGATGAGCTGACCGACGGCCAACCGGCGGGGCGAGAAACAGATTCAGACATCCATCCAACCCACCAGGTACAGACACGGCGGCCACTTGCTCCCAAGTGTTGCTTTCCGGGTCCACCGCCAGGTTTTACCTCTCACACTCACAGTCATCTGGGTCCCAGGTTTCACCTCGCCACGGGTCCCAGGTTTCACGCCCCCGCCTCGCGACGTGGCCCGCTCCTTCAGGATTTCTATATAGCCCCCCTAGCTACCTCTCCATTCTAACTAGCCTTCACCATACGAGCCACAAAGCTTTACCTCCCCCTCGCTCTCTCTCTCTCTCTCTCTCTGTCTGCGCTTGCTGATTGGGTAAGATAATACTAATGGCGAAGGGCGGGCTGAGCAAGCTCAAGTGCATGATCAAGCGGTGGCACTCGTCCAGTCGGATCTCGCGCACGCCGACTGGATGCTCGGCGCGCTCGACCGACGTCGGCGATGACTCGGCGGCGTGGAGGCGAGGCGGCGTCGTCGTCGTCCCCACCGCGTCTTCTTCCGTCGTCGCAGGCGGCCGCGGCAGAGGGTCCGTGTCGTTCAACGGCGCCGACGGCGTGCCGCCGGGCCTCCACCCGGTGTACGTCGGCAAGTCGCGCCGCCGCTACCTCATCGCCGCGGACCTCGTCGGCCACCCGCTGTTCCAGAACCTCGTCGACCGCTCCGGCGGGGGTGCCATGGGCGGCGGCGCCGCCGCCTCCGTTGTCGTCGGATGCGAGGTCGTTCTGTTCGAGCACCTCCTCTGGATGCTCGAGAACGCAGACCCGCAGCCGGAGTCGCTCGACGAGCTCGTGGAGTACTACGCGTGCTGACCGGCGGGCCTCCTACTCCTCCTACTTACTCATGAATGAAAGCGTCAGCAATTCCCCGGCGGCCGCGGCGCTGAGACCAGGCTAGCCAGAGCTGAAGGCTTCTAGAAGGGGTAACTCGGACAAATCCGGTTCTTTATTTAAAGGTTTGATTAGGGGTGCGTAGGGCTGTAATATAGGCGGAGTTGCTCGAGAGGGTGAGTGTGTGGAGATAAAGTTAACTCTTGGGTGTTTGTGTGGTAACTAATCTCGAGATTAGACAGTGCGCCCAAGCCATGCTACAAACTGGGGGCAGTATCTCTGTTGCATTGCTCGATGTAATGATACGACTTTGCTTGCTTGGTCATCTTCTTCTTTTAGTATCTTTTGAGGAGAACTGAATAAGACCATTAGGAACCATTTTATCAATGTACATTAATTTTCACCATTGTATAAAGTACTACACGCTCATGTTCTTCCTGAGAATATTGCTCTGTTCTGAGATTCTCTTTCAGTCGCGCCATTCATAACAATTTGGAGTTTCAGAGACAAATGGAATGTTGACAAAAAACATTAACCCAATCAGAAATAATGGTCAGAGGTATCTAAGCATATATGATAACCAAAAAATCTGACAAGTGAAAAAAGTTAGTACATTTGTGAAGACAATGGAATGGATACTGAATTCGGCATACTATCCTCTGTTTTCGTCCTCTACTCCCAACACAATGATATTGACAGCCTTGATAAATCAGATCCAATCCAATGATTAATAATTAGCCATGATCATGCGCATGTTGAAAGCAACGTGAACTTGAGATTTACTACCAAATCTCTTGTATTCTAATCAGAGGGTTTAAGTAAGAGTTTGGTGCACACAATTAATTAGATGATGAGCTCCATCCAGTCCTGGCTGTCATATGGCCTCTTTGCGCCCCTTCTCATCGCCTTTAATTTGCATGCAAGTTTAATCATCCGTGCTTCGGTTGATTAACACTAGAAGAATGGATGATGACTACTTTTCAGACACACATTTGGACGTACTACTACTACTACTAACTGGGACCGTTTCCAGAAAGTAAAGCGTTTCTATGCTTCTCTCAGGTCCCCTGAAATGGTTGGGGCAAGTAAATTTCCGTTAATATTGTAGGAGCAAAGTCACCTTTTGTACTAGTTTATATCCTAAAATTTTCGACACCTACCTAGATACAGTAGCACAGGTAAAACACTAGATCACAGAGGTGTAATCTTTTCACACAGGAACGTGCAAAATAAACAAGAACTAGACATGCAAACAGGATATCATGCATGTTTGTGCCACATTATGAATCGATCATATACATGGATACCGTATGGTTGATATTAAACCGGCAGCGAAATTAGATACTACTACTGGAACTAAAGTGTTGGTGCCAATGATTCATGCTGTGGGACTCCAACACTAAAGCAATGCTGGGGACAAACAGAACGCTCTCACTGTTGGATTAAAATGCTACCAGTAGAGGCCAATCCTTTGCCGTTACCCGACCCCTGAAAATTTAAAGAAGTGCCCGCTTTAATTAAGAAAGAGTTCTCATCTGGTCCCTAGCTCCTCTCTCTAACCCATTAATATGAACTCCTATAAGAGTACGTAAAAGTTATCATCTAATTAAATTACAGCATGACAGCCTACATTAGCGTACTACGAGGAACTAAATAATTTTGCATTGAAAGGAATCTGCATTCCATCATTGACGAAGCTATTGGCTAGAAGGATCTTGAATCAGCAACCAACATTACATGTCCGTCGTTCTTAGCTTCACCAAACGTTAAAGGTTTAAAGCAGAGAATTGACGACGATGGTCCCGGCCGGGGTCGATATAGTGCAGTAACTATTTGGTTTGAGAATGTCGTTGGGCATCAATGGAGGAGAAACCCAAATGGTTTTGAAGGTTGGTTTCTACTTGTACCTACATACGTGCGGAAACAGTAGCCGGCCGGCGCTCAATCAGGTAATTAGTTGGCCGCTGCTCCAAGCTGCAGGGTAGGTCACCCGTCCACTTCCCAGACCGACCCGTGTCTGTTACACTGTCTGAATTGAACATGGCACCATACAGTATGCATGTTGGCTGCACGGCGGTTTGGCTGTGTTTGGGGTTACCGCCTCCATCTGTCGAATTTAGAGTACGTACAGTGATGAATCGCCCCTTCATCTTCTTGCATTGGCCTATTAGCCTACAGGCATTAGCATCAAGACGTCATTTTGCTGCAAGTGCTTTAATTTGGTAGCTGCGCATGTTACACGAAGTACCAGAGAGATTGTACTTCTTAACTTGACGAGATAATTAAATTAATCTTGTCTTTTGTGCTTAACACAACAAATTAAGACTGATCAGCACTTCTGCACCGCTGACACACAACACCGTCTTGCATTGGCTCCTAGTACTAATTATGAATCGAGTGCCAATAATAACTCGAATGAGTGCGATCGATATTGCGTAGTATCTCTGGGATGGCGACGCTCAATAGTATGTTGTTGGCCAGCTTATTATTTGTGCCTGGTACAACTGGTATAAATAGTGCCATATATGAATCTCGGTCAACACAGCTAAGGCTGCGAAAATAATGGTGGAGAAAGAGACAGAACGGGCGCCAGAAAGAGATGAGAACTCTGACGAGGCGTTCCATCGTCAGCTTCTTCTCTCACGTCTGGACATGGACTAGAATCACTTGAATTTTACATAATCCATAGCGGTTATACGGAAGAATGTTCTGAGCAGGAACAGCGCACATTATAGTGTCTGTCTAATTTAGATGACTGAAAATCTTTTTTTTTCAGGCAATGAATGACAGCCGTTCGATCTTCATCCGGCAGCTCGCGTGCTTTCTTTCTCCTCGGTCCACGCATTATGAGCGTCTCAAGTAATAATAGAGATGATGAGAGATTATTATCTGTATAAGTTCTCCATGGTTTGTACTTGTTTTTTTTTTTTTTGGAATCACAGGGGCAAAATGGAGCCAGCGACCTACTACCAATGTTCATGGACTGAGATCGAGGGCCGGGAGATTGTCCAATTGGTTAGCGGGAGCATGAGACGCAGTCCGGGGGAAGTGCAGCCAGTGGCCGATCGGTTTCAGCACTTAATAACGTGCCCGATAGAGACCCCGGGCGGGCGTTGTGGCCATGCGTGTCAGCGGGTGCGTGTGAGCTGAAGAAGGCGACGCCACGACGAATTCGGAGAGACGCATGCAGAATCTGGTAGTGGCCGCGTTGGCGTTTTCCAACTTCTTCCGTTGCTCTACTCCCTTTTGCCGCATCCATGTTCTCGTTCTCGTATGTGCGGCACACGTCTAGCCACACCTTCTCTGGTGATCAAGACGTACGCCAGCCCAGAACCCGGCCGGCCTTCGCTCTCTGTTGCTGTTTGTTGCACCGTCGCGGTTGCGGGCCTGGACGCGCCATGTGCGCGGCGCGCGGAACACGGGCGGGCGCGTCCCCCCCCCCCCCCCCCCCCCCCCCCCGGTGGTACCACGGGCATGGCACCACCGGCCGTCGCTCTCGCCGGCTATCTCGGGCGCGCGAGCGTCGTCGTCCGGCTTTGTTGGGAAATTAAGCATACTACTACTTGACGTTCGAGCCTACGTCTCGTGGGCACAGCACGGCAGGACGAGAGGGCGACGACCTACGAACGTACTGTACTGCTCGATTCGATTGAGTCCACTAGTCGTGACGTCTACGCCACCGTATTTACGCCGGCGCGCCACCCGGCCGACCGGTAGGTCGCGCTCGCCTTTCGCGCGCCCGTGCACGTGCCTGTCGGCGCGGGGCGCAGAGACCTGCGTATTTACTGATCGACCAAGCTCGGTTCTTCGTTACAGTAGTGTAGTACTCCATGTTTGATTAATGTTTCGACTTCCAGTTACTGCCCGACTGCAGTGTACTATAGACAGCAGACAGACATCACACATGCATTGCACCGGCAGCCCAAGAACATGGCGCGTGCTCAAGTGAAGAACCACCGATGTGGGCCACACGGACGGCCGGCCGGCCGGCCGGCAGCGAGGACGATCCATCCACACATCTCTCGCCGGCAGGCATGCATACCCGGCAAGCCGGCATACCGATCGGCTGCAGCGCGACGACGAGAGCCCCTGGGCCTGGGGACAAAGTGCTTTCACTACGGATCTCTCGGCACCTACTTTTCGCCACGGGCATTCATTCGGCCCCAAGGATGGCTGCAACAGCGGGCTCAAAGCATAATTTCGCGTTTAGCTAGCAGTTGCCGCAATCCGTGTGGTTGTTTTGTTTATTGATTTTCTGTTTCCTGATTGTTTGCATAGTCGTTTGATTTTAAAATAAATACTTTTCTAGCTAAACAGATGTGTACATAAATCAGAGATATATTTGTACAAAAAAAAAGACAGGTCTATATAGAGTATGCAACAATGAATCTTTGTGTGGCCTGCATTTTTGCGAGTCAGTTTTTTTGCTAGTATCTCACGAAACAAAGATCCTATTCATGAAAGTTCATTTGGGTCGAAATGTGTGGGCTGCATTTGGCCCAAATCGTGGCCTGCAGAACATCTAAGAGTAGTATAGTAGCTTCCTAATGCAGCCCGCCGCCCTGCGAGAGCAAGGAGCGTTGCCTGCGGATGCCCGACCGCTGCTGGCTGGCCCAGAGATGGATGCCGTGCGAATGAAGAAGGCCGAGCGCCGGGATAACGTAGAGCACGGCGAGTTCGTCAATGGCGAGCGTTCCACGCGGTCGTCCATTTCCATCCGTGACCGCCGCCACAAGGCTCTGACTCTGACAGAGAAGAGCGACGACGGAGACGGAGTCACTCACACATGACACAGGAGACAGTGGGGCGCGCATTCGAATTTGCGCCCAAGCAAACAGGAGAGGATCGCGTCCTCCAGATACGCTGACTGCCGATGGAAATAAATAGTCCCTGCGTGATCTGATGCGAGCATTATTTGCAGGTTCCCCCAATCATAGATCGGTCAGAGCGTCAGAGGTATGTGTGTTAGTGTGACTGAAGCAAATTTTCGAGTTGTGAACGCGGCTTGACTTGACAGAGAGAGCGGTAGCAACTCATAATTATAGACTGTACTATTTGATTAATCCAATCATTTACCATCACAGAACTAGTATACATGAATTCAAAACCCAATACTTGGTTGGCGGTTAGCCAGGTAGGTGCATACAGATCAAATGAATACTTGACCACAACGTATGTTGGCTAGTAGTACTACATCTAGCTAGCAGAGTCTTTGTTCTTGAAAAAAGAAAAATACAATAGAAAATCGCAATCACATAGCAACGACACCATCTAGTAAGTAGCCTAATAATCAAGCTAAGCATGACGCCTCGCGGGTATTTCTTCCTGTTGGCGGAGCTCCACATCCGGGTTCCCTTCCTGTTGAAGACGCGTCGTACCGTCGTCGTCGGCGACGCCAACGACGCCCTTGTCGTGGCGCTCGACGCACTGGAGGATGTACTTGAACGCCTCGGTCTCGCAGGGGATGGCGAGCGCGCCCTCGTGCCGGAACCCGAACTCCTCCTCCGCCTTCTCCAGCAGCAGCCGGAACACGGGGTGGCCCAGGTACCTGGTCGGGATCACGAACCGCCGCTGCTCGGGGCCCACGTACACCGGGCAGTACCCCTTCGGCACGTCCGGCGGGCTGTGGCAGCTCTCGTCGTCCGAGACCGAGTCCGCCGTCGACGTCCGCTGCAGACGCCGGAGCACGAACGGCGGGATCGCCGACGACGCAGCGGAGGATGCTGGCGGCATGTACCCCTCCTCCTCGACCTCCTCTTCCTCCGGCTGTTGCTTCGCCGCCCCCATCGCCATCGCCTGCCACTTGTGCAGCAGCTCCCGCAGCCGCGCCATCTGCTTCAGGCCCGTCGTCGCCACCTTCCCGTCGCCGCCGACGCCCTCGTCGCCCATGTTCAGCACAGGGTTTCACAGTGACACACGTACACAGCAGTGGTTGGCGTTCCTGGATCTCGAGAGAGCCTGAGCCTGACCTGAGCTTGATGTGAATGAGAATGAATTTTTGGTCGCGAATGAGCGTCACGCAGGACACAGGGAGACCAGCGGATTATATATAATCAGGTCGTTGTACGCGTTCGTACTCCATCAGGGGTAACATGGAGGGCGGAATAAAAAGATTCCTTTGGGCGGGTTATTAAAATGAAATAAAAAAGAATGCTTGATTAGCCCCCGTGTGTCGCTCAAGGACACCCTGAACCTGTAGTAGTAGTATGTGTTCTCGATCATGGAGGGAGGAAATTAAACTAGTAGAGCGCTGCCTGCCCTTGCAAGTTTAAGCACGAACTGAACAGCCGGTTCATCATCCACTCTGAACTTGGACTCAAAAAAGTTCTTGTAGTAATAATCAGCAGCAAAAGTCGGTTGTGTGCTGGAGATTTCACTACAGCCGGCCTGAACTTTTGCAGGTGGCGCGCACTTTACACAAGAACATGCCTGCATTATTTGTAGTCCAATCGATGCCAGTGTAGGGAGGGCATGATCTAGTAAAATATTTTCCCTGTACTGTACGATTGTTTAATTAAGTTCTTCATTTCGGTGTGACGACACGAGCAGAGACCCTCGATCGATTCAAGCACTCTACACACGACCTCTCTTAAAGCACTCTACACACGTACTGCAATAACTAATGACTTTTGGGTGTGCAGTTGTCCGTGGCAAACCACGGCAGTAAACAAGGATAATAAGATACTCCATATTCCACCTCATTGTTACTTCGTTTAACGTGCCAAACAATGGTACGTCAACACGTGGCATGAGCACCGATAAACAAAAAATACTACCGGACGAAAACCAATACTACTGGCGGTACTTTGCTTAACGTGCCATGCAATGGCGTTTTATCATGTGGTTGTTAGTGTAAATTACTGCGCAAGAAACATGTACGTGTTCGAGGACGATCGACGGTGCCATATACGTAGACCCTCTCAGATAAGGCCAGAAGCAGAAGGCATCGCTTGCAAAGCTGGGGCGTGGCAACGTGCGAGCACATGACGGAGCAGCGCTACATGTCTTCACGGGGATACGTACGTATACGTACCTCCCGCTCCCAGGGGGGATCACAAGAGCGAGACAGGTACTCGACAACAACGCCGCCGAAAGGCGACGGCCGCGGCGGCGAGCGGCAGCCGGCGAGGCCAGAGAGCCAAGGGAAAAAGGAAGGGAGAGCGTCATGTGACGACCGGCCGATCGATGCGAGGAGATTGGTACGGCCGGCCGGCCAGCGGCCCACCTGCTTAACTGTTTTTCCGTGTCTTTTGCTCGTATTATAGTAGTTATTACTGTGGCAAAAAAGTTTGCAAAAAGCTGATGTCTCCAGGAAGCAACCACCGACTATACCAGGATCAACCTGCTATCTAATATTATTGTTAACGCCTTTTTATATAAATTTATATTATAAAATGCTAATAATTAAAAAAATATAGGTAGTAGTAGCTAGAGTCATATGAAGATGCTCATGCTGATGCTTCTCGGTTTCATGATGAGCTTGGAGAGAATGGGCATTCAGACAGTCATACAGCCACAGAGCTTGGCGCCGCACCATTTCGTATCGTACGAAACAGGTTAGCTAGCTGTACCTATGCTGGAAAGAGAATAAAGGATTCGGAAATATTTTTTTCTTTTTGTAGGAAAGGAATAATTAAGGAGGAGTTCAATGGCCGGTCGTGGGAGGGATAAGTTAAACTAGTAGTAGAATGCTAGGAAGTGACTGAGAAATGCATTTTGGTGCCATTGGCTCTCTGAAAATTGAAAATTACACTAGTACTCCTGACGCCAGAATGGGAAGAAGCAGTATACTTTCATTGGATCTGGGCTGAATCTACTCCTCCCAACCCAATAGTTGGAACGGCCCAAAAGAGCCAATGTGTATTTGGCGCCTTCGTTCTGCTTAGCCTAACTGACAGTTGCGAAACCAGCCAGTGCTTCTTGCGTCAGTACAGTATATCTCTAGTACACAGACGGCAGAAAGCGTCTGGACTTGATTAAAAAATCTGTATCCATCACACAAGTCACAATCTAATTCAGAAATTAAGAAAGGGGCGGCAGGATCGATCCACCATCAATGGCAGTGTAAAGAAGGGCAGCCACTAAAGTGCCAGCACATCTCAAGCTAGTACGAAAAAGCGTAAAAGCTATTCGCGCCCTGCGAGCAAAGCAATGGCGACCAACCAACCACTAGCCCAATCGGTAAATCGCACCCGCTTCTTCTGGTAGAGCAGAGGCACCCTCCGGTTTTGTATTCCTTTCGTTAGGACAGCATCCGCTCGTTCATTTATAGTTCAAAATTTTTATCTGAAACGACAACTAATTTCGAATAGAGGAATATCTTTCACAGATAATGCTTTTGCTCAGGAATCCCATAACTAAGCCTTGATTAGGACCATCAGATCGGAAAATATCTTAAGAACTGGGAAGTCCAAAGATGTCTAGCAGATCCAGCAAATATTTATTACCTGTACTACTGCTGCTGCTCATGTGGCATGCTCTCGTATCATTGCGATCTTGTCCGTGACCATCTGACTCTACCTCTAGAGATTTCTCCCTGGTTGGTACGTGGTCGCATCACACGCCGCTCGTTCAGACATCCAACGGCTCGGCAATGCCCACACTCGGCTTATCATCAAGTTCTACTGCGGAGCGGGGCCTGGGCTGGGATGGGATCAAGACGTGCCACGCTTTCTCCGGGACACGAGGGCGGAGGGTCTCTCCGTTCTCCCGTGCGTGCGTGTCGCGCCCGGGATGGCGCTGAACAGTGGATCTTATCTCTGCAGGAAACTCGTGGCCACGTGGGGCCCAGTACGAGTGGGCCGGCCCGGGCCGTCAACTACGTATAGAATCGGCAAATTGAGCGATCGTATTAAAAAGTTAATTAATGGAATACTACCATACAATATCTTTGCCAAATCAAAAGTTAACTTCATTAGTTTCAATAACACACACAAAACGACTGCATGCACCTGAAGAATCACGACTCGGCGTCCAAACTGTGGCTTGTACATAGTTGCTCTATAGACTAATGTCGGACGAGGTGTAGTAAAACGAAGTTGTGAGATTAGTGTTACCTTACTGTTTAAAGTGGGTGATGATCAAAATATATATAACTCATACTGTACTAATGTTTCAATCGTAGTATCTTTAAGATAACTCTTTTGTATGAATCGGGAATAAAACATAAAAAATGATCCAGTACTGTTTGTGATTACGTGCGTCTAGCGGTAAGTAGGTTTTGAATGATGGGTGTTTAAACCCCCATTCATCCAGCTGCATCCTCTCGTCATTTAAATCCAATTACTTAGAAATTATTTTTATAAAAAAACCTCTGTCCAATTCCATAGACACTACTTAATGTGTAACTAATTTGGTTAGTGAATTACGGTCATAGAGTTACAACAGCACTATTGAAAATTTAAGACAGGAGATTGTTAATAGTAATAGATGAATGTATAAAAAATATTCAATGTATGACCAATAGAATTGCCAATAAGCATTTCACATCACCTAGAAATTTTTTCAATGTCGTATGACCAATAGAATAAGTAGGTTGATAAAGGCAAATGCCAACTCATAATGTGATCAAGTTTCAAAAGTTTAGTGTATAATTGCCATTATGTTTTCTTTTCTCTTGTTGGAAATTTAAAAATAATATTAAATATCTAAAGTATATTAGGACTAAAGCCCATGGCGACGCTAGCCACGGCATTTTTTGGATAAGAAAGAAAAGAGGCTATCCAAGATTACACATGCCCCCAAATATCTCGGCTAAATACTCTCTCCACCCTCCAACACTCCCTATAAAACTCCCCCTCACCCTCGTTCCTCCAAGAAGGAAGGAAAGCAAAAACCAAAGGAAGGAAATAGACACGGAACGAAGAACATCAAACAAAGAAGCAGAGAAAGCAGAGGATCTCTTTTCTGTGAGCTAAACGCACGTAGTATAGAAAGAACGCGCAGCGCAGAGCACGTCCCGGTGCATGGGTCTCCTGGACCAGCTGTGGGACGACACGGTGGCCGGGCCACGGCCGGACTCCGGCCTCGGCAAGCTCCGCAAGTACGCCTCCTTCTCCCCGTCGTCGTCCTCATCCCCTGCTGCGTCAGCGGCGGCGGCCGCCGGCGGGGGCGTGCCTGCCGTGACGCGGAGCATAACTATGCTGCGGCCTCCGGCGCTGTCCGTGACGTCGCCGCGCAGCGAGTCCAGCTCCTCGGCGCCGTCCTCCCCGGCCAGCGCCGGCCCGGACTCGCCCTTCGGCGCAGGTGGCTTTTCTTTTGTTTCCTTTTCCATGTGACGTCGTCTACTTTAATGAATTCCATGAGCGGCTGATGTATGTTGTCATGTCTCAGCCACGACGCCCAAGGGAGAGGGGTGGAAGAAGCTGCGCCGGCTAGGCAGGATGGCCACGGTCGACGGCGCCGAGGCGGCCCCCGGCACGCCGAGAAGCCCCACCGTCTACGACTGGTTCGTGCTTAATTTGCATCATACTAGCACATGTGTAGCTTACGAGTTACGATAATGACCTTGATACCAAACTAATCTCACCACTCGAAGTCTTGAACGTAATCGTGACATGACGAACTCGAACCTGCAAATTGCTTGATTTTTACACGGGTACGGGGTACCATTACATTATCCGAAGCTTAATCGTTATGCCTCGGACTTTGGCGCGACAGGGTGGTGATCAGTTCCCTGGACCGGTGAAGCAACAAAGAAAACCAACAACCGGCAGCAAACTGAAGAAGAGAGCTGAAAGAACGCCTGTCGTCCGCCTTCAGAGAGCAGCTGATAAGAGAGCCGTCGTGGAACATATGTAGTAAATGTTCTTTCGTTGTAAATTTCTGCGCTGATTTCTATTTTTGTAAGCTACACTACTAGCCTACCAGTTCGCTCGTCAGTTCTCTCTCTCAGCTCGTGCATCGCTGCATCTCACCGTGTAGATGCCATCCCGTCGCGAAGACTTCGATGTTGTGTCGTAGAGTCCTACTCTTAGTACCTATAGTATCGACAGTTATGAGTGGTAATGTTTTTGTGTGACTGGTGCAGCGCCTCCCCTGCTTTTCTGCATAAGAGATGCTTAAAGCATACGGTGCTGCACTGCTGCCGTGCTGCCGTGTAAAAAGTACGTACTCCTCCACAATAATGCAATAATAACGCAGAGTATATATACATATATTCTAATCTTATCAGAGCTCTTGTCTCACCAAAAATATCTTATCGTGATCCTGGGAACAGCTAGCTTGACTGTTTGTGCTTTTGGATGCCAATAATTCAGCATACCGCGTTCCGTGACGTAAAATCGATTGGAAGTACTCTCGGAGCTTCAATGTTACTACTACTACTACTACAACCGTAGTGCTCTTTAATTTGGACTTGTAACAATGTCATAAAGGACCGAGTCCTTGACGTGTGCTATTGTTAGTACTACTACTGTAGTAGTAGCAGCTGCCTGCCAGCGACGACAAAGTTCAGTAGTCCGCGCATGGCATCACTGCTCGCCGCTCGCGTCGTGGCGCCGGTGCAGTCGATGCGCGCATGGTCCCAGCGGCGGAGAGGTCGCCGTCCGTCCGTCAACCCGTCGATCCGGGGCCGTGCTCTGATCTGCTGGTACGGCGGGCGGCAAGGCTACCTGTCCATTTCTAGAGGCTGCTTTCCACGGCCGAGTTTGATTGCGTTTGCAGCTTTGGATAATTGACCTTATTGAGTCATTGGTTGTGTATTGGCTGCAATCAAGCTATGGAAATGGTCAAGTGATGAGTGCCTCTAGTTTTAATTTGTTTGTTTGGTTTCTTCTTCCTTTCCCGTGCTTAGAAAAATGAAGAGGACTAGTATGGAGTGTTGGAGTATCTCGAGGTGATTAGCACGCTAATGGACTATTTATGTAGTGGCTGGGAAAATGGACTGTTTATGTAGTGGCTCAGACATCTAAGCACCTCGAGATCTACCTGAATGGGTGGTCCACAATTACTTAGGTTCTCCGTAAAATCTGTCAAAGTTTAATGTGTTAGAGAGAGGTGGCAGCTCGCATCGCGGTAACCTGTAGTTTCTTTTGATATGGATAACATTTTTTGTAAGGTGGCGAGCACGTCTCAAAATTGTCCAAACATGATAACAAATTTGTAATGCCCTAAAATTAAGAGATTTGAAATGAAATTATAGTGCATCAGATAGACGTAGCCTTTTTAAAAATTTATGAAACAGGAGGGGCAAAGTTCTGCTGATTATAATATATTACTAAAAAACAAGTGATTTGAAACGAAAGTGCAGTGCATCAGAGACATATACGCTTTTTATTCAAGACCAAATGGTTCTTTGCCAGCAAACTCATAAAAGTACCACTACGGCACTTAGGCAAAAGCTGTACAGTGTTGCAATTGTGCATATACTCTATTAAACCACAAAAATTAAACAGTCGCCAATTTAAATGTGGAACTCAATCGCTCTTCCAAATAGTCACCACTCTTGATCGGTGGAAACCTGAAACGGTGTCAAAATATTTTGGAATAACTGAGACGCAGTTACAAGTGAAACTAATCAATTGTTAACACAACTGAAGAGCACCTTGGTGGATTCGCCTCACTGCAACAAGTTTCCATGCATTGCACTACAAAGTTTGGACTTGGATCAGTAAAAGAAAGCAACCTGTGATAATAAAAACTTGTAAAAACACTAAAAAATATACACGACCCAAATATGAATTCTGGATCATACTAAAGGCTCCTAATAATGTAATAAGAATAAAGTACACTTAGTTAGATACTTACAGAATATCGCTCTTTGCCAATAGGCACAACACGATGTAGTGTAGATCTACATGTTGAATTAGAAGGGTAAAAAACATATTGGCAACAAAAAGTTAAGTCTGAATACAGAAACAGTATTGAATAGAAATGACAAAGAACTGAAAACAATATAGTCTAGTAGATTGTCTTGCCACTACATTGTTCTGTGTTTGACACACCAACTAAATGGTGCAGTAAATTAAGGTAAGGAATGATTTTGACCTGAAAACGGAATTGGTCCATCTTTCTAGTAGATCGCCGATGTTAATGATAAGGGACCTGCAATTAAATCAAAATAAGAGCATATCCCATCGAGTTTGCTGTAATTAGATAGCAAACAAATAAATTTTGACAAAACGAAGGGCCCAACGAATATATTGAGACAATCATTTATAAAATTTTAAAATTAAATACTTACCCACCAATGTGATGAATGTCTTCCCAGATCTGTGGCTGTTGATCCTTCTCTCTGCATATCTACAAAATCACAAAATTATAAATACTGATAATGTAAAGATAATTGAGACTACAAAGAAGCTAACTGATTAAATGTTTTTGTAAAAGGCTAAAAGCCACCATGCCTGTAGGCCAGGGGTGCCATCTGTTGCTAAAAGTGTTAGCATTCCATAATCTGAATGGGCTGCAGCGCCAAAATTTCCATCACCTGGATCATATAATTCGCCTTGAATCAAAGTGATCTAGTAAGGACAAATTTTGAGAATAACTGAAACAATGTTACTCAACTCAGCTCATACGGGGAATTTCTCATTTGACCCTGTTCTCAGGACGTTTTGCTCATTTGATCTTATTTTTCATTTTTCACGGATTTGATCCTACTTTTCAAAAACGAAGGTGCCCCTTGACCCTGTTCTGTTATCTGAATTTAACGGTATGAAATCAGGGGTAAAAAGACATTTGTGTCCTTGTTTATTTGACCCTGTTCTCAGGACCACGTCGACCGCGCGTCCGCCGTCGGCTGACCGCGCATGTAAAGAAGTACTGGATGTTATTTTCTATTATACAGTCGGTGATAACTAACTTAAACAACTTTTTATGGAATAATTTTGTATGATGTTGAGACTTTAAATTTAGAAATTAAAAATGTTCATAAGTACAAGTGCTTGAAACAAATATCCTATTTTGGTCGTGTACTCTTATTAGTTCAAAAAATCAGGCTTGTACTTCAAGTGTGCAAAATTTAGAATATAAATCCATTCTTTAATACGAATACCTGATTAGTGTAACAATCGCAGAACCGCTGTTGGGATTTCAAATGCGCCATTTCTTTGAAAGAACTCAGTGTCAAGGTCTAAACTCATAGCAATCAGGGATAATATCCTTTTGCCCACAGATCTGTAAGTGAATGAATAAGACAAATAACCAAACTGAATACTTTTATGAAAACAAAAATGTAGTATACAAATGCATTTTAAAAACAACACCAGGACTGCATCAAAATTAGTGAAGCTTTTTTCTTAGAAGAAGAATATATTATCCATCAATACACATGGTTGTTTTGCAAAGGTATTTTAGCCAAAGAAAAAAACTGATCAAGCTTACAATGCATTTGCGTGGTACAACTGGATAACCCCTTTCCAAGATAAAAATCTCTGCAAATAATTTTGGCAACAGAGTATAATGGTAAATATTTTGGACTAATTACTATATGAGTCCTCAGTACATCCCAAATCAAAACAGTTAGATTAGATACCTCCAGAAGGCCATTGATTAACATCAGGTTAAGGATCTACGTCACTCATGGGAGGGCCAAGGTAGAAACTCTCTTTGCAGTCTCCTACAGAGCATTCAGTAATAGGAATTTTAAAGATCTCACTAACCACAAAAACCAAATGTAAGAGTTAAGGCACTGTTCTTTTGTTCCCTTTTCAAAATGTATGCAACCCATATCTCGCACCACGTACTTTAACTGACAATTAATTATTTATCCTTGCGACCTTAACACTCGTTTCTTTCCCTCAGCTTTTTTCGCTTTTAATCCCTTTCTCAAAGGGATTTGGAGGGGATTGAGGATGATTCAATCGCTCACAAGCTAGATAAGGTCCTAGTCCCTTTCAATCCCCTCCATTTCCTTCAAATCGAAACGCAATGCAACAGAACAAAGGCCTGCCCTGACCTGCGGAATCGGGGAGCGGATCGACCTTCTCAGAGTATGGCGCGGTGTAGCCTCTGTGGCTGCTGTTCTTGCGCAGCGCCATCTTCTCTTCCATGGGCTGCTCGAAGAACTTCCGGCTCTCGGCAAACACCCGCTCCAGCAGCGCGGCATCGATGCCGTAATTGGTCACGTAGAAGAAGCCGTACTCCACGCAAGCCTGCCATATAGTAGCATTAAGCTACTTTTATCAATGATGAGTCTGAGTAGAGAAGAGCTCGATCGGTGTCGGACCTGGCGGATGGATTTCGCGGCGGCACGGAGGTCGGAGGACGCGAGGTCAACGACGGGGAGGTTGAGGTGGCGGTGACCAGCGGCCATTGGCATACCACTACACTACTATACTTTCTCTCGGCTCGGTGCCTCGGTCCTTACTCGCGTGCGCTCTTGGAAAAATTTTGTTCGCCGTGCGGACCAATTTATACCAGGAGACCGTCAATGCTGAGCAAGTTGAGTTGTATTGTCACTTTTGCATGCGGATCGCATGGGGACTATTTAATCTCGCACGTGATCCATGCTGACGCTATCCCCATACAAAAACACTGATGCCCGGAACTCTCCATCCGTCGTGCATGCCATAGGCGGTGGAATCTAACTAATATACTGTGTAAAATGTCGCATCATAGTGGGGACGTAGCTCATATGGTAGAGCGCTCGCTTCGCATGCGAGAGGCACGGGGTTCGATTCCCCGCGTCTCCAAATTTTTGCTCCCCCATTCAGTTTTACGACGAATGGGCAAGTGCATTACCGAATTCGGCTTACGAAACATGCTGGGCCAAGTAGTCCACTGACCAAATAGGCCCAACAAAGATACACTCGTGTTCAGCAGGCTGTAGTCCACTAACGCAAGTAGCACCCCGCATGGCGCAGACCATCACCACCTCACAATTCACTGCCTCACCCTGTGCTCCGGTGAAGCGCCACGCCACCGCTCGCCGCCGCCGCGCGCTGCCGTCTTTCTGCAACTGGCGCCGCTAATCCTCCCTACCCTAGGAAAAAATCTGCTGCAGTTTTTGCCCTCGGGTTCTAACCGCGGATCCGGACATGCTCTGGAGGCTCTCACGCTTCGGCCTCCATTCCCTGAATCGGGCGAGGGCAGGTAGGTGATCTCTAGCTCTCTCTCTCTTCACCCGGTGCTGCGCATTTGCCCCCCATCGGTAATTCAAGCTCAGATGCGGGCATTGTCTGGATTTTCTATTTGTGTGGTTAGTTTGTCAGCGTCTACGGTTAATTTGTTCGCTGCTGTTTGATTATTTGCTGATAAACCTAGCTGCGCTGTAGGCCTGTTTGATTTCCCCAATAACTACTAGCTTTAGGTGGACGTTAGTTTGAGCATTAGGGTTTTACATTGTGTGCATTGCTCGTTTCAATTTTGTAAAATCAAGCGCACGCTCTTCAATCTCCAACAACTTGCCCCGGATAGAAATGACAAGTTATTTGCGGGCTGGTGGAGTGAAGTGAGCAAGCGAGTCGCTAAAGCCAACAGGAAGGGGCTCAACACGCAGATCATTCTTGGCTCCTGGTCACTCTGGAAACATAGAAATGCAGGGGTGTTTGAGGGCTCGACACCATCTGTCCAGGTTGTTCTGGATAGCTTGAGGTTAGAAGCGCAGCTCTGGACTTTTGCCGTAGCTCGCGGTCTTAAGGATTTAGGGCTGGGTCGGTTATTAGGACAAGCTTAAGCTTGTTCTGTGCTGAGTCGTCTTCTTGTATGTTTTTTTCCGGTTTTTCTGTTTTTCTGCTCTAGGCCCCTCCTGCTCTAGTCCAGGCCAGAGGGGTGTTTGTAAGGACTTTTTTCTTCCCTATGATACAAAAATACGCAGCTCTCCTGCGTGTTCGACAAAAAAAAATCAAGCGCACAAGGTTGGTTTAGCAAACTAGAAAAAACAAACATATAATCAGGATTCTTCGCCTAGATTAATGAAATTTCCAAGAGTTTCCCCCCTTCAGATTAGCATGCTTTTTAGACTGTTCTCATTTTCCTTTCTAGATATTGTTTTCATTACTTTTTGAGTAACGAAACCACATGCAGTTCAACCGTTTCAGGGTTCTAAGGAATGACCCAAGTACAGAACAGAAATTGACAAGCCTTGTACTGCTACTACCTTCTCCTTTCTAGATATGCATACCTTTTAAACTGGCTTGTTTGAAAGTTTGATATGAATACATTTTCTCATTGCGGTCTGCCTGAATTCCAGTAAATTTACTTACCAGGTCAAAGTTCAGTTACTTCAAGGAGCCATGAAGTAGAGGCGATTAGCTCTTATATGACCCGTGCGGTTAGCTTTCTTCTTTTCTCATAAAATTGAGATGTATCCCGTGGAAGCTGCGTTTTATTAATTTATTATTTCATTTTTCTTCACTCAAAATGTTTAGGGAATATAGTTTACTACTACTTTACGTTCTTAGCCCTTTATCAGATATAGATGCATATGATGACCAACAGATTTACAAAGTTATTGTACTGCTAACTCTTTACATATTCTTGTGATTTTGGTCATCGAAAATACAAAATATATAAGCTTCCAACTGGAGATATATAAGTACTTTCTAGAAATGATATGGAATAACAAATCAAAATGCTTTCAGGGGAGAAATTTCTTCTGTTCTTCCTCAAACACTATAGCTGGTGACAAGAACGATGAAGTTGAAGCGAAGTGAGTTTTCTGTTACAGATGACAAATTCACTAAGTCATATTTCTGACTACTTAGGAATTGATTAAACACTTTTTTAAATAGGTGTCATCAGCCTGCTTTAATGGTTTTGCCTATTGCCAGTGTATGTTCCATAAATAATTAAATATACTGTAACCCTTTTGTGATTGTAGTGATGTATTTTGTGGTGCAGTACAGTATATGTAAAATTCTCAGACATTCAAATTTTCAAGGAAGGTTTGTGCCATTTTAGCACGTTGTAGAGCACTCATTTGAGAACTATGGACTGCACATTGCATATTAAATTACTTATTTATTTCTTCCATTGTCATGGTTTGATGTAAGAAATACAAATTCAGTCCATTTTCAGTTGTCTCATAAGAACAAAAACTTAATATCTGAATTTCATGCCCTCTTCGCTTGTATTGTGTTTATGTTTTGTGATCCGCATTGCTAGTAATGAAACTCAGATCCTGTCATAAACCTTTCATATTGATGACTAGCATCTACTTTGCAGGATATCTGTCACTTTTGTTGATAAGGATGGTGAGGAAAAGGTTGTTAAAGTTCCTGTTGGAATGTCAATGCTAGAGGCTGCTCATGAGAATGACATTGAACTTGAAGGTCCTTCATGTTGCTCTGCTAGAACTGAATTTGTTCTTTTCTGATTCTAGTGCATATTGAATTATTCTTGAGTCTTGACTCTTAAATTGGTCTACTCTCTTATTCTTCATATCACTTATTACTGTTAGTTGAAGAGCCTTTTTCTGCAAAATTTCGCTTTAGACACAGCAGCATGCTACTTATTATTCGGTTATGATGCACTTTTGAACTCTCATCTTACATTCTGTGACAGAATAATGAATTTCTAGCTGTATCCTGAAGCCTGTCGTTTTTTCATGGTTACCAGGAGCGTGTGAGGGTTCTCTTGCATGTTCCACATGCCATGTGATTGTAACGGTATGCCGCTTTGCTTACAGTGTGTTTTCAAGTCTTGATGAATGAGTTGAGACAGCTACAACATTGTTTGATCAGAAAATTCTATTCAGGATGTAGACTACTATAATAAACTGGAGGATCCTGCTGATGAAGAAAACGATATGCTGGACCTTGCTTTTGGACTTACAGAGACGTATGGGTATTTCCTTTGTGAATCCTAGAACTCTTAATTATTTGATTAAGCTAACAAGATGACATTTCAGATCTCGCCTTGGTTGCCAAATAATTGCAAGCCCTGAACTTGATGGCATACGCCTGGCATTGCCAGCAGCTACCAGAAATTTTTCTGTTGATGGATATGCTACGAAATCGCACTGACTACATAAGATTGTGAAGGCCACATCTTACATACGCAGAGTATGAGATATAATAATTTGTTCTTTTGATCATGTCATCTCTTCAATATTGTTTTCCACATTATTGTGGCTTCCTTCTCTTATTTTAGTGACATGGCAAAATGTCAACTTGGTTTGTCAATGTCAATTGTGAAACACATTAGGAAATCATTGATTATTAAAGTGCAGAAAACGTTTGGCACGGGAAAAAGTTATATTATATTGATTATTACTTGAATAGTGCTCCACTTATGTAACTCATAATGTTAAGTGATTACATCAAGAGTTTTCTATTCTATTCGAGAAGTGTTACAGAAGTACATGGAAATGAGTAAGACTCGAATGACTCAAGTACTATGGCAAGGAAGTGATATGAGCTTTTACAATATTATATCCTATGTATCCGAGATTGGTGTTTCCCTTTTCTGTTGACTGTTTTGCAAAATTAGTGGACCTTCATCTATGGGCCATAGTTGCCTTGGGAAAAGTTTAAAGGTAGCTGACTAGCTGTAGAGGTGCATATGTGCAAGGTTGTTTTCTTGATGTTCATGTTTCAATAGGTTTTGGTGATCTCTATTGAACAAAGAATCACATCTGCACTAACATTCTATATCCAAGTCCACTTCCAGTTTTTTTTTCTCTGTACATCATTATATTAAGAAGAAAGAATCATGGCAGCCATATCTGAAAGCCTACTGACCATCAATAGTTCAGTGCAGCTATTTTCATTCCAAATAATTTCAGATAGTTTCATCTCTTCCATGAGTGCTATTTTTTGCAAGGTGCTGTCATTTAATCACCTACCACCCAAGGTCTCTTTAGATGCCAAATTGTTGGTGTCATCTTTTCATCTCTTTGGCTGCTTCTGAGCCCTCCATTTCGTCTTTCTGAATTATGTCCTATGGCCAGCGTATGTGATACTGGCACCTGCAAGTTTTTGCCATTCTTCTGAATGTTGGTCGTTTTAGCATGAGGTCTACTATTGCTGACAGTATCCCACTTGTGGATGCGGACAATTGGGCATATGCTTGCTTTTCAGTGGTGCCTTATTATGTACTTCAAGTATTGTTTATTGCCGCCGCTGACTTGACCAGCTGCTTCCTTACACTGGTTATGTAAGCTACAAAGAAATACTAGCAATTTGTTTCTTTAAGAGGCTTTTAGTCACAAGGTTTTGATGAATTTTTGTTTCATGTATCGCCCTATCTTTTTCTATTGTTTCTTTTGTGTGTCTTGGATGGGAGATTGGGGGGCAGTTATCTGCATGAACAATTTTTCACATACAAAATTTCGCGTTTCTTATTTTGTTCTCTTTTTTTTTCCCTGAAATTTCAACTTCCTGTTGGATGCCCTTTGGGGTCTGTTTTATGAATGAGTTTCATTTTGCACTAGAAAGTTAGTCAGGGACAGAACTACCATTGCATACTTTCCCGTAGACAGCAATGTCATTTCACTTTCACTATACTGTGATTTGAGAAATACTATCTGGAGATGTTGCGTCATTATGTTTAGGTCAAGAGTAACTATCAATTTGATTTGCCAATTACGGTGGCCGGCATGAGATGCTGCAGCTACAGTACTGGTGAAGTGGTGATATGGCAAGTGGAGTACTGAACATAGCAAATTAGTTTTTCTTGTGGATATGCCTGGTACTACGTCGCAAGATATGATAAGAGTAAGGGTACATGAAGTCCTATACTCGAACAAGGTCTTAATGTCTTTTCAAAAGAACAAGGATTAACATTCATTTTCAGTGTACCTGGAAATATTTTCTTGTTTTCCTGGAAGGTGCCGCCTGCTTATTGTCATTCAGACATGTTTCAACATCTTGCACACTCCAGTTTGCTGACTGTAGGATGGCCCTTCAACCTCCACAATCTGAGAATGTCTGCCTAAACAGTTGACAAGGTACTGTTCATTCAGCAGCAACAGCTGAACATTTTCTGATTGCTTATCTAGGGTTCCTCTTGATGTCAGGTATCAGACAAAGATGTCTCCATTTTTTTTTCTCCACTTCTATTGGTACACTACAAGGAACTGAAATGTTGCTTGAAACTAAGCTCCCTTAATCTGCTGATGGCTGCATATTTCTGTGGTTAGCCTTGCTCAGAGCACATTTATTTATCATTGCATTTGAATTCTTAATGTACTATGTATACTGTTCCCTTAAAATTCACGTGAGTAATAAATGTGATCGCAGCAGCAATGCTGTCCTTAGCTCGAGTATCTTTTTGCAGTCGATTACCTACTATGAGGTCCACGAAATGATTTTTTTTTTCTTGGAGAGTACTAGCTAGGAGGTAGTGTGAGTGTGACATGGTTTTAGGAAGAACAAAATGGTTAACATTTCAGCTAGCTGATTCACCTAGACACATCGATCGACGGCGACCAAATCCTAATCCCAATATATGAGAAGAAAGTTAATATAGGGCTGCTAGATCGCTACGTCAGCCGTAGTCGGTAAACATTCAAGTCATCGACGCGATAGTCTATGCTAGTATTCCATGGCTGCATCGACCAGATGGATGGTCAACGGAAGTTACCTTTACCTGATTCTGACAGTTCAAATTGTGCATCAATGTTGCACTAATAATTAGTCGTGAGACAGTTTAGTTTCTGATACGAATGTGTCATGGGGCGGTGGGTCCACGTGTCGTTGCTAATCTCTAGGGCAGTTACAAAAAAGGCTGCCGTGGTTTCCAGGTGTCGTGTGAGCCATCTCTTTCAGCTTGCCCCACCCGTGCGATCCTCGTTCAGGTTCATGTGAAGAGGTCGAGCTCTGATCAGCCGAAGCCGTGGCGAAGATGTAGCAGAAAGACTTCAGCGTGACGGACTCCTAATAGGAGTGTCTAAGCAAGAAATTCGTGTGCTAGCCTTTACAGATCATTTGGATCTTGCTCTGGAATTCTACAAGAGATAGATCGTCGAGATCTAGACAATGAGCTGAGTACAATTCAACCACCATTGATGATCACTTTGATTGATTGAGCAAATGCTGAAGGGGTTAACAACAACCTTGTCATTTTACGACTTGGGCAATAGATGATTTCAATTGGTGTTCCTTAGTAATTTCTAGATGCGTGCAAATAAAAAAGAGATGGCTTTTGTTCCCCAAAAAAGGGAGTAAAAGGTTATTCATCAGACACATAAAAAGCGGCCTCCTTTTCTGGGCTGCAACGCTGCCAAGTTCGCGGCAAACGTTAAGTACTCATCTTTCTCTAGCTCAAAAGATTTCAAAGAAGAAAACAAAAAAGAAACTAAAACAAATAAAAGGTGTCAGATTCTGCCACTCGCCAAGCACTAGTATAAAAAACTGGACCAAAAGAAATACCACTCCGGGGATGCAGAAAATTGAAAAGGCGTGAGTGCCACAAAAGCTCTTTTTGTTACTATTATATTATACAACAGTTTGGTGTTAACTCAGTCACAGCAACGTTTACAGATTCATTCATGAGTGGAAGAAACCTTTGCCCTTTGTATGTGTTTATATATTCAAGAAGTAAGGAGAAATCGGACACTTGTGTTTCAGCCCTTAGTTATTCGGTTCATGGTACCCCAAAAATGATCGGCTGTTATGGTTGATAGCAATTGAGAGTAATTTGGACATTTTCACCAAGAGAACAACTCCACATCAGTGCAGTTTTAATTCAATCCATTTAGGTTAGATACTTGTTGTTCATGCTTAACCGTGATGGACACGGTGCAAGTGGAAGAAGTTGACTATGCACTACCTAACCTTGATGGGCAAAATCTCGGATGACAGGAGCTGCATCTATGTCATCAACAAATTATGAAAGCTGAAAGCTGTTGGTATTTCGCTTTCACTATCTTTTTACCATATAAACTCTGAAATTACGATGATGAATAAGTACTACTTTTGTTTTTACTTATATTGTTATCACCGTTAACTTCTAACATCAATTTTAACCATCAGTCTTATTCAAAAATTAGTTCAAATATATAAAGTTATAAATTATGTTTTAAATTATAAAAAAATATTTATCATATTTTTCTGAATAAGGGGATGTTAAAAATGAAGTAAGGTGTGATTCACTCTTAATTTAATACGAACACACATCAACAATTAAAAAAATCAGAGGGAGTGCCACAGTGTCTAATGATAAATTGGTAATACAATTCCAGTTGGCGAGCATAGCAAAACATTGATTAGACTAATGTGTCTCTCAAATTAAACCGACGGGTGACATCGGGAAGATATGAAAGGCTATCGGCAGTATCAGTCTTTTCAGAGATTGGCCTTCAATTAGATTAATCACCAGCGATTTCCTTGTAACCCCATTAGACTTCCTGGATTAAGGGAGTTATCATGCACTAAATGTATGTCTACACCTCAACCGTCTACTCACTAAATAAATCTGTGTGTACTCCATACTTATTAATCAAGAACCTACTATCGTTTTTCTATTGTTGACGTTTTTTAATATAAATTTGTATTAGAAAGTGTTAACAATAAAAAAACAGAGGTAGTATTATACAGTTTTTTATGTTGTGCACTTCGATATGCTAGATTTAATTCAGAAATTAAAGAGAGAAACATTTCCTGAAGTAATAGAAACGGATATAGTCCTTTTCAAGTGATGCTAGCTCGGACTGACTATATATCTATTGACGACATCAAATAAAGAGTGGAGCTGCAAGCGGTCCTCGTTGAGGGTTCACTTATTATTATCCCATTCTTGTAAGTGAGCCCTACAAATAGTTTGAACCTAATATCTTTTTCCTTTATTCTAATATATAATGCATGTACTTAGCTTCACCTAACGCCTTCGTACCGAACCTGCTGAGAGAGATCAGCAGCCGAAGCACAAAAAAAAAAACATAGAATTGCAAGGAAATATATATATATATATGGTATGCTTTAATTTGTTTTTTTCCTCCATTGGATCTCCCATCCCCGTCCAGTTCTTCAACGGCATCTAGAAGCAGCCTGTCAATTTCTCGCCGTCCATAATTTGTAGTTGATGACGGCCACACACTTATCTCCGTATGTGTTGCATCAGTTGGATTTATACATTGATTAGTTGGTTAAGCACTAGTGCTGTGTGTATTGGGAACGTGTAGTGTTTAGTGACATCTGTGTGTGATAATGTTGGTTCTCGACCTCTGTGCCGGCCTTGTCCGGTCACTCTGCACCCCAATATCTGAAGAAATGGGGACAGGTCGCTTTGGTGAAAGACACGGGTACAGACGGCTGTTGGATCAACTGCTCACAATCTCTCTTATCACCTGTAGTAGCACACTAAGTGGGTGAGGGGTGGCTGATGCTTGGCTCATCAGCCAGCAACGAAGCTGCTAGACTTGGCCGGATGTTTTTTTTCTTTTTTTCCCTCCTGAACTGAACTGAAGATACGCGGCGCGGCCGTGCTGTGTTCCTGTGTGGCGACAGAGACAGAGGGTCGCCTGGCTGTACAAGTGTCGTTTGGTCGATCGGTCTTGACAGGGAGGATCATATAGGGAGGGAGGGACACTACTACGCACGCTCTGATGCTGCACCTGCAACGCCATGCTCATAGGGCAAGGTCTAACGGTTTCAGAGGCAAGTTGGCAAAACAGAGCAAGTACAGCATGACGATTTCCGGCCTTCCAGACCCTCACACACAGGTAGAGGTTGCAGGTTGGTTTCCTCCGGCCACGGGCTTCACGGACCAGGAGGTGCCTTTGATTCGTGCTGCCACTTTCAGATTAGTTGGACGGAGATCATGTACTATACCAGCAGGTACAGACGTACAGTACCTGCTACTACAGTACTGTGGTAGTGTAAAGGTGACGGGACGAGCAGCGCCCGTAGAGGCTTCCTACTCCTCCTCCTCTTCAGTTCCCTGTCCGTCAGTCAATCGTCACGCCCGCTGTGGTTTGTTTGCTCCATACGCCGATGCGGATGCGCTCTCGGACACCTGATCGATGGGTGCCGTCAAAGAAAGCTCTGCTGCCTCCTCATGCTGGCTTACTCGTCGTACACACAACCTGTGAGCTCATAAGCCAAACACATTCAGATAGCAGAGGAGACAAATTACTTGTCCCTGAGCCTAGTGTTGAACTTTCTTTATTATGGAACATTATGCACTGTATTTTCTTACCGAAAACTGTATAATAATGCAGGTTCCAATTGCATGAATTGCCGACAAAGCTATAAAGATGAAGCGCACCTGTAGCAGCTGGAGTACTGAGACTAACGCATACTGAGTCCTCAATGGTTCGCGGCCACGGATTTCTACTTACTACTAGCTCGGTCGCCGGTGTGGTAGTTACGGTACTTGACGTCAATAGTCATAGTAGTACTGTGGTATCAGTACCCACCATTCCCGTTCGTTTCCTGGACCGTCGTCTCTGCTGCAGTCTGCACTACGTTTTCCGACTTCGTCCTTGACTCGTCGATGATCTGGGACTTGGACCGAGTACTAGTAGTACATGATACTACTCCAATTAAACATGCTCGTCACATCACATACAGTACTACCGTGCGTTTATTTGCTCGATCGTAGATCAAACCACCCAGATTGCTGTGCGGTTTTTGTTTAGACCGCCTCCTTGCAGGCGTCCATGCGTGCGGTAGGGCGGGCAGTACCGAAGCCTGAAATTCTTCAGCTTCCAAGTGTGACCACCAACTTGCAACGTGGAGTAATAACTGAAGAATTTAATACTCGTAGCAGTGCCTTGCCTCCCATCAGAAGCTTCTAGAAGGATTTCTGCGAGGTCATATCCTTTTCAGTGCGTGACGAACCCCAAACCAATCGAGATTTCCTCATCACGAAAGCTCGGCATCACAAAGCTAGAGGAAAACCAGTAGAGACCGCTTTACCCTCGCTAGCTACTAGCCTACTAGCTAGGAGAGAGAGAGAGAGAGAGAGAGAGAGAGAGAGAGAGAGAGAGAGAGAGAGAGAGAGAGAGAGAGAGAGAGATCCATGCCGTGTTTTGCACGGTGCGTTTCGTGGCCAGAGATGTCAAGAGTCTCCGGGGGAAGACCGGCCTGAATCCGGAACCGAGCTTGCTTTCACTGACGTCAATTCCGAAGGTGGCGAAGCAGTGAGTAACTGAACCGCTGCATTCTCTGTTTCCTCGGCCTTTTCGGTAGAAAAGGATAAGAAGAATTTACCTACCCCCTCTGGCTCCCCTGCCGTCGTCGTCGTCGTCGTCCCTTGCTCGCCGGCCGGGACGAACGAACAAACGTCTGCGCCGGGTCACGTCACGTCGGTGTTGGTCTGCCAGCGGGTTGATTTCATTCGTCGTCCACGGCTCGGCGTTGTAAATGCGCGTCGTCCTGAATTTTGGAGTCACAGCATATCGCTGCTCCATTCACTGTTCTGTTCAACATTTTACGTACTACTAGTGCTGCTTCGTTGTATGATTTCTAGTACAAGTACATTACTAAGGAGTACAATTTTACTTACAAGATACTACTACCAGTATGTAATAAGTATACTCGCTGATTTAACTTTTTAAATTGTTGTAGGTATAGGATGACATTTTATTTTATTTTAAATTAGAATTTTTGACCTCACAACAAAAATTAGTAGTAGAAAACAAGGAGGAGCCCTACTTGCGTGTGAAATGGAGGATCAGTCCTCTTCTCAGACGATCGTGGCATAAGGGTGAGACTGCTGACTATGACACTGAGGATGTGGGACTGGGAATCGACCGCAGACTTTTGGTCCACATTATTAGGTAGTAGTAGTATACACAAATGGATCCTTAACATCACATGCTTACAGGTCTTCCTGATGCGGTGATTGCGGAAGGAGAACATATGAGAGTTCCTCAGCTGTCGCATACCGATCAAGTAGTTTTGTAGTAATTCGTAGAGGTAAACACAGCAAATTCGATCGACTTGAACTGAAACCTACTAGTACTAAGTAGTACTACCAGTAAAGCCACGGCTAGTTCAAATTTGTAATGGAAGCTACTAAAGCAGCTGTTTTCTTTTTTGAACGAAGGTAAAGCTACTAAAGTTTAAGAAAATAATCACTCACCGTCACTTTCTTCTGCCGGTCGTTTGCTCCTTTCCTTTTATACTACTACTAGTAGTTATGTGAACCACCTTCGTCCTTAAGCAAGCAGTCCAACGTACACGAGCGTAAGTAATATGGACTGCGGTTTCACCTGCAGCCCGTCCCGTCTCGACGACGCCTGTCCGTAGCGCACCATACCGTTGTTATTTAGAAGAAGAAAAGGGGATTACTAGCTAGTAGTACTTGTTATTTTTATCCTATTTAGTTGTACTTGATTTAACATTTTGAAATCTTTTCCAGAAGGCAAGAATATCTGTGGAAGAACTCCTGTCCAAACCGTCGCATAGATGAAGTGGTACCACCTGCAGAGACCGCCTATAATTTGTTGACGTTTAGGACAGCGCTTATGGTTCACTTTTGAACTAGCATAAGAAATAAAACGCTGAATTACGGACACATTCCAGCTCGTAACAAAAACGGCCAGGTAAAATATGCTCTTCTCCACCGTGTGACCAGACCACTGGTCACCTCATCTCGCTGGTTTGGAAGCGTCCGAGGCCGTCTCCAAAAGAAACCCACGGCACCACACACACCGAGAGCACCGCAGTCTGCAGGGCCAAACTCGTGGCGCGCGCGGAGGTCGGGGGACGACGGACGACTCGCGCAGCCCAAAAGCGCTGCTCTGCTCTGCTCGTTTCCATCACTTGGATATAAAGATATCGCGGACGGACGCGGGCAGCCAAAGGCAGCCGAGGTGCGTGAGTGCCGGGGGGGCAGGCGGCAGCGGCACCACGCAACAACAGAGAGCAAAGGGGAGGGGAAAAAAACAAAAAAGCCCAGCCAGCAGCGACGCCTCGGCTCAGCCGCGAGGGGAATCACCGGCCCGCCCGGCCGGGACGCCCACCGCCACCCCGTTGCTGCCCACGGGATACGTGACGGCATTGCGGTGCGGGGCGAGCTGTTATATTATAAATTTTAAGGATAAAACAGCCCGAGGGGCGGGCGGCCGCAACCACCACCACCACCACCGCTGCGGCCATGTGGACGCCGACGCGCGGGAGCAACGCGCGCCGCAGCGGCCACCGCCGCATCGCGGACTACCTGGCCGACGACCAGACCACCACCACCGACGCCAGCGACAACGAGTCCTACACCACCGCCTATGGGGACGAGTTCTTCGCCGCGGCCGCAGCAGCAGCCGGGAGCCCCGCCGGCGGCGGCATGTTGCCGGCATTCCTCGCCGACCAGGGCGACCTGGTGGAGGTCATGCTGGAGCTCGACGAGGAGTCCATGATCGTGCGCAGCGTCACGCCCACCAGCGCCGCGCTCTACTCCGCAGCCGCCCAGGCCCAGGCCGCCGCCGGCGTCGTGTCCCCGCTGCGCACGCCTCAGTCCGAGAGCGGCGGGGCTGCCGCCGCCGCCGCGGGCGCCAGGAGCCTCAGCCGCTGCTCGTCGACGTCGTCAAGGATACGGAAGAAGTTCGCGTGGCTGCGGTCGCCGTCGCCGGCGCCGTCCCCGTCTCCGGCCGAGCTGCAGCGGGAGGCCGCCATGGCGGCGCGCGAGCGCCGCCGCGTCCAGGCACAGCTCAACCGGTCGCGCGCCGGCGCCAAGCGCGCGCTCAAGGGCCTCCGATTCATCAGTCGAACCACCGGCTCCGTCGACGCCGCCGAGCTATGGCGCGGCGTCGAGGACCGGTTCAACGGACTCGCGCGCGACGGGCTCCTCTCACGCGACGACTTCGGCGAGTGCATCGGTACGGAACGATTGCCGCCGTCGCAATCCTCCTTCTCTCTCTTTCTCCTCTTTCCTGGCCACGATTGATTGCGCTGCTATCCGCACACGCGAGCGACGTCCTTGCCTTGGCCGCTGACTCTCGGCTTCCGCAGGAATGGTGGACTCGTCCAAGGAGTTCGCCGTCGGCATCTTCGACGCGCTGGCGCGGCGGAGGAGGCAGAACCTCGAGCGGATCACCAAGGAGGAGCTCTATGACTTCTGGCTCCAGATCTCCGATCAGAGCTTCGACGCGCGCCTCCAGATCTTCTTCGACATGTACTACTGCTAATTGCTACTCCATTTTTCTTCTTCTTTCTCCGGATCCCAAGTAACGTTAAATCCCGAATTCCGATGCGCGCACACCTTCTTCTTCCTCCTCCTCCTCAGATTCTTCTTGATAACCTGCTTCTTCTTCCTTTTACCGTTCTTGGCCTCAAATTCAGGGTGGACACCAACGTGGACGGGAGGATAACGAGGGAGGAAGTACAGGAGGTGACTTGTTTACTCCCTTTTTCTTCCTTCTTTTTTCTAACGAATCAGTTTTTCTTACTCCATATGTGTGCTTCTCTGTTTTAAGCTCTAATAACATCTGCCACAAAGAAAAAGCACACTGCATTAGAAGTAGAACCTTCTTCTTAGTTGGCACCGTGTTCTGATCACCACTTATGCATACAACTACTCCCTCTGTTTCTATTTCCCTAATAGTCTCTTTTTATCGGTGATTCTCATTTTTTAATATACATTTCTCTCTTCTCGATATATCTCTATCTCTTTTCTTCTCGTTTGTTGTACATCTATTTTATTCTATTTTTCTTAATTTTCGTATCCGTCTCTGGACATTGAACTGTAAATAAATGGAGAAGACGATTGGAGTACTCTTTTTCCTGCGGTAACTATCACGGTTGTTACCGTTGTTCGCACGTGCTCCTCTCACTTTGCTTAGCTAGCCGCTGAATCAATCCACTTGTTTCGTGCCACCGCAGCTCATCGTGCTGAGCGCGTCGGCGAACAAGCTAGCAAAGCTCAAGGAGCAGGCAGAGGAGTACGCGTCGCTCATCATGGAGGAGCTCGACCCGGAGAACCTCGGCTACATTGAGGTACGTGTCGCCGCATATCATTTTGTGTTCTTGGATGTATATATCATTTTGTGTTGATGGACGTATACCCCACGTATACTCCCGTTCTCTCTTTTGTTTTCGGTTGTCTTTTGAGCTTTCTGTTACAGTAGTAGCAGTACTGGTTGTGTACTCTTCCTCTCTGACACGTGTTCTGTCTTTCTCGGTCGCTCGCCAGCTGTGGCAGCTGGAGGCGCTGCTCCTCCAGCGCGACACCTACATGACGTACAGCCGGCCGCTGAGCACGGCCAGCGGGGCCCAGTGGAGCCAGAACCTCGGCGTCGGGACATTGGCGGTGGCGACGGGGGAGACGGCGCCGCCGGCGACCCCGAGGCGCAGGAGGAGCGGCGGCGCCGGCGGTGGAGGTGGCGCGCAGGGTGGGGCGTGCGGAAGGCGGCGGCGCGTGTGCGCGTTGCGGCGGAGGAGAACTGGCGGCGCGCGTGGGTGGTGGCGCTGTGGTTCGCGGCCATGGCGGCTCTGTTCGTGTGGAAGTTCGTGCAGTACCGTCGCACGGCAGCGTTCCAGGTGATGGGCTACTGCCTCCCCACCGCGAAGGGCGCTGCCGAGACGCTCAAGCTCAACATGGCGCTCGTGCTCCTCCCGGTCTGCCGCAACACGCTGACGTGGCTCCGGTCCTCATGGGCCCGATTCTTCGTCCCCTTCGACGACAACATCACCTTCCACAAGGTACATAACAAAGCTCCTCCAATTACCCACACGCCCTGGTCACTGGTCAGCTACAAATATCCCCACGCGTACCGACGTGGCCTATTCCTGGTAGGAGTAGTCGTAGATTCTTCTCTCACTTTCGATGGATCAGTAATTATTACTCATGTACTGTACGGAGGACGTGTATAAAGGTCATTCGATTACGGTAAACACGTCGGCCGGGGGATTAGTTACGACGTCGCCGTCGGCGACGAGGCGCGGCGGCTGTGTAGTGCCGGGCGGGAACGTGGCGCACAATCATTGGCCGAGCACGTGGGGCTCCAGGATCCCGTGTGGAACGGCCGGTTCCCCCTTGGCGTGGCCATGTGGTAGCTGGAGACCTTTGCACACACCGCCACACCGGACTGGACCTCCGGTGAGGACTGACTGGCTGGCCTCATCGTGCGCCGTACTTCGCACGCCCTGCGTACGCTAGGTCTCCATCCCGACGCGCTCCCGTTTTTATGGCTCTACTTTGCTGCGGTCCTCCAATGATGCAGTTCCTCTGGAGAGGGAAGCAATGCGCAGAAGATCCCTTGCCCCCCCGGTTAGGACAAGTTGTTCGCAGTAAACCGTCCAGTCAAAAGTCAAAGAGGCTTCCACCCGGACCGACAAATTTGTTCGCTGTCTGGTGGGTCCAGCCCCGTCGCTCGGGGAGCTCTTAGGTGTCAACTCGGTGACGGGCCCCTCACTCGCCGCGGTGGTCCACGTGGAAAGTAACCGAGCGCTCTCTAAACCGGGGGGGGCGGGGGGCGGAGGAGCGGGAGCGGGACACGCGCGCATCCCAGTGACAGACAGACAGTGCGGTGCGTGGTCACCGGCCGCCGCGAAGTCTCGCCGTCGTAGTCGGGGGCAAAGCAAAAAGGGTTTTCATCATTAACTAGCGACTACTAGTAGCGTACGGTGATTTCCTGACGCCGAATGTTTTTGTTTGTGTGTGTGCAGATGATCGCGACGGCGATCGTGGTCGGGATCACGCTGCACGCCGGGAACCACCTGGCGTGCGACTTCCCGCGCGTGATCGCGGCGAGCCCGGAGGAGTACGCGCTGGTGCGCGGCGCGTTCGGGTCCGACAGGCCGACGTACGCGTCGCTGCTGTCCGGGGCGGAGGGCGTCACGGGCGTGGCCATGGTGGTGCTGATGACCGTGTCGTTCACGCTGGCCACGCACCCGTTCCGCAAGGGCGAGCCCACGGCCACGGGTGCGGGAGCCGCAGGCGTCACGTCCCGGCTCCCCGCGCCGCTGAACCGGCTCGCCGGGTTCAACGCATTCTGGTACTCGCACCACCTGCTGGGCATCGTGTACGCGCTCCTCCTCGTGCACGGATACTTCCTCTTCCTCGTCAAGCGCTGGTACGAGAAAACGGTACGTTGTCTTGTCTCTGACCACCTGTTGCTGCCCCGTAGTACGTAATTTTCTTTCTTTTTTTTTCACTAGAAATACTGTGTGCTCGCTGTCACATTTTTCGGTGAGGCCAGGGTGACGTTGACGGGGTTTGTTTCATCAGTAGTTCGGCCGCCCCGTGCACTGTGCAGTGCAGCAGTTGTGTGGTGGCAAAGGCGATAATATGCCGATGCCTGCTGCCCGTGCGCGCCTTTGCTTTGCTTTCCTCGACACGCCGTTGTCGCGGGCTTTTCCTGCTTTATTATGCTGCATTCTTTCTAGAGACGGCTTCGAATCTCTGGATAAATTAGCACAGTAGTGGTAGGAGTATAATAAACTGCGAATAAGAATGGACGTTCACTAAATCGTGGTAGTAGGTGCGAGTCAGGTGAGCCATGCATGTCTGCCGCACGAGGACTATCGGCAGTCCTTGTGTTGTGGGTACAGGGAGCCTAGTTGTCGGTGTCGCCGCGGTCAAACTGGGAGGCCATGCTTGCCAGCTCTCTTCGCTGTGCCTGTGCCGGTGGGAATTGTCAAGGGAACCGCCGCCGCGTCCGGGTCCGGTCCGCCCTTAAATACTGGAGTGGGCCGTGGTAATGACCTCGCACCGCAACCGGGTAGGCAGCAGAGCGTACTAGACCGAGCTGGTGCTGGGACACGTGGTCCGGGTCCGGCGACGCGCTCCACAGCTCAGTACGTGCTGGGCGCCACCACGTAGTGTGACGTGTGCACTGCGGTGCAGCAGAGACCCCTCGCCGCCGTCTCGAGGCCACCAGCCACATCCATGAACCGGATCTTGTCAGGTCAGGTCAGGCAGGTGTGGGCACCGCAGGTTCTACTAGTACGCTAGAAAATCTAGCGAGCGGCCGTCTCGACAATCTTTTTTATGTGTAGCAGTAGTCCCGGGCACACACGCGTCGTCTAGTACGTAGGTGATGGCCAGATTGATTAGCAGGAGTGCTGGTACTAGTACGTACGAGTAGATTAATTAATGGTCTGAAAAGGAGTGTGCTGCTGCTGATGTGGTCCTACGGTTGTTTGTTGGTGGATCTACTAGTTGCCATCACTTTGCAGGCATTTTTTTGCGTTCTGATCGGGCGTTGAAATGCAGTAGCAGTACTAATAGTAATAGCATGTCTGTATGTGGGGATCGCAACAAAGACCATAATCATCGAAGTAGATGGGGGAGTTGTCAATGCTGCTTCCTCCCCTCCTGCTTTACAGAACGGATTAAAGCAGTACTGCGCGAAATAAAACCTCCATCTACCAGCACGAGGACGGACACCCCTTCGCTGGATTCACTAATACTCATATTGCAATTGGACCATGGACGGTTCACCAGGTAATAAGTACAGTACTAGGTAGCAGTCCAACAAAAGCCTTGGAACTTTTAACCCCCACTCTTACACGGCAATGATCGATCTCCATTTTCACCGGTGCATCACATCCCGTGATGATCATCAGTCCAACAAAGGCAAAGGGCACACCCCCAAATCTGCAAGCGACGGGCGTCGCATGACTTAGCCTTTAAGCTTCCAATGATGGAATAATGTGCAGTGCAGGAAACTTCTCCCCGTTTTGTTTCGTGGGTACAGTAGTGGTCTGGTGCGTACACCGGCGCGCGGAAACATTTCCTTTTCGTCGTCCCGCATTTGGATTGTCAGAGACGCAGCCAGTTTCGACTTTCGACGACGACCACAGACAGCCACATGGCTACCCGGCATTGTATAATCATCATCCCTGCTCACCTACTACCAGTTCGAGTTCCCGCTTGGCCGGTACAGCTTTCTCCCCTCCCGCATTTCGCCGAGAACGCGCACTCGGCTAGCTGTGCGTGCTCCTCCGACATGTGGGTGGCCGAGACTTCCTCCTACTCACTTGACTATGACTTGGCCGTGCTCCGTGCCTTCGTGCCTAATTGCCCATTTCCGTCTCACCTAACTTCCAGGCTAATTAAGCAGCTGGACGGAGGAGTGCTCCATCCTTTTCCCCTCTCTGCTTTTTATTCTAGTAATGGAGTAATGGTCACTGGAAGAGTGCGTGCGTGCGTGTCAATGGTGACGCCCACTTAACAAACACGAGGTGAAACGCCCACCGCCTTGTCCCCTCTCTGACTCTCTCACATGTTAGCACTAATACTAGTGTGCCTGTACGATGCCGCTGCCGCTGCTCAATAATTGTCGTGTTATCCAGGGGCCAAGAGACCTTAGTTGTAAAGCGATCGTGGTGGGAACAGCATCTGAGCCTGTAATAAGGATCGAATCCGATTAAAGAGCCCCTGTCTGCCGAGCTAGTGAAAGGCAAAAGGAGGAGTTCACGGAAAGAAAGGCCCTGCCTCTGCCTGCCTGCCTACCTGCCTGTGTGCTAAGTAGTACATGAGGCTAGAGCGCGTGAGTGAAACTTCCCCCGCAGACTCGTCACCGTGAGTGCGTGGCACGGGGTTTCACCGCGTGCTGCCAGTAGCTTTCCGGTTGGCATTGTCTAGTAGTAGTGGGAGGCTTGTGTGCGAGCTGTGACTGTGAGTGAGGGGGTAGGACCACCTTTCAAGCAAGAGGAAATGGTGGGGGGTCCTCTGATGGATGCGTTTAGGCATCGTTGGATTCTGCTCGTATGGGCGGTGGGTGCATTGGTTTCCTCAAATTGTGATGTCAGACGGAATGCTCGATTCAAGAAATGCAGTTATTCATACATAAGGAAATGCGCTGTTGTTTAACATCTCTGTCCCTTGAATTTCATACTATATTAGGAGTAGTACTATCGTTTGTTCCTAAACACTGTACTGACTCCAGGACAATGACTGGAAGTTAGATCTGCTTCATACACCCAACTACACTACTGTACAAGGCTACGTACGTGTTTATTAAGCTGAATGTTCTCACCGTGCTGGAGGCGTTCTAGAAACGCCAAAGAATATGACAGCTGCCAGGCTATGCGGCTCCGTTATTTTGTAATGGTGTTTATACATATATTCTTTAGTTCATCTCATCTGGAACAACGCCATGTGCAAATTCCGTCTCAAAAATATTCTCATGTGAAAACACAGCACGGCGTGCTGTTCTGTTGCCTTCCATGACTTCTGCACTTCCTGTAATCATTGCAATGGCCTTGTTCACCTACTGATACTATTGAGTTTTTTCTGATATCCTGGTAATTGCAGACATGGATGTACATTTCAGTTCCGCTGGCTCTCTATTGTGGCGAACGAATGCTACGGGCCTTGAGGTCAAATGCTTATACTGTAAAAATATTGAAGGTAAATAATTACTGTCATTAGCAGAAAATAAATCCATTTCCAAAATTTTAAATTGTCGTGATATTACTCGAACAGTACCACCAATTTGGTGACATAAAGGTTTGCGTATGTGGAAAGGAGAAATGGAAAATACTGTGGGCTTCTGATATGATCTCTTGTGGGATACAAGTCATGCTGCTGCCACCACAAGGACATCCACAAAACCACAATAGAATATAGAAGCTACAACATTTTTGCCCGCTAGAAATTGCTTGTCGCTCTCCAACAACTTTGATGTTGCGAAGGTCCACCATTTTTCGTTGATTGCTCATTTGTTGTTCTGACCTGAGTGCTCTTCTGCCCACCACAACATAATTATATTATTCTCTTTCCATATCAGTGGGCATATAGTAGCGCTAACATCTGTAAGAACACAGTTATACTTTCCTTACACAGAAATACTAACTCAATTGATGCGTACAAGTATGTTTTGTACAGTTGATCCTTTTAGGAATGTTATCATAGCATTGTGGACTGTAAAATAAGGTTTTTTTTTTTTAGATAATGGAACTTGAGGTTCTAGCCTCTACAACCTAACAACAACAACCAAGCCTCTACAAACTAAAATAATAATAAACTGTTGAAACAAATGAAAGCCTTATCGCTAACCTATGTACACTATCTTATGTAAATTTGAATGTTTCAGGTGTGCCTTCTACCTGGGAGTGTATTGACCATAACAATGTCAAAGCCATATGGATTTCGATACAGAAGTGGACAGTACATATTTCTTCAGTGTCCAATGATATCTCCATTTGAATGGTTTGTATGATCTCCAAATGCATCTCCTCAGCTACTTGTTTCTGATGCAGTAGCTCACCTCCCACTGCTCTGTGTTTGCTACAGGCATCCTTTCTCCATCACATCAGCTCCTGGAGATGACTACCTAAGTGTGCACATCCGTACAAATGGTGACTGGACACATGAGCTTAAGCGCATATTTATGGAAAACTACTTCTCACCGCATCTTAACAGAAGAGCTTCATTCAGCGAGTTAGGTGCAGCAGAACCAAGAAGGTGGATAATTATGTCTTTCAATATTTGTTTCTTTGTACAAGCTGCTAGAAATGAAACTGAACATTTGTTTTCTATGCCACAGCTTGCCAAAATTGCTTGTAGACGGTCCATATGGTGCCCCTGCACAGGATTTCAGGAACTATGATGTTCTGCTTCTTGTTGGCCTGGGAATCGGGGCAACACCATTCATTAGCATTCTAAGGGATCTGCTTAATAACATTAAGATAGCTGAGGAGCTGATGGTACTGATTCATCCTCTGTTGTTTCCATCTTGAACTTTCCCTAAGACACTTCAATCTTTGCTAATATCCAATTTTTGTGCAACTATTAGGACTTGGCAATGGAGACTAGTGAGGACAGTGCCAACAGCTTCAGTGTCTCAACAGCAAGCAGCAGCCGAAAGAGGGCATACAGAACCAGCCGTGCACATTTTTACTGGGTCACTCGAGAAGCAGGATCATTTGAATGGTTCAAAGGGGTGATGAACGAGGTTGCTGAAATGGACAAGAAGGTTTGGATTCCACGCGTGCCCAAATGCTATCCATCTGCTGATGTTTTCTGTACTGACAATGAACTGATCAAAACTAGGGTGTCATTGAGTTGCACAATTACCTCACAAGCGTTTACGAGGAACGTGATGCACGGACAACTCTGCTGTCGATGGTGCAGGCCCTGAACCATGCGAAGCACGGCGTGGACATCGTCTCTGGAACAAGGGTAATTTTTTTCAGACTCCACTAGTACAATTCGAGAGATCAATTTACAGAAGAATAAATGAATTTATTTAAGAAAGAACTTTGTATACAAGTTTAACTTTTAAACTGAACATTTTTATTGGCAGGTGAGGACACATTTCGCCAGACCTAACTGGAAGGAAGTGTTCACCAGGATCGCCTCCAAGCATCCGAATTCGACAGTTGGTAATACTCAGCTCAAACAATCTACTATTATCTTCACACCAACTATAAATCCTCTGCTCGAAATTCATCACAAGAAAACGATCCTGATGCAGGAGTGTTCTACTGCGGCGCACCGATGCTAGCCAAAGAACTGAAAACTCTGTCGCACGAGATGAGCCACAAGACAGGCACTCGCTTCCATTTCCACAAGGAGTACTTCTGAACACTGAAAATTCCTGACCCTGATCTCCGTAGCGTTAGGTACCCGGTAAAACCGGCATAAAGGAAAATTTTTGCACAGAAGCAAAGACAGACCAAGCTGACCATTTCCTGATCTGGAACTGTACATAGCATAAAGTAGCTCAGGGTAGTTAGTACTAGTACTTAGCACCATTTACATATTGACAAAAAAGAAAAGAGAGAAAGGCAGGATAGAGGCTGTTGTTAATTGGGAGACACTGATCGTCGGAGACACTGTATACCTGTACACAGTATAGTTAGCTATATACTAGGTAGTTATACGGATGAATGAATGAATATATACGAGAAGCCACATGCTGCCATTCCTAACGCACGCTGTTGAGGTGCTTATTTTTCTGTCGCCTTGCAGTCAAGAGGCAATTCAAATGTTGCACTACAATTCCTCATAAATTTAGTGTGTTTGTTGCTACAATACATACATTACTATGTTTGTTGTTACACTAGGTCGAGTGTTTGTTGCAAAGAACGATCAAGGTTGATGTTAAAAATCAATCAAAATCGTTAATTTAAATTTAAATAAGTGGGAGTAAAATGCTTTTGTTAGAACGTAGGCAGCGAGGAAAATGTTTATGTACAGTAGTCAGAAGCAAATATTCCCCTCGCCCTGGACCTCACCGCCGGCGGTGGACGGGTGATCGCAAGCTGCTCTCTGCTCTCTTCGTCCAGCTTCAACAGAAAGTACGCGCTGAGCTCGCCACCACAATCGCCGATCCTCCTCCCTCATTCTGCTGTTGACATGAGGCTGGATCTAGCGGGGATGGATCGATCCCTGCGCGGGCGCGGAAGAAATGGTGACTGGGGACAGGGATGGAGACATCTCCTCGCTGTGTCTGCCGATCAGAGGAGAGGGGACGAGGGGGTCTCACCGTAGCGTTACGTAGGGCGGCTGCCCCTTCCTCGCCGTATTCGTCCGTCCGCCCGTCTCCACTCTCCAGGGGCAAATTTTGAGCAAGTAGCAAATTTCCATATACTACTTGGTATCCGTAGTATACTCGACTGAACTGCTTCTGCTAATAAGTATTGTACTATCTACATAATCATATATCAGTATCTTGTTCGGGTTTCAATGTTTGTACCTTTAACTGGTTGAGGAGTTGCAAATCTCAATCCAAGACGAGCAAAGGAGTAGTATAACAGATGAGGTGAGAGCTGTGGCTGAAGAGCAAAAGATGAGCATAGATGAAGGCAGCGGTGGTGCTTCAGATTCCATGGCTGCCATGGCTGCAGACTGATCGAAGATCCATGAACCCAGCATTTATAAATATTTTTTTAGAAAACGGCATTTTGCTGCCCAAGTACTATCATAACCTCAGACTGAGGCGACGCGTATTTTGCTCTTCTATGGGCCGTGAATCAGTGATAGGCTCATAGCTCAGGCGCATCCTGCTCAACAGCCCAAGTGTGCATCATCTTTGCTGGTGTTGATACGAGCCCGCCGAGAGCTGGTGCAGACTAATCGCTACTGCACCCAAAACTTATCAGGCCGCTGCCGTCGTGCTGGGTTGCTCGAGCTGCGCTGCGGCATCATCGTCCGTGCTCCCCCTTCCCTGAATGAAAATGAAAATCGCCGTCGCTGGCCAGGACAGTCTGGACGGCCAATATCGCGGAGGCTCCAGCTGCTCTCGAGTACACGGGCAAGACATCAACTTCAACGGCGCGGGACACCATGCCGCCATGCCGGGGGACCGGGACCGCGCGCGCGCCTCTGAGCTGAGCTCATGATGATGAGCTCAACTTGTCCGCCGCTGGTACGCGAGACGAAAGCGACTCCGCCGCCGTCCCCGTTGAGGTCCGTCCCTCGAGCCAATCAATGCTTGGGGCTGCCTGCCTGCCCTTGCCCTGCTCGAGATGACCATATAGCTCATGTTGTCCTGTTGTTCGGCTAATCAGAGCCACACATCGAGAAAATCATTCATTGTTTTCCTATACAGTACTAGTACGTATAGATAGTAAAATCGCACTCCGAGCGAGAACCTTTTGGTTCAACGGCTCCCAATTCCTATCCATGCAATCCTGAACAGTTGCTTACCCGGCCACATTATCAACTCCGTCCTGCTAAAAAAAAAAGGGGAAAAACCAGCAGGTTCCAAAACGAAGTTCTCTAAGCCAAACTTTTTTGTTTTTTTTTTCTTGATAATTTTGTAGCAAACCTTTTGTTGAGACGCGTCACAGCTAGCGTGCATGACTTTGAAAGGACTGATATGGATGGAGTGACGGACTGATCATCATACACTGAATCGCTGCTGATCCTCTCCAAGATGCCTGCAGGTATCGCGAACGGAATAAACCTGGGTTTTATAGATCGTTGTGTTCCGAATTCACCTACTACAAACAAGTAGTAAGCCGGATGTGCCAAGCATATTCTCACACACTCACAGCAGTCCATACAACCTCATGTCAACGTCAGTAGATAATTAATCTTCCATTTAATTATGTGATTGCACAAGGCTACAGAGCCTGCCGCAATCACTTAATCATGGTTCAATACTAGAATCGCGGCGACTGCTATTACTACCATAATATATTGCAGATTTTTCATGTCCTTGTTGTTTGCTCCACCACAACGCCAAATTCCTTGTAGCCTGTTCTTAGCAGCTCTTTGGCTCTGGCTGTGCCAACATGACTGGCTTAAAACGATTCTTTTACATGGTTGAAACCATCTGATCTGACGACTCATCAAAGATAATTCTTCACTTTTCGCTAGCTGATCGAGGAGCAGCTACTGTACTTAGTATTATGAGCATGCATAATGATGCTGCTGATCCATATGCCGGCCCTTTTGCCGCATTTTCCTCTCCAAAGCACCTAATAAAATTAGGACTGTGTGTTACCTATACCTGATTTTGTATTGTCGCTTACCCATCATTTATATTTGTTTTTCTGGTATACCAAATGAACATACATTATATTGCCTGCCACTATGAACTTCCAAGATGATTCACTGAATTCGAAGAATAATGTTCGGTTAGGATAGACGTCGCAATTGAGTAGTAGCAACTTTATTAATTGCTATGCTCCTAACTAATAAGCCGGTTGCCTTAATTGTATACTATAAAAATGCAATCATGTCGTAGTGTGTCCCTTACTCCAGCGATGTACACAACATGTTATAGATATTGTATCTCCTATACAATAATATGTATAACATGTACATCTAGCGATGTGGATGACATGTGTTATGTTGTCAGATGATCTAGCAGATTAAGTACTACTACATGATTTATTCCAAATATTTGTGATGACTTACTAACTACCTTCTCCTAATCCTCATTGAACCACTGGACAACATTATTTGAGTCTTTTAGATAAATAATTTTGTCATGGGACTAGGTATAAGTTCCAGTTCCAGTTCAACTAATAATTTCAAAAATGGACCAAATCTTTTATATATTTTTTTTCTTTTTTACTTATATGCTTTTGGCTCAAGTTTGCAACTTTATGGGTGCGAGGAATGGTTTTCCAGTTTCCATTTTGTCCTCCTCACACGAATTCACTATTAGACGATAGTCTCTTTGCGCTCATCAGGCATAACTTACAATGCCCAAGGGTGAAACTATCATAACCTCCTAATACTACTCTCCTAGTAATACACGGATAATAACCACCCTCCCCTTGCTGCCTCTACCATGACAACTGAAATTCCAATAACCCTGCCCGTCTCCTCCGCCCATGCGGGGACGCCACCGCCAGTTCGCCGTCCCAGAGCTTCACGACGCTGCCGTCGAGCGCCGCCATGTCGAGGTAGCGGTACCACCCCAGATCGCCTCTCCACCTCGCGGCCATCTCATTTTTCTCCTCCCACGGCGCCGCTGCCAACGCCATCGTTGACCTCCTCCCTGACGCCGACGAAGCCGTCTTCCTCAGAACCATTGTCTCCACCTCGCCGCGGCCCGCGCACGCGCCGTCGTCGTCATCCGCGTTCGCGCAGTTCCGGACGCCGTACACCACTCCGTCGTCGCAGCCGTAGTAGGCCGTGAAGCGGATCTTGGACGGCGTGCTCGGCTCGTCGTCGCTCGGGAACGCCACCGCAGGCTCAGCGGGCGCGGCGGCGCGAGCCGTCGGTCGCGTCTCGTCAATGGCAGGCGGCGGCAAAGGAGCCACGGCCTGCTTCTGCTTCTCGTCGACGAGGGCGCTTCCGCTGCAGACGCCAGCGCCGGTCTTATTGGACGCGCCAACGGCGCGTATGCGCCAGAGGCCGACGGCGGCGGCGAGTGCGGCGACGAGCCAGGCGCAGAGCGAGCCCATGGCGGCCGCCGCCGCCGGGAGGGAGTAGATGCGGAGCGCGATGGCGTGCGCGGGCACCATGTCCAGGAGCTCCATTGTTCCCGGCGTTCTGATGGTTGTGGACCTTGTGGTGGTGGTGGTGGTAGAGAGAGAGGTCTCGGCGGTTGTTGGGGAGAGGGGTGGGGATGATGACTGGTGGATGATGCGATGAGGAGGAACGGGAGGATGGGTTTGGGTGGGAAGAGAATATATAGGTGCAGCCAGCGTAGTGCAGGACCAAGACAATAGGCATCGGTGAACTGCCTTGAATTATTGCGGCTGAGACCTGACCATTTTTGCCATTTCCCTTCTACTACTAGCAGTAAGTAGTTAGTGCAGGATCTGTTTTGACTTTGTAGTTAAGTAGTAGTACCCCATTTTTGCCATATCGCTTCTATACTAGTAATTAAGTAGTTGCATAATCTGTTTTGATCTAGTAGTTAAGTAGTAGAAGCATCGATCTCAAATTGAACAAAAATCAATGCTAAACATCCCTGGATTTTTAAACCTTTTCCATGCGTCATCGTATATGTGGACCGCAGGATTAAAATTAAGATGATTTTGATTTTGCTTAGTGCAAATAAAGTAAAAGTGGAGGCATGTGCATGTAAAACTCAGTGATCAAATAGTACCGGTGAGGGCGCGGCATCAGTGTGGGGATCTAAAGTGGTAGATGCCGGCCGGGGAATCAAGGTCGGCAGATGCTGGGTAAGATACCGTTTCCAGCGGGGAAGGGGGGAGAGGAGGATTCGTTCAGGCCGCCAGTGTGAGATCTCCGTTTTCGCAGCTCGTGGCTTGGATTGGACGATCTCTCGTGGGCTTCGCGGTTCCTGTGGCTCTCGGGGTTTGGCCGTTTGGGTGCTAAGCTAAGCATATCCGGTTTCCATGAGAGATACCACATTTCTTTTTTATGGGTGAGAGATACCATAATTAATGGTACTCCACTTGTGTGAGTTTTTTTTTCACTTGTTGTTTACATGTAGCGAGATAAATCCCGGTACTCCAATTTGAAACTCGGCTTCGCACATTGCTATTTCTACTGGCTGGCAAACCACAGTAGTGTAGCCCGGTCGTCGTTCCGTCAACCCGTGTTCGTGCAAGTTCGGCATGTGACTTGCACAAACTGCACACGTTTCGTCTTTGTTTCCCTGGGCAACACCGTGCAGCGACGCAACGACATCGCGCGGGTGTTCATTCATCTTGTTGCGCGGGTGAATGAATACCCGCGCGGCGCCGCGTCATTTGCTTCTACAACACATCGTTCGGCGGACGGCCGACGTCGATCGGCGCTGTCGGGTTCTTTTTCTCACCAAATCCATATGCATATATAGTAGATGGGGAAAAGGGGACAAAACGGTCTACAGCATCCAGCCCAGCTGCACTTCTCGGATATATGGGCTTCTACTGCCTTGGCCAGCTCCCGGCTCTCAGCCTTTTGGGCTTTCGGTGACATCGCGCTTGCATCGGCCTGCCATCTAAGAATATTGTCTGGGCGTCCGATTTTCAAACTCTGTCCCATTCTGGAGTCACAAGTCACACCGTCACATGCCCTTTTTTTAGCCGCATGTGCAGACGCAGAATTCAGATTGTAAGATCCAACCAACCAACAACACAAGACCTCGGGCCCCGGCCCATACGATGTCCTCAAGATCGTAAGCCGAGACCACGCGCGGGAGCGGGCCCGCGCCCCAGTGGAACAGCCCATACGCCACGTGTAGGGTGGTCCGGTGGAGCACGGCTGATGTTGGCCAGACGTGATGCGGGCTTCCGCCACGAGGCGCGAAGTGAGTGGTCTCGACATAGCACATCACGTTGTTCGGAACTTCGGACCCGGGACCAAGCCGGGACGGCCTTCTCTCGCTGTCTCTCTGTCCGTCTCGCTCTGCGCCGCGGCTCCCCAACACGCTTCCGTCGCCTCCGAAGGAATCGTCGAATCGAACCGGGGGCCGGCTCGTGCCGTCACGACTCGCCTCAACGACATTCTCACGCGCGCGCACGATAAAGCAGAGCAGATCGCGCACCGCCAGCGGAGAGGGAGGGCGCACGAGCGGCATGGGATCGGAAGGGCGTACCTGGAACGGCGGGGCCGCGGCTTCGGCCGGCGGCGGAAGCAGCAAGGACGAGAAGCCGCCCTCCACCGCGGCGGTGGTGGCGGCCTCTGCGCCGGACGACGTGCCCACGTCGGCCGCCTCCGTCGACATCGCGATGCCGCTGCCCGAGATGACGCCTCACATCATGCAAGTTCACTCTGCTCTGCCGTCTCTCCTCTGGTTTGGTTCTGCTCGCGCGCGAGTTTGGGGGGGCGGTTGCAAGTGTGTGCGGTTCGGTTCGTGCCTGATCCGGGGCTCCTGTCCTGTTCCATAACGCGGGAATTCGTGGCGCGATCGCGAGCTCATGGTGTTTGCGGAAATGCCTAGTAGAGAGTAAGAGGCAGGTTCTCTTCGGGTTTTTTCTGATCTGGGAATTCGTGATGCTTTTTCAGAGGCCTGTGCAAGGAATTGGTGAAAGGGTGGTCATCGCTGGACAGCTCGTGCTTCTCCATCGAGACGGTGTCCGGTGGCATCACGAATCTATGTGAGTTCCTGCTCCCCCAGAGACAGAGACAGCAGCGTCCTGGATCGTAAAGCTGTCTCCTAATTTCTCTCCCTTTGGACCCCCATGCTGTAGTAGGGAAAAATTGAAGCCGTCAATTTGAAGAAGCCAAGTCAGTTGGTTCGATTATTATTGTCACTGCTGTAGATGCTCTAACCACTTTAATTCTATTTTTAAAGTAGTGGAAAAGCATAACAACTTTCCACGACCTTTATGAACATATCGGTTGCAACTTAGTACCACTGCTTCATTTTTTCCTGGTTGAAGCATCCCTTGTTGCATCATTGTGTAAGGCCTTGCTCCATCATCTTTCAGGTGCATCCTGAGACAGTATTAGTATGTTTCTCAAGCTGCACCTTGTTGACCTGTTAACACAATTCATTTGTACTGGTGTAGTTACCGTCCACAGGGCTTTTAATTTATCGCCAATGATGTTTATGATTCATTACTGGCAGTGCTAAAGGTGTCTGTAAAAGAAGGCAACGGCATTGAGCCTTCTGTGACTGTTCGATTGTACGGCCCAAACACAGACTTGGTGATTGATCGCAAGAGAGAATTGCAGGTGAGCATCTGAATGGAGTGAGACTTTATATGGTACTGTCATATTGTATTTGCTCCCTCCATAATTGTATCATTGATCCTTTTTTTTTTCCTTCATGGTGCATTTTCAGTTTAACAATATATGATATTCCATTGGGATACAGTCTGCTTCTACATGTGAATGTTCTTGACTACAGTCCGATTTATTTTCCTTCCACCACTTTTATGCAGACCTAACATACCAAGAAGATAGTTTAAGGGTTGAATTCACCCGCTGAAAAATTCTAACCAAGAATGTTACTAGCAAACTGTTGGCTGTACACATGATATGTTATAACTGCAAAGCTACATTTTCTTTCCAAGTCTTGTACATTTCCTAATTCACATATCTATTACCATCATGGTTAGGCCATACCATATCTCTCAGCTGCAGGGTTCGGGGCACGGTTACTTGGAATCTTTGAGAATGGAGTAGTCCAGTCATTCATCAACGCTCGAACGCTGACACCTTCAGGTTGGCTTATTTTCATTTTGCTTAACTCAATTATGCAGTATCTTTGTCTACTTTCTGAATATACATACATACATACATACATACATACATATATATATATATATATATATATATATATATATATATATATATATTCAGTGTTTCCTTCAATATTTTGATTGTGACTTCGAATGCTAGTTCAAAGGAATCTATGTGTTTCATTGCTGTAGGTAGTGTTATACGATTTAGTGTGTTAACCTGAAGGCCTTAATGTTTGAAGCGGTTCATGTAAATCTGTATATTAACTCACATTATTATATTTTCCAGACATGAGAGAACCTAGAATAGCAACTAAGATTGCCAAGGAGCTTCGGAAATTCCATCAAGTAGACATACCGGGATCAAAAGAACCAGAATTGTGGAATGACGTATTCAAGTTTTTTAAAAAAGGTAACTGCTCTATGTTTCTTCGGTCACTTAGTTATGGGCCTCAGTCGGTTGCTTTTATCTTGTATGCATCCTTACTGTAAAAAATATGCTGCCATATGTAAAAGTAACCGCTTCAATCAATTATGGAGTTACGGACTCCTCTGGTTGCTTTTTCATGTGTGCTTTCAAATGCTTCTTGCAGCTTTGGCGTTGAAGTTTGAGGATAATGAAAAGCAGAAGAGATATGAAACAATCTCATTTGGAGAAATACAAGACGAGATTAAAGAACTTAAGGTATATCTTAGAGTTCACAGTGCAACTTGTCATATTATTCTTTAGTTTCTTGTATTTCTTATTAGTTTATTACCCAGAGAATAATTTGTTCTCACTTTTGCATCTGAGTTCTTGAAATGATTTTTCTATATTTTTCCTTAGAAAGGATTATTATACATTCCTATTAATTGATCCTTCTTCTCTGGTATAATATTGGCAACACCTTGTAGGCATCCAGTCCCCTGTTATGCTTGTTGAAGTCATATTGGTTTTTTATGGTTAATGTCATGATATATGCTAGCTGATGTCTATATCAATGTCACACTTCTCTGGTAGGATCTAACGGACCTTCTGCATGCGCCTGTGGTTTATGCTCACAATGACTTGCTTTCAGGAAATCTGATGCTGAATGATTTGGAAGGTAAATTAATGCTGCTTATAGTCAAAATTTTCTGATTTTGTGTTTCTCATTTGCCAAGCTAACAAAGTCGCTACGCGCCTATAACGCCATATGCTTTTGACAGATAAGCTCTATTTCATCGATTTTGAGTATGGGTCATACAGCTACCGTGGTTATGACATCGCAAACCATTTCAATGAGTATGCAGGATTTGACTGTGAATATGACCTGTAAGTTCTATCTATATTGTTGGAATTCTCCAAATGAACTCATATTTCGTCATGTTGATCAGCATATTCATTTGGTTGCTTCTTTAGGTACCCAGATAAAGATGCCCAGTATCACTTCTTCAGAAACTATCTGCATGCTGATAGACCGAGTGAGGTATGTGGACGCTAAACCAGCTGAAACCTATTTATGCAGTGGGGAAGGGAAGCACTCCCTCCATTTTTCAATTGAGCATCAACAATTAAAAAGCAGAGGTAGTACCACATTTGGCTGTTCTGAATCATTAGCAGCTAATTATAGACCTAATTGTTTTAAGTTGCACTGGGTTATGTAGGATGGTTGGCAATTTGAAAGAGTTTAGAAGACTTATCTTGGAGGGTATAGAACAGGACGTTTAATCTGATGTTATTCAGCTATTATGCTTTCATTATGTTCACAATTCTTTCCATTTTTATTTCCTGTCAACTTAAAGGTGCCAGTGGGTGATCTGGAAGCCCTTTACATCGAAACAAATACTTTCAGACTAGCATCACACGTATACTGGGCACTGTGGGCCCTAATTCAGGTAAACCGTACTTCCTTGCTGCTGATACGGCGTTCAATGTTCTTTTTTTTTTTTTTAGTGAAGCACCATTTGAATGCAGGCAAAGGTGTCCCCAATTGACTTTGACTATCTCGGATACTTCTTCCTACGCTACGGTGAATACAAGAAACAAAGAGTGTCCTGCTTGTCCATGGCTCAAAGCTTCCTTTCAGAGATGACAAATGGATAGAGTGCAGAAAAGCTGTCTACGAACTAACACTGCCATCCGCTTATTATACACGGTGGGTATGTGCAATCATGATGGTTTGTTGTACTGGGCAAGTCTGCTGTAATGGTAGTAGCAGTTGCTGTTGTTGTATTAGATGTGAGATTGTTCCTGTTTCGTTTTACCCTGCAGGATGCATGTATCCTTGCCTATAGGGAATCAAACGGTCGATTCTCAGGTACGTAGGCAGCAGTATATGTAATAAATTACAATTTCGCAAGCAGATGCTATTTTGAAGCATGCAAAACCGTTTTGGCCTGAAAGATGTATATTTTTCATTTTAACTTTATGCTAGTTTTGTGTGTATATTTTCATTTTAACAGGTACTAGGCTTATGCGGCTGCTAAATACCTAGGCCTGGAATGAAATTAAGATAGCAATGACGTTTCCAATCAGTTTGAAATCATACACCGAAAAACAATTCAAAAGTAACAGTTTCTCCCTGGAATACTCCAATCAGTTATTCAGTTTGGAAATAACGCACATATGAATATGGAAGCACCTATTTAATGCATCGAGGAGCCATTTCATTCTTTAGATGAAATCTTAGCTCGGTTTATTCTATTATTGTTCAAGTCGTTGCAATCTAGCTCTTCTTTGCTACTCATTCTACAATTATTTGAAACCGTTGATTTTTAGCATCATTTTTACCAAAAGTATCTCATTACGACTGAAATGTTTTGGTTGTATAAATTGATCGTCCCAAGGAAGGAGATCGATAGTTCCAAGGTAAGAGGATCCAATGCTCCAGATCCCAATGTTGTTCCAAGGAGCAGAAATAGTTGGGAACACTGAAATGGCATGCGGGCAACCACGAAGCAACCAATTTAGAGTCAGGACTCAGAAAACGCAGGACGCGCGAGTGCTTGGTGGCGATGCTCATGATACGGCCCCATCCATACGCTGATTCGCAGTCGACAGAGAGGACACCGCCAAAATTTAAATGATTCGGTGGACAGCGGCGGCGGCGTACGATAGCAGCGGCGTGTCTCCTCCTCCTGTGCCAATTTTTGCAAGGAAAGGAAGGACGCAATACATTCGCTTTTTGGCGTCATTGCCAACGGTAAACAACAAAGAACAGCTCATGTGACGCGATTGAAGATTTCCTCCGCACAAGACACATAGTACAACACTACTGTAGTTTGATGATCATCACCGCGCTGCGCGTGATGACGAAGCCCCAGCGAAGCCTGGTTAGTATTGCCGTGGGAATCCATGTGTTTACCAACAGGCCTCATGACTTCATGAGTAGCAGGCAGAGCAGCAGCGATCTGGTTTGAACCCTGAACCACCTGAAACGGGGTGCAATCAAGGGAGATGCCATGTCACGGCCTGGGCGCCGAGCCGTGCCTCAGCCGGAGATGCCAACTGTCCGTGTCATGGGGAACCGGTGCCCGTCCAGGCTCGCGCGGTCGTCGAACGGCGCATCGAGGAGCGAGCAAGCTGCCGTCCTCCCGGACCACCCATTGCTGCTGCTCACGGGCTTCCCGGTGCACGGCCGATCGGCAGCATCGCCGCCCCTGCCACCCTTCCTCACGAAGCTTAGCAGCTTCTTGAGCCCCTTGGAGAAGTCCCTGTTGTGCGAGTCGACCGCTTCCTCACGAAGCTTAGCGGGCTTCTCCGGGCTGCCCCACCGCTTCCTCGCCCGCGCCTGCGCCTGCGGCGACGCCGCGTCGAACGGCGGCAGCTCCGACACGGACCTGACGTGCCGTGCCGCGTGGGCGTGGCCCTGCGGCGGTCGGGGCGTCGTGGGCACGTCGGTCGAAGACGGGATGTCGCGCGCCCGCAACCTCGCCGGCGGCGCCACCGCGCCGCCCGTGCCCGTGCCGCGTTTGAGGAACGGCCTCGGCGTGGTGGCGGTGGCGCTGTCGCCGAAGTCGGTCGGGGCCCCGCCTAGGCTGCTCCGCCTCTGGTGGTGGTGCGCTGGCCGCGCCGGGCTGCCCGTCACGCCGGCGCCGCCGCCGTTCACGGTCCTGCTCCTCGGCAGCGCCACGGCGTCCCGTCTCGGTGTGCTCGGGATGGAGACGGTCCAAGTCTTTCTGACCTGAGAAATGGCAATAGCCCACGCCGACCGAGATGAGCACACATCATATGGATGACTCACAAGTCGTTGCACAATCGGAAAGCATAAGCGAAGAAAGATCGCGTTCCGCTTGCGCCTGCCTACCCTACCTCGTTGCTGTTGTTGGCATCCCGAGCGGTGCACCTGAGCGCGCGCGGGCTGCTGCTCACGGGCTTGCTGCCACCCGCCGCGGCGGCGCGCGCGCTCCTACTAGCCATCAGTGGCTGCTTGGCCTCGCGCCTGGCGTCGCGCCGGCGCATGTAAGCCTCGTACTGCCTGCCGCGGCAGGTCGCCTCCGTCGTCGCCCAGAGGGACGCGTCCTCCCCGCGCTGAGCGCGCAGGAGCTTGTACGCCGCGAGCTGGAGCTCCAGCTCGCCCAGCTTGGCCCACAGCGCGGCGTCGTGGTGGTGGTGGTGGTGGCTCGCCATCCTCCCTTCAATAGACAGAAATCAGCAGCAACTCCCCAAACCCCGTGCCTGCGCCGCGAGAGAGGTCTGCTCGATCGTTAAATATATATACGTGGATGCCCCGCGCGCGATCAATTCGCGCCGTCAAAGCGTGACCCTGTCGGGTAGGGAGCTGCGGTCGCGCGCAGGAGGCTCAATTAATCCAGGTTTGCCATGCGAGAAAACGCTCGCCAGGTTGGGCTATATTTGCGAGAGCGTTTTTTGATTTGGTCGCGGCTGAGGCTGTTGACGTACGGGGCTAGGCTGCATTGCATTGCATTGCATTGGACAGACGAACAGGTGGAGCCGCGCAAGCGTCAGGATGATTGCAACGATGGCGATCAGATTAGCTAGAGTATGCAGGTCGCCTGAAACGGTCGTTTCAAGGTCCGTTTGACAGTAAAAGGCATCAACATCGACGTCTCCTTCGCAAATATACACTAGGGTGGGAAAAGAGGCATCCACATCTCTCTCTGTTCCGTTTTGACTTCGTCTTTCAGACGTTGCAGTAACGATTTCGTCAAAAACTGCTCCCTCTCGCTAAGCTTTGCGTACTGCACTGCAATTGCTTGCCAATGTATAAACATCATTCTGTCATCTCCTCGACAACCTCTTCACCAACCCTCAAACATCATAAACTAATCCTTCACCAACCGACTAAATGCCCTCGTGCGCACCTGTTGACTGCAAACTCCAGTATCATTGACATCAAAGAGGTTTGGTCAAAAAAAGGGAGGAAAAAAAAAGGTAATCGTCTCTGGGCAATATTGACTACCAGCGAAACACGGAAGAACAACATTATAATTTTCAGAACCCGACTGACTTTATTAACTGGTCAAGCTTCACCAATCCAGCCGAATCGACACAGCCCTATATTGAGGAGTCTAAATAACTCTAATCTTATTTTTCAAACCATATGCACCATTGCACCATAGTACAGTTGAAGAGCTTTTAAAATTCCTAACAAGAGCAAATGAAAGACAAGGCTCGACCTAATAACATCAAAATTTCTAGTTCCATCAGGACCCTGTATGCTTAGGATCAGGCTAGAACAGCAAGCACGTCAGACACCTTGAGCACAATATACTCGCCGTCCTCACCCTTGAACTCGCTTCCTGCGTATTTGGAGTACATTACGCTGTTTCCAGGAGTGATCGACAAGGCTTTCCTGCTGCCATCATCGCTTAACGGCCCCGGACCAACAGCTATGACCTGTTTCACAGTATATAATCAGACGTTGCTGATACTATAAGAATGGATAGGAGATAGAGATGTATTGATAGAAGAGAAAAGTGCATCGTGAGAATGACACATTTTGGGACAAATATTGAGTCATGGAATGACAGTTAAAATGGAATGAAGGGAGTAGTAACCGAGGAAAAATGTATAAGGTTCATGTAGAAGCGAAGGACAAAAATTCAAAATCGCGTCAGCTGTGGCTGTTGCTGCTGCAGATAACTTGGCAGTTAAATCAGTGCTGCAGCATCCGTTGGTCGTTGGATCCTTGCAGCACAGCCAGCCGCAGCCACAGTAGGCTGATCCGATCCGAGCCTTTAGTGTGGAGATTCTTTTTCTTTTTTTTGGGCATCGAATAAATACTTGCTAGTGAATATACTCACTGTTCCAATAGAAGGCTTCTCTTTATTCGCCTGTGTCAACAGCAAACCTCCAGCCGTTTGTTCCTCAGCCTCAGCAACCTGGTAAAAAGCATTTCATAGGGAACAAAGGAAATCAGTCGTAAGTAGGTTGGCATTGAAGAGGCACAAGTATATTTCACATCAAAGTCCAAAACAGGAATGACATAAATAAACAGATCATCTGTAGAAGATATATTGTGCTTTTGTTCTAAGATTTTAACATTTGACGCCCTCGTCAATGGAAGAACATTAACAACTCTGCTTTATTTGCTGACAAGTATTCAAAGTTTTTTTTCCTTAAAAATAAAAATAGTCATGAATGATTTAGAAGGGATGCAGTCTTTCACATATGGCCTATGCAACCTGCATGTGCAGTTGGCATTGGACAACATGATTATTTTCCATGTGGGATATATAACTTACGTGGCAGAGTATAACTCATGAGTTAGTACTGCATCAGAATTTTTTTTTTCCTCAAACACACGGAACATTATTATTATTCTTTACATATACCTTAATGAGAATGCGATCATTCAGCGGCTTCAGATCTTTTACATCATCACTATCAAGAATACCAATTATGTCATCTTCTTTCAAAATTAGATGGTCGGCATCATTGAATTTCAACTCCGTGCCAGCATATTTAGAGTAGACAACCTGTGCACCAACCTGTACCAGATTACAACTATGACTGTCAGATTTTACTCAATTAGCTAAAGCACATCAAACATCTATGATGACACCTTCAGGCACATTATCTTCAAGAGCCAAGAGAGTAATATTTCCAGTCCTTGATGACTGAGTATACTAGTACAGCACGAAAATCTAACACCACACCATACAAGACATAGAGGTAGTTTCTTCCTTTCAAGCATGGATGACAGTCCAGTAACAACACTTTTAGGTCAGTGTTATTTTCATTTTGCTACTTCTAAACGTCAATATACAAAAAATAGAGAAATATAGACATATGTCTGCCTGACCTACAGAAAGTTAGTTGTCATAAAATGCGTACCGGAACACTGATCTCGATGTTGTTACTTCCTATACTTTTTCCCTCTCCAGTGGCGACAACTTCCCCTCCAGTTGGTCTTGACTGAACTGACACCGGAAGCAATATTCCTCCCTCAGTTTTAGCCTCGGAACTCTTGACCTTCACCAGGACCCTGTCTCCCAATGGTTTTACTGAAGTATACTGCAAATTTGACACAGATAGAATTAATACAACTCCTTATAGTTAAGAGATAAGACTACATTCTAAAAATGCAAATCTGAATGTCTGATGCATATTGACTAGCAATAAAGCTTAGCACCTGCAGAAAAGCAACTTCATGGTGGCAACCAGGTATACAAAACACTACATACATTCTTCACTACATTACAAAAAGAAAAACTCATGCTTAAGTAGACTTCAAGCGCCATTAATCATAACAGAGGCATTTTTAGGGAGTGGCATATTACCATACCATCATACTAACCACCTGCCCATGGCAAATACCTATAAACATGTCTGGAGCTTGTCGAAAACCAGTAGGAATGGGGGTCACATCTCTTGAATCTTCTAGTAACTGTTAATATTTGGTCGGTATCCTTTCAGGGCATCTCTCCTAACTAGTAGTCTAATTTGTTGTTTTTTTTTTTTTCAGAATCATCAGACTGGTAAGCTCCAGCCAACGAAACGCGTACTGAAACCAGAGACCAGCAGCAGGTTGTTACCTTGGGCGACACGACCGTGGCGGCCCGCACCACGAGCCCGCTAGCCCTCCGAGCCCTGGGCGCGGCCAGCGACGGTGCCACGCCCACGCGGAGCCCGCCCAGCGCCGGGTTGGGCGCCACCACCCGCGGCCCAGACAGGTGCACCGACGCCATGTAGCTGCTGACGCGAGCGCGAGCTGTAGGTGGGAGCCGGGAGGGAGGGCGCGGAGGGAGACGGCGAGGTTGGAGCTGGGGATAAGGGGTGCCTCTGTTCAGCTGTTATCTGCACGCGTTCGTTGTACAAGTACTCGCCTGCCTGGGCGAGGAAGGAAGCAGCCTGATTGTTCTAGAAGGTGCGGCTACGCCGGCAGCGAAAAAATTTTGGAGCCACTGCCCTCACGGAGTCAGGGTCACGGTTTAGGCCCTTTGTAGAAACCGATAGCAAATGTGTGAAATGGTGACAATTGGGCCTCAGGCTTTAGGGACAGCTGATTTGGGGAGATGGTGACTCTGGAGGCCAAGCCAGGGGTTTGGGCAAGCGGTGGATGTCCAGGAAATGGCGCAGGGAAGAAGGCGTCTCTCAGGTTCGGCATCAGGTCTTACAATTGTCAAGCTCAAGTAGCAGTAGCACTGGCCCTTGACTCGTGATCCGCAGTACGCCACTGGAAACCATCTGAGCGGTTACTTGTCAGTCAAACAGAACTAATCTACTGAAGAGTCCAGTCTCACATAAAATGGTACAATAACTTCTCCTTTAAGGAATTTGAATTCATAACATTGAAAAATCTGTGTTTAACTCGTCAACAAATGATGTGCACTAATACAAATTGTGACAATTTCAGTCGTGACTCACTCAATCGTTGAACAGTAGCATTCCTGATGTAATGCAGTAGCTTAGCTGCGAAATTATCTCTATCAGTATTTTGTCCCTGATCCAAAATCCTGCATCGAGATTTCTGAGTCAAAAATCCAAGGCCATAAGGGTAAAATGCTATCCACTCGGGTGTGTTATCCTATGATGTCCACTCGGAACCTTCATCGGATGATCTTCAAAGAGAAACTCCATAGCTCACAATCAGGCCAAGATATTGGAATAACGAACCTCACTACTCGTTTAACAACTTTGCAAGCATAGCATCAGCACTCTCAGGGCCATCATTGTTTACACTTGGGATTATATGCTCTGGCGATATGAACTTGACAAATTCTTGGAGTTCTGTGAAGCTGCTATGCTCGCTGTACGGCACTTCATATCTGCAGATAACAGAAGGGCCGGTGAAACTTAAGCATAAAACAAAGTAGAGTAATCGGTAGGGTAAATAATCAAATCAAAAGTATATACATTGTTATCAATCTATGTCTATCAATGACAGTTATTTGTAGATATGGCTTTTGACAGTGTTGAAGTGAAGCTTACACTGGACCTGTTCATTCCCAGTTCAGTTAAACTGTAAGCAAAATCGGCAGCAGCAAATAGAGGTACGGATCAACAGTAAATGCTTTGAGTGAACAGTAACTCGCAAGTATATGAAGTATTTCCAGTTTCGATCAAAATGAACACTGAGGTGATTACACACCTTTAGCTCATTAGTTGCCACTTGCCCAAAGGAATCTCAAATTTAGTTCTTACAGTTACAGCAGGGTTATTTTCAAGGTACAATAATAACTTGAAAGCTGAATATTTATTTTGGGCAAAAAAGAGCAAAATAACAGAAGAAACAACAAAAAAACTTCTTTATGAAAAATGTTGAGCACGTCCAGTATTTCTCAGAAGGGATGGTACCTGATTATGGATCCTTGTTGCCACCTTTTTCCTGGTGTCCTTTTCCTACCTTTACCAAATGCCCATCCAGTAGGACAAAATGCCACTATGAGGTCGAATCGGCCCTGAATGTAAACTAGCTATTAGAAAGTAACAATAAGCGCCTTGTAAACAAAGGGTGATTTGCCTATAGACACAATTTAAGTTTGCCATTTGCTGTAGACACAAAACAAAGAGAAGTATTGAACTGAAATTCGGGTATCTGGCAGGACTGACAGTGAATGTGGAAATTCAGAATAACAAAGTTGGAACTTCTAGTCGATTCAATCAAAGCAAGGCTATAAAGAAATTTGTATCAGCCTTCAGTACTTTCAGCATACCAGTTAATATTCTCATAAAAGATTGACAGGAAGCCCAGAAGCTTTTTAATGCCCAATCGAGAATGGTTCAAAAACATGTAATACATGAGTAGCTTTGATATGGTAAAGCTCAGTGTTCCTAGTTCCTACAGTAACATCATTATTTTTTCAACGGAGTCCTAAGAATTCAAACATGTAAAAATTTGTGATTTGAATGTCACCAAGGTGAACTATTAACCAAGATTCTTTTAGTAGTATTATTGTTACTAATATGTATCATTCTTTATTTACTTTCTCTATGGTGCTTATATGTATCAGTTTTCTTATTTTTATTGTACTTTCTAGTTGCTGTATTATAGTCATTGGTGGTGTTCAGAATAGAATAGCAGGATTCCTCTAGGAAATTCTGGGCTCAGTTGTGCACAGGCCTTAAAAGAAAAATGTGCAGCTCTCCTTCATATTCAAGAAAAAAAATGCATTCTATCATATCAGGGCGTGCTGTTAAAGAACGAAATACTTGACCGTACAGCATATTGATTGGATAAAAATTTCATTCTCTTGAAGCTTGCTAGAGTCCACATGGGGACAACATGTATGTGACTTTCTGCTTCATTGGCTGTAAACCAGTGCATAATTTCCTGAGGAAGTTCCAGGTGTTTTAATATTTGCAACTTTGCAGCTCCAACATATATTTTCTTTTGAAGCAAACGAGCAACCTCCATAAACAATCTTTCTTTACCTGTATGTGGTAATATTTTATAAATCATGATCGCCAATGGCCTTAATTTATGCAACATTGATATCTGAAACAGCAAAGTTGAGATGAGATACCAATGGTGTAGCTGCCAATCAAAAACAATGTATTTGGATTGAAAGCCTCTGCTTGAATGGCCTCAATGACGAACTGTATTACAATCTCTTGACTTGGGAAGTCATACTGCAAAATAGTTTTTATATGTGGCAGATTAATAGTGTCAAAATTCAAACAACTTGTGATTGTTTTTAGGAAAAAACATACTCGTGGATTGCAGTAGGTTGTGTCAAGTATTAAAGTGTGGATATGAGAAGACTGCAAAATAGTATTGTTGGCCATCTCAGAAGAAAATCGGAAGTCTCCAGTGTGCAAAACAGCCTAAAAAGGGCAAAGAAACTAACATAGTAAACAGCTATATTATGTTAAATAGCTGAGGGGGCAGCACAAAACAACACTTACTTTACCATTAGGAGGCTCAAAGAGAATAATGATTGATCCAGGGCAGTGGTTGGCATCAAAACATGTCAAGTTAACTCCGGTGATAGTAATTTTTTCATTCATTGGCAATACATGCAATCTATCCCATGAGATACCAATCTTATGATGCACAAGGCTTGCCGTGATTGAGGAACAGTATATCTTTCCATGACAAAAGCTTCTAGTCAAGCCTTGATAATCTGTTGAGCATGACGAAATCCGTGTTAGACAGGGAATATCTGCTAGAGTTGCCTCAACAATTAGGAAAAAAAGGTGCTTATTTGATTATGCAAACATAACTACTACACTAAGCATCATGTTATGCATCAGTATATATTCTAACATAAATCTGAAAAAAAACATCCAACTTCTACTGCCGCTGCTGCCTTAGCACCAACAGCAGCGAAAAGCAAAGGCTCCATAAGTTTGAGCTGAAAAAATCATAGAGAAACAAGGCTGAAAAAATCCTAATGGATACTAAGTGTGCAAGAATGTGTAATGCCATATGGCATCTAGACCGTAGTTGCAGTTTATGCATAGTAAGATAGTATTCCTTCTAAATAGCAGCAAAGTCATATTTAAGAGGCACGCTGATCACACAGCATCTAAATTTTAGTTTGATTTAAGACTACTTGACAGGAAGATCTCATGCTTCTTCAAGGTTTGACGACAGCTCTTTCTCTGAATAAGACAAAAGGATTATTGCAGAACACAAGACAGAAGTCCAACAATAATACAGCAAAGCGTTTTTAATTCCGCATGTTAGGGTAGGCAAGAGATGACACCCATAAGGACAAGCAAGCAATAAGGAAAGCACAAACAAAAGCTATAGACAAAATAACTGTATTAAAAAACAACTTTATGTGAGACCTTTCTAATAGAGAAAACATGCACCCAGTAAGTTGTACAGTCATGTAATAATGTTCTGTATCATTAACTCAGCATTGAACATCAAAGAACTTGAACTTACGATCTATATGAAAGTGTGTGAGAAACCAGTGGCAACAATCACCTCTTAAATAGCGAAATGCATCCTGCAGCAAGAGAGTTATAGGGCATGATGACTTTGAAGGATAAATGTTCATGTTGACGTTGGCTTCTGGAAACAAAAAAGCATACCACTCGAAAAGGAGTCCCTGGGATGCAACACCAAAGAGGTGTGTCTTTGACTTTTCCTTTAACAGCCCGGCTTCTTTTAGGAGCTATATTAGCACTAGAATTTTTCTGCTGATTCACATTACACGGCTTGTTAACTTTGCAGACCTTTCTTTGTCTTTGATCAGATGAGGAACAATGAAAGTATTCGGTAATTAATTTATTCCCATTCAATGCAAGTTTAGTCGTCTTAATACTTTCTGAATTTAAACAATCAGCTTCCATATCATTGGCATGGTCTTTTTTCGTCCGTAACTCACCAAGAGCATGAATAATTTTCTTTCTTGGTCCAAGAGAAGTGATCCCCATGCCTAGAAGATCCTGTGGTCAGGCATCAATTAGATCTCCTACTGAAAATTAGATGCGTTATACACAAACAAACAACTAGTTATCTCAAAACTAAGACTACTGAGGAGAGATAAGCCATATACTCAAGCTTCATAAGATTAAATTAGCAGTGTATTTACAGTGAAAAATAGCCTCCTATTTATAAGAAATAAGGCCTTTAGGTTATGCAGTAATAGACATATGCTCAACGATCAAAACATAAACCTCCGTGCAAGAAATTATATAGAACATACCTCTTCAGTGAGCCACTGCAAGGTCTCCCAATCAATTTCTTCTTTAATAAAAATTTCCTCATACTTGGATAACCCAAGTTCTCTTAACCAATCGAGTACATGTTTGTTTTCAATATTTTCTGCAGCTGGAGGTTCGTTTCCATGGCTGGGATTGGATTCCTGAACCAAAGATAATGTAAGAATTTAAACACCTTGTATGATGATTAAGGGAATAGAAAAATAGGGATGTCATATGAACTATCTTTTTCTTTGTATTCCCACTCGACCAACTTCATTAGTCATTCATGCTGCTTAGAAGCTAGTAATTAGTTGACAAAAATCTCTTAATTGATGAGTGAGGTCATTTAAAAGACAAAGAGTTTGTTTCTCCAAATGAACTTTTATACAAATACACTCAGTTTAATTCATGCTGAAATCCCCCATATAACTGACACCATTGCAGCACACATGAATACATCATCAGTAAGGCATGTTCACTTATCATCCCAGAGACGTAGGCAATGATGTCCGAGAGACCATTATGTCCATAATTAACACTCAGCAGATAAACAGACTAAGAAGACGATCAAGCAGATGACCAACAGAACAGTACTTTGAGCTAGAGCTTTCTAACAAAACTAAAACGTCATATACAAAGTTATTGAGGATATATTGAAGCTGTACCTTAGCAGGTTCATCAAGACAGTTGTTAGTATGAAGCTGCCGGAGCTCCTCACTTAAATCAGATATATCTGATCCACATAGAGGGCACAACACTTGATTCTCCAAATTGAGACGCTTCGAATCACATGTGCTCTTTTCAGTGGTAGATACTCTGCAGTTTGAATGACCCGCCATATAGTCCTCCATGCACAAGTTAATGAGCTCATTGAGCTGTGTCCCAATCTCAAAATTATCATTACCATCACCTTTAAAATCACAGGGCATTTGTGATTGAAGTTCTGTTTCAGATGAATTCGAGCAGTAATTCCCCTTACAAGGCTCAGGTCCACTTAATTTATTCTCCATGGTCTCATTTTCAGGAGTTACACATGGTCCTGCTGCTACTTTCCTCTCTTGAGACACAAAGTTTAAAGCTTCCAAACCTGCGCCTTGGGCTTCTTCGAAATCATCATCTCCAGAATCATACTTCACATTTGGGGTTAGAAGCTTTGATTCCAACGAACACAAGTGATATTTCCCGTTAGAAATCCCAAATCCACCTTCAGATTTCACCGCAGCCTTTTTCTCCATGTTTGGGATATCAGCAAGTGACGCAAGTATCCCTGCACCAAGCCCTTCAGAATCACATGAATCTGCCAGTACAAATTCACAATTCGCGTCTGATTCAGTTAACCTCGATCCATTCTCCTCCTCGGGAGCTTCAGACCCTTTCACCTTCGCCGTGGGCTGCCTCTCACCTGGAATGGAGATGCAATCCCTGGAGCCAACCCCTTGGGACTTCTCGCGATGCTGAACTCTCAAATCACATACCTCACCGAGCATCAAAACCCTCAATTCCGATGGATTGGTCAAGAAACTGGAATCCGACATGCAGCTCCCATACCTGTCAGATGCTTTCTTCACATTGCAACCACGAATCTCTCCACCCGTCGTCTCATTTCCCTCGGGAGCGCCCCTATTAACCCTCAAACCGACCGCTAGGGTTTCGGCAGCTCGCGGACCCGCTGCGGCAACCTTCTCCGCGGGACCCGCGGCACCGGCGACGGAATGATTCTCCTTCGCGGAAGAGGAATACGACGGCTTGACCTTCTTACAGGGGCGGCGTGAGGCAGCGCCCCCATTGCCGTTGCAGGGCTTCAATGGGCGGGCGCGGCTCGAGGGTGGAGGGCTCTCGAAGTCGTCGTCGTCGTCGTCGTCGCAGTCACCGAGGATGGGAGGGGCCGTGGCGTTGGGCCGCAACGCGAATGCAGCCGCCGCCGGCGAGGACGCGGGCTTCGCCGAGAGTTTGCGGCTCGCCGCCGGCATCTGCGCCGCCTGGCAACTAAGGGGGATGGGATGGGAGAGGGAGGACTGGAGGAGTGTGAGGGAACTGGGGGGGGGGGGGGGGGGGGGGCGGCGCTGGAGTGGTAGTGAAAATATTTGCCGGTCGCTACGTTTCGAAACTGCAATGGGAAAGGATAGAGCGCGCGTATTTTTCGCAGAAAGTTGAGAGCTTTTGGGTCTGGGCTTTGTGTGTGGGCTGTGACCTCTGTCTTGAACGTTCGAGTTCATTTGGAGCCTATACTGGTTCCTCGCAAAAAAATTTGGAGCCTATACTGACTTTGAACCGAAACGTTGCATTTCTTTTTCTTTTAATCAGCTCGTTGCTTTTTTTTTTGCGAAAAAAACTCGTTGCACTTTTTGATCAGATTCTATCTCTTTTTTTAATTGTTGATACTTTCTAATATAAATTTATATTAAAAGCATCAATAATAAAAACACGAAGGCAGTAAAACATTAGAAATCCTCGCAATCGACACATTTTTCTTGCTTTTATTTTTTTTTCCTTTTTTTCTTTTTCCATTTTTTCTTTTTTCCTTTCTTTTATTTTTTCTTTTCCTTTACAATCTTGATAGAAAATCCTCACAAGCTCCAGCCACAACAAACGGGGAAGAGTCTCCGGTACCATACTCAATAAAAGATGAATTCATCTCCGCCTCATCCCCAAGACACCTAAACCTCCATGTTTGTTTTTCATCAAAGATGTCAAAAGTTATCAGAGATGGAATAATCTGAGACGTCATATAGAAAAACCGACGACTGCCAACCTCCACGAAGAGGAGGGAGCATCAAGAACACAACATCAAATAATTTGGCATTGATAGAAATAAACCTAAATCTAAGACTCAAACTTATTTAGCATTACTTTAAAAGAGATATGAGCTCGCTCTCTAGGCAAAGAGTGAAGGGTCCAATCGGAGGAGGTGGCGGCTGGCTTGCAAATATATGAAAACAGAACGGAGAGAGTACCTGACAATCAATAATGTCCATAGTCATTATCTCGAAAGGAATTTGTCAATTGCAATAATGCTGCGTTGTCCTCGTCATCTTGAATGGCCCTGTGCATCACGTTTGAGTACATTTGGGCCATGAGACAACTTGTGTCACCCGCCGAATTACTCCCCGTCTTCTTCGTACGAGCAGAGCAATCAAGCAGCAACAAAACAACATATTGTTGATTGATGACACATTTGGTATATAGTAAATCAGGAATAACTTATAAGTTGTTTTGTTTGAAAATATAGAAATCATATGAATAGATTTGTTTTGAAAGGTGCTTTCATAAGATTATTACATATATTTTTTTTCGAAGGAAGATTATTACACATATCACTTTAAATAAATATTTTTTATTGCTAGTGTTATACATACAATCTGGGAATGAGAAAGACTAAAATTACAATGGCACTAAGAATCTGCTGAGAACAGAATAAGAGTACCGCAAAAACATATCTGCAGATTTCACTCGACGACGGTAACTCTATGTCACATAGTATAAATCATCATTGATGAAGGATCCAGTACTGGAAAACACATGAAACGGCAACCATCCGTTCCAGACATCACAACAGTAGCAGATCACCTAAACAAAACAACTGAACTGCTGCAAGCCTACGACTCTACAGCAGCAAACATGGTGTTTGTGCTAATTAATAACGAACCACTTTCACATATGTAGTATGCTAATGGCCAACGAGTCCTCCAAGTAGATGAATCAACCACTAGCTAAGTATCCCTAATTTTTAACTGATGTATACGCTTGAGTTACGCCGACAGTAAATTATTCTTCCCTTATTAAGCTGAAGCCTACGACTACGAGCACCATTCCGTATTCTTTCTTTGCTGCCAGGATGATATCACATCTCCTGCTTCACAGTCATTTCTCGGCCAAGCCCGAGCCAATGTTTCTCACCGGTCGCTTGCATCTTGGACGCCTGGACAGAGGTATCAGCTTCGTATGGCGCCTTTGCAGCTATCCTGAACAGAAGAGCATAAAAATGTCAGAATGTTTTGTTAGAGCTCAGGCCACGGTTAATTTCGGAAGCAAATCAATTATCACCTGCCCTTTCTCTTCTCAAGAAACCAGTGGAGTGAATTCCTCCTGGCTATCGGCATGTCTGTAACGCAGAAAAAGGTTTCATAAGGATTATTTCAGATAGATAATAGATTCATCTATTCCGCAAAAAAAAGATAATAGATTAATCTGCACAGCAAATTTTAGTTTGCAAAATTACTGAACGTCAAAGTTCATTTAGGAAAATTAACGGTCTTGATATAGGAAGGAGAATTACCAGAAAGATTATGTGAAGGCTTTGGCAGGTTCTGTGCCGCTGCTGCTACGTTGCTGCCAGCCTTGTCCACGGCATGACCACCGTTCACCATCTGCAGCAAGTCCTTGACCTTTGTAGCAGGGAAGTTGTCAAAGACAACCACTTTTCCGCCGTAGAAGATGGTCAGCTGCTGCGCTTCCTCTCTACAGAAGAATCAAAAGTTGATGCATAATCATTTACTATCAAGTTCAAGGACGTAACGAATCATTCACTATTTAAGTTCAAGGACGTAACGACTTTGCTCTATATCTGTCGTTGACGGAACGATTTTACTATTTTCACTTTACCTTTGGTTTTCGCCGTTCTGTAGAGCGGTCGTTGGTGCGACGACCGCAAGCGGCTCCGTGCTAGCTTCCTTCTGAGGGGAGAAGGAGAGCTCGACCGAGTCCGAAGCTGCTGCTGCTGCGTCTCTTGGCTCGGCCGGCACGTCGAGCGCCGACAGCAGGTTCATGGTGGTCGGCGGCCCGAAGCCTCCTGCTGAAAACAACGACGTAATAGTAGTATGCATGTTCGGTAAGCAAAAGGCACTATTGGGATTTGGGACCTGCTCTGTTTCGCTTAGTCGCGCGGTTTTTACTAAAATGCTCTTCTTGGTGAAACACTATAGACAAGTTGAAATGCATGGCACGAAAGGAAAACACGACGATGGAGAAGAAATGGGTGTCGCGCTTATTACCTGCTGCTCCAGCCGGCGGCCTCTCCATGCCGAGGCCGGCGAGTCCGTGCAGGCGGCCGCCCTTCTTCTCCTTGAGGTACTGGCTGAGGAGGCTGCAGGTGACGGCGAAGCTAGACCTGTCACGTCCAGGTCCAGCCATGGCCGCCGCAGCCGCGCCGTGCCGTTCCTCCCCCTCCCCTGCCATCATCAAGGCTAGCTTGCTGCCTCGCACTCGCACACAAAATACGGAGTGACGGACGGTCGTCTCCCCCAAGGCTGCTCCTGCTCGCGGAGTCCAAGCAAACACTATCAACAACAGGTGGTTCCTCTCTTGCTTCCTTCCTTCCTCAGACAGACTCCCGTGTACCTTTTCCCCCCCTCTCTTCTGTCCTTTTAATAATAACGCGTGCCGGCAACAAGTGGGGTGGGGGCAACCGGGCAAGGCAAGGAGGAGGGCTGCCAGACACAACTAGTTACTTGCATGGAACACGTGAGGAAACGGGGCGGCCGGGGGGACCCGGGAATGCGGGTGAGCGACGGGACGGGCGTGGCGCGCGAGGTCATCGACGTCGTCGCCGTGCGGGCAGAGCCGAGATCTCGAAAAGGCGCTGCAGCAACAAGCAACACGTGATCCCGGACCGAGGACAGCAGGTGGCAGGCGCAGCGCTCTCTCCGCCGCCGGCGTCCGGATCGGAAGGGAGACGAAGACGACGTGACGCGCGACCTAGAAAGAAATAAAGGGCGCGTTCCGTGAAACCACGTCGTACCAGTACCGTGTGGCTCCGCGTGGCGGGCGTACTGTGCAGTACACTCACTGCCTGCCTCCGTTCCGTTTGAGACAGGTTAGCGTTAGGACAACTGGACACGATCGAGACCGCCATTTTCTCATGTCGTCCCAGCAGCATCAAGATTTTTCAAAGTGAAAATAAAGAGAGTCCCAGCATCAAAGTCACCCGCGCAACTGACTTAGGACTGATCCAAGTAATCGCATCCTTCCCTCGGGTAGGTAGTACAGTACAGTATAGTAGGTTTCATCTCCGGACTCCGGACCATGCATGAAGCAGGAGGAAGAGTAGCAGATTATTATTTCTGCTTTCACGGTGGTGCTTGCTATTGCTAGCGGGGCGATTCTACTCATTACTACTGTGCACAGGACCAGCAGGCGGTCAGGAGTACAAGGTGGAGCTGCTCCCTCCACTCCACTGTTGCTGATGCTGTTGGTCACGCGTTTCACCTTTAAAAGCAGAGAGAATCAGAGCGTTTCGTGTCGCAGCGCAACGATGGCGGGGGCTCGGGATCGAGTGGCGCGCACGCTGTCGGCAGCGACGTCGCACGCTCACCTACATATAGTACAGAACCATGTGCCTCGCGCGACGCGACGCGACGCGTCTGTCGGTCGTCGCGCTCGCATCGCACCACATGACCTCCGACCGCGCACTCTCCCGCTCCCGACGACGGCGACGGCGACGGCTCCCTCGCTCGCCCGCCGGACACGCCTCGACCTCGCCGCGCCGATGGATGGTTAACCGTTCTTTTTCGGTCCGGACGGAGCCGGCCGGTACGACGACGCCAGAGCACAGAGCAGAGCTACGGGGTACGGCCGGGCTGCAAGGGTCACGAGGTTCACATGCATGACTCCGCCGCTCTCGAAAGTTTGGGCCCAGGACAACTGGCGCCCAAAATCTGTGCCACGATTCCTGTATGAATGTGCGTGTCGAGGCAAGGAAGGGGCCGGCGGCAGGCCGATGTGCAGCCTGTGCGTAATAAAATGCTTAACTAGGCAGTTGTTGCTTCTTCGTCAACTTCTCTTGTCGTAGAGCTTGTCAGTTTTAGCCAGGCATGACTGACGACGGGACACAGCTACTACAGTAGTGCTTCGTTGGAGTTGGAAGCACATGTTCCGTGATCACGATAAAATACTACTACTCCAGTGTACGAGTGTACAGTAAGATTCTAGAATCCGAGATGAGGCTTTCAGTTGAGTAGCAGTACATACATCCGACGCCTCTGTTGCATCTCGAACATAAATGTACTTCTTGAAAATGGAACAGGTCTTCATCAAGATGCATGCATGCACTTGAAACATATGTTCAGACTTAAGTAGTTCAAAATGCTCCTATGTTTCAACTTCAAAATTCTCGAAAAATGAGTAGGAAGGAAAAGGCTTCAATATATACATAAATGGCAACGTGGGAAACATTGGTGTTAAATAATGCTTCGGGAAGGGGCGCAGGTTTAGTGACTATACTACTTCTTCCGTTTCTAAAATAACGGCGGTAAGGCTGCCAGCTCCTAAGCAGCCCATGTCAGTTTTCCTTTTACGGGCATGTAGTTCATGGGCTAAGCTTCCATCCATGTCGAGATTCACGTGGCCTTTACATATATATTTTTTGGGCACAAATTTGAAACAGGCCCATCTAGGCCTAAATTAGTCGAGCGGCGTTTGCATTATTTTTCCCTTTTTTACAGTTCTAGAAATTGAAGGCCGCACCTCCTGGCTCCTGGGCTCGAAAGCATCATGTTGTGCAGATGGTTGATATGTCACCGAACAAGACAAGGAGTGGTGACTTGACTTTTGTATCTACATATACGTACGTGCGATGGGAAAACAGTGTTACCATCGTGCTTAAGGCGCCACCTCGCAGGTCTACTGCAAAAGCGAGACGCGCGAGATTAACTACTACTGCCTACTGCTGGTCATATGCAGCATCATGGGCTGTGTGATCGACTGGACTTAAGTTTGCTGTACCTATGGTTGCAGCTTAAGGGCAGCCAATCGAAGCCATGGCTTAAGGTGGTCGGTGCTGGATCAGATGTAGTTGATGGATTACAAGTAATACTAGCACACTTCCTTTGGAGTTAGTACTGTACTTCCTTTTCCTTACGAATACTACTACTGAGTGAGTGAGGCTGAGAGCCATGTCCAGCTCCTTATTGACCAGAGTCAGGGGAGACACACCGGACCCTCGCGTTGCGTCAGTGGGAAGCAAACAGCACGGCCTTACCGCGCCGCGCACGAAGATCCATCGCAGGGCTTTAGATCCTCGTGCCAGAAAGAAAAAAAAAATGCAAATGTTGAAGACGAGAGGAGAAACGCCACGGAAGGACAACGACAACTAGGAAAGAGATCGACGGAAGGAATAACTAATCGCCGAGCCCAGCTTCAGATCCGAAGAACCGTGGAGCCCGTCCGACAGGACGAACCTTTCGATCCCCTCGTCGTCGTCATCCCAACACGTCGTAGCCTTTTTAACCATGATGGGCATGGACCTAACCCCAGGGAGTCACCGCCCGCCGCTTTCGTACAAGTCAAACCGTTGCTTCTGAGCCGCGTGGCAACTGACGCTGCTCAGTCCTGGAGCGCTCCATCACGTCGTCCAAACTGAATCCGACCACTGCTACGGCCAAACCGGCCGGCTGCCTACCCGGTCAGGGGCAGCTCGGTCATTCCGCCGCCGGTGTTGTTTTGGTTCCGCCCCAACTCCACGGCCCGCGCGGGCAAGAAGAGCAATACGGGCACGAGCTTTCGCCACTCGCTATCACTCTTCGCCGTACCGTGCTCCGCCAGCCGCCGCGCCTCCCGGCTCCCGCCCTTTTTAAACCGCGCCGGAGCCCGTGTGCCGAGCTGCCGAACCAGCAGGACTCCGCCGGCGCGCGCCTCGCTTCCTCCTCTCCTCGCCCATGGCCTCCCGCGCCCCGGCCCGGACCGCCGCACCAACCGGTCGGTAGATCCCGCCCGTCGCGGCCCGGCCCAGATCCGATGGCGTTGGATACTGCCGCCGTCTCCTCCCCGCGCGCCACGGCCGCGGCAGTCACCGCCGCCGCCGCTGCTGCTGCCGGGGCAGCGGCGGCGACCGCGTCATCCCCGCGGCGGGTGTCAGGGGTGTCGTTTCAGCACCACCGGCGGTGGCCCCCGTCGGCGGTCGCGCCCCCGTACAGGACGTGCCTCGTCGTGGTCTGGGTGCTGGGCTTCGCGCTCGTCTTCCTGTGGCAGAGCGCCTCCGTCGGCCCCGTGCGCCTCTACACGCGACCGCCGATGCCTCTGCCGAAGCGCCCGGCGGAGTCGATGGGGCAGTGGGTCGCGTCCCCGCCCGTGTACGATCTGAGGGAGTTCGGGGCAGTAGGAGACGGGCGGACGGTCAACACGGCGGTGTTCGAGGCTGCGGTCGCGGCGATCGCTGAGAGGGGCGGCGGGAGGCTAACGGTGCCCGCTGGCCGGTGGCTCACGGCGCCCTTCAACCTCACCAGCCGCATGACGCTCTTCCTTGCCTCCGGCGCTGAGATCCTCGGGGTTCAGGTGAGAAGTTTCAACTGGTACCTGCATCGCTGTGGATGTTAAGACTTTCCCTTTTTGGGGTTTTTGGTCGATTTTCCATTAGTTTGCAGGAATTTATGCTTCAGAAAACCGCAAAATGAATGTGATTGTGGTGATGTCCATTTATGTGATCTTAGACTTCCAATGTAATGTGGCGCTTAAAATGGCCACGATCTTAAAATTCACTACAACCAGTTATCCATGCATTAACTTGTGAATGGGGGGGGCATTGCAAGTGCTACGAGTTATGAGATATTTTTGGAAAATCATGACCTTTCTATTCTTACATATGGTATATGATACTCTGAATCAAGGATAACACTGGTTTGAACTAAATTATAATACCTTTCTTGCATAACTAGCTTTATCTATAACTTGTTTGACAATGCTGAGATGCACTGGCAAAGTTTCTGTAAATGAAAAGTTTCTCTCTTTTAAACAAGTCTTGAAACCTGCTTTCAGTTTCAAGTAAATTTGGAAACATTTTGCTGTTTAGCATTATTTAGGTTGAACAACATTAGCACTTACTGAGCTCAGGAGTTGAAGATTTGCTAGCCATACATAAGTATTAACTTGTCGAAGTCAGACCTATAGGTTATGTTAAGTGTGATGGTTTTGTTAGCTCAGTTCCAAGAGTTGCTCTATGTCCCATACTTTGGTTTCACATTCAGTTAAACTTAGCTGCTGCTTTTATGTTGGATCTGTCTTTCATCTCATATGGTGCAGTGGTGCCCACCATGAACAGAGTGAAGCTAACGAGACAATTCTATAACCCGATCCACCACAAATTTTAACTAGGAGTCCATAATCTATCATTTGCCACCATTTTACATCTGTTTCGAGATACACACTGTTGCATGATGATTGGCAAATAAACTACTTTAATTGTTTTTCTTTGTGTTTACAATGGTATTAAGTTGACATAATTTTATACTGTTTTAAAATTCTTCAAACCTTAGAGGAAGCAGAACATTTCTTACATGTTGTCTTACTGTACCTTTTCAGTTTGGTGCACTTATTTACCAACTGAGTTAACATTGGCGACTTCTTTATGTTACTTATATATAAGGATGAAAGATATTGGCCATTAATGTCTCCGTTACCATCATATGGGTATGGAAGAGAGCACAAGGGACCTCGATATGGAAGTCTTATACACGGCCAAAACCTGAAGGATGTGACTATAACAGGTTGCATTTGATGTTTTCTTTTTGCATTGTCATCTGTTTAAGTACAAGTAAGGGGCAATTTGAAATGTATAGTGAAAGTCTTCTGTTAAATTTTGGGAAACAGCTAATTTTCATCTTGTAGTTAAGTTTACTATAAATTGTTCAAGCTTGCATGTGAAGATATGATGCCACTTAGCTCATCCTTTGGAGTATTGATACCATTGCTGCATTGTTCTTATTCTGTTTAGAGAAATTCAGTCATAAAATTGGCAATTATATTTGTGAAGAGATTTTCATTCTCTTTCCCCCTCTTTAACAGGTCACAATGGTACCATAAATGGACAAGGTCAAAGTTGGTGGATAAAATTTCGTATGAAATTCCTGAATCACACAAGGGGTCCTCTTGTGCAGCTCATGGAGTCCAGTAACATTATCATTTCGAATATCACTCTGCAAAATTCTCCCTTCTGGACTCTTCATACATATGACTGCAAGAATGTTACTATATCAGAAACCACTATCCTGGCTCCAACTACTGGGGCTCCAAACACTGATGGAATAGATCCAGGTCCTTTCCCAGCTTATGTGTTTTATTTTGGTAATGCAGACTTTATTTCGTTTCAGAATAGGATTGACCTGCAAACTGATAATGTAATCGACATTTTTGTTTATCCCTTAACAACCAGAGGAGATCAAAAAAGATGCACACAATATTCATGTTATCTTGGAGCCTTCTTTTTTTGTATTCATGCTTCATTGATCAAATCATTTGTTCTTATTTTTATGTATGCAGATTCGTGTGAAAATGTACTTATTAAAAATTGCTACATTTCTGTTGGTGATGATGGGATCGCTATAAAGAGTGGTTGGGATCAATATGGAATAGCTTATGGGCGCCCATCTTCTAACATTACCATTCAGAATGTCACCATTCGATCCACTGTCAGGTAAGAGTATAAGACATTTATCATACAAGATTTTAGGATGTGTTGAAATAGTTATTGCTGAGTGAGTAATGGTTATTGCCCTGTTCTTATGTTGAAGGCAGTGGTGTAGAATGTATGTGAATTTGCTAGTATCTCTGATATGGATTCCTTACTGGTTGTTGTGATGTTTCATTTGTTTTAATTATTTTATTTTTCATGTGGTTGCAACTCCTTTAATGCACCATTAAGCATTCTTCCAGGATTCATTGTCTGGAATCATTCATGACCATCTGCAAAATTTGTTAAACCTTTGAACAGTGTGATCGTTCTTTTAACCTCTTAGTGTTTTCTGTGGACAGCGCTGGTGTATCTATAGGAAGCGAGATGTCTGGCGGTGTTTCAAACATTTTGGTAGAAAATGTTCACATCTGGCATTCACGACGGGGTGTGAGGATAAAGACCGCCCCTGGAAGAGGGGCCTATGTGAGAAACGTAGTGTACCGGAACATAACCTTAGATAAAGTTCGTGTGGGTATCGTGATCAAGACAGACTACAACGAGCATCCTGATGAAGGCTTCGACCCGAAGGCTGTTCCCATCATCGGTAACATTTCTTACACATCAATCCACGGGCAGGGCGTGCGCGTACCAGTCAGGATACAGGGAAGTGCAGAGATCCCTGTGGTGAACGTAACCTTCCATGACATGTCGGTCGGTATAGTAGACAAGAAGTTCCATGTCTTCCAGTGCTCCTTCGTCCAGGGGCAAGTCATCGGCTCTGTTTTCCCTTTGCCGTGCAAGAACCTGGACCTGTACAACGAGCGGCGTGAGCTGGTTAAACAATCGATGCTGCAGAACATCTCTGATATCGACTACAGTTTTTGATGGAGCAGTCCGTTCCACTATATTATTGCTGTAGGAGTATTCACAGGTCACTTAGTTTTTTTTATCATATTTAGAAGCATTTTTTTAGGTAGTTATTACACTTTCACATCTCAGGCATGTATTAAGGAGGTTCAAGTTGTCTATACTGTCTCGTAGAAAGGCACCAGGATTATTCAGTTTCTCAGCCATGTATCATCACAAATTAACTCAGATCTACAGTCAATGTACACCTCTTATAGCAAATATATATTTTCTGTGGGAGTTTGCAGATATTACCGCAATTCTGTACCAGCAGGCAGTATCAGCAACGGAACATCTCAAATCAAAACAGGACCGTTTCACCATTTTCATGGCGGGTGCGGCCAACCTTCACGCTCCGGCACGCCCAGCATCCCCACCTTAGTCCTAGCACCGTTCTCGTGGCAAAGTTGCGCCGCTGCCGCACGTCACCTGTCTCCTCCAAACCACCAACCTGACCACCTGTGCAAGGTTCCACTAGTTTTTTACCCGAAAAAAAAAGGTTCCACTATTTTTCCGTTTTCTTTCAGTACACTTATGAAGTGGAATGTATCACATGCTTCGTGTGAGTGTGACTGGGCTGGAGCCAACCAGATGAGGGAGGGCCTAAAGTACGCGTGAGCAGTAGTGTCATTAGAACGAGTTAGCGTGAGAGTTGAAAGAAAAAGGAAGACAATGTCTTCCGGCCATTTTTACTGAGCGAGAACGGAACCTAGCCAATGATTAGTGCATCCAAATCAAAAGCTAGTTCGAAAGCAACTTTTGAAATGTCAAACAAACAACCACACGAGATTAGTTTTTGTTCCTCTTTTATCACAAACGAAAAGGGCGAAAAGTCATATTGCATAGTCACACATACGTATTAGTGCAAATCTTTCCATACTAACGACACTGCTAGTATGCAATGTTATCAAAACTGACACTATAATTCATGGAGACCTTTTTCCCATTGCACCTCCCTCACCATTCTTTTTTACCCGTCTCTAAACGTTTCTAAGCTGCTCACTCCATTCTTCCTTGTTTGTACCAAAACAGACATTGTCGTTTATCAGAACCTTTTTGCGCTCCACCTCCTCACCGTTTCTCTTACGCTAGTGGTGCTCCACCTTCATTGTATCGTTGGAAGCAGCTCAGGACTGGGTTGCATCTTTATGTTCCTCCGCATCCAAGCACTGAAGGGGAGTAGACAGTGTTGTTGAGTGTCGCATAGAGTTGTTGATTCATCCTACCGTGCCTCCGTACTGATGCACTGCAAAGCTACAATAGGTACATTTTACTTGAAATTAATTTTCTTATCAACTTATATTTTTTGATGATATGACTATTTTATTTTTGAACTTGTTCATGTAATTGAAAACATTTTATTTTAGCATGTTCATGTAGTTGAAATATACATATCTGAAACTTCTTTACATTACAATTATGAAATCTTACCATTTCAGTTCGATTTGCTACTTACGATAGTTGAACAAGCAAGATGCCTGGTGTGAGGTTCACAAGAATGGATTGTGGAATGTTTTCACAGATCCGACTGTTAGTTGGCATGATCTTAGGTGTCCTCAGGTTAGGTGGCTCATCTAATCTGACGCTTGAGCAGAGGATGACCTCGCCAAGACCACCACCAGAGCTGGATGGTGATGTCACCGCCGAAATCCTCCTCCGTCTGCCGTTGAATGAACCTGCCTACCTCATTACCGCATCTCTTGTCTGCAAAACTTGGCGTCGAATCCTCTCTAACCCTATGTTTCGCCGCCGCTACTGCAAGTTCCATGGATCACCACCTCTTCTTGGCTTCTTCCACAATATCCACTATGATTACGAAATGAATCTCATCCCTCACTTCATCCCCACCACCACCAATGCCATCCCATGCTCCTCGACGCCCTTGATTACTCTTAAGCATTGGTGGTTCCTTGATTGCCACCATAACCGTGTTTTGGTTGAATCCTTTAGGAGATTCATCGTTTGGGATCCCATCACCAATCGACAACAACACCTTAGTATTCCCAAGCATTCATATCGTTACGGGCAACCCATTACTGCTGTGGTGTTTTGTGCTGAAGATGAATGTGACCACCTCAACTGCCATGGTGGTCCATTTCTTGTTGTCTCCATAGGAAACAACTATGTAAATAATTTCATATGGGCAAGAGTGTACTCATCGAGGACCAATGCTTGGGTGTGATGATGACCATCACTATTATCTCTTCATTCATTGATATGAGGCCTAGCCTACTTGTCAGAGATGCATTCTACTTCAGCATTGATAATGGTAACCAAATCCTCAAGTGAGACATAGGCAAGTAAGACCTATCCATCCTTAACGTCCCTAGAGAAGCAAGGGGTGGCATTGCCATCACAACAGATGCCGGTGGGCTAGGATTTGCAAGTGTGAAGGGCTATTATCTCTACATGTGGGCACGCCAAGTTGGTGTTAGAGGTATTAAGGAATGGGTTCGACAGAGGATCATCAACCTAAGGACATTGCTCCGGAACCCTATTCAGTTTTTTGCGCTCAATGTGGTTGACTTAGCGGAGACTTCAAAAACTCTTTTCATAAGCACCGATGTTGGCATCTTCATGTTGGATCTCAGTTCGCAAACAATGAGGAATGTAGGCATGAAAGAGGCCTATATCGTTATACCTTACACAAGTTTTTATACCCCAGGTAACATCCTTATTATGTACTTCATCTCTACATTTTGACATTTGTTTCTACTGTTATAATTTGTGAAAGACCAGCCAGATTAATTATCTTTCACTCAATAGTATGCACTACAATACATGTCACCCAATGAATACATGTATGTGGCTCAAAGGGTTATAACCTCAACATGACAGTGAAACTTAAATTTTGTTTCTTATAACAACCGGTCTTAATTCTTAGAATAGATGGATGACTGTAGGAACTAATTATGCAGGAACTAATTATCAACTCTTCTGTTATCTACTTTATGATATGTTGTCATTGCATCCTTGCATATCTTGCCATGTTTAGGTTGCAGATTGAGCCATGAAGTTGCCCTCAATAATGAACATGAAGTTGCTATTGGTAGCTCCTCGCAGAGCGGATGATCTAAGCATTCTATTCTCGGTTGGAGAGTTGAAAGACATCGAAGAGTAGCCATCATGATCAATTAATTAGTATGTTTTAGTTGTGCACCTTTTCTAATAAGAATAAAGGGCCAATAACATGGTCCGCTGTATTATGGTCAATATTATTGTGAATTGGTGTGGTGTGCCCCTTTTAGCTATATATTTGCCATTTTTCTGAGAACAACAAACTCTATTTTTATATGAAGCAGGATTATATTACTGTACTTTCGGATATTTTTTTTATTGAGTGGTCCAGGATCAATTTGTCATTTGCCAGTGTCGGCGTTCGTTGTGGCCGACGAGTAATTAGTATCGTGGAGTGCGTGTTTTGGTTCGGATGGTTCGCGAGAGGACACAAGGATTTATACTGGTTCGGGCAACGTGCCCTACGTCCAGTTCGATGAGGCTGTTCGTGTTACTCGCGACAGTTTGTAGTAGGGGGTTACAAACGGGCGAGAGAGGGACGAGCTCCCAAGTCTCTGGTGTTCTACGTGTGGTCTAATGTTCATCTTGCCCGCGTCGTTCTCCCGCCTCCCCCTTTTATACTGCAAGGAGGGAGGTGGGCGTACAGAGGGTCGGCGCGAGGGAGTGGGCGACGGCATGGCCGTGCGTCCTGTAGGCCGCGCTGTTGACGCCTCAGACTCTGTGCCGGCCGCTGTGGATGACGTCGCAAACATGACGGTGCTTCTCTGGTCGGTGGCGCCACAGGGATGGCCGTCAACGAGGGAAGTCTTTTCAGCATGGTGGAGCGTCCTCCGACGAGGGGTTGGAGGAGAGAAGGACCAGTCGCCGTTGCTTCCATACCTGGTCAGAATGTCAATCGTGGCCGTCCCGTCCCGATAGAAGGGATGGGCTTTGACGGGGGTCGTTCGCATAGTGACGGCCTTGCCCTCACTGTGCGACGTGGGCGGTTACCGCCCATTTGTACGGGGGGCTTCGGTAGCCACGGGAGTCGTTGAGCTTTTATCACTCAACCACTCAGTGCCAATCGCCTTTGTTGCGGTAGGTGGCGCTCCCGACCCCTGAGGGTCGGGAGGGAGCGATCGCCCGACCCCTGGGGTCGGGCGAGGCGGACTCTGGCACGAGCTCCCGACCCCGTCATGGTGAGGTCGGGCGCCTGAGTCGAGTGGCGGATGATCCGACCCCGGTCGGGGGGGTCGGGCGAGGCGGACCTGTCTGTGGGCCCGAGCCACTGTACGCGCGTCGTGACATAGAGGTCGGACGAGACGGAGGTCGCTCGCTGCTTTATACGTAAAGCAGTCGGAGGGCCGATAATACCGGTCATCACCGGTATTGACCCTCAACAGTAGCCCCCGAGTGAGGTCCGACCCTCCACATAAGAGGGGTCGGGCGTCGCTTTAATCGGAGGTGGTTGTAGAAGTGTTTCCACCGGTGAGGGGCGCGCGAGCGCGCACCTTACAGGTGTAGCCCCCGAGCGAGGTCTGATCCTTTCTCGGGATCAGGCGTCGCTTAAGTCGGGAGGAAGAGCGATCGTGGTGATCTTTCGTTTATACTGTAAGGGGCGCGCGCGAGCGCGCACCTTGCAGGTGTAGCCCCCGAGCGAGGCCTGGCCCCCTCAGGGGCCGGGCGTCGCTCAGGTCGGGAGAAGGAATTTTCGTTCGCGAGAGCGAACTCATCCTTGGGACTTAAGGTTCTGCGACCCCGCGTTGGATCTCTTTTTGCGATTCCGTCCCCGCGTCCTCTGCTCGTCGCAGTGACCGGCCGGGGTTCGGTTCGTCTTTGTATCGTGCCTCCAGCGCGTCCGTCCGCCGGACGAGGAGGTTGAGCCGAGCCACGCCTTACCTCGATGGCCGAGGCGTGACGCTCATCGAGCTGCTAACGGGTAAGTTCAAGTGGGGCCCCGGGATCCCTTCGAGGGGATCCCAGCCGAACCGGCTGGCGGTTGGCCCCAATATTCCTAGTCGCCATCCCACGTGGTTCTCAGATGCTGTTCGATAGGCTCCTGAGGGCTCGTTGCCTCTCTGCGGGGAGATACCCGTGGGTCGGATCGGACCGGGACTCGAACGCGAATCGTGATGCCCCTGGGCGGTCGGCCGCCTGGGGGTACTGGCCGCTAGCGGACCCATCACTCTTCACCCCTCACTCTGTTTTTGCCCCAAGCGGCTGTCGAACCCATTCGCTGGGCCAGCCTTCGAACTCTTTGGGCCGTCGGGGCATGTTTCAGCCCATATATTTTCCTTACCTGGGCGGGCCTGGCCCGATAAGTCGAACCGTCGCTCGGTATCACGAAGTTACCTGAGCTGGCCCGGCCCGATAAGTCGAAGCGTCGCTCGGCGGCGTGCGGTGGCGCTCGATCCGGCGGAGCCTGCAGGCGTGAGCAATAAAACGTGACGAGACGTTTACCTGCCTCACCTGGCGCGGGCGTGAATGGGGCGCGCTGCTCGAGGGGGCGCGCCGCGGGCGTCGTCGTCTCGGCCGAGCCTATATAAACGGACCCGCGGGCTTCGTCTGTTGCACTTACGCTTTCTGCCTCCTCGAGCTTCCGCTGTCTTGCGCACTTTGCTCCCAAGCCCTTTCGCCTTCCTTTGTGCTCGCCACTCCCGAGTCCCCCACAGCCACTCACTTCGCTCATCTTCGATGGCGTCTTGGGGGAAGTCCGACGTGCGGAGCATCCGCCTAGAGGGCCTGGTGAGGCGCGGCCTCCTCCGCGCGCGCACGGCGGTGGCGGAGTGGCTGGTGCCGGGCGACGAGACGCTGCCATCCCCGCCGGATGGTTACATCGTTTTGTTCGCGCCGTTCCATGAGCGCGGGTTCGGCGTCCCCGCGCATCGGTTCTTCCGGGGGCTGCTACACTACTACAACATCGAGCTGCAGCACCTCAACCCCAACGGGATCCAGCACATCGCCCTCTTCGTGGCGTTGTGCGAAGGATTCTTGGGGATCGAGCCCCATTTCGACCTCTGGCGGCATTTCTTCGCCGTCAGCTTGCTGAAGGCGGAGCGTGGGCCGGCGCCGATCGGGTGCGCCGGCATCCACCTTCGCGGCAACCGCTCCGCCGACTACGTTTCGGTGAAGCTGAGGACTTCCCACAGGGGCTGGCACGGCCAATGGTTCTATCTCAAGAACGACACCGCCGGTCCCCTGCGGGAGTTCATGGGGCGGGTCTTCCCGGTGGCGCCCGAGTCCTGGCGATGGGGTCCTCCGAAGAGGGAGCAGACGATGCTGGATGGCCTTCTCGCGGCCATCGCGCAGCTGAAGGAGGCGGGCGTGCGCGGTGCTGGGGTCATCGCGGAGTACCACGCCCGCCACGTCCTTCCGCTGGTGGCCCGCCCGCTCCGTCTGGACCAGATGGGGCCCGGCGTGGACGCGGAGGGGTCGGTGATGGCGGGAGCTCCCCCCTCCGAGTCTAAGCTCAAGCAACGCCTGAAGGAGACCCTCCCCCCGGAGGAGGCCGACGTCGACTTGGACGACCATCCTCGGGCCCTTCCGTGGCCCGGGAGCGTCCAAATTGTAAGTTCTCCCCATCCTTAGCTTGTACATCGTCTTTTTTTCTTTTCTAGAGTCGATATTGACTATTTTGATGTGTGCCAGGAGGGCCTGGTCTTCCGTCGATCCCTCGTCCCCGTCCCGGAGGATGCCGCGGCCAGGGAGGCGAACCGCCTCGCCGCCGAAGAGCAGAAGCGGAGGAAGGACGCCGCGAAGGCGAAGAAGGCGGCGAAGCTCCAGAGGCGCAGTCGCCGCCAGGGGTCGGAGGAGGAGGAGAGCGACGACGACGACGACGACGACGACGAGGAGGAGGAGGAGGAGGTCGGCCCCCGTCAGGGGGGTCAGGGGCCGAGCGGGTCGCGCCCGCCGGCCCAAGTGCTGACATTGGAGCCCCCGAGGTCGGAGCCTCGGGGGCCGAGCGGGTCGCGCCCGCCGGTGGAAGAGAGGAGGCCCGAGGCTCGGAGGCCGGAGGCCTCGGGGTCGGGCCCCCGGGGTCCGGCTGCGACGCGCCCACAGAAGGAGCCACCGAGGTCTGAGCCTCGGAGGTCGGAGGCGACGCCGAGTCGCGCCCCGGCCGTGCCCGCCGCGGGGTCCGCGACAGCGGGAGCGGCGCCAAGGACGCCGACGCCGGCGGGGCCGTCGGCCGGCATGCCCCCGAGCGGGAGGGCGGCGCCCACGGCTGCCCCGGGGGAGCCGGCGGCAGCGCGGGCGAGCGAGAAGCGCCCCCGCCCTTCGGAGGGGCAGTCGGATCCGACCCCCAAGCGTCGTCAGGCGATGGCCATAGGGTAAGTAGTTTTGATTCTTTCTTTCTTTTCTTTAAGTGTCCTGCTCACCGCCGCTCGCCCGTTGTGCAGGGTCGGAGGGATGGCCCTGGCGTTGGCCACGGCGCCCAAGAAGGCGCTTGCGCGGCGCCCGTTCGCCGGTGCGCCAAGGGCCGGTGACGCGGAGTCATCGGCGGCTGGTGAGGCCAGGGCGGTGGAGCCCCCGCGCGCGGTGGCGACGGCCGTCGAGGCGGCGCGGCCCGCGGAGCAGGAGGTGGCGGCGGCGGAGCCGGTGCGGGCGGAGGCGATGGTGGTGGCGCCGTGGGAGGCGCCAGAGGGCGCGGGCACCAGCGGGCCTGCGGCCGCCGTGGTACCAACGGCCCCCGTGGCCGAGGGGTCGGCGTCGGGGGGCGCCGCGGTGGGGTCCGTAGACCAGGCTCTCCAAGAGGAGCTTTCGGAGATGGTCGCGTTGGACAACATCGCGGCGTCACTCCGACATCGCCTCTCGAGGGGTCTCAGGAGGCGCCAGGCACTCGAGCGGCAGCTTATCGCTGCTCGCAGCGCGGCGGCGGATGCCCAGACCCGGGAGGAGTTCGCGGTCGGCCGACTCCGGGGGGCGGAGGAGGAGGCCCGCGTTTTGAGGGAGGAGCTGGAGTCCGCCCACCAGGCTCGCAACGCCGTCACCGTGGTGGCGGTGGAGAGGAGCCAGCAGGTGGGCGGGCTTCGGGCGGTGCTTCGGAAGGAGAGGGAGGCGAGGGTGGAGGCCGAGGGCGTGGCCGCCGACCTGGGAGCGGAGCTGTCCGACGCCCGGACAGCGGTGAAGAAGCTTCAAAAGGCGGTGGCGGGTATGTGGTACCCTTTCTCCTTTGCTCTTTTTAGCTTTCTTTTCCTTAGGCAGCGTGGTCTGACCATCGGACGATGTGTGCAGCGCTCACGGAGCAGGTGGAGGAGCGCGCACGGGAGGCGTCAAGGGAGGCACTCCGCCGAGGCGTCCACCGGGCGTTCGCTATCGCCCGGTCTCATTATTCCAGCATCGCGCTGGACTTAATGAGTCAGGGGTTCGCGCCCGGGTACACCGACGCGGAGCTGGACGAGATTGAAGATGAAGTCGCCCCCTTGGCGCATGCTCTGGCGGCGCGGATAGAGGAGGAGGATCGCCCTCCGACCCCGGAGCACGAGAGGCCCCCGACTCCAAAGCAGGAGCGGACCCCCGCCCCGAAGAGTAGGAGTAGATTAGTTAGTATGTATCTAGGGTGTCCGAGGCCGAAGCGCCCGGACAGCTTGTAAAAACAAGTTTTTGTATCACAAGTGATTTTGACCTCGGCGGCCCGTTTCCTTATCACTTGCGTGAAAAAGCGCTCAGTCCCTCACTCGTCCGTTTATGTGTCCCCAAAGAATCGTAGGTCGTAGACAGGATCGACACTTAGTTTTTGCCGGTGAGCGACGTTGCCGTAGCCTTTCGCAGGCGGTAGGCGTTTCGCAGTCCGACCGACTCGACTTCGTGTTTCTCCTATCCGCGACCTATCTTCTCTGAGTCTTAAACGTTAGGTGGGGGGCCGAGGCTCGGTGCAAAACGTAAGTCGCGGATAGGATCGATCGTTAGCTTGACTGGCGAGCGTTGTGGCCATAGCCCCCGTGGGCTCGTTAGCACTTTCGCGGTCCGACCAGTTCGATCTCAAGCTTTCCTATCTTTGACTTACTTGTTTTTGCACAAGTTTTTTGAAAACATGCGAGGGTCGGGCCGCGCACGTATTGCACATGGAATACATGCGCGCACCTTGCAGGTGTTGAGCCCCCGAGCGTGGTTGGACCCCTGTGCAGCAGGGGTCGGATGCTGCTCGGGGGGTGTGGAAAACGGACAAGCTACGAGTTTTAGGGATAGAAACGACGTAGCTGTTCGATGTTCCAGGCGTTGTTGAACTCTTGTCCGTCCGCGGTCTGCAGCTTGTAGGTGCCGGGTCGGAGAACCTTGGCGACGATGTAAGGCCCCTCCCACGGCGGCGATAACTTGTGTCGTCCTTGGCTGCTGGTGACGCGACGAAGGACGAGGTCGCCGACGTTGAACGCTCGTTCCCGCACGTTCCTTCTATGGTACCGGCGTAGTGCTTGCTGGTACTTGGCGGATCGGAGGAGCGCCACGTCTCGGGCCTCGTCGAGCTGATCCATCGCGTCTTCGAGGGACGTCTGGTTCCCTTGGTCGTCGTACGCCTTCACCCTCGGAGCACCGTAGTCGAGATCGGTTGGTAGGACGGCTTCGGAGCCGTATACCATGAAGAAAGGGGTAAACCCCGTGGCCCGACTAGGGGTCGTCCGTAGGCTCCAGAGTACGGCAGGGAGCTCGGCTGCCCACCGACCGCTGAATTGCTTCAGGCGGTTGTGGATCCGAGGCTTCAATCCCTGCAAAATCATACCGTTTGCGCGCTCGACCTGCCCGTTCGTCCGGGGGTGCGCTACGGCTGCCCAATCGACACGGATATGGTAGTCGTCGCAGAATTTAAGGAATCGCTTTCCTGTGAACTGCGTACCGTTATCCGTGATGATGGAGTTTGGTACTCCAAAGCGGTGAATGATGTCGAGGAAGAATTCGACCGCTTCTTCTGGTCGGATCCTTGCAACCGGTCGGGCTTCGATCCATTTGGTGAACTTGTCGACGGCCACCAAAAGATGGGTGTAGCCCCCGGGTGCTTTCTTGAGTGGTCCGACCAGGTCGAGTCCCCAGACCGCGAATGGCCATGTGACGGGGATGTTCTGCAGCGCCTGTGCCGGCAGGTGGGTCTGCCGGGCGTAGAACTGGCAGCCTTGGCAGGTGCGCACGATATGCGCAGCGTCGTTGATGGCTGTTGGCCAGTAGAATCCTTGTCGGAAGGCGTTCCCGACCAAGGTCTTGTGCGCCGCGTGGTGTCCGCAGACCCCACCGTGGATGTCTTGCAGCAGCAGCTTTCCCTGTTCAGTCGGGATGCAGCGCTGCAAAATCTTGGTGAGGCTTCTTTTGTAGAGTTCCCCATTGATAATGACAAAGGACTTGGCTCGACGCGCGATGCGTCGAGCTTCCGTCCTGTCTGTGGGGAGTTCTCCTCGGACGAGGCAGTCGAGGTATGGGGTCCTCCAATCGTTCGGAGGGCCCGACCCTGATGCGGGTGCCTCGTCTATCTCCATAACGTCGGGTCCTGGGGGTGCGGGAGTCGATCCGACCCTTTCGCCTAGGGTCGACTCGTTGCCGACCCCTTTTGGGTCTTTGAGTCGGATCGACGGTTGGCTTTAGTCGTGGGAGAAGACCCCTGGCGGGATCTGATCCCGACCCGCCGCCATTTTCGCGAGGGAGTCAGCTTCCTCGTTCTGCCGCCTCGGGACATGCTTGAGTTCGAGACCGAAGAACTTGTGTTCGAGCCTGCGTACCTCTTGGTAGTACGCGTCCATGACATCGCTGTGGCAGCTTGACTTCTTCATGACTTGGTCGACGACGAGTTGGGAGTCGCCTTGAACTTCGAGACATCGGATCCCCAACTCGTCGGCGATCTTGAGCCCATTGATGAGCGCTTCGTATTCCGCCATGTTGTTGTAGGCGAGAAACTGGAGTCGGATTGCATACCTCATGCGTACCCCCATGGGGGAGACGAGGACGAGTCCGACCCCTACTCCTGCGCGCATCAACGAGCCGTCGAAGTAGAGGACCCAGTACTCTTGGTCGACGGGGGCAGTGGGGAGCTGGACCTCGGTCCACTCCGCCACGAAGTCGGCCAAGGCCTGGGACTTGATCGCTGTACGAGGGGCGTACGTGATTCCCTCGCCCATGAGCTCGAGAGCCCATTTCGCGGCCTTCCCTGTTGCGTCGCGGTTTTCGACGACCTCACGCAAGGGGGAAGAGGTGACCACCGTTACCGGGTGCGACTCGAAGTAGTGTCTGAGCTTTCTCTTGGCGAGGACGACGCCGTAAAGAATTTTCAGTATCTGGAGATACCGAGTCTTTGTGTCAGACAAGACTTCGCTCACGAAGTAGACGGGGCGTTGAACCTTGAGGGCGTGGCCCTCCTCCCTTCGCTCTACGACCAAAGCAGCACTGACGACCTGAGTCGTCGCGGCGAGGTAGAGTAGGAGTGGCTCTTTCGGGGTCGGGGGCACCAGGACCGGTGGCTTGGACAGGATAACTTTTATCCTATCGAGAGCCTCCTGTGCCTCGGGTGTCCATTGAAATCGGTCGGATTTCTTCAGGAGCTGGTAAAGCGGGTGAACGCGCTCTCCGAGGCGTGAGATAAAACGGCTTAGCGCCGCCAAGCACCCGGTCACGCGTTGCACTCCCTTCAAGTTCTGGATCGGACCCATCCGGTTGATGGCTTCGATCTTCTCCGGGTTGGCTTCGATGCCACGCTCGGAGACGATGAATCCGAGCAGCATCCCCCCGGGACCCCGAAAACACATTTTCGGGGTTGAATTTGATGCCGTTTGCTCGGAGCTTGGTGAAGACGCGTTCCAGGTCGTCGACGAGCTGGTCGGTCTTCTTGGACTTGACTACGATGTCGTCCACATAGGCTTCGACGATGTCTCCGATGAGCTCGTCGAAGGTTCTGATCATGCAGCGCTGATACGTAGCGCCTGCATTCTTCAGTCCGAACGGCATCGTGACGTAGCAGTACGAACCGAACGGCGTGATGAAGGACGTCGCGAGCTGGTCGGACTCCTTCATCGGGATTTGATGGTACCCGGAGTACGCATCAAGGAAGCATAGGGTTTCGCACCCCGCGGTTGAGTCGACTATCTGATCGATTCGTGGCAAAGGAAACGGATCCTTTGGACACGCTTTGTTGAGACTGGTATAGTCAACGCACATTCTCCATTTCCCGCTCTTTTTTCGTACAAGAGCGGGGTTGGCTAACCAGTCGGGGTGATACACTTCCTTGATGAAGCCGGCTACCAGGAGTTTGGCGATCTCTTCCCCGATCGCTCTGCGCTTCTCTTCGTCAAAGCGGCGCAGGCGTTGCTTGACCGGGCGAGAACCCGGCCTGGTGTGCAAGGCATGCTCGGCGACTTCTCTCGGAATGCCTGGCATGTCCGAGGGTTTCCACGCGAAGATGTCGATGTTCGCGCGGAGGAAGTCGACGAGCACGCTTTCCTATTTGGGGGAGAGAGAAGTCCCGATCTTCGCCGTCTTGCCGTCGGCGTTGTCGGGGCAGAGCTGGATCTCTTTGACGCCCTCCGCGGGCTCAAAGGACCCAGCGCTGCGGTTGGAGTCGGGGGCGTCCTCGGTGACTTGCTGACGGATGACGGCGAGCTCCTCCGTCGCCACGGTGGCAGAGGCGAGCTCACCAGTCTCCGCCTCGCATTGGTAGGCGTGCTGGAAGGACGTCCCGACGGTGATCACCCCCTTCGGCCCAGGCATTTTGAGCTTGAGGTAGGTGTAATTGGGTACGGCCATGAACTTGGCGTAGCATGGCCGTCCCAGTATGGCGTGGTAGGATCCGTGGAATCCTACCACCCCGAAGGTGAGAGCCTCCGTTCTGAAATTGGACGGAGTCCCGAAAGTGACGGGCAAATCGATTTGCCCGAGAGGAATAGCTTGTTTCCCAGGGACGACGCCATGGAAGGGTGCACCGGTCGGGCGAATGCGCGCCCGGTCGATGCCCATGGCGTCGAGGGTCTCGACGTAGAGGATGTTGAGGCCGCTGCCTCCATCCATAAGCACCTTGGAGAGGCGCTTGGTGCCGATGATAGGGTCTACCACCAACGGGTACTTGCCTGGTTGCGGTACGTGGCTGGGGTGGTCTGACCGGTCGAACGTGATCGGAGACTCCGACCACTTGAGGAACGACGGGACGACGGGCTCAGCTGCGAACACCTCACGGCGCTCCAGCTTGGCCCGACGTCGGCCACCGTGTGGCGCCGGCCCAGAGACGATCATAAGGCAGCCGTCCGTCTCCGGGAAGTTGTCGTCGCCGTCAGCGGCGTCGACGTCGTTACTGGTGTCATCGGGAGCCTGTCTGGGCTTGCCTTTCGGCTTGCCCTTCTTGGCCTCCTCGGCCAGGAACTTCTTCATCAGCGAACACTCTTTGTATAAGTGTTTCACTGGAAAGACGTGGTTGGGGCACGGCCCGTTCCACTTCTTTTCGAAGTGATCCGGGGTGTCCTCCGTGGGTGCCTTGGCACCCTTGCGATCCGCGGCAGCGACCATCCGTTCTCCGGACGGACGCGGCCGGTTCTTCTTCTTTTTCTTGCTCGGGGGGTCGGAGGAGCCTCCGCCGGCTGTCTCGACCCGCTTACCTTTGGCGTCTTGGGCGCGATCGAAGATCGCACCCACCGCCTCCTCGCCAGAGGCAAAGCTGGTCGCGATGTCCAGCAACTCTCTGGCGGTCCGGGGACTCTTGCGCCCTAGTTCGTGAACTAGGGAGCGACAGGTCGTCCCGGACAAGAATGCGCCGATGACATCGGCGTCACCGACGTCCGGCAGCTCATTGCATTGCCGGGAGAAGCGCCGGATGTAATCCCGGAGCGACTCTCCCGGTTTCTGCCGGCAGTTCTTGAGGTCCCAGGGGTTTCCTGGGCGGTTGTAAGTCCCCTGGAAGTTTCCAACGAAAACCTCCTTGAGGTCAGACCAGCAAGTGATCTGGTTGGCGGGGAGATGCTCGAGCCACGTCCTGGCCGAATCGGCCAGATACAGCGGCAAGTTGCGGATGATGAAATCGTCATCCTCCGCGTCCCCAGCCCGGCATGCAAGGCGATAGTCCTCGAGCCACAGGCCAGGGTTGGTTTCCCCCGCGTACTTTGGCATGTTGGCCGGGGGTCGGAAGCGCCGCGGAAATGGCGCGCTCCGAATGTGAGGACTGAAGACCCTCGGCCCCGGAGCGTCCGGGCTAGGGCTTCGATCCTCATCGTTGTCGTAGCGTCCCCCTCGACGCGGAGGACGCGATCGGGAGGTGCCATCGTCGAACTCCAGGCGGCGCCGCCGCGCATCCAGGGTGGCGCGGGCGTCCCTGTTCGTCCCCAGACGACCGCGGACGGAGGCTTTCGCCGTGCCATCCGCTGCTGGGGGAGTCTGGTGGACAGACGTGTTCTGGGCACGTTGTCCACGCAGACGCGACAGCGAGCTCTCAGCTTGCTGCACTGCCGCGCGCTCAAGTAGCGCCTCAGCCTCGCGCTGGGCGCGTCGGGCTTCCGGCGTGACAGGCTCAGGGAGGCCCCTGAGCAATGCCGCCGCCGCGGCCAGGTTCTGGCTCGCCCGTGGGAAGCGCGGGCGGCCATCGTCACGACTTGCGACTCGTAAGTCGCGGGCGTCAGTGCGGGTGTGTTCACTGGACTCGCTCTGAGCGAGCTCGTGATCAATCGCCGCACGCTCCTGATCCAGCTGACGCTGGACCTCCAGGAGTTTCTCCCTCCGTGCGCGCAGTCGTTCTGACTGCACGTCACGGGGTGGGGTCCCGTCCTGCGGGCCAGAAGGCTCCGCAGGGCGTTCGCCCTCCGCAGCGGGAAGATCTTCTGCTCGTATCATGAGGCACTCTCGTGAGGGGTGGCGACTCCCCTCACTGCACCCCGCGTCGGAGCCTTCGCTCGACGCTCCATCCAGGAGGTCGAAGAAAGACTCGGACGCGCAGCCCACCATAGCCACGAACTCGTTATTCGTGGTGCATGGAGCTGGGAGCGTTGACGCCCGGGACATCGTGCCATCGAGAGGCGACGCACGCCCGGGGTCAAGCGAGGCAACCGGTGGTGCCGCTGCACCGGCCAGTGCCAAAGCGCCATCAGAGATGGCGACGAAATCGAGGCTCCCGAAACGCACGTGTGTGCCGGGTACCCAGGTGCTTGCGCGGCTAGCCATCCGAACAAAGAGAGGGGTTTGACGAAAACACGCACAAAGAACCCCTTCCTGGCGCGCCAACTGTCGGCGTTCGTTGTGGCCGACGAGTAATTAGTATCGTGGAGTGCGTGTTTTGGTTCGGATGGTTCGCGAGAGGACACAAGGATTTATACTGGTTCGGGCAACGTGCCCTACGTCCAGTTCGATGAGGCTGTGCGTGTTACTCGCGACAGTTTGTAGTAGGGGGTTACAAACGGGCGAGAGAGGGACGAGCTCCCAAGTCTCTGGTGTTCTACGTGTGGTCTAATGTTCAGCTTGCCCGCGTCGTTCTCCCGCCTCCCCCTTTTATACTGCAAGGAGGGAGGTGGGCGTACAGAGGGTCGGCGCGAGGGAGTGGGCGACGGCATGGCCGTGCGTCCTGTAGGCCGCGCTGTTGACGCCTCAGACTCTGTGCCGGCCGCTGTGGATGACGTCGCAGACATGACGGTGTTTCTCTGGTCGGTGGCGCCACAGGGATGGCCGTCAACGAGGGAAGTCTTTTCAGCATGGTGGAGCGTCCTCCGACGAGGGGTTGGAGGAGAGAAGGACCAGTCGCCGTTGCTTCCATACCTGGTCAGAATGTCAATCGTGGCCGCCCGTCCCGATAGAAGGGATGGGCTTTGACGGGGGTCGTTCGCATAGTGATGACCTTGCCCTCACTGTGCGACGTGGGCGGTTACCGCCCACTTGTACGGGGGGCTTCGGTAGCCACGGGAGTCGTTGAGCTTTTATCACTCAACCACTCAGTGCCAATCGCCTTTGTTGCGGTAGGTGGCGCTCCCGACCCCTGAGGGTCGGGAGGGAGCGATCGCCCGACCCCTGGGGTCGGGCGAGGCGGACTCTGGCACGAGCTCCCGACCCCGTCATGGTGAGGTCGGGCGCCTGAGTCGAGTGGCGGATGATCCGACCCCGGTCGGGGGGGTCGGGCGAGGCGGACCTGTCTGTGGGCCCGAGCCACTGTACGCGCGTCGTGGCATAGAGGTCAGGCGAGACGGAGGTCGCTCGCTGCTTTATACGTAAAGCAGTCGGAGGGCCGATAATACCGGTCATCACCGGTATTGACCCTCAACAGCCAGTACCTTTATTCTTCTTATTTGTGTGACAACTCTTTTGATGTTAGAAAACACAAGTGCACATGAACTGACGAAGTGAATCATGTCGTCATTTTGCCAAAGTAAATCTTTGCACGCTGTATTCTTCCTACCATTTATTACTCAACAATGACATCGATGACATCGATAAAAATATTAACATGACTTGGGCCGGCTGCAATTATTAGTTCGGTAAACCCCTCCTGGTTGATTGATAATGCATTTTGTTTCCTCAGCTGTCGCATAGTAAAAAGTGCACCGGTCTTCTCTCAACCAATTAGTTGTGCTCAAGTTCTTTGAGCTTTACTTCTCCAAATATAAGGAAAAGTACTGAAGGAACTCTATGCGCTTTATTTTTCCACCTGGCGGGGCCTGATTGGGTGCGGCATCCACACATGCCGCGTCCTCTCCCTCCCTATCCTGAAACCCCGAAGCGGATAAAGCACCTACCGGCGTAGCCTGCTTCCCAGCCCCCGGCCCATCACCTGCTTCCTTCCTCCTCTGTCCTCTCATGGCTCTCTCCGCCGGCTCCTTCGCGGCATGCAGCCTCCAGCCAAGGTAAAGCACCGGTGGTGACACCGTATTGTTGCCGTGTAGTTCTCTCGGTCTGACGACGCTGTACATTGCGCTCTGTTTCTGCCGCAGGGATGTTAGGATCCGAGCGAGCCATGCCACGAGGCCGCCGCCGCCGCCGCAGCAGCAGCAGAGCGTTGCCGCCGTGGTATTATCGTCCACGAGGACGGGGCTCAGAGCCAACGCGACGAAGGGCGTGTCCGCCGTGTGCGAGCCGCTGGGACCCGACCGGCCCATCTGGTTCCCCGGCAGCTCCCCTCCACCGTGGCTCGACGGCAGGTAAGTCACTCGTTCACTCGTCGTAGCACGCTGTACAGAGATATACTAAGTGGAGTGTTACACCAATATCTTCGTTCGTTCTGATGTTTCTGTAAAATTGCCGCGCAGCCTTCCGGGGGACTTTGGATTCGACCCACTTGGTTTCGGTAAGATTCTTTATAAACATAATTATTAATGAAAGCAATCAACATCTCAAACTCAATAGGCCGTTATTAATTTGTTACGGATTGTGAAAGCACGGATGAGCGTTGTCGTGCAGGGTCGGACCCGGTGTCGCTGCGTTGGTTCGCGCAGGCGGAGCTGATTCACGGGCGATGGGCGATGCTGGCGGCGGTGGGCATCCTCGTCCCCGAACTGCTGTCCAAGTGGGGCTTCATCGACGCCGGCTTCTCCTGGTTCGACGCCGGCTCCCGCGAGTACTTCGCCGACCCCTGGACGCTCTTTATGTCGCAGATGGCGCTCATGGGGTGGGCCGAGGGCCGGCGGTGGGCCGACTACCTCAACCCGGGCTGCGTCGACATCGAGCCGCAGTTCCCCAACCGCAAGACCCCGACGCCCGACGTGGGCTACCCCGGCGGGCTATGGTTCGACTGGGGCAACTGGGGCCGCGGCTCGCCCGAGCCCGTCATGGTGCTGCGCACCAAGGAGATAAAAAACGGACGCCTCGCCATGCTCGCCTTCGTCGGGTTCTGGTTCCAGGCCGTCTACACCGGCCAGGGCCCCATCGACAACCTCCTCGCGCACATCGCCGACCCAGGACACTCCAACATCTTCTCGGTACACCATCGTCCATCCTCCACTCCATTTGGCTTATTGGTTGCTTTTCATTATTCTCTCCGCATGCTTAGATAGCTCACTCCGCCACCGCCAGAATGATGTTGATGAAATTGGTTGCTCTTCTTGCAGGCATTCACGTCCCACTGAATAATCAGTTCTGAGTACGAAGATGATCAGGGAATACAGTAGTAGCAAAAAGAGGAAATTCCTTATTTGCCATTAAAATTTATGCTACTTTTTTTCATACCTACCGTCCAAAATATATACTTCCGTTATTTACTATTGACTTTAATTTTTTTTTGTCCTTTTTATGTCATCCAAATGTACATGTTGTTTGAATGGCAAATATGGAATTCTCTCAGAAAGCAAATGACCGATGAAGCGCTTGGCTGGGATTTGAAGTCACTTTGCTGCCTTTGTGGTTATGTGAATCGTCTGAATTTGCACGGAAATGGAATCACTTGCGCAAGTCACCATATAAACGCTATCGAATTTGACACAGTATCATCAAAACAACTCCTCGATGACAGAGATCGGATAGTGCACACATTTGCAGACTACTGATCGCGCAGATTCACGGCCAAGCAGGGAGATCATCCTAATGTCTCCCTATACCTGCGCGGTCATCACTGAAATGATATGACTCAATCATTCTGCATAATATCACGTAATTGAGGAGTATTCTCTCCGTTTCTTTATATAAGCATTTTTAAAATTTTTTTATCAAAATCAAACATCCTACACTTTGACTAAATAGCAAATAATTAATGAAGTTTGATCTTGTATAGAACAATGTTATTGGATTCATCGTGCGTCCAGTATCATAATAGCATGCAACATTTTACATTTAAATAATTTATCTTTAATTTGTAGATATGATTAATTAAAGTATAAAAAATATTATCTTTTGCCAAAACAATAAATACACTGAAGCAGGCAAAAACACACGTGTTGCAAAAGGTGGTTCCTGAAGAAGGCAAACCTCTCTGTCAGCATCAGCTTGGACGACAGAGGAGCGGATTAACAAACGCCTTTCATGGGGGAAGAGGTCACACGGAAGAACAAGGGGCATAGAAAGGAAAGCCAGCTGTGAAAGGCAGAGCAAGAAACAACCACCGCGTACATTGATCAACTGCGATGCTGGCCGTCGTGATACATTTGGGTGGTTAGGCACATTGATTCTGGAGTGGGGTGTTGTTGTCAGGCAGCAGAAAACAGAGCACTGCTGTCGCTGCTGCCCACTGGGCTGTTGTGTTAGGCGAACTGATTTAAAACGTGCCCGCGACTGCATGAACGAACTAGCTCTTCGATGGCGGCTACTAACAGCTTAGCTTGCTTCTTAGTTTCTTATAAAGAGGCGAAGAAACCGAGCACAGAGACGAACGACCGAGCAGGAACGAGCATAGCTACTAACACTCATACGGCTCTGCGCGTCGCTCTGCTGTTCTGTGCTCACGCGTGGGCGTAATCTAGACTGCTAGCTAGCTAGGCGTGTTTGATGTACGGCATGGACCGATCAGACACGGTGGACTCCGACGTCCGTGAGTGGAAGTCCACAACGTCGTTGTACGATGGTGGCGGGCATCAGGAGCGCATGCTCTTCAATGGCTGTGGCGACGGCGTGGAGGCCGACTCGTCGTCGTCCCTCTCCCTCCGTGCGGTGGACGACCTCTTCCGGCACTGCCCGGCGACGACTGGGAGCCCGCGCCGCACCCGCACCTCGTCGGCGGGGACCAGAGGCAGCGGCTCTAGCACCGTCATCGTCCAGGCTGTGATTGCGGAGCGTGCGCTGGACCGTGACATGGTCGTGACAGCCCAAGGGGCGGCAGCTTCCTTTCGAGCGTCATCCTCCGCCTCAATTCAAGCAAGAAGGCCGCCCACCCGTTACCCTCCACCATCAGCACCACCTCCCTCTCCATCAGCCTCCTCCCTCCCAAACGTCCGTTCTGGCCGTCCAGACTACGCCGAGGCGTTCATGCCCCGCCGTGTCGACTTGCTGGACTCCAGCAGAGTGTTCGCCTTCGCCTACCTTCGCGATCCCGTCCGCTCTCCTTTCCCTTTCATCCGCAAGGCACTGGAACTCCATGCCGGCAATCCGTCCTTCCACTTTGCGGCGGCCTCTTCTCGAGGCACGAGCCTTCTTGTTTTCTACTCTCCCGCGGACTGGGAGCACGTGGTTGCCCTCTCCCCTCTCCCTTTCCGTGACAATGTCATCTGCTTTGAGCGGCATGAGGAGACGGACAATAGAAATATGTTGTCCTATGACCAACACTTGTTGTTGGTGCTCGTTATGGCAGTCTATTTACCCATTATTCTATTAGGTTTATTAATCAACTGAGACATCTTGATCTAAATCTAACCTCATTTCAAGGATCCTGCTATATAGGCACGACCCTGATGTCAGACCATTGCAAATACGCACTGGGGAAGCACTTAACATGATTGTTTATTATCATGGCGTGAACTGCTAAATCAATGTCAGTCGGACAGACGTACACATGGGTTGGATGTATATCATTTTTGTTAAAAGATATGTTGTCATTTGTATGCCATTTTGTGGAATCATGAGAAAATAGAACATATATAAAGACTCAATTCTAGGACACTCAGCGTTCAATCTGATTTTTATTGTTCAAGACAGTTCCAAATGGGAAAAGTTTGAATATCAAACTTGTCAATATTGTTGAGACCATTCCAGAACATATATGGATTATCTCATTTCGACTCCAGAGCAAAAAAAAAATATAGACTCTGAAAGAAGTACAATGTAGAAGGTCGCAGGTGCTGGACAACACAACGCGTACCGGTCAGCACTAGGCCGGCCAAAACCGACCGTGAAGGCTCCCCATGACTATATACACGGAATTAGTGTTAAAACACAGAGAGCTTCACCAATTGAAATGTCGTTGATCTAGCAAAAACTTGTCGATTTCATTGTATATGTTCCACCTCAGATTGTACTATAGAAGGTAATTGAGATCACCCTAAGGTTTTTGTCATGGCGAAATGTATTGATATTAAGGGCTAGTTATCTGTTCCTTACTCAATTTGTGGAATCTTGCCGTGTACTCTCAAATGGTTATTTGAATACATTTGTTGCTTTATCTTGGTCTATTACAACACTTAACTTATCGTTTATCCCAACGGAGATGGACGACAATATTTTAGTGTTAAAGTTAGATGAATGTATTATTAGCCCTCATTGCGACAGGATCATAATAACCAACTTTTACCTACTCTAGTAACAACAGGTTAGTGTTGTATTCAATTTGCCTTGACCGACACATTAAAGTGAACCTAGGCAATGAGAAGTTCTCTAAAAACATGTCTGCTTTAATCTTAGTCGTTGCCTTAAGCTTTCTTTTGTTGTCCTTTTGTTTTCTTTAGTTCATTCAAATAATCTTTCTCTAATGAACTCACCTTGTTATTATCAAACTTAGCTAAATAAACATCCCACTTGTTTCACGAATTGATGATCATAGAAGGTGCATGTTATTTATTGAATGTTTATTTTAGAACAATTTTAAGGTCCAAAATACTAGCCAGTATTCCCATCAAACTGATCAGTATTTTAAGGATAGTTTAACACTTTTATTTTTATTTAATTAATCATTTTAATTAATCTTATTTTATTAATATCTTTGTGGGAAAAAAATATGAGTCCTAAATAGGAAAATTGTTGACAATAACGATTAATACAAAAACATAATTCAAATTATTATTAAGTAATATTACCTTTATTTTTTAATTGTTGGTACTCTTTAGTACAAATTTGTTATAGAAAAGGGTCAACCGTTAAAAAACGAAGGTAGTAGTAACAATATAATTAATTAATATTATATTTTAATTTCTCAATACTGCTATGTGGGACCAGATAAATCTCTCCCGTTAAATCTTCAGTATCTATAGAAACTATTAAAAAATACCTATAGGTATTTTGGATCTTAAAACTGCTCATATTTTAAGGAGTTGTTCGTAGCAAGAGCTTCATCAATAATTGCTTTTGTGGTTATGTTGAAAACCTCTAAATTGAATCATATCTATCCATTAATAAAAAATTAAAAGCCAATTGTTTTCTAGTGAAATAACGTTGAATGCAAGATTTGTTATAGTGACTTTTGTATCCTTTGGGACAAGGAGTTTCTCTAAAAGTGACTATTCTCTTTGTGTACCATTCACTTGTTTTCTACTAACTTTTATTCATGCATTATCTATTCTACACCGGAGAATGTGCAAACTCAACATAAATATCCTCTGTGGCGACCGTTTGATGAGCCATTCAACGGGCTGCCACCTACATCACTAGGCTTCCCTCGCTTCTATATAGAGGCTCAATACAGTGGTGGGCTGCCCTTCACATGTAGGGATGATTTGACATTCCACATCGCAGTACATCGCCGTTGTAATTGGTGCCACGCTTATGACACAATTCAGCTGTGAAACGAAGATATCTATGATGCCCTCTAGTGCACCGTCTTATCCGATGACGCTCACCGACTGCAAAATTGATGTGGCGATTGAATCAGAATTCATGGATACATAATTCGATTTAAACAGATCACTGATTCTATTTTACTTGTTATATTCAATATAATTCTAAAATGCTAGTCCATGCAAACTGCAAACATACTGAGAGTTGATGGATTAGCCCTTTTGGAATCAAACCATTGCAAAGGTGGTAGCTGAAGAAGGCAAACCTCTGCCAACATCAGCTGGGACAAAAAAAGGAGATTAACAAACGGCTTTCATGGGAGAGAAGCCACACGGAAGCACAACGGGCATAGAAAGGAAAACCAGCTGTGAAACAGAGAAGGGAAGAGGAGCAAGAAACAAAAACCTAACTAGTAGATCAACAACGATCGTGTGTTGTTTCTTGTCACACAATTGTTTGTTTAATTTGTATCAGGTGACCATGCTGTTGCTACTGCCCGCTATGCTGTTAGGCCGACCGCTTCAGAATGGGCTGTGCTGTACTGCTGTTAATTAGCTTACCTGCATAATTCTGGGTTTGTGTTTCGTGCCCGTCTCTCTTGACCTGAAAGTAGCAATCAACAGTTGAGTTTTGTACTTTCATTCCTCCACGCTACTACTGGAAGTAGTACTGCTGCAGCGATTGCATGAACTGCAGTGTTTCGTGCCCGTCCCCCTTGGACCTGCAGTTTTATAACAGCTTCTTGTTTTCTTATAAAGAGGCGACGAGAGACCAATTGAAGCACAGACGAACGACACAGCTAATAGGGAATACCACTTCACTCGCTCATAGCGGCTCAGCAGCGTCGTGCTCATCTAGCTGCTAGGCGTGTGATACGGCATGGACCGATCTGTATCAGACGCGGCGGACGTTGGAGAGAGGGTGTTGACGCCGTGCAACTCCACAGCGTCGTCGTTGTCCGATGGTGGCGGTGGGGACCGCGTGAAGGCGGAGCTGTCGTCGTCCTTCCGGCGCTGGGCGTCGTCGCCGCAGTCCCTGGGCTCCGAGGGCAGCGACTCTAGCGCCGTCGTCCAGGCGAGCCTGGAACACGAGTTCCGCCAGGTGCTTTCGGAGCGCGAGATCGATGTCCTCGGCCCCGGCCACCGCTCCATCTCCATTGCCCCGAGGAACTTCGATGACGACGCCACTGACGACGCCTCCTCCTTATTAGACGACGACGATTCGTCCTCCTACGTCGTCGGGCGGAGCGGCAGCTACGGTTCCCAGCGGAGCACCCACGAGACGACGTGCCTCTTCCCCATGGACGTCATCAGTGAGCTCCAAGCCATCGCGTCTCGCATGGCGGCGGCCGGCTACGTCAGCGAGTGCGTCCAGGCCTACGCCTCCGTCCGCAAGGCGGCCGTCGAATCGGCTCTGCGCCTCCTCGGCGTCGTCGATAAGATCGGCATCGACGACGTCCAGTGGCTCGACTGGGACGAGCTGGAGACGCAGATCCGCCGATGGATCCGGGCGGCACGCGCCGTCGTGCGCGGCGTCTTCGCCAGCGAACGCCGCCTCTGCTTCCTCGTCTTCCACGACATCCGTCTCATCAGCCCCACCACCACCGCAGCCCACGAAGCGGCCTTCGCGGGGGCCGTGACGGAACCGGCGCTGCAGCTCCTGGCATTCGCCGAGGCCGTCAGCACGGGGCGCCCGTCCCCAGAGAAGCTGTTCAAGATCATCGACATGCACGACAGGCTCGCAGACCTGCTGCCGGACATCTCCGACACCTTCGCCGCCTCCAAAGCCACCGAGTCGGTATACGCGCAGGCTGCCGCGGTCAGGTCGAGCCTGGCCGACGCCGTGCGCAGGACGCTCTCTGAGTTTGAGAGCGCCGTGGTCCGCGACCCGTCCAAGACTGCACTGCCCCGCGGCACCGTCCACCCGCTCACTCGCTACGTTATGAACTACAACAACCTCACCTGTCACTACAAGACCAGGCTTTCTGAGATGATCACTTCTTCACGGCCATCATCAGGAATCCTTCTTGCCGCTGATGATGATCAAGCCACACCACCACCAGCAGCAGCCTTCCCTGAGCCGATTCTTGGTCCTGATGATGACAGCACCAGCAGCCAGTTGTTGCCCTTTGCCATCCGTCTTGTTCAGATCATTGATGCTCTCGAACAAAACCTTGAGAGCAAGGCGTCGCTCTACCAGGATCCTGCACTCCCCCATTTGTTCCTCATGAACAACGTGCGCTATATCGTGCACAAGGTAAGGGATTCATCTGAGCTCAAGGAATTGATTGGGGACGGATATTTGAAGCGGCTCACATGCAAGTACAAGCAGGCAGCTACAGGGTACCAGCGATCTGGATGGTTCGAGATCTTGAATCACCTGAGAGACGAGGGCACTCGTGTGGGCACCAGCTTTTCGTGGGGGATATCCAAGCTGGTACTCCGGGAACGGTTCAAGGGTTTCAATGCTGCGTTCGGGGAGGCACATAAGGTCCAGTCAGGGTGGTATGTGCCAGACACAAGATTGAGGGAAGAGCTTAGAGCATCTCCAAGAGATGTCTTAAAGGATATCCTAAATTAAATTATAGGAAATATTAAAAAAAAACATCTCCAATAGATGTCTTAAAACATCTCTTATTTTTAAGAGCTTCTTAAATCTTCCTCATATGTGTACAGAAGTAGGGAAGAAATAGGACGCTCTCATCCATCGATCCCGCTCGCGCGCGCAAGTTTCCTGCCCTTCGCGCCACTACGAGAGTCGCGAACATCTGTTCACTCCAAGCCCGCGGCGCTGCTCTCAACCCTAGCCCAAGCTCCAGGTCGACGGCTCGACGGCGCGCACCGGCCGCGGCCCTCTCCTTCCCGCCGGCGACCGTGCGCCCCTCACCGCCGGTCCCCCTCTCCTTCCCCTTCCCTCTGCTCAAGTCCGCCTGCAGCCATCCACCGAAGGTCGACGGCTCCGCGACCTGCACCGGCCGCGGCCCTCTCCTTCCCGCCGGCGACCGTGCGCCCCTCACCGCCGGTCCCCCTCTCCTTCCCCTTCCCTCTGCTCAAGTCCGCCTGCAGCCATCCACCGAAGGTCGACGGCTCCGCGACCTGCACCGGCCGCGGCCCTCTCCTTCCCGCCGGCGACCGTGCGCCCCTCACCGCCGGTCCCCCTCTCCTTCCCCTTCCCTCTGCTCAAGTCCTCCTGCAGTCATCCACCGAAGGTCGACGGCTCGGCGACCTGCACCGGCCGCGCCCCTCTCCTTCGTGCCGGTGAACGTGCGCCCGTCACCGCCATTCCCCCATCCTTCCCCTTCCATTCCATTTGCTCAAGCCCACCTGCAGCCATCATCCGAAGTTCGTCCGCAGGCATCAACCGAATAGATCTGAGTCCACCATTCGAAGGTACGATTGATTTCCTCTGTCCCATCTGAGCCATGTAGATTTCTAAGATATATGTGTTGAACCTGATGTTCATCTCCAACGAGCTAGATATGAATAATCTTCTTCGTTTAATAGCAGCAATGGTAATGGGATTGATTCAGTTTGTCAGAACTGTACTACTGTTGTTGATTCAGTTATGTGTTTCTATCGCCTTTTTTTTGTATGAAGCTAGGAGAATGGAGAATGCAGATGCAATTCTTCATATCATGCCATTATCTTGCGAAAGTTTACCTCAACAAAGTTATCAAAACTCATAGCACAAGAGTGGGCTATATCGCTTGGATCTTTTGGGCTCACTTTTATAAAAGCTCTTGAGGTTGACCGAAGCCTTTTAATAACAACACCAGATTTTCCTATGATACTTGCTGCCTGACTAGCTGGTACAGGGATGTTTGCTTCTTTCGTGTTCTTATCAGAGTCTCTGTGCTTATGTATCATCTCTTGTGCATCAAGAATTGCATGATGCACCCTCAGCAGTTGTATCTATGTGCTTCTGAATCCTAGTTTGTATATTGGCACTTAGATTCGCACCACCTACCTACTGTACGAGTGCGTCTGTTGATGGATATAGAACTGTATAGAACTGTTAATGCATAATGTTCAGAGAAAAGAAGCTAACAACAAACATGCCCATATTATGTACATGTCAGTAGTTGCACAGCTGTATCATTGTCATAGAAAATTCTGCAGATAGATTACCTCCTCGAAGTGCAGGTTGGCTAATATGTCCTTTGACTAACAAAGAATCTGGTTGACGCTTTATTTTGCTGTACCATTCATATATATTAATCCCAACCCTTGCTTCCCATCTGTTGGTGAGAGTAAATGCATAATGCTATCATTTTAAATAATCATCATGAGCTTACATACAGTGTACATACTCTCATAGGTGCTCTTTAAAGTAATAAACTGTCACAGTAATTAGTTTTTATCTACTAAGTTAAACACTATGTTTAATTCTTGTAGGAGCAACAATGGCAGGAGGTGGATTTTACACTGACTTGATGAATGGGACTGCCGAGGACAGCACCAACTGGGATGGTTTTAGACTCTCTACAGAGGGGCAGCAAGATAGGTCCGTGGGCACTATCTCTCCAGAGGAGCAGCATGATACGTCCGTGGACAATACTCAAAGCAACTCAAGAAAACAGGGAAGAAACAAGAATTTCAGTGAGCATGAAGATGAAGTACTAGTAAAGGCTTGGTTGAATATAGGTATGGATGCAATTCCAGGGACCAATCAAAAGCGGTCTGCATACTGGAAAAGGATTTGTGATCTCTTCCACAATGATAGGAAGGTTTCTTTAAATCGTACCCAGAGTTCACTTACACATCGTTGGGGTGTCATCCAAGATTGCGTGAACAAATTCTGTGGATGTATGGCACAGATTGAGGGTAGGAATGAAAGTGGCAAGACATTTGAAAACAAGGTATGAAAAGTTTCAGCATTTGAACAAATCGACATTATTATGCATGAATGAAAATTAATAAGGCCTAATTTGTCCTTTGTTGTAGCTTCGGGATGCCCATATTATGTACAAGGTTCAAGATAAAGATAATAAGTCCTTCCAGTTCCTGCACTGCTGGCATCTTCTACGCCATGAAGCGAAGTGGGATGAAAGGATGGCAAACCTTGGATCACAGAAATCTGGTAACAAAAAACAGAAGAGTCCAGCAGATTCAGATGTAGATGTAACAGGTACCGCAAATGCTGACAATTTCAATGTTGAGAGTAACGAGAATGCAATTCCTGAAGATGATGCGCAAAAGCGACCAATGGGTAGAAAGAAGGCAAAACACTTAGCACGTCGAGGTGGCAAAGAAGTCTGCATAGAGGCATTTGATCATTTGTGGGAGAAAAGAAGAGAAGCTGATGTGGATAAAGAATTGAAAAAGGATGAAAGGTTCAATAAAGCATTGGAAATTGAAAAAGAGAGGCTTCAAATAGAGCATCTGAGGGCTGCTACTGACAAGGAACAATTCGACTTGAAGAGGATGATAGAAGAGGAGAGAATAATGACAATCGACATCAGTGGAATGTCTCAGCAGCAACAGGCATACTATAACAGCATACGCAGTGATATTCTCATTCGTCGTGGGATCAATTTTCCTTTAATTTGACTTTTTTATGCTTTAGTACAGTTAGCAATTTGTCCTTTTTTTAGTTCAGTTTGGAATTCTCTGTATGCCAGTACATTGTCTGTTTTCGTATGCCACTGGATGCTTTTAATTTACATGCTTCAGAAATTATTTTCTTTGAATATGATGTTGCAGAAGAGTAGCCCATGAGAAAGGAGTGTCTGCACAGTTTAGGAAGCTGTACATAGATGAAAGCTGGTTACCAATTGGTCGATCTTGCAAAGACTAACAGGTTACTAGCGTCTGTGCCAGCAAACCAAATAACTTACTCTTTATTACTGACATGTAAGACTAACAATTGAGAGCATAAGCTGACAGTCAATATTTGTCAAAACAATTATTTTCTTTACCGTATCTTTATTTTACACATAATAGAAATCAAGAGGAAGAACATGTGACAGTCAATATTTGTCTGGCTTATGTTGCCAGAGATGCTCCACTAGATCTTCCTGTAGTTGGTGATGAGTTTGGCTGTCCCTTATTTCTTTGTGCCTCTTGATAAACTCCATAAGATCAGGTGTTTTTTGACGGGAAGCTTTCACATTTTCTTCCTCCTTGTCGAATTGCTCGTCGGCATCGACTTCACCCTCATCTTCTATAATCATGTTATGCATGATGACACACGCTTTCATTATGTATGCCAATGTCTGCATGTCCCATATGCGTGCTTGGCCTCGAATAATGCCGAAACGAGCTTGCAAAACTCCAAAGGCTCGTTCGACATCTTTCCTTACCGACTCTTGAGCCTTGGCAAAATACTTTCGCTTATTGCCCTGTGGTTGCGATATTGTCTTTACGAATGTGGCCCAAGATGGGTATATGCCATCTGCAAGATAATATCCCATACTATAGTCATGGCCATTGACTGTATAATTCACTTCGGGCGCTTCACCTTCAGCTAACTTTGCAAATAACGGAGAGCGTTGCAAAACATTGATATCATTGTGAGATCCCGGTAAACCAAAAAAGGAGTGCCAAATCCAAAGATCTTTAGAAGCAACAGCTTCTAATATTATGGTTGGTTTACGTACATGGCCGGAGTACATACCATGCCAAGCTGTAGGGCAATTCTTCCACTTCCAATGCATGCAATCTAAGCAACCTAGCATGCCAGGAAAACCTCTTTCCTCTCCGATCGCCAGTAAGCGTGCAGTATCATTTTCATTAGGTGTTCTCAAATACTCATCCCCAAAAACTTCAACAACTGCTGTGACTAACCTTCTCATACTCTCAAGAGCAGTACTTTCTCCAATACAAATATACTCATCGGTTGAATCTGCAGGTACTCCTCCTGTTAAGATACGAAATGCAGCGGTTACCTTTTGCAAGCAACTCAATCCAAGTTTGCCAGCTGCACTTCGTTTTTGCACAAAGTAATCATCATGATTTTCGACTGCGTGCATAATGCGCAAGAAGAGAGGACGACTCATTCTAAACCTGAACATACAAAAATAATATGACATTGTTATTATGTTCTCCATGCGAATAACGAATACAACGAACTGAAATAATACATACCTTCTCCTGAAAAATTCTGGCCCAAAAGTTGGATCATCAGAGAAGTAGTCTTCATGTAATCTCCAGTTCCCTAATTCCCTCTTACGATGAACAACTTTATGACCCGGGATTGAGCCACCATGTTTCGGTGCATTGACATGTTGATATAGGATCTGTGTAGCGGCAACAAAAATCTCATCATCATCATCTGACGACGATGACTCAAGAGCTAATTGCAAGAGTGAGCCACGTCTATTCATGGTTGAAAACTTCAAATCCTTGCCGAATAATACCTGGAATCAACAGGGGCGATCGAGGCAATAACAATGCTCAAATTACGTGACACAATAACAATTGATCATCTCGATGATTAACAGGGCCGGATAGATTTAGTTAAACCTGGCGCACGTTCCTGTATTTGCTTCGTCTGGGAGGAAAACAAAGGTGCTGCACGTTTGTTTTACCTGTTCGTCAACTGGATTGGCCTGTAGTGCGGCTACTGCCCTGCTCTGAAGCTAATTACACGAGGAATCAGCTGGGCAGAGGATCACGTGGCCGTAGTGCCCTGCGCTGCCTCAGAGGAAGATGTTGTCTCTGCCCTGTGCGATCGTCTGGTGCTCTGCTCGATGGACTGTCTCCCCTGCGGGATGGCGTGGTGCTCCTCCGGCTTCTCTCCCCTGCGCCAACCGAACAGATCGCACCTCTTCGTCAAATAGATCGGCACCAGGGACGCGATGGGCTGACGTGGACCGATTCAAATTTTTTTTACGAATCCGTTTCAGACATCTGTTGGAGGAGGAGCTTTAATTTGTTTCTTAAATATTTAGGACATCTCTTAAAAGGAAGATTTGAGAAATCAATTTTGAGACATCTCTTGGAGATGCTCTAGGATCTCGATATCGGAGAAGCTGCTCCTAGCTTATCGGCCCTTCCTTGGTAGGTTCCGGCATCACGTAGAAAAAGGAAGGCGCAAGAAAACGTGCATCAAGTACTCAGTTGAGGATCTTGAGACAGCCATTGAAGATTTCTTCGAAGGAGCATCACCATCCCAAACAGGCATCCTTTTCAAAAGGTTATCAGGAACCAAACACATGGGAACTAGTTCAAAGCCTAAAATTTTCTAGTACTCCCAACGGGTACGTCCTTCATTAATTAAGTGGAGGAGGAGGAGATTGCATTGCACAGATGATGATGAATGGCGGGTGGTCCCACATATTTGTGCGGCTTGTATCTTCATTAACTTATTCTTGTGTGCTGCTTGTATCAATATTGGAGCTATATATATATATATATATATATATATATATATATATATATATATATATATATATAATATAATATAAACAGTGTTTGTTTCGTCATTACTTACGAGCATTTTGGTTATTTTTAAAACCATGTATAGAGGTAATTCAGGTTAATTGTTAGTGGGAAAATTACTCGCAAAAAAATTATTAGTAGGAAATTTATTTTCTTTTTCCCCTTATTAATTTGGTAATTTTTAATACTTACGAGCAATCGTGGTAACTCCTTTCCCTTGACCAAGCATTAAGATAAGGCGCAATCCCATATTGAGCCAACATGGTTTACTATGGCAGTACACAATGAAGAAGGATGAGGGTTATGTTATCTCCCTGATCAAGAATATATAATCTATAGGTACAGTATATGACCTTTTACGAAATGAAGAAGGACGAGGGTTATGTTATCTCCCTGATCAAGAATATAATAATCTATAGGTACAGTGTATGACCTCCGTAGAGTGTATACCTGAATGTTCGTCATCACAGTAACGACACACTATGAATCTGGGATCACATTGATTAGTCTCTATTTTGGCACACTATGAATCTGGGATCACAACTGTTAGTCTCTTACTTCCTTGACGTGTGCGTAGATGGTAGACGCTGGTGTTTTGGAAAGTGTTAGGCTTAATACCTACTCCTCCACGGTCAAACAATTAAAATACTAATAATGAAATTCTGTAGCGTTACCCTTGCTAACAAAGGAACCCCTGTATAAAATCAGTTGTCTAGTGTTACTGTGCTTGATCTTCCGTTGTCTGCTTTGCCTCTCATTAGCTAGATGGTTTTGGGCTAAGTTATACCTAGGCATACTGCCATCTAGAGTCATATTTCTGTTTTTTTTTTTTTTTGAAATAGGGGCAGTTTGGTTGAGCTTCTACCCGCCCCGCTCCCTCTGACAAAAGCCTGCGGCGCGCACTATAGCTTGAAGCTGTTTCTCTCTCACTTCGTTGATTTGTACTGGGAGCGGCTGGAGCAGCGGTTTGTAGCTTTCTCAGCTCCCAAGAGCGCCTGCTGCTGACAGAAAACAATGGTGGGAGCGGAACAGCAAAGAGCTAAACCAAACTGACCCTATAATATGTTTTTAATATCATTCTATGAATATTGTGCGGATCAGCTACTGCATCAGTGGATTTCTGGTAGCTGATACATGATGTACAATGGATTTCAGAACTGGGGTCTTACATATAGAAAACATCCAAGCCTATGCAATCATTAACAATCAGGATAGTGCTAGCGATTGCACCATTAAAGTTAAATGAAATGAACCAACGAACAGAGTTGAGATATTGCCGATACTCTCTGCCTTTTCATAATAAAGGGAATGATGATATTTTACATCAACAATCATAACTATATTTTGTACGGCTAAATTCAGACCAAACACATAACTTTTACTAAATGATTTTTAATTTAGCTTATATATGTAGTTTTTAAGCTTCTCATATTCAGTAGATTTCTTAACATGCTTTTCCTTTGCCTAGAACAACATATATCACGGATTTTTGATTGTATATACTAAAAAAGACATTACCAGCCACAGCAACGACATGTCAATACTGTTCATCAGCAATTAAGTAGCATGAACATGTCAATACTGTCAACATGTCTGGGGCTAGCGATTAGAAGCGATGCCGTTGTCAGTGATCCGGCTCCTGCGCGGCCGGCCTGCGTTTTCCCTCTCAACGAATGCGCGCAGGCAGAGGAACTCGTCGACGGACAATAGCAGCCACACGACCCCGGCGAGTAGTAGACCCGTAGGTGTCGTGCGCAGCCGCCTGAACAGAGAGGATGGTACAGATACGCGACCCATGCCGGCCAGTGGCGACGGCGAGGCACGGCGCGGTGATTGCGGGTGTAGGATCGATGCTCCTCTAAACAAGCTAGCAGAGGGGGGGTGAATGATAGCGATAATGGCAGCGGAAACTTTTTCATCTTAAAAGCCGATTTCTGGACAGTCACTAAAAACACAAATCCTTCCTAAACCGTGACTCCTAAAAATCATGATTTTTTATCAGCAGAGAGACTATGAAATTCTGAATCTAGCAGAAAAAGAATCACGTCAATCCGAATTATAGAACTGAAGTTATGGTCCAAACACTATCGCTGTATCAGGAACTGACGCTAACTGACAAAACCTAATCTGACTGATCCGTACTAAAAACCAGATTAACTAAAATCTATCCAATCAATCAAGATGAAAATTTGTGGGAACGAACTATACTTCAGTACGAATCCATAGCAACAAACGCATTCAAATCCAATGGCTAGAACTAAAACTGTAAGCAAAATAAGATCAACCAGAAAACTGAATGAACATGACAAAAGAACAGGTTGCGAAATTACTAAGCTTTTTGATCGAACGAGTTTACAAGATGCTGCACAAAAACATCCCAAAAGATTTCTCACGAAATCCTCTAACCCTACTCTGGAAACCAGCGGCTATACCTGACGCACCCAGCAGCCAACCGGTTCCTATTCCTTTTATATCCAAGGCCACCACCGACCTGACCAAGTCCTGATCGGTTACGAGAAAACCCAAACCAGCCAGCCTGCTGGTTCCTTTTCCTATCTGGTTTCCACCATGCCAACAGAAACGTGTGGCACCTGCACCTCATGCAACGCATGCATGAAGAAACCAACACACACAAATAAATCAGCCAACCCGCTGGCCTTTGCATGCGCCCATGTCTAGTCCAGCACACACCATCATCGACCATAGATGCCAGGCCAGACTCCAGACTTCAACTCCGCACCAGACCACACACTTGCGTCCAGTGCCCTGTCTTCCTAGCCGCTGCTCCGAACCGAGACTTCACAAGCCTCTATATCCCGCGATCACATCGCTGATGTCGACACCGAGTCACGACTCGCATATCGACAAATCTTCACGTACACCGTTCTCTAGCCCGAACGTCTCGCATGACATCCTTGACCAATAAGACCTCAGTTCATCCATGAACCTAGTCTCGAAACCTCAGTTCAACCCGAACCTTGTTCCAGTCCGTCATCGACCACACTCCGCCTCAAGCAACGCCTGCACATGAACAAACAACCAATCGAGTACGAGCACAAGTCCACCACTTGACTCACCATCAGTCCGCCACACTACTCACAGGAGCATGTCGCACGTAAACCAAAAATATCATGCTATCACAAGCATGTAAAATCCACACAATGAACAAATCACTTTGCAATGCCAATTCACTAGAAAGCCAATTTTTCAGCACATGATTTCACAATCTCCCCCTTGATGAAACATTGGCAACACTACATAAATCTGAACATTGGCATTCACATTCAACAAAAATAACAAAATTTTTGCAATGTAAAAAAAATGAAATAAAAATCCTCCCCCTGAAAAGAAGAAACAATAAATAATATAAGAAAAACAAAAAATGTTTGTGAATGTGCAATGTGTGTACATAATTCTCCCCCTTTGACAATGTATTCATCAAGATGACAAAAAAAAAAAAAAACCGAAGGAACCAACCTGTTTTTTTTTTACTTTAATGAGCATATAAATCATCCATATATGTGGAAAATTACTCATCCAAGTCATGCTATCAAAATTACTTGCCGCCTCATATCCACACATATACTGCAGTTTAAGCACAACTAGAAATCAAGTAACATTAACGATTTATTACATGGCATGATCTCCCTTTCTCAACTACCTAAACTCCTGATATTGTGGTGCACTTTTGGTTACATGAAGAACTGGTTACTTCTGTGATTGCAATATGAAAAAAAATCGCAAGGAATTATATGCACCATCAGCCTTACTTTTCGACCCAGCCAAGCCTATGTCTTAAACAGACAATAAGAAGCTTAAGGATTCAAGGTCTCGGTCATACACAACATCTTCCAAGTTCATATCAAAGTATAATGATAAGCAGTCTCGTAAAGAAGAAGTGCGACAATGCATATTGCTTTGATTTTATACTTTCAGCATTTAATACACAAGAATAATAATTTTCAGTGTTATGAGCACTTTTGATCAGGATCAAGATAGCCAAGAAAGTTCAACCATGACAATATTTAATTCAAGTTTTCATTCCATTAAAATAGTCATGACATAAAATACTATATATGCGTAGGCATGAAATGGCATGAATCTGATAGCAGAAACATGGTGTCAAAGAACACATATGTATGAAATACATTGCTCATTTCTTTTCAAGTTTTTTTATTGAAGGGAGAAAAAAAAACAAGAACAACAAAAAAATAAAGAAAACAGGCTCCCCCTCAAAATAACCCCATTGGGTGAACAACCCCAAGTTCTGCACGAAGAAAAGCAAAACGAGAAGAAGACAAAGGTTTTGTAAAAATGTCTGCCAATTGATGTTCAGTATCCACATGATGAAGTTTAACATTTCCCTTTTCCACGTGATCTTTAAGAAAATGATATCTGATATCAATATGCTTAACCTTGGAATGTTGTTCAGGATTTTTAGCAACACAAATAGCGCTAGTATTGTCACAGAACAGTGGCACACCATGCAAAGAAACTCCATAATCTTTAAGCGTAGCTACTATCCAAAGAATTTGGGAGCAACAACTAGCAGCAGCTACATATTCAGATTCAGTAGTAGATTGGGCCACAAATGATTGTTTTCTAGAAGCCCAAGCAACAAGCGAATTTCCCAAGAAATAGCATGTACCAGATGTACTTTTTCTATCAATCCTACAGCCTCCAAAATCAGCGTCAGAAAATGCTCTTAAACTGATGCATGATGAAGCAGAAAACCATATACCAAAATCTTTTGTACCGTGAAGATACCTGAGAATTCTTTTGACAGCCTGTTGATGAGAAGCACGTGGGGTAGCTTGAAAACGAGCACATAAACATACCGCAAATTGTATATCCGGTCTTGAAGCAGTGAGATACAATAGTGAACCAATCATTCACCTATACTCTTTTTGATCAACAGGCTCACCATCCTCATCGCGATCAAGTAACAACGTAGCTTCCATGGGTGTCATCGTTGGCTTGCAATTTTCCATCCCAAATCGATGTAGCAGATCCTTTGTGTACTTACTTTGATGCACAAACGTCCCCTCTTTTGTTTGTTTTATTTGCAGTCCCAAGAAGTACGTCAACTCGCCCATCATACTCATTTCAAATTCATTACGCATGGTTTCTGAAAACTGGGACAGCAAAGCATGAGAAGAACAACCAAAGATGATATCGTCAACGTATATCTGAACAAATAATTGATCGTTGCCTTGCTTGAGTACAAAGAGTGTTTTGTCGACCATTCCTATAGAAAATTCTGTTTTTAATAAAAAGTTTTTCAACCTATCATACCATGCTCTCGGGGCCTGTTTCAAACCATACAAAGCTTTTGATAACTTGTATACATGGTCAGGAAACTTAGGATGCTCAAAACCTGGTGGTTGCTTAACATAAACCTCCTCGTTAATAAAACCATTTAGGAAAGCACTTTTGACATCCATTTGATATAACTTAAAACCTCTAGATGCAGCAAATGCTAGCAAAATTCTAATGGCTCTAATCTAGCAACAGGAGCAAAAGTTTCCTCAAAATCTAAGCCATGTATTTGTGTATAACCTTGAGCAACCAGTCTAGCTTTGTTTCGGACAACAACTCCATCTTCACTTTGTTTGTTTTTAAAACCCATTTTGTTCCTATAAAAGAATGACCTGAAGGTGGTGGAACAAGCTTCCAAACTTTATTTCGTTCAAAATTCTCTAATTCCTCATGCATGACATTGATCCAAAATTCGTCAGTTAATGCGTGAGATACATCTTTGGGTTCAAAAGAAGCAACAAAAGCTGAATGAGCAGGAGATTTAGAATCTTTAAACCTGAGCCGAGTGACTCTCTCATGAAGATCCCCAATCATTTGTTCTGGTGGATGCGCTTTTTGAATGTGTAATGGAGCTGTGACCTCTGAAACTGCTTCTAGTTCATTATCAGCATGTATAGATGATGTCGTAGCTGGAGGATGACCAATTGTAGCTGAAGTAGTGGAAGGTGCAGTAGGTGCTACAGGTGGAGCAAGCATCGGTGCAACAGCCTCGTCGTCGTCGTCCTCGTCTTCCTCAACAAAAATGCTCTGCCCTTGAACATATGTACCTGTACCTACAACACTTAGACTAGTGCCTGGACTAGCCTCATCAAAAGTAACTTCACAGGTTTCCATTATTCTGTTAGAATCCAAAACAAGTACACGATATCCACGTGAATGTGCCGGGTAACCAAGAAAAATGCCATCACTTGATCTAGGCTCAAATTTATCAAGATTTCCAGATTTTAACACAAAACATTTGCATCCAAAAACTCTAAAGTGAGAGACACTAGGCCTACGTCCAAACCGCAGCTCATAAGGGGTTTTACCAAGTTTTGATCTCAAAAACACACGGTTTGAAACATAGCATGCAGTAGATATAGCATCAGCCCAAAACCTCCTAGGAGTTTGATATTCATCTAGCATTGTCCTAGCCATTTCTACCAAATTCCTATTTTTTCTCTCAACAACGCCATTCTGTTGTGGTACATAAGGTGATGAAAATTGATGCTCAATTCCTTTTCCAGCACAAAATTGATTGAAAAGAGAGTTTTTAAACTCAGTGCTCAATTCCTTTTCCAGCACAAAATTGATTGAAAAGAGAGTTTTTAAACTCAGTGCCGTTATCACTTCTAATAGTTTTAAGAGATCCTGGGTGATCAAGTGATAATCTAAGAAAAAGACTTCTGAGGTGTTCAAAAACCTCATCTTTAGATGCCATAAAATAAACCCAAGAATATCTAGAAAAATCATCAACAATCACCAACACATACCACTTTCCACCAACAGATGGAACTCTCGATGGTCCGACTGTATCTAGATGTAAGAGTTGTCCTGGTTCACTAGTCATGACCATAGTAAGAGGTGGATGAGAGCCTGCACACATCTTACCATGTCTACAAGGAGAGCACACTAAATTTTTATCACCCTTAAGCTTAGGTAAAACCACGAATGACATCCATACCGCTGACACGTGTGAGATGATCAAACCAACATGTCCAAGTCTATGGTGCCAAAAGAATAAATCTTAGAAATATTGGCAACTAGACATCTAATTTTAGCATCAGGTAAGATATCAAAATCAGCCTTAAAAACTCTCCCAAAACGTGAGATCTTAAACACAAGATTTCCAGACACATCTAACACTTTACATTCAGTTTTTATAAAACGCACCTCAAGATCTTCATCAATCATTTGGGAAACAGACAGCAAGTTGTATTTCAAATTCTCAACAAGGGCCACATCTTTAAACATGAATTTTTCATTTACCTTCACTGTACCTTTTGCCACAACAGCAGTAGAAGAAGCATCTCCAAAAGTAACTCGCTCAGTACGAGATGCATGTGAGAGGGAGGAGAACCAATTTTCATCTCCGGTCATGTGGCGTGAGCATCCGGAGTCTACCAGCCAAATGTTCTCCTTCCTGGCGCGAGAAGCCTACAAAGCACAAGACATCGATGCCTCAGTACCGGGGTTAGTAATAAGATGTTTAGGTATCCAGTACTGAGACACACGATGACCACTAGACATAATACGGGCATTCCTATGCACAGAAACAGATTTATCATTTCTCATGTTTCTGTTGTTAAAAAATGGTTGCTTCACTCGATGCACAAAATGAGGAGTCACATCCTTATGTGAGTAAAAATTTGACTTTCTCAAATTATATCTAGTTTTAGCTTGCTCTTTCTTTTGTTGTTTAGCTAGCCGAAAACAAAAATCTATCAGATGTCCATCTCTGCCACAATGAGTGCAAGTGTACTTTTTTTTTATGTTTCACATAACTCAGAAGCATTTTTTGCATTCATTGTATTAGAAGATAAAATACCAGCAGATTTAAAAACAACCTTTTTAGGCTCAGTCTTAGACTCACTAAGGATTTCAAATTTACCATTGCAAAGAGCCTTAACAACAGTAGGAGCATGTTTCTTTGAATGAGCATAAGGATCAAAACCCAAACCAGTTTTATGTAGCGTAGAACTAGTCTTTTGGTCTAGGAGTTGGTTTAAACTTTTAGTTCCTAATTTCCCTTGCAAATAATCAATACGTTTCAAAAGGGTAGCACAATTGTCACATGAACTAATTGTTGGTTGCTTCTGATTCTACAGTTAGAGCATTGAAGAACCTCATGAGTAAGCATGTCATTTATCATTTGAGAAACTCTAGCATTTGCATTTTCTAACTTCCGTTCAAGAACCGAACATTTAATACAGGAATCTGGAGCATGCAAATCAGAAGTAGAACAACTAACATCCATGAGTTGTTTGCAGTTCACAACATTAAGTTTTTTATTCTTTTCTTTTTCGGTATTAAGTTGTTCGAGAGTGGAAGCATGCACGTCTCTAAGAGAACTAAATTCCGCATAGACCATATCACAACTTTTGCAAGAATCATTAGCAGGAATCAAAGTCTTAAGTCTAGCATTTTCAGAAGTTAATGATTCAATCAAAAGGTCATGCTTTTTTATTGTTTTATCTCTCTTTTGAAGTAAGGTACCAAGTTTAGCAACGGCCTTAGCAAGATCATCGTAAGAAGGTTCTACCTCATCATGGTTGTCGCTGTCGATGTCACTATTAGTGAAGTCGTCCTTGCTGCTCGCCATGAGACACAACCCAGTTAAATCTCTCTTGCCTTTAGGTCCTCTCTCATCATCACTTTCTGTGTCCACGTCACTCAAATTTATCTGTTCAAGGGCAGAAAGAACGCGGTGCACCACCTTGCGACTTGTGAAACCTTTCTTCCTGTTGCCATCCTTGAATGTGCGCTTCTTCTTCATCTTTTCTAGTTCCTCTTCCTTTTCCTTCTCTTCCCTTGCTGCTATCACCTTTGGACAGTTTGGACGTATGTGTTTTGTATCACCACACTCATAGCATCTTTGAGGACCAGCGTTTCCTCTTTTCCTTGATCTAACATTCTGCAAAGCTCTTGAAAAACGTGTCGAGAGAAGTGCCAAATCATCTTCTGAGAATTGTTCTAGCTGCTCATCAGTTAGAGAAGACAAAGAAGACAAAGCATAGCTAGTGGAAGAGTTATCAGCGTGAGACATGCAAGGTTGTGAGATTAAAGCCATTGATTTATTTCCATGCTTCCTAGAAAGAACCTCTAGTTCATGAGTTTTCAGTTTAGAGTATAGAACATCTAATGTAAGTGTACTCATGGTAGTAGATTCTCTAATTGATGTAACTTTCATCTCCCAAATAGACATGTCTAAAGCTCCAAGTAATTGACGTGCATTTTCAGCATCAGTATATTTAACATTAACAGCACGTAAATCACTAAGAATTTTATTGAAGCGGGCAAAGAAATCATCAAGTGATTCACCGGGTTTCATTTCAAAGCGCATATATTCTTTCTTAAATAAATCTTGACGTACCTCTTTTATTGTGTTTGATCCTTCATGATAATCACAAAGTGCTTTCCATATCTCGTATGCAGATTTGAGATGAACAACACGATCGAAGTCACTTCTTCCAAGTCCTTGAATGATGATGTTCCTCGCCTTGCTGTTCGCTTCCACTTGTGGCATGTTTGTTGCGGTGACAACATCATTCTCGGGAACAACATATGGCTTGTACACCTTCTCAAAGATTGCAAAGCCCTGTGCTTGTATGTATGCCTCCATCTTCGCTTTCCAGAACTGAAAATCAACACCATCGAACACACAAGGTTTTGTCGAATACTTATTATCCATTGTAATGATCTAATCGTCGGTGAGAACAATTAGATTATGTAACCGGCTCTGATACCACTTGTAGGATCGATGCTCCTCTAAACAAGCTAGTAGAGGGGGGGTGAATGATAGCGATAATGACAGCGGAAACTTTTTCACCTTAAAAGCCGATTTCTGGACAGTCACTAAAAACATAAATACTTCCTAAACCGTGACTCCTAAAATCATGATTTTTTATTAGCAGAGAGACTATGAAATTCTGAATCTATCAGAAAAAGAATCACGTCAATCCGAATTATAGAACTGAAGTTATGGTCCAAACACTATCGCTGTATCAGGAACTGACGCTAACTGACAAAACCTAATCTGACTGATCCATACTAAAAACCAGATTAACTAAAATCTATCCAATCAATCAAGATGAAAATTTGTGGGAACGAACTAGACTTCAGTACGAATCCATAGCAACAAACCGCATTCAAATCCGATGGCTAGAACTAAAACTGTAAGCAAAATAAGATCAACCAGAAAATTGAATGAACATGACAAAAGAACAGGTTGCGAAATTACTAAGCTTTTTGATCGAACGAGTTTACAAGATGCTGCACAAAAACATCCCAAAAGATTTCTCACAAAATCCTCTAACCCTACTCTGGAAACCAGCGGCTATACCTGACGCACCCAGCAGCCAACCGGTTCCTATTCCTTTTATATCCAAGGCCACCACCGACCTGACCAAGTCCTGATCGGTTACGAGAAAACCCAAACCAGCCAGCCTGCTGGTTCCTTTTCCTATCTGGTTTCCACCATGCCAACAGAAACGTGTGGCACCTGCACCTCATGCAACGCATGCATGAAGAAACCAACACACAAATAAATCAGCCAACCCGCTGGCCTTTGCATGCGCCCATGTCTAGTCCAGCACACACCATCATCGACCGTAGATGCCAGGCCAGACTCCAGACTTTAACTCCGCACCAGACCACACACTTGTGTCCAGTGCCCTGTCTTCCTAGCCGCTGCTCCGAACCGAGACTTCACAAGCCTCTATATCCCGCGATCACATCGCTGATGTCGACACCGAGTCATGACTCGCATATCGACAAATCTTCACGTACACCGTTCTCTAGCCTGAACGTCTCGCATGACATCCTTGACCAATAAGACCTCAGTTCATTCATGAACCTAGTCTCGAAACCTCAGTTCAATCCGAACCTTGTTCCAGTCCGTCATCGACCACGCTCCGCCTCAAGCAACGCCTACACATGAACAAACAACCAATCGAGTACGAGCACAAGTCCACGACTTGACTCACCATCAGTCCGCCACACTACTCACACGAGCATGTCGCACGTAAACCAAAAATATCATGCTATCACAAGCATGTAAAATCCACACAATGAACAAATCACTTTGCAATGCCAATTCACTAGAAAGCCAATTTTTCAGCACATGATTTCACAGCGGGCAGACGAACGACATCATCTCTTGGTCTTCCTGTGCCTTGCGGCTTACTCGGACCGAAAGATGTCGCTTAGGCCTTTCTCAGTATAGCCATGGGCTGATCGAACTGAGCCTCTATTCCTCTTCATCATCGTTTGGCCAGTTAGCTAAACGTTCCCGTGGCTTGCGACTTATTCTGGCCGATTGAAGAAGAGAAGCCAGACATGAGCAGAAGCCACTGAAACTAACGTTAAACGGCCGCAGGAGCTGGGAACGGCAAATCACCATCCTTGGCGAACCCGAGATGCCCGTGTCACCACGCAAGTACCCAGCTGGTGGGCGTGACCACGCCATGGGCGTGCTTGGTTCTCGTAGCTTGCAAGCTACCATGACCGGATCATTTTGGGAGCTACAAATGGGCTGGATTTCTCGTGTAATACTGAACCGCCCCGCTTGCAAGTGTCGACGACGGCTTGGTGTTCCGGGTTCATAATAGTGGCCTCGCCTCGTCTCTCCTTCCCTTGCGCGTGAACTCTCTGCTTACAGCTATAGCTTAGCTCTCCTCTGTCACCAGGTGTATTTCCCCCTGTAAGTGCGCGCCGTCTCCATGTCAATTCGTCCCATTTCATTTATTTAATGGGTATCTGTTACTACCTTCCGTATTTAAATTATTATCATTAGGACAACAAGTTTTTGAACTAGAAATGTTGTGTCCTAACACAATAATTAAAACACGGAGTTAGTATTATATTTATCTTTTTTTTTCTGATAACATGTTGCACTTTTCTGGATATTTTATTTCAGAAATATAATGTACCTCAAACATAGGTTCAATGCTAGTACAATGTTTACGTTAAAAGTAACCTGTATTACCTAAACGCTTTACATGGAAATGGACCACGTTTCATTCGTATATATATTTTGTTTTTCTCTCTTTCTCTCTCTCTCTCTCTATATATATACACACACGTACAATGGTCACATTTCGCATAAACATGTCTCACCACCGCACCATCACGTTTCTGACGACCTATCTGTTACTCTATTTTAAATGAAGTTACAAATTCCTTTAAATTCATCTTCACATTTTTTTGTTATTTATATAATTAAATTGTGTAGTTCTCAGCATATGGCCAATGCCAGATACTTAGAGTTGTTTCAAACCTCTATAGTTGTTACCTAGCTTATAGATTGTTAGCTACGTAGGAGGAGTTAATGAAATAGTTGCTAGTTACATACTTAGATAATAATTATCTAGATAATGAACTAGACTAGTTTCAAACCATTATATTTATAAATAGAAGTTTCGTTATATAAATCCATGCATTCTATTGAATGTGGTCAAGTTACTTGCTTCTTATTCTGCATAATGTTTTTTTTTTTTTGGCAAGGTCTTATTCTGCATAAGTGTGGATGCTTATTTCTCACATCATTTGTTTATCGTTTCAGCTCAACCAGCAAAAGAGGATCCATTACTGAGTATTAGATGGCTTCCTCTTCCTCTAGTGATATGGGTGAGATTGTTTTAGACTACTTGAAAGAGATTCAAAAGGGGAGACTAATTCAGTCATATGGATGCTTATTGGCCCTTGATGCAATCTCGTCCAGGGTTATTGCATATAGCAGTAATGCACCAGAAATTCTTACATTGGATGCATCACATCCACAGATTATTGGCACTCATGTGTGTTCTCTGTTCGCTGAACCTAGCGCTTCAGGACTAAAGAAGGCATTGGGCACTGATAAAGTCTCATTGTTGAATCCTATTATGCTTCAATCAAAGACTTCAAACAAGACATTCTATGCCTTTCTTCAACTCACAACAGGCTGCATGATTATTGATTTTGAGCCGGTGGAGCAAGTAGAATTTCCTACTTTGGCATCCACTCATATTGATCTACAATCATTCAGTCTTGTTTCCAAGGCAACCTTCAATGTTCAGTCACGATGTGGTGGTGGTATCAAGCAATTGTGCAACACTGTTGCCAAGGAACTACAAAAGCTAACAGGTTATGATAGAGTCATGTTTAATATGTTCCATGAAGATGGTCATGGTGATATCATTGCTGAGGCCATAAGGCCTGGTCTTGAACCATATATCGGCATGCACTATCCTGCCACTGATATCCCTCAAGCTTCGAGGTCTCTTTTCATGATGAATAGATTACGAATGGTATGTGACAGCAATGCAAAGCTTGTGGGGATTGTTGCCGATCAGAGTGCAACATCTAATATCGATTTGTCTGCTTCGCTTCTCAGAGCACCACATAGCTGCCATCTACAGTATATGAAGAACATGAAGACAACTGCATCCTTAACCATGGCCGTCATGGTCATGGAGAATGAAGAGGGTGAAGCTAATATTACATTAGAAGAAGGAGATACAAAGGATATCAATGACAATAAGAGATTATTTGGACTTATCATTTGTCATAATGAGAGCCCAAGATATGCTCCTTTTCCACTGAGGTGTGCATGTGAGTTCTTGGTGCAAATGTTTGCCATACATGTACACAAGGAACTAGATTTTGAGAAGTTTAGACAAGAGAAGAGGACCTTACAGGTGGTGAGTGCACTCTCAGGAGTTCTATTGAGGGAGGCATCGTCTCCCCGTGGCATCATAAATGGCAAACCCAACATCATGGGCCTAGTTAAGTGTAATGGAGCTGCTATTTTGCATGGGGATAAGATATGGAGGCAAAACTTAGCTCCTACAGAATTTGAGATACGTAAGATTGTTGATTGGTTATTAGACGTTCATAAGGATTCCACTATCATAAGCACAACGAGTCTCTTTGACATTGGATATCCTAGGGCTCTCGTTCTTGACCATCATGCAGTGATATGCGGAATGGCGGTTGCCATCATCACCTCAGATTATATTGTTTTTTGGTTCAAGTCTCATGATACAGCTGTACCTACTGCTACATGGGGAGGTGCAAAACATGGTCCTTCTGATGAGGATAAAACCAAAGGGATGGGGCCTAGGTCATCATTTAAACCATTGCTTTTCTTTGAGGTTGAGAAGATGATGAAGAGCTCACCATGGAAGGACTATGAGATGGAAGGCATTCGTGCACTGCAACTTCTTCTCATAGAAACCCAGAAAAATACAGTGGGAAAAAATAAAGAACAAGAGGAACCAAGTAAATCTTTGACTCGTACCAAGTCAGAGTCTTCATCACGTAATATATAAAAATGATGATTTGGGACGAACAAGATATGATCCGTTTCAATATTGATAAATGTATGGTCTCCCCAGTTCAAATGTTGTGGGGAAAAGACATGTTCTGCTCACTCTGCTAATTAAGAATCTAGAGAAGCACAAGTTATTGTATCAAGTAATATTACTGTAAGGAGTTATAAAAAAGGTTACATTATTGTAATATGATATAGTATGTATATGTGTTCCTGCTTGTTGAGATGGTAAATTATATTAATTATATTGAATACACCAGGAAAAATATTAATTGGATGACGATATGAATGTGTCTAAACTTGACAACCAGAAAAAAGAATAAAGGACTACGATTTGCAATAAGAGGAAATTATCTATTTAGCCTTAAAAAGTTCATCTTCCTTCCTTGTCCTTTTTCCAAATGAAATTCACTTATTTGTCCTACAAAATTTTAAGAATTCCTTATTTGGCTTTCTGTCAAGGTTGATGCTAATGGTGTTAACTTTAGACCAAATAAGAAACTAAATGAATATTTTTGTTTGAGAATGTTTCTATATTTTAAACAGAAAAAAATATTTTTTAAACAGAAACACCATATTCTATCTATATTCCGTCACAATAACATAAATTTTGGGTTTGTTTATTTTTTAGACTAAGTACTACGGAGTACATTCCAAGTAGGATGGTTTGCCCTATCATGTGAGCAGTTGAACTAGCTAGACAAATTCCGTGGTCGTTGACTCCGTTGCGTCGCTGCCGGACCATATATATGCATGCACGGTTGACGATGCTCAAGCTCAGTCAACCAGGCCGAGGATTCCCTGTCCTTGGGTCGTTCCAGGTGATGGATCTTTCAGACAGACAACAACAACGTGTTCTTTGGTCTCTGTCTCTGTCCTTGTGAAAAAATTGCATCAATTTGCCTTTTGAGAGATGCAGACCCAAATAATAAATCAGCACCAGTACCTTTTTTTAGAAAATAAAATATTCCGCCTCTATAGCAAACAAACAAACATTACAACAAAAGAATAAAAAAGAGATAAATCAAGAATGATAAAAATCTATTATTAAATTAATCCATAGAATGTGAACAAGTCCAACGTAGTGGTCTCCAAATTCCTCCTCGTCTTTCGAAAAATTTTCTTTTTCATATCATCACGTTGCAGTACTACCAAAAATGTAACCAATATGTTCCCTTTGAAGATTACCTACATAAAAAAAATAAAAATTTGCAACTCTGAAACTACTATGAAAGTTGGTGAACTTTGTACTCCCTCCGCTCTTTTTTGTGTCGCCTTAGACTTTGATCATTCATCTTATTCAAAAAAGTATGAGAAATATCAAATATTTTGTTAGAATTTGATTTAATACTAAAGGTTTTTTAATTTTAATTTTTAATTTTACACTTTTAAACTAATTTTTTAATAAGACGAACAGTCAAAGTTTTCGATCAAAATCGACGGCGACAAGTAAAAAAGAACGGATAAAGTATTATAGAACTGGGCAGTAGGTACTGAAATGTAATGAGCTCATGTAGGATTACTTATGGGCCAATTTAAGCACCAAGATGCTTGCACTCACTCCAACTCCACAGTAACGAAGCTTGAAGAATGCTTTCGAAAATAATACCGTTCTCGGGCTGTAGCAGAAGGCAAACTTCTGCATGCCAGCGTCGCCCAGTGCTATCCTGGTAGTAGATGAGGAACAGATACGGAAACGTATCCACGCATCAGTCTATTGCTTGAGAAGGAAGTGTGGCACAATCCATTGCCTCTCATTTTTATAAAATAATAATAATAATAGTCTATGTTTATGATTAAATAAAGGAGTTGAGTTTCATGAGGATAAAACATTTTTTTAAGATATAATGGGAAGATTGTATTAGGCATAACATATTAGCTTTCAGGAAAGCTGCAACCAATTTGGTCTTAACTTTCAATGCAGCTACAAGTAATTATATCACCTTAAATCGATCATCGTTAGATGTGCATAATTACCACTCCAATGAAATGAACTAACAAACCAAAGTAAGAAAATCTTCTCACACACTTCAAACATTTAAGTGATATGTTATTCTTTCATGAGACAAAGGTGATACGTATTCTATGAACCGTGGAATATAACTTTACACCGAGAGAACTTATTTTATTCATTATTTTAAATATTGTATATAATATGCTACTCGTTAGCCTAATTTAATAGAATCTTGCATTGACATTTACATGTTTCTTTGAGCTGTATGTGTCTTTTATTTTTTTTTAAGATCCAATCAGAAATTTTAGAAATTCTATACTTCTATCTTTTGAAATTTAGAAGAATTTAAAAGAAACATGACGATTGGATCTCCCAAAATATATTCAACTGGAAGCTCATACAAACATGTAGGACTTCTTTGAAATGTAGGTTTTTCAAAGAAATCATAGAATTTCATAGTAATCAGTTTAATTTTACATGAAAAACACAAAATTTATGTAAAATTCTTACGATGTAAAGAAGGCCAATTATTACGCACATTGACAAGGTGAGGCGTGTGGCGTGGCTGGTGTCGGACACAGAAAGGGACGCTGCATCAGCTGTTGAGCCGTCCACTCAAGATCCAGCTCTGGGCTGGGCTGTCCTGTTGCTGCCTTCGTATCATCGTCACTTTTTTCTATTATCCTCTCTTATTACCTGTTTTATTACTATCGTGCAGCACCACTGTTTGCTCTCTAATGACGGATCGTGATAATGACTCATTTGACCATGTCCAAGTCGCAAGCTCTGTACTCGTGCGACTGTACGTATACCACAGGCTAGCTATGAATTCGGTCCCGGCGTGCGGTGCGTGACACCACCATCAGTTAGCTCCCGCCGCCGCCAGCCACAAATCCCGCTTCGGTTTGCTTGGTAAGACAAGGAAGCTCAAACGAGCACGGAGATAAAAAGGCGATTAGATAAAGCACGCGGCCGGTCTTAGCGGGGCCAGCAGGCAGCGCCCTCGTTTCGACTCGTCGCTGATTGCGTCCCGCTCTCTCTCATCGCCGCTTCCGCCGAACCCGGGACTGTTGTGCTGCCGCGCGGGCGTAATCTCTGATTAGGGGGCGGGAGCGCGGCATGGACGGATCCGCCGCCTCGGAGCTGGAGGCCGCGGAGCGGGTGGTGATGCGGTGGGACTCCACGGCGTCGGGGTCCTCGGCTGGCCCGGACGACCAGATGCTGTTCGACGGCGGCGCCGACCGCGCGGAGGCGGAGCGGTTCCTGCGGGCGGTGGACGACCTCCATCGCCTGGCGCCGACGTCGCCGGCCACGGGCGGGAGCCCGCGCCGCTCCTCTTCGGCCGGCTCGAGCGCTCTCCAGGTCGCGATGGGCCGGCTCGAGGACGAGTTCCGCCACGTGCTGTCGGCTCGCGCACTCGACCTCGAGGTCGAGGCGCTCGCGGGCCTCAGCTCGCTCTCCCTCTCCGGCGACCGGAGGAACTCCGACGCCACCGACGCGGGAGACGACGACGACTCCTCCGTGTCGTCCTCCGTCGGCCGCCGCAGCACCTACCGCTCCATGTTGAGCATCCGCGAGATCGACCTCTTCCCCGCAGACGCCGTCTCGGACCTTCGCGCCATCGCCTCCCGCATGGCGGCGGCGGGCTACGGCCGCGAGTGCGTCCAGGTCTACGCCTCCGTCCGCAAACCGGCAGTCGACTCCGCCATGCGCCGCCTCGGCGTCGAGAAGCTCAGCATAGGTGATGTCCACCGCATGGAGTGGGACGTCCTCGAGGCGAAGATCCGCCGCTGGATCCGCGCAGCACGCGCCGCCGTCCGCGGCGTTTTCGCCAGCGAGCGCCGCCTCTGCTTCCTCGTCTTCGACGACCTCCCGCTGTTCAATTCCACCGCAGCCCTCGCCACCTACGACACGCCCTTCGCCGAGGCCGTGAAAGGCGCCGCTCTGCAGCTCTTCGGCTTCGTTGAGGCAATCAGCATCGGGCGGCGCTCCCCAGAGAAGCTGTTCAAGACCATCGATCTGTACGACGCGCTCACCGATTTGTTGCCTGACATTTCCGACATCTTCGCCGCCTCCAAAGCTGCCGAGTCGATATATAGGCCGGCTGTCGAGATCAGGTCGCGTCTGGCTGACGCCGTGCGTGGGATACTCTCCGAGTTTGAGAGCCGCGTTCTGCACGATCCTTCCAAGACACCAGTGCCTGGTGGCACCATTCACCCGCTCACCCGCTATGTTATGAACTACAGCAACCTCATTTCGGACTACAAGGCCACACTTTCTGAGCTGATTATCTCGCGGCCATCAGCTTGCTCCCAGATTGCTGCAGAGGGCAATGAAGCCACACCGGCCTTCCCTGATCTTGACCTTCCTGATCCTGACAGCCAGTTGCCTCTCGCCTCTCATCTTGTCTGGATTATTGTTGTTCTTGAACACAATCTTGAGAGCAAGGCATCACTCTACAAGGATGCCGCACTTTCTCATTTGTTTCTTATGAACAATGTTCACTATATTGTACATAAGATAAGGGATTCATCTGAGCTCAGGGGGCTAATTGGGGATGAATATTTGAAGCGACTCACTGGCAAGTTCAGGCAGGCAGCCACAAACTACCAGCGGACTGCATGGTTGAAGATCCTGAATTGCCTGAGAGACGAGGGCCTTCATGTTAGTGGGGGCTTTTCATCAGGGATATCCAAGTCGGCGCTCCGGGAGCGATTCAAGGCTTTCAATGCTGCCTTTGAGGAGGCACATAGGGTCCAGTCAGTGTGGTATGTGCCAGACACACAGCTGAGGGAAGAGCTTAGGATCTCAGTATCAGAGAAGCTGCTCCCAGCTTATCGGTCCTTTCTTGGCAGGTTCCGGCATCACATAGAAAATGGGAAGCACCCGGAGCTGTACATCAAGTACTCAGTTGAGGATCTTGAGATAGCCATGGGAGATTTCTTTGAGGGGGCTCCAGGAGCACCACATAACAGAAGGAGGTCCCATGGATGAAAAATTGCCTGAAGAAAGTTGTAGCTTTGCTGCTGGCCGACGAGTGTTCTCGCCATGTATTCTTTAATTCTTTGGGGAGGTCAGTGTAGGCAGTTAGATTTTTTGTTTTGTTCTCCTGAGTCTCAGGGGCTTGGTTGGTGATGATTCTTCGGATAGAGGTAATCTGAAACGGGATCAGGATGAAGCTATCAAAAGCCCCAGTCCTTACTCTGTAAGCGAGCTTGTTCATTTTACATTGGATTATGTTTTTCACAAGTAGTGTGTTCATATAGGAATGTTCTTTTAGTTATGTTACATTGTTTTAAACCTAGTGGCTGGCATTTACAAGCTTGCTGCTTGATATATTAGATGCCTAAAAACAATCCTGCTGGTTCAATTTGGTTATTATATATTACCTCAGTTTTTAAATATTGTCACCGGTTAGTTTAAATTTGAACTAATCAGTGACAATATTTTAAAAATGGAGCTAGTAGTAGTTTCTGGTTTTGAAATACTATCATATTGGAGGGTTTTCCACTTTATATTATATTTGTTTACAAACATGATAGCCCGTATCAGACAGTGTTAAACTAGAGAAATAACTATCTGGAATAGCGTACACAGCCAGGCTTGGCAGTTTTGAAAATAAAGTTGTATCCACAGAAAAATGTTATAATTGTTAAGGATATACGAGTCATAATAGAGGTCTTATGGACCCTTAGAAGCCTCTGATGTCTTGACTCCCCTGCAGTGCAGTATGCCCATGGCATCTTTTCTAATATAGGGTTGATACTTAAGTGAAAATTCAATTCCTGTTTTGCCGAGCACCTGCAATTTGGTTATACTAGACATCGTGGTTTATAACTCTTAGATCTGGCATGTTGTTTCAATTTATGTGGAGTAAATTGTCTTGGATTTTAGATATATTATTCATTTGAGATGAATATATAATTTTAACTTCCTGAGTTTTTATAAACTCCTCTATGGAATGTGAATATATTACTACTGGTTCCCTGTGGATGAATGAGAGAACTCTAATGGCTATCCAAAAGTCTGTATCATTCAGACTAGCAACCTTGTTGCTTTCTCACAATCGTTATTTCTGCAATTGTTAATCATTCTTCTATAGAGAGGTTTTGATTAGCATTTTCTAACCTGGATTTATAGATGAGCTGGACACATGAAGAAAATAAAAGGTGGTGAACGTTAGGCACCAGTGACTGACATGATATAATAGTAACACTGGTTTCATGTTCATATGGTTTGTTCAAGAACTGGAAAATGATTGGTTGCTTCCGGCCATTATTGTCGCTATTGTGCTCCTGTATTGAGCATATTGTGTTGCAAATGGTAGTGCTCTTCAAGTCAGTGAACTATTAGAATTCTCGATCAGAGCACTAGGTTTGACACCGGGAGTCTGTTATTTGGCTTGAATTTCATCTGTGTCGGGGAGGGAAATGCACATCTTCTTCACTTCTCACCAGATAACAGTGACCATTCTATCTTTGCAGTCTTTCTGGGAGCCTTTTGTGTTGAAAGTCTGGAGGTGAAAAGGCAGTCGGAAGACAGCGTTGAGGCGTCCGTTTACTGTTGCCGCGCCCGTGAGCGGATTCGTGCGGCCCGTGAGCTGATGTGGCGAAACGGGCGCTCGCGTCGCGTCTCTCCGGCCACTGCTTTGGTAGGAACCCCAGCGGCAAACTGTTCGTTCCACGGGCGCGGCCGTCCGTCCAATCAACCACGGGCGAATGAGAAGCGTGGGTTTGTTGGCTGGGTGGCCATGTGGACGGCCGAAGCAGTTTGCTTCTCCAGCATTGACACCGAGCAAGAGCGAGTCCTGTGCGCCACGAAAGAATTATGCATGTTCCCTTGCTTGGTTGGTCCAATTCGTGTCGGAATCAGGGCAGAGAATAATCTTCGATTGGTTTGACTTCGGTTTTCTTTATGAATCCTTGCTGTCTTGCTGACCAAACTGGGTATTATTCCGGCATGGCAGGCATGGACCCAAAAGCCCCGGAGAAGAAAGTCAGAGTTGTCGATGCCGTACCTGTGTTGTGTTCGGATCGAACGGCCCCAAGCATGAGTCATTGCCTTGCTCAGTAAAGCACGTCGTTTGTGTGAAATATGGTGTTCTCTGGATTGTGGCAACAGAAAACCTGGTGTTAGTTGCAAAGAATCTACTCCGAGTGTAAGTTCATGAAGCTGGAGTGTTTGCAAGTTGAAAGAGATTTTGTTGAGTTTGTCATGAAGTTCATAGAACCATTCCAAATAGGGGTTCCAGTAACTAACCAACTTTTTTAGTAAAGTTTTATTAGTGAAGCATATTAGTTCTGAAATAATGAGTAATGCCTAGCACAACAAAATGTACTCTCTAACGTGCACAGCGTATGTTTCCACTTGCTGGAAGTCATATGATGTCTATAAATATATTATCCATCATATATCCCCTCAAAATACCATAGGTCAATTGTTCCTATCATATAACATCATCATTCAGAATATGATGATAACAACATGACAGACCATGAGCAAATTCTAGTGGCAATGAATCTTATATAGAATAACCTAATATTCCATTAACCTAGAATTAGCATGAGTTGCTAAATACCAAAATTGCTTTAACGCCCACTTCACATTATCAGATATGATTGAATATCTTTCCTGTGATCAAATGGTTGGTAATTTCTACTCCCTCTTGTTTTCCTCATCATCCCCGTCAAAGGATGTTACTGTATCCACGCCCTTTGTTACTTTGGCATCTGGTGTTGAAGATAAGCTCCAACCGTTCTTGGAAGCACTGGGCGCTGGCCTTATTAATGACAGGTTGTCCTTCCGATCAAAGAATTCACTTGCATCATTAGTAAATCTGAAACGGCAAGGAAGAGAGAGTAAGCGATTCCATTTTCTAACAGGAAACAGTCCAAAGTGTAAGCGTAAAATTTTTCGAAAGTTCTGAAGTACCAATGGAACAGCACAACAGAAACATCATCCAACTGAAAGCTAAGCAAAAGATAAGGGTTATACCTTGTTGAGTTCTTTGAAGGTGCCCACAGGTAGCAAATGACACAAAGAAGTGAGAAGGACAAGACATGCCAAAAGGCAGGAACTATCCATGCATACTGCCATCGTTCATTGAACACATCCGTTGATTTGAAGTAAATCTATAGAAAAGAATTAGCTATGGTATCAGTGAATGACAAAACAAATGCATAACAAAGATCTAAGCTAAGGAATCTGGGTTATGGAATGGACAGATTGAAAATTAGAATGGTGCTATTTAGTGTTATATTCTATCTAAAAAAACTGGAGAGAAGTAACCTAAGGATGACCAAATTAATCACATGGTTTGGATGCAGCAGAAAGTAATGGCAATATTTGGATGCCACTCTTTATGAGTGGCATACATCTAATTGACCCCGATAACTCTTTGCTGGTAACCCTTAAACATTGGATAAGCATACCTCATAGACAATCCAGCCAACAGACACCAGAACAGATATAATCAATGCAATTGCGAATTTCCGATAAATCTCAAGTTTGGCCATAAGCCTTCTTGCCTAAAGTCCAGAGGCAAAAGATAAGGAATGGTCAGTGTTCTGTATCATATAAGCGGGTGCCACTAATCTGAGAAAATTATATTAGGCACAGATGATAGTGCGCAAAAACTGATACAGCAAAAGATCTAGTTAGGGCACCGAGAAGAAGTTTTGCTTACCTGAAGTTTACTAATGGTCTTAGCTAGAGAAATAAATATCCAAATAACAAATGCAGCATCCAAAATGGCTACTGGATAGACCAAGAACAGTCGAGCTTTTCCAGAAAGATCATTGACAGCACCAAGATTTTCTACCAATTCAAGAATTTCAGTTGCTAAAAAGAATGTTCCTCCAAGCATGACTACTTTTGATGTTAGGCCGCCCAAAGTAGGTGTGACAACTCCATAACCCATCGAGACAATGAGAACAATTACTTCAGCAGCAGTTCTCTTAACAGTTCCAAACGTGACAGCCCAAAATGTGATGCCTTTTGGCCTAACTCCAGTCTCATTGAACTCAGCATACTCAAAATACCACAAAGCCATCTCAAACATGCCCAATGTAATTACAAGAGTTATACAGTTTTGAAGAGGAAGTACCTCCCTCCAAAACTTCATGTACTGATAGAACCAATAGATACCTAGTACCACAAAAGCCAAGGACATAAATCCAAAAAAGTTCTTAAGAGGAGCCATCCGACCCGGAAGGTACCCAGTAGGATTTTTCCATATGGTTTTCCCTTCAATCTCCAAACCAGCAAGTGACGGATCACAGTGGATAAAATACATATTGTACATTCCGGCTTTGGTTATTGGAATCGTCTTTGACGGTAATGTTGCAATCAGATCACTTCCATCAAAGGATGCAACGAACAGCTTTGGCCAACCTGGATTCACCTTGGATGGGCGATAGATTACAGAACCTTCGGTGCAAGCACCCAACTTTGCAAGATCTGAGGTACAACAGATAGCTTTCTGACCACCATAAGCTGACCCACCAATCATCTCGCGGTCTTCTATCTCAAATAGAAGTATCTGAACCTTAGCTGAACTAGACTCTTTTACTGAATCATTAGCATCCTCTGGCCTCCTGAAAGTAATCTTGTCAAACCTGAAAAATGGTAACTGTGAAGGTCAAATGTCTGGAGAAAGGCAGCTGATTAGAGAATAGACAGATTTGAATAAATGGCATTTGAATCACTTAGTCAAAGTAACAAAGAACAACAAACAACGAATACAGAATGAATAGGAGCATTAGTACTGAATAATGGTCAACATGCTTGTACGGCTATCAACAATTAAAAAATTACTGAAGTACAGAGTAATCAACTTGCAAGTAAAACTCATGGAATAAAAAAGTAAACAGGATCTTGTAAACAATCATTATAAGAACTGTAGGCTTTTAAACTGCAATTGGAAAGAAAGTATGGTACAAATTCCTTTCTTCCGAACTGCACTTATAGAGTTTGAGGTTGCATTTCTCCGAACTCGTCCAGCATTATTGTGTTTGAAGGGAAGAACTGAAATACTTGCAAAACCTTGGCTTGGGTCCTAAATGTTAGCTGCTTAACTCATGTCCATCAACTAGAAACTGATGGCCAACTACACCACCATCAATTGGCGCTTCTGAAGAAGCAAAAGTCCACAGCTAAAAGTCCACACCATCATCAATCTGCACCAACATCAAGAATCTCATTCTCTAAATACAATACTACACCCCTCCAGCAAGGCATGGGAGAGCAATGCATCCCAGCTTCAGCCACCGACACTACAAGCCGCATTCACCAGGTCGCAAAATTCCTACCGAAACCTCCACCCCTCCAAGTGTCCCACTACATTCTTCAAGACTGCAAGATCCGCGATCCTCCGGACTGCCTTCACTCGCCCCGCACTCCCGCAGCCCACAGCAGCACATTCGGACGCGCGCTCAGCCGAATTAGCTACCTCCTACCGCCAGTCGCCAGAGAGGGAACCACATAGGCAAACGAGCTACTTAGCTAGCACATTACCGGATGAAGGCGTCAGCAGCCGCGGCGGCGTCCTCGTCGTCCTCAGCTGTGGCGTTGGCCGGAGACGCCGCGTAGAGGCCCTCGCTGCCTGCGTGGAGGATGAAGGCGTTGCCCTTGTTGGCAAAGCTGAGTCCGCGGTACTCATGGACGGACGCCTCCCCGGGATGAGCGAGGAGCGCGACCGCCACGACGGCGACGGCGACGGCGAAGAGGCGCAAGCGGACGGCCGACGACGCGGCCATGGGCTGAGCGGCGGGCATGAGCGAGGCTGGATCTGGCGTGAGTGAGTGAAGTGGAGCCTCGGCTAGGCGGTGCCCGAGGAGGGCAAAACCGGAACAGAAGCCAAATGATGCTGTCGCCGCGGTGGGGTCCGTGGCCGTCGGTGAGAAACAGAGGACGACGAGCTTACAGCAGTTTGCTTCTTTTTTTCCCCTCAAAAATGAATGCCAGGTTCCAAAGAACAGATGCAGCTCGTTTGGACGAGAACCTGGGTTGTTGGCACGGAATTTGTGCAGAGTACCAGTAGTTCAGTTTGGACATTTAGAAGTAGATTTGTTTACTGTCCCTAGGGTCAAATATGGCCTAGTAATTTGAAATCAAGCAGGCTGAGATAATATTGTCGAACCTGTAACTGTAAGCAATCAGAAAACAGAAGCAAGATAACCAATTAGTAGGCTTCCCTGTTTACATGAATTTTTAAAAATGGATTACTCGCCAAGTGGCAATATCTCTCTCTACTGGCTAAATTAGTTTACTGCAGTTTAGAGAACTCCTCACCTGGTACTACCAGGTTGACTCGTGATCGGAGCAGCGAGCACGCGCACGATGCTCTCCTGCCGATGCAAACCGGCATCATTTTCTGCGAGATTGTAAAACAACACGCCATGGTCGCTTGCGCATCAAGGAAAACACCATAGCGCGCGCCACGATGCGGCGAATTAACTGCTGGATTGGCGAAGAAGATTTACAATCACAATCATCTCTCACTACCAAATACTAGCCCGGCGGAATCAGCGGCGGATGGGCCGAGCGCGCAGCAAAAGTAGCGCCGGGCCGACCATCTGGCACCCAACTTTGATGCGCCTAGCCCGTCTTACGGAATGTTGGGCTGGAAATGGGAACGCGTTTCAAATCTCGGCCTGACCTTGAAAAACAAGTTACGATTTGCCTTACTTGGAGAAAAAGATGAAGGAACACGCGCCTTCCCCTTCTCCGTGCCGCCGGCCGCCCGCGACGTGGCGGCCCATCGACAAATGACGGCTAGGATAGGATCTAATAAAGCCCACCACCAACCAGCCTAAAACCCTAAACCCGCTAACTCTTCTTCATTCCCCACGCCGTCGGCCGTCCGTCTTCTCCCACGCAGCCGCAGCCCTCCTCCGCGCCCGGGACTAGTCATGGCGGCGTCGCTGCTGCTTCGCGCCGTGCGCCGGCGCGAACTCGCCACCCCTCTCGGATCCGTAAGCCACTCTTCCCGCGTCCTCCGTCTCCGTGTGAATTCTGCTGTACTACTGTTCGTAATGTACTCGGTGTTGATCGTAGCCGTCTAGTGCTTGGTTATCTAGTGGTGCTTTGGTGTTGAACCTCGGAGAACATGCGCTGCCTATTGATGGGAAGGATTTCATTCCCCGATTCTGCTGAACAGCCAAACAAATAAAAACAGAGTCAACAAGTACGATTTATTACAATTTGGGCAAAACAGTCACACAGATCTTAAAATGTTTACACCTCCTGTCAAACCCATTCAGTACGACGGTTGTCCGGAGCTTGTAGACCAGATCTTGATAGCGTGTTTGTTAGTGGATTAGCTAGTTCACTTCTGGTAGTTAAAACTTATGATAAGATGGAAGTAGTGCTTTTTTGCAATAGGTGGACATGTGTTTGTTCGTAAATTAGGCTATTAGCCTGGCATGCAACCCAAGAAGGATTTTTATTCGTGCTGCGTGGCGTGGCGTTGTGCTCTTCTAGATGCTTCCCTTGGAAATTTCTAGCAACGCTGCATGCTGCATCAATTGTTCCTTTGTACTTCGTTTTTTAAGGATTGGATATTTATTTGAATAAAATTGTTGTGTTTGTAACCTGTCCGCACATATCCTGCTTTTGTTTGTAATGGGCTGTTTTCTCGTTTTCCATTGGTAGATCCTTCGGTTTACTTGGATAGTGATGTGCAGCTAGGATTACAACCTGAGGGATCTTTGGCTTGGCTCATAGACTGTACTGTTATTTTTCCTTGCCTGTTTCTTATTGTCCGTGAACAAACTTTGTTTCAGCTGGGTGCCAGTATACAGTCAACATGTTCTGCCAATGTGTGCTCAAAATGGGGTAGCTTTGCAAGACCTTTCAGGTATCATTGATCTCTCAAGCCTCAACCAAATACTAACAGAGCTATCCTGTTGCAGTAGCTCTGGTTCATATATGCAACTCTTTTTTTTCAGTGCCAGACCAGCGGGAAATGAGGTTATTGGAATTGATTTGGGGACGACTAACTCATGTGTTGCAGTTATGGAGGGGAAGGTGAGGTTATTGTATAGATTCTTTCAAAATTTTTTTGTTGCCTTTTGTTGTTTATACTCAATTGGCCAATGTATTTGGATGCAGAACCCCAAAGTCATTGAGAATGCTGAAGGTGCAAGAACAACACCGTCAGTTGTTGCTTTTAATCAGAAGGGTGAACGCCTCGTGGGAACTCCCGCCAAGCGTCAAGCAGTAACAAACCCCCAGAATACTTTCTTTGGAACAAAGCGGCTAATTGGACGCCGCTTTGATGATCCGCAGACACAAAAAGAGATGAAGATGGTGCCATACAAAATTGTGAAGGCTCCAAATGGTGATGCCTGGGTAGAAACCACCGATGGCAAGCAGTACTCACCAAGTCAGGTTGGTGCTTTTGTTTTGACCAAGATGAAGGAGACAGCGGAAGCATATCTTGGCAAATCTGTCTCAAAGGCAGTGGTTACTGTTCCAGCATATTTCAATGATGCTCAGCGTCAAGCCACAAAGGATGCGGGTCGGATTGCTGGCCTTGAGGTTGAAAGGATTATCAATGAACCGACAGCAGCTGCTCTGTCTTATGGTATGAACAACAAAGAGGGTTTGATTGCAGTCTTTGATCTTGGAGGAGGAACATTTGATATCTCTATTCTGGAGATCTCGAATGGAGTTTTTGAGGTATGCAAGTCAGATTTTGATTGAAACATTTTATGAAATATATTCATTTTTGATGCCATTTTTTGCATTATCAGGTCAAAGCAACAAACGGTGACACCTTCTTGGGTGGCGAAGATTTTGATAATGCACTTCTGGAATTTCTTGTGGGTGATTTCAAGCGAGCTGAGAGCCTTGATCTGTCCAAGGACAGATTGGCGCTGCAGAGACTTCGTGAAGCTGCTGAGAAGGCAAAGGTTGAATTGTCATCAACTACTCAGACAGATATCAACCTACCATTCATAACAGCTGATGCTTCAGGAGCGAAGCACCTGAACATCACACTCACAAGATCAAAGTTTGAGGCTCTTGTGAACCATCTGATTGAGAGGACTAGGGAACCGTGCAAAAACTGCTTGAAGGATGCTGGACTGTCTACTAAAGATGTGAATGAAGTACTTCTTGTTGGTGGAATGTCTCGGGTTCCAAAAGTACAGGAGGTGGTATCTGAAATTTTTGGAAAAAGCCCAAGCAAAGGAGTCAATCCAGATGAAGCTGTGGCCATGGGTGCTGCCATTCAGGGTGGCATCCTCCGTGGGGATGTAAAGGAGCTTCTTCTCCTTGATGTTACACCCTTGTCACTTGGTATTGAGACGCTTGGTGGTATCTTCACCAGATTAATCAACAGGAATACCACAATCCCCACAAAGAAAAGTCAGGTAAGCATCTTTATTCTTTTTAGCACACATAACTTCGTATCTCTGATTTCAACATAACTATTGAAGTTGTCATTTATTTCATTTTTGTTGTTTTGATATGGCTACAGTTTTACAGTGCTCTTTTTGGCTTTAAATGTTCAAGTCTGTTATGTACTAGTTTCTGCAAAATAAATCTTATTGCACTTGTCAGTAATTGATCAATATAGCACTAGCATCCCCCCCCCCCCCTCTAATTTGTAGTGCTTCTTTGGTCTGATCTCACTCTCTCTCTCTCTCTCTCTCTCTCTCCTTTTACTTTGCAGGTATTCTCAACTGCTGCTGACAATCAGACCCAAGTAGGTATCCGTGTGTTGCAGGGTGAGCGTGAAATGGCTACGAACAACAAGCTTCTTGGTGAATTTGATCTCGTTGGTATTCCACCAGCCCCAAGAGGCATGCCTCAAATCGAGGTCACATTTGACATTGACGCCAATGGCATTGTCACTGTCTCTGCCAAAGATAAGGCCACCGGCAAGGAGCAGAACATCACCATACGTTCCTCTGGTGGGCTATCTGAGGCTGAGATTCAGCAGATGGTCCAAGAAGCTGAGCTGCATGCCCAGAAGGATCAAGAGCGGAAAGCGCTCATCGACATCAGGAACACTGCAGACACCACTATCTACAGCATCGAGAAGAGCTTGGCAGAGTACAGGGACAAGATCCCAGCAGAGGTGGCATCTGAGATTGAGGGAGCCATTTCCGATCTCCGCCAGCAGATGACCTCTGATGACATTGAGCAAATAAAAGCCAAGCTTGACGCCGCTAACAAGTCCGTCTCAAAGATTGGTCAACACATGTCAGGTGGTGGATCAGCAGGTGGTTCCCAATCAGGATCTCAGGGTGGTGGTGAGCAGCCTCCAGAGGCAGAGTATGAGGAGGTGAAGAAGTGACTCTCCACAGACAACAATAGTGCGGCATTTAGAATCTGTTAGCCTTTTGAAACTCTGGATTATCAGATTAGGAGATGTAATTTTTACTGTAATAACTTCATACTTTTTGCCCCTTTGTGAGGGATCACAACATTCTGGAGTATACGGCGCCTTGTTTTGGCCTTGCAGCCTTTCTGGCTGGTGGGCATGCGGTAACGAGATTTTACCGTCACGGCTATCTAAATTTGAAGGCATTCATTTTCATGTTTGGTTGTAACTAATGCTTCGGTTGGATGCTCTTTTCTGTACTTATTTAACAGTGGCCATACAAATATTTTGTTGACATGAGTATCTGATTTATAATCGGTGTACTGCTTGAATAGGTGTCTGTTTCCTTCTGTTCGGTTCTTTTCTTTTTCGTTGATGTACGGTTATAGGATCTGCACTTAGACTACTTTCACGAATACTTTATGAGATGTAACCTGAACAAAATGGGGTTTGAGTACATCATTAATTGAATTCCCCCACGATTCATCACTGTTTAGTACCTTTTCTTTTTTTATGAAAACATTGATTGTTTTTGTCTCTAGCACCGCCACTTGAGAAGATGTGGAGGAAACTAAGGGAAACGGCCGATACTATCTGGAATAGCGTACACAGCCAGGCTTGGTAGTTTTGAAAATAAAGTTGTATCCACAGAAAAATGTTATAATTGTTAAGGATATATGAGCCATAATAGAGGTCTTATGGACCCTTAGAAGCCTCTGATGTCTTGACTCCCCTGCAGTGCAGTATGCCCATGGCATCTTTGCTAATATAGGGTTAATACTTAAGTGAAAATTCAATTCCTGTTTTGCCGAGCACCTGCAATTTGGTTATACTAGACATCGTGGTTTATTACTCTTAGATCTGGCATGTTGTTTCAATTTATGTGGAGTAAATTGTCTTGGATTTTAGATATATTATTCATTTGAGGTGAATATACAATTTTAACTTCCTGAGTTTTTATAAACTCCTCTATGGAATGTGAATATATTACTACTGGTTCCCTGTGGATGAATGAGAGAACTCTAATGGCTATCCAAAAGTCTGTATCATTCAGACTAGCAACCTTGTTAATTTCTCACAATCGTTATTTCTGCAATTGTTAATCATTCTTCTATAGAGAGGTTTTGATTAGCATTTTCTAACCTGGATTTATAGATGAGCTGGACACATGAAGAAAATAAAAGGTGGTGAACGTTAGGCACCAGTGACTGACATGATATAATAGTAACACTGGTTTCATGTTCATATGGTTTGTTCAAGAACTGGAAAATGATTGGTTGCTTCCGGCCATTATTGTCGCTATTGTGCTCCTGTATTGAGCATATTGTGTTGCAAATGGTAGTGCTCTTCAAGTCAGTGAACTATTAGAATTCTCGATCAGAGCACTAGGTTTGACACCGGGGGTCTGTTATTTGGCTGAATTTCATCTGTGTCGGGGAGGGAAATGCACATGTTCGTAGGACTTTATTTATTTATACGGGCTGGGCAGGAACTGTTTGGTTAAATGAATGGGATCCCTAAGGGCTCGTTCGGTTGGGCTCGAAACAGCATGGAACGTGGTTCATTTCATATGGAATGATGTGGCCCGGTTTCAATTTCGGTCCGACGTGGAATTACCGTTCGGTTGAATTTGGGCCGGATTGAAACATGGCTATTCCTGGCCTTTTCTTCCCCTCCTCGGCCCGGAATGGAACCCTACCCTCGTACCTCTGGAACGACACCAGGCGAGACGCAGCAGCATTAACTCCGTGCGGCGACGCTCGAGCAGAGCCAAAGACTTCGCGTGGCGGAGATGCGACTCAGCCTCGGCGTGGTGAAGACGCGACTCAGCCTCGGCGTGGCGACGACGACGACGTTCCCCCACCTGAAGCCCTCACTCGTGCTCCTCCCAGTAATGAGATACCCTCTTCTCCTCCCCTCCCTCTCTCCCTTTGTGTTGCTCTTCGATCTACATCTTGAAATGCGTCTGGCGATCGATTTGCTCAAGAAACGAGCTGCATGGGGGAGTAGGCCGCAGGGCAGGTACCCCGAGCCCCTAAATCTCAGGAGGGAGGTTCTGTTCACTAGATCTCGACGTGGTGGTTGGGGGGGGTGTGGAAGGGGGAGGTTTCACTAAAGAAAGCTTTACGATTTTTGTTGCCATGGTTGTTTCTAGGTGTGTCTGCGGTCTGTAGTGTAGTCCAGCTGCCAGAAGAGGACAAAGAAGCAGCATCGAAGAGGCAGCAGTTGCTGTCCAGTACCATCAAGCACTCTATCTGACGTCTAGTAGTAGCGAATGGTACATATAAACAATTATAGTAGCTGGACGGCAGCTAGTTTTCTCCATCCGCGGTTTCCTCTCAAGTACTAGCTGAGTTGTATTTCTTATTGATTTTTCACATGAAATGGCTCTGCATCTGCTTCTAGTTATTAGCTACTGTATTTATCTTGGTAATACAACTGAGCAGTGCAATTTTGGAATTAGAAAACACTTGCTCAAAGCCCAGTTCATTGAATTTCTATATCCTGTATTGTTATTGTAGAACTAGTTCTTCTATTGGTGCTTAAATTTCATGGTACACGGTTCAAGTAATAATTATGTGACCTGAATGAAGTTTAAATAATGTGACGGCAACGACGCTGCCACGCTATTTACTCTTGAGTAGTTAATTATAACCTGAGTAATTGTTTGGGTCCATATCAAGTATGGCTTATACCTACAGCTCTATAAAATATCATGTTTCAGGTGTTTTTTCGGCACAGCAACGACGACGCATCCTATCGCGGTGACGGCGAGCTTTTCCCTTGTATGTGTTCTTGGTTCTCCTCCTTTCTTTTTCCTGGATGCTAGATTCTTGGTTCCCTGTATGTGACCACCATCCTCTCTGTCCCTCTCTTCTATCGGTTCTTGGTTCGATCTTGAGGGCTGGCTGGATATGCTAGATTTAGGACGCGACTGTGACACCCCAGGTGTCACCAGGGCAAAAGTCGACAACTATAAACCCTAATTCATAATTTCACTCACTTTAAAGCAAATTCAATCATGGAAATAAAAAGAAATATTGTCTAAAATGCTTTAAAGAGACACTATGAAAAATTTGGCAAACAACCGAGCAATTTAGCAAAATCCGAAAAAATCTCAACTAAAAGTGTCGAAATCTCGTTAACAGAAAGAAATCCAAACCCTAACTCTTGACCGTCAAAATTTCCACAGAACCCTAGCCATATTTTTACATAACAATTAAGTACACTTCAAAATAGAATTTTGGAAAATTATTCAAGATTTTTGGAAAAACTTTAGACCTCTTAAGAATTCACAGAAGCTATCATCAACCTAGAATTCAAGAATTTTTAGAGGCCAAATCATGACTTGAACCTTAAATGAAAAGTGTTCCAAATAAATTCCTGAACTTGTACAAAAATTCTCAAAATTTTTCGAGCTCGGGAAGTGTGCCGAATTATTGAATTGTCTTCCAGCATTAATGAAAAAAAAAAATTAATAAAACTGTTGTCGGGCGGGCTACAGTGCCCGCACGCCCGACAACAGGGCGCAGCTGAGCAGCAGCGCCGCTCGGCCGCCCGGCCATAATGCCCGACACGGCTGCGTGCCCCCTCCCCACGTCGCATTCAAGCCTCGGTGCTCCTCTCTCTCACTCACCCCCCCTCGCTCTCTCTCTCTAGCTCCTTCTCTCTCTCGTTTCTCTGCCCCGAGCCCGAGCCGCCCGACGCCGACCTCCATGCCGCGCCGACCACACCCCCCCTGTCCCCTACTCTCCCCTACCCCCGGCCCTCCTATAAATGGCGCGCAAGCTCCTCCATCTCCCCTCCTTCTCCCTTTCTTCTTCCCCGCGCGAGCAAGCTCACTCTCTGCCCCGGCCGCCGCCCACCGACTCCATTGCCGCCGCTTCAAGGTGAAACCCTACCTCCGATCAATTTCAATCAAATTCACTCACCAAATCAGCTCCTCTCCACCTCGTGAAGCTCACAGCACCTTCCAATCCTCCAACGGCGAGCCATCTCGCCGGAATTTCATCGATCGCCGCCGCCCCGAGGCACCCCCACGGTGAGACCCCCTATCCCGGCCAAAAGCTTGATAACTACCATGTTGCTGATCTTCGTCATGTCGTGTGGATCATGAAAAGCCAAGGTTCGACGGCCGGCGACCACCCCATCATCGGAAATTGGCCGCCGGAGCTCACCGGAGACTGTGCCCTGTTTTTCCTTTTTCCTATTTATTTTCCAGATTATTGCTCTGTCTTCTAAAAACCCTAGAAAATCACAGGAAGATCCAAAAATGCCAAACCAAAATTTGTTAGAACCCTCGTGAAAATATCTAATTTTCTGTTAAAGCACTTTTGAACAAATGACCAAACATTTGCAGAATTAATTAGAAACACTCCTTTCGGTTTTTGAATTTTAAATTGCATTACAGAGCAATTCTAGGGCTAACCTTTGAGCTACAAGTACACCATGGTGCTACACACCCTCAGGAATTTTATGAAGATTTTAGGAATACGAAATGGCATCTAACCCTATTAAATAACCTCAATCTGCCTAGTTTAAACACCATTTTCTAAAGTACATTGTGAAAGTCATTTATAAGGTTAGACCCAAAAGCAAAGTTTTAGATCTGGTGCTCAGAATTACCCACATAAAATTGAATAATTTTATTCTAATGTTTACTAGTACTTTCAGATTTTACAAGAGATAAAAATAAGAATTTTGATGAATTTTTATAAAATATAAAAAATTCATCTAGGCCCCACCCAAAGCCCAAAATACTAATCCCAGAGAGTACTACCCACTAAAAATAATCTTGAGGACGAATTAAAATCTTCATTTTAACCCTAGTTTAATAGCCGAAGTAATTAAATAATATTAACCGATGAAAAATGTCGCATTAACTTAACTAAAGTTGAAGTTGATGAACATGCCAACGAAAAGTCACCACATGGAAGTTTGATAGACTTCTTTAAACATCATTCACAGATTAATAATTGAATTCAATCGACGGCGTCGAGTAATTAGGGTTAACCCTAATTCTGGGCGTCGCCAATCTAAACCCTAGGTTGTTATTGATAATAAGAATAAGTTTCATTTTCATTAAACTTATCATAATCCTACTGCATCATGTAGATTCTGACGCTAACGAGGTAGCTGCCGATCCAAGTTCTTCAACCCCCGCCGAAGAGGTCGACATCAACACCGAAGAACCAGGCAAGCCCCGGTGCACAACCAAATTTTCAAGTTTTACTTTTATAACTAAGTGTGCCTTGTTTGTGCATTAAGTACTAGGAGTTGATTGAAATCATAGTTGCATTGTTCCCATAGGAAAAACCCTAACGGTAGTTGGTATATACACCTCCTTAGTATGCTATGCTTAGTAGGTATTTGCCGGTAGAAGTCGAGCAGAGTGGACGCTGCTCGCGAAAGGATAGGTTGTTGATTGAAACTATTTCATGAGATGGGCCGCACTAATGTGAATCAGTAAGAAGATAAAAGTTTGAGGGTCAGACAGGATACAAAGTAGGTCGGCGACTGGACTGGGTCCAGGGTGACCGTAGACTTGTCTGATCCGTGTGGTCCGAGACTGATCGAGTGTTGAACGTACTGGTCGTATGCTGGGTGTTATGGGCCCTAGTAAACCTATGTAGCCTAGTGATTGCAACGTCGAACCTGTCCTACGGTGTCTGACTAGGAGGAGATCTGGGGCGGGCAGCGTGGGAACTCCACAGAAACCGTCTGGGACGTGTTGTCTGGTGGGACGCGGCGCTGCTAAGGCAGGCGTAGGAGGGAATTGACGTTGCAGGAGCTGGTGTGAACGGTTGCCACGTGCGAGTCTGGGACACGCACGTGTCGTACGGTCAGGTTTTCCCCTGCAGGGTATAAAATCGTTTCGAACCGCTGTCGCTCCCAGTTAGTGAGCATGCTCGTGAAACGCACCACATTTTAGTAAATAGGTTGAGACACCATGAGAATGAATTATGAATATTAATATGCTATTGTTGATTCTGTTATGCTTGTTTAGCTCAGTGCTAACTAAATTTATTTTCTAATCACTTAATCTGATGCTAAAACTTGACAAGAGTAGTATAGGCTTGCGAGTCCTTTTGCAAGTAAACCCTCCCGAGTCAGCCTTCATGTCTAGGAGTCGGCTGTAGTCAGCCACTTTTGTCGGGTAAGTCTTGCTGAGCTTCTTAGAAGCTCACGCGTTAGCGTTTTGTGGTTTTCAGACGCCGTCATGCAGGAACCAGCAGGTAGCTTCCATTGGGAGGAGCCTCCCCTCGAGTTTGGGAACCTCCAGTCGGAGTTGTGTGAGTCGCCGCACTGAATGTTGAAGTGGCTAGTAGCATGGCGCCCGTGGGCACGGCGCGTGCTTTTGCTTAAGTCCGAGTGTCGGAGTTGTAATAGTTCTAGTCTTCCGCTGTTATCATTTTCAAAACGTCTGTGTACTCTGAAACAATGTAATATTTAACTTTAAAGTTATGAACCAAATGATGTATTAAGTTCTCTCTTCTTGTAAATTATTGCTGTTTATCCCTGCCTGTGTTGTATCGTGTGTACGCTCGCTTCGCCGAGCGTTGCCCAACAAGATCTTGGCTTAACGACTGGCCAGATCCGTCCCGAGACGAGATTTTCTGGGCGGGTCGTGTCAGCTTTGGTATCAGAGCCATGTTGGGAAACGATACAACGTTTAAGGCATATTTTCGAAAATTTACGTGCGAGTGAGGTACGCGCCCTATTAGTTAATAGCTTATCAGGTGGCAAGCTAACCTAGTGTAGGGGCTAACTAAACCCAGCTTAGATTTACTTTTCTGTAACGACGCACCTACGCTCAGGTAAGCAAGGTAAGGTACGCCGCTCGACTGCGGTAAAAGGTCGAGAAATCCCTGTTGCGTCAGCAGCAGTAGCGTTCTATACCATGATGGTATGGAAGGAGGTATTATGTTCGCTGTAACATAGTACGCCCCCTTGCCGTTTAGGGAGAGTAGCGGCCCTCTACCGTACGAGGTGTGGGTTACGGACCTGTTGCGAATGCAGACCTTCGCAACAGTGGAGTCTTGTGTCCTTGGCACACAAGAGATGAGTTTGTTCCTCACGACTCCGGTTTTGCGGAACACTCTCATACCTCCGCTGCCTGAGGTAAAGAGCAGTCTGTCGCCGCGCAGGGAAGGTTGGACACGTGATCCCCGTACGTGACCTACTCGGGGCGACCCATATGGCAATGATATGGGTTGTTGTTTTTACTTTTGATATATATTATATTGCACTGCATGTGATGCCATTTTCTGCAGGTACGCTAACCACGATATCGTAAGAAAACGTGTAGTAACGGCTAACTTGAGTGCGATTCTGTCACCGCCTATGCGTATTCTTTTTACTTTGTGAGGACGTATAGGCCGATGTAGGATTGCATTACATGAAGAAATGTTAAAAATCCTTCAAACTTATACTAAAACCATCCAGGAGTAAAAATTCCATCAATAATGGCTATAACACCAACAAAAGTTAAAAAGGGTCAACCTGGACACCTTCCTCCCTTAGTGGTTGCGTGAAATCGACCGAGTTGGAGCAAAACCCTTGCATATCATTGAGCCTTCCCAGAACCTTCCTCGATGAGAAGATTGTCTCCTTGACAGGTCAACTTAGATGGTAAAGCACCTTGGGCAAATAGGCTGTCGCCAGTTGGCATCCTTAGCGACAGATTTGGATCACCTTTTACGCAGGGATGAAAAATATTTTATGTATCGGAAGATTTAGCATGCTTTGAACTATGTGTCAACATGTGGCTTCTGATTGGTAAAATATTATTCATCTCTGTGATGCAGATGGACGCCAACACGATCAAGCATGGGATCGCAGAGATAGGCATTGAGGACTCCACCCCTACCTACGTCACCAAGAAGTCAGGACGCCGAGGATTCGTGGAGATACTCGAGCAGACCCTACAGTCCTTGGGATATACAGAGACTCCTTGGTTTCAGTTCCGGGAGTATCGGCAGTATGACTTACCGCGCTGCTCGGCCACCGTGACATTACCCACGCACCCTCAGCATGCCAACGGAGAGATTTATACCACCACCACATTCGGTTCAGATAAGACGGAGGCCATCGAGTCAGCCGCTCATCAAGCTTTATTGAGGATTTGCGAGCGGCACCTCGAGGACCTGGCAGACAAACCAGCAGCGATGTTTCTGATACGGGACCAGGTCGACCGTACCTGGCACCGTAATGTCAAGAATGCTCAGAAGAGGACTGTCAGGGGAGAGATGGACCATGTCACTCCCTTGTTCACATGGAGCCTGGCGCTACTCAACTTGCATGAGGACACTGTTCTCGCAGCCCAGATGGATCGTCAGGCCTTGCGATAGGCTCATGTAGAGATGGCTCAACTCAAGAAGAAGGTCCAGGACTTGGAGAGCAGGAACAATGCACTGCGTGCTCGCTGCGACGCGCGCGCTACACGTATCTCTGAGTTAGAGGCGGTCTCCGAGATTAAGACTGCCCAGATCCATGCTAGAGAGAATGATTGCAACATCATGTTGCAACATATTCACCAGCTGGAGATACTCAGGGATAACGCAGTTCAGATGGCGGAGAACCTCGCCCACGAGAACCATCATTTGCAGCATCAGTTAGCGGGACTTTTGGAGGCACAGCAGCCGCCTCCCGCTAACGATGATGCGCCTGAGTCAGAAGTATCGGATCCCGAAGCTTCAGGCCTAGAGCCAGATGAGGAGTAGATTGGAGGTGGCTCCGAAGTGATAGTTTAGCTAGATGTTTCGCTTAAGGAGTGCGTTGTCCTTGTCTTAGTGTCAGTGTGTGTTCTTAGAAGTTTATCTTAGTGGTGCGGTAATCTTGTGGATGTAAGAGTGGTGGTTTGACAGTCTAAGGAATTGGACGATGGATGTACTGTCATCTTTTGGGGAATGAAGAAAGTTTGTTTTTATGGAGATATCCGTGCCGTGCATATTGACGTACATTTACTTATGTTGAGAAGTGGACATGGGTTGAATGGCTTTAATAAGGATCGTTTTACTTTTTCAGCATGGTGAACACTAGAGCCGGACGTCAGGAGGCGGAAAGCTCCAACCCGCCGCCCCCGCCAGCTGAGCCAACCTTGGCCACAGCTATGGCGGCCCTGATTCAGAGCAGCCAGCAAACGCAAGAGATGCTGCGAGCTATCCTAGAGAGTAGCGGCACGAATCGAGGCGCTCGGAACCGCGATCAGGACAGCACATATGCTGAATTCCTGGCCACTCATCCCCCGGAGTTCAGAGATGCCCGGGAACCCATGGAGGCAGACCATTGGCTTCGTACAATCGAGGCCAAGTTTGGGCTACTCCGTTGTTCGGAGACTCAAAAGACGCTCTTCGCGGCCCAGATGCTCCATGGACACGCCGGAGCTTGGTGGGCCAACTACTTGGCCACTCTCCCGGCCAACACCCAGGTGCCATGGGCACAGTTCCGGGAGGCGTTCCGCGCTCACCACATTCCCGCGGGACTTATGCAGAGGAAGGCCAAGGAGTTCATGGCCTTAACCCAAGGGAACCGCTCGGTGCACGAGTATTCCCGTGTCTTCAACCAACTTGCTTTATATGCTCCGGAGCAGGTTGACACGGATGCTAAGCGGAAGCACCGCTTCATGGAAGGGCTGAACATCACACTCCAGGGTCGCTTGGCCCTGAACCAAGGCGGCTCGTTCAATGAGCTCGTCAGCAACGCCCTCATCGTCGAGGAGTACCTCGAGAAGGAGCGGCGGGAAAAGAGGCGAGCCAGCGGTGGGCCATCGAATGCCCCGCCACCCAAGTGCCGTCTGGTGTACACTGCACCCGATGGTAGGAGGTACAAGGCCACCCCGCCGCAGGCGCCGTCGTTCCGTCCGCCGCAGCAGCCATACCGGCCCCCACAGAATCAGCAACAAGCCGGCTACCGCGCACCTCCCCCGCCGCAGAGGAACCAAGGTGTCCGCCCACCTCAACAGGGCGCCCGCCCTGGACCAGGCACGCCTTGCTTCAATTGCGGGCAGCCCGGACACTTCGCTCGTGAGTGCCCCTCCAATCAGCAGCCCGGAGGCCACTGGCAGGCAAACCAAGGACAGGGCCAGCAAAAGGGTCAGAAGAACACCAGGACCGGTCGGGTAAACTACACCACGACCGAGGAAATTGCTGAGGGCGAACAAGTACTGGCGGGTACGTTCTCGCTCTCTACCCACTCAGCTTTTGTTTCTTTTCGATTCCGGTGCAAGCCACAATTTTATCAGTAGGAACTTTGTCAAAGGCAAAAACCTAGCCACAGTTCTCCTAGAACCACCTTTCGTAATAAAATCGCCTGGGGGAAACATATTATCAAATCATGGCTTAAGTGAAGCTCCCCTCAATTTGGGAGGTCACATCTATCCTATTTCCTTATCATCCTAGATGGGCAGGGTATCGATATTATCATCGACATGAAATGGATGAAACACCATAATGCCATCCTTGATATTGCTAACCGTGTAGTCCACTTGACCTCTCCACTTCACGGTTCCATGTCCATAAACCTAGATCACCCCAAAGCCACCCTCAAACAAGTCTGCAATGTTGTCGGGAAAAGTCTGGACGAGATACCAGTGGTTAAAGAGTTCCCGGACGTATTCCCAGAAGATTTACCTGGCCTACCACCGGACAGAGATGTGGAGTTCCAGATTGAGCTGTTGCCCGGCACAGCCCCGATCTCCCGCAGACCGTACAAGATGGCACCCAAGGAGCTAGCAGAGTTGAAGAAACAGCTGCAGGAGTTGTTGGACAAGGGCTTTATACGGCCCAGCACCTCGCCCTGGGGTTGTCCGGCATTGTTCGTGAAGAAGAAGGACCAGTCATTGAGGCAATGCGTGGATTACCGTCCCTTGAATGCGGTAACTATCAAGAATAAGTATCCTTTACCACGCATAGACACTCTATTTGACCAGTTGGCAGGAGCAAAGGTCTTCTCGAAAGTCGATCTCCGGTCTGGATATCATCAGATCAAGATCCGTCCCAGTGACGTTCCGAAGACGGCCTTCTCCACCAGATACGGGCTGTATGAGTATTTGGTGATGTCGTTTGGACTCACAAACGCACCAGCATACTTTATGTACCTCATGAACTCAGTCTTCATGCCAGAGCTTGATAAGTTTGTAGTGGTGTTCATGGACGACATCCTAATATACTCCAAGTCAACCGATGAGCATGCAGAGCACCTTCGGACAGTTCTCCAAAGACTCAGAGATCATAAGCTCTATGCCAAGTTCAGCAAGTGCGAATTCTGGATTGAGCGTGTTCAGTTTCTGGGTCATGTTGTGTCCGCGGAAGGTATTTCTGTTGATCCGGGAAAGGTGCAAGATGTTGTTAATTGGAAAGCACCCACAACAGTCCACAAGGTGCGGAGTTTCTTGGGATTAGCGGGATACTACCGTCGCTTCATTCCCAACTTCTCCAAGATTGCCAAGCCTATTACAGATCTACTCAAGAAGGATCAGAAGTTCAAGTGGACAGAAAAGTGCGAAGAAGCCTTTCAGACTTTGAAGAAGCACTTGACCACAGCACCAGTACTCGCGCAACCGGATTTAAGTAAACCCTTCGATGTGTATTGTGATGCGTCGGGTACTGGACTTGGTTGTGTGTTGATGCAAGAAGGACGGGTAATTGCTTATGCTTCCAGGCAACTCCGTAAGCATGAGTTGAATTACCCCACACACGACTTGGAATTAGTAGCCGTGGTACTGGCTTTGAAGGTGTGGAGGCATTACTTATTGGGAAACTTGGTACACCTCTACACCGAGCACAAGAGTCTCAAGTACATCTTTACCCAGAACGAGTTGAACATGAGGCAACGAAGATGGCTAGAATTAATCAAGGACTACTAGATAGAGATCCACTACCATCCGGGCAAGGCTAATGTGGTTGCAGACGCATTGAGCAGAAACGCCCATTGCCACTACTTGGATCAGGGAGTTACAACCGAAGAATTGGAACCAGCCGTAAGGATTCTACCCCATGGAGCACTCTACAACCTCGCCTTAGTACCAACACTTAAAGATGAGGTAGCCAAGGCCCAGAAGCTTGATAAGGGCATGGAGAAGATCAGATTAGGAGTGCAAGAGAAGAAGATGCAGTGTTTTCGTGAGGACGAAGGAGTTTTGTGGTTCAAGAATAGACTGGTAGTGCCAAAGGATCACGAGCTCCGAAAGAAGATTATGGATGAAGCTCATTTATCCAAGTACTCAATTCACCCTGGCAGTAACAAGATGTATCAGGATTTGATGGGAACGGGGATCCCGATCTTCCTACAGGTTCTGATAACTACGATTTGGGCGAGGTCGCGACACAAATCGATCCGGCTTCCGAACGGCACGTTCCGAACCCCGCAATCGCAGCACCACGTCCTCTATGGTTATCACTCGCGATGAACACGAGTGACCTCGCCGAGAAGGCTATCCTTGCCTGCGAATCGAAAACACAAGCAAGAACGAGAGAGAAAACAACCAAATTGCAAATCTGAATTGAATCTCACGAAGTTGGGGTCTCACAAACCGTTGTACGGCGACTCTGTTCTTGACAGAAATTATCTAAGCAAAACCCGAACCCTAAACATGGGGTGGCGGCTGTAAATAAAGGCAGAGGGACGTCGACATCCCTACTGGACGCGCCCCTATTGGGCTCAACACGATACAAAGCCGATCCGGCCCAAAAACGGTGTCGCAGCACCCTGACAGATTCTGGACTGTCCATTGTTTCGACTATTCCTGTTGACTCCGAAGGAATTTGGACATGGGACCGGTCCCATTGGAAAGGTGGTCTCGTCCTCTTTCCATCCATATGTAGTTCGTCAAAAACGGAGGTCGTATGCGACCTGGGCGTCCGTTTTAATGCAGGCTGCTCCTGGACTCCGAGTTGGACTCGACGTCGACGTGGGTTGGGCCTCCGACTTGGTTTGCACGTCCTTGGCCGACTCCTAGCTGTTCTCCAGGCCCTCCTCTGTCCTCTCCATGGTTCCTAATCACAATATAATCATTAGGTAGCAATCTATTCTCTATAGTAGCATATAAACTCGTAATTAAGAACAAGCTCACCTGTTGATTCAATTGTCGTGCACGAGCTCTAGTAATTGGACCTTCAATATCAGTGGCGGAAGAATGATTGTGTGTATCCATGGGTGCGATGTCCTCATCATCCTCCCCCTCTTGAAGCGGAGTTGTCCCCAACTCAAGCTCATCTTCTTCTCCCAAGTATGGCCGTAAATCTGAAATGTTAAAGGAGGGACTAACCCCGAACTCGGGAGGCAACTCAAGCACATATGCATTATCATTTATCTTCTCTAAAATCTTAAAAGGACCAGCAGCTCGTTGCATCAATTTAGACTTTCTCAATTCAGGAAATCTATCTTTTCTCAAATGCAACCAAACAAAATCGCCTGGTTCAAGTTTTAGTTCTTTTCTACCTTTGCTACCAGCAATCCTATATTTTTCATTCATTTTTTCAATGTTTTCTTTAGTTTGAGCATGTAACTTTAGAATAAAATCAGCACGCTCCTTAGCATCATTATTAACTCTCTCACTAGTAGGCAAAGGCAAAATATCAATTGGAGCACGAGGGTTGAAACCATACACTACCTGGAAGGGACTTACCTTGGTAGTAGAGTGTTCCGCTCGATTGTAGGCGAACTCAACATGCGGCAAACACTCCTCCCACATCGTCAAATTGTTCTTCAAAACAGCTCTCAACATTGTGGACAAGGTACGATTCACCACCTCCGTTTGGCCATCTGTTTGTGGGTGACAAGTTGTAGAAAATAGGAGTTTGGTACCCAACTTGTTCCACAAAGTGCGCCAAAAGTGACTCAAGAACTTCGCATCACGATCTGAAACAATAGTAGAAGGCATACCATGCAAACGAACTATCTCTTTGAAAAAGAGGTCAGCAATATGAGAAGCATCATCGGTTTTATGACATGGTATAAAGTGTGCCATCTTAGAAAAGCGATCCACAACAACAAAAACGCTATCCCTCCCCCTCTTAGTCCTAGGCAGTCCTAAAACAAAGTCCATAGAAATATCCGCCCAAGGAATCGAAGGAACAGGAAGAGGCATGTATAAACCATGTGGATTCAAACGAGACTTAGCTTTTTGACATGTCGTGCAGCGAGCCACAAAGCGCTCGACGTCTCGTCTCAATTTTGGCCAAAAGAAATGCGTGGCCAAAACATCCTCCGTCTTCTTCGCTCCAAAGTGTCCCATCAAACCGCCTCCATGCGCCTCCTGCAACAACAAAAGACGAACGGCTCCAACTGGAATGCATAGGCGGTTAGCTCTAAACAAAAACCCATCTTTCAACACATATTTATTCCATGCACGGCCCTCACGACAATGCAACAAAACATCTTTAAAATCAGCATCTAAAGCATATTGTTCTTTAATGGATTCGAGGCCAAAAATGCGACAATCAAGTTGGGACAGCAAGGTGTAGCGCCTAGACAAAGCATCAGCAATAACATTATCCTTCCCCTTTTTGTGTTTGATGACATAAGAGAAAGATTCAATAAATTCAACCCACTTAGCATGTCTACGATTCAAATTTGTTTGACTACGAAGATGCTTAAGTGACTCATGATCAGAATGAATGACAAATTCTTTAGGCCATAAATAATGTTGCCACGATTCTAAAGAACGAAAAAGAGCATACAATTCTTTATCATACGTGGAGTAATTAAGAGCAGGGCCATTTAATTTCTCACTAAAGTAGGCAACAGGTTTACCTTCTTGCATCAAAACACCACCAATTCCAATTCCACTAGCATCACATTCGAGCTCAAAAGTCTTACCAAAATCTGGAAGTTGGAGCAACGGTGCGTGTGTAAGCTTGTCCTTCAAAAGTGTGAAGGACTCCTCTTGTGTTGGCCCCCAATGGAAAGCAACGGCCTTCTTTGTCAACTCGATCAACGGTGCAGCAATAGTACTGAATTCCTTGACAAAACGGCGATAAAATCCCGCTAAGCCAAGAAAACTCCGCACTTGTGTCACCGTTGTGGGTGTAGGCCAGCTCTGAATCGCCTCCACCTTAGCCTTATCAACTTCAATGCCCTGTGGAGTCACAACATAGCCAAGAAAAGATACTCGATCTGTGCAAAAGGTGCACTTGTCGAGGTTACCAAACAAACGTGCATCACGTAATGCAATAAAAACAGCACGCAAATGATCCATATGCTCAGCCATAGACTTGCTATAAATCAAGATATCATCAAAGTAAACCACCACAAATTTACCAATGAATGGACGTAAAACTTCGTTCATCAATCTCATGAAAGTACTAGGTGCATTAGTTAAACCAAAAGGCATGACTAACCACTCATACAAACCGAACTTAGTTTTAAAAGCAGTTTTCCATTCATCACCAAGTTTCATTCTAATTTGGTGGTAACCACTACGCAAGTCAATTTTTGTGAAAATTATAGCACCACACAACTCATCAAGCATGTCGTCTAGCCTAGGAATAGGGTGACGATACCGAATAGTAATATTGTTGATGGCTCTACAATCTACACACATGCGCCATGAACCATCTTTCTTAGGAACCAAAAGCACAGGAACAGCACAAGGACTAAGGCTCTCACGTACGTACCCGCGGGCCAAAAGGTCTTGGACTTGGCGCTGAATTTCCTTAGTCTCCTCGGGGTTGGTTCTGTACGCCGCACGGTTGGGCAAGCTTGCACCAGGAATCAGGTCAATCTGGTGCTCAATCCCTCGAATGGGTGGAAGGCCTGGAGGTAGCTCAGCAGGGAAAACATCTCGAAACTCCTGCAAAAGGTTAGTAACCGCAGGTGGCAATGTGCAAGGCAAATCATCCATTGAAAACAAAGCATCCTTACACAACAAAGCATAGCATATAGTAGTACCATCATAAATTTCAGCAAGGTCAGATTTTGTAGCAAGCATGACAGGAGCTTTTAAAGTTATTTCTTGCTGAATTTCATATTTAACATGAGGTGGTTGTTTAGCCGTAGCAGCCCTCTCCCTATCAGATTCAATAATTTCAGTAGGCGTCATAGGTAACAAAGTAATTTTCTTTCCTTTGTGCATAAAAGTATACTTGTTACTACGACCATGGTGCAAAGCATCATTATCATGTTCCCAAGGACGACCCAATAAAAGAGAGCATGCTTGCATAGGAACAACATCACAATCCACAGAATCACTATAAGTACCAAGGGAGAAAGGGACTCGACAAGACTGTGTTACCTTAGCTTTCCCTGAATCATTCAACCATTGAATATGGTATGGATGTGGATGTGGACGAGTGGTCAAGCCTAGCTTCTTGACCAAATCTGAACTTACCAAGTTGTTGCAGCTGCCCCCGTCAATGATCACACGTGCTCGTCTATTCTTGATCACGAACTCAATCTGAAACAAGTTATGGCGTTGAATCTGATCAGGTTCACTCACCTGCGCATGGAGGACGCGCTGAACAACGATGGAGTGGTACACGGAGGCGTCGTGGTTGGCAAGGACAACGCTGTCGTCCGGAGATGGAGCGTCATCCTCCTCATTGTCTTCAACGTCGGATGTGCTCACATAGCCTCCATCATCAGTGGCGATGTACGCTCGTTTGCTTGGGCAGTCGCGCTGCATATGCCCAAGTCCAAGGCATCGATGGCACTGAATCTCAGTCGTGCGGCCCGTGGATGTAGTGGAAGCAGAACTCTTCACTGGACCCTGCACGGAAGATTTAGAAGAATCTGCAGGGCGTGTCGAAGGAGGTAGTGCCGCAGTGGAGGATCGCTTGCTTGCTGGTGGAGGAGGTACACGATAGCTTGAAGAAGTACGTGGCGCTCCCGTATTTGTCGTCGTACTGTGTGGCATGGGACGGCCACTTCGTGCCCTTGTCGGTTCCTGTCGTCCCTGCAATTCTTTTTCTGCAAGCATAGCAACATGGAACAACTCGTTGACAGTGTTAAAGCGTTTATAATCAACAATATCCTGAATATCACGCCTCAACCCCCCATAGAAACGAGCCACTTTATCCTCCATGTCCTCAACTACCCCACAACGCATCATGCCTTTTTGCAACTCAGCATAGTAATCCTGTACCGAATTGCTACCTTGATCTAAGCGCTGCAATTTGAGACGCATGTCTCGCTGAAAAGAAGGAGGAACAAAACGATCGCGCATAGCTGTTTTCAATTCATCCCAAGTGTCAGGTAGTTGTCCTACAGCAGCTAGACCAGTCCACCAAATAATAGCAAAGTCCTTAAACTCACTAGTAGCTTGTCGAACTCTATGTTGCTCAGGAACAAGGTGGGAACTAAATTTTTGCTCGACCGTCATCTCCCAATCAAGGTATGTTTCAGCATCATATAAACCAGCAAAGGAAGGTATGGAAAATTTTACCTTAGCAAACGGATCATCATGAGGACGATGCTGGTCGTAGTTGTTGTTGTTGTGTCCTCCCATACCTCGACGATTATGGCGAAGACGCCGTCGAAGTCGTGCATCCCGAGTTGCACGCTCATCAATGTTGCCATCGGCATCAAAGACAACGTCGTCATCGTCGTCGTTGTTGTTGCCGGCAGGTGCACGCCCCTCCAAGGCACCTAGTCGTGTAGAAATCGCAGCCAACTGAGTGGTGAGGTCCTGCAGAGCTGGGGCGATGTTCAGCTGCGTGATGTTCGTCCTCACAGCCTCGGCGATCTTCTCATCGATCGTCTCAAGCGCCTTGTTCATTGCCTCCTGCATTTGACCTTGACTGACGCACTCATTAAAGTCTGCGGGACTCTTAGGCTCTTTAGAACCTGACGAATGTTGGGAACCTGCCATGATGAGAGAAACAAAAAAAACAAAGAAGGAAACAGTAAAGGTTATCCCTATCAACTACTAGGTTATGTTAAGGTGGGGGCACTCCTTGACAGCAAAAGGAAGTTTCAAACCAAGTTCTTACAAGTGTCGAACACAAGGCAAAGATACCTGGAAGAAGTGATCCGGCGATTACGAGGGTCAAGAAGCAGGGCCGGTTCAGAAGATTATGTGGAGCTTGGAAGGCAATATGATTTGTCAGTGGAACATAAATCAAAAACAGATAGTAATACTGAATAAGTGTCCAAAGTATTGGTCCTAGTTGCCGGTCAGAGGTGTCCTATACAGTTATGGTACGTGGACAAAGATATGATGTAGGAAAACAGCAACAAAGATCAATAGTCAAAGGACAGAAGCACAAAGGAGCACTGAACAATCTTATCTTTTTTTGAATTTTTTACCACTGAACAAGAAGCACAAAGGATAGAAGCACACAAAATTTCACCTGAAACAGAGGTGTAGTGTGGTCTAGGGAAATTCAGGAACGTTCTTGAAAAACCCTCAAACAACTTAAACGATTTTTTTCTTTTTCTTCCTGATTTTTTTTAATTTTTTTGACAACGCCAAACCGACTCTGTCGGTTTGGGATGTGGTCCAAAACTTGTCACGAATCTACTGTAAAAATTTCAGCTCAAACAGAGTACCGAGCGAAAAGTTATGCCCGTTTTACTGAAGGTATCTCAAGTCAGGGTTTGCACAAGGCACACTTCGGCAGATAGGTCGGTGGTGGTTAGGGCATACCCTATCCTCCCAACACCGATCACGGAAAGACACAGGGTCACAAACTTCCCTGGTATGCAGCAAGGAATGATGATGCTGGGTGATCGACTATGATGCGGAAGATTAAACAGAGCACGCAACAAGGATGAAATCAAGGGTGGGACGGGTGGGATTTTTTTTGACTATTTTTTTTTTTTAACAAGGATGGCGGAAGCAAGACAAACCGAAATAAAACACGATCTAAACCAGCAACAAAACACGACTAAGGACACGAATTCAACACTACGGACTCTGAATTGAAATATGCAAAGGCTAAACACGGTCTTGGACAGGATGTAATCTACAACTATAATTTTTTTGGCTTTTTATGGACTCTAGGATGATCGACAAAACAAATCTAGTAAAAACAAGGCGAACCTGAGGGAACACCTGAAGCTCTGATTACCACTTGATGGGAACGGGGATCCCGATCTTCCTACAGGTTCTGATAACTACGATTTGGGCGAGGTCGCGACACAAATCGATCCGGCTTCCGAACGGCACGTTCCGAACCCCGCAATCGCAGCACCACGTCCTCTATGGTTATCACTCGCGATGAACACGAGTGACCTCGCCGAGAAGGCTATCCTTGCCTGCGAATCGAAAACACAAGCAAGAACGAGAGAGAAAACAACCAAATTGCAAATCTGAATTGAATCTCACGAAGTTGGGGTCTCACAAACCGTTGTACGGCGACTCTGTTCTTGACAGAAATTATCTAAGCAAAACCCGAACCCTAAACATGGGGTGGCGGCTGTAAATAAAGGCAGAGGGACGTCGACATCCCTACTGGACGCGCCCCTATTGGGCTCAACACGATACAAAGCCGATCCGGCCCAAAAACGGTGTCGCAGCACCCTGACAGATTCTGGACTGTCCATTGTTTCGACTATTCCTGTTGACTCCGAAGGAATTTGGACATGGGACCGGTCCCATTGGAAAGGTGGTCTCGTCCTCTTTCCATCCATATGTAGTTCGTCAAAAACGGAGGTCGTATGCGACCTGGGCGTCCGTTTTAATGCAGGCTGCTCCTGGACTCCGAGTTGGACTCGACGTCGACGTGGGTTGGGCCTCCGACTTGGTTTGCACGTCCTTGGCCGACTCCTAGCTGTTCTCCAGGCCCTCCTCTGTCCTCTCCATGGTTCCTAATCACAATATAATCATTAGGTAGCAATCTATTCTCTATAGTAGCATATAAACTCGTAATTAAGAACAAGCTCACCTGTTGATTCAATTGTCGTGCACGAGCTCTAGTAATTGGACCTTCAATATCAGTGGCGGAAGAATGATTGTGTGTATCCATGGGTGCGATGTCCTCATCAGGATTTGCGAAAGAAGTTTTGGTGGACAAGGATGAAGAGAGAGATCGCTCGGTATGTAGCGGAATGTGACACCTGCCGCAGAGTAAAGGCCGACCATCTAAAAGGCGCAGGGTTGTCGCAACCTTTGAGCATTCCGTCATGGAAATGGGAAGACATAAGCATGGACTTCATTGTTGGACTGCCCATGACAGCTCAAAAGTTGGATTCAATTTGGGTTATAGTAGATCGTTTGACAAAGACAGCCCATTTCATTCCTGTCTCAACCAGATACACCATGAAGAAGTATGCACAGCTCAGTCTGCACATTGACCGGATAGTCTGTCTGCATGGAGTGCCCAAGACGATCATCTCCGACCGAGGCACCCAATTCGTCGGTCGGTTTTGGAAACAACTCCACGAATCATTAGGAACCAGGCTAATCCACAGCTCAGCCTACCACCCTCAGACTGATGGTCAGACGGAAAGAGTGAACCAAATACTTGAAGACAGGCTCCGAGCTTGTGTTTTGGAGTACGGAAAAGGATGGGACACTTACCTATCATTGGCGGAGTTCTCATACAACAACAGTTACCAAGCCAGCATCCAGATGTCCCCTTTTGAAGCACTTTATGGCCGTAGTTGTAGAACCCCACTCAACTGGTCAGAAGTAGGCGAAAGAATCATATTGGGACCAGACCTAGTGCAGCAGGCTGAAGAGAAGGTACGGGTTATACAAGCAAATCTGAAGGCAGCCAAGTCAAGACAGAAGAGCTATGCAGATAGAAGGCGTAGACCATTGACCTTCGAGGTAGGAGACTACGTCTACCTACGAGTCTCGCCAATGAAGGGAGTTCAACGGTTCGGGATCAGAGGCAAGTTAGCACCCCGGTACATAGGTCCATATCCTATCACAGCTAAGTGCGGACCAGTGGCGTATCAAGTGGAACTGCCAGAAAGGTTATCAGGAGTGCATAACGTATTCCATGTCTCCCAATTGAAGAAGTGTCTGAAGGCACCAGTAGACCAAGTGGTTCAAGAAGTAGAAGAGTTGCAACCAGACCTAACCTACCCAGAGCGTCCAATCCGGATACTGGATGAGAAAGAACGAGTTACAAGAAGACGGACACTCAAGTTTTACAAGGTTATGTGGAGCAACCACACGGAAGACGAAGCCACGTGTCACCAGGGCAAAAGTCGACAACTATAAACCCTAATTCATAATTTCACTCACTTTAAAGCAAATTCAATCATGGAAATAAAAATAAATATTGTCTAAAATGCTTTAAAGAGACACTATGAAAAATTTGGCAAACAACCGAGCAATTTAGCAAAATCCGAAAAAATCTCAACTAAAAGTGTCGAAATCTCGTTAACAGAAAGAAATCCAGACCCTAACTCTTGACCGTCAAAATTTCCACAGAACCCTAGCCATATTTTTACATAACAATTAAGTACACTTCAAAATAGAATTTTGGGAAATTATTCAAGATTTTTGGAAAAACTTTAAACCTCTTAAGAATTCACAGAAGCTATCATCAACCTAGAATTCAAGAATTTTTAGAGGCCAAATCATGACTTGAACCTTAAATGAAAAGTGTTCCAAATAAATTCCTGAACTTGTACAAAACTTCTCAAAATTTTTCAAGCTCGGAAAGTGTGCCGAATTATTAAATTGTCTTCCAGCATTAATAAAAAAAATTAATAAAACTGTTGCCGGGCGGGCTACAGTGCCCGCACGCCCGACAACAGGGCGCAGCTGAGCAGCAGCGCCGCCCGGCCGCCCGGCCATAACGCCCGACACGGCTGCGTGCCCCCTCCCCACGTCGCATTCAAGCCTCGGTGCTCCTCTCTCTCACTCACCCCCCCCTCGCTCTCTCCTCTAGCTCCTTCTCTCTCTCGTTTCTCTGCCCCGAGCCCGAGCCGCCCGACGCCGACCTCCATGCCGCGCCAACCACACCCCCCCTGTCCCCTACTCTCCCCTACCCCCGGCCCTCCTATAAATGGCGCGCAAGCTCCTCCATCTCCCCTCCTTCTCCCTTTCTTCTTCCCCGCGCGAGCAAGCTCACTCTCTGCCCCGGCCGCCGCCCACCGACTCCATTGCCGCCGCTTCAAGGTGAAACCCTACCTCCGATCAATTTCAATCAAATTCACTCACCAAATCAGCTCCTCTCCACCTCGTGAAGCTCACAGAACCTTCCAATCCTCCAACGGCGAGCCATCTCGCCGGAATTTCATCGATCGCCGCCGCCCCGAGGCACCCCCACGGTGAGACCCCCTATCCTGGCCAAAAGCTTGATAACTACCATGTTGCCGATCTTCGTCATGTCGTGTGGATCATGAAAAGCCAAGGTTCAACGACCGGCGACCACCCCATCGTCGGGAATTGGCCGCCGGAGCTCACCGGAGACTGTGCCCTGTTTTTCCTTTTTCCTATTTATTTTCCAGATTATTGCTCTATCTTCTAAAAAACCTAGAAAATCACAGGAAGATCCAAAAATGCCAAACCAAAATTTGTTAGAACCCTCGTGAAAGGTACTAATTTTATGTTAAAGCACTTTTTAACAAATGACCAAACATTTGCAGAATTAATTAGAAACACTCCTTTCTATTTTTGAATTTTAAATTGCATTACAGAGCAATGCTAGGGCTAAACTTTGATCTACAAGTACACCATGGTGCTACACACCCTCTGGAATTTTATGAAGATTTTAGGAATACGAAATGGCATCTAACCCTATTAAATAACCTCAATCTGCCTAGTTTAAACACCATTTTCTAAAGTACATTGTGAAAGTCATTTATAAGGTTAGACCCAAAAGAAAAGTTTTAGATCTGGTGCTCAGGATTACCCACATAAAATTTCATAATTTTATTCTAATGTTTACTAGTGCTTTCTGATTTTACAAGAGATAAAAACAGGAATTTTGATGAATTTTTATAAAATATAAAAAATTCATCTAGGCCCCACCCAAAGCCCAAAATGCTAATCCCAGAGAGTACTACCCACTAAAAATAATCTTGAGGACGAATTAAAATCTTCATTTTAACCCTAGTTTAATAGCCGAAGTAATTAAATAATATTAACCGATGAATAATGTTGCATTAACTTAACTAAAGTTGAAGTTGATGAACATGCCAACGAAAAGTCACCACATGGAAGTTTGATAGACTTCTTTAAACATCATTCACAGATTAATAATTGAATTCAATCGACGGCGTCGAGTAATTAGGGTTAACCCTAATTCTGGGCGTCGCCAATCTAAACCCTAGGTTGTTATTGATAATAAGAATAAGTTTCATTTTCATTAAACTTATCATAATCCTACTGCATCATGTAGATTCTGACGGTAACGAGGTAGCTGCCGATCCAAGTTCTTCAACCCCCGCCGAAGAGGTCGACATCAACACCGAAGAACCGGGCAAGCCCCGGTGCACAACCAAATTTTCAAGTTTTACTTTAATAACTAAGTGTGCCTTGTTTGTGCATTAAGTACTAGGAGTTGATTGAAACCATAGTTGCATTGTTCCCATAGGAAAAACCCTAACGGTAGTTGGTATAGACACCTCCTTAATATGCTATGCTTAGTAGGTATTTGCCGGTAGAAGTCGAGCAGAGTGGACGCTGCTCGCGAAAGGATAGGTTGTTGATTGAAACTATTTCATGAGATGGGCCACACTAATGTGAATCAGTAAGAAGATAAAAGTTTGAGGGTCAGACAGGATACAAAGTAGGTCGGCGACTGGACTGGGTCCAGGGTGACCGTAGACTTGTCTGATCCGTGTGGTCCGAGACTGATCGAGTGTTGAACGTACTGGTCGTATGCTGGGTGTTATGGGCCCCAGTAAACCTATGTAGCCTAGTGATTGCAACGTCGAACCTGCCCTACGGTGTCTGACTAGGAGGAGATCTGGGGCCGGCAGCGTGGGAACTCCACAGAAACCGTCTGAGACGTGTTGTCTGGTGGGACGCGGCGCTGCTAAGACAGGCGTAGGAGGGAATTGACGTTGCAGGAGCTGGTGTGAACGGTTGCCACGTGCGAGTTTGGGACACGCACGTGTCGTACGGTCAGGTTTTCCCCTGCAGGGTATAAAATCGTTTCGAACCGCTGTCGCTCCCAGTTAGTGAGCATGCTCGTGAAACGCACCACATTTTAGTAAATAGGTTGAGACACCATGAGAATGAATTATGAATATTAATATTGCTATTGTTGATTCTGTTATGCTTGTTTAGCTCAGTGCTAACTAAATTTATTTTCTAATCACTTAATCTGATGCTAAAACTTGACAAGAGTAGTATCGGCTTGCGAGTCCTTTTGCAAGTAAACCCTCCCGAGTCAGCCTTCATGTCTAGGAGTCGGCTGTAGTCAGCCACTTTTGTCGGGTAAGTCTTGCTGAGCTTCTTAGAAGCTCACGCGTTAGCGTTTTGTGGTTTTCAGACGCCGTCATGCAGGAACCAGCAGGTAGCTTCCATCGGGAGGAGCCTCCCCTCGAGTTTGGGAACCTCCAGTGGGAGTTGTGCGAGTCGCCGCACTGAATGTTGAAGTGGCTAGTAGCATGGCGCCCGTGGGCACGGCGCGTGCTTTTGCTTAAGTCCGAGTGTCGGAGTTGTAATAGTTCTAGTCTTTCGCTGTTATCGTTTTCAAAACGTCTGCGTACTCTGAAACAATGTAATATTTAACTTTAAAGTTATGAACCAAATGATGTATTAAGTTCTCTCTTCTTGTAAATTATTGCTGTTTATCCTTGCCTGTGTTGTATCGTGTGTACGCTCGCTTCGCCGAGCGTTGCCCAACAAGATCTTGGCTTAACGACTGGCCAGATCCATCCCGAGACGAGGTTTTCTGGGCGGGTCGCGTCAGCGACATCAGGAGGCTAGGTTACGTGACTTGAATTGGCTGGATAGGCTAGATTCAATGAAAGTAAATGACGCGGACCCGCCCCAGAAAACTCGTTTCGGGACGGATCCCGCATCTCGCCAGGATCCTGTTGGGCAATGCTCGACGAAACGAGCATACAGATGGTATAACACAGGCAAGATAAACAGCAATATGTTACAAGACAAGGGAATTTAATACATCATTATTTTATAAATAGAGATTTAAGTCTTACATTGATGTCAGAGTATGACACTGAGTTTTGAAAACAAATACAGCGGAAGACTAAAACGAATAAAGACTCCGACTCTCATAGTAAGGCAAAAGCATGCACCGTGCCCAGTGGCGTCATGCTACTAGCCACTTCAAGATTACTGCGGCGATTCACATAGCTCCCACTAGAGGTTTCCGACCTCTGGTCGAGATTCCTCCCATTAGATGCTCTCATCCTGGTTATGCACGTCGGCACCTGAAAACCACGTATCGCAAAAGCGTGAGTTTCTAGGAAGCTCAACAAGGCTGACCCGTCAAATTGGCTGACTACAGCCGACACCTAGAGATGCTGGCTGACTAAGGGAGGGTTTACCTTGTAAAACGGACTCGCAAACCTGAACTAATCTTGATCAAATTTTAGCTCAAGTTAAGTGATTAGAATGGTAACTTTAGTTGGCACTGAACTAATAAATCATAACAGGAGTAGAATACAGTAATAATAGTCATCTTAACTTCATCCTCATGGTATCTCAACTTTCTTAATTGTAATGTGGTGCGTTTCACGAGCTAACTCACAAACTGGGAGTGACAGCGGTTCGAAACAATTTTTATACCCTGCAGGAGAAAACCTAATCATACGACATGTCCGCGTCCTAGACCCATACGTGGCAACCGTTCACTCCAGATCCTGCAAAGTCAATTCCTCCTACGCCTGCCTTAGCAGCGCCGCATCCCACCAAAACACACGTCTCAGACGGTTTCTGTGGAGTTCCCAAGCTGCCTGCCCCAGATCGCCTCCGAATCAGACACCGTAGGGCAGGTTCGACTTTGCAATCACTAGGCTACGTAGGTTTATTGGGTCCCATTATACCCAGCATATGATTAGTACATTCAAAGCTCGATCAGAAAAGACTACGGTCACCCTGGACCCAATCCAATTGCCGCCCTACTTGGTATCCTGTCTGACCCTCAAATTTTATCTTTCCTTAAGCATCCGTAAAAGAGTGTCATGTACTTCATGTGAGAGAGTTTCAATCAAAACCCTACCAATTGCGAGCAGCTTCCACTCTGCTCAACTTCTACCGGTAAGTACTTGCTAAGCATAGCATACTAATTTGGTCATCTATACCAGCTACCGATAGGGTTTCCTATGGAAATAAATGCAACTAAGGTTTCAATCAACTCCTAGCAACTTAATGCACAAACATGACACATAGTTATAAAAGAAAAAAATTATAATCTTGATTGTGCACCGGGGCTGGCCTGGATCTTTTGCTTCGTTGGTGATGACGACTTTGGTGGGGATTGAAGACTCGGGATTGTTAGCTATGGCATTCTCTTCGATGTCTACATGATGCAAATAGGGAGATGAGTTGTTATTTTAAATAAGGAAATATGGTGGTTCTGTTAAAAAGTAATCAAGAGGTTACTTTTGACAAGGTGGTTTCAACTATCATTTAATATTTTGACTTCGGCTGTCGGATAAGTTGATTATTTGCTTAACAACCATGGCCTATTATGAAATCTTCCAGATTTTGTTAGGAGGTGATCTTCATCGGTTGGTGCTATCGAAAAGATGATCTTTGGGGTTGGGTTGTTTGTTTGAACTGAAGTCCCTACGTTTTATAGCAATTCTAATGATCTTCTGTTAGGAGGTTATTCACAGGTAGGAAAGGGGGTATTATTGAGGTCAAGTTCTGTGGAAAATTTATAGAAAGAGTGTTTGCTGAGACACACATCTGACAAAAGCTCCATCTCCGGATGAGCTCTAGAACATTGAGTCCCGGGTGTCGTGACATACATCTGATAGAACTCCAACTCCAGATGAGTTCGGGAATGCCAGATGTTATGTAAAATCAGAACATTGAGTTCTGAGTACCACAACACTCATCTGACAGAAGTCCTCGTTCCAGATGTTTTGAAATCTCCAGATGTCGAGCAAAAACAGAACACTTGGGTTCTGCTAAGCCGGACGCACATCTGACTGATGTTCTAGTTTGAGAATAGCTTTGTAAAGTCAGATGTTAGGCGAAGTCAGAACATTAGCGTTCTGCTTGCCATGACGCACATCCGCCAGAAGTTCTGGTTCTATAGGTGTAAGGTAAAAACAGAAGGTCTCTACCTATCTATTTAGACAGCTTTAAGGAGTTTCATGAAAAAAAGTGTTTCAGCAGATGTTTCGTGTATTTTACAAGGATCCCAATAAACTTGGGTTCACCATTTTTAGATTTTTCCTCGATTCACTAGGCATTTTACAAGATAGACTAGAAATGATGAAATGGAAATTTTTATTAAGTTAGGGTCACCATCATTGTAATACACTTTAGGGAACTAATGTACTTAGACTACTTATACTATTTACAGATAATTAATGGTGGTCAAGAGTCTAGCTCACGATCGAAATCCTAATCATTCTTAAAGGGGCAGGTTTAAGATGCTTATTGTTAATTGTTGTTTAACCATTTGAATCGCCATTAGCACTAGATCTCTAATTAGGGTGACTATTATAATTAAGGTCACCATTAGCTTTAAAATTACTTATATTTAATTAGCAGCTCTAAGCGGATGAGTTGGGGCAGGGTTGTTATTAGCTTTAAGTTTGATAATATTTACTTACTAGAGTTATATGATTATTAGCACTATTATTATACTTATTGTTCGATTTTATCAATGTTTTGTTATTGTAAAATAATAACCATAAAGATAATTGTTAGTATTGATATTAGGTAGCTACTGAGACTACGAACACAATGCAAAAAGAACCAGGTCAAACGGAGGTCTACAGCTGAAGTTATGCTGAAAACAGTTTTACCGATTCCGGATACGGGTTCCCGTTCCCGGGTTCCGGTTCCGATATCGGGTCGTACACAGACGTCGTTTCCGGGAAAAGTCCCAAAACACGTCTCATGCACTGACTTTACCAGGTGGCTACGGTTACTATGATACTAAGTTTGAATGGTTTTTCACTCGCGTTAGCAGGAACACGAGCCCTCCGACTGTCGTTGCCCGTTTACGACATTGGAAAATACCGTAATGACACCGTAAAAGTCGTAACGAATTTTTTGATGAAAATTAAAGTTGAGTTATAGGCATGGGACCATTTTTAGTTCAAAATAGACTCCAAACTAAGACTTTTGGCACTGAATTGGGGTCAAGTTGAGCTTCCAAGAATTTATTAAAAACCAAACAAGGCTCTGTTTTTTAAACTTATAAAATCAGAAACATGTACTAAAACTTATGGAAAAATTATGAAACTTTGTAGAAGTACCAGTGAGCATCTAAACTAAAGTCTTGTCTAAGGGTTTGGGCTTTTGGGAGACTTTCCTAATGCATTTTAGAAAAAGACAATTTAACTAGACATTTTGGAGTATTTCCAAAAACATGCATGCACAAATGTTGCTGTAAAATCTTGATAAAAATGCAGGAGATGCACCATGGTATGATACACTCAAGGTTCAAAAATAGACCCTAGCAACCTTCTGGAACTTCAAATAAAATTCAAAAACAGAAAAATTCATTGAATTAATGAGGAAATTCCAGGAACATTTTTGAAAAAGTGCTTTAACAAAAAATTAATTCATTCTACAAGGATCAAAATAAAATTAGGTTTAGCATTTTAAGATTTTTTCATGATTTATAGCACATTTTACAACACTGGCTCATTAGTGGGAAATGGAAAAATAATAAGGAGCAGGGCAGAACTGGGGAATAGGGCAGAGGGCGGCGCTCCGGTGAGTTCCTCGCCGGAGGAGGGGGCTAGGAGGGGATTGAAGTGTCGTGGAGCATCACCTTGATTCAAAGCACTGATTTGAAGAGGAGGAAGGCCACGGGAGAGAGGGGAAAGGGGTCGGCGACGTGAGGCTTGCGGTTGCTTCAATGGCGGCCGAAGGGGTGGCGCGCGGTGTTCTTCGTCGTCGACGGTGAGCTGTGGCCAATACCTTGTCAAAGTGGTGCACCAGGGTGAGGCGGTCTATCCGGTGAAAGGAATTGAAGAAGCAATGTACCGTGGCGACGAATTTTGAGGACGATGATCGGCGGCGGTGCTCTCGGCCGAAAGGGACGACGGCGGCATTCCGGCGAAACTAGTGCACGGCCGGGGGCCTTGTTGGACGGAGAGCAGAAGGGAGTCGAGAGCAACTCAACCGGCAAGGTGGCGGGGCTCGGGAGCTGCTGGACTGCGCTGGCGACGGAGAGGTGGTCGGCGGCAATGGAGGCGGCGGCAGACCGAAGCAGAGAAAGGAAGAAGAAACCAGGGGCGGTGCCGCGGCTTTATACTCGAGTGGAAGATGAGCCAAGGGGGAAAAAGAGAGGAGTGGGGCGCCGTTGATTGGTGCAGGGAGCGGCGACCTAGGATTGGACGGAGAGGGCGGCGGCTCGGCAGTGGGTTGGCGTGCGCCACGCGGAGAAGGGATGGTGCGCCAGTGGAGAGAGGAGGGAGAGGGAGCAGAGTAATGGAGAAGATCCTTGGGCGAGATTTTGCTCGAAGCTTTGAAGTCCCGGCGCCAAAAGATGTGTCGGCCAGCCGCGCTGCCATCCACGGCTGCTGGCCACGGCAGTGGCTGCCGAGGGCGGCGGTACTGTGCTCTCCCTTTTTTCTTTAATTTTGATTTGAATTTATTCAAATACTCTTACTTGAGTCAATTAAAAACCCTACCTCCAACGGCTCAGGAATTTTTGAAACTTTTTGTGGGAGCTAAATGAATTATTTGGAACAACTTTGTTTTAAGGAAAAAGCCCGGACTCAGCCCCTAAAGTCTATAAATTTTCAACTTAGTCCAAGTTTGTTGGAATTTTAAAAGGGTTTAAACCTTTCCCAAAAATTTTAGTAAAATCTCCAAAATTCTATTTTGATGTGAACTTAATTGACATGTAAAAATACTACTAGGGTTATATGGGATTGGTGATGGATTTTAAAAGTTGTGATGAAATTTGTACCCGCTATAAACTGATTTTGGTACCATGGTTTAAGGACTCCTGATCTGGTGAAGGTGTTCAAGAATTCACTGAAATTTTTGTGCAGGCTAATGGAAGTGTTTAAAATAATATTTCTATTAGCTCAAGGGTAAATCTTGCTTCAAAGTGCAAGAATTTACTTTTAGGGTTTACGTTTCGTTGTTGACTTGTCAAGTGACTCTTGGGATGTTACAGTAAATTTTTTTTAAAAAGTTAGCTGTGCTTGTGTGGATGGTGAGGTCATGAATAGGCAAGGGAGCAGCAAAAAATCAATAGGAAACAACATCTTTGTTAATGTATATAAAATGTATGAGTAGACGCCATAACTATCTTCCAAATGGCTTGATCCTAATTGTATGCGTGCTCTGTACTTCTTGTATTAGTTGTATCAGTTTATTTTGTTTGTGTTTTACCAAATTTTTGTTGAGTATTCATTTGTCAAATAATGCAGTGTTAGTTTTTAGTTTTCATTTGCTTTTATATAAAATTTTTCAGTGTTAGTTTTTAGTTTTCATTTGCTGATATAGACTTTTGTAGTGTTAGCTTTCAGTTTTTATTTGCTGATATATTATGCTGCTTCTTGCAATTATAGATACTCCCGCCACCAAGTAGAGTCGGAGAAGAAGAACCTCCACCTTCTTGGGACCGAGTATTAACTCCAAGAGGTATTTTCTCCCTTTTTTGTGATGTTATACGTTTCTACACATATTAATTGTTGGCAATACAGTTTAAAACTGTTTTTTTGGTTTAATGCTCTTTTGTTCATTACAATGATATTTTTCTGCATACAATGATTACTATTAGCTACATCTTGCTGCCTATTTCTTTGGTTTAATGCACTTTTATTCAAGTGAGAAGTCAATATTAACTACAGTTTGCTATTGTAGACTAATTTAAGTGTATGTGGTGTATGACTTTCTTTCTGTTTCTCTAGTTTTGCAATGAGTATCTCATTAAGAGATCGTATTAGAAAGAGGAGGGAGGAAGAAGATGATGATATGATATTTTTTATTTTCCCTGCTCTATGTTTGATGGATACTAGTAAAGGTGGGGAAAAGATACAACATCATACATCGGAAGTAACAGGGGAGATGAACGTTCAACGTCTACTCAATGGACAGATAAAAAATTATCGAACAACATTTAGCTTGGAACCCCGAATATTCAAGTGGTTGGCCAACTACCTCAGAAGGACAAGGCTCGTACTTGATACTAGAGCTCCATGATGGTAGGTGAAATAAGTTTTAGTTTTGCAGTGTAGCTTTAGCTATATCTTGATTTGTGGACCGTCAACAAGTAAATCTGATCTCTGCATTATTAATTCTGTTTAGGTCATTTAGCTGAAGGAACATACAACTTTACTTCTCTTGAACTGCCACAAGAATAACCACTTAGGCAAATTCATGACTTAGAAGAGGATATGGCTTATGATGACCAGGAAATGGAAGGGGAAGATAGCTTAGATGAAGATACATAGCTGATGCAAGGACAAATGGAAGAGGAAGATGATGAAAGACATGGGAGGAACAGCTGAAAGAGCTGAACAACAAGGAAGTGCTGCAAGTGGACATGAGAGGACAGCTAAAAGAGCTGAAGAACAAGAAAGACATGCTAGAAGGGGACATGAGAGGACAGCTGAAAGAGGTGAACAAGATGAAGCTTCAAATGATCAAAGAAATGCAAATCAACGGAGGGTTACTGCTGCACCAAGAACTACGAAACTAAAGAAACCAAAAAGAGTGAAGAAGAGTATCAATATAGAAGTGATGATGGAGAGGTATCTTAATATGAGGACCAAACAAGCAGAAGAAGAATCTGCAATGTTGGTAAAAAAGGCTCAACAATCTGATTTCTCAATCAAAAGATGCATTCTAGTTCTGAGATCAATGGATATGACCAAGGAGGAAAAGGCCAAAGCGTATACTGTGTTCAAAACTCAAGATAATAGAGAGATTTTTTTGGCTGTTGCTGAAGAAGATCAAGAATCAGCTCTCATTTGGCTCAGAAATGAAATGGCATAGAAGGTGAGTTGTCTTCCTTATTACCTTTATACTTAGTTTAGTTGTCTATGCTCATATGTTCAATTCTCTCATTTGCTCATTCTGGTACCATTTTCATGCTTGTGGCTCATCTCTTAAGTAGGTCTAAATTGTTCATGTTCTGATGAGTAAACCAGTATTCTCTCATAATGATTGTGAGTTTGTGAAGGCATGTAAAATATTTACTCCACTTATGATAAAATGCTAACAGAAACAATGTTTCATTGGTAGATAATATATTTCATCTCAAATGACTTGTAGCAGATTTTCAGTTTCTCTGAGTGTCTGTCGTTACCATTTTTTTTGTTGATTTTGTTTATAGATTTTCACTTTCTCTTGATCATTTGTCCAAGTTGTACCTACTTAAAATAGTCCTTAATTAGTTCACTTTATATTGCCACTCAGCTTAGATAGGCATTTTGTCTCAAGCCTCTTCACTATACTAGTAGGAACATAAACATTCATATTCTATTCACTAATTATTTAAATTTTGTTTTTTTTCAGATTTTGTCTCAAGATTCCTCTCCACAGTACGCTAGTAGGAACACAAGTTGGTGTCATAATGATCAAATTGAAACAAGCTGGTGGCACTGTAAGGCCAATTGAGATAATTCTTGTTTATAAATTAAACCAATTTGTCATAATGTTCAAGATAGTTCTGTAATATTTTATACAAAAATTCGAAAGTCCTTTTACAACGACCAGTGCATGTAATTTTAGTTTGCTAGAGATCCCTTTGTCACAAGCTATTGTTTTTAACTTGGTTAGAAATGAGCTATGTAGTACTAGTGGTACCAACTTTATTTCTAACGTGCAAATTTGGAGATTCTATGTCTAACTTAAGTCTCCGTCAATCGAACTGTCAAATGAATGCATGGATTAAAAAAATAAACATGAACGAAATCCTGATAAGGATTAAATAAAATAGCTGAATTCACTTATTTGATGTCTAATATAGTGTAGGCCATAATCTATTGCTGGACGACCGAACGAGCCCTTAAGGAATGTTGGGCTGGGAAAGGAAACGCCTTTCAAATCTTGGCCTAACCTTGGAAAACAAGTTACGACTTGCCTTACTTGGAGAAAAAGATGAAGGAACACGCGCCTTCCCCTTCTCCGTGCCGCCGGTCCGCCGCGACGTCGCGGCCCATCGACAAATGACGGCTATAGGATCTCATAAAGCCCACCACCAACCAGCCTAAAACCCTAAACTCGCTAACTCTTCTTCATTCCCCACGCCGTCGGCCGTCCGTCTTCTCCCACGCAGCCGCAGCCCTCCTCCGCGCCCGGGACTAGTCATGGCGGCGTCGCTGCTGCTCCGCGCCGTGCGCCGGCGCGAACTCGCCACCCCTCTCGGATCCGTAAGCCATTCTTCCCGCGTCCTCCGTCTCCGTGTGAATTCTGCTGTACTACTGTTCGTAATGTACTCGGTGTTGATCGTAGCCGTCTAGTGCTTGGTTATCTAGTGGTGCTTTGGTGTTGAACCTCGGAGAACATGCGCTGCCTATTGATGGGAATGATTTCATTCCCCGATTCTGCTGAACAGCCAAACAAATAAAAACAGAGTCAACAAGTACGATTTATTACAATTTGGGCAAAACAGTCACACAGATCTTAAAATGTTTACACCTCCTGTCAAACCCATTCAGTACGACGGTTGTCCGGAGCTTGTAGACCAGATCTTGATAGCGTGTTTGTTAGTGGATTAGCTAGTTCACTTCTGGTAGTTAAAACTTACTGATAAGATGGAAGTAGTGCTTTTTTGCAATAGGTGGACATGTGTTTGTTCGTAAATTAGGCTATTAGCCTGGCATGCAACCCAAGAAGGATTTTTATTCATGCTGCGTGGCGTGGCGTTGTGCTCTTCTAGATGCTTCCCTTGGAAATTTCTAGCAACGCTGCATGCTGCATCAATTGTTCCTTTGTACTTCGGTTTTTAAGGATTGGATATTTATTTGAATAAAATTGTTGTGTTTGTAACCTGTCCGAACATATCCTGCTTTTGTTTGTAATGGGCTGTTTTCTCGTTTTCCATTGGTAGATCCTTCGGTTTACTTGGATAGTGATGTGCAGCTAGGATTACAACCTGAGGGATCTTTGGCTTGGCTCATAGACTGTACTGTTATTTTTCCTTGCCTGTTTCTTATTGTCCGTGAACAAACTTTGTTTCAGCTGGGTGCCAGTATACAGTCAACATGTTCTGCCAATGTGTGCTCAAAATGGGGTAGCTTTGCAAGACCTTTCAGGTATCATTGATCTCTCAAGCCTCAACCAAATACTAACAGAGCTATCCTGTTGCAGTAACTCTGGTTCATATATGCAACTCTTTTTTTTCAGTGCCAGACCAGCGGGAAATGAGGTTATTGGAATTGATTTGGGGACGACTAACTCATGTGTTGCAGTTATGGAGGGGAAGGTGAGGTTATTGTATAGATTCTTTCAAATTTTTTTTGTTGCCTTTTGTTGTTTATACTCAATTGGCCAATGTATTTGGATGCAGAACCCCAAAGTCATTGAGAATGCTGAAGGTGCAAGAACAACACCGTCAGTTGTTGCTTTTAATCAGAAGGGTGAACGCCTCGTGGGAACTCCCGCCAAGCGTCAAGCAGTAACAAACCCCCAGAATACTTTCTTTGGAACAAAGCGGCTAATTGGACGCCGCTTTGATGATCCGCAGACACAAAAAGAGATGAAGATGGTGCCATACAAAATTGTGAAGGCTCCAAATGGTGATGCCTGGGTAGAAACCACCGATGGCAAGCAGTACTCACCAAGTCAGGTTGGTGCTTTTGTTTTGACCAAGATGAAGGAGACAGCGGAAGCATATCTTGGCAAATCTGTCTCAAAGGCAGTGGTTACTGTTCCAGCATATTTCAATGATGCTCAGCGTCAAGCCACAAAGGATGCGGGTCGGATTGCTGGCCTTGAGGTTGAAAGGATTATCAATGAACCGACAGCAGCTGCTCTGTCTTATGGTATGAACAACAAAGAGGGTTTGATTGCAGTCTTTGATCTTGGAGGAGGAACATTTGATATCTCTATTCTGGAGATCTCGAATGGAGTTTTTGAGGTATGCAAGTCAGATTTTGATTGAAACATTTTATGAAATATATTCATTTTTGATGCCATTTTTTGCATTATCAGGTCAAAGCAACAAACGGTGACACCTTCTTGGGTGGCGAAGATTTTGATAATGCACTTCTGGAATTTCTTGTGGGTGATTTCAAGCGAGCTGAGAGCCTTGATCTGTCCAAGGACAGATTGGCGCTGCAGAGACTTCGTGAAGCTGCTGAGAAGGCAAAGGTTGAATTGTCATCAACTACTCAGACAGATATCAACCTACCATTCCTAACAGCTGATGCTTCAGGAGCGAAGCACCTGAACATCACACTCACAAGATCAAAGTTTGAGGCTCTTGTGAACCATCTGATTGAGAGGACTAGGGAACCGTGCAAAAACTGCTTGAAGGATGCTGGACTGTCTACTAAAGATGTGAATGAAGTACTTCTTGTTGGTGGAATGTCTCGGGTTCCAAAAGTACAGGAGGTGGTATCTGAAATTTTTGGAAAAAGCCCAAGCAAAGGAGTCAATCCAGATGAAGCTGTGGCCATGGGTGCTGCCATTCAGGGTGGCATCCTCCGTGGGGATGTAAAGGAGCTTCTTCTCCTTGATGTTACACCCTTGTCACTTGGTATTGAGACGCTTGGTGGTATCTTCACCAGATTAATCAACAGGAATACCACAATCCCCACAAAGAAAAGTCAGGTAAGCATCTTTATTCTTTTTGGCACACATAACTTCGTATCTCTGATTTCAACATAACTATTGAAGTTGTCATTTATTTCATTTTTGTTGTTTTGATATGGCTACAGTTTTACAGTGCTCTTTTTGGCTTTAAATGTTCAAGTCTGTTATGTACTAGTTTCTGCAAAATAAATCTTATTGCACTTGTCAGTAATTGATCAATATAGCACTAGCATCCCCCCCCCCCCCCCTCTAATTTGTAGTGCTTCTTTGGTCTGATCTCACTCTCTCTCTCTCTCTCTCTCTCTCTCTCCTTTTACTTTGCAGGTATTCTCAACTGCTGCTGACAATCAGACCCAAGTAGGTATCCGTGTGTTGCAGGGTGAGCGTGAAATGGCTACGAACAACAAGCTTCTTGGTGAATTTGATCTCGTTGGTATTCCACCAGCCCCAAGAGGCATGCCTCAAATCGAGGTCACATTTGACATTGACGCCAATGGCATTGTCACTGTCTCTGCCAAAGATAAGGCCACCGGCAAGGAGCAGAACATCACCATACGTTCCTCTGGTGGGCTATCTGAGGCTGAGATTCAGCAGATGGTCCAAGAAGCTGAGCTGCATGCCCAGAAGGATCAAGAGCGGAAAGCGCTCATCGACATCAGGAACACTGCAGACACCACTATCTACAGCATCGAGAAGAGCTTGGCAGAGTACAGGGACAAGATCCCAGCAGAGGTGGCATCTGAGATTGAGGGAGCCATTTCCGATCTCCGCCAGCAGATGACCTCTGATGACATTGAGCAAATAAAAGCCACGCTTGACGCCGCTAACAAGTCCGTCTCAAAGATTGGTCAACACATGTCAGGTGGTGGATCAGCAGGTGGTTCCCAATCAGGATCTCAGGGTGGTGGTGAGCAGCCTCCAGAGGCAGAGTATGAGGAGGTGAAGAAGTGACTCTCCACAGACAACAATAGTGCGGCATTTAGAATCTGTTAGCCTTTTGAAACTCTGGATTATCAGATTAGGAGATGTAATTTTTACTGTAATAACTTCATACTTTTTGCCCCTTTGTGAGGGATCACAACATTCTGGAGTATACGGCGCCTTGTTTTGGCCTTGCAGCCTTTCTGGCTGGTGGGCATGCGGTAACGAGATTTTACCGTCACGGCTATCTAAATTTGAAGGCATTCATTTTCATGTTTGGTTGTAACTAATGCTTCGGTTGGATGCTCTTTTCTGTACTTATTTAACAGTGGCCATACAAATATTTTGTTGACATGAGTATCTGATTTATAATCGGTGTACTGCTTGAATAGGTGTCTGTTTCCATCTGTTCGGTTCTTTTCTTTTTCTTTGATGTACGGTTATAGGATCTGCACTTAGACTACTTTCATGAATACTTTATGAGATGTAACCTGAACAAAATGGGGCTTGAGTACATCATTAATTGAATTCTCCCATGATTCATCACTGTTTAGGGTGCATTTGGCTGTAAGAATCACTTCCGATTCAGCTGTGAATCACTAGCTTCGGTGCCAAACGGTATTTTTCACAGGTGATTCGAATAAGAATCATTTGAAATGATTCACTCTTTTTATACTAGGAAGGAGAATCATCTAAAAGGGTGTTTCAAGTGATTCTGATTTATTTTCTTCTTGTTTTAGCTGAATCTAAAACGTTTCAGCAAATGAGCCAAACGATTTCACAAAAATAATTCTGATTCGATAGAGAAACGTTTCACTGAAGAATCTGAATCTGAAACGTTTCTAAAAGAATCTGGAACCGTACCAAACGCACCCTTAGTACCTTTTTTTTTAAAAAAAAAACATTGATTGTTTTTGTCCCTAGCACCGCCACTTGAGAAGATGTGGAGGAAACTAAGGGAAATGGCCGATACTACACCAAGAATTCCTCTTTAGCTAATAGGTAGTGTAACCGGTATTCTTGTGATTGGTTTAATAGATGTTTTCTGTTACGTTCATATTCTGAATTGGGTATCTCTCTATAGTAATCGGAGGAGCTAGATTTGTAAACATGAAGGAGCTTAACAGGTCCTTGCCACCCTTCATCTGGTTAGAGCGGAAAGGACCCGTGGAATTCTTATAACGCAATTTTAATAGGTGTTTAAATACCTGTTGCAGGAAGATCTCAAGTGGACCTCGAACTGATCTAATGAAGTCGGATAATCAATTTTTTATGAACCATTTTTTTTTTTGTGCAGCACTTCAGTTGATGGAACATGCATGGAGAAGTGGCAGGCTGACGCTGACTGAACCGGAGCACGCCGTCATGTCGACAGCCGTCTGTTTCGCAGCTGGTCCATGCTCTCGCTAACGCTTGAAGCGCACGCACGCACGCACACGCACCAGAAAGCTCCACGTTTCCACGAGGCAGGAGAGAAGGAAGAAGAAAGCTTTGCCCGACCGCGCGGCATGGCCGGGGCGCTGCAGAGCGGAGGAATCTCGCTGACGGAAGGCGCGTGGGCGCACGAGTCCAAGGGACGTCCTGTCAAAAGAGGGAGCGAGGCTAGCGGTTGGCTGGGTCGATGTCGATCGATCCCAGGATCCGGGCTGGTGCGCCGCCCTCTCCCCTCCCAATCACCCATCAGGGAAGGCCATCACACGAGCACGAGTGCTGCTGCCCCCCGTGCTCCTCTGTCGCCGTATCAGTCCGTTTCGGCGCTTCGGGAGATCGCTGACAGAAAAATTCAGGCAATACTCTGTTCACCACGCCACGCCATGAGCAGAGGTAGCAAATAGCAATACACACAGTGGAAAATGGATCCAAACTGAAATACGGAACCATGGAACAGAGTACCAGAGACGTTTCGTAGGATCAGGAAACAAGAGCTTGGGTACCTAATGCTGCTTGTAACTATCTCAGAGGATGCACAAGAGACGGAAGAAGACAGGGAATATGGCTGGCTGTTCCAAAGGTTTCCTTCTCGTAACTGAAATTACAGGCGTTACATGCTAATAGCTGGATTGTTTATACTACAGTATATATTATATTATATATATCTCGTATTTCCTTCTACTCATCACTGCACCGTACATAGCCAGTACCTTTGGAACCTGCAGATCCAACAGAATCGACTATCAGCACGACTGATTGGAACAGTAATGCACGACAGTTCCCCAAACGAACTGAAACTTCTGGGGTTCAGAAAAGGAAGATTTCCTCCTACCTAACCTGAATGAACAAATACTGTCGCCGACTTTACATTTCGAGCACAATAACTGTGAGGCAGAAAGAAAAACACAAATTCAGTCCCTCCAGAAAGAAAAAACATACATGACTGAGCGAGAGAATTTTGAAATGAGTGACAAAATGAAGGATCCCGATATCGGTTTTTATATACTAGTACTTACAGTCTGAATCGGTTTTGACCCACTTTGCGCCATCGTCGTCGTCATCAAGCTCACGGAGTGCGTCCTCGAAGCATTCGCTGATTTCTCGCTCGTCTGGCTTCCAGTCCAATGGCCTCCTAGTAGTTACTTGAGTGGAAGAATTTTGTGGATGAATCTTCTTCTGCAGTATTGCCCTCAGAAGCTACAGGCATAAATACCCACATGAGACGTAGGGGAAAAGAAAGATACGGTGACTAAAAATCTAGTACTACTAGCAGTAAAGAATTTGACCGTATACCTTCTCCATTCTTGACTGCGGCAGAGAGTTTCTTGGGTCCGGAACCCTGGGCGCAAAACCGCCCTTGCACATGAACAGTCTGAGGAGCGAAGCAACCGATCTCCGCTTGAGCGTGCTCCCTTTCTTTCCAACTATTTCCTTGGCTCTGCTTATGATAATCTCCCTGTTGATCAACTGCTGCTGCTCCCGGCGCTTCTCAATATTGATGTCTTCTTCGCCAACATGACCCTCTGCTAGATCGTTGTCCTGTAGCAGCACCTCGAACTCTTTCCGTATGCTGTCCACTTCCTCCTCTGTAAACTTCACCGAGTGATCTTGCTTCTGCTGAGCGGTCCCGGACGAACTCTGCGCCGCGTCCTCGATCTGCTTATTTCCGAACGTCCCAATTGCAAGCAACGATTGGGGCCAATCGCTGAATTCGTCGTTGCGACGACATTCCGACATGTTAGCTCCTGTGCAAGTAAATTAATTGATGAACAATGGGACACTACAACAGTATTTGGAATGTCTTGGTTGGCAAATTGTGGTTGTTTGGACGACATGGACCACCGATTATAAATCTATGACCCGTAAGCCCCTATCATCACCGCTAAAACTAAAAGATGTGTTGCACATGCTTGTTGCTTACTCCGCACCGCGTTGTTTAACCTGAACATCTCGTGTTGGTAAATCACCTCCATTATTTATCAGGAGTCAAACATCGTATTCACTCTACAAGCTTACTATCTTCCTATGTAATCATGATAAGACCAATACTCACTCGAACAGTTGGATTAGTCTTCAAAAACAGAAAGAACTAGTGGCCTTCGGATATGATTCATTATAGCACCGAGATTGATAACGATCAGGATTCTTAAATTTTTAAATTCTTCTTGATTTTCAGTGGACAGTTTGTCTTAAAATTTGATAGGTAAACCTCGTAAAGAGAAAAAAAAACTGAGATAAGTATATATATTATATATAGGGAGAAATAAAGGATGAATTTTCTGCAGCCAACTTGCACTAGAGAAGACGTTGATCCGTACTAAGTGAGACTAACTGGGGTCCAACGCATTACAGAGGCATGTATGTCGTTTGTTCTTAAAATCGAAGCAAACCCCGCAACGGTTCGTGTAAGCAAAGGGAAAACAAGAACGTTAGTGAACACACTAAAAATCTAGTCCAGTGGTAAACCTTCAGTCATTATTAGCAAACAATTGCATAAATCGTTGTTTAAAGCACACAATATCCCCGCTTCCCCCACTGTATTTGGGGCCAATCCTCGTCCTTCTGCAGAGTGCAGAAGTGATAAAAAAACGAATCTAGTGCGTTGACATCAAAAGAAAATGGTAGGGACGTAAATGTCAATGTACACTATAGCACGTTTACATCAACGGCACTATCATAAACCCCATTTCGTGGACAGATGTAAAGATCATCCAGGATATATCAAAGTCACGAGCGTTGACAGACGATAACCCTGAATCATTGACACTGATACGTTACCATCAGAAACGCTGTATTGCATCCGTAAGAGGATTTCCTACTCTATATATCTGTAAAAATATATATCTTTTTAAAAAAGTTAACCATCTCAAAAGAACGTGAAGCAAAAAGGTTGTGGAAGAAAAAAGAAACGCCGAGCAGGTAGAATAGCCTCACGATCGAAACAGAACACCTGAAGAGGAAAGCTAAAACTTATAATCAGTCCCGGTCATCATCGTCTTCTCGTCCCCTTCATTGGACGATGGAAACGAGCACTGTCCGGGGAGAATCTGCCAATGAGAAAGTTTCAGGAGTTCACTTACCATACGGCGCGGTAGAATTGGCAGATCGCCTTGATTCTTGCTTCCCTCCGATCTTGTTCGCGACCCAACTGAAAATCTGCGGGAAAAGCAGGCTTCAGCTGGAGAAAGGGAGATTTTCGACCATGCAGCAGGAGTAAGGGAGATTTTCGATCGGCCATGCAGCAGAAGTAAGATTATGCTAACGACCGGCATCTGTTCCTTTACCTTCATATCCTGGATGAAGAGAGCTTCAGATGGTGTGGACTATCCTATGCAGGAGGAGAAGGATATGACTCTCTCAGGGAATGAGAATGTCAGATATAGGCGAGAGAGAAGGCACGAGAGGCTTTAGAGTGCTGACAGTCCGCAATGGGATTGGTCTATGGTGCTACTAGTAGCTTATTGGAGCGATTTGAAGGGGGCTCAAGTTCCGAGGCTTAGCCTTGGAGCATTCGGTGCAGCTGGCACGGCTGCTGGGGCACTGCACTACTTGATCTGGCAAGTCACTTCGTTCCCTTCCTTTTTTTCGAGGGGAATAGTATGGCTCTTTTGGCAGAGCTATACCGTACTCCTTCAAATGCAGAATTTATTTGTTACCTCTACGTGTTGTGATTCTGGTAGTATAATTCTGTGAGGTGATTATCTAAAATAAATTAAAAAGATTGAAAGACGAAGAAAAGTAGTTTCTCTGATTCTATGAAGTCATAGATGGCCATGCTATTTTTACTCCCATCAAAATAGATGTTTTGATTCTTGTTAAAGAAATTATGATAAAAAAAATATATGATGTATAGAAAATAAGAAGAATAGAAATCGAGATACAATAGCTCCATTCGGCTGCACTTCTTGCGGCTGGACTGTGCAGCAGCACTGCTAGCCAAAAACATTATGAGTGATCGGCTGTGCTGCACAACGCTTACGCTGATCAAGTTTTCTTTATATTCTTTTCCTTCCACTTTCCTCTTTCTCTATTTTGTTTTTTTAATTTCACTTTTTACAGCCATAGCCCTAACAGCGTGCAGCCGATCGGCGAGCCCAATTGTAGCGTTTAGAGAAACAGCTGCAGCCACAGCCTGAAAAGAAGGGCCGATTAGGTCCAATGTTAAGTAAATGTAGGCAAAACAGGGCCAGTCAGCAAATACCGAGAATCTTATCATGGCTTTTTTCGAAAAACTGGAGACCTCCTTTGAAATGCAAGAATTCAGACAAAAATAGTTCAATTCACAGGAGACAACCCAAGATTGGATGAAAAAGTCAGACAGGCAAGTTGTTATAGCAACAAGAAGTTTATATGAGGCAAGCTATACTAATAAAATTTATACTACGGACTATGATAAGCGCATCTTTCTCGATGTCATAGTTAAAAAGCTAAGTTGACTTGTATGAGCTTGCACTGGGATCTAAAATGAAGCGTAAAAATCCTCGGTTAGTTCCTTGAAAACAAACTAGGAAGTACTACAATACATGGTTTATGGAACCCAGATGGTAGTAGTACACCCATGCGAAAGACGACAAGGGTGCGCGATCGAGGGGCAAGTTGCGCACCAAGTGTCACGACCGCGCTGCAACGGATCCCATCGCGCCTGGTCGGGCCACGACGCGTGTGTCTTCGGCCTTCCCAAATCACGCGTTTAGTAGTAGTATTCCTTAAACCTGGCACTTAAGCAAAGGCCACTACTGCTTGCCCTTCCTTAAACCCCGAGGACGCTTACGCCGATGCTAATCACGTTCCCTGGGGCCTTAATTACGCCTCCCCTTTGACCATTGGCTGGAGACTCCATGACCATACTACTACTGTGATAATCATGAGATTGGACTTAGTTTATTATCCTAGTATTCCCTCCGGTATAAAGAGAATGCAGTTTAGGACAAGATTTCGATCAAACATTAGATATATAAATCATAAATAACTTTTAAATGATTATGTTTAAAAATATAAAATTATATGAGTACATTCATCTTGAAAAATACTTTCATAAATATATATATATTATTTTTTAATAAATATTTTTATTAAAAATTAAAATAAAAATCATATTTTGAAGACCGTGTTATTGTACTATGCTATTTTTTAGCTGGAGAAAGTATTACCGTACGTCGTCGTTGAAGATTCTTCTCTTATGATTCATCATGAAAGGCCAGAGCTTCTTAGAAATTTCAGCGGCATGGAATTAAATGGAAGCGAATGCGAAAACGCAGCGCCGGCGGGTGAGACCCCAGCAGCGGAACAACGGGACGGCGGTCGGCGGTGTCATCTGCAGCTTACAGGCACATTCCCCTGCTCCTGGCCCGGCAGGCTGGCCGGCCGGCCGGTCTCATCCATCGACTCATTGCCTCGTCGTTCTCGTGTTCACTCGTGGACAATGGCGTGCGCGCATGCAGGGACAGCAAAGCTGGTTGCCTGCCTTATCCAGCAGGCCCGGCCGGCCCCGGGGGAACGTGTGTGCAGGGACGATTGCAACATGTCGAGCAACGGCGCTGTTGCGTCCTGCGTTGCGTGTCCAGGCCAGGGGCCACCGTACCGGGCCAGGACTAGGTAGCTCGCTCGCGTTTGCATAGTTGCAAGGCCAATACTGGTACTTGTGTAGTGATGGGATTGGCCTGTCGGGATCGGGAGAAGAAGCTCTCTGTGCTACAGCATGCATGCTATAGCTCGTGGACGGAGGAAATTAAGCTCATCACATGCCCGTGCGGACATGGATGCCATATATGTACGCTAGCTAGTGTCCAGCAGACTGCAGACAAGGCTCCTGATAATGTACCCCCCTAGGAAGATCGGGAAGAGGCCAGATCGATCCTGCACTTACTGTTTCGCACACAGCTAGCGTACCCCGATCGAACGCATGCATGCTGCACACGGACGGCTAGCTAGCTAGATCGAAAGACCCGCGTGAATTATTACTACTAGTTTTAAATCTTTCTAGGATCGGCAGCTAAGCACACACTTCATTGTCCATTTGCATTTCCGGAACTGGCGATGATGGTGATTGGTGAGCGAGCTCGATTGAGCTCTCTCTCACGGGACTTACTGCTGTAGTAACTCACAATATAGTACGTAGTAGTATACTACTAGTACAAGGAAGGAAAGACTTCGATTCCAGAGACATCAAAGCTTTGTTTGTAGGAAAATGAGGCCCGTATGTATGTAACGACGAGCTGAGACCTGCATGATAATATAGGAAATGTGAGTGGCGCCTTCCTGGTGCGAGGGACGACGAGAAACGGCCGGGCTTTTTCCCCATGTGGTGCGCCGGGCTTGGCGACGAGGAGATAACGATCTCCTCTCACCGTCCTCTCTCTCGAGATGCATGACGACTACGACGAGCCGGCCAGCCAGCCAGCCAGTCACGACGCGCGCCAAACACGAGGAGCGCATTTGGGTGCAAATGGAGCTGGTTTTGCCCCTCCTGAAATGGAAACCGGGAACCATGCAGTATCCGGGAAAAAAAATTCGCTACGGGGCCCTGAAGAAGAAGCCCTCGCTCACTGAGCCCTTGTTACGTTCAGCGCAAATAATGGTCCCGTACGTGGCTGTACAAAGGTAGGCTATCTACATATATACGTAGACCTAATTGTAGCAAAAACCATAGTAAAAACTTGACCTGCTGGATGCCTCAGTTTTATCAAAGACGGAAGGGGAGAGATCTCTGGTGGTGGTCCAGAACGAATGTTCATCACTCAGTTAGTAAACCCGGCCGCGCGCGTTTACTAAGACTGTTGGTGATTAGATTAAATAACAGAGCGTTTTAACTAATGCTATCATTTGTGGCCCCGCCAACTAACTGATGATTGGGATGCATTTTCCTGAATTTCAGTGGTCCACATCTTGTGCCTACCTTGTTGACATTTTTGTAAAACCTGAATCCCATAAATTCTGTGCAAGGAGCAATCAGGGCAACTGTCGCATTTAGCAAATCGATCTTCGGATATATATATTATCGGTGTTTGTTACCACCGACGAGTGATTATCGTGAGATGCGCGTTTTAGAGTTTGGATGGTTCGCAAGAGAACACAAAGATTTATACTGGTTCAGGTAAATTTGCCCTACATCCACTTCGAGCCGCTCGTATTACTTGCGTTTGTTTGTAGTAGAGGATTACAAATCGGCTAAGAGAGGGACGGCCTCCTAAGTCTCTGGATGAATGAGGGGCGTGTGAGTGGAGAAGTGTTGGTTGTCCGTTGTTCTTGCCTCCGTCCCCGTTGTTCGTCCCCGGTCTTCCCCTTTTATACCGCAAGGGGTAAGTCCCGGATTACATGCCGGGGTGGTGATTGTGGCCGTATGTCCCAAGTTGGGCTCCGTCACTGTGAATGGCATCACCGGCGTGGCGGTGTCCATCCGATCTGGCGGTGCTGGGAGTGTCCGTCAATCCAGATTGTCCCGTCGTATGGGGGAGTGACTTTCGGCAGGGGTCGATCGGAGTGGCGCCGGCGTCCTTGTTCCTGTGCCCGTCGAGCCGTTGCTTAGAAGTGTGCCGTCCTAGTAGGAGTGTGGGCCTCTGACAGGAGCTGTAGCAACAGTGACAGTCCTTCGGCCAGTACACGTCGTGTGTATTTATTGCCCACTTACTCAAGTAATCATTATCCTTTCCTGTTCGTGGACGTGGGAGTGCAGGTATTTATTGCGCAACCGCCACCGCCCTTCCTACCTACGGTATGGTAGCCGGTTCGTCTGACCCTAGGGTCGGGCGAGGCAGAGCCACACGTGGTCTCCCGGCCTCGAAGCGGGGAGGTCGAGCGCACCAGATGAGTTGGGGAATCCGACCCCTATTCGGGAGGGGTCGGGCGAGGCGGAGATTACCCGTGGGCCCGATCTATCGCGTATTCATGCGGCACAGGGGTCGGACGAGGCGGAGATTATTTCGCCTCTCTTGTGCTATTAAGGCCGCGGAGCTTTAATGATGGTTACCTCTGGTATTAACCCTCGACAGTAGCCCCCGAGTGAGGTCTGACCTCTGCATGAAAGTGGGTCAGGCGTCGCTCAAGTCGGGAGGGGAAGGTTCATTTTGCGGGCATAGGCTTGCCTTCTGCCTTTCTGAGTCGGCGTGTCCTGCGATCCCGTTATTGGATCTCTTCTTGCGATTCCGTCCCTCGAGACCTCCGCTCGTCGCGGTGGTCCGTTCGAGAATACGGTTCGACTTGTGTCGTCCATCCTGCGCATCCGTTCGTCGGACGAGGAGGTTGAGCCGGGCCACGCTTTACCCCGAGGGCCGAAGCGTGGCGCTCGTCGAGCTGATAACGGGTGAGTTCAAGTGGAGCCCCTGGGCCCCTTCGGGGAGGCTCGACGGACCAGCTAGTGGTCGACTCCAATCTTCTCAAGTTGTCATCCAATTTTGGTACCCGGAAGCCGTTCGATAGGCTCCGAGGGCTCGCTGCCTTTCTGTGGAGACATAACCATGGGTTGGTTCGAACCAAGACTTGAACGTGGATCATGATGCCCTTGGCGCTCGAGCGCCAGGGTACTGCCTGCTAGCAGGCCCATCTCTTTCCACCCCTCGCTCTGTTTCCGCTCTGAGCGGCTGTCGAACCCGTTCGTTGGGCCAGCCTTCGAACTCTTTGGGCTGTCGGGGCATTTTTCAGCCCGTCTCACCACCCACCGATATTAATTCGGGGCAGCAGCGCCTGCTGCGATGGGACGTGCGGCAGCGTCGGTCTTCGGGCCGCATGAGTTCACGCGCGCCCGCTCACGCTGACCGAGGCGGCCACATGGGCCCTGCTCGCATCGATTGGGAGGAAGACGCCCTGCGGGGGGAGGATATAAATATGCACCCCGCGCGCTCGTTCGCCTTCACTTGTCATTTCGTCTCTTTGCCTCCTCGCGCCACTTCGCCTTCCTGCTCAAGTCCCTTGCGCCTCTTCGATCCCAAATCTTCCTTTTCTCGCCCGCTTCCTTCACACCCTTCCACTTCCCGAAATGGCGAGTTGGTGGAAGTACGATGTGCGGGGGGCACGCCTGGACGGCCTGGTGAAGCGCGGCCTGGTGAAGCGCGGCCTCCTTGTCGCGCGGACGGAGGCGAGGGAGTGGTTGCTCCCCGACGAGGAGACGGCTCCGGCGTCGACGAATGGCTACATCGTCTCCTTCGCGCACTTTCATGAGCGCGGCCTGGGCACTCCCGCGCACCGCTTTCTGCGAGGGCTGCTCCACCATTACGGCTCGACTCCAGCACCTCAACCCCAACGGGATCCAGCACATCATCTTCTTCGTGGCGTTGTGCAAAAGATTCCTGGGGATCAACCCCCACTTCGACTTGTGGAGGTACTTCTTCGCCGTCTCCCTCCAGACGAAGGAGGGGAGCCCTGCCTCTGTCGGGTGTGCCAGCATTCACCTCCGCGGGGAGCGCGCCCATGCCTACATCCCACTCCGACTGAGACCTCCAATAGGGGCTGACACGAGCAATGGTTTTACCTGAAGAATGATGCCGCCAGCCCCCTGCAGTTTACGGGGCGCACTTTTGACGCGGCGCCCGAACTGTGGAAGTGGGGGCCGGTGGAGAAAGAGAAGAAGAGGCTGGCCGACCTCCTAGGCGTGGTCAGGCTTCTGAGGACACGGGGGTGCGCGGCGCCAGGGTCATCGCGGCGTACCACTCCCGTCGGGTTCTGCCACTCATGGCGCGCCCGCTCCGACACTACCAGATGGTGCCCGGCGCGAACCTCTCCGGGACGGCGATGTACCTCGAGCCACTCTCCGACTCGGAGTTGCGGCAACGCTTGAGGGACACGCTCGCGCCGAGGACACCGACGCCCCTCTCGACGAGCATCCCCCGACGCGCCCTGCAATCGGGAGCGTCCAACTGCTAAGTTGCCGCGTCTTCCCCCGTGATTTTTCTTCCTTTCGGTTTCTTCTTTGATTCGGACCGTCTTTTCCTTTGGACTTCAGCAGCCGAACCTCCTCCTCCGACCTTCCCCCGCCCCCATCCCTGAGGACGCCCCCGTCAGGGCGGCGAACCGCCTCGCGGCTGAGGAGCAGAAGAGGAAGAAGGACGCCTTGGCGGTGAAGAAGACGAAGAAGCTCCGGACGCAGTTGCACCATGGTCGGCGTCGCCAGAGGTCCGATGAGGAGGAAGATGAGGACGAGGAGGAGGAAGAGGAGGAAGAGGAGGAGGAGGAGGAGGTCGTGGAGATCCCCCGTCGTAGCCCAGAGGGGCAGGGGTCGAGCGGAGCGCGCCGCACACGCAGGAGCCGAGGCCGGAGCCTCGGAGGTCGGAGGCGATGTTGGGCCCCGCCCGCTCCGACCCCACCGTGCAGCCGATCCCGGTGGAGGGGATGCAGGCGCCGTCGAGGGCGCAGACCTCTGCACGCCCTGGGCCGTCGGGGGCGGGGCCGTCGACCGTCGATCCCCCAAGCCGCGTGGAGGTGCCGCGGCCTGCCTCGGGCGAGGCCGAGCCCCTGAGGGTTGGTGAGAAGCGGCCACGCCCCACAAAGGAACAGGCGGGGTCGACTCCGAAGCGTCGCTGCCCCACGACCAGGGGGTAAGTACCCAGTGCACCTTTTCTTCCTCGTTCTTAGTTTTGCTTACCATAGGTTTTTGCGCAGGGTCGGGGGGCAAGTGACGGCGCTGCATACGGCATTGAGGAAGGCCCTAGCGCGCTGAAGGCGGGCGACGGCGGCACGTTGAAGTCCCCGCGCTCGTCGGAGGCGGAGTCCCGGCCGCCAGCGGGGCAGCCCGGGAGCGGGCGGCGGCGCCGGAGCCGGCGGTGCAGGAAGGGCCGACGGCCGTGTCGGCGGAACTGGAGGCCGTCCCGGTCGGGCCCCCGGCACAGGCGGAGGCGGCAACAACAATCCCGCCGGAGGCGTTGGTGGAGGTGTTGGAGGAGGCTCCGACGGTGATGCTGGAACCGCCCATTTTTGGGCCCCCGACAGAGGAGGACCCGGCGGCGACCGTCGTGGCGACGGAGGGCAGCGTCGGCGGCGAGCAAGCGGCGGTGCCATTGGCCGCCCCGGCTGAAGGGCTTGCGAAGGAGGGCGCTTCGGGGCCGGAGGGCACAGAATGGGCCCCGGAGGAGGCGCTATCGGCCGTGTCCGTCGTGGACGCCGCCGTAGCCTTGCTGCGGGACCGCCTTATGGCGGGTTTCCGGGCACACGGGCAGCTCAAGGAGCAGCTCGCCGCTGCCCATGGTGCGGCGGCGGACGCCCTCACCCGGGAGCAGGCCGCAGCGGGCCGCCTTCGAGAGGCTGAGGACCGGCTCCGCGTCGTGCTTGAGGAGGCACGCGGGGCGAGGGAGGAGTCGGTGGCAGCGTGCCAAGCCCGCAACGTCGACACCGTGTTGGCGGTGGAGCAAGCCAGGTGGGTGCAGGCGGCAAGGCTGGCCCTCGACAAACTCTCCAGAAGGAGATGAAGACCCGGGAGGACGCCGAGGGGGTGACCGCCGGTCTGGTGGAGGAGCTGACCCGGAGCCGTGCCGAGGTGGAGAAGCTCTAGGCGGAGTCGACAGGTAAGCTACGCTCTTGGTCTTTTCTTTCTTTTTTTCTCAGTAGCGCAACACGAACCGGCGGGTCGCTGACTAATCCGCCACATGATTCTTGCAGTGCTCATCGGCAAGCTGGCGCGCCCGCCGCAAGAGCTATCGCCTTGGAGCCGAGGAGCCGAGGAGCATGAAGCGCTGAGCGTCACCGTCGGGGTGGCGCTCTCCAATCTCGGAGTCATCGCCGAGGTGGGGTCGAGCTCCCTCGCATCTCAGGTCCTCCGCCTCGTCGCTCGATCACGCGGGATGGCGACGGATGCGCTTCGTCGGGGTGTGCACCGGGCTTTTGCCATCGCTCGATCGCATTACTCCGACATCGCCCTGGACTTGATGAGCGAGGGGTTCGCGCCTGGCTACTCCGACATCGAGATGGACGCCATCGAGGAGGAGGTGGCCCCCTTGGCGCACGCTCTGGCTGCCAGAATAGAGGAGGAGGACGACCCCCCCCCCCCCCCCCGCCCCAATAGAGTAGGAAATAGATGAGTTAGTTTGTATCTAGGACGCCCGAGGCTGAAGAGCCCTGGTTTTTGTAAATCAAAAGTACAATCTTAAGTGTTTTGACCATCGAGGTGCATTCGCAAAAATATTCATCACGAATTAAAAGGCGTTCGTCTCCTTTTTCCTTTGTTTGAGACTTAGAAGTCGTAAGCCATGGGCAGAGTCATCGTTCGGTCTTGCTGGTGAGCATCATCACCGTAACCTTCGGGGGTCGTAGGCGTTTCACAGTCCGACCAGCTTGACTTTACACTTCCTCCCACCCACGACTTATTCTTTCTAAGTTTTAAACTCCGAACGAGGGTTCGAAGCCTTGGCAAGGATAAGCTCGTAGATAGGATGAGCGTTCGATCTCGTCGGTGAGCGTCGTAGCTGTAGCCTTCGAGGGCCGTAAGCATTTCACGGTCCGACCGGTTCGACCTCGTGCTTTTCTTATCCTCCACTTATCCTTTCTCATAGATTTTGCAAGTAAGCAGCAAAAGAAACAAGTGTTAGGGCGCGCGCGCTGTGCGTGGACCCTGCAGGTGTAGCCCCCGAGCGAGGTCCGACTCTCGTGCGGTGAGGGTCGGGCGTCGCTTGTTTCGGGGGGTGCGAACAATAAATCGACTACGAGTTTAGGGATAGAAACGATGTAGCTGTTCGATGTTTCAAGCGTTGGCGATCTCTTGTCCATCCGCGGTCTGCAGCTTGTAGGTGCCAGGTCGGTGGACCTTCGAGACGATGTAGGGGCCTTCCCATGGTGGCGATAGCTTGTGCCGGACTTTGCTAGTTCTGGCGCGGTGAAGGACGAGGTCGCCTACGTCGAACACTCTCTTTCGTATGTTCCGGTTGTGGTACCGTCGTAGTGCCTGCTGGTACTTTGTCGATCGGAGGAGCGCCACGACTCGTGCCTCATCGAGCAGATCCATCGCGTACTCAAGGGACGTCTGGTTTTCTTCGTCGTCGTAGGCCTTAACCCTCGGCGCGCCGTAGTCAAGGTCCGTTGGCAAGATGGTCTCGGAGCCGTATGCCATGAAGAAGGAGGTGAACCCTGTCACCCGGCTAGGGGTCGTCCGTAGGCTCCAGAGTACTGCGAGGAGCTCAGCTGCCCACCGATCGCTGAATTGTTTCAGTCGATTGTGGATCCGAGGCTTCAGCCCCTGGAGGATCATGTTGTTCGTACACTCGACCTGCCCATTCATGCAGGGGTGCGCCACGGTTGCCCAATCGACCCGGATGTGGTGGTCGTCGCAGAGCTTGAGGAATCGCTTTCCCGTGAACTGCGTACCATTGTCCGTGATGATCGAGTTCGGTACCTCAAAGCAGTGGACGATGTCGAGGAAGAATTCGACTGCTTCCTCTGGTCGGATCCTCAGTACCGGTCGGGCCTCGACCCATTTGGTGAACTTGTCGATCGCCACCAACAGGTGGGTGTAGCCCCCCAGTGATTTCTTGAGGGGTCCGACCAGGTCCAGTCCCAGACCGCAAACGGCCACGTGACAGGGGTGGTTTGCAGTGCTTGCGCCGGCAGGTGGGTCCGTCGGGCGTAAAACTGGCAACCTTCGCAGGTGCAGACGATCTGTGCGGCATCGTTGACAGCCGTCGGCCAGTAGAATCCTTGCCGGAATGCATTTTCAACAAGGGTCTTTTGTGCGGCATGGTGACCGCAAACCCCACCATGGATGTCTTGCAGCAGCTGTTTTTCCTGTGCGATCGGAATGCAGCTCTGACTCCTCTTGTAGAGTTCCCCATCGACGACGATGAAAGATTTGGCGCGATGGGCGACGCGTCGGGCCTTTGTCTTGTCCGCTGGGAGTTCTGCTTTGAAGAGGCAGTCAAGATACGGCGTCCTCCAGTCAGTCGGAGGACCTATTCCCCTGCGCGAACGTCTTGTCGATCTCCATGACGCTGGAGTCAGGAGGTTTTGGGGTCGGTCTGACTCCCTTTCGTGGGGGTGGCTCGGTGCTGACCCCTTGCGGGTCTCTGAGCCGGACCGACGGTTGACTATGGTCGTGGGCGAAGACCCCATGCGGAACTTGCTCCCGTCCGGCCGCCATCTTCACCAAGGAGTCAGCTTCTTCGTTCAGCCGCCTGAGGATATGCCTGAGCTCGAGACCGTGGAACTTGTACTCCAGTTTGCGGACTTCCTGGCAGTACGTGTCTAAGGTATCGTTGTGGCAGCTGGACTCCTTCATGACCTAGCCCACGACGAGCTGGGAATCACCCCGAATCTCGAGTCGCCGAATCCCCAATTCATCGGTGATCTTGAGGCCATTGATGAGCGCCTCGTACTCGGCCACATTGGAAGTAGGAAACAACAGGTGGACTGCGTACTTCATACGCACCCCCAAGGGGGAGACGAAGACGAGACCGACCCCTGCTCCCCTGCGCATTAGCGAACCGTCGAAGTGTACTATCCAGTATTCCTGGTTGACAGGAGCTGTTGGTAGCTGGACTTCGGTCCACTCTAACACGAAGTCGACCAAGATCTGGGACTTGATCGCCGTTCGGGGGGCGTACGTAATCTCTTCGCCCATCAACTCAAGCGCCCACTTTGCGGCCTTCCCTGTCGCGTTGTAGTTTTCCACGACCTCGCGTAGGGGGAAGGAGCTGACCACAGTCACTGGATGCAACTTGAAGTAGTGTCGAAGCTTCCTTTTAGCGATGATGACACCATAAAGGATCTTCAGTATCTAAAGATATCGGGTCTTCATGTCGGATAAGACTTTGCTCACGTAGTAGACTGGGCGCTGGATCTTGAGGGCGTGACCTTCCTCTGTTCGCTCTACAACCAAAGCGGCGCTGACGACCTGCGTCGTCGCGGCAATGTAGCGGAGGAGTGGCTCTTTGGGGGGTCGGAGGCACCAGGATCGGTGGCTTCGTCAGGATAGCCCTTATCCTGTTGAGAGCGTCCTGTGCCTCGGGTGTCAATTGAAATCACTCGGATTTCTTCAGAACCTGCTAGAGAGGGTGCACGCGCTCTCCGAGGCACGAGATAAAACGGCTCAATGCCGCCAAGCATCCGGTCACGCGTTGCACTCCCTTCAAGTTCTGGATCGGGCCCATCCGGTTGATGACCGCGATTTTCTCCGGGTTGGCTTTGATGCCACGCTGGGAGACGACGAATCCGAGCAGCATCCCCCTCGGGACCCCAAGACGCATTTTTTGGGGTTGAGTTTGATGTCGTTCGCTCGGTGCTTGGTGAAGGTCCGGTCCAGATCGGTTACGACCTAGTTGACCTTTCATGGATTTGACCACGATGTCGTCCACGTACGCCTTGATGATATCACTGATGAGCTCGTCGAAGCACCTAATCATGCACCGCTGATATGTCGTGCCTGCATTCCTCCGTCCGAACGGCATCGTGACATAGCAGTACGAGCCGAACGGTGTGATGAAGGCTGTCGCGGGCTGGTCGGATTCCTTCATGGGGATTTGATGGTATCTGGAATACGCATCAAGGAAACAGAGGGTCTCACACCCCGAGGTTGAGTCGATGATCTGGTCTATGCGTGGCAAAGGAAACGGATCCTTTGGGCACGCTTTGTTTAGACAAGTATAGTCAACACATATTCTCTATTTTTCATACTTTTTTCGTACAAGAACAGGATTGGCTAAACACACGGGGTGATACACCTCCTTGATGAAATCGGCCGCCAACAATTTAGCGACTTCCTCCCCGATTGCCCTGCGCTTTTCCTCATCGAAGCGGCGCAGACGTTGCTTCAACGGTCGGGACCCCGACTTGATGTGCAAGGAGTGCTCGGTGACTTCGCTCGGGATGCCGGGCATGTCCGAGGGTTTCCACGCAAAGATATCGGTGTTCGCGCGGAGGAAGTCGGCAAGCGCGCTTTCCTATTTGGGGGAGAGGGAGGTCCCGACCTTCGCCACCTTTTCCCTGGCGTTGTTGGAGTCGAGCTGGATCTCCTTGACACCCTCGACGGGCTCAAAGGACCTAATGCTGCGGTTGGAGTCGGACGCTTCCTCGGTGACTTACTACTAGATGACAGCAAGCTCTTACGTCGACGCAATGGTTGTGGAGGCGAGTTCGCCGCTCTCCGTTTCGCACCAGTAGGCGTGCTGGAAGGAAGCGCCAACAGTGTTCAACCCCCTCAGCCCCGGCATCTTGAGCTTCAGGTAGGTGCAGTTGGGAACGGCCATAAACTTCGCGTAGCACGGTCGTGCCATGATGGCGTGGTAGGACCCATGGAAGCCGACCACTTCGAACGTGAGGGTCTCTGTTCGGAAGTTGGCCGGAGTCCTGAAAGTGACAGGCAAGTTGATTTGTCCGAGGAGAACAGCTTGTTTCACAGGAACGACACCGTGGAAGGGGGCTCTGTTGGGTCGGATGAGCGACCGGTCGATGCCCATGGCGTCGAGCGTCTCTACGTAGAGGATGTTGAGGCTGCTGCCCCCATCCATGAGCACCTTGGTGAGCCGCTTCTTACCGATGATGGGGTCGACTACCAGAGGGTATCGACCCGGCCGCGGGACATGGCTGGGGTGGTCGGACCGGTCGAACGTGATCGGTGCCTCCGACCACCGGACGAACGTCGGCGTCGCGGGCTCGACCGCGAAGACTTCGCGGCGTTGGATCTTCGAGCGACGCTTGCTCCCATGCACCTCCGACCTGGCGAATATCATGAGGCACCCATCGGTTTCCTAGAAACCGTCGTTGCCGCCGCTGGCGCCGTTGTCGTCATCGGCGCCTCGGGGGGCCTGTCTGGGATTACCTTTTGCCTTGGCCTTTTTGGCCCCCTAGGTCAGGAATCGCTTCATGAGTGAGCAGTCCCTGTAGAGGTGCTTCACGGGGTACTCGTGATTGGGGCACGGTCCGGTGTGTCCGTCGCTGGCGTCTTGACGCCCTTGCGGTCGGCGGCCGCAACCACCCGCTCGTCGGACGAGTGTTGCCGGTTCTTTTTCTTCTTGTGAGGATAGTCAGAGGGGCCTTCGTCGGCATCTTCATCCCTCTTGCCCTTGATCTCTTTGGGGCGGTTGAAGATCGCTCCCACTGCTTCTTTGCTGGAGGCGTGGCTGGTCGCAATGTCCAGGAGCTCCTTGGCCATTTGTGGACTCTTGCGTCCTAGTTTATGAACCAGGGTGCGGCAAGTCGTCCCGGACAGGAACGCTCCAATGACGTCGGCGTCGCCCACATCCGGCAGCTCGTTCCACTGCCGAGAGAAAAGCCGGACGTCCTCCGGAAGGGTCTCCCCCAGTTTCTGCCGACAGTTCTTGAGATCCCAAGGGTTGGCTGCACGCGTAGGTCTCCTGGAAGTTTCCTACAAAAACTTCCTTCAGATCGGACCAGCTCGCGATCCAATCGACGGGGAGATGCTCGAGCCACGTCCTGGCCAAATCGACCAGGTAGAGAGGCAGGTTTTGGATGATGAAATAGTCATCGTCCGCACCTCCGGCTCGACAAGCGAGCCGGTAGTCCTCAAGCCAGAGGCTCGGGTTGGTTTCCCCGCGTACTTCCGTACGTTGGTCGGGGGTCGGAAGCGCCGGGGAAAGGCCGCGCCACGGATGTGAGAGCTGAAGACGCGAGGCCCCGGGGTGTCCGGACTCGGGCACCTATCCTCACTCACATCGTGGTGCCCCCCTTGGCGCGGGTGGCGAGGTTGACTCGCCCCGGAGCAGTGGTCCTGTCGGCGCCGGCGCGCCTCCAAGGTGGCGCGAGCGTCACGGTTCGCGCCTAGGCGGCCGCGAACAAAGGCTTTCGAGCCCCCATCCGTCCTAGAAGGGGCGTCTGTTGGACAGACGCGGTTTGGGTGCGAGGTCCGTGGTTTCGCGACCGTGAGCTCTCCGCTTGCTGCACCACCGCGCGCGCTAGCAATGCCTCAACTTCGCGTTGAGTGCGTCGGGCGTGGCGGGTCTCAGGGAGCCCTCGGAGCAATGCTGCCGCCGCGGCGAGGTTTTGGCTGGCCCGTGGAAAGCGCGAGTACTTGTCGCCTTCCTCGACGATTCGTCAGCGCACGTCACGCGTCGTGGAGCGAGCGCGCCCTCCAGCCTTGCACCGAGCGAGCTCGCGGTCGATCTCCACTTGCTCTTGCTCCAGTTGACGTTTAGCCTCCCGGAGCTCCTCCCTCCGTGCTTGCAGCTGCTCAGGCAGTACGTCGCGAGACGGAGTCCCGGTTACCGCCACCATGGGGGTGGTCGGGCGATCATTCTCCGGGTTAGGGAGGTCCTCCAGGTGCGCCATGAGGCATTCGCGAGAAGGGTTATGGCTCCCCTTACTATGTTCCGCGCCAGAATCTCCGTTCGTCTCGTCGAGGAGGTCGAAGAAGGATTCCGACGCGTAACCTGCCATCCCCACGAACTCGATGTTCGCGGTGCATAGGTCCTTTCGTAACGACACGGGTGTCGTCGTATCTTCGCCATCGCTGGACTGGCCCAGCGAGGTGGTTGCACACGGACCCCTGCGGAGGGCATCAGAGAGCGCGAACCTCCACCGTGTCGTCGCGCTTTTCGGTTGGCGAAGCTGGTGCGTCAACTGGCGCCAAGTTGCCCTCTGGCGTGGCAACAAAGCTGAGAGTCCCGAAGCACACAACTGTGTCCAGAATCCATCCGTTTGCGTGGTTGGCCATCAGAACCCGAAAGGATGATCGACGAAAACACGCAAGGCCCCTTCCTGGCGCCCCAACTGTCGGTGTTTGTTACCATCGACGAGTGATTATCGTGGGATGCGCGCTTTGGAGTTCGTATGGTTCGCAAGAGGACATAAGGATTTATACTGGTTCAGGCAAATTAGCCTTACGTCCAGTTTCGAGCCGCTCGTGTTACTTGCGTTTGTTTGTAGTAGGGGATTACAAACGGGCAAGAGAGGGACAGCGTCCCAAGTCTCTGGATGAGTGAGGAGCATGTGAGTGGAGAAGTGTTGGTTGTCCGTTGTTCTTGCCTCCGTCCCCGTTGTTCGTCCCCGGTCTCCCCCTTTTATACCGCAAGGGGTAAGTCCCGAGTTACATGCCGCGGTGGTGATTGTGGCCGTACGTCCCAATTGGGCTTCGTCGCTGTGAATGGCGTTACCAGCGTGGCGGTGTCCGTCCGATCCGGTGGTGCTGGGAGTGTCCGTCAATCCAGATTGTCCCGTCGTATGGGGGAATGACTTTCGACGGGGGTCGATCGGAGTGGCGCAGGCGTCCTTGTTCCTATGCCCGTCGAGCCGTCGCTCAGAAGTGTCCCATCCTAGTAGGAGTGTGGGCCTCTGACAAGAGCTGTAGCAACAGTGACAGTCCTTCGGCCGGCGCACGTCATGTGCATTTACTGCCCACTTGCTCAAGTAATCAGTATCCTTTCCTGTCCATGGACGTGGGAGTCAGGTATTTATTACCAAACCGCCACCGCCCTTCCTACCTACGGTATGGTAGCCGGTTCATCCGACCCTGGGGTCAGACGAGGCGGAGCCGCGCGCGGTCTCCCGACCTTAATGCGGGGAGGTCGAGCGCACCGGACGAGTTGGGAAATCCGACCCCTATTCAGGAGGGGTCGGACGAGGCGGAGATTACCCGTGGGCCCGACCTATCGGATATTCATGCGGTATAGGGGTCGGGCGAGGCGGAGATTGTTTAGCCTCCCTTGTGCTATTAAGGCCGCGGGGCGTTAATGATGGTCACCTCTGGTATTGACCCTCGACATATATGGGATATTACTAGCTACAACGGTGGTAGCTACCCACCCCCTATTATTTTTTCATAAACTCTACTGTAATGCATTGTTGATCAATGCAAGTGATTTCCTTCTTTTTCGGCAATGCTTTTCATTCATGTTCATCATTTGGATCATGTTTGACAAGACTGATCATTCATGTTTGTCACTATCATCTCTACTCATTGTGCACTGTTCATTGATGTTCATTTGTACCTATTTGTAATTGTAAATGCCGAGTTGGAATGAAATGTTGCATGCCAAACATGAATAAAAATGATAGATTTGAGTAAACAATGCATTATATGGTGTTATATACAAAAATCAGAGGGTGGGTAGTTACCCACTGTTGTAGAAAATCCACACTCATATATATATATATATATATATATATATATATATATATATATATATATATATATATATATATAATTTTTTATTTTTCACTTTGAGGAGGTGGCGACAACGATGATATGCGCCATTTTCTTTTAAGGAATATTAGCGTGCATAGGGGGATGCGGGGGTGGAACCGGCGGCAAGAACGTAGAAAAGGGTCAGAGGTCAAGAATTTAACGAGGTGAGAAAAAGATGCGAACCAAGTAGAACATGGTAGTGGGAGGGGTTGGGGCAGGGTGTGTGAAGAACAACTTTGAATGGGTTTTCTCACTTTTAATTCATTTCTTCATAAAGTTGTGTTTTCAAAGTTTGAAAAGTTGAATTTTGAGAACCTCATTTGTCTTTAGCTACTACCTTTTGAGATGGATAAGGATAAGCCAATAAAAATTGAAACAGACGAGAGACATGAGGGCAGATCATATTTCATCAGTTACAACTCACAGCAAAGGCCTGTCTTCATTCCCTGAGCTTTTCCGGGCCATGAGGCCCGTCTTGGAGGGCTTTTAGAGGCTGGCCCGTGTGTGCGGTTCACGTGGGCCGGTTGGAGCTTGGATGTGTTCCCCGCACAGTGCTTCTCGAGCCGCCTAACAGCAATCACCATCCTCTCGAGGGGTGATTGTGATCCCGAGCAATGAAACCCCTGTGTTGCGGAATGGCGTGCCGAGTCAAAGGGGAAAAAAAAAGAAACTCAAGGATCGCTGCAGCTTTCGAAGCGAGCGAGATGGACTGGAGTCCTGTGCCCGTGCCGTGCCCATCATTACTACGCTCCGCTGTGCCGGTGAGGTCCTCACACTGTGCTGCCTGCGCTGGGGCTGGCTTGCCACCGAAGCGTCAAGGTCCCCCGCCAAAGGAGCTGAGCTCCAGCAGTCAGCACTCAGCACTCAGCAACATGCTTACGCCTGCTGCCTGCTGCCGCGGCGGCCTTTTTGCTTCATCGAAAGAATTGCCGGGCATGTGGTACTATGTGGACTCCCAAAATTTTCCTACCTCAATTCATCCGTGACGAGAGAGCTCAGCCAGGCTCAGTCTGTCTCCAAGAAGACAACTTTAACATGTTCTGCAACTCCTGCCTGGGTACGAAATCGTCTCTAAGAAGAGAACTTCCAGGACATGCTCAGGCTCAAGCTCAGGATTAATTCATCACATCACTGATGGATGAAGGCTCACCTCACCATCACCCCAATCAACGAAATCGTTCTGCGATTCAGCTCATTTATGTACGAGAGAAAACAATCAACCACCGAGTTGTTGGAATCGCTGGTTGGTTCCGCTGTCCTGGAAGCAACTCTCACGGAGGACGGAGCCAACCATCAACAGCAACAGCAACGAACCTGCAGGCCACACATCAATGCGTTTTACCTCGTGGACCAGACAGGGGGAAACCGGGAAAGGGACACCACAGAACCCCGTTTCACCGTTGTTCCATCCACCGGGGGTGGTGCCGCTTTCTCGTCAACTGCTCTGTTTCCTTTGGCTTTTCTCGAATCTCGATCGGAAGGCCGTAAGAATTAGTAGTACTGTAGGACCGACCTTCCATAGGAGGAGCTGGACTGGACCAGACCATGGGGACGCGAGCGTTCCTCGACGACGGTCATGATGAGCTCAACAATGCACATGTGATTCAATCCAATATGTGCTAGTAGTACTGCTACTGTGCTAAAAGCGCGCGAAGAAAAGGGGATACTTGGACGATTTCCCAGTTGCGCCTTGTCCTTGTGGGCTGCAGTTTTTTTTTCTAAAAAAAAAGAAAAATGTCTTCTAGGATGTCATTACCTAATTGGTTAAACTGTTTATCTCTTTCATACATTCATAGAATACCTTTTATGTTGCCGTTCTAAAATTATATCCGTTTCATACCTATTAACTTTAGAGACTTGTTAGCCCTGGTTCTAGATCCAACAATTACAATTCACCATTTTTCTTAATAGCTTATACATTCATAATATTTTTATAGAAAATATGAGTACATAATTCTACGACGACAAAAACAACGACTAGCAAGTATTAGCAACTTGTAGGTGTTAGATCTTAATCTATATGCTATCAGCATTGAGTGAAAAGATCCTCAAGTTTTAGACAATTGAAAATTAGAATTCATATCATCTTTATATTGGATCCCCACGTCTAGCTTGGTGCCATAAAAACAAAAGTAATCGATAAAATGGGTTTGTCTAGATTTTAACCGACTGAATTTAGAGATTTCTTCAGGTCGTTGAATCGCAGTTAGACAGCACACGCGCTTTATTCTTTCTCCTGCCCATGTCAGCTACGCCCACCGTTCCTCACCACCTGGCACCATGGAGTCACCATCGGCGAATAGCTCCCAACCCTAACCGTTGGCCCACGTCCGCTACTGCGACACATCACTCGCACCCACTCCACGCTCCATCAACGCCGCAGTGCGCTGTCGTCACCATCGCCGATCTGCGACACACTGTCTATACACACCTGCGCTCCGCCACCACTGCGGCACACCGTCACGATCTCCCTTATATAGAGACGAGTTCGGTAGTCAGGCCGACGAACAGGATTATCATGAGATCAACGTTACATCACATCACATAATACAAGGTACATTCCTCCGCCAAATGACGCAATAAACATTCGTCTTCCCACCTCCTCTCTCTCAGCCGTAAATACCACCACCAGAAAAGAGAGAATAAAAAAAAGAGCTAGTCTCAGACCATCCCTTCCAACGGTCACCTCGCCGTCGCCAGGATCGCCTACCGCTACCGCACCATCCACCTCCTTCCCGCACGGTCCGCGCCCCAGCCGAGCGCGCGGCCGGAGAGGAGGGAAAGGAAACCACCGCGCGATCCCCGCCATTAACTCCCCGGTCTCCCTCCCCTCGAGGGCGCCACCGGATCCAACCCCACCTCGAAAGCCCTCCCCTCGCCTTGCTTTCTCCCCTCCGCACGGAACGGAACCCCCGCTCGCCTTTTAAAGTTCCGCCCACATGCGCGGCGCGCGTGCCGTCTCCCGCTCCCGCTCCCGCCGCCGGACCAGCGATGTCGCGCAGTAGCGGGGTGGAGGTGGTCACCAGCAGGGGTTGCGCGAGGCTTGTGCTCCCAGGGATGCACCAGCCCTCGTCCGCCGCCTCCATCGCCTCCTCCTCCGCCTCGCGCGCCGGCAGGAACGGGCCCTTCACCGGCCTGGTCATCTGCGTCACGGGCCTTTCCAAAGGTGCGCTTTCGATTGCCTCGTGGTGTCGCCACCGAAGGTTGGCAAAATGCTCTCTGTTTCATTGGTGTCTGGTGTTCTGGGGTGGCTGCAGAGGCTCGGGGTCAGGTGAAGGAGGCCACGGAGCGGCTGGGGGGCGAATACAGCGGGAGCCTGCACCCCAAATGCACGCACCTCGTGGTGCAGATATCCTTTGCGCGCCAGCTATTGCTTTTTCTTGCCACTGTCGAGGTCGTAGTCAAATTTGATTTTGAATTCAGGATGGCAGTGGTTCCTTAAAACGCAGCACAGCTACGCCGGCCGCAAGTTCGAGCACGCGCTCAAGCATGGTCCAAGGAACGGGCTGTTTCTCGTAACTCTTGGTTGGTTTGTGGACTGCGTGAGGAGGAACAGTAAGCTCAAGTTGCACGATCGGTTCTCCGTCTTGAGTTTTTACCTGAAATCACTAACGTTTTGTTTAATTTTGTGCTATTTTGGCTCCTGTAGTGAGGTTGGATGAATCCTTGTATAGTATTAAGAACATTGGAGAGAACGGTCTGCCACTCGGGGAGTTCAACCGGCTTGTTGGAGTTCCAGTTAGTGAAAATTCTTGCCTTCCTCCACTCATCTTTCAAGACAAGGCATGTGCAGATACGACCCAGAAGCATCCCCTTCAGACTCGTAGGGAAGAAGATGCTCTTGATGAGTTTGTTTTTGCAAATGAAACGATCTACATTGATCCTGGGATATCTGGTGAGATGAGGAAGAAGGTACAATATCTCAGTCGTTTTTGATGGAATATTGCGTTTACAGCACCATTGGATTGAGAATTCATCTTCATGCTAATCGCTAACATAACAAATCATCTCAAATGTTATGCTATTTTTCATCAAGCCACTTTGCCTATGAGGATTACTGAAGCCCCTTGCCTGCAGATTTCTGGTGCTGCTACTAGAGAAGGTGCAAAATTGCTGGAGCACTGGTTTATTGGTTGCCATGCCACGTATGTTGTGTGCGAGGATGTTTCTGTTAAGAAATATGTTGGCCACTCAGACAACATTGTAACTGTAAGCAATACTGCAACATTATACGAGAATTTGTTGCCTAGTTGCTAGTTTAATTGCAACATTATACTGACATTTTCTCCATTCATCTTATCAGCCACTTTGGATCTTGAAAACAGTGAAAGAAAAGAACATCCAGCGTCTTGTGCATTTGTCTTCAGACCTAGCTAGGCACGTTGCTATGGTTCTTGAAAATATCCACATATCTGAAGAGGTATGATACCGTGTTATACTACTACAATTGTTGTCTTATTTGGCCGTCTCTGCAAAAAAAAAAGGTTGTATTTAGTTTTGTCATCTAGAAAAGTTGGTATCACAAGAAATTTCATTGAATCATGTTTTGTTTCAGATATTTCTCCTCTTCTATTTGTTTCGTAATCTCAGAAAATGTGATATCCTGCCTATCTTAATAAAGATAAGATGGAGTACGTGGTATTTAATAACTAGCAGCTACCCTCCTACAATGTATTTAGTGAAGCAAATACAAGATAACGTGCCATTATGGTCCTTGTCCAATTGCGCTATTTTTCATCATGAACAACAACAAAAATACCTTTCTGACAATTTTGCATGTTTCCTTGATTTTTTTCCTCTCAATTATGCTCAGGTTGCAGTATGTGCATTCCTGTGCTGACTTTGTTGAGTTGATTACACATGTGATGACAGCAAATATTCTGTTGTTTTAGAATAGAAAATTTGGCAGTGCTACTTCTACAAAGTCAAACACCAGTGGATTTACATCAATCCAAGGGGAAACTGATGAGATACATCAAGAGAGACAAAAATATGTTGAAGTTGCGAAGAAAGAAGTTCGAGATCGCCGTGCTCGTCGTATGCAGGTAAAAGTTAATTTAAGGAACAGAAGATTAATCTTTGTGTTTTTATCGACTCCCAAAATTTCCATTTATCTTATCCAAGTAAAACAGGTTCTCTGGATTATTGGACCTGATTCTGATGCAGAGCACTTAAATGTCCATGTGCATGTAGCATGAAACTTATCCCAAAAATGTAGTCATCTATATCATGTTTATAATAATTAATAACATAATGAACTAATGTTTTCGGATTCTTCTGTATCTTATTTTTGTGCATTAATCTGCATCTGGGGCCTTATCACTGAATCCCCTACTGGAGTTAGTTACAGCTGGACATTCGCAGCTGTGTAGGCGTGCTTATAGTTAGTATGACTGTTAGGTCATGCTGATTTGTCACCTAGAGAAGATTGCAGAATACTGTTCAATATGCCATGGTCATATGCAGCACATTTATTCATTTGGATTATGTTTTTGTTCCCTCTAAACGAGATGTTTTGATGAGTGTCTAAATTATGGTTATAAACCAGTCATGTGCAGTACCAATTCATCCGATCACACCTACCAATCTTCTGGATTCAATCTGCTGGACAATCTCTGAGCCCACTTCGTCTGCTTCTATTTATACGGATTCTTCATTGTCTGACGATGCCACCGAGCAGCCAAGCACCACTTATTTTGATGCAAATGGAGATGGAAGAGATCCAGAGCAGCTAACTGATAATTTCTCTCACCCACTGAGGGAGAGGTAATCAATCATTTGAATTATCAAATTGCTTTTAAACTGGCATTCTAAATTATCATACTTCACTTTCAGTGAGCGAAGTGAGTTGATCTTCAAGAACCACTTTCTTACCATACTATTCCCTATCGATCGTTTTGGCGAGCTTGGACCTTCCTCGAGGACGTTCTACAGCAATACTGGATTTACATGTATACAAGTCCTGGATCACATTTATAATTTCTACCAGGTATAAAAATGGATTTTTTTTTTTAACTTAGATATCCTGCCCCACTACCAGCCTTCAGTGAAAAGCCAGACACTGGATTATTTCCAATGGAATGCATGACACATCTATATCCTTTTTACAGATTTGGTGTACATTTTCTAGCCAAGTTCTTTCCATTAAATTTTGATTTTATCTGCTTATAAGCATCCAGTTAAATAGTTAGTTTTTGTAGGAGAACATGTCAACCGATGAGATGGAGATGGCCCTGCATACTGATTCACGGCATGCTGATCGACTTCGATCTTCGTATGCAAGCTCTGAATGGGCAGAGAAAGGATTTGTAGCTTTTAAAAGAATAGACTTCTTAGGAAGCAGAAGAAGTTTTGAGGCACTAAAGCGCCTCGACAGGGAGAATAATAGCAATGTATATGAGCTTATGATTAGGGCATGAACACACTGAGTGCCATTTTATAATTTCATTCTGTAGCTCTACTCGAGTAATCTTATAGGTTGTGAAGGATATATCATGTTTGTGGAACAAAATGTAGAAAATAAACATCACAGTTCGTTGGAACAAAGATTCATCATGCTACCTTGCTTGCTATGTTGTGTGCACTTATATTATAATTGCATGCACGTGATGCAGAATTTGAAGTTATTCATTATTACTCTGCCTACAGTAAATACTTGTGCTCAGAAAAAAGAATCTCTTTTCGATTACATTTAAGAATGGGTCGAACCACAGTTACAGATGCAAGACCGGAACTTGTCTGATTCTAGATTGTAATCAGCTTGAAGGTGATAATTTTATAACTTTTGCACATAAATTGCTGATCGAAATACTTCTGTTATATTCTCGACGTGACGCATAACTTTTCAATATATTAGTAGAACCTCTTCAAAGGCCCAACATTATAAGAGCAAAAGACATGAGATTAGCTCGATCTCTTATTATATGTACACAGCATTGCGGTTGTCTTGCAATTTCATACGCAAATAAACTCCTGAAGTTTATGCAACGATCTCAATAGCTAACATATTATAACACCATTTTTCACAAGTGACATCCACTTCAACAGATCTCTTGAAGGACGGCAGATGTAGCTGGTGCTTACCCAAAATTGATTCCTTGTGCCAGCGGTAGCTCGCTCCCGTAGTTGATTGTACTGTAAACAATCGAAGAGAACATTACTAGAAGACACAAGCAGAAACGATACATAAAAGAAATTTGAGTATACTCTATATAAAAGAATTCTTGGAAAGAGGTTGTAGGACATGTGGTTTCCATAATAATAGATAAGAATAGATTAATATGATTGCATTTACGGATCTTCACGGTGAATCTGTTTGCTACGAATAGCCACCCTAGGCTTTTCCTCACAAGATGTGCATAGCGACATAATAATGATTAGACTGGACCAGAACAACACAGCTGGTATCCTCTATAGCTCTGCTCAGTCGCCAGCAGTTAAAAAATTTACTACTAGTAATATGTCTAGTGGAATATCTAGTTGATAGCAATTAGGACATCCAAGTAACTACAGAGCAGCAGTGACTGTTCAGTTTAGCCCACGCACAGTGAGAAAAGCTAGGCAAAAAAAGATAAAATACATTTTGGAACTAAAAAACTCCATGGAGCTTGAATAAACTATTTAGTGTACCGTTGATAGTATAATGAGATGTGAAGAATATTCAAAACCATATATATATGCATAAATTATCCATGAAATCAAACAGCAATTAACATTTTAACTCAACATTTAGCCATGCCAGATCTATCAGATGAAAAGCATGATGCTACAGATGGCAATGTGTGCTCTACAATATCAGTGGTAATGATGTATGTTAGTAATTTAGTACACACTTAAGCTAAGCAAGTAGTATCATGTGTATGTAACTGCATTTTTATGTAGTAGTTTGCACTGATCTTAGAGCCACATCTATCCTTATATACACTTCTTGCCGCATTTTTTTCCTATTTTTTTCTCGAATATGCATGAGAACTGCGTATCATTATATTAACATGTTGCAACATTTGAAACTCAACTCCATAAAAATAATGCCGTGACTACTTACCAAGTCGCCCTTCTCATGTACTGCTTCCAGGAATCACTTCCTGCTTCTCTACCACCACCGGTTGCCTTTTCTCCACCAAATGCTCCACCAATTTCAGCACCATTAGTAGGTATGTTTACATTCACAATACCACAGTCGCTTCCATGGGGCCTGCATAATAAGAAAGGTAACAGCGATAGTTTAAAGGTCCTAGCAGTAAAAAATACATCTGGAACTGGAAAGAGGTACACATTAAATAGATGTGAACGTTTTTCACAGCTGGTTCCAGATTTATTTTAAAACAGAGGACCATGGTTGACGCTTCATCCCATGTATGCCTATGGTTGACGCTTGAAGCAAAACTTAGTATAACATGTGCTATGGACGTCCGAGTAATATCAACACAAGACGGGGTTTTTTAATGCTAAAAGCATGGTAATAAGAAATGTCACTCTCTTTCTTTCTATAAGAAGAGGTATATCTTTTTTTTCTAAAAGCAATACCACAATCTGAATTGTTGAGCAGAAACTTACCCGAGCCACTTAAAAATAATTTCTGGCCTCTTTGTAAATATAGAACTGCTTAACCCTTGAGGAACGGAATTATTGATTTCAATTGCTTCCTTCAAGTTCTGTTGAAAAATAACAAACATATTCCATAGTCATGATGATGATCTGATTAAATGATGCGGTCATAACAAACAGAATAGGTCAACAGTAGAAAAGTAAGAATTGGACCATACGCTACCTGAAATTTCATAACGTAAAGGACAGGGCCAAATAGTTCCTCCTTCACAACTGGTGCAGAAGATGAAATTTCCACAATTGTTGGTTGTACGAAATTTCCTTCTGACTCAATGGCAGATCCTCCAATAAGGATTTTCCCACCCTGAAAAAATGTTAGATGGCAGTCAAATTAGATTCTTAGACATGGTTACATAAACTAATCAATCATTAACATGTCATCAGTTAACTCTGAATCATTTCATTAAAATAGTTTTCAAATTGAGAGAAATAGTGATAAGAGATAGAAATGATTGCAGGAACATAGTTGCATAATAACTACTAGCATTACATAAGTTTCACCTGGGCTTTGATGGTCTTTATGCCTTTCAGAAAGTTCTCTTTCGAAGCAGGAGTGTGCACTGGTCCCAGTAGGGTTCCTGTCTCCAGTGGATCCCCGATTCGGACTTGTTTATATACCTCAACAAGTTGATCAAGAAAAGTTTGGTATATGCTTTCATGAAGAATCTGTAACAAATAGGTGCCATTAGACAAACAAAACAATAGCCACAAGAAATGAAAAGGAAATAACATTTAGCAATACCAGTCTACGGCATGTAGTGCAGCGTTGTCCTGCCGTACCAACAGCAGCAAACAACACAGAGCGGACAGCTAGCTGAATGTCTGCATCATCCATAACTATTATGGCATTGTTCCCACTAAGTTCAAGAAGGCATTTACCAAATCTTGCATTAACTTGCTGTTGAACCATTAGACCAGCCTGCATTGATTCATCAGTGTCATGTATTTCAAAATAGATCATCATAGCTCAACAGATACAGATATATTAACAATTCTAAGCAAAAGCAATTAGGCGATTTTAATACCGACAGAGGATATGCATAGAAATTAGTAATAGAAAAATAACTGAGTTTTTCTTCTTCTCAAATACGTAGGATAGCTGTGCATGTTTGTACCAAGAGAGGAAAAAAGGGACCAGTACAAGATAGGTCCCCTGCACTCCAGAGTTCAGACCAAACTGTGAGGGGGCTATGAGTTACAACAGGTGTGATCTATGAAAAACACAACAAGGAAAGGCCTGACCCAAAACAATGCTAGAGCTAATCTCCTGTTACATCATGACCTAGAACTACTGAGTTCTAACAGTACTATTAATGCAAAAAAGATGTAGCCGAGAAAAGCTTAAAGTTCATGGTTGATATTAAATCTACATCCTATCAGAACATGTGCAGAATTCAGATAAATTGGATACCTTAGTACTGCCTGTGAATGAAACTAAAGGTATCCTTGTGTCACGAGCGATTGCTTCGCCAATTTCCGTACCCCCACAAAAGGCTGTGAAAATTGCAGCTGGCAAGTTGTTCTTCTCCAATACACTAGCCACTATTTTAGTCATTGCAATGGTGATCAGTGGAGTAGTTGGAGCACCTTTCCTGCAATATCACTATAATGTTAGAAAAGCAAAGCACCCTTTAATGATCAAGCCTGCTAGCCACTACACGAGAACAGAATGGCTAATAGCACTCCCTCTCATGTTTATGTGTAAGAATTTGGACGTTATTTTCGAAGCATAGAAATCAGATTGACCGTTCGTTTTTCATTCTAAATTTTGAACTACAATTTACAATGCACATTTCATCAAGTTAAATCTGCAACAAAAATGAAGATACTGCTAAAAAGCAATAGAAGCAGGCAGAGCCATGTTGTTTGAACTTTCATACGACTAGAACATGTCACACCAATGGATACATTGAAATGTGACATAAGACAGTTTTAGGCACTCATAAATTGCATAAATATTACGAACTAACAAAATGCTAATAAAATAGCAACGCGGTGCATGTTAAACATTATTTCAGAAGAACACTTGAAAAGAACATTAGTCAGTACAGTTACTCAGGCAGGGCCAGGAAATTTCTTGAGAATGGACAGATGGTAACATATGAACAATCAGGAGACAGACACAAAGAATAGCTTCACCAGTTCATCAGAAAAGTAATCATTCTTACCAAACAACACAGTTTCCGCAGACCAATGCGATGCAAGCATTCCAACCTAAAACATGATAACGAGAGAACATTCAGATATTTAGTCCTGCTAATGTTACATGAATTTAAATATGGCAATATGATACGGGTTAGCAGTAGTATAGCAATTGTGAAATACACATCACGTATAATGTTTAGCTACACAATGTGATACAACATTCCCAACACATCACGCATAATGGTTTAGCTACAAAATGTGAATGTGGTACAGCATTCCCAGTATCAGGAGTACGAAAAATGCAAAGTACATGAAAATTAGATAGTCAAAAACTTACCAAGAACAGCACAAGGGAAGTTAAATGCCGTGATGACACCAACAATTCCAAGAGGATTCCACACCTGTTAAGACAGGCATGTCGATTAGATGCCAACAGGATATACCACATGAGAAACCAGTCAAAAATTAAATGCCAACCTCCATCATCATATGGTTTGGGCCTGCAAATGACACAAATAGGGGTATTAGCAAACCTCAATGTTTTTATCAAGCTGCACACATGCTATGATACTCCAGGCAACAAGAGGAAAAGGGTGATACTGATAACCCATGACTATTGAAAAAAAGTGTGGTAAGAGATTTGTTAGAAAAGAGAATAATTGTATGAGAACAGAACCTTCGTAACTAAATCACAAGGTAACTTTCTAAAATACTGTCTGATGTAGTTCATATTTGACACAATAAGTTGCTACAAGAACACAAGAATGAAATTTCAGTAAGTAATATCGTTACCATACTCCAGGGACTCAGGAGACATTATTTGTAAATACAGAGAACTGAAATCATAAGTCATTGTACATACGCAGTAGGTTTAGCTAGATGCTTGATATTCTGAGATATTGCCTTAAGTTCTGATATGTAAGATCACCAAATAATAGTAAAATAGGAGTATCCAAATAGACTGTAACCAATATGATATGAAGTCCAAGATTCACTGCAGATGACAGCGAAAGGAAAAAGGACTTACGTTCAGATGGTATGATGGATCCATTGAGCTGGCGGCTAAGTCCCACAGCATAATCACACATGTCAATGATTTCCTACAAACAGATGTCCAGAATGATGCCTTTATGAATATAGTAAATATATAAGAATCAGCTGGCATTTGAACTCATTTGATCATTGCCGTATAGTTTGGTGACACAAAATTGATTAATCTGTACATAAAGACAATGACCAACTGACAAAAGTCAATACTGATGAACATACAAACATGTAGTCTGAACTTAGTGATGTAATGAATGCAGTGTAGGCAACTATGATCCCACCTGAACCTCCCCGATTCCTTCAGGCAGAATTTTCCCCATCTCAAGTGACACAAGCCTGCCAAGGTGATGAAGCTTTGATCTCAACGCATCACCGATTTGCCTGACAATCTCTCCTCGTTTTGGTGCGGGAATCTGGACATATTAATGTTGTTAGAGCACTGTGGCAGTAACTATGTTTTAGAATGAAATCAGTTAAAGGACAAATGGAACTCTACAGACCACAGCAGTGTTTTCCAATGAATAAGCAATTTAACATCATTGTTCTTAACCTTATTGTCATACTCAAGCACTTAAATCCTAACTCAGGTAAGCAAACACATGCATTTGGTCTCTGAATCACAGCCTTATTTCAAGTGGCATTGTACATTGTGTCCATGTTTCAACAACTTGGTTAGTTCACAATTCAGGTCCTGTACAGATTTATTCTTCCTGAATCACTTCGAGATTCGAGAGCACATAGCTCCTAGTATACATCATGAAAAGGAATTCGATCATTCGAACTCCCTTTGCTGAATGAAGGACCAAACTTCGGTGGAAGCAAAAAGTCCAACTCAAATATGCCACCCCAATCCGACTTCCACGCCCTTAATTACACAGGCGGTGGTAGCAACGACCAACAAGCGAACTGTGTTCCTCCAGCGTACAAGCATTTCATCGTGCGAGCAAGTACAAAGTTGCTACGATCATTCCAACCCTCCCACCAAAAAAGAGGATCAGTGAAACTCACCGCCATCCATGTCCTCGCGGCATCGGAGCAGGCGCGCATGCCCTCCTCGTAGTCGTGCAAGGACGCCTCCACGACCTCAGCGATAACCTAGCATATAGATAGCCAAGCGCACACACAAACGCAATCAAAATCCACAAAAAACGAAAAACGCCAAATTCGCGGAACCCTGAGAGGATCGGCCGAACGGGCCTGGGCGGAGACGCACCTGGTTGTTGGTTGGGTTGGTGGAGGTGATGACGGGGCCGGAGCCGCCCCAAGCGCCGCAGGCGAAGGAGCCGGTGTTGCGCGGCGCGAGGCCGAGCTCGGCAAGGAACTGGTGCTCCTTCCGCGCGAAGCTCCCCATGGCGTCGGCAACTTCAGGAAGTACGGCGCCGAGGGGATTGGGAAGCGGCGGGCAGTGGATTGTTGGAGTGGGAAGAGGAGGCGCCGGTGATATTTGTAGGAGTGATTGATGAGGGAGGTAGGTGGCGTGGGGACTGTGAACTGCTCCGGGAAGGAAGGACGCGAGGACGGAGGAGGCGCGAAGCAAAGCGCCAAAGTGTGGTGGAGTGGAGTGGCAGAGCACGACACGTCGACACGGTACGCATGATTTCTTTCTGCGAACTGCGATAAGAATAAAACAATAAACTTTTATCAAGTTTTGAACCGCGTTCAACGGATTTGTATAACATTTCAATTGAAAAGGTCACATTCTGATTGGAAGAAAATTTTAAACACCATAGACAACTAGAAACATCTTACCAGTAGGGGAAAAAAAGCAAACTCAATCCACTCTTTTTCATTTATTTTTGTTCACCCGTGTGCAATGAAAGCCCGACCCTTCCCATGAGGTAGCGGTGATTCACAGACGCCATGAGAGCTGGCATCATCCTCTTCTCCGTTGCCTTTTCAGCAATCAGGAACAGGATCAGTGGACCACCGGCCAAACAGCTACATACCGTACTGCATTCAACCACTAGTAATTTCACTCTAAATGCTCACTTAGTCACTCTTACCAGTAGGTTCTTGTCATGATTTTTGAACGCAATGACAGAGCCAAGTTGATGATATGAGCGCTCTGCTGTTTGTTGTGGTCAAATGTTTTCATTTGCTTGATAATTTATTTTTATCTATTTTTAATGTTTCAGTTTCACTATATGAAATCAAGTCGATAGAAGGGGAGCGGGCCTCTTCTAACTCATCACCAACGTAGCAATTTCTCTCAGGCCCATTAGCATTCACGGCCTTTTAAGCCCAGAACAAACAAACTCCCTTCTTACTTGCAGCGGAGGTTGAAGCCAGTGAGAGGAAAAGGGGAGAGAGGAAGTCCCAACCTCGCATCCGAGCACATCGCCGCCACCAAAACCAAATCCAAATCCCTCTTCTTCGAATCGGCGGCGAGGTCCAGGCGACTAGGCGGCGATGGGTCAGGGCACGCCGGGCGGGATGGGAAAGCAGGGGGGGGGCGACCGCAAGCCGGGAGACGGCGCCGGCGACAAGAAGGACAAAAAGTTCGAGCCGCCGGCGGCGCCCTCCCGCGTCGGCCGCAAGCAGCGCAAGCAGAAGGGCGCAGAGGCGGCCGCTCGGCTCCCCAACGTGGCGCCGCTCTCCAAGTGTCGGCTTCGCCTCCTAAAGTTGGAGCGGGTCAAGGACTACCTCCTCATGGAGGAGGAGTTCGTCGCCGCGCAGGAGCGCCTCCGCCCCCAGGAGGACAAGGCCGAGGAGGACCGCTCCAAGGTCGATGACCTCCGCGGCACACCGATGAGCGTCGGATCTCTCGAGGAGATCATTGATGAGAGCCACGCCATCGTCTCCTCCTCCGTCGGCCCCGAGTACTACGTTGGCATCCTCTCCTTCGTCGACAAAGACCAGCTCGAGCCAGGATGCTCCATCCTCATGCACAACAAGGTCCGTCCCTCCATTTCTTACTTTGCACTCGCGCGCGCAGATCCAGTAGTTTTTTGTCTGCTCGATCTAATATCCTAGATCTGGGAATGCCTGGTAGTTAGGAGGTTTGGATTTTTAGAAGTGATTAAAGGATGTTCAGCAGTATACCATTTTTGAGATTGGTTGTTAGGTTCGAGGTATTGGTGGAATCGAAGAGGAATCGACCTACTTTTGTTTTCTTATTATCAAATTAATCAGATGTGCTAAAGGTGAGGTTTATCAGCACCTTGTTATTGCTCTGGAATTGTCGGGTTACCAATGCTTAACCTTGTGTCATTTAGCAGTGTATCTGAAATTTGTTCCTTAGAAGGTTAGGGTTTAGGGATCAATTTTCACATTAAGTTCACTTGTAGCTATGCCATGTGTAGCTAGGATTAACTATGCTTTGGTGATTGCTCAGAGTACATCTCTATCCAATCTGATTTTGTCCTCCCCTGAGATCATTCAGTGTTGTGGTCAGTTATTTCTCTGATATGGCTATGGAGGCTGTTATTTCCCTGTTTTATGTAGGATTATTACAAGTCTGACTGTCGTATAGAAGAGTTCTCTACTTTTCATTATTATTATTGCATTTTTCATCTTCCTAGGACTTCAGAGACCAAACTCTTTTCCATATATATCCTCCGTTGTGCTCAGTGGGCCTTTTCATAGATATATATAATTATCAGTTAGGAAGAGAAACACAAGTCAGCTCATTTGCACAAATATTCTCTTCTTCAGGTTCTGTCTGTGGTTGGTATATTACAAGATGAAGTTGATCCTATGGTATCTGTGATGAAAGTTGAGAAAGCTCCTCTGGAATCTTATGCTGACATTGGTGGGTTAGATGCTCAGATTCAAGAAATCAAAGAGGCAGTTGAGCTTCCACTGACCCATCCTGAGCTGTATGAAGATATTGGAATCAGGCCTCCCAAGGGAGTCATATTATATGGTGAACCTGGAACAGGGAAAACTCTACTTGCCAAGGTCAGGATTCTGGCTTGCAGTTCATTATAAATACACCATCTATTTTCTTAAATAGTACTGCAGCTGCAGGCTTCGTCCTTCTACTCTCTGCTTGTCACATGGTTATCGGAAGTATTCACTCTTTCCGAAAAGCATCTGTTGATTACTTCAAACTGCATGTGCAGGCTGTTGCTAACTCTACATCTGCAACTTTCTTGCGTGTTGTCGGAAGTGAGCTTATTCAAAAGTACCTTGGTGATGGCCCCAAACTTGTAAGAGAACTGTTTAGGGTGGCTGATGAGCTTTCTCCCTCAATAGTTTTTATTGATGAGATTGATGCAGTCGGAACAAAGAGGTATGATGCTCATTCTGGAGGGGAGCGTGAAATTCAAAGAACTATGTTGGAGCTGCTGAATCAACTAGATGGTTTTGACTCACGTGGAGATGTTAAAGTTATTCTAGCAACAAACCGCATTGAAAGTCTAGATCCGGCTCTGCTTCGGCCTGGTCGGATAGACCGTAAGATAGAATTTCCTTTGCCAGATATTAAAACTAGGCGCCGCATCTTCCAGGTACTCTCTGAATGAAAAACTTCATGCTAATGGATTGAGAAGTCAGTTGGTTTTTCTAAAACTTGTAATGCATGCAGATACACACGTCAAAGATGACATTGGCTGATGATGTGAACTTGGAAGAGTTTGTGATGACCAAGGATGAGTTTTCAGGTGCTGATATTAAAGCTATATGCACGGAAGCTGGGTTGCTCGCGCTGAGAGAGCGCAGGATGAAGGTAAGACTGAATATTTTGTTTTCTGGTTCAGTTCATTTAATTTGTTTTTGGGTGGATACAAGTATCCAGTTTCACCTCTAGCATTGCTTTAAAAATTGCGCAAGGCCCGAAAGGCCTCTTTTCTGTTTAAAAACATGATCTTATATAAGACATTATGTCATCTTTTAGCTTCTTGAAAAAGCTTTTTGCAATCTGTATCTCACTACAGTAAGTTTTGATAAACCAAAGTGACCGCCACACTGCTGCCAAAAGTTCACCACAATACGACGGGCCTCAAGAGATTAATTTTCTGGAGAAAATAGGAGAAGCACCACATAAACCTTCTCACTGCTTTTGCAAATTTATCTATTACATGTATCATATGTCTCTCTCTTTATCTTGATGTATATTGTTTTCTTGCCCCCTAGGTGACCCATGCAGATTTCAAGAAGGCAAAGGAGAAGGTGATGTACAAGAAGAAGGAAGGCGTCCCTGATGGCCTCTACATGTGATGAATTGGCCACTGGTCTTCAGTGTCAAAATAACATTGTAGCTGTATTTCTTGTTACCATGGGATGTTGCTTTGTTCTGAAAAACAAGGGGGGAAAGGATTGTGGATTCCCCCTTGGCTGAGACTTTACATGTCTACTTATATTGTAATACAGTATCTTTCAACCACAATTCCCTTTTGGAGAAATCTTAAACGTCTTATGTCCGCACCTGGAATGTGTGGAGCGCACAACACGAGTCACAATATGTGCAGCTTCTCGTTTCTAGTATCATTTGAACCGAGGTTATAATTGAGTAGAATACGCTTACAGGAGTGTTCACGTCTTTCTGATTGCCGATACTAGAACCGAGGTTATAATTGAGTAGAATACGCTTACAGGAGTGTTCACGTCTTTCTGATTGCCATGGGGACGCACGAGGTGTGATTTCATATCATACAGTCGCATACGCAGTGCGGAGCTTTGAGGCCCTGCTGGCGCCCAAGAGACGAGCATCCTTCCATGGACACGAGGTGAGGAGCAAATGATGTAGAGCGAGGATGTAGGCAAGTGATGGTGCTCGATGATGAGATTGCCACAGCTTGGCGAGCATGCACTGTGCCCGTTTCTTTTGGTGTACATTATACCTTTCTGTGCTTCAGGTTTCTGATTGCTTGGCGATAGGATTTCTCAAAAAGGAAAAATAAAAATAAAATAAGCAAAATTATTTATGTTGAGAGTGGGATTTGAACCCACGCCCTTTCGGACCAGAACCTTAATCTGGCGCCTTAGACCAACTCGGCCATCTCAACGTTTTGTACACTAAGTTACCCTTGTAACTTAATAACATAGAATCATACAATCGTCATCTAGTCAAAGACGGTGCGATTGTTTGACTTACCGCAGCGCTAACAAAACGCACCTGCAAAAAAGGAGCCGCGTCTGGGCTAACCTGATGTGCCTACTGCCTAGCCAACATTGCCAATATGCCAGCTAGCAAAGAATGCCCGTGTTGAAAACGACAGAGTAACAAATTAACATTGGTCAGTCACAGCTCGGATCGGATGCGTGCCGTGTGAGGACACCTCCTGATCGTCCTATGCTTGTCCTTGCCTTGGCCGGGCGTTGACTCTTTCGGCAGAGCAGAGGCGTCCGGTGGCTTCGCACGACCCGCTGCATTTATCTACGTAGTACAAGCAATAGGATTAGGATTATGGACAATCGATCTTCTGTTGATAATTGATATTATAGCGCGGAAATGGTGCACATTGCATAGAAAACCTTTCCTTGAACCTAAAAATATACTCCTACCGTTTTTATAGTATTGTCGTCATTGATTTTGACCGTTAATTTTAATCATTTATTTTATTTAAAAATTATAAAATATATAAAATATTTAGTTATAATTTAATTTATCATTAAAAATTTTTTAGATATAATTTTTAATTTTATAATTTTTTTGAATAAAACGAATGATCAAAGTTATTGGTCTACATTGCACTCTTCGTTACGGAGCTTTAGTATTATCAGAAAAGCTGCGCAGCCCTCAAATTGGATATACGTGAAAAACACCGTTGGGTTCAGTAGAGATTCACCCTATTATCGGAAAAGTAAAATACACAACGAGTAACTAAACTTGTCAAGGTGTCACCTAGGTACCTCAACTTCCAAAACGCGAATCTGATACCCTAAACTTGTCACGGTGTGTCATCTAAGTCCTCAAACTTGTATAACCATCTATTTAGGTCTCCAAACTTACCTCAACGTGTCGTATAGGTCCTCTAACTTACTAATAATTCACTTACTATCTAAATAATTTTAATTAATTTTAATATACCTACTTGATGTCTCTATTGTGACCATATATCTCTCTTAATTATAGATTATTAAAGTTAAACACTAGGTCGAAAAAATACTATTGAGATTTTTGTTTTTTTCTATTGTATTTAATTTTAAGAATCTTAATTTGCTTTTAAAGACGGTGTTAACTTCGATAACATGGTAAAAATGCAAAGAGTAATCCTTTTCTCCATCGACTGAAATCTGGCCGGATTTCAGACGACGACGAACCATAGAGGGTAACAGAGTGAGTAAGCTAATTAACAAATTAGATGACACACACTGAGACAAGTTGAAAGATCTAAATAAATTGTGATAAACCGTATAGTAAGTTTGGGATTTAAATGACACGCCTGATAAGTTTAGGGTGTCAGATCTGTGTTTTGGAAGTTGAGTGCCCTAGATGACACACATTAACAAATTTAGTTATTGATTGTGCACTTTACTCGTATCAGAATTTGTTCGTTAGGTACTGTATATAAGTGTGGTGGTTGTTCAGTCGGACTGCAACTCCTCCGTATAAAAATTGTACTTAAAAAATGTTAGATGCCCTATATCAATATTTTTTTATCAAAATACTTCCTCTTTTTTATAATTGTTGTCATCGTTGACTTTGACCGTCAACTTTGGACATTCGTCTTATTCAAAAAATTTGCTCAAATATATAAAATTATAAAAGTCATTTTGATGGTCATTTGTTCTAAAGGTCATTTTGCTCCCTGATTTGTAGCGGATGTGATGTATATTGCATTGATTTTTCGGATGTGATGTATATTGCATTGATTTTTGCTATCTGATTTACCGAGGAAATGGTTTTCGCCTTCGCCCATCGATTTACCGTTTCGTCAAAATTGATCAGTAAACCGGTAAACCGGAACGGTTGGTTTATGGATTATTAACTGTTTAAACTCGTTTGAATTTATTTTTTTAAATTCGTTGGGTTTTCAGTCAGTTTTTTTGGTTTTTGTGATTTTCCATTAAACTGATGATCTGGTTTTTCCGAGTCTGGTTTTGTAAACCTTGCTACTCGCGAGCATGCTGCAGCCAGGGCGCAGGCCTCGTTTTGACACGGCACACCACACCCGAGGCGCTAATTTACACGCATGCCCCTTGCGCTAAGCGCGAGCGGCATGATTTTCCCGCTTATGTAGGCCACCTAATTAGGAGATGACGACTGTAGGCACTTAGGCATCCTTGACCAACTGCCTTCGCGTTATTAAGCCGGCAATATTGAAGTGGCAACCTGGACGGCGTGTCCCATGCCGCAAAACAGAATAAAAGTCGGTTCCTTTAAAAATCCACCGGTCTCTTTCCTCGCCGGCAGGCAACGCAATCCTCCTCCGCCCTCCTCCTCATCGCCGCTCTCCACCAGCCGTCGGAAAAGAGCCCTTTCCCCACCTTCGTGGTGTCGCCACCCCCCGCCTGTCACCATGATGCACATGACCTTCTACTGGGGCAAGTCGGCCACGATCCTCTTCGACGGCTGGCGCACTTCCACGTGGACCGGCTACCTCCTCTCCCTCCTCGCCTTGCTCCTCGCGGCCGCCTTCTACCAGTACCTCGAGGCCTTCCGGATCCGCGTCAAGCTCGTCGCGGGGGGCGGCGGCGGTGCCAAGGTCTCCTCCATCCCGCCGCCCGCCAGCTCCGACCCCGCGCGGGCGCCGCTCCTCGCGCCCGCCCTCGCCGCCTGGGGCCGCTGGCCGGCGCGGGTGGCGGTGGCGACCCTGTTCGGGGTCAACTCCGGCCTGGGGTACCTCCTCATGCTCGCCGTCATGTCGTTCAACGGTGGCGTGTTCATCGCGGTCGTCGTGGGCCTCGCGGTCGGGTACCTTGCGTTCCGCAGCAACGACGGTGAGGACCTCGTCGTCGTTGACAATGACAACCCCTGCGCCTGCGCGTGAGGGGATGGGATGGGGTCGCCAGCTTTACCCCCAGGTTTGATCCGTTGCTGTTGTTGTATAACAGTTGTATCTTACAATAATAATCTTATGTACAAAAAGGAAATCGATTGTGTGATCGGAGGATTTGCAATGTTTTGTGTTTGTTTGGGGTACTATAGAGTAAAGGTTCAGTAAACTTGCCCCACATCTTTCACCAAACTGATGGATATATACTGTTGTAAAGATCATTAATTTCAGAGTTTACTGAGTCACATCAAACATTAATGGACGTGCTAATTCATTTTGACGTTTCTTTTCGAGAAATGCAAGAAACAAAAGGTCCTACATATGCAAGTAGCATAACCGTTCCTCCTGAGGGGAATTTAGGTGCTATACTGCTAGCAGGGGGTTGAATCATATCACAAGAAACAGAACGTTTGTCCTTTTTGCCCTCTGAATGGTAGGAATAGATAGGCAAACAAACCTTTGTTTTTGTTTGGTTTGAAATAGTAATACTGGATGCCTTTGTTATCTCCAGTTTTGTATTTTTCCTTGACAAGTTGGGTGTCTAGCTGATTGTCTGAACTGCAAAATTTTGCTTCGTAGTATGTATTTATGCCTAGCTGATTGCCTGAACTTCAAAATTTTGCTTCAGAGTATGTATTTGTGCTAGCTGATTGTCTGAAGTACAACATTTCGTTTCAGAGTATGTATTTGTGCTAGTTCATCTTTTTTCCCCCCCTTTTTGAACAGTGAGCAGGAGCACTGCTCTTTCATTTGAGGAGAAAATAGTCCAACATACATGATTAAGCTTGAATTCAGTTCGTCTTTTATTTTGTTTTGATTACACTTATGACTTATCTGAAATTGTAAGATGTGATACTATGTATGTACGATTGATACTGCCAATTGACACCCATTCGTTCACATGGGCGGCCTGAAATTGTTACTACACCCGATCGTCCACATGGGCAGCATGTGGCTATGATAATGATATCTCTATTTTTTCTTGTGTTATGAAGGATGGTTAATAATTTTGATGTGACCTAATCCATCCTTCGAGTTCTAGAAGTTAATTAACTGCTGCGAACATTAATTCATTTTATTTTTGATACTATCTACGTTTTTTAATTGTTGACGTTTTTTAAGTACAAATTTATGCTAGAAAATGTCAACAATAAAAAAAACGAAGGTAGTAATACAAACATTACTTCATTTGTTACTCTCTAGCGTATACTGTATGAACTTCCCGTGTTCGATTGTGTGCAACTTGCCGTATCCAATGCCGTCCGTTAGATTCTCTCATTGCCATGCTCAATGATCTTTTCTCGCCGAGGACTTTGAGAGTGATGGAGTCGATGGAACGGTTGCAATGAATGCCCTGATGCGGCCAAACAACGCTACTCTGTTCCTGTAAGGAACCCAACTAGTATAATATGAGAGGATTTAAGTTTGAAAGGGACTTGTTTTGCTGCTTACTTGGTTTGTGGATTTACTATGGAAAATGCTTCACGTACGGGTTCTGTCTGTGTTGCAGCAATTCTGCTCACTGCCGTCAGTTATGTGATAATAAAGCATGATTTGTACTCATGGTGCCATCCTTTAGATCGTCCTGAAGTGAGTTGCCTTCTTTTTCTTCCTTTCTTTCTCACGACCTGCCAGGAGCTGGATGTCGCTCTGAGCCGCTCGAATTTGACTATGATCGTCGAACTCAACAAGCCAATATCAGAAAGAAAGGAAAAGAAAAGCGCCATGATTTGTAACCTAAGGAATTTGCTACGGAAGGGCCTACGGCCACCACTCAAACACGGCACCGATGCGCTTGATACACATACTGAGGTCCAAAAGGACCTAAGACAAGACCAAGATGTGGGTGAGCACAACAAGGGAAATGGCACATGGCCGTTTTGAAGAGATCCCTACTGACGGCCCAATAATTTATCAACTCCTCTTCTTTAAAAAAAAAGGAACGAAAAGAAAAGAAAATGGTAAAAATCGTAATGTTGTCTTTCAAATTCTAAAATTACACTCTTCTATACAGGTTATTTGTAGTATAACACAATGGATCGAATTTCGAGTTCACTCCATAATCAGGGAAAGAGAAGCATACTGCATACCGATCGTTCGTGCCTGAAGTTAATTACGATGGATGATGGCAATATTTGTTTGGTTACGTTTACTGTTTTGAATCAAGGTGGTCTGGTGGTTTCAGCCTCCGATAGGCCAGGAGCTGGTCCTCAGCAAATGGGTGAGGAGACAGTTTCGAAATTTCTGAGGGCGGATGCCAACTCTATGCCTTTGCTAGTTCGCGCTCCACTGTTAAGGTCAATATATATTATCATTCAGTAGGTCTAGAATGCTACACTTGAGATGTACCATGTCAACTTTTATACAATCCTCAATCTGAAAACTTGTGCTACAACATCAAACGCAGGTCTAGATGTAGTCGGATTTATATTTAAGTTCTGTCAGAGCTTCAGATTTCATATTCTATTCTATTACTCATGCTTTGTAAAGCAGAAGCTCTGAACTTTTGAGATAAGGATCTACAGACTTGCCTGCACACCTTGCTTTCTGTCAATGGTTGCTGGATACTACTAGTTCAATTCAGTGGCATCTTTCAAAAAACCATAGCAAGTCTGCAATGAAATTTATCTCTTATTCTTGCTGGATCTGTGATAGTAATTCTATTCTGACATGCTTGTTTTCAGGACTGATTATATGTTCTCCGTTTGCATTTCTTCAGTGAATTCAACTGTTGATATTGCTCTTCATTTTCTGTTTCTGGATATGGGTTTGAACAACAATCTGCAAACCTGCATGTTGGATGTTTTACTGTTCCAATGAGGAGGCAATTTACTGACAGAAGAAAGCGCATAGATAAATCTGCTGATGCATTTCAACGCAGTCGCGACAGGCAGCAGCTTGAATGCCTGATGGGCTTGTTGACCAATGACGATCAACGCATTCCGCTGAAACAAGGGTGTTTTTTTTTTCCTGTGCCTCAGCTCCTGATCAGCACGTAATTTGAGGAATCGTTACCTAATCTGAATGCCAAATCAATGCCTTTTCATGTTTTGTTGCAGAACATATTTCAACTGCTCCATTACCAAGCAGCGTCTGGAACACGCCGGCCTCCGCTGTCGTCTGCTGCGGACGAGCGCACGAGCAGAACAACCGCAGTGGCAGGACGCTCGCGGCGAGCAAGGAGATTGCGCGGCAGGTGGCTCAGCGCCGGCACTGACGACGACGCGACCCCTGCGACGGCGGAATGCGGAGAGGCGTTCCCGCGAGCCACCGGCATCGCGGGCTCCATCACCGTGTGTCCGTGTCTCTATGGCCACCACGCTCCCTGCAGGAACTCGGAACGAGCTAGGGTAGCCAAAGGCGGCGGAAGCGTAAATGCAATGGAGGCAAGCGCGGATGCATCGGCAACGGGACTAGCGAAGGGCGGCGGCGCCGGTGCAAAGTCGCCAGCAACAAAGTTTACAAATACATTCCTAATTTGGATTGCGATTAATAATCATGATCTAAACCAGAGGACTATATAAAAAATTTAGATCATGATTAATAATCATGATCCAACTATTTACAAAACGACCCCTGGTTACTGGTTATACGGAAAAATTAGATTCATATCATTGTTAAGTGATGGCATCTAACGTTTTTTATTAGTAAACGAAGCCATTCATCAGTACCATTATTTGATCTCTTATCAACTCATATTTACTACTGCCTCTCTTTTTCTCTATTTTTATTTTTTTAATCTAAAAATCACAGAATATCTGACCATTCTACCCCTACCCTCTCCCACACAAGTCCATGGTGGCAACACACGTAACCCTAGCTTGGCGAGCAGAAGCGGCAACGGGGGCGAGCGCGAGCGGCGCCAGGCGGAGCTGCGCGTGAGCCGCAGCGGCGGCGAGCGGCAAGCGGCACCAGGCGGAGCTGCGCGCTTGCGCGACTAGATCCGGCGCCAGGAGGAGCTGCGCGCGAGCGGCGGCGGCGAGCGGAGCTGTACGCGAGGAGGAGCTACTTGCTTGCGCGACCGGATCCGTGCCAGGCGAGTGCGAGCTCCACGCACGTCGAGCAGCGCCAGGCAAGGTAGAGCGCCCCTGCGCGGAGCTGCGCTAGGCGAGCGCGATCGGTGTTGCACGTGCATCCGCGGCCAGGCGCGCGGGAGCCGAGTGCGAGCGGCTAGAACATATGCGCACGCGGCAAGCGTCAGCAGCGGCAACGATATGGATGAAGTGGCAAGCACCGTGCGGGTCAGCACACCAGAAGGTGGTGGCGCCAAATCAAGCGTGGCAGGGTTAGCTAATTAAACCATTCGCATATTGCTGCATAATGGCAAAACTTACACTGCTAAATTCTTTTCTTTCGCAATTTTTGTTAGGAATGAGTCAGGTACAAAAGTTTAGAATGAATCTTAGAATTCCTGGTTACACTATGTTTCTAGATGATGGCAGTAGGAACGAAGTGGTGGGCATGGATCATAATTTTGAAGTGTCTGCTGGTGGCTATATGATGAGTAATTTGTTGGGTGATTTAGAGAGTAAAACAAGTTGGGGTTCATGTCAAGAGCCAACGTTTTGGTATTGGGATGTTGAGAGAAGAGGATTGGAACGTGTGGTAATAGATTTGGAGTTGCAATCCGTGTTTCAAAAATTTTGGAATAGTAAGGCTGTTTCTTTTGTTGTTGAGTTTACACTGAGGCCTGCATATAAGTGTAACATCATATTGGACCAAAAGTTAGAGAAATTGCCGGTTCGGAGAAATCCTAACCTGTCAAATGAGAAAGATAGTCATCAAATTCAGATGACGATAGTGTGGAAAATGAGGATAATGTTGATCCTGCTTTAATGGAAGATGAGGATATCTTCATGGAGGACCAAGATGTCTTTGTTTCATTAGGTTTGAGGGCTGAGGAAGTCGTAATCAAAATGAATATGGAGAAAGATGGTTCTAGACTAATCCATGATGATGTCATTGATGACTATGCAGTTGATGAGCCTAGGTTTGCAATTGATAAAGATAACCCAAAGATTATACAAGGTGAGGAATTCCCAACCATGGAGGATTTTAGGACGGCTTTAAGGCATCATGCAATACTAAAAGAGTTTGAGGTTCATAAAATCAAGACTGATAAGAAGAGATATAGAGCTGAATGCAAGGCTAATGGGTGTCCTTGCGTATTGTTGCAAATAAACTTGTGGATCAGCCAACTGTAGAGGTATTATATCCTTAGTTAATAATTTCACGTGCAATACTTAGCTTTACTTTATGTACTGTTATAGGTTTAATAAATGTGTTGTTTGTTTTCTTTTTCAGATCACATTGGCTCCCATGAACATGACTGTATTGCGATATGAAAGATGGTGAACAAAATGGCATCTTACTCATGGGTTGCTGAGCGAGTTGTTGGATGGCTAAAGAAGAAACCAGAATATGGACCTGCTGAGTTGCAAGATAAGTTGCTTGAACATTACAAAGTAGAGGTCAATTATAATACAGTGTGGCTCGGAGCAGAAAGCATTGGATTCCATATATGGAGCTTGGGAAAATACTTTCCTAACCTTATACAATTTTAGGGCTGAACTGATTCAAAGGTCTCCAGGTTCGATTTTTGAGATTGCCACCAAGACGATCAATGGTGGTATTTGTTTCGACAAACTTTTCTTTTATACAGCCATGCATTGAGGGATTCCTCACAGGATGTAGACCTTATCTTGGTATTGACTCAACTGCCCTAAATAGAAAGTACAAAGGACACTTAGCAGCAGCAACGGCTCTAGATGGCAATAATTGGATGTATCATGTTGCAAGGGCAGTGTTTGATTCTGAATCTTCAAATAATTGGACTTGGTTCATGAGGCAACTCGAGAAAGCTATCGGGCAGCCACCTGTTCTAGCAATATCCTCAGATGCATGCAAGGGCTTGAGTGCTGCTGTCAAGGAGGTGTTTCCTACTATTGAGCATAGGGAAGGTATGTGGCATTTGTGGGTAAATTTCAAGAAGAAGTATCGTGGTGAAGTCTACGACAAGAACATGTGGCCAGCGGCTAGGGCTTACAAAAATGACAAATTTCAGTACCATTACAATAAGATTACTGCTGCAAATCCTAGTGTTGTTGACTTTATGGAAATCATCACTCTAATAAATGGAGTAGGTCAATGTTCTCTAATGACATTAAGTGTGATTATGTCAATAATAACCTTGCTGAGAGTTTCAACAAGTGGGTAAAGAAGATAAAAGACTTGGCACTTTTTTGAATTGGTTGATAAGTTAAGACAGATGACAACGGACTTATGGGACAAGAGGAGGAGGATTGGGAGCAAGCTTTCAGGTATTATTCTTCCTACTATACTTAAGCAACTAAAAGCCAAAACAAGAGGTTTAGGACAAATGAAGGTTTCACAAAGGGCAGCACTATGCTGAAGTCTTTGGGACATACTATGATATGACACCATGGAGACATGTTGTACAACTTGATAGTAAGAAATGCAGTTGTGGGGAGTGGTGGATGACTGGTAAGCCATGTCTTCATACATTGGCTTTTATCCAAGCAATTCTAGATGTTGACATGGAAGTTTATGTCCATGACTATTACACTGTGGAGAGGTTTAGGGCTGCCTACAGTGGCATTATTCCTCCCATGACACATAAGTCACAATGGCCTCAGGTTGACATGGGTTTCAAACTGTTGCCACCACCATTTAAAGAACTTCTGGGAGACAAAGAAAAAATAGGTTCAAGGCTAGCCATAAACCAGGTGCACGGAAACAACAAAAATGTCAACAATGTGGAGATTTTGGACATCGTGAAACTGGGAACTGTCCAATGAATGCACCTTAAAAGAGGTAAGTGAAGTCACTTCTGTTTTTTATTTTTCATACTAGTGTATAAACATTGATTAAATGAGTTCTTCATCTTCATGCAGGATGAGACGGCCTCAAACAAAGAGGAAACCAAAAAGGCCTGCCATACCACCGGCTGAAACCATTTCTCTCGGTTCCATCACTTGACGGCTTCGGCTGAGACCATTTCTCTTGGTTCCATCACTCGAAGGCTTCATAATTTGGTGGACGAGGGCCAAGTCCATGAAGTCGGTACATCATCCACTGTCGGTTCAGCTAGGCGCAATTTGGAGATGGCCCAAGAAGGTGGCAGCGCAAGCAACATCTAAATATGACATGCTTTTCGGTCATTTCAGTTTGTGACTGCATTTTTGTTATGATGTTATTGCTACTTTGATTGTGTTACATGTATTATGGACAAATGTGAGAACCTTGCATGAGACTTTATTTCTATGTCGCGTTAGCTATTCTGAATTTCTGATGAATCGTTGGACATGTATTTTATTTGTGAGAACCTTGGCTATGTATTTTATTTGAGAGAACCTTCGACATGTATTTTATTTGTGATGTTGGGCACATGTTTCAAATTTCTACATTTTTTTTTTCATTTTCTAATCATCACAGATGAATTCCGTTTGAATTTTAAATTTTGAAAATTTTGTTTCGTAATTTTTGGAGCAGATTATATTAAACTATAATTAGTTTGAAATTATATTTTTCAACATCATTTTCTAATCATCACAGATGAATTTGTTTCAAATTTGAGTTTTGAAAAAAAATGGATTTTTTAAGCTGATTTTATTAAAATATATTTAGTTTGGAAATCCTATTTTTCAACATTTGTTTCATAAGTTTCTGAGTTGATTTGCTAAAATATGATCTGGTAGAGAAGACAGAGGTAGAATGGCCATGTATTCTGTGATTTTTAAATTAAAAAAATATAAATAGAGAAAAAAAAGATAGTAACAAATATAAGTTAACAAAAAATCAAATAATAACTGATGAGTGGTTTCATTTACTGACGGTAACCTTATATGCCACCACTTATCAACCTTACCAATCTAATTTTTCCCTGGTTATACGGTCGCCTTTTCTTCCCTCTTCCCCGTCCGCTCCTCCGCCGGCGCCGCCTTCCAGAGTTCGAAGCCGCCGGTGTAGCGAGGAATCTTCCCTTTCGTCTCCGCTCGAAGCCTTAGGATCAGGTACTCTCCTGAGGCAGGAGCGTTAGCTGGAATTGCGAATCCGAGGCGCCTTTCGAACGCGAGGCGGGCATGGCCAGGCACCGGGACGATGTGCGCGAGCACAGAGTGGAGCGCCGGTTTCACCACGCCCGCGAGGTGAGCAAGACGCTACGGGCGAAACGAGGCGGCAGGCCTCCAACTCCAAGGCAGAACCTCCTGCAGGACGGTAGCTGCCAGGCAGAGGGAGGGAGATCTTTCGGTGCTTGTGAGTTGTGACAAAAACGAAACCTTCGACACAGCAAAGAGAAGCAAGAGAAGGAAGGCTGCAGATTAGCTTCATTTTGCCAAAATTTTACCTCATGCGAAGGATATCTGAAGATGATGGAATGGATTGTAATCTGCAGGCCAGGTTCAAAACAGAGTTCTTTATGGTTTACGGAAGTAGTATAGATGGATCGATCCCCTCTGTCACTAAGTGGATCTCCAAGCTATAGCTGAATCAATCAATCAATCAAACTTAAAATTTCAGCGGCGATCATTTTGACCTAGCGATAGCTGACACTGCCTGATATCATGAGCATGTCAGCCAGTAGATCCGGATCACTGCACATGACAGCAAGCCGCAGCACGCACAGTCACGCAAGCACTAAACGGAAGCATTCTGTTGCGGCGACCAGCTCATACCTCCACCATGTCAATCATCGGTCGTCAATGCATATATTCATAGTGGGTGATCACACACAGTTGAGCAGCCACTACGGCATAATGGCACAAAGATGATGAATCACTATATAGGGTAGTACGTGTCTTGGTATCTTAATGCTTGCGCAGGATTGGTGCGTAAATTTGACTTTGGAATTATAGATTTTTTACCTTAGACTTTGTTTGGTTAATTTCCTACCCAACGTGATTCAAAAGGCTTGAAGAAGGGAATCAGATTCCCTCACAAGTCAGTTCATGCCTTCAGTATTCAAGGCACTCTATCTATAGCCATTAACATTTGAAGTCTATGACATGTGGGTCTGGGGATGCGAATGGTCGAAGATCATTCTTTGGAGGGTAAAAAAAACTGAAATAAAACATTCAATTTGCAACCACATTCCTCATCACAAAATGTCTCAGTCAGATTTTGTTCAACAAAATATCTTATACAGTGATCATTCCATGACTCAATGTAGTACTAGTACATTACGACATTGATCACAGAGCTGACTCTTCACTAGCATCACAAAAAACCATTTCTCATTGAAATGATTAAACCCATAAAAAAATAATACAAACCGTAAGCGCCTAGTAGACACCATGTTGTGGATGCAGAGTGCGCAGAGTACTACTGCAGGCAAATATGTACTACGCCGAAATGGGGGACAGGGAGATGTGTTAAATTTTGATGCCAGACCGCCTAAATAGTTTGGGTCAGCATGGTATCCAAATGCGCGCAAAAGCTCATCCCAGAGAAGATAGTGCTCTGAAAGTCTGAGGCTCTTTACAGTAAATTAGATCCGGAAACACTGCATCGTATCCAAATGGGCGCAAAAGTTCATCCAGACTCAGGCCGAGAACAAAGCGCGCCTGTTCTGACTTCTCACTATCTTTGGAAGCAGAATCCAGCTGCTCGCCATCGCGAGGCAAGGGATCGTTTGTTGCCCCCGCCCGAGAAAGTGGAGGCATGGGCGACGCAATATCAGAGATGCGAGAAAGGGACGCCATGCCGGAACGCGCCGCACCGCACGCACGCACGCACTGGCACACGGCCTCGAGCGAGCGACCGAGGGGCCGAGACGAGCGCGGAGCGCCCATATGCAAGCCCCCGCGTGCTCCGTGCACAGCCCCACGAACGCACCGGCCGCAACACAGCAAGGCACGACGGCGACCACGGTCGCCCGCGCTCGGAGGCACGTGCGCGGCCGCGGACTGTGCCGCCTGTAAAGGAGGGCGCTCGTCGTGCGGTGGTGGCCTGGGATGCGAACAGGCATGATGATGGGCAGCCCCGGTGCGTGCTCGGCTTTTTGTCTCGTTGTCGAGGAGCGCTCATGCAGTCTGTTCGTGTCGCACCAGGGCCGGGGCCGGGGGGAAAGGCGACGTTGACACCGGCAGTCGCGCACCTCTGTAGGCGAGGAACGTCACACGTACATTAGACATACACAAATGCGGAAAGTTACGGCCGATTTGGCCGGCGGTGCTACATATACGGATACGGCACTTGGCTAAATACTACTGTACGACGTGCCAGCATTTCCCATCAGATCGAGTTCCTTTACCTCTCGCACTTACCAATGGTGAAATGCAGTTAGGCGGGATTTGCATTGTTAGTGTCCCACACAGCGCTTCGGGTGTCCCACACAGCGCTTCGGCTGGTTCTTTATTTGAATGGAGCGCCCTCCACGGCCTCTCCCACTCCACTCCCTCCACTTCTTCCATGCCCAAACCCGCCATGCAGCAACCGCTCCTCCTCTTCCTCCTGCTCCTGGTCGTCGTCTCCTCGCCGGCCTTCGCCTCGGGCGCCGACGACAACGCCGATGGCGGCATGGCGACCTACATTGTCTACCTGAACCCGGAACTGAAGCCGTCCCCGTACGCGACGCACCTCCACTGGCACCACGCCCACCTCGACGCCCTCTCCCTGGACCCGTCGCGCCACCTCCTCTACTCGTACACTACTGCCGCGCCGTCCGCGTTCGCTGCTCGCCTCCTCCCGTCCCATGCTGCGGCGCTCCGCGACCACCACGCGATCGCCTCCGTCCACGAGGATGTGCTCCACCCGCTCCACACCACGCGCTCCCCTTCGTTCCTGCACCTCCCGCCGTACGACGCGGAGGGCGCCTCCGCGAGTTCCGACGTCATCGTCGGCGTGCTCGACACCGGCGTCTGGCCTGAGAGCCCCAGCTTTGGGGACGCCGGCATGGGCCCCGTGCCGGCGCGGTGGCGCGGGACCTGCGAGACCAACGCCGCCGACTTCCCTTCCTCGATGTGCAACCGCAAGCTCATCGGTGCCCGCGCCTTCTTCCGGGGCTTCTCTGCGGGCGGCAGCAACGCCTCCCGTGAGGCCATGTCGTCGCCGAGAGACCAAGACGGGCACGGCACGCACACGGCGTCGACCGCGGCCGGGTCTGTCGTGGCGGACGCGAGCCTCCTCGGGTACGCGTCGGGCACGGCGCGGGGCATGGCGCCGGGGGCGCGCGTCGCCGCGTACAAGGTGTGCTGGAGGGAGGGATGCTTCAGCTCCGACATCCTCGCGGGGATGGAACAGGCCATTGACGACGGCGTCGACGTGCTCTCGCTGTCGTTAGGCGGCGGCGCGTCGTCGCTCGCGCGCGACCCCATCGCCATCGGCGCGCTCGCGGCGACCCGCCGCGGCATCGTCGTGTCCTGTTCCGCCGGGAACAGCGGGCCGTCGCCTTCGACGCTGGTGAACACCGCGCCCTGGATCATCACCGTCGGTGCGGGGACGCTCGACAGGGACTTCCCGGCGTACGCCGAGCTCGGTAACGGCGAAAAGCACGCAGGCATGTCCCTCTACGCCGGGGACAGGCTCAGCGACGACAAGAGGTACCCTCTCGTATACAACAAGGGCCTCCGCGCCGGAAGCAACGCGAGCAAGCTCTGCATGTCGGGCACGCTGGACCCGGCCGCGGTGAAGGGTAAGGTCGTCCTGTGCGATCGCGGCGGCAACTCGAGGGTGGAGAAGGGGCAGATAGTCAAGCTGGCGGGCGGCGTCGGCATGGTCCTGGCGAACACAGCGCAGAGCGGCGAGGAGATCGTGGCCGACAGCCACCTGCTCCCCGCGGTGGCCGTCGGCGCCAAGAGCGGCGACGCAATAAGGAGCTACGCGGAGTCGGACGCGAACGCTGAGGTGGCGCTGACCTTCGCCGGCACCGTGCTCGACGTGCGCCCGGCGCCTGTGGTGGCCGCGTTCAGCTCCAGAGGGCCCAACAGGCAGGTTCCGCAGCTGCTCAAACCGGACGTGATCGGTCCGGGAGTCAACATTTTGGCAGGGTGGACCGGGTCCCTCGGACCGACCGGCCTCGTCGTCGACGAGCGGCGATCGCCGTTTAACATCTTGTCAGGTGAGCGCCGCACGCGATGCTTCCGCTGCACTACTGTCGGACTGGCACTCTCTATCTAGGAAGTAGCGGCGTAAGAATCTTATTATGATTCTTGCCACCGTTTATAAGTACGCGTAGCACTAGCACGTTTCCCTTTTCGCCATGATATTTGTAGTAGCTTTCCGCGGGTGCAGTACGCATGCATAAAAACAATTATATGCTCGAACGAACATTATGATATTCATTGACAACTCGACAGGCTTTAATCCCACGGCATTCCTGACACTCGTTCGATGCAGGGACATCCATGTCGTGCCCGCACATCAGCGGCCTGGCGGCTTTCGTGAAGGCGGCGAACCAGGAGTGGAGCCCGAGCGCCATCAAGTCGGCACTCATGACCACCGCCTACACCATGGACAACACCGACTCGCCGCTCCTCGACGCCGCGAGCAACACCCCGGCCACGCCCTGGTCGTTCGGAGCCGGCCACGTGGACCCCGTCAGGGCCCTCTCCCCGGGTCTCGTCTACGACGCGTCCGTCGACGACTACGTCGCCTTCCTCTGTACCGTCGGTGTACCGACGCGGCAGGTCAAGGCCATCTCGGCTGAGGCGCCGAACGTGACGTGCGCGCGTAAGCTGTCCAGCCCCGGCGACCTCAACTACCCGTCCTTCTCCGTCGTGTTCGGAAGGAGGTCCTCGCGCAGCACCGTGAAGTACCACCGCGAGCTGACCAACGTCGCCGAGTCCGGAGGCACGTACACCGTCAAGGTCACCGGGCCCAGCGATATCAGGGTGAGCGTCAAGCCGGAGAGGCTCGTGTTCCGTAAGCCCGGGGATAAGCTCAGATACGCCGTCACTTTTAGGTCCGCGAACGCCAGGGGACCCATGGACCCTCCCGCGTTCGGGTGGCTGACGTGGAGCAGCGAAGAGCACGAGGTCCGGAGCCCCATATCTTATACTTGGGCGATGTAGTAGTGGTTAGCGCCAACAGAGACTGGATTTGGCCGCGCCGGCGGGTGACGATGATGGGAGTGATCCTGCACATTCAGGCGAAGCTCGGCGCCAATCAATAATTATTCCAGTTTGGATGATATTTCCCCATCTTCGTGATTAAGAATTGTATAAGGATGTATTAATCAATTATTTATTGTATCAGCTGCGGATCAAATCAAGAAGCTACTTTTAATGGAAAATAATTGATGGTTCTTATAGTTCTAGTGCACACGCAACAAAACCCATGTCGCTGGAAAGACGATGCCACCATGGGACAAATCAAAAAGATCAGACGGCCGTGTAGAGGCAAGCCGGCAGTCTGGGCTCGACGACGGCCTCCAGCGGTACCTTGCGCGGCATCGTGAGCATGTAGGTCTCCTCCATGTTCAGCTCCTCCTTCGTCACGCCGTCGGGCAGCCTCCACGCGAAGCAATGGAGCAGGTTCGCGAGACTCAGCATCATCATTTTCATGCCGAGGTTGTACCCGGGGCACATCCGCCGGCCTGACCCAAAGGGTAGCAACTCAAAGTCCTGCCTCTTCACGTCGATCTTGCTCCCTGTTAGAGTTTTAGAGTCCATCTCCTGTATCGATTATTCGCGTGCCAATTCATCTAACATGGTATCAAGAGACTCCTACAGTCCTGTACCTATCTCGCTTCCGCAACTACCCTAGCCGCCGCCTCTCTGCAATGACCGACGACGCCTCCTCCGCTCCCTCCCAAACCTCCCCATCTGCCGAGGAGGAGGCCAAGCGCCTGGAGGACGCCGTCGTCGCCGCGCGCACCAAGAACGCCGCCACTGCTGAACTTCTGAAAGCCGCCGCTGCCGCCCAAGATCGCATCCGTGCCGCCTCCGACGCCCTCCAGCATGAGCCTGAGGCCGCAGCCGAGCTTGATCGCCAGGTTTCCGCACTACGCGCCGGCTCCGACGAAGTCAAACCTGACGGCACCAACGACAATCGCGCATGTCCTGATCCGGACGACGGCCACGACCAGGCTGAAGAACTCTCCATCGCCCATCTTTATGCCCAAGCCGCCGCCGTCCAGAACATCAAGGCGTTGGTTCCCGTCGTCCTTGATCTGCAGTCGCCGCACTTCAACAAGTGGCGCGGCTACGTCCTGCTCACCCTCGGCCGCTACGCCCTCACCGACCACGTCCTCAACGACGACGGCTACCCCAACTGGCCGGCGTTGACTCGCATGGATTGCGTCGTGCTCTCCTGGCTCTTCAACAGCATCACTCCCGAACTCATGGAGACTGTCAGCCAGCGCGACCGCAACACTGCTCGTTCCGTCTGGTTGGGCATCGAGCGCCACTTCCTGGGAAATCGTGAAACTCGTGCCCTTCACCTCGACGTCGAGTTTCGCAATTTCATCCAGGGCGATCTTGCCGTCGGAGACTTCTGCCGCAAGATGGTTCGCCGACGCTCTTGGCGATCTTGGGAACCCGTCTCCGATCGCACCCTCGTCCTGAACATTCTGCGCGGCCTCAACGAGCAGTTTTCGTTCATGGCGGCCCTCATCACTCGTCAAAAGCCGTTCCCGGACTACAACGACGTTCGCGCTGATCTCTCGCTCGCTGAGATGAACATGCCGCGGCCATCGCCTTCGGCTCCGACGAACGCGCTGGTGGTCGCCCCTTCGCCTCGACCGCCCCTTCCTGCACCTCCGCGCCCGCCCGCAGCCCCGCCCGGCAGCCAGCCTTCTGGCGGTGGTGGCAGCGGCAACTCCGGCGGTGGTGGCGGTGGCCGCCGGCGTCGTCGCGGTGGCAGCGGGAACCGCGGCAACGGGGGACACGGTGGCAACGGCGGCTCCGGTTCTCCCTCGCCCACCTGGCCGTCCTTCCTTGACCCATGGACCGGCACGATCCACATGTGGCCAGGATCTTCGGCTGGCGGACAGCAGCAGCCGCGCGCTCCTCGGACCGGCTTCCCGACGCCGCATGCCTTCATGGCAGGCGCGGCACCTTTCGGACCCGGGCTCGGACAGACACCCATGGTGCCGTTCTCGCCGGCGCCCCTGTACCCGCCCCTGCACGTGCCACAGTTGCCGGCGCCTCCTCCACAACTCCAGCTGCCGACGCCCGGCACCTTCGCGCCGACTGCACCTCCGACGCCGCAGCACGTTCCGGGGACTTGGTCTCCTTGGGACGCGCCGTCCCTTGCCCAGGCTTTCAGCACAGTCTCCCTTACTCCACCCAACAATTCGGAGTGGGTGGTCGACTCCGACGCTTCCTCGCACGTAACGTCTAATCCCGGTAATGTTACTTTGCTTCCTGGTCCCTCATATCCTTCATCTATCGTTGTTGGGAATGGCTCTTTACTTCCTGTTATCGGTTCTGGCTACAAATCCTTATCCAGAAATTTTTCTCTTAACAATATTCTTGTCGTTCCTGATATTGTTACTAATCTCCTTTCTGTACGCCAGTTTACAACCGATAACAATGTCTCTGTTGAGTTTGACCCTTTCGGTATTTCTGTGAAGGATCTTCGCACCAGGAAAATCCTCATTCGATGTAACAGCACCGGCCCTCTTTACACAGTGCATCTGCCGGCGTCCGTTTCACCTGCCAGTGTCCTCCTCGCCTCCGTTCCTGCGTCGACCTGGCACCGGCATCTTGGGCATCCCGGCCATGCAGCTTTATCCAAGCTTTTTAGCTCCTCTGCCATAGTGTGTAATAAAAATCATAGTGATGCTCTTTGTCATGCGTGTCAACTCGGTCGCCACATTCGTTTGTCCTTTGCCAGTTCCTTCTCTCGAGCTCGTGCGAATTTTGATTTAATTCACTGTGATCTTTGGACATCCCCTGTTGCTAGTGTGTCCGGTTACAAGTATTATTTAGTCATTCTCGACGATTGCTCTCATTATGTCTGGATTTTTCCTTTGCGTCTTAAGTCTGACACTTTTTCTACACTGGCTAATTTCTTTGCTTATGTGACCACGCAGTTTGGCCGTACGATCAAAAGTGTCCAATGTGACAACGGCCGGGAGTTCGATAATTCGTCCTCTCGGTCCTTCTTCCTCACACATGGTGTTACGCTCCGCATGTCCTGTCCCTACACATCCCAACAGAACGGCACGACTGAACGCATTTTACGCTCCATTAACAATGTCGTTCGCACACTGTTGTTCCAAGCCTCCATGCCGCCTTCCTATTGGGCTGCTGCGCTCCACACGGCAACCCACGTGATCAACCTCCTTCCTACTCCTACCAAGACTCTACACATGGCCTCTACCCACTCTGCGCTCTTTGGCACCCACCCCTCCTACACCGACCTGCGAGTGTTTGGCTGCGCGTGCTACCCTAATCTGGCGTCCACAGCACTGCACAAGCTTGCGCCTCGGTCGATGCTGTGTGTATTTCTTGGCTACTCTCCTGATCACAAAGGTTATCGCTGTCTTGACCTTTCCTCCAACCGTGTGATTATCTCCCGGCACGTCGTCTTCAACGAGTCGACCTTTCCCTTCTCCGGCCTTCGGCCCTCATCCCTGTCTGATGAGCTTGACTTTCTAACTAACGTTGAGCTTCCTCAAGCTCCCCCCTTTCCTGTAGGTACACCCGGGGTTCGCTCCCTTCCTGCCGCGGACGCTGCACCCAGCCGCGCCGTCGCCGAGGTTGAGCTTGCTCCCTGCGCCCCGGTTGTGTGTGCGGCCCCGTTGCGGCCTCCTGCTGCACGCTGCAGGCCCACCTCCGGCACGTCGCGTACGGACCCCCCATGGGCAGCAGCGTCGAGCACAGGTCCATCGACGCCCGTCGCGCCACGCGCGGCTGCGACCTCGCCGTCCACCGCGCCACGCGCGGCTGCGGCCTCGCCGCCCAGCGCGCCACCCGCGGGTTCCACCGCGCCACGCGCGGCTGCGCCCTTCGTCAAGCCTCCGGTCGCAGCTCCTCCGCCTCTTCCGCGCGGTGCTGTGGCTATTCCGCCGGTCTCCAATGAGCACTCCATGCGGACTCGCGGCAAGGCTGGATTTCGGCTTCCAACTATCCTTCATACGTCTGCCTTGTCGCCCATACCGAAGACCTACCGCAGCGCCCTGTCTGACCCACACTGGCGTCGTGCAATGGAGGACGAGTATGAGGCGTTGCTCTCCAATCACACATGGGAGCTTGTCCCTCGCCCGGGCAGTGCCAATGTGGTCACCGGCAAGTGGATATTCAAGCACAAGCTCCATGCAGATGGTTCTCTGGATCGCTACAAAGCCCGCTGGGTGCTGCGCGGCTTCACGCAGCGCCCCGGCGTCGACTACGACGAGATGTTCAGCCCAGTCATCAAACCGGCAACCGTCCGCACCGTGCTCACCATTGCTCAGTCCCAAGATTGGCCCATCCACCAACTTGATGTCAAGAACGCCTTCCTCCATGGCACTCTTACCGAGACAGTCTATTGCTCACAGCCGACTAGTTTCGTTGATAGCAGGTACCCCGACCGTGTCTGTCGACTGAACAAGTCTCTTTATGGTTTGAAGCAAGCACCCCGCGCCTGGTACAGCCGGTTTGCCTCATATATTCTGAGTCTGGGGTTCGTTGAGGCCAAATCGGACACCTCACTGTTCATTTATCATCAAGGTCAGGACACGGCTTACTTGCTCCTCTATGTTGACGACATCGTGCTTACTGCCTCCTCAGCTTCTCTTCTTCGTCGGGTCATTGAAGCTCTTCAACGTGAGTTTGCTATGAAGGACTTGGGTGCACTTCACCATTTTCTGGGCGTTTCTATTGCGCGCAGATCTGATGGGCTGTTTCTCTCTCAACGCCAATATACCTTGGAGATCTTGGAGCATGCCAACATGGTGGCCTGCACGCCGTGCTGTACACCAGTTGACACATGTGCTAAGGTTGCTGCTGATGCTGGTCCTCCCGTCGCCGACCCCACTACATACCGTAGTCTGGCCGGCGCTTTGCAATATCTGATGTTCACTCGCCCCGACATCTCCTATGCCGTGCAGCAAGTATGTCTTCATATGCATGATCCTCGGGAGTCATATCTGATCGCTGTAAAGCGGATTCTGCGCTATCTATAGGGCTCCCTCAGTCGTGGGCTGTTGATTCCTCGCGACGCTCCACTTCTGGTTATGCAGTTTTTCTTGGCTCTAGTCTTGTTTCTTGGTCGTCGAAGAGGCAACACACCGTCTCCCGTTCTAGCGCTGAGGCTGAGTACCGCGCCGTTGCCAACGGTGTCGCTGAAGCTACATGGTTCAGGAAACTACTTCTGGAACTACGCCGCCCCCTCACCCGCGCCACTTTGGTCTACTGCGAAAACGTCAGCGCCGTGTACCTCTCCACCAACCCCGTTCAGCACCAACGCACCAAGCATGTTGAGATTGATCTCCATTTTGTGCGGGAGAAGGTCGCCATTGGGGACGTCCGTGTTCTTCACGTTCCGACGACCTCACAGTTTGCCGATGTCTTCACCAAGGGACTTCCGACTTCTGTTTTTACTGATTTTAGGTCCAGTCTCAATGTTTGTGAGTAACACGTTGGGACTGCGGGGGGTGTTAAAGTTTTAGAGTCCATCTCCTGTATCGATTATTCGCGTGCCAATTCATCTAACACTCCCGACGAGCCGCTCCGGTCGGAACTCCACTGGCGCATCCCAAAACATCAGGTCGCAACTGATGGCCCACACGTTGACGAGGACCACCGTGTCGGCGGGAATGTCGTAGCCGTCCACAGACGGCTTCTCGTGGGCCAGGTGCGGCGCTAGCAATGGCGCGACCGGGTGCAAACCCATGGTCTCCTTGAGGACGGTTTCGATGTAGGGGAGGCGTGTGTTTTGTTTCCGGCGCCCTCTTCCTCGGATGCTTGCTTGGTTGTACCGTTTTGACTGCTTTGTTTCCTTTTAATGAAAAGCGTACTACGGTGTCTGTGAAAATGTAGGGGAGGCGTGGAAGGTCCCTCTCCGCGACCAGGTGGTGGCGACCGATGACACTGTCCACCTCCTCGGTAGCCTTGGCTTAGGAGCTCAGGATTCTTAAGGAGCTCAGAGACAGCCCACTCCATGGTCATCGTGGAAGTGTCAGTGGCACCGAAGAGCAAATCCTGCACCATAAGATTTTTAACGCAGCCTGACAATAGTAGGATCCTTTCCAAAAATAAATAAGAGTACTAAATTAGGAAAAAAGAAATTATTGGATTACCTGTGTGATAGCCTTGACGTTGTCCTCGCTAAGCTGGACCTCAAGATTTGGGTCATCAGCAAGCTGCAGCAGAACGTCAACCATGTCCCTCGCCACGAACATGTCTCCCTCGAGCCGGCGCCACTCGTTGTGCTCTTCCAGAACGCGCTCCAGAAACCGGTCGACCATCTTGCCCATCCGCTTCATCCTCCGGACGTACCCCTGCAGGTCGAGCCAATCTAGCCACGGGATGAAATCACCAATGTTAAACACACCGTTAAGCACGAGGAACTCGTTCACCATCTCCCTGAACTCTGCGGGCGTCGTCACCGGATGTGAAGTCCCCACGCCGGGGGCGGGAGGCTCCTCCTCTTCGACGTACTTCTTGCCGAGAACCATGAGAGAGATGACGCCGAGCATCAACATCTGCAGGCAATCCCTGAGTCGCACGACGCGCCCCGACGCCACGGTCAGGTTTCGCAGCATTCCGCGCACCTCCTCGTCGCGGATGTACTCGAGCGACTCGAGCCGCTTCGCGCTGAACAGCTCGGCGGCGCAGAGCCTGCGTGTCTAGCGCCAGTACGAGCCGTAGGAAGCTAACAGGATGTCGGAGTATCCGTATGCTGTGTACTTGCCGGCTGCGAACTTCGGCCGGTCAGCGAAAGCCGCGTCGTGGGTCTTGAGGAAGAACTTGGCCATCTCAGGGGATGCCCCAACGACAACTGGTACGGACCCGAAGCGGAGCTGCATGAGAGGGCCGTACCGCTTGGACAGAGTGTGGATGGAGCGGTGTGGCAGCTCGCCCACGAGGTTGAGATTGCCGATGACCGGCCACGGCTTGGGGCCCGGCGGGAGGTTGTACGATCGGCGGCCACGCCAAAGGAACATTTTGAGGAAGAGCGCCGTTGCAAGCACGATGCTCAGGTACGGCGCCCATGGTGGCAGCTCCATTATTAGAATTGCGCTAGTGACGGTTTCAGCGGATCCGAGGGTACTTAGGCCCTCCACAATGGTCGGTTCCACCGATGCCCAAAAGCCTTTGAGAACGCTCCCACCATTGTGTGGCTGGTTTCAGTGATGCCAGAGGAAGCAAAAAAGTGGGAGCGAAACATCTAGCTGCTCCGGTTCCCACATTAATAAAAAAATAATTTTGCACTGTATAGCTGTACACCTGGCATGACCGTTGGTTGGTGACATTTCCCTCTGCTCTTTGCAACGTTCAGATGGCCGGCCAGCGTCAGTTTTTCTCCCGCGAGCCAACTGACGATGCCGAGAAATATTAGCTGACTGGTGGACCCATATTTACCAGGGATCCGATGCCCACCATTGTGTGAATCGTTATCGGTTCTCATTTTTTTATTGTGGGTCCCATTTTTTTTCTAAGAGCGATTCACCACTGCGGAAGGCCTTTGCTTCCTCTGGCATCACTGAAACCAGCCACACAATGGTGGGAGCGCTCTCAAAGGCTTTTGGGCATCGGTGGAACCGACCATTGTGGAGGGCCTTACATACCTAACGGGCGCAGTGTGAACTTATAAAAGGAAGGGAGCTGGTACTGACTTACGTCATGCTGCGTGCGCTCTGAATAGTTTGATTACAGTGTTGAGCCAATTATTACATGATATAGTATGCATGTGAAGGTGCACTATACTCAATTATTGGTTGCCTACTTCCATTTCATCGCATTTTGCATGTCAGGCTGTTCATTAAAAATATCTGATTAATCTACCCGCTATTCGTAATATCTGGTTGTATATAATACTAATTAATATTAATTTTAGTTTCATACCACGTAATATTGTATAAATCATTTCATTAAAAACTCAATTGATCCCAGTAGATCTTTTCATTGAAATTTATTTGTTATTCTAGGCTTGTACCATTCTCCTCTTAACACATTTTTATATCTTTCTCTATGATGGAAGGTTTTGTCCCTTGGCACTGCAATTTTTTTTTTTTTTGAAGAAATTGACACTGTAATTTTGCATAATCCCTTATTTGACATTAGTTTGTCACTTAGATGTAAGACACGTGGGAATAACTGACATATAGGATATGATGTATAGTAGGGTCGAAATGGTAGCGTGTTTAAGATCCATTCGATGAGGAAAAAGGACAATGGTGTGCATTTATTTCGATGTACCTAGTTGCTCGAAAGGCACAATGCAACCATGGATGCATAACGGCATATTGTAGGAAAAGCAGCTGGGACAAAACAAAGGGATGCATATTATCTGCATTGGTATAGTCCATGCAGAGGGGTGTAGCAAATGTTATAGTAATTTGTGAGAGAATAAGCAGTGGCCTGCCTAATCCTATAGCATAAACATTGTTTATATGCACTGTATACAAATTACTGTTGACGGAGAATTCTTTATTGTTACTGTACTAATTCATTTGTACCATCCACTCTAGATCCAATGGTCCAATATCCATCTAATTCAGATCACCGCTGATTCTTTGCATGGAGTGAAGCAATGCAGAGGCTGTGAACGCCCAAAAAAGACGGTCAGGCCGTGTAGAGGCAAGCTGGAAGTCTGGGCTCCACGACGGCCTCGAGTGGCACCTTGCGCGGCATCACGAGCATGTAGGTCTCCTCCATTTTCAGCTCCTCCTTAGTCACGCCGTCAGGCAGCCTCCAGACGAAGCCATGGAGCATGTTGGCGAGACTCAGCATCATCATCTTCGGCCCGAGGCTGTACCCGGAGCACATCCGCCGGCCTGATCCGAATGGCAGCAACTGAAAGTCCTGCCCCTTGACGTCGATCTTGCTCCCGATGAACCGCTCCGGTCGGAACTCGTCGGGTGCGTCCCAGAACATGGGGTCGCGGCCGAGGGCCCACACGTTGACGAGATCGACCGTGCCGGCCGGGATGTCGTAGCCACCCACGGATGTGTCCTCGCCGGAGCGGTGCGGCAGCAGCAACGGCACAGCCGGGTACAGGCGCATGGTCTCCTTGAGGATGGCTTCAATGTAGGGGAGCTGCGGAAGGTCCTTCTCCGTAACCAGGCGGTGGCGGCCGATGACATTGTCGAGCTCCTCGGTAGCCTTGGCTAGGGGCTCAGGGTTGTCAAGGAGCACAGCGAGAGCCCACTCCACAGTCATCGCCGAAGTATCAGTGGCCCCGATGAGCAAATCCTATATATGAAATTCTAAATGCTGCTACTGCGCTAGGATCCTTCTCCCACCACCCCACCCCCCCACCCCCAACACCCCCCCCCCCCCCCACCCCCTCAAAAAAAAAAGCGTACTAATTAGTGAAGAAATAGTTGGATCACCTGTGTGAGAGCCATAACGTTGTCCTTGCTGAGTGGGACCTCAAGATTCGGGCCGTCGGCCAGCTGCAGCAGAACGTCCACCATGTCCCTCGCCACGAACATGTCCTCCTCGAGCCGGCGACGCTCGTTGTGCTCTTCGAGAACACGCTCCAGAAACTGGTCAAACATCTTCGCCATCCGCTTCATCCTCTTGACGTATCCCTGCAGGTCTAGCCAGTCTAACCACGGGATGAAATCACCAATGTTAAACACACCAGTAAGCAGAAGAAACTCCTTCATCATCTCCCTGAACTGTGCAGGCGTCGTCGCCGGCGCTGAAGTCCCCTCGCCGGGGGCAGAGGGCTCCTCTTCAACGTACTTTTTACCGAGGACCATGCGAGAGATCACGCCGAGCATCACCATGTGCAGGCAGTCCCTGAGTCCTCGCACGGTGCGACGCCCCGACTCCGCGTGCAGGTTTCGTAGCATCTCGTGCACCTCCTCGTTGCGAATGTACTCGAGCGACTCGAGGCGCTTGACGCTGAACAGCTCGGTGGCACAGAGCTTGCTCGGTTGCCGCCAATACGAACCGTAGGGAGCTAACAGGATGTCGGTGTAGCCATGTGCCATGTACTTGCCAGCCGCAAACTTCGGCCGGTCGGCAAACATCACGTCGTGAGTCTTGAGGAAGAACTTGGCCATCTCAGCGGACGCGCCAACGACAACGGGTACGGACCCCAAGCGGAGCTGCATCAGCAGGCCGTACCGCTTGGAGACCATCGATGGAGCGGTGCGGCAGCTCGCCCATGAGGTTGAGGTTGCCGATGATCGGCCACGGTTTGGGACCCGGCGGGAGGTTGTAGTACGTTCGATTGCCACGACGCCAACGGAAGATTTTGAGAACAAGCGCCGTTGCAAGCACGATGATGAGATGCGGCCCCCATGGTGGCAGCTCCATTGGAATTGCACTAGTACGTAATGGTTTCACGTGATAAGAGGGTAGTAGTAACAAACCACAATGGTAGCATAAAGTAATAATTTATAGACTTGAGAGAAAACACAAATGTCTCTTGTTGTTGGTGAAATATAGATGTGACTACGTTCTAGTATGTTACTATGATCCACCAGCGCATGTTGTCCACTGATCGCAACAGTCAATCGAAGTCTGCATCCGTCCAGTTCCACGTGTTAGTTACTTTAATTGTCATATATTTGCTACAAGTTTTTATTTAACCATGTGTAGCCTTTAGGTTGAGCCAAGTAAACCGTAGAGCACGCCGTTGTCCAACAATAGCACGGTGATGATGACGTACTTGGAAGGAATTCAGGTGCATGCTGGACAATGGGACTGGATTTCATGGACTACGGATAGCTTTGGCTCAACCTGAAAGATGGAAAGATGCAGAGGTGGGCAAGATTAAAATAAAAACCTGGCCACAAATATTACGATTAAAATAACCAACACGTGAAACCAGACGGATGCAGACTTCGATTGTGATCAATCGACATCACGCTAATGGATCAGCGTAACATACTCCCTCCATCCACAAATGTAAGTATTTGTTAACTTTTAGACATCAACATTTTAACGTCCATTAGTTTTTTTTATTGTCTATGTAACACCTGAGTGTTTTAAAAGTCCTTCGATGCTTGAATTTTTTAGATCTATGGTTAAGATTATATCTAACTTAGTACAATAATATAAATCCAAGAGTTTTCAAGTGTTGTAACACCTGAATTTTTAATTACAATGTCACGCATTAAAAGTTACAACAAAAAGAGCATTGTAATTTTTATGTAACATCACTGTAACTCTAGTATATATTAACTGTAATTATGGTGTAAAAGAAATTAGGTATTGAAATATCTTTTAACAGTTATCCCAAATCATGTTTTAGTCACTTAGTGAGTCATACCAAAAGAGAGATCAGAGATGCAAGGAAAAAATGAACTGAATAGCACATAGAGCGAAGTGGCCATCCGGGCATTGATTGGAGTGGCCTTCAGGCTTCAGCGCGTTAAAAGTAGGAGGAAGTCCTTTTAACCTCCCTCATCTATTTTCCAAGTCCGATTTACCTCTCTTAATTATGAAACCGGGTAAGATGACTCCCTCAATTTTGAAAATCGTTTGTTTTTTTCTCCCTCAGCAGATTTAGACGGTGGTTTTGCTAATGTGGACAATGGTTTTGGTGACATGGCGGTCCATACTGGCCATGATGTTCAAAAATCGATTTAAGTCATTTATCTGGCTCTAAAAAATCATTCAATTTTTTTATGACATGTGAAAAGGTTCTTGTAAGAAAATTTAATTATTGGACCTAATTTTGATTCAACTCTTAGCCCCTGTTTGGTTGTGAATTTTGGAGCTATAGCTTTTTTCGACAACCGAAAAGCCAACCAAAGGGAGTCCGCCCTTCACAACGATTGTAACCAAACCCAGGTGGACAGCTTTTGCCGAATCCCGATCGAACTTTTTACCGGTACGGCCATCAAATGCGAAACATACCGCACTCTCTCGCTCTCTTCTCTCGAATCCCTCACGAATTCCGATCGAGGTCGACGGATGTAGGTGCATTATAGAAATTTTTTTAAAAAACTACAGTTACAACTGCTTCAATCAAACGATTTTCAGCTTTCTCCACAGCTCAGAGTCCACAGCCGTTTTCCCACAGCCACATCCCACAGCTAAAATTTCCACAGCTACAGCTCAACCAAACAGGACCTTAATAAATTTTATATAGGGTCGGTTTGGAGGAGAAAATAGTCAATTACACCAAAAAATCTTGAAAATCATCAAAATTATATTTATAAATAATAAGTAACTTTGACTAATTTTTTTCAAATGGTTATGCGCATCGCGAAAGTGTTTATTGATTTTTTTTAACAAAAGACTGTTTTATATAATATTTTGGGAGCTGAACTAAAACTAAGTTTAATAATTAAAGTTCCTCGTCATAACCTGTTTAGGTATCACAAAAATTTTAGTGATTTTTAGAGTTAGAGAAATGTCTTAAAATGATTTTTTGAACAACTCATGCCTACATGGACCGCCACGTCACTAAAGCTGCCATTCATGTCATCAAAACCACCATCCAAAACTATCGTGGGAGGAAAAGCAAAAGGTTTTCAAAATTGAAGGAGTCATTCTACCCGTTTTCGTAATTAAGTGAGATAAATCATACTTTGATAATAGTTAAGGGAGGTTAAAAAGACTTTTTCCTTAAAAAAAAAAAGAAAGAAGGCCCACACTAATGGACCGCGGATGAGTCACAGAGGCATCCATCGGGCCATACAAAAATCGAGCGCTCGTCCTGCTAAAAACACCCGAGTGTTCTTTAACAATCCCGTTCCTTTAAGATAGTACCGTCCATCAAATTGAACTAAGTTTAAGCAACGGCCCATTCGCTAAAATAGCAAAAATCCGCTCGTGGGGGGTGTGTCGGACGGCTGGCAGGCTCAGGCATGTATGGCCTTTTACAAGTACCTTTTGGTGTTGGGTCGCACAAGTCGTTCGAGGGAACGAGGCCCAGCGTGAACATGGTGGTGCTGCACGGCACGTTCGCAGGGGCCCAGCACACCAGCGAAGTCCCGCTCGTGGGTCTGTCGGGCCCGTAAATGGTTCGGGAACGGGGCCCAGCACTAGGTCTAAAGTAGAAAGTGCGCCCCGGCGTGTCAATGTCGACCGCGTGAATCGCGAGCTGCATTTCCGAGTGGTTGTTCGATTCGATTCGCCACGGTCGTTGCAGGCTCAAGATGTGGCGGGCAGCTTTCTTGTGCCACGAGATCGACCGAGGCTATGGAGAAATTCGCCTGCAACCGGTTACTCTTACAATGGAAATTGCAAAGCAGTAACACCACAAGCCCCGGCAGGCGACAGCAATTTCGTAAGCTTGAGTAGAAAGGATACAAAAATAGGGGAAATGTCCTTCGCAAAAAAAAAAAGGGGGGAAATGAAATGAGAATGACCGGTAGTAAGAATGGCAAGTCTATCTATATCACCAACTGCACTCTTCGGCTTTACTATAATCCTGGCATCCTCAATCGACCGACCAATGGCTGTCGCCATAAGCCAACTCTAGTCGTGGTCACTGGTCCGTCCCGCTCAGTCAACCGTTTCAAATTACAATAATCCTCAGGTCGAATACTACTCAGATTAATAATACGGGGCCCGACAATCCGATCCATCGACCCATCAACCAATCAGTGACGGGATCTCAGCTCACTGCAGCCCCGCAACTTGCCTGGTGGTATTCGGACCACTTCTTCCGCAAGTTTATTTGCATCAGAAATCAGACGACAGCATGTTACTTTAGTACTAAGTACCTGCTCCTCAGACCACTAGTCTCTTCTCTCGGGTCATAAAGAAATTTGTACCGCGCTTTCACTCCTCGGTGTTACTTTTGGGTTTCGATGCGGTTTAGCATTGGCCGAAATCATTTCACGGAATGCGTCAAGCAGGTGACGATGGGGCGTGACGAGCGCGGCTGAAAGCAATTTTTTAGTGCTCGCTGATTAGAATTTAAGAAAATTACGGGTCGCAGAGAGGGGCAGGACCGCAGGACCATGTGTGTGATTTTGAAAGATTCCAATAAACTGGTGACCCGATCGGTCGGTTTCTGCCGTCTTGGTGTGCCAGGCCGGGATACCGATCTATCAGTGAGGCACTCTGTGTGGCAGCAGGCATTTTTGGTGATTATTGATGTGCAACTAAGAAAATGCCTGTCAGAGTGGTCATGCAGATATGTTGAATTTTGAGCGGCTGGATATGATCGCTCAGGCTACAACCACATCGCCTAATGAAAACGGAAGCGTCCCCATCGAAAGGGTGGCAGGAAAAAAAAAATTGCTGTCAGCGTGGCCAACCTCTATGTAGCAGCTGGAAGAACAGAGCATGGTCAGTCGTCTCCGTTCGGTCAAGTTTTCTAGGCAAAAGTCGTCTCCACTTTCCCCGGCCTTTCTCACCAAGTGACACTGCAATTTCTGGACGCGCTTGTCCACCTCGCCGCCTATAAATAGCCCGCGCGCCATCGTCTCTCACTCACCAAGCTCAAACCCTACTTCACCACCCATTTCTCATCTCCATTCGCAGCATTCACGTCGGTCGAACCCATCCCGATGGAGCTGCCAACGTGGGCGTCCTTCCTCGGCATGGTGCTCGCCACCGTTCTCTTCCTGAAGGCCGTTCTCCGGCGCAGCCGGCCCGCGTACAACCTCCCGCCGGGTCCGAAACCGTGGCCGATCATCGGCAACCTGGACCTGATGGGCGCGCTCCCGCACCGTTCCATCCACGCGCTGTCGAGGAAGTACGGCCCGCTGATGCAGCTCCAGTTCGGGTCGTTCCCCGTGGTGGTCGGCTCGTCGGTGGATATGGCCAAGTTCTTCCTCAAGACGCACGACGTGGTGTTCACGGACCGGCCAAAGACCGCCGCCGGCAAGTACACCACCTACAACTACCGCGACATCACCTGGTCCCCGTACGGCGCGTACTGGCGCCAGGCGCGCAAGATGTGCCTCACCGAGCTCTTCAGCGCCAAGCGGCTCGAGTCGTACGAGTACATCCGCGCGCAGGAGGTGCGCGCGCTGCTGCGCGACCTGTACGCCGCCGCCACCGTAGCCCGCGGCGGCGGCAAGGTCATGCTCAAGGACCACCTGTCCACGGTCAGCCTGAACGTGATCACGCGAATGGTGCTGGGGAAGAAATACCTGGACGACAAGGAGACCGGCTCGGGCACCACGCCCGAGGAGTTCAAGTGGATGCTCGACGAGCTGTTCCTGCTAAACGGTGTGCTCAACATCGGCGACTCCATCCCGTGGCTCGACTGGATGGACCTGCAGGGGTACATCAGGAGGATGAAGAAGCTCAGCAAGATGTTCGACCGGTTCCTCGAGCACGTCGTAGAGGAGCACAACCAGCGCCGGCTACGCGAGGGGGAGAGCTTCGTCGCCAAGGACATGGTCGACGTGCTGCTGCAGATCGCCGATGATCCCAACCTTGAGGTGGAGCTCAACAGGGAAAGCGTCAAGGCTTTCACTCAGGTCAGTCTCCATTAATTAGTAGTATTTTCGATTTCCAATTGTCTTGTAGGGAAGCAGCATCGTGGTGGTGGTAGTAGGATTCCTCTGCCGAGCTCAAGCAGACAACTACTATAAGCTATTTTATTTTTTTATTTGAGGATTAAATTTGCATAAGATTCGAATAATAAAAAATTGCTTAAGACTGATGCTACTCCTTCCATTTCCAGACTTCCAGCTTTGGTCAATCTCAATTGATTCGACCACAACTTATAATTTCATTAGGAAAATAAGATGGTTCCACTTGCACATTTGGTTAGGTCGTTGTCGTTTATGCAGGGGCGAAAGCAGAGGGAGTCTATCCGTCCACATTGACTAGTTCTCCGAAAATCATCTTTCCGGTTTTCCTTCGTAGCACCTTGCCTGTTTTCCCAAAATAGTCTTTCTTGCGCGGACCAAAAGGCTACTAGTACGGAGCTCATCTAACTTAGTACTACATTACTGTACCTTATTACAGTACTAGTTGATAGATTAGTGATTATGACACTGATTACTCACAAGCTCATCTAACTTAGTATTACAACTAACCAACACCTACAATTAACTGATTGCAGGACCTTATCGCCGGCGGCACGGAGAGCTCGGCGGTGACTGTGGAGTGGGCCATCTCCGAGCTCCTCAAGAAGCCCGAGGTCATCGTCAAGGCCACGGAGGAGCTGGACCGCGTGATCGGCCGCGGGCGCTGGGTGACGGAGAAGGACATGCCGAGCCTCCCCTACGTGGACGCCATCGTGAAGGAGACGATGCGGCTCCACCCGGTGGCCCCGCTGCTGGTGCCCCGCCTCTCCCGCGAGGACGCGTCCGTGGGCGGCTACGACATCCCCGCGGGCACGCGCGTGCTCGTCAGCGTGTGGTCCATCGGCCGCGACCCCGAGCTGTGGGACGCGCCCGAGGAGTTCCGGCCGGAGCGTTTCCTCGGCAGCAGGATCGACGTCAAGGGGCAGGACTACGAGCTGCTGCCGTTCGGGTCCGGCCGCCGGATGTGCCCGGGTTACAGCCTCGGGCTCAAGGTGATCCAGGTCAGCCTCGCCAACCTGCTCCACGGATTCGAGTGGAGGCTCCCCGACGGCGTCACCAAGGAGGAGTTCAGCATGGAGGAGATCTTCGGGCTCTCCACGCCCCGCAAGTTCCCGCTCGAGGCAGTTGTCGAGCCCAAGCTCCCGGCACACCTCTACGCCGAGGCTTGATCAATGTTTGTTATCCTCCGTGTCGGTCACTGGTCAGTGTTGCACTTTCCGTGCGAGGTCTGCCGATCAGCTGGCGTGATAGTCGTATATATATTTCTAATAAGAGCTACGCATGGTGTGTCGTGTTGAGTCTTCAACTTATAAGTAGTGGAATAACTATGTAATTCATTGTGACTGGTGAAATACATATACTCTCAAAGATAAAAGCATCTGCTTTACATTTTCGTTGTCACTGATCCAGTATACCTGAACCTGATGTCTGCTCTTTCCTTTCTCGAATTACTATCATTAGAACAATAACTTGGATTGCTTCGGAAAAAAAAAGAAAGAGAAAGGCATATCAACCACATCAGCCCACTTTTAATTGCAGTCCATATCAAACCTATCCAGACTTCCGGCCTACTAGAATTTGGTTTGGACCAGCCACACCCACAACCATGGTCATCACTTTGGGCCGAATATAATCACCCCCTGCGTGCATATCCAAGGCCATGTTTGACAGTCAAGTACTTTTTTACCCCCTAATTAAGATACACCGTGTTTTCTAGTGCACAAGAAAACCCTTATAGTGTATATTTGTTTGGGTAAATAGTTCACGCAGGCACAAGTATTGGATGCATTTTCCAAACAGCAAAACATTAGGGAAGAAATTCTAGAACTTAAAACCTAGACACAAATCCAAGCATCCACACATGGAGATGAATTGAACTCCTTGGCAGCACCATTATCTCAAAAATCACCATCAATTGTGCTGAAAAAATGGACAAAAATTCCCCCAAATCAAGAATGAAGCAGAGCATCAGTGGAGACATAAATCAAGAAGTCAATGTCCCCGTTGGAGTTGGAGACCTCGAAGTCCTCGTTGGAGACCACGACCCTCATCGTCATTGATCCGGTAGCAGCTCACTCACTACAACAAGCGTGTGCATCGGCTTCAAGCCACAACCTTGCCCCAATTTGCTGCCCCTCACGATGCTGCGCCGCCTTGATCTGCCACTGCTTGACCCGTGCCGCCTCGATCTCTTCTGCCCGGAGGCCCCTTGCCTCGATCCGCCGCCGGAGGGGCTTCAATCCGCGCCGCCGTTCAGGGGCTCCATCCGCACCCCCTCAGGACGTCCATCCGAGCCGTTGGAGGTCCTCCATCTGCGCCGCTTGGTGGCATGGTGTGGGAATGGAGAGCAGCGGCGAGTTGGAGTGAGGCGACGAAGACAGTCGTGTGCTCGTGAGACGCGCGACGGAGGCAACCCGATAGTTATCATTTTTAAATTGTGGCGTGCGGAAACGATTTTTTCTTTTCGGATGTAAAGGGCTTAAAACAGGTGTAAATGGAATGAATTATAAAAGTTTACATCACACCTAAACATTTTTTTTTCTGATCTCTTTTGAAAAAGTTTTAGGCTAATATTTTATATTGGTTTTGACTCAATTACATGTCTTCCAAACAAGGCCCAACCATGCTAGTCCATGGGTTGATCGTAGGGACACAAAAGCAGAACAGCAGCGTCCGTCCGTTGCGAGTGGAAAGGATACGGGCAGCGCTTTGATCGGATCCGTAGCCTGCCGCGGCGGTCCCGGCAGGCAGGACTGCGGTTTCCTCGGCAGCACCAGTGCTGCAGCAGATCACAATCGCGCACACATGGCCCCCCTCGGATTCAGTATTCACGTGGACGCCAGCGCTGTCCTGTAGTCTGCACCGCGGCGCCACCTAGCCAGTCGGCCTGACGCGGGCAAGCAATACTACTTCCCCAGCAGCTGCCGCCTGCCGTTCAGCTTCAGCCTCCCAGAGCTGAGAGAGCGAACAGCCGAGCAGGGAGAGAACAGGATAGTGAGCGTGAGATAAAAAAAAAAAAAAATCCGTCCGCGCGTCTTTCTGGAACTCAGAGGAATCCCGAGCATCAGAACGTGAAATCCCGAAATCCCTTTGCCCCCAGCTATTTTGGGATAGTTCAAACAAAGGACGGTTATACCCCTGGCCTTTATGCATGCATGAACTATTTTGCTGTTGAGAATGAACAATGGTATAAGTGGTATTTTGGGAATAAAAAATTTCACCTAACAAGAATCTGTTACTAGAATCCCTGGTTACAAACGGTTGAGATTTTAAAATCTTAAAATCTGGATTATAGAAATCCACAAGAATCCAAGTTTGTCTCATCCGGATTCGCACTCCAAACGCCCCCTCTCGTATGGTGAGCAGCGGAAAAAAATTGCATGGTGACATGCTCCACGGTGCCAAGTGTAGAGCACCACACGTGGAGCTGCCACGTGTCTTTGCGGAGCCGAACGAGTGCCGTGACCTGCCAAGCCGAGCGGGCGACACAGCGCTAGCCGCTAGATGTCTGAGTGGGATGATGGTAATTTATTTTTCAAATTCGGTTGAACCGTTGTGTTCCTTCCAATTAATATTAAAAAATGAAATCTTATATGAATATATTTCTTTAAATTTTCTAAATTTGAATTTTTTAAAATATTTTTTAATTTGTTTCGATGTTACAGTACTTTCCATTAGTGAAATTTGTTACTCCAATACTGAAAATCAAATGTTCTAACATGATATATATTTTGGAACTAAATTTTGGATTTTTGAAGAAAAAATTGTTCCAGAATAGAACTAGTTTGTTCGACTAGTGAAATTTGAATATTGTATAAATAGAAATCAATTGTTGTTGGATTTGTAAATATTTTTAAAAAAATTATTCTAATGAATTGAATGTTTGTTCCAGTACTGAAAGTCAAATGTTCTAGTAATGAAATCAATTGTTGTAATTGTTTCACTAATAAAAATCAATTGTCTAAGATATAAATTTTAAAAATATTTTTTTTCTGTACAAACAAAATTGGCAATATTTTTTGCAATATTTTTTATCATACGAATGCTTAAATAATCAACAAGAAAAATAACAGTTGTGATCTGTGAGAAGAAAAGTTTCACCTTTCCTACCCCCACCAACCACATCAGGCCGCCAGTTTCAATTCCCGCTGCGGTCTGCGTTTTACGGCTGGGTTCGGCTTGGCAGCCATTTTGCTCGGCTTGGCAAGGCGCACCGCTCGGCTCCGCGAGGACACGCGGCAGATGCTCGTGAGGTGCTCCACGCTTGGCACTGTGGAGCACGTCACCACATAATTTTTTCCTGAGCAGCGATCCCGTAGTAGATGCAACAATGCGCAATGGCCCGCGTCGGAGTAGCTTTGGTGAAAGTATCGATGAGTTTACCACCCATGTAACCATGTTTAGAGCTCCTTCACTCCCTCGATCTGGATCAGTTTTAGTTCACTACTCTCTGGCTTTCCTACTATACAGGTTTTCAGGGATTGAGCCATAGGGGATGACAGGTTAATGCTAATTACTCCCGGTAAAGTGAATGATGTCGTCCTTGTTTTGTTCATAACTTCATGTTGACACAAGACCATTCCTAAGCGTCATTAAACTCGAACTTAATAATGGCATAATGCATGACCGATCCGTTGATCATTCCGGACTTCCCGATTCCGCACTCTCTTAATACTACCGTGTGCATTGAACGGTACAGTAGTACTCCCTCCGTCCCTGTTTGTTTACAGTTTTAGCTTTTGATACAAAAATTAAAAAAAAAAAAATGAGGTAGGTGTACGAAAAACTAGAAGAAGAAAGATAGAGATGTATTGAAAAGAGAGAAAAGTATATCAAGAAACAATAATCAAAATAAAAAAAACTGAATGAAGTTAGAATCACGAGTAAATGGGACAGAGAGAGAGAGAAATATTTAAGTACCAAGCTGTTTAAAAACCATTAACCACTAACGTACGCAGCCAGCGGAGTGAGAAGGAAAAGATACGAAACGGGATGGAGGAGAAAGACACGGGAGCCGTGCGAGCATGTGCCGGCGAGCACAGGCGTATGGGCCGCAGACATATCCGAGCTCGCGCGCGGGGTGGCGGCAACCCGCTGCGGCGTCCTTTTGCCCCGCCTCTGAGCTCTGACAACGGCTGCGGCTGCGGCTGCTGCCCTGGCCTGAGTGGCGCACGTCAGCAAGCCGTTTTCAGCCGTGGATAGCCGTGCGAACGCAGAAGCAGGGGGCCCGCGTCCGCACGCTCCTGTCCGCGTCGGCTGGTCCATGGCTGCAGGAGTGGCCCCCCTGGTGCGAGTGGCATCGCTGTGTCGGCCCGGCCAGCCGGCCGGCAAGAGCGTTCCGGCGCATCGTCGCAGGACCACGGCACGCGTGAACGCCGATGGGTTTGGTCCTCACAAAGGCCTCGTCGTCTGCCCATGCGCCGGCCGTCGGCGCACGCCGAATGTAACGGCACATCTCCTGCGCGTGACGAGCATTGAAACGGGGTTGGGTTGGATGATGTAATGTACTACTGTAATACTGTAGTAATAACTTCCAGCGGCTAGCAGTCACTGTGATCGGCGTCGTTCTCCTGCAAGGCGGTTGATGCCTGCAAAATGCAAATGGAGGACGAGGCGTGTGGGTGGGCGTATTTTCAAATCGAGCCGGGTCTGGGTGGGCGGGAGCTCCGCCATTGCGACGTGCTCGACTTTGGGCGTGGGGGTGGGGCCCCTGGCCTGTGGGGCGGCGGGGAGCTACATCGTACGGTATTACGTACGGGTATCGCTGACTTTCGGGCCCCATGCGCTTCAGGCTTTTCTGGTTGCGTATTGGTCAGTGGACAGTGGGTGGTGTACGGCGGGCACCAGTGCACTCGTCGTGTCAATGCTTTTACCCAAAGGGTTGACGTGGACGTGTCAGCAGGCACTGTCGCTACTGGTGAAACGAGTTTCCTGCGTGTGGCATCAATACGGCTGGAGAGTGAACCGTGACATCAATCACCCGTTCCGCTGGTACACGTTTTTTTTTTCTCCTTCCATAGATGAAATCTGGAGGACAGTCGTTCAAATTAAAAACGCACTCATAACTCATGAGTCGTGACAGTGTGTGACATGTCAAAACCCGTCTTAGTTTTGGTTGACGCTGCATCATGACTGATGGACTGGGCTAGTTGACCTCATAAGGTGATGCGCAAGTTAGCCACCTCACAAAGTGGAGAGGACTAAAACTACAATCCTCCTCTTTCTTCATATTTCTATAGAAGTTGACAAGAAAAGTTTTACTGTGAAAGGCGCTTAAAAGTTGATTTTAGCCACACGATACCGTAAAAATCGATATGGACACCAAATTGATAGTCCATCGGTCAATGAGTAGGACAATGAGTAAGTATTAAGCACTTGCTCCGTCGCATTTTATAAAAATAGATAGAGTAAGGGAATTATCTAGACTTTTGATTCTATTTGAGTGAGTTAGATTGAAGTTTTTCAATATTAAAAATATAATTTATAAATGCATAATTTAGAGATGCTTTCGATTATGAGATTTGTTTTTTGATATCAATTTTTAATACCATGTAGTCGAACTAATTTGCTATGTAATTCTGTAAAAATTTCTGTAATTTCCATAACATTCGATACTACAGGAAATACTAGTAGTACTGTGGTAACCAAAATATCCACTTGCGGATGATACTAGTAGTACGACGCTGGACCGGACCCCATCCTACAACGGATCCTAGAATGCATGCGGCAAGCCAGCCCAACGGCACAGCCACAAATGGCACACAACAGAGCCGAACAAACACCATCGGGGCCCACTTCCCAGCTTAAACCCCACGTCCCGTGGGCATTGGGCCCGCATTTCAGTCAAATAAGCCCCCACCCATTAAACCCCAACAGCCTAGTCCTTCCTCTCTCATCAAACCCCCCGTCCCGTTTCTCTCTCTTAACCCCACGCCTGCCATTATTGCCCGCGCAGCGCAGGCCATCATCCCCGTCCCCTCCGTCTCTCTCTCGCTATATGGGGTACTGCTCCTGCTGCTCGCTTCATCCTCCTCTCCTCCCACTTCCGCCTCCTCTGCTCCCTCCAGACCCTGCTCCCGTCGCACTCACGCACGTCGGAGCCTTTCCGCGCACATCCACCACCTTCCCTGCCCCTCGCCGGGTTTCATACCAACGCACCGCCTCGTCCGGAACCACCCGCTTCTCTAATTCTGAGAAGCAGGGTTCGTTAGGCAGGAGGCTCCCTCTCGCAGGCAGTACATGTGACTGAGACTGAGGTCGATGAGGGAGCTGACGGCGACGGTGGTGGAGCCACCGCGGCCCAAGTCGCCGCCGAGGTACCCGGACCTGTGCGGCAGGCGCCGGCTACAGCTGGAGCTGCAGATCCTCAACCGCGAGATCGACTTTCTCAAGGTGAGCAAGCCCGCCCGCTACGCCGTCCGTCCCTCTTCTCCGCCCGCCCCCTCGGGGGCCGCGCTCTCGCTTCGCTTCGTCTCTCTTTTGACTTGCCCACCATTAAAAAAGTACCGAGTAGGATACGATTCGTCGCCGCGGTTTCTTTTTCTAAGAACAAGTGTGTGGAACGAACCGCTGCCGGCGAAATGCGATAGTTAATGGTAGGTTGGTGAAGGCAATGGCGCTGTTTGATTGGGAACGGGCGCGCGTCCGATTGTACAGCGGGGAGCGTAGGAGCACGCCATTTACTTCGATTTTCGTTTGGGGATGAGAGCCTAATGCCAGTATGGAGGGGGCGGCGGGTCGCGGGCTCGCGGCAGCGGAGTTAACCCGAGGCGCGACAGCCTTGCCCTCTTTGGGCGTGCCGGTGCTGTACCTTCTGCGCCGCCCGGCTAGCTTCCTTGTTGAAAAAGAGTAGAGGCATGGGCAGTGGCAGTGGCGCTGCCCGTGTCAGTGCTGCGCGTGGAGCTGCGGGTGGGCGTGTCCCCCTTCCCCTCTCTCCTGTTCTTGCGTCGTGGACACGCACACGGCATGGCTCGTCAGGTCAGTCAGACACTATCATAAGTGTTCGTTCGTGCACCAGTACAGTAGTGGTCTTCGTGGGCTGGGCTCCGCACAGTTCGGGGCTTTTTATGTGATAGATTTTGTCCCTTCTTTAAAAAAAAAGGAAAATGGGGGGTTCATTGACACCCTGCTCCACTTTCAAGGAGCAGATTAGCGAAGGTGCTCGGATGGTTTAGTACTTCTTAATAAATACTTCACTGGTCCAGTGTGCTTTAGTGTCTTTTTATCAGTTCTTGCGAGCTCAGTTGCTTTCGAATCCTAGCTAATGTTTCGCTGCTAGATGATGAAGTAAAGCACGACTCTTTATGTGCTCATGATTAGTCAATTACTAGTTCATGGGTAGAATCCCAACTATAATCCGTTTTTTGAGGTCTCGAGCTAACCTTTTTCCGGCCTGCAAGACTGCAACATGCTACCAGTAGTACATAGCTGCAATCATTTTTAGGTGCTTGCTAAAACAATATCTCCTCCTTTTTTCTCAAAAGGCCTTACCCGACCAGTGTTGTTGGGTATAAAAAACGAGAGATGCATAGAACATGTTCAAAAACAGTCCAGCTTACAGTTGGCTCCACGTTTATTTTATTTGCACTATTTTAGTATCTGGAGAAAGAACCCCATTTTGTTTTTTCTACAGAAATGAAATCAAATTTTGCAGGATGAACTACAATCTCTTGAAGGTGTTCAACCAGTTTCAAGGAGCTGTAAAGAGTATGCCCTACTGGCCTTCCACCTCCATCCTATATCAGTCATACCGTTGATATTTTATTCGAAAGTATCTGTTGACAGGATGCAATTCTGGACTTTATATTTAACGTGGCACTGAAATCATGTACAAAACTTCATCTTCCTGCTCTATTTTCACAATCACACTCCATTGTGCATCCGGAAGCTAATTTTATTATTAGTGCAATGTTGTTATTATATATAATTCGTACTACGCCATTTTTTACGATTTATTATATCTTTGTGGTTTAATTTATACTAATTATTCAGACATTCATACGCCATGTATACCTTTGCCTGGTTTGCAAGGCTACTGGATATATTTGCTTGCTGCCATTCTTTTCATAGCGCAATTTTGTGATATTATGTTTCTTGACTTGAAGCAAGTTACGTTTAGAAATAAGTACATTCTAATCTTCTCTCATGTAAACATGTCAGGGTAAATGAGTTCGTTGGCACAAAACAGGACCCACTAATACCAACGTATGCTCTCTGCACTTGATTTAACTTACTTTGAGCACCTACAGCATTTTGATTTCTTTCTCTCATTTGTTTTTTCCAGAAAGAAGAAGAAGCATAGATCCTGTCGTCTTTTTTGGTGGATCAGGTGTGTATTCCTTTTTATACTCGTCTGCTGGTGCATCCAGAACCCAGTAATGGTTCATTTTGGTTTCACTTCTGAAACTTCAACAACAACATACTTATTGGAGGCTGAATTCGTTACTAAAGGACGCAGCTTAATAAGTTACCAGTGCATTAACTTATCCCATTTTGTTGTTACAGAAGTTGCACATGCGACGGCTTTTTGGGAAAATTAACCTTGTCCCCTAACATGCTTAGTCTCAAGTTTCGTGATAATACTGCATGTTGTTTTTTTATCTTTAAAAGTGTTCTTGTACCTTTGAAGCTATCATATAACTGACAAGGAACTATCATCGCCAACTAAGTAGCTTAAACTTTTTGTTCCTTGTTAGATATACTTTGATTATTTGCTAATTTAATCACTGCATTTTCCGCTTCATGAAAGAATACCGGACTGCATGCCTAAACAATCTAAATTTGATAGTTAACTGTGGTGTGTACTGGAATTTTCCTTTACACTAGGAAAGATCACCATAGGATTACTGTTTTCTGAATCTGTACGAACTATAATTCTAATATCTGGTTTTCAAAGGCCCCTTTTAGAATAGTCCAATTCTCACCATTTCTTTGTGTTGCTCCATGGCATTCTCTTACATCACAACATAGTTGTTGTGCTTTAATATTCCCCTCCACTGTCTGTTTATCAACTGCATTGCATTTCCTTGCGTAAATTGGTTATGATTGTCATTGCTGCGCTTACCTGGTAGTACTACATTTTGTCGTGCAGATCAAAATTGTGTGTTTGCATGTCATGGTTTTGCTGCTGTTGTCAGTGCTCGCCTAAGTGCAAAAGGCCAAGCTACTTCCATTGCTCTTGCCCCGATGAGTCATGCTGCAAACCAAGCTGCAACTCTCCCAACATGTCGTGCTGTGGATCAGACTGTTGTTCATGTTGCAATGTGTCGTGCTGCAAACCTGACTGCCCGTCTTGTAGCCCGAAATGCGGTTCGTGCTGCAAACCAACCTGCAACTGGTTCAAGATTCCTTCATGCTGTAAAGCCGAGTGCGGCTGCATGAACCCAGATTGCTGCTCCTGCAGCCTCCCAAGCTGCTGCGGCAACCTCTGCGGCGGATGCAAACAGTGCTGGTCATGTTCCAGCGATTGCTGCGACTGCAAGCCAAGCTGCAGCTCGTGCAGTACACAGTGCTGCAGCTGTCCAGAATGTTGCTCCTGCTCTTTCCCTCAGTGCACAAGCTGCTTCAGTTGCTTCAAGTCCTCCAAATGTTCCAACTTGTTTCGGTGCCCCTGTAAGCAGTGCTTCAACTGCCAGTCCTCGTGCTGCAAGGGCCCTCCTTCTTGCTGCAAGTGCCAGTCCTCGTGCTGCGAGGGACAAGATGGCCGCGGAAGCTGCTGCTGCAAATCATGCGTCAGTCTTCCGAAGCCCTCGTGCCCCGGATGTTCTTGCGGTTGTGTTTGGTCATGCAGAAATTGTACAAAACGAAATCGATGTCATGGGTGCCGTAATCCGTGCTGTGCCACTGGGTGTTTATGTTAATTATTATTAAATCTGAACCTCTGGCAAGCAAGTTAGTTTTCTTTCCTCCTTTTTATGTTGGTTTCTGGTTCCGTACGATCTTTAATCTACGTCTCATGTGAAGAGATATTTTTCTTTACACAATCTTAAAACAATGATTGAAGTGCAATTGCAAAAGTACTGGAGTTTTTTTATATGTCTACTGCAATTTTAAAATATCCGGTCCATAGGCAACTAATTGGAAAATTTAACATGCACATAATATATTTGGTGTATTTGTCAATGGTCGTACTCTACTCATTTAGACATCCTAGATTTCATCTTGATGACTGAATTATATTGAGAGTTTTCACTGGCTAAATATTTAATTTAGTTATACTATGAATATATTGAAATAGAAAGTATAAGCAACACATCATTTTTGTCATGTTTGAATCCCATGTACCCTTAGAATAAAAAGAGACTAATAGCAAACTAACAATAAGTCTGTGTTTTTAATCCATCCCACCCAAGTAGTAGTAAAGTAAGGAAAAAGTGCTTTAAAGCTTCCTTAACTATTGTTGATGTCTGATTTACCTCCTCATTATGAAACTGAATTGGATGACTCACTCACCTTTGAAACTGTTTGCTTTGCTTTCTCTACAGTTTTACGCGTTGGTTTTGCTGACGTGGAGGACTGTGGTTGCTAACGTAGTTGTCCACACGGTTCCGCACGTATTATTTAAAAATTTGTTATGACATTTATCTGACTTAAAAAATCATTAAACTTTGTGTGACACATGAATGGTTTATGGTGAAAAACTTTAATTATTGGACCAGACTTTGATTCAGCTCCAAAATATTTATAAAAATTCTCTGACCGATGTGGAGGAAAAACAGTCAATTGTATCACTTTTGAGACACGCAAAAATCTAAGAAAAATCACCAAAATAATCTTTATAAAGATCACCTCAATACATAATTTTGTTAATTCTTTAAAACTTTTGCATCAAAAGTGGTGCAGTTGACTGTTTTTCTATGAAACAATCCAATCCAAATTTTTTTTTTGGTAAAATTGGCGGTGACACACTCAAAAAACGCGCGACTTGCTGTAACACACCGCAACTTCAATTATTAGCTGGGGCACACGGCAAAATTCTGAATTTATGTTGTAGCACACCGAGTTCTCTATTTGGTCATTTTGGTCAGAGAAACTTTTAGACAGACACTACAAAAAAGTTCATGTCTAAATTTTTCTCTTGTTGTAATGAGCAAATAGAGAACGCAGTGCTACAGCATAATTTCAGAATTGTGTAAGTAAAGTTGCGTTGTGTTACACCAAGTCTGATGTTGAGTGTGCCACATACCAAATTTTGACTTTTCCTATGATTGTTTGGGAGCCGATTCAAAACCAAGTCCAACAATCAACGTTTCTCGCCATAGCATATTTAGTTATCCCGAAAAGTTTTGTGATTTTTTGAGCAAAATAAATATCTTCAACTATTTCTTTGAACGCGTATACCTGTGCCAGCATAGACAATCACGTCAGCAAAATTGCCGCTGACACGGACACGGATCGGCTGACTTAACCGGTTTTACTGTACGGCCGTGCAGTACACGTTGCATCCATCCGACGCTGCTGCTGCCAGTGCGTTTCTAAGTAAAAAAAAATGCTCAACCATGAAAATAAGACTACCAGTTATAAAATCAGTTGATTTGTGTCCTGACAACGACCTCTTTCCGCGTCCTTTCTTTTGTGAGTGCTGCAGCGAGCGATGAGCCGATGATGGCTCCCAACACGACCCCTCCTTATGCAAGGCCGCCTCTAAGCGCGGCGTGTCGAAAGTGCGGCCCTCCTGCAAGGGTTGCGACGAGTGACTACAAATATAATATTTTTTTACGAGAAATATAATATAGATACATATATTTATATATACGTATGGGCATATGTATGTAAAACTTACTTTTCTAAACGCCAACGAATTATTAATTTTTTTTAACGAATAACGAATTATTGAGTCAGCTGTTTCTTAAGATTTATCAAGTCATTACAGATATCTCGTTGTTGATAGGGACATCGTCTGTGACTGAAAAAATAACTAGCTGCAAATACGATGCAATAATCTGTATTATTACGATGCTAGATATAATATTTTATATAAAAAATTAAAATTGTTTTGCTCGGTATTTATCTCTTCCATCTTGTGCTGACTATCGAACGTAGAAGTCCACATAAGTTTTGAGGCCGCTGAGGATGTTTCACAGATGGTGGATGCAGCGTACTGCACGCCGTGCAGTAAAACCGGTCAAAGTCAGCCGATCCTTGTCCGGCGGACAGGCCATTCTCGCATCGTAATCGCAAGTTCCTCTTTAAAAATCTTCCCCCCTCGTGGCGACGTGGTTGTCTTCTCCAAGCTCTGCATCGTCCTCTCCGCTCTGCCTCCCTGAACTCTCTGAAACCCGCGTCGCGCCGGCAGCCGAAGGTGAACTCGGGATGGTACTCCACTCAACCGCTACCGCCGCGTCATCATTGAACGGATCCACACGGAGATCTCTGCTTCCGGCTGTCATCGTGCTCTGCTTCTCCACGGGCGCGGCGCTCCACGCCGAACCATTCGTGGCTGCCGCCGCAGAGCTCAACCTCTACCAGGGTGTCGTCTGTGTCGTGCTCGCCCTCGCCACGCTCTTCTACTGGGCGATCCTCTCCGTCCATTTTTTCATCGCGCACGATGAAGGCGAGGAGCCCCGTGTGCTGCTCGGCCGAACCCGTAGTAGTACCGCCGCGGCACTTCAGACCAGCTCAGCATCGAGAGATCCACGTCTCCTTTTCACAGTGCTCTGCTTCGTCATGAGCGTGCTTGCGCAGGTGGAACCGCTGGTGGAAGCCGCCGCAGATCTCCGTATCCACCCGGGCGTCGTCGCCTGCTTCGCCGTCTCCGTCGCGGCGTTCTTCAACTGGGCAGTCCTCTCCCTCAACCTCCACGTTGCGCGCGGGGCAGCCGAACGCGAGCTCGAGAAGTTGCCTCTGCCTCGCCAGGCCGCCTTCGCGGCACGCTCTCCCCGCCTCGCACGTCTCGCATTACTCGTCCTCGCCGCGCTGGTGTCCGCCTCGTGGTTCATCGAGCCGTTCCTCGTGGCGGTCGCCGAACTCCAGCTGCACGGGGACGTCGTGATCGTCGTAGTCCTGTCGTTCGCCGCTCTGTTCAACCTCTGCGTCCACTTCTTCCGCTCCTTCTTCTTGCCCGATCCACCCTCCGCCTTCACCGCCGCAGCACAGGGGCATGGTGTCGGGGAGATCACTACCGCCGTCATAGGTATTGCTATCGCTACTGCGGCTTGTGTTGTCGGGGCAGTTGGATCCGCATGTAACGTTTTCGCGCCCGCTCGTGGCTAAATGGTGTACTACTATTTCTGTTACGCAGGGTGTTGGCCTTTCGGGGTACTATTTCTGTTGTTATTTTAATTCTCGTGTATTATCTTTTTGTATTTTGTATCTGCAGAGTCTACGGCGATGAAATTTGTAAATTCTTAATCTTCATCCATGTATCGTCTCCATCCTTATATGTGTAATAATGAGTACTAGTTTGTAATTGGAGTATATCGTATGAAATTTGTTTGAGTTAACGCAGACAGGAAGCTTTGGTTGGTGAGTCATCCTTATGATTTTTGCAAAAGATAGTTTTAAGGTCCAAAATAACTATAGATATTTTTTTAAAAATATTTATAGATATTGAAGATCTAACGGTGGCGAATTATCTGGTCCTACATAGTTATTGAGTAGTATTTAATTTTATTTTATTGAGAATAATATTGAAAAGAAAAATATAATATTAATTAATTATTTATTACTATTATTTAATAATAATCTAAATTTATGTTTTTTATTAATTGTTATTGTGAACATTTTTTATTGATGACTCATATTTTCGACCCACAAAGATATTAATAAAATAAAAATTAATTAAATATTTAATTAAATAAAAATAAAAGTATTAAACTATATTTAAAATATGGATCTGTATTTTAGTGGGAGCACCGACAGTATTTTAGACATTAAAACTGCTCTTTTGCAAAGTCAGAGAGAGAGAGGTCCCCGCGAAAAAGAGAGAGAGAGAGCTCCTGTTGGACCCCCAACGTGAGCATTCAATCTGATGTGTCGTACTCGATCCTTGCCTTGTTGAACTGATGATTTGGGGTTGGTTCTGTTAACTGTCCTTGTACTTGCAGCACTCAGAAAAGGAAACGAGCCTTGCTCTGTTGTTGTGGTCTGAAATGCCGCCCAAGTCGAAATGCTGTTTGCCGTAATGTTCTTCTGAAGATACATTCGGCCAGTTGTTAAACACAAGCTTGTAACATCTGTAGATGTTCTTTTACGAGTTCAGCAAACGGAGGATCTGCTCACGTAAACACGGTCTCACTCGGCAATTCGCAGGAAGCAGGACACTTGCTCTGTCTCGTGAACCCAGGTTCACCAGCAGCTGTGACGATTGCTTTCACTGGCATAAAATTTAGCAAACCAGTAACACCTATAACCAGAGTCTGGTTAATCGCATAAAGCGAGGTTCAATTTGTTAGAAAGCGAGAGCGACAAATAGAGGAGATTAGAAAGAATGTTTAGAACTATGTTTTAATTAATAAAGAGTACCCCTCCTTTTATACTCGTCAACAGATAGAGATGCGTCCGTTCGGACACCGACTTCCTGAACGGACGTCTCTTGGGGTGACAGGTCCCCAGTGGACACTAATCATAATTATGCTAACTACATCATTACAGATAATTGGTCATTAAATATCACGTGCGTTGTAACACTCCTCCTTATCAATTATATCTTGCAATTATTGATTCAATAACTCCTCCAAAAACCTTGTGGGAAAAATATGAGGAGTATACGGTGATATAATATATTGTGAAAACTCCTTAAAAACCCAGAGCAAAAAATAAGGAGAAAATGATATAACATATTCTGGCATTGCTTCATAGCCACATACGAGAAAAACCTTTGATAAGGAAAACTCATAGGCCGCAATGCTTATGATCTGATGATTATAATTTAATATAATCTCCCAAAACCATATAGAAAAAATATGAAAGAAATTATGATATGTCCTGAAAAACTCCTTCTTAAACCATAAAGAAAAAATAAAGAAAAAAAATATGATATATCTTTAATGTTTGTAATGCATATTGCCTCATTAAAACCTATATGAGAAAAACCTTTAGAAAAACTCATCAGAAAAAAGAGTACAATATCCATGATAAGAATATCATTAGTAGGTTATACTCCAAGGACATACTCCCCCTGATCATTGCATGTCTCTAAGTCTTCTCATACCTATTCCATTAACATATATCTAGAATAATGATGTAGGTAGATACTTTACTAATAAATCTGCTAGATTATCACAAGACTTTATTTGCAAGATCTCTATTTCCCCATTCTCTTGTAACTGATGAGGGTAAAATAATTTAGGAGTAATATGCTTTAAGATATCACTCGTTATATAACCCGTATACATCTGTAATATGCTTTAAGATATCACTCTTTATATAACTCGTATACATCTGTGCAATACAAACTATATTATCTTCATAGATAATCGTTGGCTCCTAGATAGGACCAATACCACATGACTCTTGTGTGTGATTTATTATTCTACGAAGCCATACACATTCGCGTGTAGTTTCAAATCATGCAATTATTTCAGAATGATTGGTGGATGTGGTAACTAAAGTTTGTTTTGAAGACTTCCACAATATAGCCGTTTCACCATGTAAAAATACAAATCCAGTCTGTGATCAGCCAATATGGGGATCAAATAAATAGCCAGCATTGTCTTGGTTAAATTCATAAAATAAACCAAGATCTTTTGTCTCTTAGGAGATATCGGAAGATATTTTTAACTCCCGTCCAAAGACGTTTAGTTGGAGCAGCACTATCTCTAGCTAGTAAATTTACTGCAAATGCGATATCTGGTCTGGTGCAATTTGCAATATACATAAGTGCTCCAATGACACTGAGATATGGGAATTCTGGTCCCAATAACTCTTTATGTTCGTCCCTAGGTCTGAATTGATCTTTCTTTAGATCGAGGGATCGAACGACCATTGGTGTTTTGGAGGGATAGAACTTATCCAAATTGAATTTCTCCAAAATTTTCTGCACATATGCAGACTGGTTTATCAATACTCCCGAAGGGAGATGCTCAAGTTGTAGACCTAAGCAAAATTTGGTTTTACCTAAATCTTTCATCTCGAATTGCATCTTAAGATGATTGCGTGCTTCATCAATATCTTGTGTATTTCCGATGATATTAAGATCGTCCACATACACCGAGATAATGCAAAATCCGCTCAGGGATTTCTTGATAAACACACATGGGCAATCATCATTATTAGAATAAACCTTCTGTAGAAGGAATTCTTTTAGTCGGTTGTACCACATTCTTCCCGACTGCTTTAAGCCATAGAGTAACTTTTTAAGCTTTACACAATACATGATGCGATTATGATTCTCATTCGAAATTTTAAGCCCTTCAGGAACTTTCATATAAATATCTGAATCTTGTGACCCATAAAGATATGCAGTCACCACATCTATGAGATGCATGGATAGACCTTTTGTACTGTCAATGATATCAAATATCGAAAAGTTATACCACTCATAACTGGAGAATAGGTTTCATCGAAATCGAAGCCTGGTCTCTACGTGAACCCTTATGCTACAAGTCTCGCTTTATATCTCACCACCTCATTATTTTCGTTCTTTTTGCGAATGAAAACCCATATGTATCCCACAGGAAATATATTTCGAGGAGTAGACATTACTGATGTACCTCTCTTTGCTTTAGCGAGAGCAATTCTGCCTCGATTGCTTCCTTCTATTTGATCCAGTCTGAGGGCTTGATGCACTCTGCCATGGTCTTAGGATCTGGATCTGGTTGAAGGTTACTTGCAACCTTGGAGAAATTAATGTCGACAGTTGTAGTCTTTCTATTGAATGATTCTCCAGAATCAATATAATTCGTGGAAATTCTTTTACCCCTTCTAACTCACCATGTTTTCCAATGACGATTGAGTTGGGGTATTCCAATGTCCCAGCACCATTATCTATGTGCACATCTGTGCTGGACATGTGATGATTCTGATGAACGTCCACGTGATTTGGATTTTCAATATCCAACTGGTGTCTATCAACATGATGTTGATTTGCAGTTACTGCTTTGGAACTAATCTTCCGTTGTTTCCGCGGTGGCTTCTCTGAAGCCTTTGGCTTTTGTGGAGCCTTATCCCTTGTAACCATACTTCTCCCCCTCTTATTTTGATTTGAGAGTTGAGTGGTTTTAACTGATACCTCCACTCTTCTGGTACATTAACAGCGGGATTATGAGACTTTGTGACACCTTTATAGTCAGTAAATACGTCTGACAGATTATTTACAATATTTTGCAAATTGATAATCCTTTGGACTTCATGTTTGGATTCTGTAGTACGTGGATCTAAGGACTAAATGCCCGTAGCATTCCAATTTATTTCTCGGCATTGTTTTTGGTACTGATTATCGGCCCCTAATACCGAAAAATTGTCCTCATAAAAGATGCAATCAGCGTACCGGGCAGTGAATAAGTCCCTTGTAAGAGGCTCGAGGTACTTTATGATAGAGGGTGATCTGTACCCCACATATGTCTCCAATTTCCTGTGGGGGCCCATTGATGTACTGTAACACCCTAATTTTCAGGTTTTCAAATTTTTATTAAAATTTGCTTAGACATAGAAGTGTGCCTCACATTTTTCTTAATTGTAAAAGATTATTTTCTAAATAAATTAACTTGCCATAAAATATTAAGGTGTATGTGTATTCATGTTGAATAGAAGTGCATTAGGGATTTATTGAATTGCTGAGTGCAGCTTGAGTAGAGTATAATTGAGTGTTTTAGCTAGAATTAACCTAGATTTATTAGGAAATCTTTTTCCTTCCCTCTTGGGCCAGCCAGTCAGCAGCCCAGTTAGCTGGCCAGCTCAATCTGCGCGCGTCCGCCACCACGGATAGTCGGCCTGCCACCGCAGCCTGCTAGCTAGCCCGCCCCCTGAGACGCTTTGGGCCGAGCCGCGCTGCGCCGGCCTGGTACGCCGCGTGACGCTCGCGCCCACCTCACCCTAGCCGCCATGCGTCGGCATCGCAATCGCCCACGCGCATCCACTACCCCGCCGCCGTCGATCCTCGACGTCCACGCCCAACCCTAGCTCCCCTAGCCCCCTAGCTCTATAAAACGGGAGCCCTACTTTCCCCCCTTCCGTTTTCCCCACAGCGGCGCCGCCTTGTGAGCGCCGTAGCCGCCGGACGCCACCACCGTTTTTCCTCGCATCGCACCACGTCGTCAACCGCCGTCGATCACCACCGCTGCTCGTGGACCCCAGGCCGAGCTTCCCCGTCCCGCACTGCCTCTGACGGACCCCCGATCGACGCGAGTCGAGCTCCGGAGCGCTCCCGAGTCCTCGCCGAACCCCGCCACTGCTCTTCGCCGTCGCTCGCCGCCTCCGCCTGATCGTCGTCGTCAACACCGCGGTGAGACTCCTCTTGTCTCGCCCGTGCTCGTGGTACCTCCGGCGTCAATTTCCATGCACCCTAGTGCGAGACCACGTCGTGCCGCTCGCCGCCGGCCACAGCGCCGCCGCTTGACAGCGCTCCGCCACCGCCGCGCCCCTGCCGCGTCGCTGCACCGCTTGCGCGCCGTCGGATCTGGATCCAATGGGTGGGGTTTAATTCCCCCGCTCCGCGCCGTAGACCGGGTTCGTGAACCCATGGACCTGGTGCACAACTCCCCGTAGACCCGGCTCACAAGTTTTTCTTTATAAAAATAAATCAATTGAAACTAGAAATGGCTCAACTGTGTAGATCTTGCTTATGGGCCCCTCTAGTTAGTATTATTTACAGATTAGTCCTTCTGTTCTATTTGTAGGTTTTAGATTTAATTCTATAATTGTAAATAGGTCCCTGGCAGTTCTATTTTTGTAAATTAACCCTCGCAACTTCATTAGTTCATAACTTTTGATTCCTAGCTCCGTTTTTAGCGGCTCTCATGGCCACATTCTCGTCACTTCATGTAGAATCTGTTGGAATTGCTTGTTTACTATTTTGTACCTGATTGATGTACTATTTTTCTTAATTATTGATTGTGGTCTTGTTTGATGTTGTGTTTCCAGCGGTAGAAGGACAGCCCGACCAGTAGAGCTTTCAGGACCAGGAGTTTGATCAGTGCGTTCAGTCGCTGCCTCCTCCATAGATCTTCTTCTTCCAACCACCTTTTGACCAGCAGCAGTACTTCCCTCCACCTCCTTTTCCGCAGCAGTACTACTTCCAGACCGGGTAGCAAGGCAAGTGTCCTTGACCATAATGCTCCTACTTCTTTCTATTTGTCACCCTGCATGCAAGTTAATATAAATCCTATGGTCATGTCCTTCCTGATTTACCTTGTCACCTGTGGTTGGGTATTGAGATTAGGAGGTCATGCTTAGTCTTGCTATAATTTGGGGATGATTAAACAATGAACTTATTATTAATCTTGATTAACACTCAACTTCAACTAAGAATCACAGTGGGAATGATAATCGTTAGCAACATGGCATAGGAGGTCCCGGCAGGTGGTTGTGGATGATGAGGTGGGTTTACACAGGTGTTCTTTGTAGTATCCAATGGGGGATTATAGTTGGTTCCTGTTCGTGATCATTCTTACTAATTTATGGAACGCATAACCATGACAACAACACAAATCACAGGTTGAGTATGGAAAACTTGATTGAGTAGCTTGTTGATTCCTTTGTACCATTGCGATTGAGGGAAAGGTACGGATCAGTAATCCGGACCTAGGGGATGTGTGTGCGGGTAGTTTACATTACCCATGGCGCAAGAGGGGCCTGGCGTGGTAAAAGTAGCTTCCACGCCAGCGAAACCTTAGCGAGGTTCCAGGCGGTCTAAGGAATCACTTTTGAAAGATCATGCGGTGGTCTCTTGGCCTCACACCCTAGAAAGTGTGTGGTAACACGGAGACATAGTCACTGACAGGTGATGGAATCACCGACTTGTGGGTACAGTTGTGCACCTCTGCAGAGTATAAACTGTCTTGACAGCTGCGCTCGCGGTCATGAGTGGCATGGACACTTCCATAATAGATAGTGTGGTTTGGTTGGGATCTGGTGGGGTACACAGGTTTGGGATGGTGCTGGCGGGTAGCAAGCATCATGGAGCAGGCGGGTAGCCTGCGTTATGGTTTGAGGCAAGGTAGCCTCATTATTGACAAGTGGGTAACTTATCATTGTGCAACGTAGTGCATATTGGTACATTCACATAGTAATAGATTGCTAAAATATGACTTAGATATAGGTTGCTTGCTTATACCCATTTAAGCCTTCCTTTTGTTGAGCTATTCATGTCATATTTTTATACAATTGCGAAGTATAATTTATGCAAGTAAATTATACTCACACTTGCTATACACCATTCGCTATTTTTTTTGCTGTTCAGAGGATGCACCAGAGGCAGGCTTCTTCGATGGAGACTCTTCTTCCTAGGCGGGCGTTTCCCCGTTCAGCTGTCGTGGCGTTGTGGAGCCCTCATCTGCTAGCTTTGTCCGTTGTCATATTTAGCCCTTGTGTGGCAGTCTTGTACTTTTGATTCGAACTATGTAATAAAGACGGTGAAATACTTTGTACCTCTATATTTCTGTCTCTTTTGTGATGTTTTTCCTGGACACACTTTAACTCGGTTTATTGTGATGAAACCGGGTGTGACATGTACGCTGCGGTGGTGATATTGGTATGTACACAGCGCAACCGAATCTACGTAGATGAGAAATACTTGGTTGATATCCACGTACTAATTGCAACAGGGAAGCCGTATAATATGTAGTAGGTCTAATTTGAATCAAGTCTGCAGCGTGTAAGACTGCATGACCCCAACATGATGTTGGCAAATTACAGTTCTGAACAATGGTCGTACAATTAGTTTCACTCTCTTGATAAGGGCTTCGGCTAATCCATTTTGTGTAGGTACATAGAGCATAGAGTGCTCCACATTAATGTCGAGAGCCATACAATAATCATTGAAGGCTTTAGAAGAAAATTCTGTGCCATTTTCCATCCTGATAGATTTAATCCCGTGTTCAGGATAATGTGCTATCAATTTGGTAATTTGAGCAATGATCCGTGCAAAAGCATGGTTTCTTGTGGACAATAGACATACATATGACCATCTAGTAGATGCATCAATAAGTACCAAGAAGTACCTAAATGGTCCAGATAATGGATATATAGGCCCACAAATATCTCCTTGAATGCGTTCAAGGAATTGTAGTGGCTCAGCCTTGATTTTAAGATAAGAGGGTCTTAAAATCACTTTCCCTGTGGCACATGCAGTGCATATAAAATCTGAAGGTTTGGAAAATTTTGCAGATTGCATTTGATGACCAATTGAATTGCTGATATTTTTTCTCATCATCCCAATGCCGGGATGACCAAGGCGATTATGCCAAATCTTGAAGACATCAAGATTCTAAAAAATTACCCTATATGCAACATGTCGTACGGATTTGATGTATGTGTAGTACAATCTAGTTGATAATGAAAGAATCTTTTCAAGCAATTTCCTGCTATATCCGTCATGTTTTGTGATGAATCAAAATTCATCTTTGTTGTCATTATGAGTTTCAAAATGAAAATCATTTTAATGGATATCTGTCACATCCCTAAAGTTTTAATCTTTTGTCCTTTTGATAATGAGCTCACTGATTCAATCCTTTGATTTCGACCATTTTCTGTTTTGAATTTGGGTCAGGGTTTCGAAGTTTTCGTCGTTTCGCAAAACCCTAATCGACTTTCAAGAGGTCTTTTGTTTTCTTAATAAAACTACCCAAATGTTTTTGCAAAAAAAATTAACTACACAATAAAATAGAATTTTGGAAATTTTATCAAAATTTTTGGAAGAGGTTTAAACCCTTTTAAAATTCAAGCAAAATTGAACTAAGTTGAAAATTCACAGATCTTTAGAAGCTGAATCAGTGCACTTTCCTTTAAGAAAAGTTGCTCCAAATAATTTCTTTTGTAGACACAAAAAGTTTCAGAAATTCTTGAGCTCGGGAGCTAGGGTTTTCAATTGTCTCAGGAGGGAGGGTAATTGGATTAATTGAAAAATCAAACTGAAAACAGCCTTACCGTGAACAGTGCCGGCCGCCCACAGCCACCATTGCCGTGGCCTTCGCCCGGCACAGCCGACTGCCCCGGCCGATCTCCCCCGCCACGCCATTACTCCATCTTGGTAGAGGATCTCCCCAAGGATCTTCTCCATTGCTCCACGGTTTCTCTCTCCCTCTCCCTCTCTTTCCACTGGCGCGCTCTGTTTTCACCGTACGGCACGCCATCGCCCACGGCCGAGCACCGTCCCAGCCCGCCAATCGTCGGCCACCGCTCCCCTCACCAATCAACGGTGCGCCACTGCCCTCTCTCTCCCTTGGCTCACCCTCCACTCGAGTATAAAGCCGCAAGCCACTAGCTTCTCCTCCCTTCCTTTTCTCCCTGCCTTGCCCTGTTCTGCCACGCGCACCACACAGAACACCGCCGCCATTGCCGCCCCACCGACGTCAGCTCACTCCGGCCACTCCCGAGCCTTGCCACCGTGCCAAGCAAGCTTCCCTCGACCCCCTGTGGCTCTCCAACCACCGAGCTCGCCGGCCATGCCCTATTTTCGCTGGAACATCTCTGTCGCCTCCTCGACCGAAGGACAACGCCGGCGGCCACCTCTTTCCAAAATTCGTCGCCACGGTAGCTCGATTCTTCAATTCCTTTTCACCGGCTTTATCCTCTCACCATGGTGCACCAATTTGACAAGTATTGATCGCAGCTCATCGCCAGTGAGGAAGGAACACCTCGCGCCACCACCTCGGCCGCCATTAACGCTGCCTCAAGCTCACCGTCGCCGACCACCGTGCCGCCTTCCCCGTGGCTATCATCCTCCACAAATCGGTGCGCTATCTCACGGTGATGCTCCACGACCATTTAATCCCAGCCCTAATCCCCTTCTCCGGTGAGATTCCCACCGGAGCACCGCCACTGCCTATTCCCCTATTTCTGTTACTGTTCTATTCAATTTTCTATTTTTCTTTTATTTAGCCATAAGTTGCATAGTGTGTAGAAAATCATGAAAAAGTCTAAAAATACAAAACCTAATTTTATTTGAATCCTTGAACAATGAAATAATTTTCTGTTAAAGCACTTTTTCAAAAATGCCCCTGTAATTTCGTTAATAATTCTATGAATTATTTCTATTGTTGATTTTGATTTGAAGTTCCAGAAGGTTTCTAGGGACGATTTTTGTACCATAATTGTATATTGGCATGATGCATTTCCTACATTTTTATCAGAATTTTTTATGAACATTTGTGCATGCATGTCATTGTTAATATCCCCAAAACCCTAGATTATTTACCTTTGTCTAAAGTACATTAGGAAAGTCACCCAAAAGCCTAAGACCTTTAACAAAAACTTTAGTTTAGATTCGCAGTAGTAGATTTGTAAAGGTTTATGATTTTTCCATAGGTTTTAATACATGTTTCTGAATTTACAAGTTTGAAAAACAGAGCCTTATTAGATTTTTAGTAAATTCATAGAAGCTCAACTTAGCCCCAACCCAGAGCCAAAAGTCTTAGTTTAGAGCCTAATTTAAACTAAAAATGATCTCATGCCTGTAACTTAATTTAAACTAAAAATGATCCCATGGCTAAGTTCATAAGTAACTGAAATCCGGACGGTGGGATAGGAGTGCAGCAAGACATGGAGGTCTTGTGTGCCGTAGGCGCCGTCTGGGTTGACCTAGGACCCGGCCGTGTTATTCTTGGCCTGAGCACTTTCAGTTCATACCACATGTCCGATATAATGGTAAGACAAGCTAAGTATCTGCGTACCAACGTTTGGCCGATGACTGCACGGTGTGTGGAATGAGGGATTCATGGGTGCCTGCGAGGCCGTGATACACGACGAGGGACTCACGTGTGCCTGCGAGGCCGTGGTACTCGGCACCGTGTGGATTTTCCAACCGTGTGGGCACGGGTGTGAAAAAGGTTGACATGAGTACCCCCTTGTGTAACTTTAGCGGGTTGCATGAGCCGTATGGTCCTCAGTCGTGTGGGTACAGTTGGACTCCCCTGCAGGGTGTAAAATCGGTTCGAATCCGCCGCGATCACGGTTATGATCAAGCTCAGTGTCCTTTGGATAATATCGTAGAGTTGTCACATAACATGATGGGAGTTGGGATATTGTTGATGGAATTGAAATATGGTTATTGGTATCCATGGTTCGGATGGAACATGGATGATGGCATATACATGGTTTATGGTTACATGGTACTTGGGGATTGGGTTTAGTAGTTGTTCATGCCCGCAGAGTCTTTTTACTTTATGCTTATTCACATATGCTTAGTTTCTGCTTCAAGCAATCGAGTCCGTTCCTATACCTTATTTACCTTGCTACAGCCACATTGCATTATCTTTGGAGTCGGGAAATAATTCCCACAACAGGGTAAGACTTGCGAGTACCTTCGTACTCAACGTTTGTTGCTTAAGGTTTTGCAGGTGAGGATGAGTTGGTCTTTGGCTACTTTGTCCCCGCCGATGCCGGCGAGGGCGAGGCGTAGTCAAGACTTTCGAGTGATCGTGATCTGCGATGTTCGTGGGCTAGGCATCGTAATACTTTGCTGTTTTCTCATTGCAACTGCTGCGGCTATCGTCTTCCTTAGAATCGCTTTCGCTCTTTAATTTATTGTTTCAGGACTTATGGTGAACCTTGGTATGTAAGAATATTTTAAATTAATGTTATTAATTAATGTGACCTATGTGATGTATCACCTGTGACGTTGCCGACGTGCTTGGATCTTGGGAGTTGCTTGAGAAGCATGTCGGGGGACTGCCGGGTTTATATTCTCTTTTATCGGGTTGAGTTCCCGCATACCATACGTGGGCCGCGAGTCAACTTGGTAAACTTGAATGTAAATTGGTCGGGTCTCTCACAATATCTTTATAACTCAATAGGATACGAGTTGAATCAGGATACAAGACTGCATCCTCTATTATAAGTTGTTGTTGTGGGTCGATACCAGTGGTGATCAGCATTAACGACCCGCAGACTTAGCAGCACGAAGGGGGCGGAACGATCTCCGCCTCGTCCGACCCCTGCGCCGTAGAGACACTCAATGGCTCAGGTCCGCGGACGATCTCCGCCTCGCCTGACCTCCCCGAATAGGGGTCGGACCCCCCGCAACTCGACTAATGCGCTCGAGCCACCACGTCGGGGTTGGGAGACCGCACGAGAGTCTGTCTACCACCACGAGGATGGGTAGGCCGCGGACGGTTGAGCATTAAATACCTGTGGCTACCACGACCACAGACAGATGAGGATAACGACTGCTCGAGCAAGTGGGCAGTAAATACGCACGACGCGCACCAGCCAAAGGACTGTCACTGTTCCGACAGCTCCTGTCAGAGCCCACTCCCCTACTAGGATGGGACACCTCTGAGCGACGGCTCGACGAGTGTAGGGGCGATGACGACGGCATCATTCCGTCGACCCCTGCCGAAAGCCATCCCACCTTACGGGTGGGACACTTCTGATTGACGGGCACTCCCAGCACCGTCGGATCGGGAGGACGCCGCCATGCCGGTGACACCATCCACAGCAACAAGCTGAACTTGGAGCGTGCGACCGCGACCACCACTCCGCCATCTCACCCTCTATCTCCCTCTTCCTTGACTGCCGCGCAATCCAAGTCTCACCCCTCGCGGTATAAAAGGGGAGATTGGGGACCTCAAAGGGGGGGATGGAGACAGACAATTGAGAAGACGAGAATCAACACTCAACCGCGCACTTTCATCCACCCAGAGACTTGGGATGCCATCCCTCTCTCGCCCGTTTGTAATCCTACTACAAACAACGCAAATAACACGAGCAGCTCAAGACTGGACGTAGGGCGTAATGCCTGAATCAGTATAAATCCTTGTGTCCTCTTGTAAACCATCCGATCTCTAAAACGCGCATCTCTTGATAATCACTAGCCGGTGGTAATGAACACCGACAACTCTGTACCCATAGGGAGAATAATTGTGGCTCGTCCAGAACCAACAATAACAGCGTTACGACCAGCAATGGTTGTAACATTCCCCTTACTCTTTTTAAGAGTTTGGAAATATTTCATCTCTGTGAGTATAGTGTTAGTGGTACAACTATCCACTGAAAAGATTTCTTCCTACATTTGGATTGACCCTGTAAGATAATCTATAATGAGTAAATCAAATATATTAAGAGTTGATTCAAAAGATTATACAATAAATACTATATTAAGTATCATATGTCTTGATACAATACACACAATATAATGATAACAATACAAATACAATACACAGTTATATGGCTAATACAAACTGAGTTCTAAGGGAATTTGGAGACTAATTGAGGTCTCCAAACATGACATTGGACTTGAATTCCATGAGCATGTCATCAACACCAGCGATGTTGTCCAAATCCAGTGGGACATTGCCACTCAGTTGTTTCGCATGAACATCTTTGGAGCATCTAGCATCTTGAGTGTTGAAATGAGTTTCAAACTTGTCCCCTTGAACTTGTTTACCTTTGCCAATGGAGTTCTGGTAACTCAACCAAATGTTTGGCGGTATTGCACTTCTTTGCAGTGTGACTGTAGCAACGACATCTGTAACAAGTTTGTGACTTGTTATTTTGGGTTTGCTTTTTTGAAAGTGCCTTTGCCTTTGTTAGGACCCCTGAACTTCTGACTTCTGTTCTTGGACCATTTCCCCTTGAAGTTTCTCTTTTTGTTACCACCAAATCTCTTGTCATTCTGAGAATTGTGATGCACTTCAGGCAATGGTGCAGGCCCAGTAGGGCGCATCTGATGGTTCTTTGTTAAGATCTCATCATGCTTTTCTGTCGGACGTAAGTTTTTAGATCAATTCGGAATATTTGGTGTAACCATTGTTACGGTATTGCTGTTGCAATAACCTATTTGAAGGGAGAAATGTAGACAAAGTCTTCTCAATCAATTCTGCATCGGTAACGACTTCATCATAAAAGCGAAGTTTGGACCAAATCGTGTGAACCGCAGAATTATATTCTGCCACTGATTTTGAAATCCATAAAACGGAGTAGTGACCACTCACGTTTTGCTTCTGGCAGAATGATTGACTTTTGCTATTCATAGCGCTCTTTGAGAGCATCTCAAAGAGCCTTTGGATCCTCTTCCATCATGTACTCATTCTTGATATCTGGATGGAGATTAATGCCTCATGAAGTGTAATGCGGCATATTTGGTTGAGTCTTGAACCTATAGGCCATTAAGATCTGGCATTATAGCAGCAACAAGTGATTTGGATGCTAAATAGATTTTCACATCTATACACCATGTCAAATAGTTGCTACCATCAGGTTCGAGTTGCTTAAACTCCTTGTTGGCAAAGTGAGCCATGTCCTACATGAGAAAATCATGTATGGAATTAATTTACTGTTGTAAATTAATCAATATGTATTGCTTTGAAATAATGCAAAATATCTCACTAGATGATTCTTGTATAAATTTAGGTATATAAGTAACAAATAAGCAATGCAATTGCTCCAAGATGTTGTATTATTTTTGATAGAGTAAGTCTTTTAACAACATTTTATTATTTTGTTACATTTTTTTCTTTGGATATAAAGGTAATTATCATAGAAATGATGCAGACCTTTTCATAATGCAGCATGCTATATTATTATAGTCCATGCTTTTATCCATTATTCTTGAAAAGAAATTCTTATTAGTATACCTTTATTTTGCATTTTATTTACTAAGATATAGTAGATCTTTATTTACATATATGAAGAATCATATATGTAATATGTAATTTTCATATGCACTTTTAATTTTTATGATCAGAAGATCACATAAAATATTTGTGTATGCACAATTACTGATGTAATGTAATATAAAGCAAATTATTATAGATCGATGGTCAAATTTTACTAATATTAGACCGATGGTCTAAGTACAATACATACATAATATATTACAAGATAGAATGCTATTACAGGAAACTACAAGGTTAGAAACATTAACAATCCATCTAATAAATACTGGTAATAAATAACATCAAATAACTAAATTAGAGAACTAATTCTTCTTATAAAAGAACAATAGCCTGCAGGCCACGTTTCTTTCTACTCTCCACGGTAAGCAAACAGCCTGCGGCTCCACCGTAGAGTAGGTCTGCGGACCCCTTTTTTTTTTTTTCTTTTGCTTTTCTCTCCGATGAGTAGACAGCACATGGGCTGCCCTTCTCCCTCCGGAGTGCACAGGTTGCAGGCCTTTTTTTTTTTTTCATTCCAACGAAGCCCACCATCGGCTAATATAAAATCAAGCAGCCCGGGCAGTTAGGGTTACGAGCCCCAACCATCCTTTGAGGCAGCCCCCACCACCAACCAACACCATTGGCGCCGCCGTCTCCGGCCAGCAGCACCGTCATCCCCGGCGCCCCCAAGCGCCATCAATTGTTGGAGAGGCCCAGATCCGCTTGGTTCCAAGACCCACGGGCGAATCTCAGGACGGCGGTCGACGGCGGACACGGGACGGAGGCCTCGGAGGATGCGCGCTGGCGCTGCGGGGACGATTGCCGGCGATGGCACGAGGGGGTCGACCTCGGAGGAGGTTGCTGGTGCCGCTGTTGGGCGGATTCCCCGATGAAGCCTCGCCGGTGGCATCGGTAGGTCTACCAGTGCCGGACCCGATGGATCTGCCAGCGCGGCCATAGCCACAGTGAAGTCTCCAGGTGGCTGCGGGTTGGTGCTCGTGAAGAACGGCGGCACACCGCTGCGTGCCACCATCGTGGTCAGCGTCGCCTACGGATCAGAGTCGGGCGTTGCCGGCGGTGGAGAATTGAGGTCGAGGATGGCGATGGCGTCGTAAGGCCCGCCCCGGCGACTCATTCGGAACACAATCCGGCGGCGTGGTGTTCCCTGCCGGGCGGTGTTGGCGTCGGCAAGCGAGCCACCCCCGAAGTTCCCTCACCAGGGTCTGCCGTTGGCAGCGGCGGAGGGACGCCCTGACGCTCGCCGTGGACGAGGATGTTAGTGTACAGTGGCGTTGCCACACTCGAGGAGCCCAACGAAGTGCTGCTGTTGTCGCTGGCAGAGGCTGGAATGGTCCTCCGTGGACTCCCTGCTTGGGGCGCAAGTGGTCCAAGGCGTCGAAAGACGGGCAGGCGGCCGCGGCCAGTGCCATGGCCACGGTTCCAGGAAGCACGACGACGTCCATTGAAGATGTGACGATGAACAGGAACAGCAAATCCACGACGAAAAACAGCAAATCCACGACGAAAAATAGGAACGCGACGAACAGGGAAGGCGATGAATAAAGCTCTGGAGATCCATCACGTACCCAAGGATGACGGCTGGCAGCGTGCCAGCGAAGCCTACTAGCGTCGGTGAACGAAAGTGTCTAATAACATATTACAAAGCAAGAGCTACAGACAGAGGAGATTAGGGAAAATAATTAGAATTGTGTTTTAATTAATGAAGAGTACCCCTTCTTTTATACTCGTCAACAGATGAAGATGTGTCCGTTCGGACATCAACTTTCCGAACGGCGTCTCTTAGGATGACAGTTCCCCAGTGGACACTAATCATAATTATACTAATTACATTATTACAAATAATTGGTCATTAGGCACCACTTAACACAATTCGTCAGCAATGCAGGTTAATCCACCGGCCTTGACGTTTGAATCGGTCGCGGCGAAGGCGTCCGCATCCCTGACCCAGAGCCAGAGAGGAAAGCGTTGTGGCGCCAACGGAACGTACCAACTGCGACGTTGTCCGGCGCAGTCCCATCACCCTATGAGTCTCTGTACAGCGGGACCGAAGGCAGAATGTTCCAGCCCTGCCCCGCAAGCCAGTGAGTGTCATGAAAATAGATGTCATTTCCTCGCGTGGTTGAAGTGAATAGTAGTACTACTTAGCTTTGATTTCCGCAGCCCTAAGGGCCAGGGGGCACGGCTATGCCTTTTTTTTTTTTTCGTTTCATTCCCCTAATCCGCATTTCACCGCAAATCAATCCAAGCTCAAGCTCCAAGTCTGCCGCTTCCTCTAAATCCTCGATCGAGTCAGTTCTCCAATGGCATCGGGAGGCAACATCAAGGAATTCAACCCCACCAACACCTCGCTCGCAATCGCAGCTGTAGCGCCGCCACCAGCCGCCGCCACCAACATAGCACCCGACTCCGCGGCAAGCTTTTCCCATCTCGCGCGCTCCGCATTCGCCGTCGTCGCCGCACTGGTGTCCGCATTGTTCTTCGTGGAGCCGTCCGTGGATGCCGCGGCTAATCTCCGGCTGCCCTGGCCCGCCGTCGTGGCCAGCCTTGTGCTCTTCTACGCGTCCTTTGGCGCATCGGTTTTCCTGTTTGGCTCCTTCTTCCTGCCCCGTCTTCCGCCCGCCATAGCTGCCTTGGCGGCGCAGCGGGAGGGGATTGGAGCGGCTGTCTTCGCCCTCGCTGCCGTGGGGATTGGTATCGCGACCTGCCTTATTGCCGCCGGTGGATCAGCATATGGTACGCACCACCCACTCGCAGGTGCATAGCATGTATGGCCCATGGATTTGACTCAGCTATGTGATTATATGATTACATGGTTGTATTTTGTTGTTACCATTTAAATTTTGTTTTGTGCACTATGAAATATGCTAGATAGTACAGCTTCAAGTGAAGAAAAGAGAGACAAAAACAATACCAGTATGGTACTACTACAGGCGTACAGCTTGCGGTAGAGTATATGTGCAATATATACAAGTTATACGAATATGTATGTACATTTTCAAGGGCAATTACAAAAGAAAAATAATGTAATATAATTGGATGTTGATCTCATCATGTGGACTGTTTAGTTTCTTTCTTGGTCACAGTTTACTTTCAGGGCATCCATGCTGGATACCTGCAGGAATTAGTGTGAAGGATTACTTATCAGTGTTTGTGAAATTGTATCATTTCTTTCGTTGGTAAATCTTCAAGTACCGAATATGAATACCTGATATTGATGCGAAAAGCATCTGTTCCGCTGCCTGTACGTTGATCTTACGGTTTGTCACTGACTGCTTAGATACCGAGTATCACAACTGATTGCATCTCTCAAAACGTAATTGAGACAGATGTATATGCAGCACTGAGACATCATCTACCGCTTTGTGCTATTGACCAGTTTGTTATTGTCTTGACCATCTGAGTCAAAAAGTATAATATAAGTGATGCAGCTGCCAAAAAGATTTTCTCTAATTATAAGTGGCATGCTACTGAAATTTTGGTATCAAAAAAATAAAGAGTCCTTTCCAACAAAACCAGGAGCTATAGATCTGTCAACTGAATATATATAATCATTTTATTGCTTTATCAAGGTCCATGCTTTTTTTTCCATATTATAGCAAACCTTAAAATTGTGACTTTTGTTTGATATGTCTATGTGGTGAAATAATGATCCAGAAGCAGAAACAGAATACTCTTGTCTCAAAGTAAAAGAACATTCTCAGTAATTTTGCATTCATGTGTAAAAAAAGATGTGTGATTTCACTTTTACTGCTTATACATCTAACAAATCCGTTCACTGCTCTACATTTTACAGCCTAAAAGGCATATATGCAGTCATGGTGTTGATTGATTCAGAAAATGCTGGGGGCTCGTGTTGTGCTCTGCTTTTGGCAAATGTAAGAAATTATTCAGAAGGGGCATTAAAATTGACTCGTGTTATGCAGGTTAGAACAGGAACTCTGATAAGGGTTATTTAGTACGATAACTCATTAAAGCACAAGCATCACTCAGGTGTGTAAGCTCTTATAATTTGATTCACATGAGCTTTTTGAATTACAAGTTTCTGAATCATAGGTTTATAAGTACGATTGGTAAAGATAGAAAATACTAGGGTTATATTTTGTTGCAAGAACTATGCAATGGGCGAGGTATCCTGTGACCATATGGAAAACAAACCTTGAAATCCGGTGGTTAATTTGGGGGAATACCATGTTACCGCTAAACAACTGATGTCAGTTTGTTGATCTAATTATCTTCTGTACCTTCCAGCCAGCCTTTGAAACTTCTTTCTACAGGTTGCAATTGACGCTTACTATACAGAAAGCTGTTGATGACAGAAGGTTTTTGGCATTTCTCGTTTTTTCAGGTGACAGCATTTCTATTACTGAAGCAACATGTGTTTTAGTCCAAGTTGACTCTATTAATGAAAACCAATAACATCTTATGATAGTATCACTTAAATGTTACATTATTTCGTTGTTCCATTTTGTCATTTCATCTACAAGAATTTTCCACTTTTTCCAATATTGGACCAAAAATTAATTAGTAAAATTTACAAGAAATGGGCAGCCTTTTGACCAGACCATTTGCTCCACAAACCTGCAATACGAAGCATTGCTTCTTATTTTCCCTTCATATCTGCAACCTTATCCTCCACACTGATTGCCAACACAAGCTAATGAGATCATTCAACCATCACAATGCTGCAAATTTTTCATGTTTAATTTTATTTTTTTCTATTTCTCTTTCTGTGTTTGTTCTAAATAAAGTGGAACTTTACGCCAGTTGACCTTACATCATGAGCTTTGTTATGGTTCTTGGAATTAACAATAACCGTTCATTTGATCAGAAAGAGAGGTTAAGAATATAGACGTACCTACTAAAAGGTACTTTAAGTTGTGGACCGGTATTAAAATGGGTGGACCCGGTACCAACTTTTTAATATCAACGGTTAGGATTAATTCAAAAGGGGAGGTACCGAGAGGTACCTTCCAAGCACCATAACAAAACTCTTACAGACTTGAAAATCCATGAATTTAGTTTTTCTTCCCCATTATCCTATATGGCAAAGCACATTTTGTCAAACCCACAATATTCTCAGCTATTATTTTTGCCAATATGATTGGTCAAAACTGAAATATCTGAAGAATATTTTCTTGGCAGAACTCAGTAGTTAAAGAGGCACCCTGCTCTCACCTGGACATAACTTATGGTGGTAAAACAGGGTCTGGAGGTACTCTGGGTTTGCTCGAATGAATTGAAGTAAGCCATGTTAGTTGCTGCTCTTGAGTCATCTTCTGTGTGCTCAACTGGCATCTGAAGCTTCCTTCTGTCAGTTGGTCTAAAGTCGAGATTTGCCATCCTCAAAGCTCTGATGCAAGCCTTCCCCTTTCATGGCAATCTTCGTCACTTCAGGTGAGTTAGCATTCATATTTTGTTGATGCGACATGTGTTCATACCGTCTTAATTATTATTAAATTGTGCCATCAACATCATCAAGTAGTACTCTCAGTACAATTCATCTTTTTCATTGTTCCATTTTGCCATCATACACCTACAAAAAAGGAACTGAGCCGAGATCGGTTAGTTAAGGGTGTGGATGCACGACCAGCCATGTTGAAGTCTTCTTCAACGCAAATTTTGGTGCCTATTGCTTCTTAATAAAATGTCACATATTTCCTCCTTGGTTGATTGAGTGTTTTTATAAATACCTATTAACACTTAGGAGGATTCCAAGGATTTCAAATATCAGATCGAATCGAACATTAAATGAGTAAAATTCAAAGAGCACTGGCTAAGGATTGAACAAACCATTTCTTTTGTACATCATCTTTGTGCAACAAACCTTGCAAGTCCAAACTGGACTTTTCATCACACTGTTTGCATACCTCTATTACCTAACATCTGACAAATCACTATCGAGAAGAAAAGAAGAATCGCAATCTCAGCTCTAAACCAAACCAAATTGTCATTGTGCCACATCTCTAGAATTTGTACACACATTCCCTATTCGTCCTACATGCTTTCCTGTCCGGGTCTTTTATGCCCCCCTTTCCTGGTGGTGGTTCGACGCCCTCCGGTGCCGCCGCAATGCAGCACTGTACCCAGCAACCAACCCATCCTGGCTGTGGAGCACAATGCCGGCATGGATGGAAGAGTTTGGATACTTCTCCCGGTGCCTCTCTTGGTGGCTTTGGTGATGAGTCCGGGGCTTCTCTTCAATCTCAACTTTCATGTTTACTACCTTGTCCTCCTCCACACTGATAGTGAAAACAAATGGGCCGACTGGGAAGAAGTCATCCATGTCTAGCACTGGTTCCAGGGCCTTAACCACCTCCTTCATTGTGGGCCTGGACTTTGGGTTCTGGCTTAAACATTTGTATGCAACAATAGCTGCCACCTCGGCGCCCTTGCATGAGTACTGGCACTCCAAGGCTTGGTCCATGACCCGGTATAGTCTGTCGGGCCGCTTTAGGTACGGCCTTGCCCAGTCCACTAGATTTTGTTCCCTCGGTCGCCGAGCACGGTCTACTGACTGCCGGCCGGTGAGGAGCTCTAGGAGCACCACGCCGAAGCTGTACACATCGCTCTTAGCAGTGAGGTGCCCCGTCATGATATACTCAGGTGCTGCATATCCATGGGTCCCCATGACACGTGTCGTCACGTGTGTCTCGTCGCCCTGGGGGCCGTCCTTGGCCAGTCCGAAGTCGGACAGCTTAGTGTTGTAGTCCTGCATTATATCAGTAGAGATTTGGTTAGGTGAAATATTAGACAAAGGTTGATATATGACTGTTCACGCATTGATAGTTTGTTTCAAACTTTATGTTGGGATGACAGTGATGGATAAGATATTTTGGTTAGGTGGATGATGTGAGTGTAGGATAGCTGCTGCGGATTCTCAAATGGGCGTATATCCAAGAATCTTCTGAACTTACAATGGTATAATTCAGAAACGTGTGGCGCAACTGGATATTGTTCGTGGACACTTGCATGATTCATATGGTCAACTATTAAACATTTTTTTGGGGATAAAATTGCTCCATGATAGACTGAAACTTGGGCCCCGAAACCGTCCTTTTCCCATCTGTTGGGTACCGCCAGTATGTTATGGTCACCAGAAGTTACGTGTATTACCCTATCCCGTTTGTTGGTAACTACCGTTTCTAGATGAGCTTAGTGCTTCACATTTCATAACTGCGTCTTTCCTTTTGTTTTTTGGCAAGTGGCTAGTGCTACGCAAAGTGCTTATCTGACGAAAGTCTGCAGGAACTATTTGTTTGAACTGAACTCTGAACTCTGCGGCGAAATTGGGAGCTTACCGAGTCGAGCAGGATATTGGAGGCCTTGAAGTCGCGGTAGATCACCGGCGGGTCAGCATCGTGGAGGAAGGCGAGGCCCTTGGCCGCACCAACAGCGATCTTCATCCTTGTCATCCATGGGAGGGTGCCATTGATGTCTGCAGAAGATTGGATTCAGGTTTAGTTTCCTCCTCGACATTGATTAATAAAATCAAATAATAATTTGATTCCGATTCGACATTTGTCTACTAGTAAAATGAGACCTGGCAGCGGATAGAGGATCTAATAAAAAAATAGTTGTCCCTTTGTAGAGCACATAACAGCTCACCTAGCCCTACGACTTTTTACACAAAATGAAAACAGACACCGACGGTAGGGGAACAAGTCCACACGTGTTATGTGCTCAGATGTCTAAATAAATGGGAAAATTTCTTAGCTTGTTGGGCTAAAAAATTAAACCCTGTCAAGCGACCAAAATTAGCAACGTGAAGCAGAAAAAGAGCTCACTTTTGAATAGGTGGTTCTCCAAGCTCCCGTAGCTCATGAACTCGTAGACCAGCATCCGGTGCTCGGCTTCGTAGCAGTAGCCGACCAGTTTCACCAGGTTCTTGTGCCTCAGTTGGCCTAGGAAGAACACCTCGGCCTGCGCGAACATCCCAATGAAGCAATCGGTTAGTTTTCTGTCGATCAAAATATTTGAGATTCCAATCGAGCATGTGCATTGCCATTTGCCAAGAACACTCTGTTTTCGGCGCTCACCAGCCACTCGTTGTGCCCCTGCGTGCCGCCTTCCAGGTCGAGGTACTTGATGGCGACTGTCTGCGCGCGTAACCCCGGGCGTAGGCCTTCTTCGACGGCGCCCTTGTAGACGGGACCGAACCCGCCGCATCCGAGGTAGTTGGCGCGGGAGAAGCTTCCCGTCGCGGCTCGGAGCTCGGCGTAGGTGAAAGCGTGCAGGTTGGAGCCTGAGAGCGTGAGCGACAGGTCCTCGGGGGTGAGCGTCCCCGACGAGCTGAGGCTGGTGAACGACATCCGCGACGAGGAGCGGGGGCTGTCCTTGCCCCTGCGCCCGATCCGCCGCCGGCGCGGCGTGGAGTCGTAGTCATCGACCGCGGCGGCACCGGCGCCGCAGCACAGCAGAGATTTCCAGGACTGGGCGGCCATGTCTATCGATGAAGAACTGCTGTGAGGCCGATCGTACAGAGGAATGCCCGGCGTCTGCGCAGAAGAGAGGAAGGAAGCAGAGGAGGAGAAGGGACAGGTGGAGGAATGGAGAAGCTACTATGGTTGGGCGAAAAGGCCGCAGGTGTCCGGGCCTTTATATAAGCGCGGGCGCGGCAGGGGAGACCTTCCGTGGGGCATGAGCGCCACGCGCGCCAAACCAACCCAAGGCTACCGCACGGATGGGGATTTTGCTGCGTTGCGCCCTTGACCCGGCGTGCGCGGCAAATAAAACCGCGGGTGATGTGATAGCCGCAAACAGGGGTGGGACAAGAACGCCGCACGGATTCACAGCTCGTCCGCTCCCACCAGCCCTGGCCCCCGGTGACTGCTGTGTCACACCTACGAGGCTACAATTAGTTTAGTGACTGTATCATTCATTGCCTGCGCCCTGCCATTAGAATACTTGTAAAACCAGCACGGTTTGGGCTGTTCCAGCCGTGTCGTTTCGGCAGTAGTACTAGTAGCTTTTATTTTTTTGTGGCTTTACCGTTATCACCATTGAATCGCATATGATTCAGTGCAAGTTGCGTGGTGGTTAAAGTAAATTCGGTGGGGATGACCTAGCAATTTTTGGGGTGTATAGCAATGATCAAGCTGGGCGCCGCTGTTTAGCCGGCAGGCAGGGCAAGGCCTCCGAAGGAATGTTAACATCAGAACAGCTTTGTAAGGAACTTCTATAAGCAGATAATACGAGCGGTCCAAGGTCCTACGTTGTTTTTACGAACGCTACTTGGCGGATTAGGTTCGGCCTGGCTGCCTAACCCTCGTACTCTACCTACCCGCTGTTACAACTTGCAGCACAGTGGAGTGCGATTCGAGCGTATCTGTGCATCTCCGTGTGCTGGATGGAACAGAGAGGAGTTTAACTCGTGGGTGGGGGCGAAATCTGCTCACGTGCTCTCACCTATCCGTGCCGCACGTAAACGGCGTGTGTCGTTGCTGTTTTCAGGACGTTCCGGTCCTTGTCCAAGGAAAAGAGGTCTACAAATGCTCCTATCTATTTTTATTGGATCTAACAAATAGGCATGTTCCTAGTGATTCAGCCTAGGGGTATCGCGCTATGCCAGCATCTGAACCACCCTACACACAAAATCTCTGCTCGGGTATATAGAATTGGTGAAGAGAATTATCTTGTCCGATGCTTCTGAGACAACCAAATGATGGGGGCATGGGGCTACAAGCAAACCTACGTTGTGCTGTTGCAGCCGTTCTGTCCTGTGTGTCTACGAGCTGCTGCTGCTAATAACTAATAATCAACTTGGAAAAAAAATGATTCCCTCAAAAAAAAAAACTTGGAAAAAAAATGATTCCGTGAGAATTTTGCACGGTTGCTAATTAAGCACCGGCTCCACTTGACACGTTGCGGCAATACAGAGTGTGCCACGCGACAGCACGATTATTCTAACCCGTGCTGCCTTCTTCTCGGCGCCGCTGGCGCAGACAATCGATTGGGCAATGACGATTCCTTTTTATCATGAAGGTTCGTCCGAGAAAAAGGGGCAGGACTAGGAACAGAAGCCACGAGGGTTTTTCTTGCCCCGGTGATGAAAGAAACGTCGTCGATCGTTGCGGATTGCGTCGTTGGACAACTCATCTTTTGATACAGTATGTCGTAATGAACTTGTAATGATTATATTTATTAAATTAACTAGTCGCTGGGGGCCGAGACGCTCCAGATGGGTGGACGACGGATTTTACTCTATCTCATTCTCTGCCACTAATTCTCTGCAGCTTCTCTTTTTACGTGTTCATTTTGTTTTTTTCCTTATTACCTTCTGAGAATAAGCTGGTCAGGTGGACTAATAATTTTTCTGGGTTACTATACTGTATGATAGGTCATGATCGTATCGTATGACGAATTCGTCATAGAGTGTGTGTAGACACTCGATGAGAAAACAATCGAAGAATCGAACAATCCAGAAATATAAAACTGTAGAAACGCTGAAACCGTAAAACGACCACGACATTACGACCCTGTTACGTCCAACCCTGCCGTGGAATTGTGAAGCTCACTCTCCCGTCATGAACCGTACGTACACCAGACATTTCTTGTGCAGTTTGGGGCGCCCGAAACAGAGCCTCCAAATTCTAAAACCAAATGAAACATAAGTACTGGAGTAGTACGATACAACAGCAAAATGTTTATCGACTAGTAATATATAGCATCACGAGCCTTTCCGGAGAGTATTCCAGGAGCTAAAGGGTTAGCCTATTTGTTTGATTTTGTTTATACTTACTTGTCGCACCGCTCCGCCGAGGCGCCGACCAAAGGTCCCCTCCCCACGTAAGATGAGGTGTTGATAAGGATTGGCACACGTACCACTAGACAGACCATCGTCGTCCATCATGATTTCATTCGCCTTGGACACCCTATCCACTACGGAACGGACCAGAGCGTCCCCTCTCTCAGCTTTTACTTCCTTTCCACCCGCCAGGCCATTGAAAAATCGAGCGCGCGCGATGGCGGCAAATTCAACGCCTCCCGCACTCCGATCCTGCTCTGTGATATAGTCTGGACGGCGGGCGAACGCAACCAACACCGGCGCACGAACGACGGACGGGGCCCCGCCCAGCACCACCAACCAAACAACCAGCTTCTAGGCTTCTGTAGCAGAGAGGCGCCGCGCCGTCGTCATGGGCCTCTCTCTGCATCCACCCGTCCCAGCAGCGAGCGACATCGCCGAGTAGTACTAGTAGTAGTCAACGTAAAGGAAATCGAAACGCGGGTGCGCGCGTCGGTTCGGCCGTCGCTGCCGCGCCCGGATGCTGTGGGATACGTGGCCGCGCGGCGGGGGGACACGGCCAGGTTCTCCATGCGAAGGAGGCCACCCACGTGTTAGGCCGGCCGGTGCACGTAAAAGGGGGCTTCGCATGCCACACGTTCACCACCGAGGCCGAACGAACCAGCGGGATGGGATGGGATGGGATGGGATGGAACGACGCGGTTTGCCTTTTGGCAACGATACGAACGAGGAGCGCAATTCATTCTTGGGTCGCGTCGAACGGAGGCGCCGCACGTGGACGTGGAGTTGGAGGTGGCGGTGGAGGTGGAGCGGACCGACGCTTTTGGGGTCCCCGCGCGCGCGTCGTCCGTCCCCTCCCTCCCTGCTCGTCGAGCGCTCTCAGACGGTTTGGCCTGGACCGCCCGCCGCACGCGCGCGCGCGTTCGATCGTCCGAAACGAGCGGACAGGTGATCGCTGTCGAACGCACCAGCGCATCAGTCAGACATCACAGTTGCGCACACGGCACACGACGGCGAGGTGGGTGGCGCGCGCGGGACGGACAGGACAGCCCGTCGTCGATCGATCGGGTGTTATTTGTTCGTTCGATCCCCCGGCCAACCGGGAAAATTGTGGATGGAACACGTGCCCAGGTGCTGATCGAATACCACGCGCGCCCTTATCAGTACACTTGCTGAGTGTGTAATGCACACATCAGCTTGTTGCTTCACCTCCCAGGCCAGGCTCACACTGTATCCGTCGTCGCACATCAATCACGCGTCGTTAATAACTCCAACAATCCCTCCATCCTATCCTCAGCAATACTATATCGTCACACGGAACTCGATCTCGACCCAACCAACAGTAGCATCAGGACGACGACGCGCCGGGGACTCGATCGGGATCGGCGGGTATGTAGATTGTAGACGATCGACGAGCCGTCCACGAATTCCCCACCGAACAACGGTTACGTGCGTTACGTGAACGACGAGACCTTCCCGGAGTGGCAGTGGCAGTGCGGCACGGCGGCATATCCGCCTTCTTCACTAGCGACCGGTGCCACACCTAGCGCGCCTTGCATTGGCTCCCTAGCTCGCCGGCCGGTGCTGGCTGACAGCAAGATCTTCACGAACGTCCCTGTCGTACCAGATCGAAAAAGGCCCGCCAGGACAAATATCTCCTTCTCGATCGCGCGCCGCAGATTTTTCACGACTTGTTGGAGCTCTCATCAGCCCAATGAAGAATGCAGGACGCACGCATCATATGTTTTTATCAGCTTGATGGCGATTGGAGAAAAAAAAAAGATAAGATTATATTTTTTACGTGGGCAAGCAACCAAGTACTACTTGGGATTGCCGGATTGGGACTTTGTTCAGCGAAGCTAGCTAGGCTACCTGCACAAGATATGGTACGGAAGTAATTGCATCATGCATTCGTACGTAGTACCATATAATTAAGCTAATAGGTTCATCGTCATCGCTTCGTCACCGTTTGAAACGATTACACAATGGGTATGACGGGTTTTACGTACGTATTACGTAGGTACTTGGGACGATCGAGCAAACACAAGAAATAGCAGGATTAGTGCATATATATCACACTTGTTAGTCAGCCGGTTTTGAAACTACTACGGATATAAATATGACGATTTTAGTTTCAAAATAAATTCATATTTTTATATTAAGGATGCTAATTTAAATTGATCTGAACCTTCGTCGTCGTGATTCGTACCTCCAATTTTCTTTTCCTTTTCGATATGGTCGATACCCCAAAATTCAATTTCCTCGCGCAGCAACTGCTACATAAAATCAATAAATCCACCGGCCTCGTTCCGAATGTATCCGTCCGCCGGGTATCAGATCAGTCCGGTTTTGATTCTTCCTTTCCTCCGCACATTTTTTCAGCATCAACCAGCGGCCTCAGCCTCGTGTTGTCGGATGTCTCGTCGTCAACCGAACCGACCAGCCCGATACCTTGCTTGACTGACATTTCTACACCGGCTGCCTCGCTGACGTGCGCACAACTTGACTCAGATTAGAGAAACCTTTTATTTCTTTTTTAAAAGAGCGACTAAGATTACAGATTTTTTTTTCTTGCACCCATCTTCACAAAGCCAGTACTAACACGTAATGGTCCGTACGATTCTATATTAAATTATAATCCATTTCGCAGCTTTGGATCGGTCGTCTCGTTGTCTGTGTGACGAACACCCAGCATCAGAGGCTTCTGGTCTTAAGCTTGATGGAAACCAAGGAAGGAAGGAGTTGTTGTTCCGTAATTTTGCACGATGACCTCTGAAAAAATCGACCTGGAGGCTGGATGAATGATGATGCCAATCCATAAATCATGCTTCCGTGTAAACTCGCTTCAGTTTCCACTCTATCTCTGCTCGCGAGCTGTGTTCTCTCGACCGGGTTCGTCACGGAAAGACTTGGCAAAGCATTTTGACAAGGACAGAACTGGAATAAGTACTCCTATGCAGTTTATTCAGAAAATAGCCTTATGTAATGTAGCGTAAGGAAGGTCTCTCTCTCTCTCTCCCTTGTCACAACTTTTTTTTTTCATCGAACAGTTTTGTTGTGTCTATTTTTCGGAACAAGCCGGCGTTTGAGCTAGAACAGGGTTCACTATTCATTTCGCACTTTTTCAGCAGTAGGATAGGATAGGGCGGCTTTCATTTCATCACCGATTTTTCGCGTACTCCACCATACAAGCATTATTATTACGGGCACGGCTGCTACAGGATCGGCCAGCAAGTCACTCCTGCAAAATATCTCAAGGTTGGTTCCCGTTTCTCATTGTTCTTCTTCCGAGCGGCGGCTGCGCGACGCGATGTAAGAGAAGGGTCTAAAGCCGCAGGGTCAGCGTCAGCCGTGAGGGTGTGGAGGAGGACGCAACCGTGGTGTGGTACGACAATGGTGACCCGAGCTCCGTTTGTAAACTGCCAACTTGACCGGTAGGTGACGAGGTGATCTAGCAGGGTCAGAGATCAGGTTGCGGAAGAAAAATTACCTGTGAAAATGGCGTCAGTCTTTCAGTAATCTGTCGCACGAATCACACGCGCTGACGCGCCGCTGGTTGTGTGTCTGAGACGCGCAGCTGCTGCTGCGCCAGTGTGACAGCATGCTGAGTTTATCCTGGTGTCATCCATCCTACTCCTTGTTTAGCTAGGTTAATGATCAGTTTGCTTTGATTTTCTCGGTGTTTGTTGTTCTTCTCCATCTGACAGATGTGGTTTCTTGTGGGGAGCTGGAAGCAGAAGCCACATCCCCAAAAATAGCGTGCAAGTCAGAACTTGTTACACGGCTCGATCACTTTACTTATGAGTTTTAAGCAAGCAGAGGACCCAGCAGGCATGTACAGTACGTGCGATTGTACCAAGCAAAATCAAAATCGTGTCCTCCTCTCAGGTCGGTCAGTGAATCAGTGATGAACGACCACTTTGAGAACTGAAACTTACTGAAGGATTACGTGACTTTCTGATTAGAGAGTGAGGACAGAATGACGGCAGCCTCACATGTCATCTCGCAGAACCTCATGGTAATCTCTCTGTTTTTGTTCTTTCTCTAAAAAAAATTCTGACCTTGTAAGCTTACAGACAAGAACAATTTCACGGTCATTGTTTTTTGATAGACTAATGTGCAGTGTATTACTAGGCTGGCAGGTGACGTGAAAAATGATTGGGACTTCTGAATCTGAAGTACTGATTTAAGAGCAACGTTGATGAAGAAAAAAAATTGAATGGGTTGCTTGTGTGAATTGACGATAGCAGGTTAGGGAGCAGTAAAACTTATTGCTCTTTTTCCTTAGCAGAACTTCGGATCACGTGGTCATTCTATCTTGAATCCTGCAAACATGCAAGCGCCTGACGAGTACATTGCCAGACGTGAGCCAAGGTGACACAGATCATGAAGGCGCGAACCAAGAAGACCCCTCCAGAAGAGAAGAACATCTGGCCCAAAAGAACATTAAAGCCTAACAGTGGACTCGTTAGTGACGATTGGGCCGTGTGACCGTTGAGTGGGCTTCAGGCTAGCCGCCTCGGCCTGTAAGTGGCGTGTCAATCCGGTAAATAGGGGAGATGAGCTCAGACAAAACCCCGTTTGGCGTGTTACTCCTTTTTTTTTGTGTGTATTCTCCGCATGAAGCTTTCGCTACCTGTTCTAGTGGGAGAAATGCTTGATATGTTTAAAATTTTCAAGATGGGCTGTCACTCGAAAATGTTCGATTTGTGTTTATGCTTGTGGGCTGTTAAACGAAGCACCCATAGTAAGCCCATTTTAGCAGCCCACTCTAGCATTTGTACAATGAAGAATTTAACCTTTTTTGTACCTTGCAGTAAAAGGGTTATGGCCCCAGTCCGCTACTTAGACACCATCTCAAATCCAACCTTGACACCATGTGTGTGTGTGGTGTGTGTGTGCGTGCCGGGGGGGGGGGGGGGGGGGGGGGGGGGGGGGGGCTGAAGTTTGGATTGGGAGATAAAATCCAATCTTAAAACAACTAAAAAAGATTTGTGTCGATAGAAAAACATGAAAAAAAATGTTACTTGCAAAGTTTTTAATTTCACAATTTTAATGTCTAGATATATTAAGCATTAAGCTTCCTTTGAAAAGTGGCCAGTAGCACAAAAGGGGAGGAGAAATCTCAAGTAGGGTTACAGAAGGAAACAAGTTTTATGTCCGTGGCTGAGAAGGAAACATGACTTTTTATAACGGTTTACAAGGTATCCCCTCAATATGTTCCAAGAACTAGAATTTTTTTTTACCATCTTCTATTTTCCATATAAAACCAGCTTAACTGCTTTGGCGGCTCACATGACACATATTCAGAAACGTGAGGCTCCACTATCATACTATAAAATATGTTTGGTTGGCCTTTATTGTACTTGAAGTCTACAATTTGTCTCCACATTTCACCTTTTGAGGAACATTTTCCTCGGATAGGAGAGTGGTCATCATGAGAATGAGAGGTATGCTCGTTCGCCAATGTTTGAACCTGCTGGCTACTTGACTTTTGCTGAGAAGCGTGCCACACAATCTCACATTGACATCGACCGTTTTGACAGGAATTTGTTGAGGGCTTGCTGGAAGTATTTGTGCGCTTGTGCCATGGAATATATTCTTTGCAAGTATTTGTGGCGACCAACATGATTTTCTGATGATTTGTCGCGAGACTTTCTTAATCCTCAGTGTTGGCTCTTGGATGGCGACCATCGATTTCATCTTCCGTCACTGGACTCACCATATAGCCAATGAGTTGCCTGCCACTCCAGAAATATCTCTGCCCGTAGCACTTAAATTTGTATTAAGAAAGTGTTGGATTTAGATTTTCTTCGGAGCTTAAGGGCGAGAGAAGTTGAGCAGTGAAAATTTTTGTAATAATTGGAAAATTGTTCTCATTACAGTGCCCTGGAGGGCTATTTATAGCCCGAGGCCATTACACCTTTAGTAATACTATTACAGTAATACCCTCCTCTTTCTACTTTTACACGGGGCATTCGGTAATTTAATTCTCTCCGGTACAGGCATAGCTGTCCCCCCGCGCTTTACACGTCACTGGCCTTATCCTTCCGAACGCGGGCTTCTCCTTTGGTTACCGAAGGGTGCTATGACCGAAGGATTCTTCGTAGCAGAAGAATCCTCCGGACCCGAAGGTTTCTTGATCGCTAGCCTTCGCGGGTACGTCGCAGGCCTTTGTGGGCTTTGTGCTGTGCTCCGAAAAGGGGTCGTGGGTGGGCCTTAGCCCCCCAACAGAAAGGACTTAAGGCTGCTGTACTATTAATTAGAGATGCTCTCTACTATGGTTAGATGAGCATGAGCCTATACATATATGGCCACATGGGCTCTTAATAAAACTGAATAGGATACAATAAAAGTATTAAACCGTTTTTTGTTTGAGTAATAGGACACTACTTTAAGGATATTTGCTGGAGATGCACTAGATCCAATCCAACCACTTCGCGCGATAGTTTTTTTAAGTGAACCGCGCATGATAGCAATTTTACTGATTCTTACGAGAAATGAGCCGTTTTCTTAGACAAATTCTTGCCCAATCAATAAGGCTGTTCGTCGTCCTGGCACAAAAGCATGAACACTTGTACAAGTGTCCGAGACGGCGCTCTGTCCTGCTCTGCTCGGTTGCAGCCATCTCGTACCCATCCCCGTCGCGGGCCAATCGCCAACGGCCACCTCGTCTCCAAATAGAAAATATCTTGCCATCTCCTACGAATTGTGAGTATGGGTTCACAGCTGCTTTGTCATGTTGTCTGTCCCTTTCACTCTTCTGCGCTGGCCAATCACAGCCTGCTGCTCAGAGCCCAATCATGCACTCAACTCAGACTAGCGTCACCAATGGCGTCACGGTCGGTTTTTGTTCGATCCACAGCATGTTTGAGCTTGAGTTCTTCCAGCGGAAAGCGAGCAACACAAGAATGAATCTCTATAATATATACCAACGCCACAAAGACCGTCACCATCGCTGCCGTGGTATAAAATTCTTACCACTAATAGCGAATCATTTAATTTTATAAATATGATCAAGAGATATAAAAAATTTAATCGCTAAGCAAATCTGATTATAAAAATCTAACAAAATAAATCATCTCTAGTTATTTAGTACTACCTTTGTCCCACAATATAAGCATTTCTAGATATAATCAAAGTCAAATAATTTCAATTTTAACTGTCAATCAATATCTATAAAAATAAATTATCTTAAATATAAATATTTATATATATTATAATAATATGTTTTATGATGAATCTACTAATATTATTTATACATAATTAAACATTATAATTTTTTATTATTGATGATCAAAATTAAAGAAGGTTGATTTTAATCAAACCTTGAAAATATTTATATTGCACGACGGAGTGAGTACTGCTACAGAATCTCCCTATATAAAACCCGGCCTCCGACGAGTGTGGTTCCCGCTGGCCACTGTCCATCTCGCCTCACACCCAGCCACCAGTAAAATATTGCCCGTTGCGCCGGCGACATGGCGCGCCTCTGCCTCCTCCTCGCGGTCCTCGCCGTGGTCTCCCTCGCCGCCACCGCCTCCGTGGCCTCCTCCTCGTCCTTCACCGACTCCAACCCAATCCGGCCCGTGACCGACCGCGCGGCCTCCACGCTCGAGTCCACCGTCCTCGGCGCCCTCGGCCGTACCCGCGACGCCCTCCGCTTCGCTCGTTTCGCCGTCAGGTGAGCGTCCGGCGTCCGAACCCCTCCCGGCTCCCGCCGCCGTCCCGCGTCACGCTCCGAGCTGATCGCGCCCCTATGCAGGCACGGGAAGAGCTACGAGAGCGCAACGGAGGTGCAGCGCCGGTTCCGGATCTTCTCCGAGAGCCTCGAGCTCGTCCGCTCCACCAACCGGCGGGGTCTCCCCTACCGCCTCGGTCTCAACCGTAAGGACTACACACGCTCCTCCCTATCCCCCAATCTGGGCCGTCCGCTTCCGTGAGCTCTACGGATTCTCTGTGACACTTTTCTTCGGTGTGCAGGCTTTGCGGACATGAGCTGGGAGGAATTCCGCGCAACCCGACTCGGCGCGGCACAGAACTGCTCCGCGACGCTCGCCGGCAACCACCGGATGCTGGATGCCGCCGACCTCCCAGAGACGGTAAGCTACCAAATTTACTTGTCGCAGAAGATCAAGCAGGCTGTTTGTAGTACTAGTAGGGTTCTGTGAATAGTAACGCAACGGTTTCCTCCGGGCTCCCGGACGGGCGGGGACAGTAAGCTGTACCCACGTTGTTGGGTTTGTTGCATTCGTCACATGGGAAACAATTTTTAGCGGGCCACCAATTATCAGCAAACAGAGTACCAATATGTATTTAGCCTTTAGAGTACCAATTTTCGTTAGAATAGAGAAACAAAAGAAAGGATCTCCAGTCCCACGTGCCAGTGTTGCTTATAGAATCAGAGGCGAGGATTAGGTGTGAATTTTGTGGTGACTGCTTAATTTGTTCCTACTGTGGGGTGTCCCATGTGTGATGTTTAGCCTGTCCGGCCCCGTGACAGTTAGCACTTAGCCATCTTCTTCCATGGTCCCGGTATGTAGCCATGGCAATCAACAATTTTTGGCCATTTTCTTCCATGGTCACGGTATGGAGTCACTGCTCATATGACCAGTCCAACTATGTGTATTTGTATGGATTGTAGTACATCAACTTAGTATCTATTGTCGCTTGATGGTTGTTACATACTATTAATCGAATATTGAAGATGCTACGAATTTTGGACACTTTGCTGTGAAATGGTGTATGTGATGTTGCTGTTGTTATGGCTGCTTCAGAAAGACTGGAGGGAGGATGGAATCGTTAGCCCCGTCAAAGACCAGGGTCAGTGTGGGTCCTGCTGGACATTCAGGTAACTACTGAAATATCAGCAAAGCTGGAGAAAGCATGTTAGTATTATTTTTTTCATACCCTGGACCAAAGGTACTAAACAAACATGATGGGGCGTGCTGCTATCTGGGATTCTATGGATGATTATTGCATTATCTTACTAACATATCAGTAAAAGCCTATGGCATCAGACAGGTAGCAGCAGTTGGAGTCTGACTGATTTGCCTGTATGGGCATCATGGCCTTTGGTGCAATCGTAGTGGCTCGTCTTAAAACTAATTAGGTGATAGAACTTTAGAACCACTCTTTTTATATTTAAAAACTTAGGCATGAAAGATTTGGTGACATTGAAAATTGCCAGTACTTACTTTCGAGCACAGTACTTCAGTTCAGATCTTTCACCAGCGAAGCAATAACAAGATTATTTAAGAATTCAAGCATCAGATGAAACCTCGTTTGGCATGCAAGCAATTAAATAATTGGATCAGTGGACCGACACAATTTTGATCTAGGCTTTGCTTCTAGATCTTATCCAGTAGAGATAACTGTCTATCTTGTGGAGCTTTCATTGTTTCACTTCCAGATAAATCATTTCATTTTTGGTTGTTAATTCTTTTTTTCAAGGAAATTCTTGGTTGTTAAATTAACTCACTATGTAATCGAATGACTGCATGGTGCATACTCTTGTTACCTGCTATATCCATACACTTCAATTAAATAAACTGATCATTAAGAGCAACATAAGGACTAATAAGGTGCTTCGCTGCGTGATTGAGTGGTTATCACTCCTACGCTAACTTATCAATAACAGCCAAATAAGGACTAATAAGGTGCTTCACCTATTTTGCCAAACTTCACTCCTAACACGTGCTTCTAAACCTTTTTTGAGTTTTGATTGGTGGAAATAAGGTGGGGTACAGATCAATGGTAAAAAGGAATTGCCCTAAAGAAATAGTAAAGTATTATATGTGATTTCTCTTATCTTTTATATATTAGAAGAAAACTTGGTGACTTATTTTAAACAGTATTATCAGTTCTACTTCTGGACTTTGTGCCAACAATGTTTGTTTACAAACGCAAAACATGAAGCACCAAGCTTATTGAAGAACTTTGTGCATACTGGAGAATGTTTTTTATTAAGAAAATATTATTTTTTAAAAAAAGAGAAAAAAGATTAATTAATTTATTGTGATTATTCAGATATTTGCTTTTAGCTGTCAATCATTTTGCATTCTGAAACTTTGGTCCATTTTGAATCTCATGTGCGTTGAAACGGTCATGAAAGAAAGAAAGGGTGGCCTGCAAAGAAAATAATTAGTTTTCTCCTCTGCTTATTCTTGCAGCACTACTGGTGCACTTGAGGCTGCATATACTCAAGCCACTGGGAAGCCCATCTCTCTGTCTGAACAACAACTTGTTGACTGTGCTACTGGATACAACAATTTTGGATGCAACGGAGGCCTTCCGTCCCAGGCTTTTGAGTACATCAAATACAATGGTGGCCTTGACACTGAGGAATCTTACCCTTACAAGGGTGTCAATGGAGTCTGTCATTACAAGCCTGAAAACGCTGGAGTCAGGGTTTTGGACTCAGTTAACATCACTCTGGTGTGGAATCTTATTCTGACTTTCAGTTGAGGATGAACTACTCTGATAAAATTGTTTGAATTTTGTACTTATTTCTGTTGTTATGGCAAAGGGTGCTGAGGATGAACTGAAGAATGCTGTCGGACTGGTTCGCCCAGTTAGTGTTGCCTTTGAGGTGATTGATGGTTTCAGGCTGTACAAGAGCGGAGTTTACACAAGTGACCATTGTGGAACTACTCCCATGGTGAGTGTAAACGTGCAAGAACTTTATGCCTTTTCTGTATGTACAGTTTTTCTTTGAGTTGCTTCTCTCTGATTTACATAAGGATTTCTTGTTATCCAGATATTATGATCTAAATTGTTCATTTCATTTTCACATTACTAGGACGTGAACCACGCTGTTCTGGCTGTTGGCTATGGTGTTGAAAATGGGGTTCCCTATTGGCTCATCAAGAACTCGTGGGGTGAGGATTGGGGTGATAATGGCTACTTCAAGATGGAAATGGGCAAGAACATGTGCGGTGAGTATTCAATATACACTTCTTATCATTCAGTAAACAAAAAATTCATCTACTGTATGTTATCATACGCTTTTGGATAACAATAATTTGATTTAATACTATAAATACTGCAGGTGTCGCTACTTGTGCATCATACCCTGTTGTGGCGGCATGAGGCACTGATGGATAGCTCCATATCCTGTTAATTTGCTTGGTGATCAATAATACACGTCCATCCTGAGCTTGGAGATGGTTATGAATAGAACTGCAACTTTGGTGTGAATATATAGAATTATAAAGGGAACTAGCCCCTGCTTCTAGGTTTCTCCTGTAATAAGGCTGTGTGGCTAGATTTGAGTTCCACTGTACTCACACATACGTTTTTTTTTTTTGGATGAAATACTCATACGTTGTGTGTATGATCATTATATTTTTATTTATGGGGAAAAAAATAGTAATTCATGGTGAAGTCTAAGACATTCTGATTGAGTGTTTGAGTATAATGCATCATTGGCAAAATACTTATTTCAATTGGCTGGATTTGGGTCTGGTTCGTTTTGACGTTTTGACAGACTAGGCAACGGAAAATGATACTCATGTCAAATTTTCTTTTCTTTCAGAGGAAACAAAGATGAAAGATGTGGGGGAGTGTAAACGACCTTTTACATTTTGTGTCGAATCCAGAAATTTGCTCATGTGAACTGTATTCTTTATATACTGTTTTGGTACTATGTAATATCCCATTTAACGAGCAACGAGTGACCAAATTTTTTAAGAACCCGCTGTAAAGTATTTCCTCTATTCTTTTTTTCTTTATCGCTATTGACTTTGACCAATAATTTTGATCATTGTCTTACTCAAAAAAAGTATAATAAATATCAAATGTTTAAATAGGATTTAATTTATTACTAAAGATTTTAAATCTTAATTTTTAATTTTATATGTTTGAAGTAACTTTTTAAATAAAATGAGTGATCAAAATTTTTGGTCAAAATCAACGGCGAAAAAAAAAGATGGAGGGAGTATGAACACGTTCGATCTCTCCGCTGTTCGGTTCTCACAGAGGTGTCCCTTGGACTGAAGCTGCGCGTCTTTTAACAGCGATATCCCCCGCGAACCGACGTCCACTGCCGCCTCTATATACCACCCGCGACTCCGTTTCTGCGTTCGGCACCATTGATCGCGGGAGCCTCAACATCCGCGAGGCTAACACGGGCTGATCCACGCGGTAAACTGTAAGTTTCTTGGCTTCTCTTTCATTCGAACTTCCCTTCTTTCGTGAACTGGATTTTGTGAATCCTTTGGGAAACGGAACTTTAGATTCTGTGTGAGTGGAGTTCTCTAAAACATTACACCCAACGAATTGGTGGTAGACTTCGTCAGTCAACCAGTTCTTCTTTCGATTTCATCCGTTTGGATGCATTTTTACTATCATATTGAAATGTTGGTCTTAGTTTATTGATGCCCCCGTTTGATTAATTAATTCAGAGGTTCCTCAATTGCTCATTCATGTTGTGGTTGTGGTTAGTCCAGGGACAGCAAATAATTCGGTCCATTTGGACACTGTGGGGCCGTTCTCGCTGGGCCTGCCATCTCCGAACCTTGCGGCGTAAGCCATTGTTACCGACTTACGATATACTAGAACCGACTTTAACTACGATTAACTTGGCTGATTAAACAAAGCTTCCTTCCTGGCCACAGAACCCCGTAATAAAACGGCAAGCCTGATCAGCCTGTCCTGCAATTAGTGTTCGTGTTCCCACGCGGGAGAAACAACTGCAAGGCTCTAAAGAAAGCCGGCATTATCAACACCCTGTTAAAAGCTTCATTTTTTGCGTGCGTCTCTTTCACCTATGGTTTAATAAGTCCAAAGTGATTTTTTTTTTGGGAATATTTGATTCTATCTCTTCCCTGCACCGTGATGTGACATCTTCCTCTAGTGGATGTGGATCTGTGCCTTGCCGGCGAAGAAACACGGCTGTGTACTTAAGCCGGAGGCCCCCTTCTCTGGAGTCGGCGAGAATTGGTTGCGCCGCTATTGCCTTGCTTGTTCTTTGATCGAGAAGAGGGAACCTCGTTTTTACTCGCGGCGTCTTGCAAAACTGCCGCGACGTTTCGATTTAGGTTGTTATTAGCTTGGATTTTTGCATTCTTAATTTCGTCTGAAATAACTAGAGAAAATACTACTAGTAATTCTCTTCTAAATCTAATGATGATCAGTTTCGGTGTAATTAATTTGGACTATATGTGCAACAAAATTTGAGTCGAATGGACGGGCTTTGAATTGATGCTTACTCTGTTCTTCCTGCCAGGAAACTGCGATTAAAGACTAATTTTGATTTGACAAAATCACTTCTGGCTGGTGCGAATTGCCCTCAGTCGCCAGTTGCATCATGGCAAGGAACGCGTGGGCTGCGCTGCTGATTTTAACATGCCTGTGGATTTGCCCTCTGCGGAGCAGCGGCTTCTCGTGGAACATTATATCCTCATCCTCGTCGTCGACCGCGGCGACCGGTGGCGAGCGAGCTCCGATGATGGAGCTTGATGGCGCGGTCGCTGACTTCGCCATAGACGGCGCCAACAACCCGCACGGGGCGAAGATGCTGGAGAACGCGCGGAACAGACTCGCCGGGCCAAAGAACTGCTGGCAGGAGGCGTACAGGAAGCTCTTCGCCAGCTGCGGCGACATCATGGCCGACAAAGAGAAGCAGTCGCGGTTGGCGTGGCACCTGAGCAGCTGCTTTCAGGAGGACTCGGGCCGGCCGCCCTTCCCGTCCTGCAGCGAGGGCTCCAAGATGGTGCATTGTCGCAAGAGGCTCGGCGACTCTGAGGGCAAGGTCTTCCTCGAGTTCTTCCTGGAGACCAACACCTTGTGCCACCAACTGCAGTAAGTTTTCTCACCTAAGTTAATTTACAAATGACTTGTTTGGTATAGTTTTAAATCTGACTCTTTTCTGCATTTGGATTAATTTATTCAGAGCTGAAGCATTCAAGCACAACACAGAGAGGCTTATCAATGACCTGACAATCACATCCAAGTCTGCCGAGGAGAAGCTCGAGGTGATCAAGGAGAGATCAGGACAGATCATCAAGGATTCAGACAGAGTACACGACAAGCTGTCGTCGATAGAAATGCAAGCTGGCAGTCTGGAGGAGACGTCGAAGATCATCGGGGTGAAGATCAATGACGTGCTGGCTCACTCCGAGGCGATCTCCGAGCGGTCCAAGGTGATCGCCACCTCTCAAGAAGAGCTGCGAGAAGCGCAGACGGAAATGAAGCAGAAGATAGAAGCCGGCATGGAGCGCATTCAGGAGTCGTACAAGAGCCTCGGTAACGGGATGGACAAACTGAAGGAGGAGACTGTGTCCGTCAAGGAGGAGATACGAACCGTTGGTGAATCAGTGTCCTCTAAGATGGAAAATTTGCAGAGCACTGCCAGTGACATTGGAAGCATGGCTAACAAGTCGTTGGAGAATCAGATGCACCTGCTGGATGAACAGAGTCGGGCAATGGAGGGACTAAATAATCTCCACCGCTTTCAGGCGAAAGCTCTTGAGGAAAGCAGGTAAGTACTGTATTTCTTGTTCCTACTGCACATTTTCAATTGTGCTTGGACGACCTTTTGATTTAGTGTTGCAAAATATAAGAAAAGGGCGCTGATTAAGTGAGCAATTGCAGGGAAACCATACAGAAACTCGCTCAGTTTGGCCAGCGTCAGCAAGAAGAGTTATTGGCCCGACAAAAGCAAATCCATGAAGCTCACGATCAACTCATCCAAAACTCGCACTCCATACTGGAAGCACAGGTTCGTATTTCATCACGTTCTGACTTCTGAGTACCTACCTGGAACTTTCTGCACTCGTATTGAGTTCTGTTTTATGAGAGGGCTTGCTTTATTTACTCTGCTTTTCACATGCAGGAAGAGTTCAGAGCAAAGCAGGCCAACATCTTTGCTGCCCTGGACAAGCTGTACATCCTGCACAACGCAATTCTAGCCGAGTCTCGCTTCATCAAGGCCTTCTTCTTCTACTGCTGCGTCGTGTTCCTCATCTACATGCTGACGAGCGCCAAGCAGACGTTCAGCATCAGGGGCCGACTGTACTTTGGTACGATCTAGTCACTTAGTACACCTCTGCATCGCTTTTTTTCAACGACTAGTACTAATTAATTTCGTTATGGCAGGCCTGTGCGTCACGCTTGCGCTGGAGATGGGGCTCATCAAAATCGGGGCCGATGACTTCGACAAGCAGTTCTGGGTCATGTCCAAGGTGTTCTTGGTCAGATTGGTGTTCCTCGGACTCGCCTCTGTTCAGATTTTGCACTCCATCTTCACATACAGGTAAGTTAGAAAGCTGTGACAAATTAGTTACATACGGTGCTGTTCTGAACGCTGAATTCGATCCAAACATGTTTTGATTAATTGACCACTGATCACCTGTCTGTCGTCCAGGGACTACGAACTACTGAACCATCGGCTGCTCCAGACTCTGGTCGAGAAGGTCCGAGCACTGGAGGAGAACAACGCCGGCGGCCGGCAGGCGCTGCCGTACGACGCGGAGGAGAGCGAGAGGAGCCTGATGGACTACTCGTGGGTCTTCGACGAGCTGGCCGGCGAGGTGGACAGCAAGATGGACCCGACCTACGCGGTGACGCCAGAGCGAGAGCGATCTCGTGGGGTGTGCAACCGTTACGTAGAGGCGGAAGAGGTCGCTGAGAACTCCGTCACGACGACGTCGACCGGCCGGAGGTACAACCTGCGGCCGAGGAAGTAAGCGTGGAGATAAGGGGATATTGCTCTTCTCTCTCGTCGTGTCAGTGACTTTTTCTGTCCATAGTGTGCCCGTCTTTTCTTTTTCTTTTTTTTGATAAAAAAAGACTGTGTGCCTGTTTGAGTTTGTTTCAGGAAGAAACGAGTTTAAGAGTGCCCTGTAAGATGACGACGAAAATTTATATAATACTCCCTCTATTCTTTTTTATGTGTCGTCGTTGACTTTGACTAAAAATTTGATCACTCGTTTTATTCAAAAAAATTAGTTCAAACATATAAAATTAAAAATTAGAATTAAAAAATCTTTAGTAATAAATCAAATCCTATTTAAACATTTGATATTTCTCGTACCTTTTTGAGTAAGACGAATGGTCAAAGTCAATAGTGACACACAAAAAAGAACGGAGGGAGTATTATACTGTAAACAACAACATAGTACACATCATGATGGATATGGATTCATTATGCTAAATAAAATTCAGTTTGAAGAAATTTCTGTCAGTGTTAAAAATAGGTTTGTTCTCTCGCTTCAAAACGTTCACCATTTCGCAGGTTTTTCCTTTTCTTTTCTTTACAGAGTAACATAGGAGTATTTTTTAGGAGTGACTATCTGTTACTTAGCTAATTTTTATTTGCATTTCAGTCGAATTTTTAAACCAATAATGACTTGACACATCATCTTGACTGTGATATAAAAACTCAATGTTTTCAGGTTTTTTTTCACTCGATTTTATAAAAAAGAAAATCATATAAACTTGACTGTAATTTGCAACAAAAGAGTCAATTTTCTCCAACCTCTCCCGTTTGGATCCTCGCCCGTTAAACCCTCACTTAACGCCTGGGCGGCTGAACCAAAATTAATCCAACACAGAGCCTTGTGGGAGAACTTGTGGTAGAAGAAAGAGGTGGAGGTTGAAGATGCGAACCAAAGAGATAGGCAGGAGAAGATTAAAACAAATTAAATACCGGATGAAGACAATGGTGATATTGTCTGCAAGGTGTGCCTTCTCCCCTGTCAGGGGCTCCCCTTGCTTTCTTCTTTCCCACATTTTGATCTCTGCTATTTCTTCCCAAGAGTCCCACGTCAGGAGAAACAACAAGGAAAACTAAGACTGATCTTTCCAGATTAAAAGAGAACTCTCATGGTCTTGGTGGAGGCCAAGTTTGACTAATTTTTTTTGTCATAAATCTTTTTCATTGATTGAGTGTTTGATGGTCTCTGGAAAGAAAGTTTTTATAGTACTTGAAGAAATTGAACAAAAACTGACAAGAAAATTCAGATGACACCCCTGTATGAAAAAAAACATAAAATGCTAATGATCATATGACATTTAGTACATACAATGGAAAAAAACATGTGCCATCTGATATAGGAAACATGGTCAATGTACTAGCATTTTAATATATTGATCGTTAAGTCATCTGAAGAATAGGAAACATAACCAAATTGACTTTATCAAGCAGTACATCATCAAATGTCATGCTCAAATGTCTTGCTGGCTAAATTCCTGTATTCAGTGAGACTGAAAGCTAAAGTAGCTGACACGGATGTTTAATTATTAGGCAAGACAGAAAAAAATAGAAACTATTGGAATCTACAGTATTCAGTGAGGCTGAAGTTGATCTAGCTTTTCTCTTTTTTGTTTCTAAAACAAGGTGCGTAAAGCTGTAGAAAAATGATATTTGAGAAGCATCCTGTATAAAAAAAATGCTATAGGTCACATGATATTTAAATACATACAATGCAAAAAGAAGAAAATCATGTGGAATCTGAAGATAGCAACCTGTACAGGTTGTATGAAGCTTTAGGAATAAAATGGCTTCTAAGTAAATCAAAACCATAATTTCTCTCTTTTTATGGGATATGATGTTGTGGCTGTAATAAAAGTATAAAATCCTTTCTTTGTGACAGGAATCAATGGAAAATTTAAAGCATCATCCAAGAAGTGAAGAGATAACATCATCAAGTTGTGTTCTCTGGATTCAAAATTAAAAGAGAACACCCGTGTTCTTGGTGGAGAACAGGTTTGTACTAACCTTTCTGCTATCACAAATGTTTTTAGTTGATTGAGTGCTTGATGCTCTCTGGAAAGATTTTGTAATGCTTGAAACTGAACACGACTGAAAAAATAAAATTTCAGATGCTATCCCTGTATGAAATGAAATGCTAAAGTTCATATCATATTTAGTACATGCATTTCCATTTGCTCCTGGTTTTAGCCTGGGTGTGCAGGTTGAGACTAAAATCAATCTAGGCTTCCCTTTTTTTTTCTAGAACAGGGTGTGCAAGCTTTAAAAAAAATGATTTCTAATAGCATACTATATATAAAAAAAATGCTAAGATTGATATGACATTTAAATGCATACTATGGGAAAAAAATGAAATCATGTGGAACTTGAGAATTTGAGATAGCAACCCGTAAAGGATGTATTAAACTTTGGGAAGGATAATGAGATGGAATCAAGCAATAAATGGCTTGTAAGTAAATCAAACCATAATTTCTCTTCTGCAATATGATATTGTTGCTGTGTAAAAATAGTAATATTCTTTGTGACACGAATCAATGCAAAAGTTGAAGCATCATCTAAGAAATAATGAGATAGCATCACAAAAGGAGGGTGTGCATTCCAGAAGTATGGGATCAGTATTCACGCATACCTTGTAGAAAAAATGAAGAACATGATGTTATAATATGTGAACTAACTGTTTGTACTATGTGGTACTAGGCCCAACCGCAAAGGAGATGTGAATACGCAAGTGCACCAAATTACAGTCAACACAATGGATATGCTACATGAGAAGTTATGTCTGAAGGTAATTTTACAAAATGAATGACAAATAAACAGATTATAGGACGAACTGTTTTCACTAACTTTTGTATATGAATTCCAATGCTTAGGAAGATGGTGCAAGTGGACATTGAAAAGGACGATGCTCATCAACTAGTTTTGATCTACAAACTGACATGCTGCAAACACTTCTGAGCAATGAAGGAGAAAGAAAAGAAAATCATACAGAAGTTATTGTCCCTAGTGATTTGCCAGAGTAGGAGAACTGCCCTGCTTGAAGACACATCCAACCTTGAAAAAAGGTGAAACTGACAAGGTGGTACACCCTGAAAATGACCCCAGTAATTACAACATGTATATATAGCAGTGTCCTATTTTTTCAAAAAAAAACTGACACTAAATCACTAAAATGAATGAAAAAGACACTAAATCGATTTAGGACAGAAAAAAGGCAAGAAAGGAAAAATTACTTCGGGCATTTGATCTCTGGCCTTTGTCCTATAAGAATGCCTTTTCATCCTAGACAAGCATCTCTGAGAAATATGAATTAATACACAACATCATTGGATATTTGGATGTATTAAAAAAATATCGACTGCAAGAAAAATACATGTCAATAAAAACATACTTTGCTCTTGTAGAAATCAGAAAAATTCTTGATCACTTTAATTTGCTTTAGTAAGGATACCCTTAAAAAACACACAAATAACCAACTGAACTAACAAAGTATTATAAACCCGCGATATTGATTTTGTTTACTTTACCTTTGAACTATCAGGTTCTGAATCGCTATCACTTGCTTCGAAAGACACATGATTTACTGAAAAAAGAAGCTCCCTTCGATGCCGTCTGAAAAAAGAAGCTCCCTTCGATGCCATCTGAAAAAAGAACAACTTAACTGAAGAACACATCCAGATAAAGAACAAACACAAAAAAAATCCCTACTCCAACACTGAAAAATAGAAAAGGACATCGGGTCCTGTGACCTGTAAAAATGAAAATCTACACTATTTTACTAGAAATGAGCCAGCCATAGTAGAGAATATTCACAAACATAACATTTCAATTAAAAAAAATAGAATGCCACACACATTTTGATTTGTACAGAGAGATCGAGTTACCTCCATACATTTGAAAAGTACACTCATAGAAGAAAAAAACTAACTATGGGAGTGTGGGGAATGAGGAGCATTTGCACTAACTAAAATCAAAAGAACTTGTCAGCCCAAAGGCACTAACGAAGACATAAAAAATCCTCCAATGAAAAAAATCACGAACCATAGCACCTGCAGAATCATCACTCGCTCCTCCTCACCCGCCGCCTAGATCACAAGCCAAAGATTAATGGATTCAAGCTCCTAGAATGATTTGTCCACCCCCTTACCGCCAAAATCACAAGCGTTCCCCCCACTAAATCGGGTAATAACAACGAGGAGAGACATACCTGCAAGCCGAGGAAAAAGCATCACCTCAAATGAAGCTGAAGGCCGGCGTGCTCCCCCGTCACCACAGCCCCGTCGTGCTCCCCACCTCCGCAGCCAGCCCCACGGTGCTTCCCCACCGCTGCAGCCCCACCGTGCTCCCCATCGCTGCAGCCCCGCCGTGCTCCCCCCCACCGTCGCAGCCCCCCGCCGTGCTCCCGCGAGTGAAGCATGTCTCTGCTCCTCCTCCTGGCGAAAAAATGAGGAGAATGAGAGTCAAACTATTTTTAAAAAGAATGAGGGAAACAACTTTGTGGGCTCAGTTCAGGCCTCTCCTCGTTGCTCTTTACCGGATCTAAAATTGAGACTCTTAACTTCCACTCTGTGCGAGGCTTAAAAAGGTCATTTTCAGCCCAAATGAATCACAAACAGTCTGGACACAACTCAGATCAAATGCTACGTGTCGGACTGTGATTGATTAAAAAATTGACCAAAAACCGAATGATTTTTAGCTGAATAATGTTTAGCGAGTACCTATTTTTATAATATAAAAAAAATGCGAAGACGCCGGTGCATACGACGGCCCAGCCCAAATTCTGCCATCTTGTGCAGAGCAGCCTAGATTCGTCTCGGTCGTGTTCTTCGAAAGGCCCAGCACATTAGTCATTGTACATTTTTTCTGTCAGACTCGCTGATGTATATAATCGTACTTGAGGAAAACTACAAGTACTAGAAGAAAACGGTACTACACACAATTCAATTAAACCAGTCACTAACGTTGACCCGTGTAACTTTTCGAGAAGAACTAAGCATAGACGGAAGAACTGAGCTATCACGCTCTCCAACGCCCAATCCTATGCTAATATTTCTCGCACGTTTTCGCCGTGTAAGACGATGTAGGATGTACGCTCGGTATACGTGTAGTCATATACGTAGACGACTTGCCGTTGCCCTTTGGTGACACGCGCTGTGCGACCCGGCGGCCAGCGCAGGCGCAGCCCGCCAGCCACCGCCAAGCACGCGAGGGAAAGCCACCACTCGCACATCCACGTGGAAGGCTCCACGCTAGTCTGCATATGTGTGGGTGCGCCGAGGTCGAGGGGCCAGGCCCCCCCCCTCGGTTGCAAGTTGCATGCGCGCGGCAGCTTCGGTGTGCGTCATGTTCTCTCAACCCACTAGTGTGTACATGTATTTTATTATTAGTTCAAAATACTAAACAAACAATTTTAATATATTACATATTTAACAAATATTGTTGCGTCTATTTTTTTATTTGTTTCATGTTTGAATAATATTGCTCTGACTATATTCCTTATTTATTTCATGTTTGAATAAATATTATTTTAGCTAATATTTTTTATTTATTTTAATGTTTGAACAAACATTGTTCTAGCTAATATCTTGATTTGTTCCATGTTTGAAAAACATTTTTTGGATACTATTTTGATTTGTCCCACATTTAAAAAATATTGTTGGACTTCTATCTTGATTTGTTCTATTCCGAAAATATTGTTCCGACTACTATATTAATTTGTTCCACGTTTGAAACGATATGTCCGGCTATTATTTTTATTTGTTCCACGTTTAAAAACATTGTTCCGGCTATGATCTTAATTTGTTCCATGTTTTAAAAATATTGTTCTAACTACTATCATGATTTGTTTTATGTTTGAATAAGAATTGTTCATAGTGCTATACTGCCATGTTTCGTTGTTCATAGTATAATTTATATTATTGATAAGTAGAAAAGAATCAAGCATGCAGCAAACAAAAAAAAGACAAAAAAAAAAGAAAGTGAGAGGCTACACGCAGCAGACGACATGCTCAAAGAAACAGACCGGATGGGGCGTTACGGTGGACTGCGCCCGCATGCGAGAGGCGGCCTCGCCTCGCGCATGCGAGGGCGATGCCCCCCAACCAGCCACCTCACGCGTCGCCTCTGGTCCCGGGGCCCGGGCAACGTGCCGCCACCGGGTGCGCCCGCTTCGGAAGCGTGCCCACCGGGTGTCCTGCTCCTGCCGGCGCGTCGCGTCTGCAAGCTCGAGAAGGCACCGCACCGCACACGCGGCACGCGTCGGTGTGTCCGTGATCCGTTACGGTTGGTTTTTCGGAATCTTTGCCCTCGAAACTCGAAAAGCCAAGAATGGAAAGAAACTGTTCCTTCTTTGTTCTCCAGAGGACTAGTTTCGGTTCGGAACTTCGGATGATGAGCTTTCATTCATTCATTCATTCATTCAGGTTTCCTCAAGATAAGGCGAAAAGAAATCTCATCAGAGAAGTAGTAAGTAGCTTCGTTTCACACGTCACTGCCACGGTAGCGTGCACGTACTACTTTGATACTAGTACAACCGTTCTGGCGATTTCGGTGTACTGTTCTCGTTGTCCTTTGCCTGATAAACCTGAACTGCACGGTTTCGATGCTTTAGGAATAGGCGCCATACTGTTTCTTCTTTAAAACAAAAAGATACTAGTATATAAACAACAATGCACGGCCCTTTACATGATAAAAATAGATTTTGCTCGAACTGTACTACTACTACTACTACTGGCCAGCTAGCGGCGCACTTAGTTCTGATTGAACAGGAACCGACCGCAACTTTTGCCATCAGAATCTCCAAAGTTGCTGTAACCCGCCTATCGAACTTGTTGGGAGTGCAAGGAGCATAGTACCAGTGGATTTGATTTGAAAACGACGACCATCACGCCAACTCCCCCGCCCGTCTTCTAGAGTGCTAGTGGGCCAGTACCTTCTAGAAAATTCCTGTTTCTGACAGTATTGTATTAGCTTTGCATTGCTTTTATCGCAGTACTGTATGCTGGTAATAATGGAGTACTATTTGGCAGCACAGTCGGCCGTCATCATTAGCTGTGGGCTGGGAGCATGAACCATGTTTTGGATAGGGTAACTTTAAAAAAGATATAATAGTTAATAGTACTATTATGTCGATCGGCCCAAAGACTTTACTTTAGACGTAAAGCGGTTACAGTAACACCACCATAGAAGCCATTATCCACTTCTTTTGAGAAATGCTACACCCCCAGCATAAACAACATTGCTTTCGTTGAAAGAAAACAAGAGCTCCATACAGATGGCACATATGCCTGGACCACCACCTTTTAATCAGGAGTGTTTCACTAATCTGCTAATCTGTAGGCACATGCAAAACCTCATGCCGACATGTTATTGGGTTGAACTTTCTTATGGCTTGTTGGGATGGAGAAACACTCGCTCCAGTTCATACTTCATACTCTAGATGAGAGGCATGGAGTTTTTAAAGGCTCAGCAAAAGAACTAGTAGTATTAGCAGAATCATTATCACTGAGGTTGAGAGGAATCAGCAAACCTTTGGTGAAAAAGGCCAAAATTCGCGCCCCACGGTAGAAGATTCCTCCTCCATTTAGGGGTAGTATTGACATTTCCAAGGGCAGCCTGCTTTTTTTCCCCCTATAATTAGCGGATTGGGCCCCAGGTTCTTCTCTTCACCCACACGCACTCTAGAAGCAAAAGCAACCCAATTGTCCTAACTTGATACGCGTGGAGAGGAGATTTCCCCTGTTTTCTTCTTGCTCCTCCCACGAGAGCGCGCACCCAGACACTAGCCGGAGTAATCAGCGCCAGCGCCAATCTCCCGCGTCGAATCTGCACTTCTGCAGCCGCTTGTTCCCCAATTTCAGCAGTTCGCAAATCGCAATTAGTGCAGTTCTTCTTTTTTTTCTCGGTTTCATTTCATTGCTGTAGCAACTAGAAGTCTAGAAACACCAAATTCGTCGACTTCATCCACCAAGATTACTTCTTGATTTTGGATTCCGTGCTTTGCCACGCCTTTCGGCCTCACTCCGATCCGTATCAAGCTTGGAATTGCGGCTGCGAACCGTGGGCCGGCCAAACTGGTGATTGCTGTAAGGGGCTGTGATTTCAGGCGACTCGAGCTCCTCAACAGCATCCCGGATTCCGGCAACCATGTCACTGTCGGCGGTTTCCCTGTACACCAGTCTGCCGGGCTCGGTGTACTCTTCCGAGTTCGACCCGAGCTGCCGTAGTTCGGCGCCGTGTTCCACCGCTGCGCCCCCTCCGCCGGCCGCCTCCCACCGGCTGCCCTCAGGCGGCGGCGGCCTATCCTGCCTCTTCTCCTCGCCGGCCGCGGCGGCTGCGCCGCCTCGCGCACCGGCTCACGACGAACTCGGCGCGCTGTGGCACGACAGATCCGACGACCAGTGCGTCGCCGGCGGTGGTTACTCCTCCTATACCAACTCCCACTCGTCGTCTTCGCTCAAGTGGCGGGACCTGCACCACCATCACCGCCAGAGCCCCGTTTCGGTGTTCCAAGGGCCGTCGTCCTCCTCGCCGTCCCGGAGCCCACCGGCTTCTTGGTTGACCGGCCGCGAGCGCGACCGCCTGTTCGCTGGGTTTGTGCGTAACGCGCTCGGCTCCTGCATCGACTACGCGCCACCCGCGAGCCCTCGGCAGGAGGTTGGCGCTGGCGAGCTCGCGTTTGAGCTGGACGAGAACCTCGCGGAGGCCAGCCCCGCCTGCGAACCGTACGCCAGAGACCTCCTCGCCAGTGCCCAGGATCGCCATCGCATCTTCCATGAGGAGCTCGTCGTCAACGCCTTCTTGGAGGCCGAGAAGGCTCACCGCGGCCAGGTTGAACGAGCGCCAAACAATTACTACTACTGTTTTTTTTATATATATAAGTGCTTTTTACATTGGTTACTGAATCTTGTTTCTCTCTGATCAGACACGGGCAAACGGTGATCCATACCTGCAACATTGTGTGGAGACAGCCGTGCTACTGGCTAAGATTGGGGCGAACGCGACGGTCGTCTCTGCTGGGCTTCTACATGACACCATTGATGATTCATTCGTAGACTATGATCATATCTTCCACATGTTTGGGGCTGGTGTTGCCGATCTCGTGGAAGGGGTACGCGTTCCGTTTGGTAGTGTAATTTATGATGTATTGTTTATGTATCAGAAAGTTGTTGGTATCATCAATTGCATTATCTAATCTCAATCATGACGGTCTGCTTCCAATTTCTTAATTAAATGACCATGAGCTCTATCCCGTCAACTTGTATTTTCATATCAGCACCTAATGAATAATCATTTGGATAGAGCCAATGCGTCACTTTTGCCACGATGCATTCTTTTGTTTGACATGTCTGTTTATGAGGTTCACTTATATTATATCTGGTGAAAAAATTATGGTTTTTAGATATGATGTTCCACCCTTTTTGCTATCTCTGTGGTCATTTGCTATCCTACAACCTGACAATTTCTATCTGACCTCTTCAGGTTTCCAAGTTGAGCCACCTAAGCAAACTTGCTCGCGATAACAACACAGCCAGTAGGACTGTTGAAGCAGATCGCTTGCATACTATGCTTCTTGCAATGGCTGATGCTCGAGCTGTTTTAATAAAGCTCGCAGATCGTTTGCATAACATGCAGACCTTAGAAGCTTTACCTTTCTACAAACAACAAAGATTTGCCAAAGAGACCAAGGAGATCTTTGTGCCTTTGGCTAATCGATTAGGGATTGCTAGCTGGAAAGATCAATTGGAAAACCTTTGCTTCAAGCATCTGAACCCAGAAGAGTACCAAGAGTTGTCATCCAAACTTACGGAGTCCTTTGATGAAGCGCTAATTACTTCTGCTGTGGATAAATTAGATAAAGGTCTGAGCGATGCCGGTGTCTCATATCACAATCTCTCTGGGAGGCACAAGAACCTATACAGTATCCATTCCAAGATGCTAAGGTACGTCAAAAGCTTTCTTTTGCATTAGTATGTGTAATTTAACTGGTTGATACAAGACATTATTGTTGTGGGCATCTTTGCTTACTGAATTTGGTAAACCCATCAGGAAAAACTTAAAAATGGAGGAGGTCCATGATATCCATGGCCTGCGCCTTGTGGTTGAGAAGGAAGAAGATTGTTATCGAGCACTTTCTGTTGTTCATAAACTTTGGCCTGAAGTTACTGGACGATTCAAGGACTACATATCACATCCAAAGTTAAATGGGTATGCTACGCTAGCATGAAATTTGACTTGTTCAGCCCCTTTTTTTTTTTGAAGTCCTTATACTGATTTGCCTGTTTAGGTATCGATCGTTGCACACTGTCGTCATGAATGAGGGAGGTCACCCATTTGAAGTTCAAATCCGCACAAAAGAGATGCATCTGCAGGCTGAGTATGGTTTTGCTGCGCACTGGAGGTACAAGGAAGGAACCTGCAGGCACTCTTTTGTGCTCCAAATGGTGGAGTGGGCAAGATGGGTGCTGTCATGGCAATGTGAAGCAATGAGCAAAGAACAGACCATGTCGCTAGAAGAACATGGTGACACCGTGAGACCACCTTGCCCATTCCCCTCTCATTCGGAGGGCTGCCCTTACTCGTACTCCAGCCAATGCAGCCACGATGGACCCATATTTGTCATCCTCCTGGAACACGACAAGGTTAGCAAAGTGTTTCATACCGGTTCTCTGATGTCACACCATAATTTCATTATCTGATGATCTGTTCCTGTGATTTCAGATGTCTGTCCAAGAATTCCCAGCAAACTCAACCGTAATGCATCTTATGGACCGCATTGGTGCTAACAGTCCGAGATGGAGTCCCTACAGCATCCCCATGAAGGAAGACCTGCGACCGAGGGTGAATCACGAGCCAATAAGCGACCCAAACAGGAAGCTCAGAATGGGGGACGTCGTGGAGCTCACCCCGGCCCTGCCTCACAAGTCGCTCAGCGGGTACCGGAAAGAGATCCAGCGCATGTATGACCGTGGCGGCTTCGCCCTCGCAACACGGGGAGGGTCAAGACGTTGCTGACCGTATGACGTAACACAAAATGGTTTCACCTGTTGTATCGCCATTGAATTCATTGTAAATATAGTGTAGTTTGTGTTCGTGCAGCCCAGAACTGTGTGAATTGTGGTGGCCTTGAATTGGACGAGTGCAGTAACTACCGTCCACGAGTCCTACTGGCCCCAGAGGCTGCAATGTGTAGGAGTAGAATGCTCTGTAATATTAAGCTGTTAAAAGTTTGTTTCAGCCTCTCCCAGATTTGTGGAGACCGTTGTTGTTGAAGCAACCTGCCTGTCTCTGTACTAGTACTAAACTTGTCATTAGATCCTGTGCTGTGTTGTGATGCCTAATGTCAGCTTGTGTGTGAGGGAAGCCGTGACGTCATGACTCACAGCGCCCAGGCACGGGCTGTGTCTGTGTGGACCAGAATCTCGCGGTGTCTGCTTTCCGGTGAGGTGTAAGTTTCAGTAGAATCTTCTTGGGGGTGGACGGACGGACGACGGCACGGGAGGTCGTCGTCCTCCTCTGGTGTGGTTGGGATCTCGCGTGTGGGCGGCGGTCCAGGGCTGAATCTTGTTCGGGCACCGCTGCTGTACGCGTGGTCTGGGGGGTTTGTCGTCGTCCGCCGCGAAACGGTTGGTGGCGGCAAGCGTTGAACTGGTGACGACGGCTCTCGTTCGGCGGGCGCGGGGCGCTGTCGCCGACAGACAGCCGGTCGACGGCTCTGCCTGCCGAATTCTCACGGAACTAAACACTGAACTGATGAAGTCTTAAAAAGTGCGTTCAGGAACTCCCATCACCTGATTCAGTTTCGAAGATATTTTGTTTTTCACAGAGTTCGCATGTTTCCACTTGCCCTGAATTTCAGCCGAACTGCCGAAGAGTCAGTGCACGTGACCTGTTGTGCAAGTATCCTGATGCGTATACAGGACTAGTCTCCTCGGGTACTTAGGAAGCTGTTGCCGGATACGACTGAAACTGTACGTGTAGGTAGCTTCGACGGCTCGCCCACACGTCTCCTCCTCTTCTCTTCTTCTCCAACACGTGGAGACGCGGGCACGCCGATCGTGGCGGGTGCAGAGAACGAGCGCGGTGGCGCCACTTGCGAGTTCCACCGCCTGCCCGGAAGCCCCAGAGAGGTGTGGACGTGCACCGTCGCCGGAAGCCGATAACGATCTCGCGAGTTTTGTCGCGTCCGGATCGAGGAAATTCGCGGAAAAGCAGCTAGCTAGTCTGTGTACATGTGCCTCGTGTAGTCTTGTTACAGAAACACACGGGGGGGGGGGGGGGGGGGGGGGCCATGTTGCCATGTTGCATGCCGCTGTCTCGATCGCCTCTTGCATTTCGCGGATGTGATCATGTACAGCGGCCCCAAAACATACTACATGGCCGTTTGGATTCCGCTGGAATTGTACGTCCAATGTTTGTTAGGTCCCCTCATGCAAAAAAAAAAGAAAAAGGTTTGTTAGGTCAGCGAAGACCAAATCATCTATGTACTACACGAACACGCTGGCTCATACGGGTGCTGGGAACGTGCAGTGCGAACAACCCATTGAACTCAGAATCGTGTACCCTAGTGCTCTCAAGATTTTAACCGCGGAGGAGAAAAAGAGAGACATAGGCATGCGTCCGCCCTGATGAACTCGGCGTTCCTGTACTTTTCTACAGTAGTTCGAGATAGATAAGGGAGGAGCATTTTGCTGAAATCATGTACTGAAATCGTGTTGACTGACTAAAGCAAGTGTTGGTTGGGCCTCAGCCCTCAGGACAGCCCGTAATACTAGAACTTTTTGGCCCGACAGCAGATGCAGTGGGAGAGAAAGAGAACTCTGGTCACGGATTTCCTACACGCTACTCTGCATTAGCATCGACATTTTGCGATTGCGGACTGCGGAGGGGGGATGATGCGTTCTGTTGCCACGTCTTGAATCATGATTGGGGGGCTTGGGACCGGTGAGAGGTGATCTTCGTTAACCTTATCTACTTATCCAGCCAAGTCAGGTGATCTCCGTTGACCGTTTTCTACTTATCTTGATGGTTAAGCTAATTAACACCGGTTAACATTGACCAAATCCGGAAACACTCGTCCACTCCTATATTTTGCATTTTTATAGTAACTACTACTATAATATATGGTGAACGAAACAGCCAAGCCACTGGCGTGCTGTCGCTATTTCGACGCTGATAATAAGTCGATATGCCACGTACCACAAAGCTCATCCCCGTGATCCAGACCTCTCCTGCATCACCCATTAATCCAATTCTTATTACGAGCTGAGCTGCACATTACGTGTCACCGCGTATTCATTGACATTCTAGGAACTGTCTCCTTAATGCCCACCGCTAAAAGGATTTCAAGGCTTGTTATATTGCTTCGAAAAGAAAAAAAAATCAATTTTATTTATCTTGAGCGGTCGTTCCTGCTGCTTTTATAAATCCACCTCTTCGCTTGAGCCTCTCCGTCGCACTCGCAAGGCAAGTCTCTGTTAAGGAAGCTAATAAGCTGGCGACGCCTGTTGGCGGTCCGCGGATCATCGCTGCCTGCTAGGGATCGCACCGAACCGAGATGTCGGTGGCCTTCGACCGCGCCGCCGTCTTCAAGGCGGGGATACCGGCGTGCAGCTCGTCGTCGCTGGGGAAGGACAGCGACGACTGCTCGCTTGTGGGGAAGGAGGAGGAGGTGGACGAGGGGGAGGTGCAGAGCGCGTACACCGAGGTGTGTTTCGCCGGGCTGGGCGCATTGGAGGAGTCGCTTCCAATCCGGTGCGTTGAGTTCTTCCTTTCTTCATTTTTTTGCGTCTGTTCTCGTCCTCTGCTGGTTGTAGGAATATGAACCTGCAGTATGAAAGAAAATTCTGAATTTTAGGCTGCGTAGAGTGTGTTCTGATTAGCTAATCCGGTGAAATCATGCGATGGCACTTCGTGATATCCTCTTATGGTGGATAGCTCATAGCTGGATACTGGGATTTTTTTTTTCTCGATTCGTCTGTTCTTGTCTGCAACTGCAAAATTGATATATAATAGGATGCTTAAAATTTCTACCAGAGTGTAGGGTGCTGACTGCCGAGAATCTTTTCCAGCACTGTACTAGTACAAATTATGCTGAATCAAAGTTTGTAATCTGGGGAACAGGGTGCTGAATTAAAATGAAGTAACATTCCTCTAGCTGCCCCATCAACTTTCAGTCATAGTACCTGCTGCTCTCCTTTTTTCTCTTTTTAATTGATGGCAAGTACTAGTAGTATAGTAGCACATGTTCTTGGTTGTTCCTGAATAAGATACGTGGAGTTCATTATCCAGTCACGTGATAACAGTATTGAGTGCTGCAGCCAGTTTAGGAGGAGGATCGCCTGACTTCAGTTTTCACTGACGTGTGGGGTCAGACCCACACGGCCCCATGCGTCAGTGGCAACTGCACGGTTGCAGTAACATCAGGGGATCTCTTTCCATTTAGAGGATGGAGAGGGTATTCTTCAGTGTTCATTTTTGTTGGGCTCTGTGGATAGTATTGAGATATTAAATTTGGGTACTCTTCGGTGTTCATTTTCGTTGGCCTCTGTGGATAGTATTGAGATACTAAATTTGTGTGGTTCTAAGTGCTCCAGTGTGTCGTATTCCGTCCCAGAGTTAGTAATAGTGCTCATCTTTGTGTTTGGCAAGATGCACCTATCATCACATTGAATACTTGCACTACTGCACATCTTTTTCCCAAACATTTGTATTTCTTCAAAGTAAATAAGTTGGGGAACCACTTTCTGTATATTTAACATATGAAATGACTAATTTGTATGAGAAATCTAAAGTTTATAGTGTAACTAATCTAATTACACACTCAATCAAATGACATGGAGAGAAAGGGGACAAACATGTTTTGTTATTATAATGGGTCCTATCATCAATTTTTGTCAGATTTGAGTGAAAACAAAATGGATGAAACTATTGGAATTATTTGTGCACTTGTCCCTGGATTTTAGTTGAGAATGACCGATTTGACGTGTGTGCCGACCGGTTATCCAGTGCATTATGTCAAGTCTCTCAATACTCAACATAGGTCTTATGTTTGTGAAAAGGTTTTTATATGTTCTTAACTTATTAGCATACTACCAGGCATAAAAAGATGACCCTGATGATTGATTAGGTATAGCTACTAGTACGTGAGAAGTTTTCTCCCACTCTCATATTGAGATTCGTTGTTATCCGCAAAAGATGTCTTCGCTATCCGTCCTGTGGGCATTGTATGATTGTCCATCAATAATAATGACTATAATGTACCGTGCAGAATGCAATGCTTATCATCTCAACTGTCAACCTTTCGTACTATATGTGTGCTCATACCATAATTACTGATTGTGATGTTTCTCTATACGACACCTCTGATGTTTTCTTCCAATTTTTGGGACAGGCGTGGCATCTCAAAATTTTACAATGGCAAGTCACGATCTTTCACAGTACTCAGGGATGCAATTACACCATTAGGCTCGTCAAGGGACATCGCAAAGGCAGATAATGTTTACACCAGGAAACGGAAAAATCTTCTTGCGTACAGCATCATGTTTGATAAGTCACAACACACCGTACCAGAAGCCAATGTGAGTGGATCACGTAAGAGGCTTACTAGATGGAACACCACCACTTTGAATCTGAGACCGTTGGACAATATTAGCAGCTCCAAAACCAGCAGTCGCAGCAGCATCAGCAGTGAGGAAAATGAACTGTCGTCCCAGGAGTTCAGTTTGGGTCAGTCACCTGATAGCCCTACCAATATCAGTGCTCTGATGATTCCAGTTTCTAAACTTGGGTCATGCGCGTTGAAGACATTATCGACACCTATGAGATCGCTATCGATGCTGGATCTACACCGTTTACACAGATCAGGATCGTCTACACGCCTCAACAGTAAGCAGAATGTGGAGTAAACAGCTCAAAAGTCTTTCAGGTTTTGCCTTTGTTTATACTGAAGTGATAATAACGACTTACCCGGCTAAGTTTGACAAATGAGTCTGGCTGTAGTTGTATGCGTATATATTTTTCGTGCTATGTATATATCAAGAAATGTGGGGGGCGGGAGGGGAATTCTGATATCATCGACCTTTTTTAGTTTCTACTACTGGAGTAAGTGTTATGCAATCTTTTTCGAGAACAGGTGTTATATAATCTTGACTGAATGTTAGATAGCTTATGGGCTTTGCTTCACATTGGGCTTAGTGCCCATGCGCCTTGTACCACGGGCCTGCCGCATACCCTAGAGGATGCGTGCTCCCCTATATATGTACACCACACATGATGATTAATGTTAATCTCAGTAATTATCCCTCTAACATGGTATTAAAGAGTTCTAACCCTAGGACCTGATGCTTCCACACCTAGCCGCCGCCGGCATCTCCAAGCCCCGGTGAGCTCTCTAGCCTGCCGTCGCTGGCCCTTTGCTGCCACGTGCTTCCCCCGTCTTTCTCTCCAACCCGTACCCTGCCCTGCTTCCTGATGGCTGACGACAATCGCCAAACAGAGGAGCAGCGTCTCAAGGCTGAGACAATTCGTCTCCAGGCCGAGTTGGAGCGCCTCCAGGCTAAGCAGGATCAAGCCAACCAGCGCGCCGTCCTTCGCGCCAGTCTCCATGCGTAGGCCGTCGCCGTCTCCAACATCCGGACGATGGTGTCGATCGTCCTTGACCTCTCCTCCCTGGACTACTCCTGATGGCGCAGCCTCTTCCTCAACACCGTCGAGAAGTACGAACTCTCCGATCTTGTCCTCACCGACACTGACTTCTCCGGTGATCCCCACTGGCGGCGCATGACTTTACTGTGAAGTCCTGGCTGTACGGCACCATCTCCCTAGAGCTCCATGAGATCGTGCACACGGCGGCCCCTACGTCCCGTGCCGTCTGGCTCATCCTCGAATAGCAGTTCATCAGCAACAAGGAGTCCCTCGCCCTTCTCCTCGATGCTGAGTTCCGCAATTTCGTGCAAGGTGACTTGTCAATTCATGATTACCTCCGTAAAATGAAGAGTATGGCAGATGCCCTCGGCGACCTTGGCGAAACTGTCGCCGACCGCACCCTGGTGCTGAACATCCTGCGGGGGCTCAATGACAAGTACGCGCACCTGGCAACGCTCATCAAGCGGCAGCGGCCGTTCCCTAACTTCATCGACCTCCGCATCAACCTCAAGCTCGAGGAGATCTCCAGCGGTGGCCGGTCCTAGTCGTCCTCCTCGCAGTCCTTCGTCGCCACCATGCCGCAAGCGCCGCGCCCTCCGACCAACCCTCATTCACAGGGATACGGCCTGCAGGGCTCCGGCTCCGACGCGCAGGGGCATGGCGGTGGTGGCCGCGGTGGTGGCGGCTGAAACCGTCGCCGCGAGCAGCAGCACCAGCAGCAGCAGCGCTGTAGCGGCCGCCAGAGCAGCAGCCAAGGGCACGGGGGTGTGGGAGCCGCAGCGCCCTTGTTTTTGAATCACGGAAATGCAGAGGTTTTAATTAGTGCTTACCTGCAGTCCACCCTTTCTTTGAACCTTGTAAATGATCGAATTTACAGATATCTCTCATGATTTTTCAATCCCAGTCAAAATCCTACCATCAGCACACAAGCGAGACCAAAGTTCCAATTGAACATCTGCCTCTGGTATGTCAGACCCAGGTTAAAAAAAATCTCATCTTTTCTCCGCATTTCATTGTTGAGATCTTTCTATCCATAAAAAGGGCGGTTTAGGTATCTCTAATAGGGAAGTCTCACATGCCATAAAAAAATACTTATTTTTTTATGGCCCGTTATATAAAGATTGAATAGATATGGATAGAGAGACATTCTATTGATTCGCGAAATGGCTCGTCGATCCAAATGAATCATTCTTCTGGTCTCTCTCTGCCCCCCCCCCCCCCCCCCCCGCCCCAAAACTGACCCACAAACCATTATGGCGGCCCACTTTTAACCCTTTTTCTGGCACCTTCACTGTGTGGCCCATGCGCCTGCAAGGCGGCCTCCTTGGCCCACAACCGCCATCAGGCCCAGCTCCGCAAGCAAGGCCTCCGCAGGCCTTTGTCGCGGGCACCGCGGGTGCCTCCCCGGCAGCTGGCGGATCGCCTGGGCCAACGCTTGTTTTGGGTTTCAGGTGCCTGTCTACGGTGCAGCGTACCCGAGCCTCTATGGCCTGCCGACGCCCCCCATGCAGCCCCTGTGGGCTCCGCCGGCTCTAGCTGCCTCGACATGGAACACTGACGCCCTCACCAGTGCGTTCCAAACAATGTCGTTAACTACTCCGCCGAGCAACGAGTGGTACATGGATTTTAGGTTCCTCCTCTCACATGGCCTCTCACCCTAGTATTCTCCACTCTTCCAACCCTCCCTCCCTCCATACTCCCACTAATATTATTGTCGGCAACGGGTCTGTTCTACCTGTCACTTCCGTTGGTTCACTTAGTCTTCCAACCACTCGGGGCAATTTATTCTTGCACAACGTCCTCATATCTGCTACTATTATTAAAAATCTTATTTCTGTTCGCTAGTTCACTATTGATAATAGTTGTTCTATGGAGTTTGACCCTTATGGCCTTTCTTTGAAGGACCTCAAAATGAAGAACGTGATCGTCAGATGCAATAGCTCCGGGCAGCTCTATTCCATTCATCCATCCGCTCTACAGCCTCGTGTCATCTTGGTCATCGGCGGCTCGGTCATCTTGGTCACGAGTCTTTATCTCGCTTAGCTAGCTCCTTAGATCTTCAGTGTAATAAAGGTGAGCTTGAACCGTTATGTCATGCGTGTCAGCTCGGTCTTCATGTGTGGCTACCCTTTCACAAGTCCTCCTCTCGTGCAACTCAGAATTTTGATTTAGTTTCATTATGACCTGTGGACCTCTCCTGTGGTTAGTGTGTCCGGTTATAAGTACTATCTTGTCATTCTAGATGATTGTTCTTATTACATCTGGACTTTTCCTTTAAAACTAAAATTTGACACCTTTTCTTGTTCACTCATTTTTTTCTCCTTCGTTGCTACTCAGTTTGGAACAACCATTAAGAGTATTCAGTGTGACAATGGGCGTGAGTGTGATAACTCCACTGCGCATCAATACCTTCTCACCAATGGCGTCACAGTCCGTATGTCTTGCCCGCACACCTCTCCTCAAAATGGTAAAGTTGAACGCGCTCTCCGCTCCATTAACAATGTCATGTGTTCACTTATGTTCCAAGCTAGCCTCCCCGCCACTTATTGGGTGGAAGCCTTACACACCGCTACTTATCTTATTAATCGCTCCCCCACAAAAACCCTCAGTCCTTCCACCCCCACGCCCCACCATGCACTGTATGGTGCCGCTCCTACATCATTTACGGGTATTTGGCTGTAAGCGTTATCCTAATTTAGCGGCCACGGCGGCAAATAAACTCTCCCCACTGTCCTCGCTATGCGTTTTCCTTGGTTATCCATCAGACCATAAGGGTTACCGCTGCCTTGATCTGGCTACAAATCGCATTATCATATCTCGCCATGTCACGTTCGATGAATCCGATTTTCCCTTTGTAGAACTGTCTGCCCCCTTACATTCATCCAACGTTGACTTTCTTATAGATTTTTATTTTTCCCCTAGTCCTGTTGGTACTCCACTTTCTCAGGTTCATTCGTGGCACTTTTGACCATGGTCTACAACTCCATCGAAGTTGTGTCACTGATCTGATCGCCTACTCCGACGCGGATTGGGCCAGATGTCCTGAGACTCGACGCTCCACATCTGGTTACGGTGTGTTCCTCGATGACAATCTCGTCTCCTAGTCATCCAAGCGGCAGCCCACAGTTTCCCGCTCCAGCGTCGAGGCCGAGTATCACGCTGTTACTAACGCAGTTGCTGAGATAGTCTGGCTCCGACAGTTACTTGCCGAACTTCACGCACCCCTACAACGTGCCACCTTGGTCTACTGTGACAACATCAGTGTGGTATATCTCTCGACAAATCCAGTGCAACATCAACGCACTAAACACGTCGAGATTGACCTTCACTTTGTTTGTGATCAAGTTGCTGCAGGCGCCATGTGTGTGCTTCATGTCCCTACTACCTCTCAGTATGCAGACATCTTTACCAAGGGACTTCCCACATCTGTCTTCACTGAGTTTCGATCGGTCTGAATGTCCTCTCCTGTGGCTAGTTTCGAACACTCCAACTACGAGGGGGGGGGGGGGTATTAGACAGCTTTATGGGCTTTGCTTCAAATTGGGCTTAGTGCCCATGCACCTTGTACCACGGGCTTGCCGCATACCCTAGAGGATGCATGCTCCCTTATATGTACACCATACATGATGATTAATGTCAGTCTCAGCAATTATCCCTCTAACACTGAATGACTGGGTCCGGTGCTCTGTCAGCCATGTTTGGATATATGCCCTTATAAGTGATACTCTGGCATACTCCGTATACACAATTTTAATTTTACACGAGAGCCTAATAATTATAGAGCCGTTTCCAATTATTTGTGCTTTTTTTAGCACATCCAATTAATTGGGGAGCTCCTATACTCAGCGCGCGCTACGCGTAAGCGAAGCGTAGAACGGCCCAGTTGAGGCCCAACTCCGAAGCAGCGCGCGGGTGGATACGTCCATACGTTTCCGCTGTGCAGGCCGGAAAGAGTCCCTCCTTGACGTACAAGAACTGGGGTAGCCTTCCACCAGTCCGTCTTTTTCGGTGCAGCAGTAGACTTTTTCCATTCGGTAAAAAAAAAAATAGCAGACTTTTTCCAACAACGTGCAGAGCTGGCGCAAGAATACTTTTGATTCATTATTATTTCAAATTATTTGTAAACTGTTGTAACAGTACAAGAAAAATGGTGACATTTTACTTCAATTAAAAATTTGAACTGTTGAAATAACAACCATCTTTTTGAGAAAAAAATAAGAATTTTAAAATATTAGAACAATTGATTGTCACGGTTAGAATAATCCATAGTTCTGAAAAAACAAGATCTTTTAAATTTTACCACTAGACTAATTGTTTTTCACTAGTAGAACAATGAATATATTCTATTATAACATTTTATTTTCACTGAAAAATTCAAAAGGTTTGGAAGATTTATTTTTACAACTCGAACAATGAATATACTTTGCTGGAACATTTGATTTTTACTACTAGAACAATGAATATACTCTGTTAGAACATTTGATTTCCACTACTAGAACAATGAATATGCTCTGTCAGAACATTTGATTTCCACTGCAAAAACAACTAATATACTTTACATGAACATATGATTTGATTTTAACGAAACAATTTATAAATGATTAAAAAAGTTCAAAATTTAAAATTTTAATTTGTATATTCATATAGAATCTCATTTTATTGCATTAGTTCTAATGAAAATGTGGTTCGAATGATTTCAAATCGAATCTAAAGTTTGAAAGAAAATGAATTTTGAAGTTTAAATCCATAAACAGCCATCCGCTCAACGGCTTCGGCCATGAACACGTAAAGCGCGTTATATAAAGGATATGGACTATTTAAAGGAGTAAGAAAAGTGGTAGAGTACTGGTTCGACTAACAAAAAAGAAAGGAAGAAAAGTGCTACCAGTACTGGCCTACTGGGCACTAGCAGCAGGACGTGGAGACCGGCGCACGATAGCCCACGCAGAGACTGGAGATTCCCTACCTTGGTCCGTCTCATTCTGGTCCGTCAATCATTTCAGCAGTGCGAATCTTAAAGCGCCCTACGCCGAAGCTTGGCGTAGGGCGCCCTACATATAGGAAGTGCGAATTAACTGTGCTGTGTATATTGAAAAGGAATAACAATAAACATGGGGGCGACGTATAACTGGCCTGACAGACTAGTTTTGGTCCAAAGATTCAGGCTGAAGCCCAACCTACATGCCCCGAATTATTGGGCTTCCACAAATCCGTTTACGCCCTGGAGGTACGAAGATATCGTCGGCTCCTCGCCGTCTCCGAGAAAACTTTGGTCATCAGCGGCGCCACTCGCCCCCTCCTCATTCCTGAACAGTTCGTCGTCCATCGCCGACCGCCGTCTCTTGCATGTGCGGAAGAACCTTCCGGTGAACCTCTCTCTCTCTCTCCCTCCCCCCCGCGGGAGATCTGACTAGTTTCGAATGCTTCCATGGATTCCTCCAACCTGATGTAGACCTAGCAGTTAGGAATGCTTAGATCTGATATTAGGTACCATCGGAATTTTTATTTTTTTAGAGCCTGAAGATTTCGTAACTTCCCGAACTTTAGGTTTTACTGCATTGCTACAAAATCTAGTCCTTGGATCCTGTTGCATTGTTCTTACGAGGTGTTATCTATCAGTTTTATTTGTGTTGTTGCGTTGAGGGCGTGCTATTCTACAAAAATTTACTACTTGTTTAGCTACGGAATCTAAGTCATCTCGGTCTATATTACCTGTTCATGCTTTGTTTTACCCAGGCAGGAGCCGGGGGGGGGGGGGGGGGGGGGTGGGATGTCATATCTCACACATATAAGAGATTCAGAGCTTGAGACCTGAGAGTATCTGATTTTTTGGGTTATTTGCAAGATGCCTCCCCATAAGATAGAGACTGGGCACCAGGATGTGGTGCACGACGTTGCCATGATTACTACGGCAAACGCATTGCCACCGCCTCCTCGGACAACAACAGTGAGCGGGCACCAGGGGCCGGTCTGGCAAGTGGCCTGGGCTTATCCTAAGTTCGGTTCCATGCTCGCTTCCTGCAGCTACGATGGCCGTGTGATCATATGGAAGGAAGGGAGCAAGCCAGAAGAGTTGGTTCAGGCACAGACGTTTACGGAACACAAGTCCTCTGTCAACTCCATTGCCTGGGCACCTCATGAGCTGGGCTGTGCTTGGCTTGCGGTTCTTCTGACGGGAACATTTCAGTGTTTATGGCTCGAGCTGATGGAGTTTGGGACACCACACACATTGATCAGGCACATCCCGTGGGGGTGACGTCTGTTTCTTGGGCTCCGGCAATGGCCCCTGGTGCTCTGATCACAGCCAGACCTTCTGGTCAGTTTGAGTATGTTCAGAAACTTGTATCTGGTGGCTGTGACAACACGGTGAAAGTTTGGAAGCTTACCAATGGAAAGCTGGAGGATGGATTGCTTCCCTGCCCTTCTGATGCACAAGGATTGGGTGAGGGATGTTGCTTGGGCTCCAAACCTTGGCCTTCCAAAGTCTACCATAGCCAGCGCATCGCAGGATGGAACTGTTGTAATCTGGACTGAGGCAAAGGAAGGTGAACAATGGGAAGACAGGATTTTGCATGACTTTAAAACCCGTGTGGAGGCTGTCATGGTCAATGACCGGGAATATTTTGGCAGTTTCTGATAGTAATAACAATGTGACCTTGTGGAAGGAAGCAGTTGATGGTGAATGGCAGCAAGTGAGCACTGTTGAGCCATAGCCCGTAGGTGTTTGAATTGCATCGTATGGCCGGTTATAGGAATTCGCCGGTTATACGATAAATGTAGTGTAGTTTTCAGTATATTGGTATTAACTAACATCATACCTCTCATGCTTTTGTGACACACTGACGTCCTGTAATGCATAGGCGATGCCGCAAAATCTGGATATCTCTGTTAATCTCTTTCCTGGAGATCAAAACTGGGCAAGGCAACCATGCGTATCACACTTCTCTGTAATGGCTACGGTTCTATTGTCTCTGGTTATCTTATCTGTGCCATGGCAAACTTGTTTAAGAATATTGGAACAATTGTATTAGACCTCTTTTTGAGACTTTGCAAAATTGGATCTGTTTATACTTTGGATCCAAGTTATTGCAAGGTTGGTCCTTTTTAAAAACTAAAAAATTGTAAATTGGGACTCGAGTACTTACTCGGCCACCACATTTGTTGGGATACTAGAACTTCACACTACATGGACGTCGGGGATCCCCTGTTGCTGTCAGAACACCACGCCGTGAAGCACAAGCAGCCTATTAACCTCTTCAAAATCGAATTATGGATCTGGCTGAACAGATCAGTTATCTCCATATAAGCAATCCAGCACAGCACAAGGCCACAAAATGCGTCACGGCAATCCATATGTTTTTTTAAATAAATAAATAAATATGGGATATGGATTTCAGGAATTGTCAGTTCCATAACCTAGCAGAAGGTTCAGAATTTGCCCAAATTTCATGCAATTCAATGAGCTGCTAGCCTGCTACGCAACTCAGCTCCTTCCTATACGAAGCTCTTTCACGCAAATCACTGAACACACAACTTGCTGCGCAGCGACCGGCGCCGGCGCGCCGCCTCACATTCCCCACGCAGCACCATTGGAAACCGGTGACGCTAGCTAATCATAGGAGGTGATGGCATCGTGGCCACCATTCTCTTGCCGGTGCCTGCTTGGCTGCTTCGCGGCCTCGCCGGGCTGCATGCGACAAGGATCCTCGCCGTCCCTAGGCTACCGTTCACGCTTTTGGCAAGCCGGCGCTTTCGCCGGAGCTGCCCTGCGGGAGGGAGGGGCGGAGCGCCGACTATGGGGGCGCGTTCACTTGACGGCGGTTAGCACAGAACACACAGCGGGGTTCGCCGGCGGCAGTGCGAGCTCGCCGGCTGGCAAGTCTCGCCCCGGAATATCTTACCTTTAGGTCCTTACTTAGGGCACGATTATTTACATTTAGACCCTTACATTGGATCATGATTAATCATCGATCGCGACTACTAATCGTGATCCGGTTATTTATATTTCAGCCCTTACTTTATTAGTCGCGATCCGGTTATTTATATTTCAGCCCTTATTTTGGATCGTGATTAATAATCGTGATCCGTTTTTTTACATTTAGTTCCTTATATTTCCTTAGATTTGCAAAGCTACTGCTAGTTGGATGGTCGGCTCCGCTCCCTCCTGCTCCCTCGGCTCCTCCCGCCGGCCCGCGCCGCCCTTCTCGTCGTCGGAATCAAGCTGCCCTCTCCTCCCGTGACCCGCTCTACCGAACCAGATCCGCAGGAATGAGATGTAGTAAAATGTTAAAATGTCGCAGTGAAATCTGACAAGGCAGACGCGCCCGCTAGCCAATAGGCTCACCATCCCTCCAGCCTCCACTCCCCTATCCAATCTTCTGTAGCCGCCGCGAAGCATGGCATCGTTGCAGTATATGTCGCCGCTCCGGGCCATCCGGCTCGGGCGAACCCCCACCGGCGTGCGGCGCTCCCACATGGAATCGTCCTCTTCCACCTACGTTTCGGCCTCCCCACTGAGCGGTCTCTTCTCGCTCTCAAGCGCCTCTAGAGTTCCCTCCATTTCCTTCCGGCAGCTGCCGCTGCCGTCGCCTTTCGTTGGAAGGTCACGCCTCTCGAGCGCTGTGCGTGTGCGGAGCTCCGCTGACCCTGGCGAGGTGGTGAGTTATCTTACTCGATTTTGTTTACAGGCGATGCACGGATTTTTGTTTCTGTTGGCTCGATAGGAGGACAATGCCTCTTTATTCTTACCAGAATTTCGTGACAGACTAAAGAACATTCATTGCTATGCATCGTTGCTGTGTTTTTGGGATTAGGTTGATTGGATTTGTGGAGCTGCTTCTAGGCCCAATTTGTTAATTGGGCATGGCCGCATGATGTTAATTCTCAAATGGGTTGGAGGGGAATAAGGGATGGCAGATGGCTTATCCCTTTTTATGAGTTCGGGAAATGAATTGTTGATGCAGTGTATGCGCAGTTTGATTATTCCGCTTCCTGGTAGTAATGGATCCACTAACAGTGCTCGTTAACTATCACCAGAATTTCCTGATAAACTGAAGAACAACTGCTATATGCATTGGTTGATTATCATCCACAGCGTATTGTAACCTTCGGAAAGATGGCAAGCTCGAATTAAGCTGGCACATCTCCCATGTTTGTTTTTGTTCTGTACACACTGATGTCATTCTCAGTAAAATTCATTCTTATGTTCACAAGTAAATTTCTAGTAACTCCACCAACACCAATTAAAGCTTAATGAATTTTTTTTTTTGAAAATGAAACTTTGATGGCAAGATATTCTTTTCTCAGTACGTTTGAGGGATCTTATTCTAAAATTAACTGAGCTGCATTTTTGAAAGATTGCTGAAGGAACCGAGAAGTCAGCAAGAGGATCCAATGGTATGATGTTTGTGGCATGTACTAACTTTGCTTTGTCAATCTGCATCTTTTTTATTGGTTGATTTGATTTGTTTTTTCTTTTTGAGTTCTGTACAGGTCCCAGAAGAGATGGAAATGAGTCGGCCAAAAGATTCTCATCTAAAGAGTATTGACAACTAACTGTAAATCCAAAAACCAAATATAAGAAACTTGTCATATCCTATCTTGGTCTGGTGGCACAGTTGTTTAGTATTAAAAAACGTTGGAGCTTACTGGTTAATTGGAAATTTCTATTTCTGAGTGGAATTGAAGCTCGCATTCTTCACAAAAGTGCCCTTCAGATGACAAATGATCTCACAAACTTCCTCTGGCATTATCAAGCTTCAGTAAATATTAGGAATATTTTTTGGCAGTATGATATTTAAATAACTGTGTTGGGAGCATTCGCACAGATGGAAAGTTGGCTCAATATATAGTGGATGGAATTTGGAAATGATGATAATAATTATTTACATAAGCATTTGACATGATATGATCCTAAAAATACATATCGCATGGATCTATCTTGTTGAGACTGGTTCCTATGGAATCAGAAGTAACTCATTACATCTGTCCTTGGATTGGCATATCAGCGCTCTTTTGCTTTATATTGTGTTTTTCCTTGTATTTTCAGCATGCTAGAAAAACTAAAGAGATATGGTGCTGCTGGTGTTCTGTCCTATGGACTACTTAACACGGTCTACTATGTCACTGCATTTTTATTAGTTTGGTGAGACATTCATGGATCTGTAAAATCTTGAAGCATTTATTTTCATAAGAAACATTTCCTTTTCATAGTTGCAAACTGTATATGAGCTTTGGGTGGAAAATAAATTGCAGAATATTTCGCTTTTCAGGTTTTATGTTGCTCCTGCTCCTGGTAGGATGGGCTATGCAGCAGCAGTGGAGAGGTAATGGTTGTAAATTTGTCCTTTTTATTTTTATGACTTTTATACCTGTACTGTAACATCTTTGTATGTACATACTGAAACAGATTCCTCAAACTAATGGCAATGGTATGGGCTGGCAGTCAAGTAACTAAAATTTTTCGAGCAGGAGGGTGAGTAAATTCCTACTTTGAGGTTAAAAACTGTTGGTTATAGAATTTGCTCCTCATAACGGTGTAGTAAGTCTAGCTGGATAATACGTTCACTGGTTACTACGATGCTTTCTGAAGCATATCGATGTCCATTTCACATTTCAAGGATTTAGGATAGCTGCCTACATGGAGTTCCATTTCTATTCTGAAGTATCAATTTTGTCGTTTTGGGTGTACACCAGGGCGCTTGCACTGGCTCCTTTTGTTGACAGAGGGTTGAGATGGTTCACTACCAAGTTTAACTTCAAATCAGAAGGGAGGGTAAGAGACTATAAGCTTTCTTCATTTTCATTAGGGTTTGCTGAATCTTTGCTTAAAAGTCAGTATCCATCATCTTATTTACCTTGCATTGGATTTGCTACTATGCAGGCATTTGCGACTATTGTAGGCTTATGTCTTGCAATTGCTGCTCTCCTGTTCTTTGGATTAACAGTACTTTGGGCATAACTTGTCCGGTCATGCTGATGGCTATTGTGAAATATATTACGAGGCTCATGAAGTAGAACTCGATAAGAATCAGTAAATGCAGTGGTCACCATCTAATACATCGCAATCAGCTAATGAGCTTCCTTTGTCAATTATCGGTGCTTGTATTTTTGTGTGAATACATACTTTCCCGGTACCTCCTAGCTCCTTAATGACCCCAAACGTAGTGAACATACATATTCCTGTAACGTCCTGTTAGGCTTGAGAACTTCATGGAACAAAGGAGAAGTACTCGTTCTTTTTTTTTTTTTTACTCCGTCGGATACGGAATCATGACATTCCCAACCAGAGGCTTGAGCTGGGAGCAGGTAGATAGAGGCTGAGGAATGGCCTCTTCCCAACCATCTCATCGCCATGCCCATCTCTGAGCTGGGAGAAGTATTTGCAGGTAGAAGGGCGCTGAGCTGCCTGCGCAGGCCAGGAATCCAGGGGGCGCTCCTGTAGATTCCAGTGCCGCCTTAACCAAAGCGCGTACCGCACGGAGCCAACTCTGACTTCCCAAACGCGGGAAGGAGAACGAGCGATAATTACCTAACGATTTTGTGTGGAGCACGGACGCCCGTACACTCTCTCTCTCCCTCTCGCCCCCGATTTTCTTTTCCACGGTGGAGTGGAAGTACACCGCCACAAGGACGGCGACTCGGGAACGACTTTAAAAAGATCGTGGTGTCCAATAATTGACCGCGCAAGACGTTCTTCGGTCCATTGCATTTGCATCTCACGAGCACGAGGTCATGATACAAATTAGATGACAAGGTGAAGCAACAATGAACCAGATCCACGTGACGTGAAAGATTAGTTTCCCCTGTACTGTCGCCAACGATTAGTATTAAAACGCCTCCACAAGTAAGGGACTGTATTAGAGGTCACTTTCAGTCGATGTCTATAGCCATCAGATCATAATCAAACAGTCCTGATACGTTTTAGTTGTCTTCTATGCGCATAAGCATTATCGGGCCCGCCAATAAAACCCGTCAAGCGATTGAACCGGAACCGGGCGCGCAGTGTAAGGCTACAAACCCGTTAAGTAATTAAGAGCCAGATACTATTGGACGTGCCTTCTGTAGCCCATCTTAGAGTTTTTGTGGGCTTGTTGGGCTGTGGATTTATTGCACCTTTGATACAGCACATGTTTTTTTTACCTAGTCCTATAAAATATTTACAAGACATATATGACAGCTTAATCGTATTATTTCTACAATCTATATATACAATTATAAAATTAATATGATCCCAGGTTAGACCAAAAAAATCCTAAAAATCTTACTGTTACAAAAGCATAACCGCTTAATTAAAAAATCGTATGGTCTATACAATTACAAAGTTAATATGATCCCAGCTTTGGAAAAAAACAAAATATTACAAAATCTAGAGCTACAAAATTCTAAAAACTGTACAGCCCCTATAAAACAATGACAATCGTTAGTTCTTTCCTGTAGTAATGACAAGTATGAAATCATAATCCCTAACAAGAAACAATCCACAAATGAGGTTGCAAATTTTCATTTAATGTAATTTGTAATTGCACAAATTTTATATAGAATTACAGAACACATTATGCAATTAGGTGTCTATGCACATGCAATTCTTGTTCATTTCTATAGCTTCTTTCTCAAATCTCTCAATCACTCGCTAAGCTTGTAGATCAGGTGGCTAAGTGGTAGTTGACTTCCCAAACTGGACATGTCCAATGATGCGATGTTAATGTGACTTCTTCTCCTTGCCCATGGCGAATATCTGCTACAAATGGAAGTATACAGACAGACAAATGTACAGAGCCAGATAGAAAATTAACAAAATTAAAGACCATCTTGAGACCATTCAATGCTAGTCACACAAACTCATACACATGTAAATAATCCCTCCAAGGAAACTAAGACAATAGACTAAAGTTTCTAATTATTGCATTTACAATATTATGGAAATTACATAACAAGATCAGATTGAGATGTTGACTGAAGGGAGGCTATTATCATTCAACTGAAGAGAAGTAAACCCGTTACAAATGTTACAGATTCCTCACAAATTAAATGTACAAACTAACATTGCATTGAGGGCAACCACCGGTTTTTTAATGATCTGTATATTTACAAGGTTAACCTTATTCAAACTCAATGAATACATAATCCAACAAAACAGACGTGTTAATTAACCCTGTTTTTCTATAATCTATAGAATTACCAAGTATAACTAATTAAAGTCCTTCAAAAACTACATAGTCCTACAAAACAAACAAGACAAATAGCAAAGTTGCATTTCGGTATTATGAAATTGCATAAACCACATTATGCAATCTCCTTATCGGGTAAACGCAATTTCTCATATTCATGTGAAATAACTGACAATTCCAATTAACTACAATTTCTTCATTACCATGAACAATTTATGCAATTCCTACATTGTATCACTGTAATTCCAATTAACTACAAAGGATAGACGATATATTGTTTGGCCCAATACTAACAGAAGGTGCATAAGTTGACTTAACAATAACACAAGTGATATATTAACGAGAAACAAGTTGGTTTATCTCATATATGTTTTATGTTTAGAACAAATCAATATTTGAATACATAGGGAACCATCTTTTAATTAAAGACAATGAATCATGCATGAATGGTTTCAAAAAAAAAAATCCTCATGAATCAAAAGGTAGCTGTGAGAGGGCACCACGTAGTCACTGCAAGTAAGAAAAAAGAAACTTACATCTGTATTCGTTTCGATAATTTAAAACATAATGTTACATGGCTGCAGAGTTTTGGAACTACAAATTCAAAGCATTGACACGCAGTGCAGAACATGTGAGTACGTCTGATTCAAATACAAGATCACATAAGGTTTGGGTACGCATGATAGGTCGATAAAGAAAATAAATATTGTAAGGAGTCAATCTAAATCACCTGAACAACATTTTTATCTCTTTACAGAAATAGCGTCCATTGCTAGAGAAAACAATAGACAATAAAATAATTAGAGTAAATCTAAATCACCTGAACAAATTACATGAACTTAGACAATTCAGATTAATGGAAAAAAAAATCAGAGGAATGTAAACTTAGATGCTCCCTTCAGTAATAAATTAGTTGCCATCATGAATTTGAAACAGAAGCGGCAAAGGCACAAACAAACACACAGCTAAAGTCCATGTGACATATTTTGCCTTTTCAAGTTTGTTGAAGTGAACTATAATTGATATAACCTGAAACATTGAAGCAATTTCAAAACCCGTTCAGTGCTTGAAGCCTCTAGGTCCAATTTTTATTAGTACTAAGTAGTAACTTTGATCAAATTCTAATTGTTTAACCTGTCATGAACAAAAAAAGAAGCCGACCACATAAGGGTAGTTGTGAACAAAACATGACCAAAGTTTTACTACCTGAACCTGAGTATGAGTGCGATACTCAAACGGGCAAGTAGTAAAAAGGGTCATGTTCATATGTGGAGCTGAAACCAAAACGCTATACAATTCATTGGAGTAACTCTAATGAACTAATGGAGATTATTGAACACAAGGACAACAACTTGTAGTCTTGAAGTTAAGACCATATCTATTTTAGAAAAGTATTACTACTCTACTACTGTATTCTAAAGCAACACACACAGCGTATCATCAGACTAGATATACGTACAAAGGTATTATAAATCCTAAAAACGAAGCAAAGAGTCAATACAGGTAAGGAGAGTATTCAGAGCAGTGAAAATGATCCAAACAATGCCTGAATCATTATACCTAAGACAACGGATAGAATTTTCGGTAGCTAAACTGCTACAGGCTGCACTGCGACACAAGCCTAGACAGACACAAACTATCGCACAAGCAAACGACGGGAAGCAAATTCCCCAATCGAACCACCGCTCCAAAATGCTCCAATATTAACAACAAATCGAAGCTACAGATCGTACAGATGCAATCAACTTGTGGTTGTGGGGAAACATAAGCACACTACAAATCGAAGCTCCAGATCGAGCACATACCGGCGCCTCGTCTTCACCTCCTGCAGCGTACGTCTCCGCCTTGTCCCCCTCGATCGATGGTCAGCAATCATGCTGAGGAGCAAATCACCTCCGTGAAGACCGACAGCGCCTCGCCGCCGCGGCTCCGCCTCCGGCAGACTCCGCTGCGCCCCTCGGCCCATTTCACCTCCGATTCGCCGCCTGCCGCCCCATGGCCCCTCCTCTTCGCTTCCTTATCCGTAACTGACAAGTGGGTCCAAATAACCGGAGAGCGAACAGACGACCACTCATTCACGGGTTTGGACGCGGACCCGTTACAAGTTGCGAGCCCGATAAGACTCGCATGAGGCAGTCTACTCCATCACGCTAACGAACGATCGGACGATGGAGAGTGTCGACTGAAACAAAAGCCTGTTTCAGCCGGTTGATAAAGAGGATTTCCGCACAAGTAAACGCCTCCGCGCTCGTCCATTTGCCAGAAACGAAAGCCAAAGCACGTTACTCGGCGACCATATAAGCTTTTTGCGGACAAAGAAAAACCAAGGTTGGTTGGTGCCCGTTCACTGACACGACGGAGCAAGGGGACAAACGAGATGCCCCGGGGGCACGGCTGCCTAAACCGGCAACGCCGCCCGTCGGCTACCTAGACTGGGAACGGGGGCACGGTCCGACCGAAGCGAGATCGATCTCACGACGAGAATAGGGCGGCGAATCCGCATTGCCAATGCCAGCCCGGCGTCGACGCGTCCAAATGGCAAGACCGTAATCTCCTCCGCATGCCTGACCGTTTCGTTCCCACTACTCACTCTCACCTCAAGCGCCCAACGCAACCTCCTAGTCCGCGCCTCACTTCCCCACCGAGCTCCATTAATGGCGCCTCCCCTAATAATCAAGCCGCAATAGCACCACAAGCGTCGAGAGCACGTGGGAACTGAGGAAAAACAAAAAACTAGCGCCGCGCCGCACATGGGGTACCAGCCCATGCACGGCAGCAGCAGCGGCGGCGGCGGCGGCGGCGGCGGCACCACCACCGGGACATCGGGCGGCGGCGGCGGCGGCGGGACGGACCACCTGCACCACCACCACAATCACCCGCGCCTGCACAGCCCGCGCATGGCCGGCGGCGGGGGCGGCTCGATGACGCGCCGGGCCAACTCGTTCAAGCGCGGCGGCGGGGTCGGCGAGATCGAGCTCCAGATCGGCTCCCCGCGCTCGCCGCGGAGCGACGGCTTCGGGAGCCCGCCCGCGGACGCCTCGGAGCCCTCCAGCAGCGCCGCGGGCGGCCTGCACCACCATCAGAGCCAGCACCAGCTCCGGTTCCGCCTCTTCAAGCGCCCCGGCTCCGCCGGCGGCTCGGTGGATGTCGGGCTCGGGCTGGGGATCCGGGAGCGGAGGAAGCTCGGCAACGTGCTCTTCCTCGCCTTCTGTGGCGTCTGCTTGCTCCTCGGCGTCGGCAAGATCTGGGCCGGCGGATGGTTCGCGCTCCCCGGCGACGACAGACAATCCGATTTGCAGGTATGATTCCTTTCTCTGAAGTTTCAGCATCTATGTTTCTGTCAAATGTGTCTGCCTCGGGGATCAATGGCACGTAGTATCTGCGGAAGTAGCAGTTATCACTGAACTGCTTTATCCCAACTCATTAGTTCTGCATGTACCTGCAAGTTCGGTGGATTTGGTCTTTCAAAAAAAGTTCGGCGGATTTGTAACTGAAAGCATCAACGATTCTATTCATTATTTTGTCGTTTTGCACAGCTTATGGCCCATAGCATTCCCGATTATGATTCTGCTGTTCGGCCACCCACCCATAGAGTTCCGAGTCTAGTTTCGCGATGTGAACATAATAATGGCTGTGTTTTGTACATGTTTCCAGGATCTGTCTGCCTCCTTCTCCGGTGGTAAAGGGCATCAGGTTGATCGGCACTTGGGATACATGGGAGGAAAAGAGAGTGACCGTACGTTGATGACGGTGGAATCTAGCATGGGAGCAAGAGAAGACAGTGTCGCTGAGGCTAGTAGTAATATATTTTCCGGCCTAGACCTGCCATTCAGTTGTCTGTTGAAGTTGATTTATAAAAAAAGTAACATAATTTTGTTTTGGTGTTTCATTTAGGCTTCTGAAGTCTGGATTCATCCAATCAGTACAAATTTCAGACAATGTATTGTTTCAAACTCTCATAAAAGTAAGTTTGTAAGTCACACTGATACATATATGTCTCTCTTCAGACTTTTGTTAACCTCTTGTTCGTATTTTTGTAGAGCAAGACTCTCATACCAATGGCTACATTCTCATAAATGCAAATGGAGGTTTGAACCAAATGAGATTCGGGGTGTGAATTACTATCCTATAGATTGATGTTAGATTGCCATCTGTACTCTGGCTGATATCCGATTCCACAATTTTCATGTTGCAGATATGCGACATGGTTGCTATTGCTAAGATCCTAAAGGCAACCCTGGTTCTTCCTTCACTTGACCATACATCCTACTGGGCAGATGACAGGTTGGGATCCCTAAACCACGATCAACTGTAGATTTGTTAATCAATGAAGTCATAATACTCATTCATGTTTTTTTGTTCTATGCCTTAGTGAATTTAAGGACCTTTTTAATTGGAGGCACTTCATTGAGTCACTAAAAGATGACATCGATATTGTTGAAATGCTGCCTGCTAAATACAGTCATGTTGAGCCTCTGGCTAAAGCTCCGGTATCTTGGTCCAAGGTTGGAACTAGATTTCTAACCATATTTTACATTAAGGCATGATGCACTGTTGGAAACTTACTTTCTCTCATTCTGGCCAGGTGAACTACTATAGGGATGAAATCCTCCCTCTTCTGAAAAAACACAAAGTGATTTACTTTACTCATACAGATTCTCGACTAGCGAACAATGGACTTCCCAGTTATATTCAGAAATTGAGATGCCGGGTTAATTATAGGTCTTTGAAGTATTCTCATACAATTGAAGATCTTGGTACTACTTTAGTTTCAAGGATGCGCCAGGATGGAAGCCCTTACCTTGCTCTCCATCTAAGGCAAGTTATACTCCACTGTTCTTCCTTCCATTTTTTCATGCTTCTGTTTGCAATTTTTTACAGTTATTTCCTGTGCTATTTATCTTAGTGTAAACCTTTTCTTTTTTGTCAACTTAAAACTCTTCTTGTAGCTGTAGCTGTATCATGTCCAGTATAGGAAGACAAAAACTTATTATTATTGTTGTGTCTCCATGGTTAGATGTGTATAAGCATGTGTTGTGTCAGTAAATTACATAGAACATTTTGTTATAATGGAAACCCATTGGAATTATTGTGTCATGTCTTTTTAACTATACAAAGTTAATGGTGAAAGATATAAATATAGAGATCTCTTGGTGATGAGAGCAATTGTGCCTATTGACGAAATAGATTACCTATACAAGTCAATGGTCAATGATTTTTAAACAGGGGCATTACTGACCAGACATTTCATGCACTTGTCAAGGATGTTCCAAACACATTGAATCATCAACACAATTAAATTTGCTTTTGACATGTGGGTTGTATATTCTTGTAATTACAGTTATAAGTAAAGGACTGGGAATTATGATGCCAACTTTCTGCATGGTTTTGAACTGTGTTATTGCCTAGATGAAGAATCTTCACTTCGAACTTTAATAAACCATAATAGAGCATGTTATTACTTAACACTTCTATCGGCACCTCTGGCACATTAAGGAGAGATAGTACACAGTAGTTGTCCTGCATGAAAAATAATGTGAACTAAGATTGTTTCCTCAGATCTTCAGAAGGATGATTGTGTGTCTATTTTTCTTTTTGCAGGTATGAGAAGGATATGCTAGCTTTTACTGGTTGCAGTCATAGCTTGACATCAGAAGAAGAGGAGGAATTGCGCAAAATGCGTTATGAGATCAGTCACTGGAAAGAGAAAGAAATCAATGGAACTGAAAGAAGAAGTTTGGGTGGCTGTCCTTTGACTCCAAGGGAAACTTCACTTTTACTCAAAGGATTGGGTTTCACACCAAACACCAGGATTTACTTGGTTGCAGGTGAAGCCTTTGGCAATGGAAGCATGCAGGCATTGATGGATGATTTTCCCAATATATATTCTCATTCTACACTTGCAACAGAGGAGGAACTTGTGCCCTTCAAAAATCATCAAAATATGCTTGCTGGTCTTGACTATATTGTGGCTCTCCAGAGTGATGTTTTTCTTTATACTTACGATGGAAATATGGCAAAGGCTGTACAAGGTCATAGGCGTTTTGAGAACTTCAGGAAGACAATTAACCCAGATAGGTAACACAATTTTTCTGTGACAATTGACCCCTTCTGCATGCAGTGACCAACAGCCTAGTTTTATCTGTTGCATAAAGTTAGTTGCCGTGCCAAATAGTCTTAGCTCTATGTTGTTTAGTTATTTTCTGAATATCTGATTCTTTTTCAGGATGAGTTTTGTGGCCCTGGTAGATGAATTTGATCAAGGAAGGGTGTCTTGGGAGATTTTCAGTTCTGAAGTTAAAAAGTTACACCAAGATCGAATAGGTGCTCCATATTTTAGAGAGCCTGGAGAATTCCCAAAGCTAGAAGAGTCATTCTTTTCAAATCCCTTGCCTGGCTGTATATGTGAGAAACATAGTGAAGAATGAAGGGGTTACAGGGATGATGATTCTTTTCACAGCCCCATCTTCAGGAAACACAGTGAAGAATGGAGGTGTTACAGCCGCACCATGCACCTTCGTTGAGTGGTGACCATTGGATATGTGCTGATGGGAGTTCAGACATAGAGCATTGTGCATTGTTTCAAGGTTACCTTAAAAGTTCTGCATTAAGAACAAAAGATGCTCTTTAGAGCCATAGTTTCTAACTCATCAATTTCAACACAATTGGAGCATATGGGAAAGGAGGCATCTTACTGAAGCTGATACATAAGGTATATATGCTCGAGGGAATTATGCTAGCAATTTCTAGTATTTTCCCATAGTATTTGTTGTATCTGTAATTTTTCCTATTCATTCTATTAATGATGATTACACTCAGCTAAAGTTTTTTGCTCGATGGTTACAAAATTGGGGCACTTGTATTCCAATCAGATGTACACAGAAGAGATGATAGAGATCTCACGCAAGGCTGTCTTCAGCCCTGCTTATGCTCTTATTTGTAATATTGTGTATAAGAGTAACGTTATGCATGCTTTTGGTTTAGGGTTTAGGGCAAATATAAATTTGTTGTCTTTTCTTTGGTTGCGAACTGCATATGGGAGGATATGTTACTCCGTTTTTTTATATGTGTCCTCCGGACAAGAATTTATAGTTGATAGCTAGTTGTTTTTCCTTGTTTGAAGCGACACGTAAAAAAAGATGGAGGAGTACGAAGGAAGCAAGGAAATAAACGTAAATCATCTCACCATAGATATCCAGTAAACTGTAAACATGTCAAATTTTCAACAAGGCAGTGTGCTGATCGACACCAAGGAAGCGTCCTAGCCAAACTAATTGATTTCTGCTGTATAGCACTAAAAGCAAGTTCTATCTATTGAAAGTACAAATCCATCGGCTGAAGGTTACGCTTTATGTCAACAGCGATTTCTTCCAAGCTAAATATCCAGTATACTTGAAAACTACAGGAGGTCAAAGAAACAGCAATGACACCACACCTTCCCAATGACTGATGATACATAAGGGAGTCTCAAACTCAGTGGCTTATATTCAATCATTACCTGTAAACGGAAAGTGAATAGCTATGAAACACAAAGGGATTTAATAGCAAAACAAACTCCTTAAAAAAAGTAAAAATTAGTAACATCAATGGATTTAAAAATGAAGTATTTATCGAACTGAAATTAACAATATTGATTGGTGGCTGATGTCCTTCAGAACTCATTGAGGATTCATTCATTCACTGAAGAATGCAAAAGAAAATCTCGAGTTTCATTATTAGATGAATGTTGTGTTGATCACTACCTAGAAGTAAATGACCAGAGTTGCAGAGAAATATCTGGCGATGGTGTGCTGGCTCTAGCAGCACGTACTCAGCTGAGGGTTGAAAATCTTCGACTCAGTTAGTTTGCCATTTCGGCCTAAAGAGAAATGGCTGGATACAAAATTTTTCTTGCTGATTATGTATTGCCACCTCTTTAGTTGAAAAAAGGGGAGATGGCAAGACACAGGGAAATGAAAATTCTAACTTATAACAATTTCGTGATTGTGAGTGCCATTCTTCTTTTTTAAAGAAACAGGAGGAGCAAAGCTCCCACTGATTATATAATATTATATTAAATGTGATAAAGGAGGAGCAATATCATTCTTCTACGGGGCAAAAATGCCACAGAAAACAATTCTCTAAGTGGCATCTACCAGTTTCGCTATATGCGTTCTTGTATATAAGATCAGGTATTCCGAGAAGTTTACAAAAGTGAATCTAGCGTAGATCCTTGAAAGCAAGTTTGCATTACGGACAAATAGGGAATTGCTGTAGAAGTTATTAAGATCCTTTACCTTTGAAAAAGACTTGGGCATGAGGTGAAGCTCATCGATATGTATTTAACTTGCGTAATACATCTTCGCTACGCGTGAGATTAATAAACATTGTGCGAAGAGATGTTGCTTTGGATAAGACAAGCTCTATAAAGCACATTTCATTTGACCGATAGGAAATATCATTCATCTTCACAATCTGAAGGCCAGGGCACATGCCATCGGTCCATTGTGCATTCTGGAATTCTGCATCTGCTACAATTTCCTGCTCTCCATCACTAAAATAATGGATCTAGCAAAATGATCAAGAGATGAATCACAAGAATGAAATGAGGGCCTCCAGAAAACACGATCTGTCATGCATTTTGGGAATTTTTGCAGGAAGAATGGTAGAGGTATGTACCTTTATTTCGAGTTCTTGGAGGTTAGGAGCATTTCTTAGCAAGGTAAAAGTAGACAAAATGGTATGCATCTCAAGAAAGTGGGTTGTGAGAGATAACCACCTTAAATTGTGAAAGGTGCATGAAAGTTTTTCCAGTACACTATCTTCATTATACTGAAAAGGGAAAAAAAAAGTGTTAAACACATGTGAAAATGAAAATGTGAATCCTAGGAAGCTATTTCACGACTTGCGATATTTATATTCTAAAGCAGTACCTATGAATAGAACGAATGTGCCCCTAGTCCTTCAAGAAGAAACGAGTTCAAATAAATACTCCCTGCTTTTTTAAAATTATTTTTTTGAATGAGACAAATAATCAAAATTGATGTGTGAAGTAATTAAAAAGAACAGAGGGACTATGTATTAAAAAAATGCACAACCTTGAGCAATTAAAGAGCTCACTGTTACAGGTATTTCAGAAAAGATTAATTAGGGTAAAGAGAGTGTGTAAAATATCTCACTTCATAGCAGGTAAACAGAGTGAGCTTCTCCACATGAGCAATCCCAGCAAGAAGTTCTGCAAAATCATTTTGTTCCACATAGCTATCAATGTCGATGGTGGCATCAGCAAGCCTCAGTGGTTTCCCAAGTCGCCAACCATAATAGTTGTCTGAAATGATTGTGAGGCTACGTAGATTGGGCGCCTGAATCACCCACTTCTCTCTTTGGATCCCCCGATCCCACATACACATAAGTAAGGTTCAGGACTTGAAGCAAGGGTGATCGACGAAAGATAGCCTCCAATTTATCTGTTTTGTCATCTACGAACTCTATGCCGCAGAGGATTAGCTCCTCGAGCGAGGGAAAGCCAGAGAATCCCGGAGGGAGGTGCGGGAAGTAGCACTGGTGCAGCTTCAGGGTCACAAGGTTGACGCACGAGAAGATGGAGGAGTGGAGTTTGAATAGTACGTCACCGATGATGCTGTTTCGGAGGTTCATGGACTCGACGCGGCGGCGGGAAAGGGCGATCAACCAGCGGTAGTTACGGCTAGCGGATTCAGGGTTGAGTCTGAAGGAAAAGTGCGAGATGCAGCCAGCGTAGCGGAGGAGGACCCCGTCAACCGCCTCCGGAGGTGTATCGGGGCGGTCTAAGGAGAGGGAGAGGGTGGGGAGCGACTCCCAGCGGAAGCGCCAGGCGCGAGAGAGCGCGGAGGTGCGGATGATGTCGCAGATGTCGAGGCGAGTGAGGATGTCGTCCAGCAGGTGCGCTGGGAGAGAGGTCAGCGCGTCCGCCGCCGGCGGGGACGGCTTTCCCTTCGTGCGGCGGCCCGAGGGCTCCATGCCTCAAGGCGATCGCTCGGCGGATGCGGTTTTCGTGACGAGGGGGACGGGGATTTTTCGCTAGCTCTAGGTTTAGGGATAGGGCCCGTTTCTGTTTACTTTTTCATCGAAACATAGAAAATGGAGTCCCAAAAAAAATGAAAATAAAACAGAGAACTTTCAAAATTTAGAGGATTCAAATGTGATGGAGGAATTAAAAACAACGGTTTCTGAAGACGAGAATTAGGGTGTGAAATATCTTAAAAAAACTCATTAAATGACTTGCTCCAATGTCACAATTTTTTGGATAATAAAAGCATAACAAAATACTTCCTCTATTTTTTTTATGTGTCGCTGTTAAGTTTAACCAATAAATTTTTAATTATTTATCAAATTAAAAATATAAAAAATATTAAATAATTTGTTAAAATTTAATTTATTATTAAAAAATTTTGAATCCTAAATTTTAATTTTACACAATTAAACTAATTTTTTAAATAAGACGAGTGATCAAAATTTTTTATCAAAATCAATGGTGAAAAAAAAAACGGACGGAGTAATAAGCAATGGAACCGCGCTCTACAAATGTTGGATGTGTTGTTTAGGCAACCGGGTGTCGTACACAACTCACACGAGCAGCTCATGTGTACCATTTCACAGAAGCTCACAACCGCAAAAACAGCTGATGCACATGTTCGTCTACAAAAGTTCTGACACACAGCGACAACCTGAACTAGCAGCTGCAAATTCATACGCTCCGTAATCGAAATTATATATAGACATGTAGACAAGCCTATTTTCATGTCGCTAGTTTACATGTCTAAAACAACATATGAACTTAACTAGAAGGATGAATTGAAAAATGCTTAGTCTTTTATGGTTGCAACACTTTATGCACCGGCAGACCACATAGCAGGAAGCAAATTCTGGTCCTGATATTATTATAAATTTATTCTCTTAATTAGGTCATGTCTAGAAGGGTACACCTCCTTTGTAAGAGAGACCATGGAACCCTTGAAAAGAGAAACATGAGCGTAAGCACACCGTTTGAATAAGAACACAGCTACGATGTCTGCGTATTTCCCGTCTGACATTCTGACCACCAAGAACTACTTTGGGAGCACTGACTTATGTAAAGTGAACTACACATTTTCAGTAACTACTTTGGGAGCACTGACCTATGCAAAGTGAACAAATTTTACACATTTTCAGTAGCGTGCAGAAGATGTTGTCTATCTAATATGCTCCCGCTGGACCTGCAACAGAAGACACATTGTTAAGAGCTGTACAATTTATTACAACTACTTCATTCCTGCATATAGTTTACCATCTCTCATGACTTATAGAAAACGTTAGCAGAAGCATATGCATAGTTCTAGTACTACAAATCACCAAACTAATCTCTGTTTTGCTACTGAGCTCTCTTAATCAAACGGTTAATCAATACATTACCTCCATTTTGTTATTGTTGACGCTTTCTGGTACAAATTTATACTAAAAAACGTCAACAATAAGAAAAACAGAGGTTGAAACAAGAAACATATAACCAAAGTACACAAATTGTTTTCAAGTCCTCCTTTTCCCACATCATCTTGTTTCTACTGCAATAACTCAAGACCATCATGATCCAACCCACTCCAATATTAACAGTGCCACCATGTGCTGAGTATAGTTATGAATTCAACCGAATTCTGAGTATGGAGGGAGCGCCCCCTGCCTGCTTTTATAGCAGGTCTAGCTCGTCATGGAGCCACAGAAAAAGCAAGTTTTCCAGCTCGTCATGGAGCCACAGAAAGAAAACGTGTAAAACAGTGTGACTGACAGGTCTTATATAGCTCCCTTTTGCTCAACAGGTTTGCTAAACTTTTGGGCAGACTTGTTGGAACAATAGGAAAAAGTATAGTGACCTTCGGAACACGAAAGTTTACGAAAGTTGAGAGACATGGAATTCCACAGGTTCAACAAAATACATAAGACAGTTTCGCAACAGCAAGTAAAGTATCTTACCTTTAAACAGGATCTGAACTTTAGCCGAAGCTCTTGTGCATTCTTGCAATTCATGTAATGGTTCCTCATGAGATATTAAGCATTCATCAGCATGACTAACAGATAAATTACGAAGAAGCTGTGATTTGGAGAGAATGAGTTTCATAAAAGGCATTTCACTTAGAAGCCAATTAATCCCAGTCATCTGCAGAACCTGAAGCTTGGCATACATGCCATCAACCCACTGTGCATTTATGAAGTCCTCAGTTGCTTCAATTTCGGATTTTCACTTTCATGAATCTTCATATATGTAAAACAGAGCAATTAAAGGAAGTAGGAACAGGAACTTCAAAGCACAAACGATGTAAATACTAAAGCCTACGGTCAACCTTACCAGTATCTTTAGTTTTTCAAGATTCGGTGCACTCCTAGTAAGGAAAAGAGTGATACAATGGGGGGCAATTCACGGAAGTGTATAAGCAATTTCAAGCTCGTCAAGTTGTGGAACGTGCATGGAAATGCTTCCAGTAACTCATTTACCTGACAACAAAAGGAGAAAAGTATAACCTCAGAACACTGAATGTGAAGTACTGTACAGAACCTGATGAGTTCGTTTGCCTTTTTGTTTTTAAATAAAAGAAAACTAGGGACCAGAAGCCCATCAAAGTGAGGCAGTGATGGACATAAGTACTCATGTTTTCTTTTTAAAGGCTGACAGCATTTTACAATCAAATATGCTAAGGAAACAATATTCACTCGCATGAAAGTCTTAAATTGGAAAATAACTGAAAGGATAGTGATGTATGTATGATATGCATAATTATTTAAAACTGATAGAGAAAGAATGTATTTTTAAGTACGAAATAGTGGGTAGTCCTCAAATATATTCAAATAATACAACTAACTCAATTACTCAAGCAATGCTAACTCGGTGCAAACATGCCCTTATGAACCCTCCTGTTTATTTTGTTGAAGGGAAACCAACAACTCATATTGTATCCAATTATATGATCTAAATTTCAATCCACCATGATTTGAACTAATGACAGAAGAAATGAGCATTGTAAACGATAATGAAATATAAAATCAGCATTAGGGAAACATCAGTACTTACAGCAAAATCAATTAAGATCCTACGCTTGGTAGCTTGAACAAGCCCAGCTAGAAAGTTTGCCAAATCACTCTCACCCTGGTATTCCCAAGAATCAATGACAGCAGAATTCAGACAAGGCATCTCCACATAGTTCCAACCATAATCCATATTCGAACAGATGCTTAGTTGCCGTAGATTGGGCGCCCGAATCTCCCATTCTATGAAGTTATCCCCAGCAATGCAGACTTCGCAAAGAATCAGTTTCTCAAGCAGCGGTGACGTTTCAAAGATCTCCTCGAGTTGGTACTCCCCGTTGTCCTGCAACTTCACATGGTCAAGACTTAGGACCTTCAGGTCCGGAAAGCCCTCGAAGTCATGGGGAAGTGGCGGGATCTCGCAGGCGAAGAGGTCGAGGGAGGTGAGACGGCGACAAGAGAAAACGGTGGACTGAAGGGAAAAGAACTTGTATTTCTGTGGCCTGAGGTCGAGGTCTTCCACACCGCGGCGGGAGAGAACGAGGAGCCAGTCGTGCAGGCGGCGGACGGATAGCTCGTCGAGAGTGACCTGGAAGCTCCGGACGCGGCCGGTGCAGCGGAGGAGGATAGAGTCGACGGCCCATAGCGGCGGCTGCCCTGAGATATGGATGTCGATGGACGGAAGCGATTCCCAGCGGTGGCGCCAGGCGTGGGAAAGCGCCGAGGTTCGGGCGGCGTCGCGGAGCTCGAGGCGTGAGAGGATCTCGTCAAGGATGTCCCGGGGCAGTGAGATCAGAGCGTCGGTCGCCGCCGCTGCCGTGGCCTTGGGCGCCCGGGGCTTCTTGCAGGGGCGGGGCGGCGCCATTTCTGCGGCGACGGTGCGGTGCCGCCGCTCGAACCCGAGGGCTTGAGGTCCAAACAGCAAGTTACTAAAAAAATATGGCGGGCAAGGCGTGGAGAGCCGGAGACTGTGGCAGGGGATGGCGAGGCAGGCTGTGGCTGCGGGAAAAACGAAGAACGACGCGGCGGCAGAGACTCCCGGTGGAAGAAAAGGGCAGCCGAGGCCCGAGGGTGCGGCTGCCGCGGCGCACGGCCCCACTGGGTTTGCGGCAACGCTCGGTGGGGAAAACGAAGAGGCCACGATAGGATTGGGATTTGGGACCAGCGCGGCGGCAAAAGCTCGCGCCAAAATGACGCGCGCGCGGGAGTCGCAGATCAGGCGCTATTTTTATGTCCTACTGGTAGCTTTGTTACAAATAGCATAAAACATTTTGTGCGAGCAGCATAAAACAAAATATAATAAAACTTATGATATTTATCATATAAGAACTAATTATTACCCAACTAATTTTAGTCCAGACTAAACAATTACTCCTCCATTATGGACAGTGGAGTAGCTCTAGCTCTAGTCCATCCAAACAAGTCCTCTCTAAACCAGATTTCTGAGGAGCTTCTAAGCTATCTTGCACCTACATGGACAGTGCAAATCCACAGCTCTGATGTACAAGTGCAGATTGCAGATTTGTATTGTCCATTTGTGTAGATTTGTGACCCAGAAAGACTAGTGAATGAGATGCAGCTGAGTAGGGACTTATGCGTCTCTCGAAAAGAAACTTCTACCAAAGTTTAGTCCACTGGACCCAAGATGTAAAAATTCTCACAAACCTAGTAGTAAACAATACAGCTATCTGGAACTCTGGATATGCCCACATACATACATACAAACGGTTTTTTAGTCTTTTACACGTGACCTGTTCATTTTGCAAACACCACCGACAAGCAGTAAGGCATGTACTGGTAATTCAGATTCATGAAATCTAGTCACAAGAATTATTCAGAATATAAAACTATAACATGCCAATTCCGCATGGCACTATGGGATAGATGTCCAAGCACTACGAATGCTAAGAGGATTAACCTAAAAAAAGTTTACAAGCTCATATTTAGATCTAACCCCTAACTGCAGCCATGAGTTGCTGCAAGCAAGTTGCATACTGCACTGCAGTGTGTTGGAAAGAATATTGATCGGAAAGACCATAGTCTGAGAAGTTTGATTCTACATGAATGAAATGACCAGGTAAGGACTTCTTCGCAATTGTTTCCTGCCATATGTCAAAGAAGTCTTCCATGATTGCCCGGGATTTTTCAATGGAAGATAAGGGATAATACTCTACCTGCAGAGAGAGCAAGGACAAAATATCAACTTACTGGTAGGCTGGAGCAACAGACTGAATACAGATCAATTGAGGAAAATCTGTCAAAGGTTCCTGATCCTCCATGTGAGCAATTTGAGCCAGTAAATTTAAGTTAGTAACATTTTCATGTTAGTGCACAGGCTTTTGTGGTCCAAAAAAATATACTATTGCCAGCGAAGATATCGAGCAACTTAATACTTTGAAGAGGCAATGTGTGTTTTCAAACAGAAAAATCATCACGGTGAAGTGAACAGTGAACTCACAAGTTTCATCTATGAAGAAAAGACAGACGTATATGACACATATAGCATATGAAGAGAGAAGACAAAACTTATCAGTTGAGGTGCTTCATAGTCCATAGAACTTATTATTATCCAAACTTTACTCTACATTGTCAATTATTGCATTTAGTTTCACTAATTTTTAAGTAAGAGGAATGCAAATAATCAGTCATTAGTACTAGTAGGAGTCTAGCAGGACAGATACAAAAGAAAAACGATTGTATACCTCCATCATAATTCCTCTCAGTGCTTCAGAATTGTTAGGAACACATTTTCCTATCCTCAGGCAAAAATCACCAAGTTGGTATTGAAACCCCTGAGGATAGAAGGTGCAAATGAAAAGATTGAAATTGTAAATGAGTTTATAAGATTGGAAATCATTAATGCATTATGCATAATCCAGAATTAGAGAGGAGATAAAACCTATACCTGCTAGCAAAAGTAAAGGGATTAACATATGCAAACATTGAATAATCACAGATGAAGATTAGTTTACCAACTTTCTGCTTTTCATTAATTTCTACTACTTACCAGTGGTCACTGCTTAACATGTAATTTACTGAAATTTATCCAACAAGGAAATAGGCAGGATCCAGAAATAACAAACATAGTAAAGGGATTAACGTATGCAAAGATGCTCTTCAATCAAATATTTTAATTTCAGGAAGTTGTAATATTTAGTACAGACTCTGCCACATTGTCCCAATTCATCTAAGCCACTTGAAGATTGCCGCAACCCCAATCAGCCATATCAGTTATTCTGTTTCCCTCAGCCCCTTGTAGGCACTTTCTAAATGACGAGAGTTCTCATCGAACATGGAAACTCGAATTTTCCAGCAAACATTTGGTCGATTCCAGTTAAAACAGGAAAAGAAGATTCATTTGACTTGTTATAGCCAAAGACAGTGCACCAAGGATAGATCTTGATTGACATTGACATGTCCACTCTGGGTTCAAAACACATTCAGTGGTGGAGGACCATGATGGCAAGCTATGGTCAATGCTATACCTCAATTTGGTTGCTAGAATCCCCTACTCCCACTTTTTTTTTCTTTTGGCAGTTTTCTTCATGAACCAACCAACAAATGTACTTTTCAATAGAGCATCGCGGACAGCAAGAGGAAGATCGATCTGTTTCATTACCTGAGGATTTTGTCTGGATGATTTGTGCCCCTTTGGACAGTGGTTGTGAATGTGGTGATGTGAGTCGGGTGATCAGCTATCATTTATTACTACCTCCGTTTTTTAATTGTTGACTCTTTTTAATATAAATTTTATACTAAAAAGAGTCAACAATTAAAAAAACGGAGGTAGTATGTTTTTAGTTACTACAATATAGTTGTGATATACTAATTTCACCAAACCTTAAATTTTCTCCGTCCTCTACCACTGAACACATTTGAATACTATCCCCAAAATGAATGGAACAAAACTTTCATGGTTCTAGTTCTACCTTCTAACAGCGAATCCGTAAATTTTGGGGCAAGATGAGAAGCAAGTGACCTCGAAGTTGAGGGCGACGCGAGCCTTGTAGGACTGGAGCTTCTCCATGACCTGTGTGAACGCGGCGTCCGCCTGGAGGACGAGTCGCTGTGCGCGAACGATGGAGAAGTAGAGGCCCGGGCGCTCGTGGAGCGCGACTCCGAGGAGCTCGCGGGGCAGATCAGGGTGCTGCTGCTGCTGCTGGCCCGCAGCCCCCGTGGCGCCACCGTCGCGGGTCATGGGTCGGTAGAAAAAGATGGAGGTCTTCCAGCGGCCGTCCTTGGCGCCTCCGAGGGCCTCCGCGCAGCCGCACGCCTCCGCGAGGATCTGGCTGTTGAGCGTCGCGCCGGGGTTCGGATGCCAGTGCATCAGCCTGCGCCGTCGAAAACGCTGGGGTGAGGTCGTGGACAGAGGGAGAAGGAGAGAGATGCCGGGGGTACGAGTAAGTTACCACTTGACGGGCGGCATGGAGGTGGCTCGGTGGGGCGCCGGCGACGGCGACGGCGGGCGAAGGTTGGTTCAGCTTCGCCGGGGCGCAATGTTGGGTGCGGGTCGCTGTGGGCCGCCACCGTGCTGCCATATCAAGAGAACGATGCCGCTCATTGAGCCTTCGTATTGGGCCCAAAGAGGCCGACCGATTGCAGTTCAAACAGTGAGGCTCAACAACAAACATTTGTATGTGCGCAAATGCAAAATTTGAAATTGCAGGGCACATGGGAACAACAACAACCAACATTTATTCCCTGATACGTTGAGTAGATATAATTTTTTCCAGCGTCACTAAGAGGATTAAGCCTCACGATTTTTTCTTTTTGGTTTCATCTTTATAAAAATGACTAAAAATAGTTGTTGGCTAGTCAAACCTATTACAATCCTTCCTGGTTTATCCAAACTTGAAACTGACAACTTCACCGCACATGGAGAAAAAAAACAGCTGTGTAATCTACGAGAGCATCAAGGCGCGGGCACTCGATGCCTGTATGGGTGCGTTTGTTTCTTATGCGTTTGAGGGAAGGGACAAGGCCGTCCGAATTTCTTATGCGTTTGGTTCTGGGATCCGGGATGAATTCATCCCCCAAATGTAAGCTTTATACGGTACATGTTTTAAGGAAAAAATTGTTTTTCAATCTGCAGAACATGTTAGAAACGTGTGCTACTTCACGAACATCATAGAACTTGATTTGTCTCATGGACGTTATGAAATGTGAAATTTTTCTACAACATGCTCTAGCAGGAAAAATGAACTATTTTGAAATGTTCTTTTTTATCTCAATGTATTACGTCTTAAACATTAACATAAAGAATATATATTGTTGTGTTTCCAATTTATATGGTTTTAGTGATATTCTTTCAATTGCTTTCATTGTTTTTATAATAATACTTTTCTTTAGGAAAGAAAAAAAGAACTATGCAAACAACAATTAGCTTAGGTAAAATCCATATAAAAAATTCAGGGAAATGGACTATAAAGTGTCATACAAATATATTTGTTTGCATTTATATATATCGTCAAGTCTGTATACCCCATCCGGTGTGAATGGATTTCATACGAGTGAACAAAAACAAGTATTTTTGTTAAACAAAACAACAACATATATACTTTTTTGAGTTCATTTGCGATCGGCGATGCCGCGTGTTCAACACATATTACTTTATTTCTCTCAAACAAGTATAGTATTGAATCACTACACCACGATTGCTACACGCGGTTTAGCACCCCCATCAAAAGTTATAAATAACGTATCATGGTATAGTGAATAAGACCTACAACAGTTCAATTAAATTAAGTTGAAACTAAAAGAAATCAACAGCCGTTAATATTTGAAGCCGCTAGTATTGAAGTAACGGTGGTAGTAGGATGAGTTGATGAATTCTGGCGGAGGTGGAGGGACTCGGACGACTCGTCTGCTGGCCGATCTGATTTCCGTGGCCTTGCCGCAGCATGTGATGTATAAGTAATGGCCATCCACCCAGAGGTGTCCGTCCTCTCCAAGCGTCGGGCCATTGATCTGCGAGTGCAAGGACGGAGAGAACCGAGTGGTCCCCTTGAGTGGGGTCATCGGGCTCTCGTCCGGCCAGAGGGAGAGGAACACGTTCACCGGCCTCGGCGTCCGCTGAGTGTCGTCGTCCACCGCCTCGTTGATCGCCTCCGTGTCCGTGCTACTAGATGTTGTAGGCTTCTCAGTTGCTGCTTCATCAGATGTCCCGCTGCCGCCTGGAGACGATGGTGGGTACAAGGCAACTGATCCATTTTTTTTAAAAAAAAATTAAGATCGAAATGGTTAAAAGAACAAAAGCAACTAATGCTTCTTTTTTTTTACTGATGAGATGAATAATGGAAAAAGAAATCACCTTGATACTCTCGGCCTCGATGGAACGGAGCGGGAGGGCAAAATCCGGAGGCGGAACCGCGCTGTAAATCCCCATACGGCGTGCGTCTCCTCGAGCCTCCGGATGGCGTCCGCTGCGCTCTCGGCGGTTCTGAAGACGATCACCGCATTTCTCGGCCAACTGCAGAAAGCAATTGTCTCGATGTCGCCGAACGGCGCCAGATCGGCGCGCAGCTCGTCGAAAGAGAACAAAAAGAGCCCGAGGTACTGGCCAAGTACGCAGCGGCGGCGGAGGTCGTCTGACGGGTCGTCACCGCCGGAGAGGCGGCTCGCGACGGGAGCCAGGAGATCGCGGCCCATGGTCGCCCTCTCGGCCACGTCGCCGTAAAGGATGCGCATATTACCCAGGGTCACCATCTAGTCTAGTTTTTCCTTTCCTTTTTTCTTTAAAATCGAAAGCGTACGTGCGTGCGATATGGAGTATACTAGAATAAGATAGCGCGGCATTTTGCCGCGCGTTATGACCCTCATCATAATCATTCTTATAATAAATAGAGGTTTGTTCGGTAAGAAATTCATTATAAATTATGGTTGAGCACGTAAAGTACCGCTATAATGCACATTTTTTGTATGCAATCACAATAATAAAAGTAAACTGAAATTCAAAGTTCTATCAGCAAAGCGATATCAGTGTGATCATCTTTCATATATACAACAAAAGTTAGATCAACATGATCATTGTTTTTATATACATACTACTTGGCACAGATTGCATTGGAAGTTCCCTTTGAAAGTTGAAATGAGGAGTTTCTCCAAATCTGTGTCAACAAAATAAGTTCCATAGTTCCATATAAACATCATAAGTAGCATCCGTGTCATAAAATCTAAACTATGTTAAGTTTGATTTCATAAGTTACATTATATGTAACTTGCAAAAGTGAGTACCAAAAGTGCACGACGAAAGATGAGACTTTTCTGTTGTGTAACCTGCCAAGAGAAAAGAATAAAGTATGAAATGAAATAATTAGTTAATATTATCAGTAATCACAAAATAGTATGTGTATTATTATATTTTTGTTTTCTTACTTTTATAGCCTTCCCTTTTTGCTGTGCATCAAAGTCTCGCTGTTCTGATCATGTTCATCATCTTTATTACCATCCTGTTGTTGGAACGAAGAGGAAAATTAGCTTACTCTATTTATATGTAAGAGAAAAAACTTTGATTTTGTAAGCTGAGGTGATAAAGTTTATAAGTAATGACCTGTGGTTGCGACAGTATGTTAATGTATGGCCTTTTGCTTCCAGTTAAGTTTTCTTTATTGGTATTCCTAAAATTGATATTGTTAAAGATGGGTAGTAAAATTGTTTCTACATAAATCATACCCAGTCTGCTCAACCTCCATTGGATCGTTTTCATTTTGAAGTTGCGTTGGAGGTATCAAAGTAATCTATAATTCAACTCGGTACAAAATTATAAGGTCAGTATATTGCTGCTGTAATCATACAAATCATAAACTGGAATGAAATTTTAATTTAACTTGCCTCATCTTGTGTTTTGTTTGATCTGATAGGAAGTAATGGAGCTTTGGGAACAGATAAGGAGGACGAGCTTGAACTGTTGACAGTGCCAGTAGCACGAATGTTTGGTTTGTTTGTCTGTTTTCCATCTTCTTGAGGAACACTTACAACTTCAAAAGATGGGTCATCTTCGTTCTTCCTGACAGTGTGTTTGGTTGAAATCCTTACAACAAATGTGTACTTTTGCCCAACCAGATCGGATATTTCCTTTGGAGTATCGCACATGTCATATTTTCTTTGAAGTAATTCAATAGGCTTTCTAATTAGCTGGTGTGCAATTTTGTTGATAAGAACAAATTCAAGTTCATATGTTCCATCACTTGCCATGAGGCAAAGCTTATATCTGTGATAATATTTAAATTTAATTAGGGCTTTGTTGATTATAAAAAGAACGTCCAAAAATAAATTGAGTGACAAATATATACCTGTAATGCATTTGAGTCGAGGAACATTGCTCATTGTTACATTTGTAAGTTAGAACCAATCAAGTGGGTTCTTGCATGACAAGCTCTGCATGCAGGATATAACCAAGATTGGTTTGGAGCTAGCCTTGTAATTGTTACTGTGCATTGGAATTTTGTACCCTAAAAATATTTATCATTTGTAATCAGCTAAAAGATAGAATAATAGCAAATTGAAGGACCTGATATTTGGAAAATGTTATGAAGAGTTATGTACTCACCGCTTGTTCAAAAGGACAAATGTCTTTTAGTTGCAATAGAGTTTTGTGTAGGATCTCACTGGAGATGCTTTTGTCATAATTGAACTGTAGCTTTTCCACAGGTTCAACTTCAGCTGGAAGTCTACATATTTTCAAAGTTCAAAGAAATTGTTGATTTGATATACATTAAAAACATAGGAAATTTTTTATGAAGGTTCAGAGTTTATGTAAATTGCAAATCGTAGTTCTATAATGCCGTGCGTAAATTGCCTTCGTAGATCGAACCTTGCTAAATTGCCATTTCTTTTTCAGAAGGGCTCAGAAAGCAATGAAAATCATGTCAGCTGCAATATCATAAAAAAATATTATAGGACTACGATTTAATTGTCAAGTGATAATTTTTCTAAAAGAGTCCAAAGTTTAGAAAAATTAAATAATGGCACTTGTTTTTTCCTTCTAAAAAATAGAGATGCATCTTCAGTTCACATGAAAATATATGCGTAGCACTAAGACACTGAATTTTTATTGAGATGAAATGAACTTTCTTGTGTGATTATTTAGTAAGCAGCCATGTTAATAATCTGATTAATCATGTCGAACCCACTGGTAATAATTGATGGATGCACAGTTCAAAGAAATAATTGATGAATGCAGTCAATTGACATATGAACTGTTGCATTATATGAAAATAAACAACAATGTGGTATCCTACTGCAACTTGTTTGAGACAAAAAGACTTGACTGGTGTTTTTGTTATAGTAAAAAGCTATATGTAGCTCTGTATTAAATCTTACATACACATGTTGATAAAAAAAATGTAAATCCCAAGTATGACATAAAACGTTATATTAGAGTTTATGTGGATGATATGTTTCAAGTAAACTTATTATTTGAACTAAATAGAACAATGTATTGTTTTGTTCACCTGGAATAGAATTGATGGATATGTGGTATATCTTCATTAATGTACCAACGACAAGCTGAGATTCCGCTTAGAAATCGTGGACCTTTGTAGCTTTTAAACAGTGTTCCTACAAATATTATAATGATTGGGTCCTTTTGCCCAGCATCAAACACTGCATCTCCATTGAACTCAGATGCTCTTAAGCCCCACAGTGAGACTTGTACAGTGTTGTCACTAAAAAATTAATAAGAGGAAAAAATGAGGATGAGTAGATAAAAAAAAATCATAGAGTTGTAATGATGAGTCTGACATGTAGGATATCAATTCATATATGCACATGTATTAGTCAGGTGATATTATTATAAGCATGACGTGCAAGCAATATAAGTACTAATCAATTATTGTGTGTTATACAGAATATGATAATTTTACTTGGAAAATAAGATCACTCCCGCTCATAGGTATAGGTGATCTTGAGAGTATAAATAATTTGGAGAAAGAGGTTTTGCCTTTTTTTTTATAGAATATGAGTTCGATGATAAGGATTAGCCTTTTTTTCTTAGATTAATTTGGAAAAGGAGGAGGGCAGATATTGGATGTCTTAGAATGTGTTACCTTTCATCTTTTAATATGACAGTTCTTTTCATCTGTTGTTTGCCAAATGTATTTCGAACCAACACTACATCTGATACTGCAATTACCTGTCCAATCACATCTGAAAATCATATGAAAGCTTAGGTTAATATATAAATGGATAGAGGAAAAGTTAGAGGTTCAGGAGTAATAATTATTATGTAATTACATATTACCTTGGAATTTATCTGTTTTGTTAACATGCTGTGGTAGTTCTGCAATTGGAGTCAATGTGTAGACATATTTTGGAAACTCCAATGGTTCTAGATATACCTGAATTATTCTGTTCTTTTATTCAACCTCATCATATAGGGACCATCCACCACTTTATATTGACGCTTTGCATTTTGAACCAAGAACTTTTTCTTTGTAATGATTCTCGGTTCTTGCAGTGATGGTTTTAATGTCGGAATTGCATCTGGTGGTATTTCAACATACATTGCATTTCTCTGTATAATTTAATAACAAAATTAAAAACTTTTGTTAGGTAGAGGTAATTATGAGGTAAAATACAGAATTTGAAGTAAAGCACTTTATTTAAATCTGTAGTTTATCAATGGTATTAAGGTACTTATGAGGTAAAATATATAGAATCTAAACTAAAGCACTTTACCTTTTCATCAAGAATAATTAGATCTAAGTGTTTTATATCAGCATCATCTGAGTTTCCTCGATATTCCCACATTCTTGATATCCTGACTTAGTACAACTGAGTTGAAACCTGATGGGTGGAGTTGAGATAATAAGGCGATGCTCATCTGTGAAAAATTCAAACACAATATTATTGAATACAAAGTCATATATACTTGAAAATTTCATGGTATACTATATTACGTGTTTCATCTCCACAACTTCCATCATCATTTTCTATAAGAATTTTTAAACCCTTTTTTGAAGTGACTCGTGAAAGTGCTACATATAATTGCCCATGAGTAAATATGGGTTTTTTCAGGTACACAACAACATTAGATAAAGTTTGTCCTTGACTTTTATTAATAGTCATCCCGTAGCAAACTTTAACCGAAAATTGACGACGGTTTAATATAAATGGCCATTTATTACCTCTAGTTGTCAGTTTTATACGTGGTATATATACTTTATGCCCAATATTTGAACCTGTTATAATAACAGCTTCAATAACATTGTCACCAAGATTAGTAATTATCAGTCGTGTACCATTACATAATCCAATGCTTTGATTAAGGTTTCGTAATAATATGATAGGAACTCCTATTTTTAAAACCAACTTGTGTTGAGGATAGTTATTGGCATTAAGCGTATTCAAGTACTAAACTGGATATAGGATATTTGCATCATTACATGTATCAAATGATTTAGAAGTTGAATCTGCACTAAGGTATTCTTTTTCTTCACCTGGTATTAGGGATAGTAAATAACTATTGATTTCATCGACTACTTAATTTGTGGGGGTTAGTATAGCTCTTTCTTTCAAATAATCAGGATTATAGAGATTATGTACGAAAAATCTGGGTACACTATATTAACTAACGCTGGTATTTTAGGGCCATCTGTAAATACAAGTAATTCATGTGGTATCCATATCCATGTAGCTTCTGTGTCGCCAACATGCTTAACCGCTGGCAAATTTCCATCTCCTAGATCTAGGACCCATTTGTTGAGATCCTCTATTTCAATGTAGTCGTTATCAGTAATGCATTTATTTTTCAAGCGCATATTTTCTGTTAGTTTCAACATATGAACATGGTTCCACAGATATGATTGTATGGTCGAAGCGTTTATGATTTGCGATCTTGTGCCGTTTTCAATAACCGGCAGTGTCGGTGTTCGATATCACCAACGAGTGATTATTTTAGGGGAAGCGCGTTTTGGGCTCGGATGGTTCGCAAATGGACACAAGGATTTATACTGGTTCGGGCCGAATACCCTACGTCCAGTTTTGGTGGCTGCACGTGTTATTTGCGACTGAGATTACAATGGGGGGTTACACACGGAGGAGGAAGAGAGAGAGTGCTTCCTGCCTCTAAAGGAGTTCGTGAGTGTTATTCGCGTGTCTATGCGTAGAGAGCTTGGTGATCTTCGAGACTTTTTTCGTCTTCTAGACTTTGTTGTTTTTCTGCCTCCTCCTTTGGTCTGCCTCCCCTTTTATGTGGTGGCGTGAGGAGGGCCGGTTCTGTGAGGCTGGTCGTGACCGTACGCCGGTTAGGCCGAGTAGATGACGTCTTCGGAGTGGCCGTGTTGCTTCTTGTCGACGGAGTGGTCCGAGCTGTCGCTCGATGGAGTCCCGTCTGTATGGAGGAGCGCCACTGTAGGAGCCTGTATGATGACGCCGTGGTGATGGCCGTCGCTCCGGGGCATCCTATCGCACAGGACGGTGAGTCTCTGACAAGGGACTGTTGGAGCGACGTCCATCCCGTGGACGGTGCACGTCGTGCGCATTTACTCTTCCGGGAGCGGTCATCGCCACCGTCCATCCGGAGTTGGAGCTTATTAACGGCTCAACTGTCCCCGGACATCCGTCTCGTCTGGGGTGGTTTGATCGTACAGTCTCGTCCGTCCCCGGAGGTCGGGCGAGGCGGAACTTTCGTCCGGCCTCTCGAGGTCGAGGTCGGGCGAGGCGGAACTCCCGTCTCGTCCGACCTCTCGAGGTCGAGGTCGGGCGAGGCGGAACGCTCGTCCGATCTCTCTAGGTCGGAGTCGGGCGAGGCGGAACCCTCGTCCGACCCCTCGAGGTCGGAGTCGGGCGAGGCGGAACCCTCGTCCGACCCCTCGAGGTCGGGGTCGGGCGAGGTGGAACTCTTGTCTGACCTTAGAGATCGGCGCTGCCTGTCCGACTCCCGAACGTCGGGGTCGGCCGAGACGGAGTGACCTCCCTCGTCCTCGGGCCTGGGTGTTATCAAAGCGGAGATGGTTTGGCTATACTGCGCGGTTTTATCCTTCCGGGCTAATACGATTAATTAGCCCAGATACCAAACCTCAACAGTAGCCCCCGAGCCTGAGAAGGAGTGAATGACTCGTTCTCAGGCTCCCGAATTGTGATGTCCTGCGATCCCGTGCGGGTCTCTTTTTGCGATTCCGCTCTCTGGGTTCTCCGCTCGTCGCGGATCCCCGACCGGAGGCGCGGTTCGTTTTGAATCGTCCTCCACGCGTCCGTTCGCCAGACGAGGAGGTTGAGCCGAGCCGCACTATACCCCGAGGGCCGTAGTGCGACGCTCATTGAGCTGCTAACGGGGAGTTCAAGTGGGGCCCCGGGATCCCTTCGGGGGGAATCCCGACGTAGGCCAGCTGGTGGCCGGCCCCAACATTCCCAGTCGCCGACCCATATGGTTCTCGGTTCCGTTCGATAGGTTCCGAGGGCTCGTTGCCTCCTTGCGATAGGATACCCATGGGTCGGTGCGAGCCATCATTAGGCTCGACGAACCGGGACTCGAACACGGGTTGCGGTGTCCCCGGCGCCAGAGCGCACCCTGGACGCTAAACGGGGGCATCGTTTTCCGTCCCTCGCTCTGTTCGCGCCATGAGCGGCTGTCGAACCCGTTTGCCGGGCCAGCCTTCGAACTATACGCGCCGTCGGGGCGTGTTTCAGCCCAAATCTGACCGAGCAGTGGCTTAAAGTTGCTGCGCTCTGCGATCCCGTACGGATCTCTTTTTGCGATTCCGTCCTCCGAGTCCTCCGCTCGTCGCAGAGTCCCGTCCGGAGACGCGGTTCGTCTTTATTCGCCTTCCCACGCGTCTGTTTCGCCAGACGGGGAGGTTGAGCCGAGCCGCACTATACCTCGGGGGCCGTAGTGCGACGCTCATCGAGCTGCTAACGGGTAGTTCAAGTGGGCCCCCGGGATCCCTCCGGGGGGATCCCGACGTAGGCCAACTGGTGGCCGGTCCCAATATTCCCAGTCGCCGACCCATATAGTTCTCGGTTCCATTCGATAGGTTCCGAGGGCTCGTTGCCTCCTTGCGATAGGATACCCATGGGTCGGCGCGAACCATCACTAGGCTCGACGAACCGGGACTCGAACGCGGATTTACGATGCCCTTGACGCCCGGGCGCCCAGGCGCTAGGGTATTGGCCGCTAGTGGGCCCATCGTAATCCACCCCTCACTCTAGTTACGCCCTGAGTGGCTGTCGAACCCGTCCATCGGGCCAGCCTTTGAACTCGTGGGGCCGTCGGGGCATATTTCAGCCCTTATGGACCATACCTGACTAAGTCGCGAGCCGTGCGAAAACTGAAACGGCGGGCACGACTCGGGCGTCAGGTTAGGTCGGGAGCGTTCGTCGCACCGATCGAGTCGGTCGCAATGACGCCGGTCGAACCGACCGAGGGTGGAACCCTGCACACGAAATATATATGCATATATATGTATCGATTTACTGCGGAGAGGTTCGTACGTACCCGTCGGTTTGACTTCCAGCGGGGCATCTGTCACGCGGATAGAGGCGGTCGTGGGGGCGCCGGTCGAATCAACTGGGGATGTCGTCCCGTCGGTCTGTCGGGGGGTGCACCGGGCGTTCGCCGTCGCCCGGTCGCCCATCGCCCTCGACTACTTGAGCGAGGGCTTTGCCGCCGGTTATACCGACGCCGAGCTGGACACCATCGAGGCGGAGGCAGCCCCCTTCGCGCGGGAGCCTGCTGCGAGCACGGCGGAAGAAGAGGCAGGGAGCGTGCCCCCTCCTCCCCCGGCAGAGTAGGAGTTAGAATAGTCTTTAGTTTTGTACTTAGGATGGCCGAGGCCAAAAGTGCCCGGCCCTTTTGTAAATCAGAATGAATTGAACATTTTCTGACTACGGGAGGTGTTTCTAAGTACTTTTGTGAAGGTGTCGCTTCACAGAGTCGTGAGGTGCTCGACCCCCTTTTTCCTTGTCTTCGATCCTCAGAAGTCTTAGGCCGCGGGTGGCTCCAACGTTCCATCTAGCTGGTGAGCGCCGCTGCCGTAACCTTCGGGGGTCGTAGGCGTTTACGCATTCCGACCAACTAGACTTCACGTCTTCTTCCACTCGTGACTTTCCCTTCTAAGGTTCGGAGCGCGGGACGAGGGGTCGGGACCCTTGAAGAGGACAGAGTTTCGTTTACCCTTTCCTCGAAATTTTGCAAGCGAAATGACAAAATTTTAGCAAGTGTCGAGGTGCGCGCGCGAGGCGCACCTTGCAGGTGTAGCCCCCGAGCGGGGTCCGACTCCCGCGTGACGGGGGTCGGGCGCCGCTTAGCAGAAAGGCGAAATTTTAACGAGTGCTCAGGGTGCGCGTACGGTACGCGCACCCTGAGGGTGTAGCCGCCGAGCGGGGTCCGACTCCCGCGTGACGGGGGTCGGGCACCGCTTAGCAGAAAGGCGAAATTTTAACGAGTGCTCAGGGTGCGCGTACGGTACGCGCACCCTGAGGGTGTAGCCGCCGAGCGGGGTCCGACTCCCGCGTGACGGGGGTCGGGCGCCGCTTAGCAGAAAGGCGAAATTTTAACGAGTGCTCAGGGTGCGCGTACGGTACGCGCACCCTGAGGGTGTAGCCCCCGAGCGGGGTCCGACTCCCGCGTGACGGGGGTCGGGCGCCGCTTATCTCGGTGGCGAGGAACGTAAGACTACTACGAGTTCTAGGGATAGAAGCGACGTAGCTGTTCGATGTTCCACGCGTTGGCGAGCTCTTGTCCGTCCGCCATCCGCAACTTGTAGGAGCCGGGTCGGAGAATTTTTGAGACGACGAAGGGCCCTTCCCATGGAGGCGACAGCTTGTGGCGGTCCTTGCTGCTCTGAACACGTCGAAGGACGAGGTCCCCGACGTTGAACGCTCTTTCCCGCACGTAGCGGGAGTGGTAACGTCGCAGCGCCTGCTGGTATTTCGCCGATCGCAGGAGCGCTACATCACGCGCCTCGTCGAGCTGATCCATGGCGTCTTCGAGGGACGTCTGGTTGCCTTCTTCGTCGTAGGCTCTGATCCTCGGGGCTCCGTAGTCGAGGTCGGTCGGTAGTACGGCTTCGGAGCCGTACACCATGAAGAAGGGGGTGAACCCCGTCGCCCGACTCGGGGATGTCCGCAAACTCCACAGAACAGCGGGGAGCTCGGCTGCCCATCGCCCGCTGAACTGTTTCAGCTGGTTGTAGATACGTGGCTTCAAGCCTTGAAGGATCAGGCCATTGGCGCGCTCGACCTGCCCGTTCGTTCGGGGGTGCGCCACGGCCGCCCAATCTACTCGGATATGGTAGTCGTCACAGAACTTAAGGAATCGCTTCCCTGTGAACTGCGTACCGTTATCCGTGATGATGGAGTTTGGGACCCCGAAGCGGTGGATTACGTCGAGGAAGAACTCGGCTGCCTCTTCTGGTCGGATTCTAGTGATCGGCCGGGCCTCAACCCACTTGGTGAACTTGTCGACAGCTACCAAGAGGTGGGTGTAGCCCCCGGGTGCCTTCTTGAGTGGTCCGACCAGGTCCAATCCCCAGACTGCGAACAGCCATGTGATGGGGATGGACTGTAGTGTTTGTGCCGGCAGATGGGTCTGCCGGGCGTAGAACTGACAGCCTTCGCACGTACGGACGATGTGCGCAGCATCGTTGACGGCAGTCGGCCAGTAGAATCCCTGTCGGAACGCGTTTCCGACGAGGGTTTTGTGCGCGGCGTGGTGGCCGCAGACCCCTCCGTGAATGTCTCGCAGCAGCATCTTCCCTTGCTCGACGGGGATGCAGCGCTGCAAGATTCTGGTGAGGCTCCTCTTGTAGAGTTCTCCGTCGATGACGGTGAAGGACTTGGCGCGTCGCGCGATGCGTCGTGCCTCCGTCTTGTCGGCGGGGAGTTCTCCTTTGAGGAGTCGGTTGAGGTACGGCGTCCTCTAGTGGTCTGGAGGGCTCGTACTTGGTGCGGACGCCTCGTCGATCTCCATGACGCAGGGGTCGGGAGGCGTCACAGCCGATCCGTCCTCTTGTGCCTGGGGCGGCTCGGTGTCGACCCCTGGCGTGTCTTGAGGTCGGATTGATGGTCGGCTCTGGTCGTGGGCGAAGACTCCCGTCGGGATTTGTTCGCGCCCGGCCGCCATCTTGGCTAAGGAGTCGGCTTCTTCGTTCTGTCGCCTTGGGATGTGCCTGAGCTCGAGGCCGTGGAACTTATGTTCCAACTTGCGGACCTCCTTGCAGTAGGCATCCATGGTCTCGTTGTGGCAGCTAGACTCCTTCATGACTTGGCCAACGACGAGCTGGGAGTCGCCCCGAACTTCGAGTCGTCGGATTCCCAATTCGTTGGCGATCTTGAGCCCGTTGACGACCGCCTCGTACTCGGCTACGTTGTTGGATGCTGGGAACGAGAGGCGGATTGCGTACCTCATGCGCACCCCCAAAGGGGAGACGAAGACGAGTCCGACCCCTGCTCCCTTTCGCATCAACGAACCGTCGAAATACATCACCCAATACTCCTGGTCGATAGGGGCCGTGGGTAATTGTACTTCTGTCCATTCCGCTATGAAGTCGGCCAAGGACTGGGACTTGATCGCCGTTCGGGGGGCGTACGTGATGCCCTCGCCCATCAGCTCAAGGGCCCACTTCGCGGCTTTGCCCGTTGCGTCGCGGTTCTCGATGACTTCACGCAGTGGGAAGGAGCTGACGACGGTCACCGGGTGAGACTCGAAGTAGTGTCGGAGCTTCCTTTTAGCAAGGACGACGCCATAGAGAATCTTCAAGATTTGGACATACCGCGTCTTCGTCTCTGACAAGACTTCGCTCACATAGTAGACCGGTCGTTGGACCTTGAGGACGTGGCCTTCTTCCGTCCGCTCTACGACGAGGGCGACGCTGACGACCTGGGTCGTTGCGGCGATGTAGAGGAGGAGAGGCTCCTTCGGGGTCGGAGGTACCAGGACTGGGGGCTTCGACAGGATGACTTTTATCTTGTCGAGTGCGTCCTGTGCCTCGGGCGTCCATTGAAACCGCTCGGATTTCTTCAGGAGCTGGTAGAGAGGGTGTACGTGTTCTCCGAGACGCGAGATGAAGCGGCTCAGAGCCGCTAAGCATCCGGTCACACGCTGTACTCCCTTCAAGTTTTGAATCGGGCCCATCCGGTTGATGGCCTCGATTTTCTCCGGATTGGCTTCGATGCCCCGCTCGGAGACGATGAATCCGAGCAACATTCCCCTCGGGACCCCGAAGACGCACTTTTCGGGGTTGAGTTTGATGTCGTTTGCTCGGAGTTTAGCGAAGGTCCGCTCCAGATCGGCGACGAGCTGGTCGGTCTTCTTGGATTTGACGACGATGTCGTCAACGTATGCTTCGACGACGTCTCCGATGAGTTCGTCGAAGCATCTGATCATGCAGCGCTGATAGGTCGCGCCCGCATTCTTGAGTCCGAACGGCATCGTGACGTAGCAGTACGATCCGAACGGAGTGATGAAGGATGTCGCGATTTGGTCGGATTCCTTCATCCGGATCTGGTGGTACCCGGAATACGCATCAAGGAAGCACAGAGCTTCGCACCCTGAGGTGGAATCGACTATCTGGTCTATGCGTGGCAAAGGAAAAGGATCCTTCGGGCACGCTTTGTTGAGACTAGTATAGTCAACACACATTCTCCATTTCCCATTCTTTTTTCGTACAAGGACGGGATTGGCTAACCATTCGGGGTGGTACACTTCCTTGATGAAACCGGCTGCCAACAGTTTGGCTACCTCCTCTCCGATGGCTCTGCGCTTCTCCTCGTCGAAGCGGCGCAGGCGTTGCTTTACCGGGCGGGAGTCCGGCTTGATGTGCAAGGAGTGCTCGGCGACTTCCCTCGGAATGCCAGGCATGTCCGAGGGTTTCCACGCGAAGATGTCGATGTTCGCGCGGAGGAAGTCGACGAGCATGCTTTCCTATTTGGCGGAGAGGGATGTCCCGATTTTGGCCACCTTCTCGGGGGCGTTGTCGGGGTCGAGCCGGATTTCCTTGGTGCCCTCGGCGGGCTCAAAGGATCCGGCGCTGCGGTTGGAGTCGGGGGCGTCTTCGGTGATCTGCTGCCGAATGACGGCAAGCTCCTCCGTGGACGTGATGGTGGCGGAGGCGAGCTCGCCGCTCTCTGTCTCACACTGGTAGGCGCGCTGAAAGGAAGCGCCTACTGTGATGACCCCCTTCGGCCTAGGCATCTTGAGCTTCAGGTAGGTGTAGTTGGGGATAGCCATGAACTTCGCGTAACACGGCCTCCCCAAGATGGCGTGGTACGACCCGTGGAATCCGACTACTTCGAACGTGAGGGTCTCCGTTCTGAAGTTGGTCGGTGTCCCGAAGGTGACAGGCAGGTCGATCTGCCCGAGCGGGACGGCTTGCTTCCCCGGGACGACGCCGTGGAATGGGGATCCGGTCGGTCGGATGAGTGACCGATCAACACCCATGGCGTCGAGCGTCTCCGCGTAGAGAATGTTGAGGCCGCTGCCTCCGTCCATGAGGACCTTGGTGAGACGCTTCTTGCCGATGATGGGGTCGACTACCAGAGGGTATCGACCCGGTCGGGGGACGTGGCTGGGGTGGTCGGATTGATCGAATGTGATCGGGGCCTCCGACCACCGAAGGTAGGCTGGTGTCGCGGGCTCAGCTGCGAACACCTCGCGACGCTCGACCTTCGCACGACGCTTTCCTCCGTGCGCCTCTGGACCTGCGAAGATCATAAGGCAACCATCGGGTTCAGGGAAACCGTCGTTACCTTCGTTGGCGTCGCCTTCGCCATCTGCTCCCTCGGGGGCTTGTCGAGGCTTGCCTCTCGGCTTGCCCTTTGGTGACCCGTGGTTCAAGAACCGCTTCAAGAGTGTGCAGTCCTTGTACAGGTGCTTGACGGGGTATTCGTGGTTGGGGCATGGACTGTTCCACTTCTTCTCGAAGTGGTCCGAGGTCTCCCCTGCCGTCGCCTTGGCGCCCTTGCGTTCGGCGGCCGCAACCATCCGTCCTTCGGATGATTGTTGCCGGCTCTTCTTCTTCTTGCGGGAGCGATTGGAGGGGCCTTCGCCGGCGTTGTCCCCCTGTTTCCCCTTTGCATCGGGGCGGTTGAAGATCGCGCCCACGGCTTCCTCGCCGGAAGCGTGGCTGGTTGCGATATCCAGGAGTTCCTTGGCCGTTCGAGGACTCGTGCGCCCTAGCTTGTGGACTAGGGTGCGGCAAGTGGTCCCGGACAGAAACGCCCCGATGACGTCGGCGTCGCCGATATCTGGCAGCTCGTTGCACTGCCGGGAGAAGCGTCGGACGTACTCCCGAAGAGTTTCCCCCGGTTTCTGTCGACAGTTCTTTAGGTCCCAGGGATTGCCCGGGCGCGCGTAGGTCCCTTGAAAGTTACCTACGAAGACCTCCCTTAAGTCGGACCAGCTTGCGATCCGATCGGCGGGGAGGTGCTCGAGCCACGTTCTGGCCGAGTCGGCCAGGTAGAGTGGCAAGTTGCGGATGATGAATCGATCATCGTCCGCTCCTCCAGCTCGGCAGGCGAGCCGGTAGTCTTCGAGCCAGAGGCTCAGGTTCGTCTCCCCCGCATATTTCGGCACGTTGGTCGGCGGCCGAAAACGTTGGGGAAAAGGGGCGTTCCGGATGTGGGAACTGAAAGCCCGAGGGCCTGGAGCATCCGGGCTCGGACTCCTGTCTTCGTCGTCATCGTAACGTCCTCCTCGGCGCGGATGGCGTCCTCGGCCCACCTCGGGAGCGCGTTCCGGCTGTCGCCGTCGCGCTTCCAGGGTAGCACGGGCATCGCGGTTTGCACCGAGACGTCCACGGACGCAGGCTTTCGATGCCTCGTCCGTCCCCGGGTGTGTCTGCTGTACAGACGCATTCGGAGTATGCGGTTTACGCGCTCGCGATCGCGAGCTCTCCGCTTGTTGTGCCGCTGCTCGTTGCAGCAGCACCTCGACATCACGTTGAGTGCGTCGGGCTTCGGGAGTGATGGGTTCAGGGAGCTCCCGAAGCAACGCCGCTGCTGCAGCGAGGTTTTGGCTCGCCCGCGCGAAATGCGGGGGGTCGTCGCCCTCCTCCATGATGCGCTGTCGCACATCGCGCGCCATGGAGCGGGCACGTCCACCGGGCTCGGCGCGAGCGAGCTCTCGGTCGATCTCCGCCTCCTCCTGTTCCAGCTGCCGTTTGGCCTCGCGGAGTTCTTCCCGACGCGCTTCTAACTGGTCAGGCTGCACGTCGCGGGGGGGAGTTCCAGAGGCCGGTGGCAGCTGGGTGAGAGGGAGAGTATCCCTTGTACCGAGAGGGTCCTCGGTGTGTGCCATGAGGCACTCGCGCGAGGGATCGTTGCTCCCCTTGCTGTGTTCTGGGTCGGAATCTCTGTTCGCCTCGTCGAGGAGGTCGAAAAAGGATTCCGACGCGTACCCGGCCATCCCGACAAACTCGATGTTTGCGGGCTCCAGGTCACGGTACTGGACCGTGCGATGAGTCGTGGCTTCATCGATCGCGTCGCTCGCCAGGGCAGGTGACGAATGGTGTGGGTCAGAGGAGTGGATTGGTGAAGCTGAGACAGCCGTTAGCACCAAGCCATCCTCCTGGGCGACGAAACTAAGACCTCCGAAACGCACAAGTGCGCCAGAAGCCCATCCGCTTACGTGGTTGGCCATCCGAACCAGTGGGATGATCGTCGAAAACGCGCTAAGCCCCCTACCTGGCGCGCCAACTGTCGGTGTTCGATATCACCAACGAGTGATTATTTTAGGGGAAGCGCGTTTTGGGCTCGGATGGTTCGCAAATGGACACAAGGATTTATACTGGTTCGGGCGGAATACCCTACGTCCAGTTTTGGTGGCTGCTCGTGTTATTTGCGACTGAGATTACAATGGGGGGTTACAGACGGAGGAGGAAGAGAGAGAGTGCTTTCTGCCTCTAAAGGAGTTCGTGAGTGTTATTCGCGTGTCTATGCGTAGAGAGCTTGGTGATCTTCGAGACTTTTTTCGTCTTCCAGACTTTGTTGTTTTTCTGCCTCCTCCTTTGGTCTCCCTCCCCTTTTATGTGGTGGCGTAAGGAGGGCCGGTTCTGTGAGGCTGGTCGTGACCGTACGCCGGTTAGGCCGAGTAGATGACGTCTTCGGAGTGGCCGTGTTGCTTCTTGTCGACGGAGTGGTCCGAGCTGTCGCTCGATGGAGTCCCGTCCGTATGGAGGAGCGCCACTGTAGGAGCCTGTATGATGACGCCGTGGTGATGGCCGTCGCTCCGGGGCATCCTATCGCACAGGACGGTGAGTCTCTGACAAGGGACTGTTGGAGCGACGTCCATCCCGTGGACGGTGCACGTCGTGCGCATTTACTCTTCCGGGAGCGGTCATCGCCACCGTCCCATCCGGAGTTGGAGCTTATTAACGGCACAACTGTCCCCGGACATCCGTCTCGTCTGGGGTGGTTGGATCGTACAGTCTCGTCCGTCCCCGGAGGTCGGGCGAGGCGGAACTTTCGTCCGGCCTCTCGAGGTCGAGGTCGGGCGAGGCGGAACTCCCGTCTCGTCCGACCTCTCGAGGTCGAGGTCGGGCGAGGCGGAACTCTCGTCCGATCTCTCGAGGTCGGAGTCGGGCGAGGCGGAACCCTCGTCCGACCCCTCGAGGTCGGAGTCGGGCGAGGCGGAACCCTCGTCCGACCCCTCGAGGTCGGGGTCGGGCGAGGTGGAACTCTTGTCTGACCTTAGAGATCGGCGCTGCCTGTCCGACTCCCGAACGTCGAGGTCGGCCGAGACGGAGTGACCTCCCTCGTCCTCGGGCCTGGGTGTTATCAAAGCGGAGATGGTTTGGCTATACTGCGCGGTTTTATCCTTCCGGGCTAATACGATTAATTAGCCCAGATACCAAACCTCAACAGGCAGTATTTGTCTTAAATCACCTCCTAGTACTACTACCTTTCCCCCAAATGGATGAAGATTTGCATCTGGTTTCAATTGTCCTTGTATATCTTCAAGTGACCTATCAAGCGCTTCAAAGCATTGTCTACACGTCATTAACGCTTCAATCCCAAATTATAAGAGATGTTTGTATTAATAAATCTGCAAGCATTGTTCCTCGCTTTATATCGCATATTGATGTGTCACCTATGTCTAAAGGAATTTTAAATCTAGAGTGTGTTGTTCTTCCATTTGGTAGGAGGAGTGAGGCTACACCCGATGAAGCTACAGTCAGAACAATTTTTTTTTGCGCTCTTATATATGAAACAATTGTGTTCCACAGATATGTTTTCCCTGTTCCTCCAAATCCAGATACAAAATAAAATGCTGGAGTATCTTGTAGTGCATTACTAACAATAGTGTGGAAAGCATGTTTCTGTTCTGAATTTAAATTATTATATAATCTGTTTGCTTCTTGTTCTAATTCATCTATGTCATAACTCATCTCTTCTTCGATTAATCTATTGCTACAATGAATATTACTATCTTGATTGGTTTTTGAAGGTAAATTAAATGCAGATATTTGGTATCCATTTCTAGAGAGGAGGTGTTCTAAGTCATCTAATAGCATATCAAGTAACTCATCATCTGATGTAGTATAATGAATTGGGTGGAACTTGAGTTGTAGTTGGTGTTGGAAGTCATCTGTCATTAATCGCCAATTCTTTCAAAGAAGTCTTTTTCATTTTGTATTCCACAAAATAATAACATTGTTACAAAAAGTTGTCTTAGTTGATATGCTGAAGCCCATGTAGTAGCTTCGGTAAATGTCCAGTACCATTCGTCATCATTGTTTAATAATCCTCATGCAGCACATGCTTCTTTAAATGTGTTATATATTATTCCTTTGTATGTTCTAATGTCTTGTAAGTAAAATCGTCCTTCTTCCAATGGGCTGACATAGTACAGACGACCTATTTTAGAGCCATAAGGTCGTTTTTTCCATTGTTTGTTTGCATCGTTCCATGACCATTTTAATGAAAATTCACAATATGTTGGATCCCGTGCATCTTCATGAATTTAATTTGCTGTAAACCACTCTGTCAACATTGACTTTTTTATGTCTGTACTTTCCATAAGTTTTTCAAATTTGTATTATTTTTAAATGTTATTGTATTCATTAAAGGCAAATGTACATGTAGTGTTTCAACCGTAGGTGTATGTGTGAGAGACCTGACCAATTTATATTTAAGTTTACCAAGTTGACTCGCGGCCCACGCATGGTATGCGAGAACTCAATCCGATAAAAGAGAATATAAACCCGGCAGTCCCCCGACATGCTTCTCAAGCAATGCCCAAGATCCAAGCACGTCGACAGCGTCACAGGTGATACATCACATAGGTCACATTAATAATATTAATTTAAAATATTCTTACATACCAAGGTTCCTCATAAGTCTTGAAACTAACAAATTAAAGAGCGGAAGCAATTCTAAGGAAGACGATAGTCGCAGCAGTTGCAATGAGAAAACAGCAAAGGATTGCGATGCCCAGCCCACGAACATCGCAAATCACGATCACTCGAAAGTCTTGACTACGCCTCGCCCTCGCCGGCATCGGCGGGGACAAAGTAGCCGAAGACCAACTCATCCTCACCTGTAAAAACTTAAACAACAAATGTTGAGTACGATGGTACTCGCAAGTCTTACCCTATTGTGGGAATTAGTTCCCGACTCCAAGGATAATGCAATGAGGCTGTAGCAAGGTAAATAAGGTATAGGAATGGACTCAATTTCTTAAAGCAGAACTAAGCATATGTGAATAAGCATAAAGTAAAGAGACTCTGCGGGCATGAACAACTACTATAAACCCAATCCCTAAGTACCATGTAACCATAAACCATGTACATACCATCATCCATGTTCCATCCAAACCATGGATACCAACAACCATATTCCAATTTCATCGACAATATCCCAATTCCCATCATGTTATGTGACAACTCTATGATGTTATCCAAAGGACACTGAGCTTGATCATAACCGTGATCGCGGCGGATTCGAACCGATTTTACACCCTACAGGGGAGTCCAACTGTACCCACACGACTGAGGACCATACGGCTCATGCAACCCGCTAAAGTTACACAAGGGGGTACTCATGTCAAACTTTTTCACACTCGTGCCCACACGGTTGGAAAATCCACACGGTGCCGAGTACCACGGCCTCGCAGGCACACGTGAGTCCCGCGTCGAGTATCACGGCCTCGCAGGCACCCATGAATCCCTCGCTCCACACACCGTGCAGTCATCGGCCAAACATTGGTACGAAGTGAGATACTCAGCTTGTCTTACCATTATATCGGACATGTGGTATGAACGGAAAGTGCTCAGGCCAAGAATAACACGACCGGGTCCTAGGTCAACCCAGACGGGGCCTATGGCACACAAGACCTCCATGTCTTGCTGCACTCCTATCCCACCGTCCGGATTTCAGTTTTTAACACTTTCCAACTTTTACCAACATATGAACTCGCCACAAGTTCATAAGTAACCAGGATAAATCCTATACGTGCGAGTGGGACTTACCACTCGACTTCTACCGTGTTATCTAAGCATGGCTAAGCATTTCGTGACTCGAACAAAGACACTCTACCCAGGTTGACAAGGTGACGTATTCAATACCAAGGAGGGGTACATGCAACAATAATAGGTGTTCCCGACTTTATCACTATGCCCGACTTTAATGCAGTCCTATACGTAAGCATTCATATTAATCATTAAGTAAATTACTTAGGGTAGCAATATGAGGTGCTTGCCTTCAACAGCAGTGGTGTTGTCTTCCTCAGCAGCTGGACCAACCTCTGGTGCTTCTCCCGTAGCAGCACCCGCGTCACTCTCTGGCGGGTCGTAAGCTGTAAAGTAAAAACACGGCGATAAGATGTATGCCATGATGCCATGATGCACAAATGATGCGATATGATGCAGAGAGGTAGCTACTGAGTCTACGAACACAATGCAAAAAGAACGAAGTCAATCGGAGTTCTACAGCTCAAGTTATGACCTAAACAGTTTTACCGATACCGGTTACGGGTTTCCCGGTTCCCGGGTTTTCGGTTCCGATATCGGGTGGCACACGGATGTCATTTTCGGGAAAAATTCCCAAAACACATCACATGTACTGGCTTTACTACGCAGCTTGGGTTACTACAAGATTAAGTTTGAGTGGTTTTGACTCGCGTTAACAGGAACACAAGCCCTCCGATGGTCGTTGCCCTGTTTACGACATCGGGAATACCGTAACGGTACCGTAAAAGTCGTAACGACTTTTCTGGTGAAATTCAAAGTTAAGTTATAGGCATCGGACTATTTTTAGTTTAAAGTAGGCTCTAAACTAAGATTTTTGGCTCTGGTTTGGGGTCAAGTTGAGCTTCTATGAATTTACTAAAAATCTAACAAAGCTCTGTTTTCCAAAATTATAAAATCAGAAACATGTATTAAAAATTATGCAAAAATCATGAAACTTTATATATCTTCTACTGAGCATCTAAACTAAAGTTTTTGTTAAAGGTCTTGGGCTTTTAGGCGACTGGCCTAATGTACTTTAGACAAAGGTAACTAATCTAGGGTTTTGGGGATATTAACAATGACATGCATGCACAAAAGCTCATGAAAAATTATGGTAAAAATGCAGGAGATGCATCATGCCAAGATAAAATTATGGTACAAAAATCAACCCTAGAAACCTTCTGGATCTTCAAATAAAAATCAACAACATAAATAATACATTGAATTATTAAAGAAATTCCAGGGACATTTTTGAAAAAGTGATTTAACAGAAAATTAACTCATTATTCAAGGATTCAAATAAAATTAGGTTTGGCATTTTTAGATTTTTCCATGATTTTCTACACACTATGCAACTTCTGGCTAAATAAAAGAAAAATAGAAAATGAATGGAACAGTACACAGAAACAGGGGAATTAGTCAGTGGCGGTGCTCCGGTGGGAATCTCGCCGGAGAAGAAGGTTGGAAGGGGGATTGAGCAATCGTGGAGCATCACCGTGAGTCAAGGAACCGATTTGAAGAAGATGAAGGCCGCGGGGAAGGCAGCAGGGTGGTTGGCGACGGTGAGCTCCGAGGCGGCTTCAATGGCGGCCGACGGGTGGCGCGAGGTGTTCCTCCCTCACCGGCGATGATCTGCGGCCGATAGCTTATCAAATTGGTGAACCATGATGAGAGGAATAAGCTGGTGAAAGGAATTGAAGAATTGAGCTACCGAGGCGACGAATTTTGGGAAGAGGTGGCCGCCGGCGTGGTTGTCGGCCGAGTACACGGGCGGCGGTGTTCCGGCGAAGTTAGGGCACAACCGGGGGGCTAGATGGTTGGAGAGCAACAGCGAGTCGAGGGGGATCTTCCGGGCACGATGGCGTGGCTTGGGGAGTGCTGAGGCGAGCTGTCGACGTGCGAGTGGCTCGGGCGGCAATGGCGGTGGCGGCGCACTGAGCAGGAACAGAGGAGGAAGAAGGGAAAGGAGGGGGAGCTGGTGCTTCGGCTTTGTACTCGAGGGGAAGCTGAGCCAAGGGAGGGAGAGAGCCGGGGCGCACGCAGATTGGGCAGAGGTGCGGCGGCCGGCGATTGGCGCTTGAGGCGGTGGCTCGGCAGTGGCTGCAGCGGGCGGCAACACTGTTCACGGTCAGGCTATTGTCAATTTCAATTAATTCAATTCCTCCTTCAAGATTCGATTGAAAACTCTATCTCCCGAGCTCAAGAATTTTTGAAACTTTTTGTATGAGCTAAATTAATTATTTAGAACAACTTTTCTTAAAGAAAGATTCACTGATTCAGCTTCTAAAGATCTGTGAATTTTCAACTTAGTTTAGATTTGTTGGAATTTTAAAAGGGTTTAAACCTTTACCAAAAATTTTCATAAAATCTCCAAAATTCTATTTTAATGTATAGTTAATTGTTATGCAAAAACATTGGGGTAGTTTTATTAAGAAAACAAAAGACCTCTTGAAAGCACGACTAGGGTTTTGCGGAAACGACGAATTTCAAAAACCCTGACCCAAATTCAAAACAGGAAAAGGTCAAAATCAAATGATTGAATTAGTGAGCTCATTATCAGAAGGACAAAAGATTGAAACTTTTGGGATGTGACAGTATGATGGTGGATCTGAAAACCAAATAGTCTATAAAGAGCATATTGGTCACATATGTACCGAGATTCTAGGTATTCTTTTATTTCATCAATTGTTTTGTTTCCCTTGTGTACAGAAGTATCCTCACCTTTTTTAACTCGTTGAAATATAATTTTTCCTTTATCTGGGCCTTTGTTAACTTATTTAAATAAATATTTTAAAATTCTACTTTTGTTGTAATATTCTACATTTATATGTGCTTTATACTTTTTAAGTAACAATATATTATATGGTACAACCCATCTATTGTTGAAATTATGCTGATCTCTACGGATGTAAATATTGGACACCGACGTTTATATTGTGGAAACCCATTTTCATCAAATGTGGTTTCTTCTTGAAATTGTTTGGATAAAATTTGGAGCACATATCTCTTTTCATACAGGCACAATGTGGGTTCATATTGCCACAAGGTCCATGCATCATATGTTCAGCGACAAGTATATATCCAAGGGGATCTGTTTGAGGATCTGAAATTTCAGCTGAAATAAATTGATCTATAATATCAGTAGTAATTTCAATTCCATTTTTAGATAACGAGACTAATATATGAACATGGGGTAGTCCTCTTGTTTGGAACTCAACTGAATATAGAATTGCGTTTGTAGGACAAAAAATTGTTCTAGATCGTAAATCATCTATTAGTTCTTCTAGTTTCATATGAAAGACTCGTACTATTATATCAGATCTATCACTTGGTTGTTGACCAGGTTCTAACATCTCTAGTATTTCAGGCCACCTACTATTACATGCGAATGTTATAAATAAATCAGGTGGACCATACACACGACATATAGCAATTACATCATGGTAATTTTGTATTGCGTAGCGTTTACATCCTGTATGACTTGATGGTAAAATAATTCTCTTTCCTATTTCTTCACCTTGGATAAGTCCTTTTTCTATAGCATCAACTATCCCTTGAAGATATTCTACTCTAAATTTGTCTTGATTTTTTGCTATCCAAGATAGTCTATGTTCATCTTCGCAAGCATGACAATCAACTACTATTTGTTTGGATAGTCTACCATAGCATAGGTATGGATTTGGTTGTCATTTTCTATAATGCACATGATATTTGAAAAAATCATGCATTGTAACTTTATTTCATTTTTGAATTTTATTTTTATAATCATTGCATAATAAGAAATACCTAGTTGATATTCTCTCTCACCATAGGGAAATAATAAGGGATATTAGTGTAAAGGAAAATATGCAGGATGTAATATAGATATTTCTCGTAGACCTTGATCCCCCGTGCTTACTATAATGTCTCGCTTATAATTTTCTAATGTTAGATCACCTATTACTATCATTGCTAGTTGATTAGGATTTGGCATTTCATATTGTACCGGATCGCCTTTTTCTGAGCCAATTATACGAATACTTATGTCTATTCCATTATTTTCTTTTAGTAAATCTCGTGCATGACGGAATGTTTTAACTAATGGATTACATTTATCCAACATTTCAACTAAACCTTGGATGATTTGAGGATCTAGATCACTGTCATCAGATTCTTGATTGTAAAGCTCGAATTCTATTTGCGATTTCATTCTCTGTGTCATATATATATAACTCAGCAAATTTTGGAGTATGATTCGGTTCAGGAAGTAAGGATCCAATACGATGATGTATTTGACCATTAATTCGAAAAACATATGGTGCAGTGCCTTTGTTAATTGATTTGTCTATATTGGTGCCCATAGATGTAAAAGCAAATAAGCTGTTATATTGTCTAATTTTTGGTAAGAAGTGTCTTGATCGTTTGTCATCATCAAAATTAGTTAATTCTTCTAGAAGTTTTGGTCGATCTTTAAATGGGAGGATTCGTATTTTGCCTCCTTTACAACATGAATTGTATATAATATGGGAGTTTCTGGTCGTAGAATCATGTTTTACTCTTTCTTCATACCAGAATAGAGCACCACAATATTTACATGTATAATTGGCTTTACCATAGTATGAACGGTTTAGATAAGACTCTTTAAATATTGAATATATTCAGATGGGAAATATACCATACCTTTGTTACTACATAGATATGAAATTTTTTTTGTAAATTTAGACTTCTCCGTCTTACTTTATTTGCGCTGCTGTTTTCATCTACTTCGTTGTATGTGTTGTTATTTAGCCCTAGGCATGCTCTGTTACGTTTTCTACATTTGCTAATTGTCATTTTGTTATTGTCTATGTTACTGTAAAAAGCAAAACGAATACAAATAACGGCAGAACATTCATGTGAACAAATATGAATAAAATAAAATAGCTATAGTAATAAACCATAAAACAGAAATTTAATGTAAAAACAATGGTTTTTAATGTACAGTGTCAAAAAAACAGCTACAATAAATCATAAAACGGAAATTTAATGTAAAAAACATAAATGGTGCTCAAGGTACAGTGTCAATACCTTGGCCTTGCTGGTTTGCTGGTCAGTTATTTCTTTTGTTTTATTTCTGTAAAGCTTGATTGTCTGCATAAATTTTTATTTCACATTACTTTTTTATGGGATGCTTAAGAACATATGACTAAATATTTTATATAGTAAACCATTTTTAGAAAAAGTAAGCATTATAATAGCTGCTGTAAACTAAACTAATCAGGGTTTCATGTGTATATGTCTGCTAGGGAACCAAAGTGCGGCCATGTGCTTCTAGGAGCAGCATCAGTACCGGAGAGAGGGGGAGAGAGAGAGAGGGAGAGAGAGAAAGAGAGAGGGAGAGAGAACAGCAACTGCGGTATGCATGCAAGAGAGAGAGAGAGAGAGCTGCTACACCACATGTGTACTCAGCCCTAAAGGTAGTAGATTCCGCACATTTCTTGCTCTACTTTTTAAAAGGAGAGAGGAGAACTGTTGCAGCAGATGGACCGAAGTTTTGGTGCTGAGCGATGGTCCTGGATCTACGGATTTGAGGTGTTCTCCCGTCGCTGTCGATGTTTATTCGAAGGATGAAGGGGGATTGGATGCGCAAGGTGACGCAAGAGATTCTTACCTTACGGGGACGATGCTCTCAGTTGACGGACGGCTCTTGGGATTTTTTTTTTCTCCTATGCGACAGAGTGCTCTGCTTTTATTAGGAAATGGGAAGGGTCCTCGGACTCTCCAGAGACTCCAGAGTCTACTCGACGGCAGGTCGCACAAGCTTACGGAGTCGACGGTCTAGATTTCCCATTTGCTCAATCTGACGGGTGTAAAATTTTTGATGACGTGGCATGACGTCAAGTGACGCAATCGCGTGGATTTAGAGAATAAAAGAGATGGAGGAGGAAAGAAAGGCTGTGAGCATCCCTATATATCGGATATCTCGTCTCCCTCTATCCTCCTACGATTCGATTTTCTTTTTGAGGGAAATCCGCCTCCGATTCGTTCGGCCGGTTTCTTCGTTTCCACGGACCACATCTCACGTTCCACACGGTGTCATTAGCGTTCTGTTTGATCAAGAAACCCGCGTGGAAAACAAACCTGATCGATCACGTCCGTCATTGCCCGAAACCATCCTATCAAAAGTGACCTTAATTAAGATCCTTCGTAAAAAAAAGAAAGTGACCTTAAGATTCAATTTGCTTTGTCACTTCCTTAATGCATGCATTTAGCATACGAGATGACCTTGCATTAGGCAAACGAACCACATATATACATTCCTCCCAGATTTTATTAATCCAAAATCACTCAAGGGACAATGTTGATCATCAGTCTCAGCCTGACAGCCTCTCCGAAAACTCCCTATCAAGAATATCTACTATGGCATCAGCGTGCTCAACTCCCGGAGCAGGACGACAGTCCTTAAACCCTAGCATTACCCAGGTATCGACGGACCGGAGAAGCAGTCTCGCTGCCCCTGTCCAAGAATTGAAGACGACAAGGGCAACTCTCTTAGGCACGTGAAGTATCACATCATCCAGGGCACTAAAACACTCAAGTGTATACCACAGGTCTGACGAGTTCACCTCAACACCAGATAAAAGTAATGCCCTGGCTGATAAGGTCTGACTCATAACGGTGCCAACGTCTTGTAAAACACACAATGCAATAAGCAGCCTTTGGACAATCTGATTAGTATAAATCGGGTCGCTGACAATCTCAAGCGCCTCCGCATACTTGACAATCTCAAGCGCCACTGCATCCCTGACAGTCTCATATCGCACTGCATCTGGGGAGGCTGATGTCTGCGGAGGCTGATCATATGTGGGGGGAGAAAACACTGGTTCTTCCAAAGCACGAACCCAGGCAATCGGTTGTCCGAAACATGCAGTCCAAACACCAGGGGACTCCTGCAGCACCAACTCTGCATCCTCGGAGGTTCCGAAAATGACGACTGCTACCTTCTGGCATCTATGGACTATTACGGCCTCCAACCAGTGGTTCTCATAATAGATCAAATCCAGACGGTGCTGTATGCTATAAGCAATCTCAGAGCGTTGGAATGCTCAGTGTCCAGCTCGGTGGAGCAGTAGAACTCGGGACATGTCCGTCAGAAAGGATGGCAGCAGACGCTCCAGCAGAGGGGCCTCACGGGAAGCAACGGCAGCTGGCAAAGGGAATAGGGACGAATCGAGCATACCGACACCTTGCCGCAGCAGCAGCCGAGGAGCCCTCCTGGCGAGCAACTCCGTGGTCGCGGTGTCGTCGAACACCACGACCGCGGCGTCGCGTGTCCTGTGCAGGATCACGGCGAGGACGGGTCCACTCGCCAGAAGATCGTCCCTGACGGCGCAGCACAGGCCGTAGGCTCCGCCGCTCACGCGGGTGGCGCCGCCGAGGAAGATGCACCTAAGGTGCACGTCCATCTCTTCATCCTCGAGGAGATACTGCGGCGGCACCACCGATCGGAGCACCTCTGCAGTAGGCGTCCGCAGCGACTGAAGTTCCAGCGCCACCAAAATGTGCGCTCGTGAATCCACGCTACGGCGGCTCGCCTGCAAAACAGAACAATGGGATAAACACCATCAATTCCTGTCACAGATTCTTTCGTAAAACGCTGAACCATAATCTATAAGTAAAACCGCACCCCTCCCTCAGCTTGACAGCGCCTGCGCCGTCCAGCCTTGCCCCCGCCCGACAGCGTCCAACCGCCGACCGCACCCTTCCCCAGCGCCCGACAACTCAATCCGACCGCCGCGGCACCCTTCCCCAGCGCCCGACAGCGCAACCCGGCCGCCGCGGCGTCCATCCCGAGCCCAACAGCGCCGCCGCGCGCTAACTCCTTCCCCTCAGGGCAGCTCGCCACCACGAGACCATGCCCGTCTCTAGCGCGGTCGTCAATCCCCACCACTACCAAGCCCCCGTTCACATTCACGGCCGCTCTGCACGTCTGCCTCCTCTCGAGTCCAACGCCATGCTCGAGCAGCCATGTCCCAGTTAGTAGGCATCAGTTGTAACAATGGAAGAAAGCACGGGAACCGTACCGGGATGCAGTACGCGTAGAAACCTCGCCGGGGATTAAGGTTCATCGCCGTGGCGCTGTCATCTACATTGGAGAATACGACCAATGCGATCCGGTAACCCGTCGCGGAGTTTCTAACAGCAACCGCCGCTCGCGGACACAGCAGTGGAAAGCTCTCCATCAAGTCCTTCGGGGTAGTGCTTGCATTGACGCCATCGATGAGCAGTGACCGCTCTAAGAAATCCGGGTCGTCAAGAACCGCACCGTCGACAGTAGAAAGAATCACAATCAAGTCAATCAATTCGCGAAAAGGAGCGTTCCTCGCGTTTGGAGTTTCAAGAAATCGAAAAGAATAGCGGATTCACTGCGGAATTCTCTGAAATCGGAACCAAGAACCAAGAAGAGACAAGGGTTACCTGTCTAGTGCGCCATAACACGGCAAAACTGGGGTGGCCTGCCGGGATGACACCGGCGGGCGGACGGTGACTAGCCATCGGCGGTAAGAGCACGACTGGCGGATGTGGGAAGAGGATTGGCGGAGAACGGGCACGCCGACTGTTCTTGGTTTCTTTGCCTCTGTTCTTGGAGGGAACTAGGGAAGGGGGCTGAGGAGCTAATTATTTCACTAGACGAAGAGACAGATAGGCCGGCCGTTGAGCCAGCCCTGTCAGAGGAAGTATTTCGGCCTTTGAGGCTTCAGCAGTATATAAATGCGAATTTTCCGAAAACGCTACTTTGAGGCCATAGTCCTTCAAGATGAAACAACTTTAAATGAAATGAAGATGTATTCAAGCGGAAAAAAGAGAAGTACACAGTAGTGAGATAGTGAAAAAGCCCAACATCAATGAACATAGAAAAACTGAAACTGTTTCGCAAAAAGAAAATACTGAAACTTTTACAGATATACAGATATTTCAGAAAAGAGTCATTATGCGCTTTTATAGTATAATAAAGAAACAGAGTTCTTGTGATCACTATCTGCATGCCCTTTCATTTTCAGTAAATTATCTCCGATGTAGACCTTAAATGTTGTTAAATTACAACCCGAAATTTTTGTATAATAGAAAATAAGAGATAAATAAAAATACTGTTTGCATATATTTTTCCGAGTCCATGTAAGTCCGCTACACTCTACATGCGAAATAATACTAGAAAGCATATTAGTACTATATAGTTGTACAATTTAAAATTTGCGAAGCACAATCGTTCTCATGTCGGACAGTAATCAGGTATCCACAGAACTGTGGAATTAGCAGGAAAAGTTCAGCGGAATGAACCATCGCGCCATGTATATAGTAATGTACTGGTAATTCATTTTCGTTTCTCTCCTTGCGCACAAGTCTATAGATGATTGGAGTACAGGTTCTGTTCTCCTGGTTGCACTATTTCCTGTCCGATCTCACGAAGCATCGAAGTTATCATGGCAAAGGAAGGCCTGTTTGAAGGTTCTGCATCCCACGTTCGGCAGATGAGTTCAGTTAGGCCAGTAGGACATGCATCACTTTCTGGGAGTCTCGGCCTCAAGTTTCCAGCTGCTACTTCCAATGCAATCTGCCAGACAATACTATCGATTAGAAATGTAAGAAAGAATCTGATGACAATTAAGGAGAGCAGAGCCTGATCAGCCTGCCAAAACATTAGTACGGTAGTGTAGTGTCGATGATCGGAGTACAGTCAGTTATGCAAACCCATTTTCGACTGATTAGCAATGTAAGAATACGGATTAGTACCTTACTAGGTCCGTAGCTTGTTTCAACGAACGGATGCTCTGCAGTTACCAATTCATTCAGTATGACGCTGAAACTGTAGACATCGCACTTCTCCGTGTAGGGTTCGCAGCGAATCACTTCAGGAGCCATGTACACATAGGTCCCTAAAATGTCAGCATTTTTTTTGAGAAGATCATTAGTCAGGTAAAATTCCTCGAGTACAACCTGTCTGGCACATCACATGCAGCATTCACCCTTTCATTAATTACCCGTTTCGCCGGTGAGAGCCTCCTTCCCGTCCGGCAAGAACCTAGCGTGGCCGAAGTCGGCGACCCGGGCGCGCAGGTCCGCACCGAGAAACACGTTGCTGGGCTTGAGGTCACGGTGCAGGACTCGGGGCGTCTGCTCGTGGAGGTACCGCATGGCGAGCGCGATCTCCAGCGCTCTGCTCACCCTGTCCGCCAGCGGCGGCGGCGGCGTCGACGCTCGCCGCGGCCGCCTCTCCCGACTCCCGTGCAGCCACTCCCCTAGCGTGGCGCCGCTGAGCAGCTCGGTCACCAGGAAGCAGCTCTCAGGTGGCCGCAGGCACGCGCCCATCAGGCGGAGCACGTGCGGGTGCCGCTGCCGGGACAGCACGTCGAGCTCCTGCGCGACGAAGGCCTCGCCGCTCGGGTTCGACCCGAAGAACTCCGACCGAACCCACTTCACCGCCACCTCGAGCCCACGCCACGTCGCCCGGTGTATGTCCGCCGTCGTCCCCTGCCCGATCATCTCGTGTAGCTCGATCTGTTCCATGAATGGAGCGCGCACTGTCACGATATCACAGGACGGCGCGAGCGCGTACGTGTTCTTGACTGATCATTATTACCTCGTCCGGCTCGACGGACCAGCCGTGCTGCACCGCGAGGTCCCGCGTGGCTGCCAGGCACGGGTCGCACGGCGGCGGCTCGCCTTGTTGGTCTTCGTTGACTTCGACATCATCCTCGTCCGCCACCATCGACGACGCAGGCTCGGCTTCGGCGTCGCGGTGCGGCGAGCACTGCTGCTGCGCGTTATCAGATATAAGGTGCAAGAAGCCGTGCTCCTGCGCGACCTCCAGACAAAATCTGAGGTACCCCTGCGTGCTCTCGAGCCTGGCCTTGTAGGTCTCCTTAAGATCCCTCTGCCTCTGGAGCTCCTCCATCAGTTTCGCGACCTCCAGAAGATAGAGAACATAAAACTACCGCAACATTGTGCATGATCTTTCGAAGAATCGAGTGCGAGTTACCGCGGTTATACTGCAGAACGTGTTATAATTAAACCCCGTACCTGTTCGTCATGACAGTTATGCGAGGACGCCATGGAGAATAGGCCGACAAGGCGGCCACGAAGACCACGGTGCTCACTCATGCTGCAAGGCGCGCGCTGCTCATCCGCTTGAATTTCACGATGGTTCAGAAATCCAAACTTTAGATGTGTTTCGGTGATCACAGTCACAGCCTCTTCGCAAAGCCGTGTGAAGAAGAAGAATAAAATTGTTAGCTGACACTTTCAAGAAGGACAAAATGCAAGCTGGCCGGTATTGATGCAGCCAGACAAGAGTAGCGGCGATTAGCCCAATGCGCGCGGTTTGGTTGACACGTTTGGTGTTTTGTTATTACAAGCACTGCATACTGAACAGATGGGTGAGTACTGAGTAGTGGGAGCCGGGAGACAGTACTTGAACACATAGTAACACATAGTACTGTATTTTGTGAGCACATGCCCACCCGACGTGGCCTATTATCGGTCCTTAAGTCATCATCGGATAACAAAACTTTAACCACATTATCAGCCATCGGTGATGCTACGAAGGCTGATAACAGGCTAGGTCACTAGGTGGACACGTGCCCCTCTGCTCACATAGTATATAATCAATAAACAAATCCTTACACAAAATATTTATAGCATATTGTTTTTCCAACATTAATTGTGAAAAAAAACTGAATATGATAGATAAAAGTAAACAAATTACTTAACTAGAAATCTATGAAGTTTTTTATACCATAACTATGTGCAACACATGGTTTTTTCCTCCCAAAAATTCACTCATGTTTAGGGCGCATCATCACAAAACACAAGAAAATAGCAGTGTTTTAACTAGTTTGAAAAGCTTACATCAACCATAGTGGAATGCTATATATACTATGTGAAAGGTTTTGGAGCCTCATTGCGCACGATGCCCCAATCCTATATTAAATTAAATGTGAGAAAATATTGGAATTAAAACACAGGTAGAGATATGGTGTTAATTTGAACCTAGTTCAAATTTTCATCTCGTAGAAACAAACTATTTCTACTCCATAAATCAAATTCAAAATTTGAAAAATCCATCTAAATAACCGTCCATCCCAACTTCCAAAAATCACTCTAGGCAATCAAAAGTTCAAGGTGCAGCTCCGTGGAGGGCCACGAAGTTCGATTTGTTGATGCATGGTTGAAGATGCCGTCGAGCCGTCCCTGGGTCCCTGCAATTTGTCCTGCTACGACGCAATCAGGGAAAGCCGAGCTGGTCAGGGGGCCGCCGGATCGCTGTAGCCATAGACGATGTTACAGACCTGCTGCTGGACACCAGTCACCCCCATGCCATTTCCTCTCTCCGTCGCAAGGGCAATCAATCATATGGCGGCCCGCAACCACACGTGATGGTCGGGCGCATAATTATCTGCGGGTGCGGCGCCCGACCCCGGTTGGTGGCGTGCGCATGCGGCCGTGAACTGAAGGACACATGCCAACGCAGCGCCTCCCCCGCCACTCCGCGGCACGCGCCACCAACTTATATAAGCCTCGCCGCGCACGTCTCGCCCTCATCTTCCCCGGGCCGATCGACTCGGGGTTCCGATTCCATCCAACATTCGTCCACTTCTCCGGCGCGATCAGTGTGCAGTTGTTCTTCGTGAACATGGAGCGCCGCGGCAAGGGCAAGCACCCGCCGCCCCCACTCCCGCCACCGCGTAGAGCGCCGCGGGAGGACCGCAGGCAGACGTCGAGCGGTTCTTTCTCGGCCTCGCTCCTGGACGCCATCTACCGGTCTCTCGACGAGGGCGACGGAACGGACGCCCCGCGCCGCCGGTCGGAGGAGATCAAGGCGACGGCGACGGCGACAGCGACAGCGCAGTTCTGGTGGGCGACAGAGGCGGGAAAGCCGAGGCAGGACGTGGCGGGCGTGGACAGGCGCCGGCGGGAGCAGACTGGCGTGGCGCGCCCGCGCCACTCAGGAGGGTACGCGTCGTCCACCACGTCCTCGTCCGACTCCTCGTCGTCGTCCTGCAGCAACGGCTTCTCCTGCTCGTCCGCGTCGACCGCCGACACCGAGTCCACCACCGTTCGCCGCCGCCACGGCCCGGCTCCTCCGCCGCGGGTGTCGGAGGAATCGTCAGTCGTTGTCGCAGCCGACGCCGCCGCGCAGCCCAAGGGCAAACGAAAGAGTAAGAGCAGGCCGTGCTTCCCCAGGGCGCGGTTCCGACAGAGGAGCCCGTCGCAGTCGTCGTCCCCCAGGCCACAGCCACCGTGTCCAGCGACGTTCGCGTGCGTCCTCAAGGCTCTGTTCACCTCCGCGCGGAAGCCCAAGACTCCGGCTGTCGTCGCCCCTCATCCACCGCCGATGCCGATCTCGCCAGGTCCACCACAGACACAGACACAGACACCAGCTATTTCGGCGGCGAGAGCCGTTACAGCGGCTGTCGTGCCGGAACCGTCGTCGGTGAGGCTCCTCCGCCCGGACAACGCGGACGCGTCAGTGGTGGTGCGGCGCAGGGTGGAGGAGCTGGTGCGTAGCCTCAATGAGCTGGAGGAGGACGACGAGGGGAGCGACTCCAGCTCCGACCTCTTCGAGCTAGAGAGCCTTCGCGGCGCCGGCGCCGACGAGCTGCCCGTGTACGGCACCACCAGCCTCACGGCCAACCGCGCCATTGCTTGCCCACAGGGCAGCTTGCTAAAGGCCCCGGGAAACTGAAGCTTCGAAAAATCTTCAAAGAACCTTCCTCTGTTCTTATTGTATTGCTTGCATCGCATGCCAATAATGCAGCAGTGTTCTTCCTCTCTTAAAACAAGTAATGCCGCCGTACCGTGTAATCTGTATATTTGAAACGTATTACTTTTTTTTCCTTTAATAACGTAAAGCATGAATTATGAAATGACAAAAGTACAGTCTTTGCTGTCTATGCATGTAGAGGCAATTTTATCGCAATGCCTCTGTTCCTCTGTTTGGCCAGTTTGGTTAATTGTTCCTTTGCTTTCAGAAATGTCTTGCAAGGGGCTCTTTTCTGAACCATGCATTGTCTCATTCCTCTTGGGATGCGAATCCTGTCTGTTTGGCCTGCATTGTTCACCAAACATTTTATCAATATATGGTTAGAGTGGTTCGGCTCCAAATATGTTGATGGTCTCTACCAGCCGCTGCTAATTGGTTAACTCGTTGTCGAAGGTAAGGTAGGTCAGCCTCAACCGACACCAATATTCCACGACACCCTCACTTACTCGCATTTTTTTCTCATCAACTTTTTATCCGCTTTGGCCTTTTGGATAGACGTGTGTGACTTGTATCTAAAGCAATACTAGTTATCTTTGCATTCGAACAACAGCAGAATGTTGAGAACTAATCATGATGGAAGAAGGACATTTTGAGGACTAGTATCTGCCTTCCAAAAAAAAAAAGGGACTAGTATCTGGCAGCGAAATTTCTTATCGATCGAACTAGCTGAGAGACTGGGCAATGGGCATATGCTTGGTAAGCAAGCAATCTAATATATATAATTCCCATCATGACATGGCCTCGCTCGATCTGTGATTTAAAATTAACGAAACTAACAGAATGTAGATGTAGAGCATCGGTTCCAGTTCCATTTCTAGCAGCAGCTCAGTTTCGAGGAAGGTGGCAGGGAGCAAAGCAGCTGGGCCGATCTGATCCTATCTGAATACTGTATGTATACTACCGAAACGGATCACCTCATCGACAAAGCTGCAAGAATCTTCAGCCGGTACAGTTCGGCATGCCATGAAAATGTACGACACCGGGGTACCCCCAATCGATCGATCGGTCGATCTGACTAGGGAGCGAGCGTCCGCACCGGCATGGGCGGAGCAGTTCATGTCCGCTCGCTCGATCGCAGCCACGCACGTCTTAGCAACCCAGCTGTGCTGTGGCGAAGAACTTTTCTTTCTTTCTTTCTTTTTATAAGAGCGACCTCAACCTCAAGATCCAGCACAAGCACGAGGATTCAGCTCCGCAACTTGCTGCTAGTACTGCTACAACGCTACTGTATGGGAGCTTGGGAGGAAGGAACGAAGGATCCGAGCACGCAGGCACTGGTGATGGAGCAGTCGCGCTCGGCGACAGAGACGGCTGATCTGCATGCCGGAACGCGATCTGGACAGGATCAGGATGGATGTGCGCGAACGGAACAGCACCGCTGGTTGAACCGCACGCACCTCTTCCGTTCTGTGAGCAACCGTGTCCAGGATCCAGGAAGATGATGACAACGTGCCAAGTTTCCTCAGGACCTTCCAAAGAACAGGGCGGCGCACCGCACTGATAAGAGAGAACGCGTCGTGACCTGTGCGTGTAACGCGCGTGATCGTGTCGACAACAGTTGGTACACCACCGATTGGGAGTGGAACAGAGGTCTCGATGATTAGCTGCTTATCCCCCCTCTCTGTTCCGCTTCCACGGCGTAGTTCAGAGTAGTAGAAGACTAGTGACGCAAGGGATGAACTTTTAGGCAGGCAGGCAGGCAGGCAGCAGCAACGCGTTAGTTGCGGCACCGGGTAGTGCGTGCTCGTCCGGTGAAGAGGCAAACAATGGCAGAGACATGGTCTGGTCCATCAGCAGGTGGTTGCGCTCGGGCCGGCCTTTGGCCCTTTCCTCAGAGAAAGAGACAGAGACGCGGACGGCGCAGCCAAAAAACTCGCAGAAGAGGAGGATGCCGCGTGAATTTCCGGCGTTGTCTTGTGTCGGGCGTTGGACGTGACATCCGTTCGCCCCGGACGACTATGAGCAGGGCACGGAGCACGGAACGGAGCTGTTCAAATTTGGCTGGACGGGGCACAAGTTCTGTTGCAGGTATATGAAATGGACGAGCCGACAGGTCAATCCACGAACCCATGCAAATCAGAAAATGCTTTCTTGTTCTACAAGGTGCAGGCGCATCACGCATGGAATTCGACAATGAAGGGGCAATCCGATCTGTGCTGTTCTAAAAGCATGACCTTTCCAAAGATATATAGACAGCAGCAGATGAAATCTCTATGCAACTATGTAAGAACCAAAGTACATATTAGAGGAAATTCCAAGCGGTTCCAGCTATCAGGTGAAGCTTAACTAAATCTGTACATTTAATGTACAATGTCGTACAATCCCAAAAATAGCGGTACAACATCGCTTCTCTCAATGGAGATTTTAAACAGGAAAAACAGGAATGTAAAGATCAAAACAGAGCAATCGAGCAAATAACTGGCACTTCTTTTATCTTCACATACTTCATAATTTCAGTTTAATTTTCTCTGACCATTTAAATATATCAGAATATACCTGGTCACCGCCAAGTTCCTCTCCAGTAGCTCCGGCAGCTATTCTGATGACGTCTTCAATCAAAGCGAAGTTGCCCATAATATCAACATGTGCACCACTCTGAGTACCCCGACCTTCCAAAAGAGTTGAGGGTGGGGAATGATTATATTCTCTCAGGTAAGTCTTGCTGCCAGAAGGGTTGAAACGGGTTTTCCCACGCCATCCTTTTGCACACATGTAACCCGCACTGAGAACCGGTATAGTTTCATCGCCGTTAGTTAAGTAAACACCTCCCTTCAGACAGCTATTTTCGTCCCCACCCTCAGCAGAAGTGTCAATCTGGAAAGGTATATAACACTCTGCCTGTTGAGCCAACTTATACACATAAGCTCTTTCAGTAGGAATACCTACTCCATACATTGAAAATATTTCCATATCAGGTGCCTTTGGTAACCTGCAAATGAAATGATTATAAGCTAAGATACTGTAATGATAGCTACATATGCAAATATAGAAAATGATACATGATACAATATAGGAACTTGGAATTTCTGCATAAAAAATATGTATATAGGAACTTAGAGAGGGACACCTACTTTGTTTCCAGCGGGTTTGACCAATATTTGTAATGCTTGTACTTTGGATCATCCAAGTTATCAGCGATTCCATATGAAAAGTGAACACTTCCACGCTGCATCATCCTTGGAGCAACAAAATGAAGGAGGTCTATGATGGAACCAGCAGTGTAAACTTTGTAGTCTGCAACTGCCTTTATCCCACCCCACCCTAATTCCTGATACTCAGTCCAGATATCCCGACATGATGTATTTGACTGAGCAATATTACGGCCTTTAACAGCATCCTGAAAAAAATATATAGTAAGGTTTTACTACATATAAAGTACCTATGCTGTCTATTTATCTGCTTTTAGTTTTTTTTAAAAAAAATAACGCAGGAGTCACGTCTCATTCAATAAATAGGAGATACTGATCTACTTTTAAAGAACTGAAGTCCAACATACTCCCTCCATTTTGAATTGTTTTCATTAGGACAACAAGTATAGTTCAAAAATGAACTAAAGTTTTTGCCAAACGATAATAATTCGAGAATGGAGGGAGTATCTCCATGAAGTCTAAATGACAATATATATAAACACAGTAAAAGGAAATCTCTAAAACACATAAAGGAACTAATTGTTAACAATCCGGCAACCATCCTGAAGGATAATCAAGAGTTGCACATCACCACTCATGAGGATCTGGCAAGAATGTCATCTAGGCCCAAACTTAATTATAGTGACTCAAAGGTTTAAACCTTAGTTCAAGCAGCATGTTTATGGTGGACAACAACATAATTAATGTGCATCAAAAAAGAATCTGAAACTGAATGGTTAGCTACGTAATGGATGTGCACCAAAATAGAAGGCATTGACAAGTAGCGGAAGAAAATAGCACACTAAAAACTAAGTAATAAAGAGATGTTAGCATGATTTTGAACACTCACTCGAAATTCTATCTGTTCAATTTCTGAAGAGGGAGCTTCTGCTACTTCTTTACCAAAAGAGACCATTCTTCCATAGTTAACAGGCTCTGGTTGAACCTTGGCATTTTCCCCGTTAGAGATATCAGAATCATTGTTTTTTCGCTTATTAGCTTTACACTCAAAACCATCTTCTGGAGACCAATCAAAACCTCCCCAGATAGTATCACCACCCTTGGGAATCATTGACATCGTTGAATCCCATGTACGAGTCATACGCATTAAATGGCGCAAAGTCTGAAGTCCAAGGAAGTCGGAGTCCAGAAACTCAGGTGCAATAGCTCTGTATGTAACAAGAAACTGTAACATAGAACTAATTCTCTTTCTTTTTTATGAATATTAGAGCAATTTTCTTTTGATAAATCAAGAAACGTAAAGGAAATCAGGATGACAAAATATCCAGAGGCTTCAAGTTTATGTAAACATGAAAAATACATACATATTCAATCCTGGAAAGAAACTTGCTAAAAAGAACATATGGCACTCACTGACGGAGCAATCCAGTGACAACTCATTACAGGAAACAACTGGGATTTGATATTCAGTTATCTCTAATAAGCTCGACTAGAGGTAGATATCATGAAGAACAGATCCTAACAATTGTTAGCGGGAATACCCAATGCTCTTATAATTTAAAAAGAAATGCTTAGAATTGAGCTTGCAATTTATTAATGAATCAATTATAGCCGTAATTGACTTTGTACATGGTTACTTTACTGCAGTTAAACCTTGACTATATACTTTTCTTAATTGTTAGGGAACATATGGTTGTTTTATAATAGAACATTATTAACTTGTCTTTTATTTTCCCGAACAAAATAATGTAATATACTTCATTACTCATTAGCATGCTTGTATGCAATGTTTATGTGTGCAAGATATGGATTAAAATCAACATGCCAGAATATAGTTTAAACTCTAACATTTGATAGTGATTATAAAAATAATAGTCAATGGTGGACCACTGGCCCGTGGGTGTCAGAAAAATGGGAAGGGGCTACTTAAGAATGTCCAGAAAAAAACTTACAGATAACTAACATTAGCAGAAGTAATATGCAAGCTATAGGATGATGTAGTGATGTATAAGTATAGAAAATTAGTGAATTAATCCAAATGTAATCGAATGAACTACAGTGTAACAAAATATGATCTCAGTGAATCCCGACACAATCAACTACTTGCTGGTAGGGTGTGTCTTCTCTCGGCAATTATGGTTTTATCTTCTAAACCGGGTTGGTCTGCAACCCTTTCCCCACAGCTCGGTGAGATATCCTTTGATGACTGGTGGCATCGATCAAGTGATACAATCAATGGCATGGTTAGACAAGGTTTTAATTCCATGATCATGTTAAGAGCTTGGACTTTATGGAAACACCGTAACCAGCGTGTATTTGATGGGGCCACCCCTAGTTTAGCCTCTGCACTAATACATGCAGAGGAGGAGAAATACCTTTGGGAAATGGCTGGGGCTCGTGGGATGTCCTTCTTGGACGACCCTCTAGCTGGGTTGATCAGGTCACCTTTTACTTCATATGTGCGAATGTAATCTAAGAATCCAGGGGGGTGTATGTGCGATGTGTTTGGGTGTGTGTTGTATCCGGGTTCTTGTCCCGTTTTTCTTCTTAATACGATGAAACGCAGCTCTCCTGCGTTTTGGAGAAACAAAAAAAGAATACCGGCACCAGTTGCACAGGGAGAATTACCGTACTCTAACTTTTAATTACCTAGCAACAGCGACATCTTTGGCTTCAGATGAGAAAAGCCCAGAAAAAGCCTTGGGAACTCCTAAAAAGGGTCCACCAATATTCATTACTGCTTTGATATGCTTTGCACACCAGTTTGGACCGCCACCACCTCCCATAGGAGGAGGTGCTTCAACCCACTTCATAAAATGCAGAAAATAGAGAACCCCCATGGAATGCGGGATCACCACAACCCTATTTCCACCATTGGTCGCCACCAGGAGTTCAATATTACTCTTTATTCTGCTCAAAGTTTGATCACGAACCTACACAGGGTAATCAACATTAGAAATATGACCCATTCTAGACTAGTATCAACAAACTCTAGCAAAAATAGCCAATCATCAGAAACAAGTAGCAAATCCATAAAAAATCTAAGATCTGGCTAATCTACTGGCAATAAGGTCGTCACAGAAGGATACCTCAGTATTCTGGAAAGACAACCTCCAATCATATGCAGCCATGTACATGGACTTTTCTTCATATCCAATACGTGCTAAATTGGCAATTAAGACTGCCCAAACAAAGTATCCAGGGACAAAGTAGTCTGCTGCGACAAGACCTGTGACTGGCCTCACCCTTATTCCTGGTTTGTCTAATCCAGTTTCATTGTCCAATGACATATGTTCAACCCAGCACAAAGGTCTGAAAAAAAGTTACAAGTCAACTGATGAGAGAGAGTCCCCTAAGAAAAAGTTGACGAGAGAGAATAAGATACTGCAGCCAAAGTAACAGGAGCTGTTTACATGCATAAGAAGCACAAACACTCACCAACAATCTATGATTGATGTGCTAAAATATGCTATTAAGGATGTCTTTAAAATGCAACCCAACTGGTCCCATATTACATAGAACAGCAGATGGTAAAATTCTGGGTTCTCCAAGTGCTGGAGTTCAAATGACAATGAGCAAAAGAGATGGGAGTTCAAATACAGTGGAAAATAAATAGGCTGTGATTCCTTTTTCTGCCATATAAGATATATGCCCCATATGGATTGTTTCACTTCAAATAGTAAAAGAGGTACATTCCACCAAATGCTAGTTGAAATTAAAGGAAAAGATGTTTAAGGAAAAGTGAAAGTGCTTTAGTTTCCTATAATCTATCTAGACTGCTCAACAGCTCAAGGCTTAGAAGCAACAACCAGCAGGTATATTTTTCAAAGTTCAGATTTGTACTCCAAACTCACCAGAAAGCTTGTTAGCTTTCTAGAAAACTCATACCTAAATAATACAACCACCAGAGGAAACCAAATTTCTCTCTGTCAAAGTCTACAATGCATACCCAAAACCATACAAAATGCTTTTGTTTTTCATGCAAATGGCAGTGCCCTCATGAACTTCAGAAATTGAATGCTTAAAGAAAAGAAAACTAAATTCTTTCACTGAAGGAAGATTCTATGTCTCATAAAACCAAAGAAACAGGATGCAAAATTGTAAATGTCATCTGTTACTCGCAGGAATTTGGTGACACAGATTATGAAGAAGCCAAAAAAAAAAGGATGATCAATCGAGAAATGTCCATAAGAATATGCTAGAGAATTAGCGAAAGGACGGGGAACAGATAGTGAAATAACAGCATCGGTGCTATCAAATACTACCTCCGTTTTTTAATTATTGACACTTTTTTTTTACTAGAAAGTGTCAACAATTAAAAAACGGAGGTTAGAAACAAGGAAACTTCCACACGACCACAATAACCGTAACCCAACAGCTTTCAGAAGAACTGGAACAAATCCAATAATCAGTAGCCAATACTAGAATGCACAAACAAAATGAGTCCTGACAAATATTTGAGGTGAAGTTGGCTTGACTTGACTAGTAGCAACATTGCCAAAAGAACTGGAGATTAGAATATACCCTTAGGATAAAGCATTAGCATGAACCTCTGTTTACCAAAACAAACAGTGAAGAGTGAACCAAATAAAGTAAAAACTTAACAAACAGGCGATACAGGCAACAATCACTTAATCCATCAGTTGAACCTACCAAACATAACGACAGTCCGATAGCCCACTCAAATTCGTGCACACAACAGGGATACCAAAATTGGATTCGTGCGCACAAAAGCGACCTGAAAATGTAGAAAATTGGAAAGGAGGAGAAAAGAACAACCTCTTGTAGACGTCACCAAATGTGCCGCCCCATAGCCGCTTTCGGAAGAGCCCTTCGGCGCACTGGTGCCCCTCCCAGAGCTCGAGCCCCCCGGTGACGATTCCGGGGACGAACACGACGGGGTGCTTGACGCGCAGCCCCTCCTTCTGCAGCTTGACCCCGGGCGGGTCAGGGAGCGGCCCCGTGATGGCTTCGGTGACGTATTGCGGGAACGAGGCCGGCATCGCGTTGTAGAGGAAGAGCAGCAGCCACCACACGGAGCACACGATCCCGACCAGCCAGCAGCAGGTGTCCACGCACGAATATTTGGCCTTGGTCCGCCGCGTCGCCTCCTTGGACGGCGGGGGCGGCGGTTGCTTGCCCCTCTTGTCGCCGCCCTTGTCATCGTCGTGGTCCGACCCGTCCGAGGGCGGCGGTGGCTCCTCGCGCTGCGGCTGTTTCCGCCGCCGCAGGAGCGACATGGCGGAGGTCGGCGGTGGGTCCGGAGGGCTACCTGCGCAGGCTCACGTGTGCATCGCGGGGCTGCGGAGAGGAGCGAGCGGTAGGATACCCTAGGCGGCGGAGGAGGCGAGGCGAGGCGAGGAGCCGAGAGGTGTCGGGCCCCTGTCCTGGCGTGGCGGCTTCCCGGGGTTCGCGTATCTGAGAGGTCGCGAGCGAGATGGAGAGAAGAGGCTGGGCACCGCCGGACCACAGAGGTCCACAGCATCCGGTGCACCTAGGCGTCATCTGGGTTCCCATGACCATGAGAGGAATGGCTACTGACGTGTGGGGCCGTGCGTACCGGGAAGTGACTGTGTGAGAACTGTGTTCACAGATGGAGAAGGTCGACGAGGTGGCTGGCTCTTGCTGAAGTGGCAACTGGCGTGGCGTGGGAGATCCAGGGAATCAAGGCCTCGTCTCGTGAGGTTAGAGTGTCAGCCAGAGAAGCGTTGATGTGGGCCCGTGATGTTGCTGCCAAGTAACGGTTATTAGTTTACGTCTTCTTTTGTTTTGTTTTGTTTTGTTTTGTTTGTTTCATTTCATTCTGTTTATGTGACCGCAGAGAAGTAGTAGTTTTACATTTGGGCTAAAATAAAAGGGTACGGTTTCCATTCCTCAATTACGGCTCGAAATTCAAGTTTTATCCTTCAATTTTCAAAAATTAACCACAGTTATACTAGAAAAAGTACTAGTTAGACATCGCATTAGAAAGGCACGGTTGCCGGCAGTGATCCTTGTCGTAAACATATTCAGGTGGTGAAGGGATTTGTTTATGAGCACCACAGACGACGCAACTGTCTGGAACAGGATTCCTTATTGGCATGCTGGTTGTAAGTGGCACTATACTGAAACTATACTCCTAGAGGAGCCTCGAGTTCAGTCCACGTCGTCATGTGCCGCACATCGTCTCGCTCTCGTCCTTCAAAAAATGAAAATTTTTCCGTCTGTGATAGCCTGAGCGGACCAAACGCGCCAGACTAGACGTACGTGCACGCAACCTTCAAGTTTCATGTTTCAGTGTTGACTATTGAGAGAGAGAAGGATGAAATCAGAACTGCGATTTCAAATGCATCTCCTGAAATCCGGAGAAACTGCCATTCTCATTCATAAGGGGAACAAATGCGTGGTGTGCTTATTGATCAGCAATCATACGATGAAGACTCATAAACCATATAGTTAAAAAGTCAAAGAGTATCAAGGCAGCCGTTCCAATATCGACGTCTCTGAATAGGGATGTCTACAATAATCACTCAAAGAGAGAGTTTTTTTTATGAAAAAAAAATCACTCAAAGACATGATCAAATACCCTGTTAATAGATGCTCTCAAGTCTCAACACAAAAACTTCATCAAATCTTGGCTTGTACTGTACTTACTGCGAAGTCTCCATCCGACTTGTGCTGGAGTCGTTCCTTACAGTACATACAAACCAAACGACTTAAATTGAGTGCTAAGAAAGAAGAGAGATCAGAGAAGAGAGGAGGAAGATACAGTTACCTGAGTGGAACTGAAGTGTCCGCAGAAAGATGGGCTTTGTGTTCAGTCTGCGAACCGTGGGCCTTTTTCTGTTGGTGTTGGGTCGGACTGCGGTTCTTTCTTTTCGGCTGCACCGGCACAACGATGGAGTGGAGGCTAACCAAGGCCCATGCTGACCAACGAACCTTTCTCTGCTCGCTAATCATCGGATCAGCGCCTTCCAATCATGAGGCACTCCCACCGGAAGCAACAGAACCATTGCTAATCAATCATGATGCACGCCGAGACACAGACAACGGAGCTTAAAAGTGTCCCGAGGAGCAAGCAAAGGACGAAAAAGGATTGGAGCAGTTGCCGCATTCGCATTAGCAACCCCACGAACGACACGGCAAACGCAAAAAGAGCCGAGACCGATTGGCGCAGGGGGCGGCGTTGGTTGGGAGACAGCAGGTGCCCCACCGCTCGGCGCTCGCTCGCTCTCTCGACGATGTGCCCACCGCCACCGGCCCGAGCGAGCGCATGTGCACAGCGGCGGACTCGGGTCCAAGAATGGAGTGCCCTCCTCCGCTCATGTCATGTGCGCGCGCCCGAACGGAAAACGCTGTACTACCAGTCAGTGACGGACCCGCCGGCCGGGTTTGAATGCAATGCAGCTTTTGTGGCGACGCGGGGTTACGGGTACCGCGTAGTACGAGTACTACTGGGAAGAGGGGGCGCGCGATGCCGATGCCGATGCCGTACGTAATGGATGAATAATGGATCGACGAACGATGCTGAGTGGGCATGGCGGCGGACGACAGCGACGTCATCATGGTTGGTGCAGTGGATTTTGGTGCTACCGGCCACAGAGCCGCGGTGCATGAGACGGAGACGGCGGCCACCGCCGCCGCCGACCCACCGTGGCCGCTGCCCGGCTGAGCAAAGGCCAAAGGGTGAACGTGGGAAGAAGCGCGCGCAAGTAGTCAGGCGGTACGACGGTCAGTCAGTCACTTGACTCCAACCACAACGGCAGATTTGATTTGAACCTTTTCCCATCACTTTTCAATTAACCCCACGGTTGCAGGGACAGCTGCAGCAGCAGGGTGCAGAAGCGCACCTGCACCTGCACGAGTAAAAAAGGTCCTCTCCTCTGACAGATCCAGCCAGCCCACAGCCCAGGACGCCAGAACGCAGGGTCCACCGGCCGGCCGTGGCAGACGTGTCATCGGCGAGCTTTTGCATTGATGATGATCAGCAGCAATAGCAGGAGCGGCGGCAGCCGCTAGTATAGGAGCGGAGTACTACTAGTACCACTGTACTATCGCCGCCAATAAATAAACCCCCCACTCGCCTCGCGCCTCCTGCCCATTTAACAACTTCGGATCCTAACCTGCCATTAATGCCGCTAAACCGAGCTCGAGATCAGAGGAGGAGGGGAGGAGGGAGGCTGCTCCTCGTGCTCGTGCGGGCGAGGCGCGACCACGACACGACGTGCCGTTTATAAAGGTCCTCTCGGTCACTCTCACTCCTGCTGCTGCTGCTGCTGCTGTCACCTGTCACTTGTCCACCGCGCGTCCGTGACCTGTGCTCGGGCGAGCGCCGGCGCGTGGGTGTGGGGTGGCGAGTGGTGACGCTACAGCCGACGCGCCCGAGGAAGAAGGATGCTCACGTGCATCGCGTGCTCCAAGCAGCAGTTCGCCGCCGGCGGGCCGCCGCTGCACGACCCGCCGGAGGAGGACGACGACGTCGTCGACGCCGGCGTCGGAGGCGCCGCGACGCCGGGCACGCGGCATGCCATCAAGGCGCTCACCGCCCAGGTGGGTTCTCGCCACGCTCTTTGCAATAGGGAGGACCTTGGATCTCGATTTCCCTTCTCTTTTTTTTTTTCCCCCTCGTTTCCAGGTGCTCTGGTTAATGAACATCCAACTTGGGAGTCGGCGCATGATTATCGAATTTAGGTGTACAGAGTAGTGGGTGTACAAGACCTTCGGATTCGTCAGTCTGCAAATTTCTGACGGGAGTTTTCTTTTTTCCCTTGGGTTCAGATCAAGGACATGGCGTTGAAGGCGTCGGGCGCGTACCGGCACTGCAAGCCCTGCGCCGGCTCCTCGGCGGCCGCCTCGCGGCGGCACCACCCGTACCACCACCGCGGGGGCAGCGGCGGCTTCGGGGGCTCCGACGCCGGCTCCGGCTCCGACCGCTTCCACTACGCGTACCGGCGCGCCGGGAGCTCGGCGGCCTCGACTCCGCGATTGCGCGCCGGCGGCGTCGCCGCCCTGTCAAGCGGTGACATCACGCCGTCCGTGAGCGTGCGCATGGACTTCCCCGCCGGTGAAGAGGAGTATGACGAGGAGATGTCGTCAGAAGGCGGCGGCGGCGGCGGTAAGGAGGAGGACGCCAAGGAGTGGGTGGCCCAGGTGGAGCCTGGCGTGCTCATCACATTCGTCTCGCTGGCGCAAGGTGGCAACGACCTCAAACGCATTCGGTTCAGGTGCGTTCGTTCGACTATTTGGAATTGGAATCAATTGTCATTTTTAGCTCACAAGTCGATTGGTTTGGTCAGAAATTGTTACACTTGCCTTGTGCTCTCGAGCAAACTTCGTTACATTTTGGTGTGCGGTATGCATGTAAACAGAGCAACATTTAGTGGTACAAATAGGCTAAGCATTTGCAGCTAGATGAGACAAAATGTCATTTCTGGTACTACTCTTGAACTAGTATACAGTAGCAGAGTACCTGTTCCAAAGGTGCCAATGAACAGTGGGCATATGTTAAAAGGTTAAAGAATTTTTCGGAAATCCAATTTGAGGCAGTAATTTCTTTTATTCATTCGTTACGCTGCTCTAATAACTTCACTCCAATTCCTTATAATAAGTCTCATGCACGACTGTTACGCTACTCTCACTCCTATGCAACCTCATTAGTTTACCCCTAAAAGTACCCATCTCACACACTAATCTGTGTGCAGCGTATGGCTTCTTAAACTGGTTTTCCCGTTGCACTTTCTCTTCATAGTAAATCCCTACTCATTACCATGTGGTTCACTATGCAAGAGGAACAATCTGGTCCATTGTTAATGGCAAGGACATTTAAAAAAATGGGATAGCCCATTCATTGTCAACTCTTTAACAGAGTCCATTTAACTCATCACGTGCTGCAGCCAGGTCGAAGTCCATACATGTCGGCATGCATGTTCTAGAGTCAGTAGATTTGGAGTTTAAAGCCATTCATTCAATGTAGGTTCCAGGATCACGTCAGTTGCCCATCGTGGAAGTTTCAGAGCATCAATGGGTTTTGAATTTAGTGCTACTAGTACAATGGGGCATGTCTAGTTCGTGCATTTGTGGTGCTTCAGTCTATCCATATCATGTGTAGTACTGGAAACGCTGCATCCATTTATGATGAGTATAACACGATAAGTTATGTAGGCACGAGAGGCGCACAATTGTTTTATCGTGTCAGTAAAGAGGCTAAATGGAAGAAAGGTAGTTCTGCTACTTGGCTTCCTTTTAACCTTACTTTACAGAGAAATGGTCGGTTCTGTTTACTGGTCTCATAGTTTAGGTCCCTTCACAATTGGTTATCAAGGAGCTATCCAATCTGGGCCTCTGATTAATATGGGCACATAGGCATCATATTCTTAGTAATAGTGCCATACGGGCATCATATTCTTAGTAATAGTGCCATGCATATTTTATGGATGACCATTCCAAACCTAATCTGGATACTATATATACAGTAATGTGGCCTCTGTAAATTTGTAGTGTTCAGATTGGGTCTATAACGGTTGTTTTAAGATCTGCCGAGCAGTATATTACTTCTGATTAATAAGATTCTCGAAAGGAGTTTCTCATGGCCAGCTATGCTCCTTGGTCCCCACCAACAGTTTAGACATATTAATATTGCCTTATGGATGGAATACAAGCTGGATCTCAATAGGTGACTGCAGGTGTCTTATTTTTAGTTTATTGGTTCTAGATCTGAGAGGAGGGGTATCAGACGTAGTAGTCTGTGGATCACTGGTTATTTATTATTATTTTGTTTTGACACAGCCAGTGTCGTCACACGTCATCATAGTGGGGTTTGTGGGTTAATCTGTTTACAACAGTTTTTGAGGTAATTCTAGGGCCATGCGCCAACCAGTAACCACAGTAAATTGTTTGCAGTGGGAATCTGAAATGGATTATCTACAGTTGCCCGTTTAGAAGGATTTACACTTACATTGAGATTTTGACCATTTAAATCTCCATTCTAATTGATGTATGTACGTTGAAGTTTGTTTCACTGTATTGGTTTAAGCTTAGTGTTCTGGACTTCTGCTTTCTGTGAACGATTTTGTGAGGCATGGCATCATGATTTATGAGGTGTGCGAACTTATGCATATGAGGGCATCAATTTTGGTTATCAATTTGCATATTCGCTTATCTGTTTGAGCAAATGTTCTATGGAGCTAATTGTTTTCCATATTTTGACTATGTTCTTATGCATATAATGGTAGCCGTGAGATGTTCAACAAATGGCAAGCACAGAGGTGGTGGGCTGAAAATTATGACAGAGTAATGGAACTTTACAATGTCCAGAGGTTTAACCAAACTGCACCGCTCCCGGCCACTCCAAAATCTGAAGACGAGGTGAACATACTACTGAATTTATCTATTCCATTATTTCAGTAACTACACATGTGTTATGAACACTACATTTTTTCTCATGCCATTTGATTCCTATAGAGCTCCAAGAATGATAGCCCGGTAACACCGCCACTTGACAAGGAGCGACTCCCACGCAGTTTCCACAGGCCATTGTCCGGTGGTGGTGCATCTTCATCAGATTCTCTTGAGAATCACTCGAATCGTTACTGTAATGGCCACCACCACCATCATGGACACCAGTTCTGTGACTCAATGGGGTTGGCATCAACGCCAAAATTGTCAAGTATCAGTGGAGCCAAGACAGAGACCTCATCAATGGATGCATCAATGAGGACAAGCTCATCCCCTGAAGAGGTCGACAGATCTGGTGAGCTTTCGGTTTCCATCAGTAATGCGAGCGATCAGGAGAGGGAGTGGGTTGAGGAAGATGAGCCTGGTGTATATATTACCATCCGAGCTTTGCCTGGTGGCATCAGAGAACTTCGTCGTGTTCGGTTCAGGTTCGTTCCATGTTGCTTCAGTGTATCTTCTATCAGAACAATTTTGCAATGAAAATCATCCAAACTCTGAACTGATGAGCACTCTAGGCACTAGGCAGGAAATCAGGAGATGCACCTAAACTTTCACTCAAATGTAGTTCCATTACCCTTGTATTTTAGATACTTGATCACTTTTACGATCCTTCCTTCTTGCAGCCGGGAGAAGTTCAGCGAGATGCATGCCAGGTTATGGTGGGAAGAGAACCGGGCGAGAATACATGAGCAGTACCTCTGAGAAGAAGCACATCACCACGAGAACAGCATAGAAAGATTCATTCGTGGGTTGGGTTGAGCGGATAATCCATGCTTGTACATCTGGAGCTAACATTTCGCCATATCTGGGCAACCTTTGTTTGATATTTTTACTAACATAGGGTGCTGTTTCACGGTAATCCACTTGTTCATTCAGTCTTTTTTCATAGTTTTGTCTTTAGTTTGAAAGAAAGTTTGTGTAACGAACTCATTCAGCTCAAAAGGGTGTTTTTTTAGCTAAAAAGAAAATAAAGTACGTCTTCACATCTTAACATGTAGTTTAAAAGGTCTGGTTAATTTAATATGTAGTACTAGCAATTAAACAGTATATTAATCTTCAAATCAAGTGACCCTTTTTATCAACTGGACTAAGAGGTAATTATGGGTTAATTGCAAAAACCTACTCATAAGCTCCCTCTAGTTTGATATTCTCCCTAAGATGATTTGTGACAAAAACCCACACACCTATAAGTTTTAGGTAATCTTCCCCCCCCCCCACCACTCAACTCACATATATTTCTAATAATTTATTAAGTAAGATTTAAATTTTCATAGATAATTCAAAATGTTTATTTAAAAAATATTCAAAATATTATTAGATTTAAATTCTTCAAGAACATTTGATTTTTATGAGGCAATTCAAAACTATTTAAATTTAAATTTAAGAATTTCCAATAAGTATTCTGATTTAAAATTTTAAAATTTCAAAATTCTAAAGTTTTTCAAAAATTTCCAATAAATATTCTAATTTGAAACATTTGACTTTCATGGAACCTTTCTAAATCTAAAATTTTAAATATTTTAAATTGTCCCACAAAAATCATGTTCTCGTATATTTGAAATCAAATAATATTTTGAATATTTTTAAATTATTTATGAAAATTTAAATCTTACTAATAAATTATTAGAAAATACATGTGAGATGAGTGAGTGGGGGAAAGATTTTGTCTAAAACTTATGGGTGGGTGGATTTTTGTTACAAATTATCTTATGGGGAGGAATATTAAATTAGATGAAGCTTATAGGTAGATTTTTATAATTAAGCCGGTAATTATTGCTGGCATGCTTGTGGGCAGCTCACTGACAGCACAATTAGTAAACGAGTGGAGCTTTCCCGGCTTAAAAGTTCAAACCACTGTGACGTCTATCTAGATGCTTACACGAGTGTAACTCCCTTTACAAGCTACTGTCAGTAAACTGATCCTTGTCCAGGGGTGCCAGGTTCTACAACGAAAGGAGAAGAAAACGGAAGTCATCTTCCCTGCACTAGTCCTCCTGTCGTTTTGCTCAAGCAGAATTGTATGGATTCTGTTCGGTGCCCATCGTGTATGTGCTAAATGAGCCAAAAAGAGAATCAAAAGCAGCTCTGTGATTCCTCCTTGCCATGATTTTTCCTAAACAGTACCATCATTGGTCAAGAACCTCATATTTCAACTGAATTCATGTTCAAGGTGCATCACTCATACTTTATTAACTATTTTCGTTGGTACCACATATTGCCCTTTTCATTATAGTTTGTTTTGGATTTGGATAAAGTTTTGATCAAACATTAGGAATATAAATCATAAATAACTTTCACTTTATTATGGTTTTGATACAAAATACTTTAACAGAAGTATACATGCATCACTATTCAATAAATATTGATATAGAAAATAAAAATCAAAGTTATGTTTTGAAGACCGTGTCATCGTACAAAACGAACCTTATTGTGAAACGTAGGGATTACAAAAATAAGTATAGATGACCAATAATTCAAACGTCTAATATTACAAAGATCCCAGTACAAAGGTCCAAGTAGTGTGTAAAGCCATTTACATCTGAAAATGTTATGCTTCCCTGATTTTCATTACTTTTTAGGAGCGGGCCATATGAGGCAATATAAACATTTCTCATTAAATTCATACTGGTATGAATGATTGATCAGAAGTCAAGTAACATATGCTGCCAATTCAGAAGTACTAAGCCAATGGTTGGGACTTGAGTACAAAAATAAAAAGTAGGCCAAGAGTGCAACTTATCCAAAACACAATATGGTGGTAGAAGACCATACATGATGCCCTTTAACAAAAAGAAACATCAAAGTTGGAAAAAAGGTTACTGAACAATCAATCTGGGCCCAAGACAATGATATCATAAGTAATATATAGAAGTGAATTGTATAAAAAAAACTAGTTTAGACAATTATAGGTACGATAGAGTTGTGTGCATATCTAATGAAACGGAAACATTGGCAATTTGGCATAGTGCAGTTAGCTGATAGGCACCACCAACAGACTTTTGCTTATTGCAAGAAAATGCTCTTAAGTACTACGTATATGTGTTAGGTAGCAAACTGACAAAAAGATAAACACTGTATATTGGTCGTTGTAACTGCATTATCCTGTGTAGAACACATGGGCGCTATCACCTAAATCTTTAGCTTATACCTAAAATTAAGGATCGTAAGTGCAGTGGACAACACAAGAAATGTACCTATAATCAATGATTTAGTAATTCAGCAAACAATGTTTTGAATAAGCATAACTCGATCAATTTAAGTCATACATACCATATTAATGAATAATTTCAATCTGGAAATGTGAGTCAAAAAAGAATTAGCAAGAGCACTAGAACGTACTATGAGCAAAGTGGATTTCATTGATTGGAAACCTAATTAGATAAACAAATGAAAAATATTTACAAACATTTGGTCATCATTTGTTTTTGCAACATATATCATGTATCGAAGTGTTGAAAATAACTGAAAACCAAGCAAAGGCACCTAAATAATGTCATCACAAAACATTACTCAAGGCCATTCTCCTGTCCCTTGGCTGAGAGCCTCTTGAGGAACTCGTATGTGGTGATCATGGTGGTGGCCGATAATGACATGGATGCCCACCTTGGGCCAAGCCCCCTGTAACAAGCACCCCATCCACCTTCCCTGATCAGCCGACGCACTGTCCTCCCTATGGTAATGGGCTCCCCATCCCCATCCATGACCTGAATTCTTGTCTTGATGGTGTCCAGAGGCATGGTCACAAGCGCCGCTGCACCACCAGCCATCGCGGCACTGACTCCCTGCACTACCATGACAGTTTTGCACCCGGGCTGCAAAGAAGAATCCCCATCACCAAGATCAATTTCCTGAACACCAACACCATACTCGCACAAGTAGCAGCCAATTCCACTCCAAATAATCTTCTGCGACAGTGAGTAAGTTGCCCACCACACCGCATTGGAGGGGGCGTAGGTTAGGATGGACATCCCGAAGCCACGGTACAGGCCGCGGAGGCCCTCTGAAGCTAAGATCTTGCGGAAGGCGTCGAGACCGCCACGGTAGCGGGAGGCAGGGCAGGGATTACCCTGCACCATGAGGCGCTGGCTTATCACGTCGACGGGTGTCCACACAACCTGAGCTGCGACGGCCGCGGCAAGGCCCGCGACTGCGCCAGCGGCCGCTGATGCTGCCGGTTCGGGAGCGCCAAGGTTGAGCGCGGCCGGCCCGACGGCGGAGCGCGTGGCCTCGAGCGCGCCCATGTAGAGAGCGCGAGCAGGGACGGTGCCGGCGAGGGAAGTGGCGAAGCCGCGGTAGAAGGAGAGGGGGCCCTCTTGCCGCAGGATGGCGGCGGCTGCGGCGACTGAGGAAGGTGGGAACGCTGTTCCCGCCGTCGCCGCCGACGGTGCAACCTGGAGGCGCGTCTTGAGGACGACGGCGGGGTAGAGCGCCGCCGAGACGGCGGAGAAGAGGCCGGCGCCAACGACGAAGAAGCGCGCCTTGTCGAGCCGCTCCCAGCGGATGTCCTCTGGGAGCTGCAGCCCCTGTGAGACCTCATCCTTCTCCGCCACCGCTTCCGGCGGCGGCGGAGGCGCGTCGCGGCGATCTATGGCCTCTTCTTCATGCCGGGACGCCGGAAAGAGAGCAGCACGTGCTGAATAGGTTTCCTTCCCCGCTTATCACACGACGTATGCGTCTTCAGGCGCTGGATACATGTCCTAAGCAAGCGTCCGTGGTGGCGGCAGCGGCGGCGGCTAGGGTTTTGGGTGTGGAAGAGGGCAAGGGGAGTGGAGCGAGGGAGCGAAGCAAAAGCGAAGGCGAAGCAAGAGCGGTGGGAAGAAAGAGGAGTGAAGAAGGGTGTGGAAGTGGAACGGCGGCCGACGTGGCGCTACCCCATTATCCAAATTTTAATTGGGTTCTAATTGGAATCCGAGCCCAGTAAGAATAGGCCGTGAGCCCGTGACTAGAAATTCCAAATGGACTCTACTGGGTCCTTCCCGCCACCTCAGAATTTGTATCTTGCATATGAACAAAATAAGCATGCGAGGAGATCTCACGTTTAACCTTGCTTCAAACCTCCAATTAAATCATCATCTATTTCGAAAATTTAGAGAAATTATGTAGTCATATCTTTGTTCTCATGTATTGAATCATCCTTCGAAGGCAAGTATTCTATCCACCAGTCCAAGTAGTAATTCATCGAACTAAAAGCAAGATTGGATCCTGAACCAACACCCAAATCTACATGAACTTTCTATCCCCTCCGTCCCAAAATACTTGACATTTTAGTCTTAAATTTACCCAAAATACTTGACATTTTAGTCCTCTTAAATTTACCCAAAATACTTGACATTGTCGCTTCCCGATGTACCTTTTCTCATTCTCACTATATTTCTATTTCTATCTCTCTCATTCTCGTTAGCTCTACTAATTTTTCTTAATTCTCGTGCCTTCTCTCAAAACGTCAAGTATATGAGACGGAGGAGGTACTTGATAAAACCGCACTTGAGCTCTTAAAAAAGGACCCTATTTGTATTGACTATTCCCTTAACTTTTAAATCACCAATGATTGTTAGTTCAAATTTACAATAGCATATATTAACAATTAAGTAAAAACCAGAGGGGTAAATACGTACAGCAGATAAGGAAATAAATTCTTGCAAGCCGCTATACAAATGTAAGATTAGGAGCTGATCTGTGCTAGTGCAATTTTCCATTTATACTTCAATCTCCAAAGACGTCGTGAATCCTTGCAGGTCATGGCCGCCACTCCCCGCCCCACACTTGGCCTCGTCCTGTTGCTCCTCGTCTTCGCCGGCTACTACCGGCACCCGCACGTACGCTGCCTCCGTTGGATACATCTTGCACACGTAGAGGTAGAGCAGGACGACGAACACCGTCATGAAGGTCAGCCACCACCCGAACTGCAGGTTGGCGAGCGCCTTGGCGCGGTGAAGGCTGGCTTTGGTGCTGCATCGCACGGTTTCGCGGCCGTCCTCCCGGACGAGCTCGCAGCCCTTGGGCACTCGGCTCGGAACCCACACCATTTCGCCGATGACCATGAGCCACAGCCCGTGGAACGTGACGCACGCCGAGCGGACGAGGCTCACCGTGAAGCTCCGCGGGAAGGTGACGCCGAGGAGCGCCGTGGCGAGGCACGCGGCGACGACGAGCTGCAGGAGCCAGTGGAACTGGCCCTCGAAGCCGTCGTGGTCGCCGGTGGAGTGGAAGTGGAACACGAGCAGCTCCTGCGCGAACACCGCCGCGAGGAGAAGCAGGCCGAGCGCGCTGCGCGCCCGCGCGCGCACGCGGTCCAGGTGCAGCGCGGAGCCGGCGTAGACGAGCAGCGCCGCGCAGATGATGGCGTGCTCGTGGTTGTGCAGCCGGTCCGAGGGGATGGACCCGTCGGCGGCGAACGGAAGGAAGTTCGAGTGGTCGATGAACATCTCCAGGGCGAACTCGACGGCGCTGCCGGCGATGATGAGGATGAGCTCGAGGTGGCGGACGCCAGGAACCGGGAACCAGACCGGCGCCACGTACGCGTCCGGGCGCAGCGAGAAGAGCTTGATGTGGCCGAACAGGTGCCACAGGCCGACAGCCACGAAGCCGGCTCCGGGCAGGATGTGGCCAATGCTGCTCCGCGGCGTGCCGCCCATGTGGATGGACTCGCCAGCCGGAGCAGGTGGCTGCTGCTGCAACTGCGACTGCTTTGTCTGCGTGATTTTTCTTGCGGTGCTCGCGATCGGTCAATCTATGGATGGACCTGTGCCAGGCTTAAATGGTTGTAAGGAAAGGAAGGACGCCGATTATAAGTGATAAAGCATGCAGAGGAGTTGCTTGTACGACAATGTATAGCTCTCCGTGTGTACTTCATTATTGAACAACAATACGCTCACAGCCGTAGCTTGAAAGGGCCGTTATGCCCACCAGGCCAGAGCAGGATCGAATTTAGTCAAGTAGTTGCGGCTTCTACGCCCAATCGTCTGCAGTATCTTCTCCGGCGAGAGCGCTCGCCAGTATTTTTCTCTTTTAGGACTTGTTCTTTTTCCCCCTTCTTCGGCCCGAGGTCTGGCCATAAGTCTAGGGTGGCTTCTCCTTTTTGTTTCTGCCCTGCCGCTTCTGTGCAATTGGGCTCTTTCCAATCTACTAAAGGCCCAGTACGCTTGGAGATCAAATAGCTCCATTTCTGCGTCATGAAAGAAACCTGGTGATAATGACATAAATACTGATAACATGTGTTCATCATGAACGATGGCAAGCCAACTAACTGGACTCTTACGGTTGTATATACTATTTGACTCTCACTCTCTGTATGAGTAAATTTTAGGCTGGAGTTGAAACATTCAGGGGTTCAGTGGTTTTCTAAGTACTAGCTAGCTAGCTTCTATGTGTACCAATTCGCTGCACTAAACAAAAACATAACTTAAACTGATGAGAAAAGATGGATAATTCACTTACACTTAAATAACAAACATGGGATCACCTGTCTGAAATTGCAGATGCAGTCCTTCTCAGTACAAGGTGCAGAGGCCAGCTTGCGTCACTGCTAATTCCGTTCCTTTTTTCCGCTTCCGCATAAACACAGAACCATCCGTGATCCTCTCAAACTGCCCAAGATATTGTTGGCATGAGCGAAGGCTCCACGCCAACCTATCGCTTTGGTCCACTCATTTGCCTTTTACTCTTAGCTGGTTTCGCTAAAGTATTCATTAGCAGACAGCACACAGCAGGCCACGCAAGGAACCTAAGTTTTTGACTGAAACAGGGTAGCAGCCGGCCCCCGGAAAGAAAGCGACGCCGAGAGCCGAAACAACATCCTGATCAGCTCGTCACGGCTCAGCTCTGAATCCAGTGGAACAGAAGTAAAGTCGGGAAGTGGTCATCGTGTTCCTTTGGCGATGCGTCTCCACACCATGACATTTGTAGTTTAAGATCCAATCAATCATGAGTGGACTGGACCATCCTAACATTGTTTACTATAGTAGACAGTAGCTATGCAATTTCATTCATATTTTTATTTATCTCTCGCTGTCAGCGAGGTGTTTTATATGAGCCAAATTTTACGGTAGACTCAAATAAATATGACCGTTCATTTGTGTAGATCTCGAGGTATACGATGAAGTATTATACCCTAGGGTGTAGCAGGGTGTAATACTTAGTTACTTATTATTACTATTATTAATTAGAAAAGAGATATTAGTTGTCAAACTAATCCCAGATTTGATACTCTGATTTTCATCTAGTGACCTCTAACTTTCCTTGTAATTTTTAGTACCTTTTTCCTTGTATTGTAGATGATAACATTTTCTCTATAAATATCAATGGTCCAAATTTGTTATCTTTTCTTACATATAGGGTGTAAGACAACGAGATTGGTCTACCGTAAAAGAACTCTTATATAATCCTGGAGAAATGTCGTCACTGAACAGTGAAGCGAGAAAGGTACGTAATGAGTACAGCAGGAGGTAAAATATACTAGTATCAGCAGTGCCTTGCTGTGAAAAAACAACTCGAATCGTCAAACCAGGTGCTGAGAAATTAAAAACAAATTCCCTCGTGCTTATCCGATATTTAATCGAAAGAAATAGTGCTGTGCGGATCAACAAAGATGATAGGCAGATGTGGGATACCTCTGCTGAAATCAAAACCTGCGGTGGCAGATCTCTCTCCAAGGCAGACGTTTGACAGCAGTGGTGGCCCATACACAGATACTGATTCGTCCTCCACCCCATACAGCTCATCAGTTGATGAACTTTTGATTTCTCACAGTCGAAACTGAACATGTTCTGCTGCAACGGGAGCCTCCTTCCTGTGTTGAAAGTCTCACTGAACTCGGCAACGTTCTTTTTCTCAAGGAGAAGGAGGCTGTAACTTCACCGTAAGATCTCTCTCTGCCCTAAGCTAATCCACAACGATTCTTGGCTTGATCTGCAGAATATTACGCAACGCCATGGCGCGCTGTTACCTCGTCTTGACGTCTCGTGGTGCCACATGCCATTCTCGTTTTTCATGAAGACGCGATCATTTGCTGATACACATCGTGCAGGTGTAACATCCAAAAGAAGAGAACAAAAGCATGTGTACATAAAAATGTTGATATCGAGCTTACAGTACAGCAACGGACACCGCACAACAACGCTAAAAGACTTTTGACTAGACGGGTGACGCAGCAACGAATCAAGCTGTAGCACACGGACAGCGTGGACTCTGAATATTTCACTCGCGACAAGTTTTCAGGTACAACCCTCCGTTCACAAGGCATCCAACCAAATAGAGCCAGTATCAGATAAGATTTAAATAATAAAAGTATAGACTTAGACTAGCACGGAATTTACCCTGACTTACAGCCACTGAAGCACTGATCACACCAATCCCTAAAAAATTGATAGTAATAACTACAGTACAATTTACATGAGGTCGGTTGCCACTTTCCTTCAAGCACGCAAGAATAATCCTAATTAACCTTACGGTTCTATGCGACCTCACCTCTCGATTTCGATAGGTTTGGTGCCGCTAACCACATGCCCGAAGCCACCTTTCGCGGCCTCGAGGTCGTCCTCGTCGTCGTGGTCATCGCCGATGCTGAACCGGCCATCACCGCTGCCTCCCTTTACCAGCGGCAGGTATCGTGGCTCCTCGGGGTAGAGCCTGGTCATCTGGAGGTAGAACGCGACGACGAACACCACGGTGCCGGTGAGGTACCAGCTGAACTGCAGGTTGACGAGCGACTTGGCGCGGTCGAGCGCCTCGTCGGTGCGACAGCGGACGACGTCGTGCCCGTCTTCGTAGTTGAGGAAGCAGCCCTTGGGGATGAGCGACGGGGTCCAGAGCATGACGCCCATGACGACGAACCAGACGCCCTGGAACACGAGGCTGGCGGACCGGACCAGGCTCACCGCGAAGCTCCGCGGGTGAGGGATGCCGAGCAGCGTGGTAGCGAGCGTGATGGCGATCACCGTCTGCAGTAACCAGTGGAACTGGCCCTCCACGCCCATGTGGTCCGCCGAGTGGAGGTGGAAGACGAGCAGCTGCTGCGCAAACGCCGCAGCGGCCACCAGCTGCGACAGCGCGTCGCGCGCGGGCGCCCTCGCGCGGTCGAGGTGGATGGCCACCGCCGCGTACAGGAGCAGCGCCAGCGAGATGGACGCGTGCTCGAAGTTGTGCAGGTGGTAGGAGGGGATCGTGCCGTCCTCGTCGAACGGCTGGTGCTTCGCCGGGCCGATCACCATCTCCATCAGTATGGATGTCGCCGTGCCGACGATGATGAGGATGAGCTCGAGGTGGCGGATGCCACGAACCGGGAACCAGACCGGGGCCGAGTAGGAGCTCGGCCGCAGCAAGAAGAGGCGGGTGTGGCTGAACAGCTGCCACAGGCCGATGAGGAGGAAGCCGGCTCCCGGCGCCACATGGCCGACGAGGGTGCCCATGGTGCGCTGCACCACCGGTCTAGTGGTACGGACAGCAGGGAAGAGTTGTTGCCTTGTTGGTGGTGGCGTGCGGGGGAACACAGGTTTGAAGATTGAGGGGTTGATGATGGGGGACTTTGGGGGGTTTAAGAAGGTTTTGAGGGTGTCTGGAGAGTTCGGAAGGTTTGAAGAGTATCCTTATTTTTGGATTGGAATTGTGTGTGTTCATCAGCAGTGATGTGTACATGTTGAAAGCTCAGGGTAATTTTGTCCTCCGTTTTGTTTTGTTATCTTGTCTGAGCCTCTAATTGGATGAGAGTTTCTGCATATTATTTACATTCCTCCATACGGTGATAGTAGCTGACGAGACTCACATCACCAAACCAGAATTTCATGTTCCCTAGCTTGTCTCTGTTTAATAATGTGTACTCACCCTTTTCCACAAATATTTGAAACCGCGAACATGGTTTATCTAGCTTTACCGAGCAGTTGTGTGTTCGTAAATGATACACTTCCATTCTGATGTTCCCTTCTCTGCTACACACGTTAGGTTTTTTTCTTGGTTCTGACTGATAATGACAACATGATAGAAGGCTACCGGAACAAAAAGAAAGAGTCAAATATTCAAACATCTCTTACTGAACGGTTACATATTCACGCCTTTGGACCCGTCTTTGTGGGAGGAAAAGATAAAACCAGGCCGGTTGACCCTCCAGATAATCTGTGTCCCATGACTTATTTCGCTCAAAAAAAAAAAATCTGTGTGCTATGACTTTGAAAGTCCTTACTGGAACCGCTCCGGTTGACCGTTCTACCCCTCGAGCAAATCCATTTCGCGGAAGGTACGCCGCTCGTTCCACGGACCGGCAGGGCAGACACGGAGCATTTTACAAGTCAGGACGCCGCCCTTTTTCGTCCCGTCCTCCGGCTCCGGTTCTCCAAGGCAGCCGGCGCTGGGCGCTGGCAGGGCCCGCGGGGGCGCCCATCTCCGCAGCAGCCGCCCCGGGCTCTCACTTCACCACCTCGTACGCAGCTGGCCCATGCCACTGGCGCCTTGCGGCTAAACTTTACAAAGTCAGTCGGGGTTGTGCAGTCACCTCAGACTTTTCGAGCTGCCCGCGAACGCACACGTATCTGTCCCCGACCGCCGTCCCGGACTTCGCCAGTTGGCCCGCGCTGTCACGTGATGGGATCCGGAGCCGGACCTGCTGGAAGCCTGGAACGCTCGCGTCCGGCGCGCGAGCACGGGCCTCGCAGCGAGCAGGGGGAGGGGAGTACGGACGTTTCGTCGCGCCGCCGAGCAGGGACTTTTGGGCGCAGCGCCGCAGCCGCAAACGCAGCCGGTGCCTGCCTTTCTTGGGTCGATTGACGATTGATGAGATGCATGGTTGGCTGTTTTCGTTCTGTAACGGGCTGGTTGTTTTGGTGAAAACTTCGGGCGCGACCTATCTGGCTGACTACGCTACCGCTCCAGATATGTGCCGCTACGTATTGCTCTGACTCTAAGTACACTGGTACGGCACTAACCAAATATGTGCAAGCATGTGTGCCAGCACTACTCCGTTTAATTCTCGGATAAGAAAGCGGTGCGTAGGGAAGAAGGAGAGATCAGAGATGCCTTGCAAGAATGTTATTTCGACGCAACCACGATCACGCACCAGGAAACACACGCAGGTCGAGAGTCAAATCAAACGAATTAGTAGTAGTACACGGAAGCTATTACTTGACTAAATTAACCAGCAGGCAGGGCGCATGCAGTTATCGGCTCTCACGCAGCATCTCCACCTCAGCGCTGACGAACACTATGATCTTTTCTTTTCCATCGATCATCGGCGGCTATGATAATTTACGAGGCGGAACACACACAGCTGATGAATTGAGCCCCGAAAGGATGACACGACACGAGGACCGGCATCTGGCGGCTTAAAAATTGAAGCGAGACGATGGGACCTGATTCTCGAGAGAAAGTCACAGGACAGGAGGGATCATATGTGTGTTGAAGTAGGTAAGAACGCACCAACACAAGAAGCATCAGCATATCGTTGTGACGGCTGATTTGAATTGATTAATCTCCGGCCGGGTGCGCGCTCTCTCTCGAAAGCACGCCGAATACCGCACAGTTTTTCCACATAAATATGATCGTCCTAGCCTTCCTCCGCTTTTCTCCCATGCATTCTGGAAAATGACTTTACGCAATGCTTGTGCGTAGACGCGTAGCAGAAGATATATACCACAAGATGCCATGAAAAATGTTCCAGCGGCCAAGGCCAAGCTGGCTACACGGGCCGCCGAAGCTGAAATTCTTTAACAGGGCTAGTCTGTATTAATACTGAAGAACGAGAACCACATGCTGCACACGGGAGAGTCTTTCAGAGAGTCAAGTCAAGTAGGCGAAGCACTTCCTCTCCATAACCCTTGAGAGCCATCAGCGAAGGACTTCCTCAGCTCTCTGCATGTCCCGCGAAAGAAACATATTACCATTATTGAATTGAAACGGGCATTATTCAAGGTCAGCTCGAAACATCCAAATAAACTCTGGCTGATCAGGCTGGCCACATGTTTTCGTTGCCCCAACTATTATATGGCGGTCACACGTGAGACGAGAGAGAGAGAGAGAGAGAGAGAGAGAGAGAGAGAGAGAGAGAGAGAGAGAGAGAGAGAGAGAGAGAGTCGTATTTCATCAGCTCTCAGGGATTTAGTTGGTACTAGTTCTCTAGAAACTTTGAAGATTTTGGATCGTGGGAGGAGACTCAGATCAGCTACCTGCTGCGCGCGTTTCGCGTCATGTGGCGTCTGCTGATATAACCTGGCGTCTCCTGAATATAACAGCTAACCTATCTGGGAAACGAGCTTCACGCTGCTGTGTCATTTATCCAGGGTGTTTTGAGATTGATCCAGCTTCCAGTAGGATTTGGAAATCGTGGTGGTACAGAACTGTGCACATGCATGTTAGGGGCGCATCTGTACAGGGAGGAATGCAGATCGTATTCAAACATGATGTGGCTCAAGTATAAGAATGGCTGCTCTGTTCATTCATCGATCGAAAGCACGTGCCGAGATATGCAAGACGGATAATCGAATCGGATAACTTGATGTTGCCGACAGGTGTGGCGAACCATGCATTATTATCAGAAAAATATTTCATCCGACAATCAATCGTGCCAAGTTCACTGTCGCAAACTAGGAGGCTCCGGGGACATTTGAAGCCCGCAGTTAAGCAGCCCGTTTTAGGCCCACTAACGAAATTGGGTCGAATGTGGTTCTGTAGAGGTTTTGCTTTACTCGAACCGCATCCTGCGACTGGATGTCGACTGAGAGAAGAAGCAGAGGACGCGTCCTGAGTCCGTGGCCGTGACTCCGTGAGTCGCGCGGCGTACAGTAACCACAAGTTCGTAAGTGCAGTGCCTGCGCCACACCCTGTCAAGCCCCGGTCGACACGTATACCGCATGGCACGCGCGCCCGGCATGACGCGGCCTAGCCACTACAAGCCCTGTAGGGCGTCCTTCCCATGCCGCGCCATATGGTCCATGACCCTGGATGGCACGCGGGAGCCCAGACAGGATCATCCACAAATATAAGTATTTAAAATATCTACAAAATTTATTAAACATTTTATAAATTTAGATATTATAATAAATTTAAAATTTTTTAAATTTTTTTAAATATTTATATTTACGGACAGATGAAGTATGTACCTCTCTGCTGTACTTTTGCCGTACCGGCGGGCGCGTCAGCGAGTGCGTCCGCGACGGACGCGTGGTGCAGCATCTGCCCTGCGCCTGCCCTGGCCAGCCCGCCCTGGAGGCCGAGGCTGGAACACACGGTCCAACGCGGTGCGGTCATCAGCCCGCAGGCAGCGCTCGCATACGTGAACGGGCGCGCAAATGGTCCCGTCTGATCTGAACCCAGATAGTACTAGAAAAAACGTTCGCCATGACCATGATTCCGTCGTCCGCTCGCATCTTTCTGCTGACTCGTGAGCTAGCTAGGTACGACGAGCGAAGCCAAGGCCCTTCTGGCCTTCTGCACCCAGAGTCACGTAATTGATCGAGTTCAGGGCCGAACGCTGAACGCCTCTTTTCCTCCCTCCAGAGTCCAGAGTCACTGGATTCACTGCTGCTGCACGGTACAGTAACCTTGGACCTTGGTGGCCTAGCTCATCAGGCTTCAGAACCACTGCCATCGGTTCTCCTGACGCTCTTTCTCGTCCCGTGCATGCATGCATGCGCGCATTCATGTTGACCTTGAGACGACGGTGCTCGCAGTCGCAGCTCGCTCACTGTGGTCCTCTCCTCGCTGCTGCTTGCTCTGCCTCCTCGAAACAGAGTGGTGGACTGGTGGTGGTGGCAGCAGCGGTGCCGCGGTGAGGTCGGGTCCGCGCGCGTGTTTGCTGGCCTGGCGCGTGTTTGGTGGTGCTCCGAGTAACCAGTAACACGAGAATAAGCCAGTACCTAGAAACAGTAAGATGATGAGGTCGGGTCCGCGCCCTTGTTTGTGATGGCCTGGCTCCGTGACCCTGAATACTTCAGTGTACGCAGTGACAGGTTTTGTTTTTCTTTTGAAGACATGCACATCCAACGGCGAGCGTTTAATACGTACTTAAGGCAGAGAGAACATAATGGTGGCGGTGTACAACGTACGGTTGCGCGTCGCTGATCTACATGGCTTCAGGCCTCGCTCATTTCGTTTTCGCATCAGGCGGTTCAAGCTACTAGTACTACAGACAGACGGTCATGCACTCATGCTCCACGTCAAGCAATGTCAATGTACCAGTTGCGCGCGCCACATTCGCCCACCGCACACCGCCGTTCCCGATGGCATCCCCCTCACGGGCGCGGACCCTACTCCACTTTGTCCGGCAGGCCGCAGCGCCGGCGACTGCTGCACTGAGACCAGCCATCGATCGATCGCCAGCCCCCATCCGATACGAACGACTGGCCGTGGCGCGCACCCACCCATCCACCCAGGTCGCCGTCGCGGTAATCGCAGCAGACGACATACGCGATCGAGCCACTAGCAACAACGACGACGGCTAGATGGATGACGATGAGAACGCTGGCCCCTAACCGGTCGCGATGGACGCGCACTATCCCGTTGTTGAATTGAGTGATGCGGTTGCGCTTTAGCCATTCGTTTGACGGAGACCGGTGGACCGCAATCACCGGACAGAAAGGCAGTTTGTGTGTTCTTGCGGCAACTACCGTGACGACATCCACCACAACAACGCGGCGAATGGTACAGGAGACAGCGCCGCGTACCCAGATGCCATCCACACAAACTCGTATGTGTACAGTACTAAGATAAACTGCATGCAAATGCCCCGAAGAAACCCGCGGAAAGGAAACCACATTTCATCTCCGGTACAGTGTGCTCTTCATGGTGCTAGTACCTGGTAGTAAAAATCATGTGTAAGGGTCGTGGAAATAAAGAAGGGACAAGTTTGCAGATCTTTGAGACCTTTTTTTATCCCTTCCGTGCAGACGTGCGCATGCAGTCCTGGACCAGCTCGATCGGTCGAGCAAGCAAAGACAGAACAGAGAACAACGCGCAGGAGACGATGGATGACGTTGCTCTCAACTCGGACACAGCCACACAGGCCAGGGCGCGTCGCTTTTAAGGCAGAGGGTGCTGGATCTGAATCTGATTTATCACCTGGGGGGCTGTGGCTGGCTACAAATGGTGAGGTACGCGGTTGCGCCGGTGCCCCGGTCGCGTAACCATCTGCAGGAGGGGAGGGCCGAGCCAAGCCTCACAGTTGTGCCTGTCGTCCACCTCTCTTCTCCCTTCCCCTCCCTCTTCAAAGCTCTTTTTGCGGTTGCGGGTGAGAAAAATCATTGAGTTCCATCGACTTTCTTAGCAACTTCTAATCTTGTTGGGGACAAAAACGGTTACCTGATCCTTTCCAATAATCAGAAATCTGGTTATCTAATTGTTAGGTCAACAAGAACTATATAGTAGTAACTCAAAACAAACGCTGTTTCAGAACTAATTAAGGCAGAGCACATGCTCCTCTGGTGCGTACTCCAAGCTCCCTTCCCAGTTCCTCTAGCCACGCCACCCATCCACCGTGGGATACTACTGCATCTGCTGCTGAGTGCCACAATTGTGGCACAAACTCCTCGTTCAGGTACTTCGTGCGTTGAATGCGCCGTGCCGGTGTCGCTGACGGCCGCAGAGAGACGACGGACGGGGGGACCATTGTGCGTTGCGTGCAACTACAAAGGAGAAGGTCAGTTATGGCGGCAGCGACGCTCATGTGAATCCTTACAACGAATTCACGTCCTACTACCTCAGTTATTAATTCTTCTTGTATACGTAGTACTAAGTACGCACAGCGTACACACACGCTTGCCCTTGATGGCTTTGATCTCATCGTCATCCGTCGTGTCTACAGAACGAACACCACCACCTCAGACGAGAGACAGCAACAGTGGATCGTCGGATGGACCAAGTGTTGGCCGTGCGCCCGTGCGTCCTTTCAAGTTGCTTGCTAGCAGGGGGACCTCTGGATCTGAATCTAGTAGTATTAGCTACTACTATAGTACTCTAGTAGTATACTAGTAGATTAAAGAACACGGTGCTGCACAGTACGAAACATGCAAGGAATGGGGGATCTAGTACTGTATTTGGGTAACAACACCAACAAAAATATAATAATAATAATAAAAAGATGGATTCAGCATGACAGTGTGGCGTGCGTGCGTTCATGATCGACGTTTTCATGGGACGGGGGATCCACGTCCAGCTGATGCACCAGTAAACTAAGGTCCTATTCGGATCCACCCAGCTAAATGTTAGCCGATTAAAAATTAGTCTTTAGATCTGTAAACAAGCTGGTTAATTTAAAAACTAATAATTAGCTAACCTTCTGATTATTAGAGACTAATTATTAGTCAGAAGTAAGGTCCTATTTGGATCAGGTGGCTAATTGTTAGTTCCTGACTAATTTTTAGTCGCTAACAATTAGTCTTATATATGTTTGGAGTCCTGACTAATTGTTGATATATACAAACTGGTTTTGCTCTTGACATAATTAGTCCCTATAACCAGGGGGTTGGCTAATTATTATTCTTTAAATTAGCCAATCTGTTTGAAGATCTGGAGACTAACTTTTAACCGGCTAACAATTAGCTGGGTGGATTTAAACAGGGTCTAAAACTAGTTCTATATACAAACAATTAGTCAGGACTCCAAATAAATATAAAACTAATTGTTAGCCGACTAAAAATTAATCAGCTAAAAATTAATAAGAGACTAAAAATTAGTCACTTGATTCAAACGGGCCTAAGTCTGACAAATCAGAATCCACGCTTTGCCCTGTGGTTGGAAAAGTTCGAGACAAACGGTGGTGTCACCGGATCTGGAGTATGCACTAATTAAAATCATTTATTAGTAGATGGATCCGATCACATCCCCATCTTATTACACAACTACTTAACGCTGTGTGCTCTTGACAGGTCGGTCACCAGTAGCGTGTGCCACATCAGTTGGGGTGCCTGAAGTAAATTAAGACGCTGTTTGGATCCACACAGCTAATTGTTAGCAGGCTAAAAATTAGTCTCTTGATCTCTAGACAGGCTAGCTAAATTTAAAACTAATAATTAGCCAATCTCCTAGATAATAAAGACTAATTATTAACTAAAGTAAAATTAATTTTATATATCAACAATTAGTCAAAATTCTAAATAGATATAAAATTAATTGTTAGCTGATTAAAAATTAACCAGTTAAAAATTTAGCCAGAAACTAGCAATTAGTCCCGTCGTCAAGACATGACCAAGAAACATAGTAAAGTACGTACTTCATGCGGGGGTACAATCATAACTAAATGTGGCCGGACGCAGTGCACGAGAGGTTCGTGCGTGGATCTGGACTGTTTGCCGGCGTTTTGTTGAGAGCTGCAGAGGAATTGCACAGGCTTTGCGCCTGCAAGCAGGGTGGAAAGAAAAATGAAGCAGCAACAGCTTTTGGCTCGTACGTCGAGTAGAGTTCAATAAGCCAGCCATAGCCAGTCCACGTATCTCTGTCTCAAATCCGGAGAATAAGCTGCTGGTTATACTACTACAGTTTAATAATCAAGACGCGACACGAACTCTCAACATATCATCATCATCAGTTGATCCGGCCGCCGGATGAATGTTTATTTTGCCGAACCGGCGACTGACCCGACAGGCTGCCGGTTCACTCCACCGCCGGCCAGCAGGGAGACAGCACACCTTCGTCGAGGGAGAGAGGACACAGTAGTGAATGAAATGGATGTGTACCGATCGAATAGCAGCTGGTTTGATTTGCTCGCATCTATCGTTGTCCGGGCGCGGGATGTGGAACCCGGTTCGGACACCCGTTGCTCTCTCATCATTATTGAAGAGAGCACACCTTCTTCTTTTTTCCCTATAGCTATAGTACAGTACTAGTAGGTCATCGATCGATCGACAGCAGCCTTTTGGTAACAATTTTTCATTCTCGCCCCTGATGCCTATGGTTTCGTGTTTTGACACGCGCGCGCCCTGTGCCGTCGGCGTCGCCGGGGATCGTGGTATCCTGGACGAGGGCGAAGGCGCGCGCGAGTCTGTCTCCGCGACAGCGACGCGACCCTGGACGGTACCTGGCGTGCACCCGCTCGGGACAGGGCGCACGTCGGCGTCAGATCGACGTGCCGTTTCGCCAGGGGTCGCCGGACAACGGGCGCAGCGCTCGCGCCCGGGCCGCGGGAGGCGCGCGGGACTGAATCGAGTCCTACGACTACGTGCGAACCATGCCTCTTTTGGAATCGATCATCATCTCATCACATTAGGACGGCAGCGCGAGGCATGCCCTATACTATATGCACAGAATTTCTGTAAGGGGCCCTATATGCAAATCTACTTCATCAACAACTCCACGATTCCGAGGGAGTTGATCTGTGCAGTTCTAGCTAGCTGGCTATATATCTTATAGTAGTACAGTAATATATGTAGGGCCATCATCTATTCTAATCTTGTTGGACTAGAACAAATTTAAAAATAGGGCCGCCTGACGGACGACAGTATTTATAGCATGTCTCCGTTTAAATGGGAAAAATGTGTTTTTCGGTTGGTTCCTTCTCCAATCTACATCCGCCTAAATCCCTGCTGTATACCACGCAACAGTTCGTAGCGAGACATTTAACGCCTGAGATAGTTGCGTACACCAGCGTCTTCAATACAGCGACGATGGATGGTCTCTCTAGGTTTAGCTACGTTGCGTGTGTGCCCTAACTCCAACACGGGTTTTTTTTTTTTTTTATTAAAGCTCAAGTCGGTGACGGAGAAGGAATTGAAGTCCGGTCAGCCATAAAGCTGGGATTGTGGTTTCGCTCGAGATGGCATTTCGAGTGTACTACTAATACTGTGGAAAAGACATAGTATGTGTATAGGCTTTTCGCAACCGCTTTTATATATGCTTTCGTGAAAGAGAGGGTGAAAGAGAAAGAGCATATTTCATGTATCACTGTCGTCTAAAAAGTTGTCTACAAAAGTAGTCATGTTATTTCTCACCCTCCGAGGTTCTTCAAGATTCACGCTCAAGCTCTAGATTTAGAGATGATGAATTGATGACGACGCAGGTTATTAGAGCTTGCGCCGCGTTCGATTGCGCTTAAAGAGACGACTTTGAGGTAGTAAGGGGTGATGGGGCCAGACGACGGTAGACGGTATTCCAGTGGTGGGTAGCAGTAGCGGCGTCAGTGTTGATAGTGTCATCAGCCACATCAGGAATATTCTCCCTTTTTAAGAAAAAACAAAATTCTGCGTCAGGTCGCCCATGGCGAGCAGATAGATGTTGGATGAGGAGGCATATAAATGTTTCATGTTCGTCAAACAATATACTATACTAATTTACATAAGCGAATAATAACGAATAATAAGAAAGAATAGCAAAAAAATGTCATAATAACAAAGTTAATGTTTCATTGGTACAGTAGAGTGATCATCATGAAGGAGGTAGCAGGCGAGTCAACAAATCTGAACAGGCACAGTATTGAACACTTTCCCTGTCTACCATACCCAAAACTGGTCCCGTTTCTGCCCACCGAATTTAACCCTTCTCAGCAGGGGAAGAGGAAGAGGAAGATCCCCAATACTTCCGTGGAGCTCCATGCCAACATACGGCCATAAACGCCACAGCAGCTGGGGGGCAGGAGGGAAAAACTCCTGCGGCCGTGCCGTAGGCTAGCTGTTCTGTTGTAGCCACAACGTCGTCTCCCCCCCCCCCCCCCCCCCCCTGCCTCCCTCCTCTTCCCTAAGAAGCTGTGCATACCCTAAGCGCGCTCTTGTTGTACGGCAATGAGCGAGCAGGACGCGCAGCACGGTGGCGGCGGCGACCTCCCGGACACGGCGGCCATCGAGTCCTTCTCCCAGCTTCCTTTCGTCCGACCCAAGGCGCCGTCGGCCTCCGGCTCCAGCCCCACGTCCATCCGACTGTTCGGCTTCGACGTGCCACCAGATCACGCCGCCGCCACGTCCTCCACGGCGACCAGTGATCCTACCGGGGCTAGCAGCACCGCCGGCGGCCACGCGGCGGGGTCAGGTGGCGGCGGTGGGGGCAGCGATGGCGGCGGCGGAGGGCGCAAGTTCGAGTGCCACTACTGCTGCCGGAACTTCCCGACGTCGCAGGCGCTGGGCGGGCACCAGAACGCGCACAAGCGGGAGCGGCAGCACGCGAAGCGCGCGCAGTACCAGAGCGCCCTGGCCATGCACGCCCACTACCCGGGCGCCCACGCGTACCCGGCCTTCAGCAGCTACCACCACCACCACCGCTTCGGCATGGCGCGCTACGAGCCGCCGCCGCCGCCGCCGGGGCCGCCGGCGCACTACCCCTCGTGGTCCAGCCAGCACCACCTTCCGCAGGCTGCCGCTCCACCGGTGGTTCCCAGGTACTACGGCGTAGGAGGAGCCGGCTCCCTCTCGCAGCCGATCAACGGCAGCCCGGTGCCGGCCTCCGCGCTCTGGCGAGTCCCGGCCGTCAACGTGGCCGCGCCGCTGGCAGCGGGTCGCCAACAAGCCGAACGGTCGACGTCCCTATCTTTGGCCCGGCGCGGTGAGGAGGCAATGGAGGGAACAAGAGGAAGAGGGACCGCAGCGCAAGGACGAGGCGGCGGCGCGAGGTTGTCGCCGTCGTCGACGTCCTCGTCGTCCGCCTCGTCGTCGCAGCATGAACGCCGCCGGGGGAAGGACGCTGCAGAGAACAGTGATAATGTGAGTTTGGATCTCACCTTGTAATTCTGGATCGTTGGAGGATGAACAAATCGGCCTGCGATCAATCGATCATCATCTCGGCTCCTCCGTTCCTGCGACCTAAGGAAAAGTTGTTCTTTTTTCTTTTTCTTTCTTTTTTAGCTCATGAATTCGTTTAGGTAGTGAGAGATGCTCGGCAAGAGAGTCAGAGAGAGGCGGCAAGTTTTCCCATGTTAGTTGAACTCATCGCTTTCAATTTCTTAGTGAAAAGTGGGTGGTAATGTAAGAAGAGCTTGCAACTGATCAAGCGTGAAACAGACGTGCTGATGCCACTTATTTGATCTCCTTATTTTTCGTCTTCATATGCATTCTTCTTTTTTCTTCTTAGAGCTAGCTTCTAGATTGTTGTGGACTGATGCCTCCTTATTGTTCTTCATTTATCCAGCTATGTATGTTCAAGTTTCATTTGAACAGGGTAGCTGAAAATATGCATACAGATTAGATCCCTAAACACCACAATAATGGCTAGGATACCATACTGTTGTTCTTCCAGCTAATAACAAGAGAGAACGAATTCATCTGGAGCATTGCAACAAAATCGTCACCATGTACAGCTGCATAGGGAAGCTGTACGACGCAGTACTGGACCCTGCAGAGTCTGAGTCTCTGAGAGGGCATTGACGACGCTGCTTGTACAATGCAAAAGTGCCTGCGACAGCCACATCGTTTGTGCGTGAGTGCGCATCATTCTCGATCTGCACTCCTCATTTCTATGTTTGTACAGCACTGGCACAGTGACATGCAACTGCATGTGTGTCCTTTTTAAATTTCCTTATACTTACTGTACTATAGTACTGCTGCATAAGCATGACAGAACAGAAGAGAACCTGGCAAATGACATCAGGACGCTGCAGGATCGGAGAAAATATCAGCGTCGAATAAAATATCAATTTTTTGTTCATGCTACAGTAATAAAGCTACCAAATACTGTGTCTCCAGCTGATGAAAAAAGGGTCCGAGGAATGAATAGGAGCAGCGGCTAAACACTTATCCGAATGAATAGCAAGCTGCAACTGGAGTGACAAAAGACGAACTATTAGGCCCAAGGTTGGTGACGATTGTTGGACCAGCCCACCAAAAAGGCGATTGGGGCCCAAACTCTCTTTCTGTACAAATGCATACAAGTGGGCCTAGCTCTTTTTTCTCCGTTCGTTTTTCTTTTTCTCCCCAACCTTTTGGCGCTACGGCGTAAAGTTCACAGTAAGAAGAGAACCTAGCTGGAATTAATCAAAATATGCGGAGCATACTGGTCTCCATGTCCATTAGGGAACCATATGCGCTTGTGTCGATCGCTACTGTCCTAGTGTATGACTCTTATCTTCTGCGATACTAGCAAATTTTGTAACATCCCAAAGACAGCTAATTTCTGCCGGATTAACCGATTGATCACCCAAGAAGCATTTTGTTTAAAAAAAAAAAAACACCCATGAAGCAGTAACACAATGCAACCAAAGGAGCCCAAAAATCAAAGCATTCCCAGTTGATGGATTAACAGAGAACGGGGAACGAAATGTTGACGCGTTTACATTGTTTCATTGGTTCATTTGTATCGTGTATTTTCTCTTGGAAAGTCATGAGTACTCACCCCTATAAACACACACATGAACACCATATACCTATGAGCGTCAGTGAATGACTGAGTTGACTGTTTGGTAATATAACACTCATCAAATCAAAATTTAAACCCGAGTGCGTTGGTTTTGCAAAACAGATTGCTTCTTCATTTGGGAGAGAAACAAACCAGATGTAGATAGAAGGTACATATAGACAGAGGCCTCCATTCAAGAGGACTTTATCGTCTCCGTGGCCATGATGATGTTACAACTATTCTTTATGGATATCAAATATTATCATCTGCCATAGCACATTGTAACAAGCCGAAACAAACCACTAAGAGGCATCTTTACTGCACCATCTCATAAATATAAGTACAATTATTTAATCTCTAACCACGCTAGGGCTGCAGATCATGCTTGCTTGAGCTGCAGGGATCACCGCACACCGGTCCAAAGAAAAGTACAGATCCGGTTGCCTGACCAAGGCACGCACCGTCCAGAGTGCGGCAAACATGCCACATGCCAGCCTCGATCTCACGCCTCTCCACCGTCCCACTGAGTTCCAGGCCCAGCCGGCCCCGGGCCGGCGGGCGGGCAGGAGCGCTTTGCTTAGCATGGGCGCGCACGCCACGGGCTCCGGGGCTCGGGCTAAGCAAAGCCAGCCACCCCATCGTCCTCCTCCTCTTCCCGCGGAGCCGGCTCCACGTGCGTGCGCGCGCGCAAGTATGCATCTGTTCGCCACCCGCCTCGCGTGCTGGGTGCGTACGTGTCGGCTGCCCAGTGGCGTCGGCGCGAGCTCGCCATGTGTGGTCGGCCATTCGTGGCAGAGACCTTGGCTGACGGACCGCGCGAAGCAACGTGCCGCGCAGTCCGCCCGCCTATAAATCAGCTGTTGTGACCTGAGTCATGCCCGAACTCGTCCATCGCATCAAAAACTATCTGCAAGTCGATCGCCAGGGGAAAAAAAAAAAAGAAAAATTCATCCCCAAGAGAGTCAACTCCAGAAGAGATCGATGGGGAGGAACGACTCGTCGTCGTCGTCGGGGCCGGAGGTCCCGCTGCACCTGTGCTTCTTCCTCGTGGTGCTGCTCGTCTTCCTGGGCTTCTCGTGGTACACGAGCTACGAGTCGGCCGCGGAGTCGTTCGCGAACCAGGCCCGCGTCCTGCTGCTGGCGTCCCCGCTCGCTTTGCTGCTCGCGGTGCGGCTGCTGTCGTCGTCGGCCGCCGGGGGCAACGGCGAGCGCCGCGTCCAGGACCTGCTGGCGCTGCCGATGCCCGAGCGGGACTCCATCCACCGCGCCGGCGGGTCGCCGTGGGGCGTCGGGCTCCTGCTCCTGCTGCTGCTCGTCATGGTCTCCTACCAGTCCGACTTCAGGGACAGGTGGTTCCCGCTCCTCAGCCGGTGATACTGATACATCGTCGTCCATTCCATGTGGTGCAGTACAAGTGTACAGCCGAGCCGAGCAGAGAGGTCGCGCGGCGTCGGCGCGCTAAGCAAGCCCCTGCTCCTGACGGCAGATCGATTTGCGCCCCTGCTAATCGTAGTCGGCCTTGTGCAAGTGACAGCGCGGGCGAGATGCTTTTGATGCATTTGCTATGTAGTACTTCTCTATTAGTTTCTCCTATTTACGTAGCTCTGTAAATTCCCGTGACCACGTTAAAATCTCTGGTCCGCGATATGTCAATGAACTTCGATTTACAGGTCAATGGTCCGCGATGCTTTTCCATTTGAACTGGAAAATGTCTAAAAGGTAAGGTACGATTTGAGATAGTAGTAAAGCTTTTCCCAGAAAACTATTCTAAAACATACTTTATATTTTAAGGCATCTAAACCTTATTCTGGTAAAAATTATCTAAATTCAGGAAAATAGAACCACAATATTTACAAAGAACAATAGTTTTAATTTTTTTTTCCTTTCTCTTTTGAGCATCCGATGAGCTACGTTCTTCGAGCTTGAGATGTTTTGTTCGGCCTTTGTTTTCTGATTGGGCCATGAACTATTTTTTGGAATGTAGCCCAATAGCCTCGACAATGCTCGGTCATACGGAATGCAATGGGCCGGTTCAATCCATTACCACAGCGTAAGCGTCAGCGACTTGAGCTTGAGGCACTGACGAGTCGAATTTGAGCTGAAGTTTCGTGTTTCCATCTTACAAATAATTATTCTAAAGGTACGTTTAGAGTGATTATTTGCATATAAAGGTCTTAGTATTAAGCTAGCCCTAATTCAGTAGTTTTATCCTTGGCCAAAGATTATCATGATGCACTTGAAATGAATGAAAGAAAGAAAAGTGCTCCCTAGGTAAAGGGTAAAAAAGCTTGCACGCTCGGAAAAGCATATATTTTTTTGGCACTCAAAATCGTCAGATTCCCAGCCTTGTTCGTGGAGTATACCTGCATGTAGATGCCAAATTGTGAGGAAAACTCCTTTGAAGGAAAGCGCCATACGTTTTGGACGGAAAGAACGCACAAAAGTAGGGGAAGCACCGTAGGGCTTGTTGTATTCTCTGGCAATGCTGCAGGTGCTGCCTTTTCTAGCATTCAGTGTACTGATCTAAACGCTGCATTGGCCTGATTATGATCCTCTCAGTTCGGAACGGAATTTCAGACGCTCTTTCATCAAGTTGTATGTCTCCCCCCAGGCTTCAGAGGGATTAGGGACTGCCCAATTCTTGAGCACACTTTAGTCAGCACTAGGTGCCATAAATGTGCAACATTCATCTATTGATCCAGATTGAATTTCAGATTATCCATGGGTACGTAATGCTCGATCACTTATAACAAACCGAATACACGCATAATCTTACTAATTTTGATAGCAGCCATCAATAGAAGACACCCAGCTACGTACGGATCAGTATAGTACTAGTACTAGTATACAATTTTCGGCCCATGTCGAGAAAGGTAAAGAGAAGGATGCACGCATTTGCATGCAACTGGAAAAAGGCCCGTCTCGTAATGATTAGACTTCGTTTTGGCATATATTCCCTCCCCTTCCCTTCCCCGACAAAAGGCGGCTCTCCATCAGTCAGCTGCAAAGGAAATTAGGGCCTTTAATCCCAGCCTTTGGATAAAAACTAATGCAACCTTAGCTTTAGCAACAAAGATGGTACAGTAGGTGGCACCACCAAATTGTACTTTTGTTTCGACGTAAGAATCCAATGCTGCTTCGTGCGAGTTTGATCTGATCCACAGGTACTACAACAAGGGGTACACTCTCATCCCAGCCGCAGCGTGGGAATGTCCCCTGATCCAGGGGTTTTTTTTTTGGCGAATTAATTCTTGACGTTTGTTGGTTTGTCAACAATCTTAACTCGGATGGAACTTGGTGTGGAAACGGGGTGTGTCCACTTGTGTTGTGTAAAATCATAGCGTAGGCAGTAGAAGTAGGCAGCAGGCAGTGTACCCCCTCACTGTCAGTGGACACAGACAGACAGGCTGATGAAGACACTACTAGCGGAGTGTCACCGCTCAACGGCGCAGGAGAACGTTCGATTCCGCAGCTCGTCCCTGCCTGCTCCGTGCGCATCTCCAGCCACTTTCCTGGGAAGCACGGCTGGCAGAGGAGGGCAGAGCCACCACGTCCTTTCCCGGCTGCCGAGACGCCGCCACCCCTCCCACCTCCAGCTCCATCTCCTAAAGATGACGAAGGAGCGTGTGCAAAAGAGAGGCTGCACCTTACCTTCTCCCTCTTCCCAGTGCTTTCAGCTCTTTTTCAGCCGCTTTTCCTCGCCATGCAGGTTGCAGCTGAGCAGGAGCTAAAATATTCTCCATGTTTTTTTTTTAAAAAAACAAAGGATTCCTGCGCATAACAGCAGTGCACTAATACTCGTCTGTCTTTCGTTTTTGAACTCTCTAACCTGTTAGTAAAGGATAGACCTGAAGGCCAAAACGCTGTTACGACCTTCATTTGTGAACATAATCTGTTACTGAGGTAACTGGAGCACTGAACCGGTTGATGTCTTTTTGGTAACTATGCAAAAAATGCTTACCAGTACTAGTAGTGGTTGTACTTCTACAATCATTTTTGCTGTAGTTCGAATTGTTGTGGTTCTAGTCATAAGGATTTCCTTTTTTTTTGGTCTGAAATACAAATCACTTCTGTCAATACTCAAACAGCAAAATACGGTCGTTTTGGGGGTAACAGAATTTGAACTAACAGTACTCCTGTTTGACTAGGTACCATAATTTGTAGTCACCTTATCTCCTTCGTTACAAGGTTACATCTAAAATAAGTAATTAAATTTTATAAAAAAAAGAAGTAAATAAAATGTTTTGTTTGTTACTAGTAGTGATGAGTGAAAAAAAATCAGTAGGAGCTTGCAGATAGCAAAATTTATAAGTTTATCTGCACAATTTTAGAGAGGGTACTAGTCGATATTGTAGCATCGTTAAATAATATTCTTACACATCTTATCCACTTATATCTCGTGAATGATGTCATCCATGCATGCTCGTTAGCTCGTAGAGGAACAGTGTAAAATACACTCCTTTTCTCCTTCCTCCTTTTCACCACATGGACTTTCCCTCCATATAAACCCTGCCAAAACCCAACCAAGCTACACTACCATACCACTAAATACACTCTTGGTCTTGTTACTCATCGTTGGTACGCGAAGAACCGTTCCAAAACCCAATAAGCTGTGCCCTTTCTCACCAGTACATCAATGGAGTTCCTGTCGCAGATGTGGTCACTGCTGGGCCTCCTCACCATCCTGCAGAACGTCCTCCCCACGCAGCTTCTCTCCCTGCTGCACTCGCTGTGGCAGTCGCTCCAGGACTCGCTGACGCCCTACTCTTACTTCGACGTGCCCGAGTTCCTCGGCTCTGCCGCCGTGGAGCCGAACGCTCTGTACCGCCATGTCCAGCTCTACCTCCAACGCTCCCTCGTCCTCACATCCTCTCCTCCGCCACCCCGCCTCACCCTGTCTCTGCCGCGATCCGCCGCCGTGTACGGCGCGTCGTCGGCAACACCGGCGCCGCCGTCCGTGTCGCTGTCGCCGAACCATTCGGTGGCGGACATCTTCGACGGACACCGCGCCGTGTGGACGCACCACGCCGACACGCTTCAGGACTCGCTGGAGGAGCGCCGGTCCTTCTCGCTGCGGCTCCCGAAGCGGCACGCGGCGGCAGTGCTCCCGGCGTATATCGCACACCTCGCCGCCGCGGCAGACCACCTGGAGCGCTCGTCGCGCGCGCGGAGGCTGCACACGAACGCCACGGCGTCGGCGTCGTGGGCGTCGGTGCCGTTCTGCCACCCGGCCACCTTCGACACGCTGGCGCTGGACCCGGGCCTCAGGGCGCGCCTGCTCGCGGACCTCACGGCGTTCGCGGAGGGCAGGGAGTTCTACCGCCGGACGGGGAGGCCGTGGAAGCGCGGGTACCTCCTGCACGGCCCGCCGGGCTCGGGTAAGTCCTCGCTCATCGCAGCCATGGCGAACCACCTCCGGTACGACGTGTTCGACCTCGAGCTCACACGCGTCTCCACCAACGCCGACCTGCGCGCGCTCCTCATCCAGACCACGAACCGCTCGCTCATTGTTATCGAGGACATAGATTGCTCCCTCCACCTCACTGGTGACCGCGGCCTAGCCTCCTCTGACAGGATGCACAAACGACGGAAGCTCCGTGCCGCCGCCTACGACGACTCGTCCGATGATTCGGACGATGACGCCGGCGGCGGCAACAGCCACCGAGGGAAGGTCACACTGTCCGGGCTCCTCAACTTCACCGACGGCCTGTGGTCGTGCTGCGGGGAGGAGCGAATCATCGTGTTCACGACCAACCACGTGGACGGCATCGACCCCGCTCTGCTCCGCCCGGGCAGGATGGACGTGCACGTCCGCCTCGACGCGTGCGGCGCGCACGCAGTGCGGGAGCTGGCGGAGCGATACGTCGGCGTCGGCGACCACGAGATGCTCGACGCGGCGGAGGACGCCATTGTTAGGGGCGGCGCGGAGATGACGCCGGCGGAGGTCGGTGAGGTGCTGCTCAGGAACAGAGACGAGCCGGAGGCCGCCGTGACGGAGCTCGCCGCCGAGCTCAAGGCGAGGAGACGTGAGGCTGACGGTCTCCACCAGTGGGAGGATTCGGTGGTGGAGCTCTCCGACGGGTCGCCGACCAAGAAAGGGAGGAAGGGGGCGGGGTGGGAGGGCAAGGTCAGGATCTTAGGAAGGCTCAGGAGCCTCACCAAGTCGGACTCTGGCCGTCGATGAGTGCAGTGTTTGACTTGGCGTTTTAGGTCAGGTCTTGGTTACATAAATTAGAGGTTCATGTTTTTGTTTTTTCCGATGTTTCATGTAATCTCTGTGTGCGTTTTTTCCCGATGTTTTATGCGCGATGCATGTTGCATGGTGTGGTGTTGCATAATTGCATTAAGCCACATGACTACAAAGAATTTCCGATTCATGGTTTAGCCGCTGGCTTTTCCAACTCCGAACACTACTCGGAAAGGAGCAGCATTAAGAATTTATAAGTGACCTGCAAGGGCGGATCCCTCTTGTTCCTCGCCTGGTGCCCGTGGTGACTGGTGAGAACTTACTAGCCTCCCATCACCATGGTCGCCAAGCGATCATCTGCCGCCACCCGGTGCAGGACCAACGGCACGCGCGCCGCGGCGGGAAAAATCATGGACGCCACGCGCCTTGCCGCCATCTGCGACAAGATCGACGGGTACTCCGCCGGAGGCGAACCGATGAACGCCAAAGACATCGCGTCCATCTGCGCAATGATCCACGGCGGTGCCGTGGCAGGAGCTCGTGGAGACCACCACAGGAAGAGGGGGAGATGCTTCGACAGCGCCCTGCACTACAAGCAGATGGGCCAGATCGGTAAAGGCTCTTTCGGCGTCGTCGTGAAGGCGCACCACCGCGAAACGGGCCGGACCGTCGCCATGAAGAGGTTCCGGGCACCGGAGCGCGACGAGGAGGAACCCGCGGAAGTCGGCGAGCTGCTGCGGGAGGCATGCTTCCTGGCGGCGTGCGGCGGCCACCCGAACCTGGTGAGCTTCCACGGCGTCGCGCACGACCCGGTCTCCGACCAGTACTCCCTCGTGATGGAGTACGTGGGGCCGAGCCTCCGTAGCGCCCTGAACGACCACCTGAAACGCCACCAGGGCCGCGCGTTCCCGGAGGCCGACGTGCGCGGGGTCATGCGGCAGCTCCTGGCCGGCGCCGACGCGATGCGGAGGTGCCGCGTCATCCACCGCGACATCAAGCCCGCGAACATCGTGCTCGGCGGCGGCGGCGCCGCCGTGAAGATCTGCGACTTCGGGCTCGCCATGTCCGCCGCCGAGTCGCGGCCGGACTACGACCGCGTGGGCACGGTCAAGTACATGGCGCCGGAGATGCTCACGCGCATGCCGGCCTACGACGATCGCGTCGACGCGTGGTCCCTCGGCTGCGTCATGGCGGAGCTCCTCTCCGGCGAGGCGCCGTTCGAGTTTAGGGAGGAGGGAGACGACGACGACGCGCTCGTCAAGCTCGATGCGATATTCGACGTGGTCGGCACGCCGGTACTGGAGACGTTCGAGACGTTCATGCCGAAGCTCCTGGCCGGCAAGATGCTACGGCGCCTGGCGGCGCTGTCCACGCCGTTGCACCGCGCCCGGCAGCGCGGACGGCTGCGCGAGATGTTTCCGAGCGAGACGCTGTCGCAGGACGGGTTCGACGTCTTGAAGGGGCTCCTCACGTGTAACCCCGGGGACAGGCTCACGGCCGCCGCTGCACTCCGGCTGCCTTGGTGCGCTGACACCGTTGATGCCGGCCCTGCTTCCCAGATAGGCGACGGAGCATCGCCTTTTGCTCGGGTGCTCAACAGTCTCCAGGATTTGCTCATGCAGATTGCGTTGCCATTGATGTAAATGTTCTATTATTCTAGCAGTAGTACAGTTTTTGACAAACGGGATTACCGTTTCAGTTCCAGCCACGGCGTGATTATCCTTCTCGACCATGAGATACTGATAGCTCCAGCCATGGCGTGATCATCCTTGTCGACCATGAGATAGCTTCCTCGAGCTCTGGGTTATTGTTTTGATGAAGTTAGGTTAATAAAACTAATTCAATACACAATGCTTTTTTTTTTAGCCTCAACGATTTTCAGGTATCCCTGCTAAAACAAATGCAGCACCTTGCCACATTACCACTAGTGAAACTGATACGTCAAAGAGGACTATTCAGTCTTTCGCTCTGAATTTGAATTGACATATCATTTCCCAATTACATAGATCAGTAGTTTATACTCACGTGAACAAAATTGATCATGAGAAAAATACTGTGCTGCATAGCTAAAAACATCTCAGCACAAGTATGCTGAGTGCAAACTCGATAAGAAAATCTTCAGCAATTGCTTTTACTCTTCCCCTTTTCAAATGCTGTGGTCATTCCACATGATATAAATCACATCCTTCTAGTTTCCAGTTACAAGAAACACAACACAAAGACAGCCTTATTTAGTTGCGTTCTCTGAATACACAAATAGGAAGCATTCAAATTGTCATTCTCCATCAGTGATTATTCCATCTCTTGGTTATGTAATTTATACTCAGATTTTACAAAATCGCACTAGTCTCAACGCTCAAGAACCGTCAGATTTGGGAGGTGATGCAGCACCTGGCACTGGTGGAGACATCATCACGATATGCTTGTAGATCCGCCACCAGTGCTCCGACGCTTCGTCGACTGTACGGTAAGTCCAAATGTGTGGTTTGGCCTTCTCTCGCGCTATGAGGATCTCCTCCACTTCCGCCCTTCGCTTCGTCTTGAGGGTGAGGCAGTCGACAAGCGCGCCCCACTTACCAAAGCAGTTGTCGAATTCCCCATACCGGTAATAGCTCTGCATTTGGTGGAATGGTGAGTAGCAGAACCACAACGCATCAAAGCACTTTATGCAGTCCAACCGTGGCGGTGGTGGGCTGTTGTTCGTCTCTGGTTTCTCTTTTGGATCCATAATCCTTTCTGCAATGTGAAAATAATAAACATTAGTTCGGATTTTGTAGTATTAGTGATGGCGGATTTGCATTGAACCAAGAAGAAATACAAAAACATTGGTGGGCATAATAAGATGGAGAGGCCACATGAAAGATTGATTGTACCGAATCACAAACCAGGGGGGTCAATTTTGGCAACATACAACACTGGAAATGGTACAGAAAACACACCAGATACTCTGGAAATTGATTTTGACGATTTATTCTCTCAAATCAGAATCTTGCTGAGAGTAATTCAGAATCAGGTATTCTTGCACAACCCTTCAGGTTGGAGGGGAAAAATGAAGGGTTGGTTGGAGGGAAAAAAAAATGAAGGGGATTGAATCCCCATAGCCTCACTCAGTCCCCATAGCCTCAAGGGGACAGAAATCAGACATATATGGGGAATATTGGAAGGCTTCATGGATGGCGAGAAGGGAAAATGATGTTTGTGATGGAGAGCTCACGGGCAGTGCGACTAGGGCGAGGTCATGCCCACCACGGAAGAAGAATTAAAGGAGCAGCTGCTACACAAGCGATAGCGGGGCGGTCGACGCGTGTGGTCGTGGCATCCGTAGATCACGGCAGGGAAGGGCGTCGTGTGCCGTGTGGGTGGCGGATTAGTAGCGAGCGGCACTATGGCCCTGTTTGGCACAGCTTTTTTGTGCAGAGATTCTTTTAGAAGCCTATTTTTTGTAGAAGCACCTGTAAAAAAAATTTACAATGAAAAGAAGCTGAGTGTTTGGCAACCCGATTAATTTGGTATGGATTCTCAGTAATGAGTGTAAAATGTCTGATATGCCCCTAAAACCAGTTGTACCTTATTTGAATGTAAAAAAACGTAGATATTGATATTCTGTTTAGTTTGACAAGTTTTATGATAATTATTATTATAATTAGATCTTTAGTTAATTAAAACAAATGCGCATTCAAAAGAATAGTACATTTCCATCGTCCAAAAGAATACTCATTTTCATCATCCAATACAGTACTACATTTTCATCACTCAAAAGAATACTACATTTCCATCATCGGAACGAATGAGTATTTACGCAAACAAAGCTGGTGCAATAGAATCACGAAATGCACCCATATTAAACTCATCTTGTGCAATGCTTGTGTAGTTGTTAGAACCTTGAGTGTCATCCTCATTCTCATAGTTATCGAACTCGTCATCACCTAGGGCATGCATTTGTAATTTCTCAAGCCAACAGTTGAAAAGCATGAACAAATGCAGTCACCATATACATAGAACAAAAATTCATCTATGCACCATAGATCCAGTCACTCAGGAGCAAGAAAAGCATGAAAGAGGGGTTGAGCGCGAGAAGGAGGTCACTACCTTGCTTGGTCACCGCTTGAGCACGAGGAGGAGAAGGTTCGGGTCGAGGGCGAGGAGGACTGCCGCCGGGAGAAGGAGTACCACGCCGAGGAGGAGCGTCGGTGGGGAGGAGGACCGGCACTCGGCCGGGAGGAGGAGCGCCGGCCGGCCGAGAGGAGCGGCGGTGGGGAGGAGGAGCGCCACTCGGCCGGGAGGAGGAGCGACGGCCGGCCGAGAGGAGCGTCGGCCGGGACGAGGAGCGCCGGTCGGGAGGACGAGCGCCGGTGGGGAGCAGCGTCGGTCGGGAGGACCGCCTGCAGGGAGGAACGGCGGCCGGGATCCAGAGCTGTCTCCACTCCCGTGCACTCTCTGCCCAGCGAAGGGGCACTGCTCGCGAGGGCCGGCGTCTAAGGGGAGGTGCGCGCCAGTAGCAGAGAGCGCCGGCGAGATCCGGTGGGCAGCCGAGCTAACCTAGCAGCCGCCACTGTTTCGGGTAGGAGCGCAGGGCACTTGGGTGGGAATGGGTGGAATGGGAGGGGAGGGCAGCCGCCTGGCTGGGGCAGGGCAGTAGGATTTGCGGATAATTTTACTCTAATTTTAAGGGCTGTCGGTGGGACGAAAAAAAGTTGGGACAGGAACGCTTTCGCGGTGAAGGCTAAACGACGTGGAGAAATCAAGCGTGGACGGATGAAGCGCTCGAAGAATCGTTTGTTTGGAACCCTCGTTCACTTATTTCCACAGGAAGTTAGTAATAATCGGTTTCAAACAGGGCCTATGCGCAGCTGAGTTAATTAGAGGAGCCGCTGTCGTGGCGCTCGCGGGCAGCGCCGTGTAGGTCGATTCGATAGGCTAGATCCAATCATACAAAGCAACAGGTGAAACGGAAAGGACGGGAATTACCTGGTGCAAGCCGGCGGCGCGGTCGTCTGCCGTCGGTAGGTTCGCGTTGATGCCCGCCGGCGGTGTTGCGATGGATGGGGGCCGCCTCAAAGACAGGTTGGGCACACCAAGCCCCTTCCTGTTTGTGGGTTTTTGGATCGTGGCTTTTTCAAATACTCATGGCCCCAAATTGGATTTGGATGAAAAGAGGTTGTCCCACTTATGCTTTTTCCACTGCACGCCACGTCTAATGGCCCACCCCGTCGTCACTCGTCACTCGTCAGTACACTAGAGAACCCACATGCATAACCTTGTTTTCGAAAAGATCACTTGGATTCGACGCGCTAGAGGTAAAAACTGAACGGACTGGTAGAAAGCACGGCTCAAGCTGAAAAAATGAGCAAAGCTTGAATCGGTTTGCAAGGAAGGCCATTAGGAAGACACGGATACATGGGGAAAGAAAAAAGTCACTCGCGTGCCTGCACGAAGCCGCGCAGCTGAGTTAATCGGCGGAGCCGCCGCCGTGGCGCTCACGGACAGTGCCGTGCAGGTTGATTCGATAGGCTAGATCTAATCACGCAAAGTAACGGGTGAAACGGAAAGGACAGGGATTACCTGGTGCAAGCCAACGACGTGATCGTCTGCCATTGGTAGGTTCGCGTTGATGCTTCCAACAACATTGCGACGGACCAGGACCGTATCAAAGACAGGTTGGGCACGCCGAGCCCCTTCCCGTTTGTGGGCTTCTCGCCGTGGCTTATAGTTTTCAGCCAAAAAGCCGTTTTCTTCCCTCAGCATCAACCAGAGCCCGCACAGGAAAATTCCCCAAACCCCGGAACCCACGGATGCAGTTGCTGGAACCCTAGCTCCGCTCCCACCACCGGCGCGCACCAATGGACGACCACCAAACCCAGGATCTCGTCAAGGAGCTCGTCCATCGCCTCCTCTCCTCCGGCGCCGGTGGAGGCCGCGACGAGGCCGGTGCGCTGCGCTTCGCGCACCGGCTCCTCTCAAGCCGCCTCGCCCCTGCGGTCCTCCCCGACGAGCACGCCCTCGCGGAGTCCATCAAGCGCCGCCTCGCCGCCTCCGGCCGCCCTGACGACGCGCTCTCCTTCGCCGACCTGCACTCCAAGCTTTCCGCCCGAACCCGCCCGGCCTCCCTGTGGCCGCTCCTCTACCTCCTCGACTCGCTCTCCTCCCACCGCCGGGCCGCCGCTGCGGCATCATGCCTCCCCAACCTCCCCACTGCCGCGCCGCCGAGGACCACCGCTACGGCGGCGGGCTCCGGGGGGAGGCCGGGTTCACGGGCGACCGGTGTGCCGTCCGGCGGCGTGGTCCTGGTCTCCAAGGATCCCGACAACATCCGCGAGATCGCGCTGCGGGAGTACACTGAGCTGGTACTCGACGAGACGGAGGTGTCCGAGGCGGCGCTCGTGCGCGACGTTCTCTACGCGTGTCAGGGCATCGACGGTCGCTACGTGCGCTATGACAAGGCCAGCGACGCGTACGACCTCCCCGACGGGGTCCGCGTGCCCCGATCCACGCGCACCCTCGTCCGCAAGCTGTGCGAGGTTGGGTGGTTGTTCCGGAAGGTGCGGGGATTCATTTCCGGCAATATAAGCCGCTCACCATCAGATGCTGCCACTGAGGTGGGCACTGTTGCTCAGGCCTTCTGCTCGGCTCTCCAAGATGAGCTCTCTGATTACTACAAGCTGCTGGCCGTTCTTGAATCGTACTCGCTGAATCCAATCCCAGCACCTGGATCTGATTCAGGCACCTCAAGTAATTACCTCTCACTGCGGCGTCTTGCTGTGTGGCTTGCAGAGCCTGCTGTAAGAATGCGCCTAATGGCAGTTTTGGTGGATGGATGCCGGGGATTCAGAGGTGGTGCTATGGCTGGTGCAATCCACGGGCATGCTCAGCATGGTGATCCAATGTATCAGGAGTTTATGGGTCGATTGCTGCGTCGAGTGTGCTCACCACTATTTGAAATGGTTCGGAGCTGGGTATTAGAAGGGGAATTGCAGGACGTATTTGCAGAATTCTTCATCGTCGGACAACCAGTGAAGGCAGAATCTCTGTGGCGGGAGGGTTACCTCATTCAGTCCGACATGCTTCCGGCTTTCATTTCCCCTGTGCTAGCACAACGGATCCTTAGAACAGGAAAGTCGATCAACTTTCTTAGAGTGTGCTGTGATGATAATGGTTGGGCCGATGCTGCTGCTGAGGCTGCAGCACATGTTGGCACCACAACTTCTCGTGGCGGGCTTGGCTATGGCAAGATAGATGCGTTGGAGGCATTGGTTGTTGAGGCAGCAAAGCGGATTGACCGGCACTTGATGGACGTGATACATAAGCGGTACAGATTCAAAGACCATTGCCTTGCTATCAAGAGGTATTTGCTTCTTGGTCAGGGTGATTTTGTACAGTACCTTATGGACGTTGTTGGCCCTGAGTTGTCGGAGCCTGCAAATAGGATTAGCTCCTTCCATCTGGCTGGCCTACTTGAGACTGCAATCAGAGCATCTGATGCGCAATATGATGACCGTGACATCTTGGACCGGATAAGGGTGAAGATGATGGATCATGGAGATGGCGATCGTGGCTGGGATGTTTTCTCTTTAGAGTATGATGCTAGGGTCCCCCTAGATACAGTGTTCACAGCTTCTGTAATGAAGATATACCTCAAGGTTTTCAATTTCTTGTGGAAGCTCAAGCGTGTTGACCACGCGCTGACTGGAGTTTGGAAGACAATGAAGCCCAATTGCATTGTTTCTTCTCCATTTTACAAGGAAGGAACAAATATCAGAACACAGTTTGTTTCTGTTCTCCGTAAATGCCAAGTTCTGTTCAACGAAATGAACCACTTTGTGACCAACTTTCAATACTACATTATGTTTGAGGTCCTGGAGGTTTCATGGGCCCGATTTTCTGATGAGATGGATGCTGCAAAGGATTTAGATGACCTCCTGATGGCGCATGACAAGTATCTTACTTCTATTCTGGAGAAGTCACTACTGGGTGAACGATCGCAAGGAATTTTGAGAAATTTGTTTGCACTATTCGACATCATCTTACAGTTCCGGAGCCATGCTGACAGATGGTTTGAACGGATATATGATTTGCAGCTAAGGTTAGCTTATGCCAAATTTGACAATACCATGTCTCCCTCAAGATCTTGCCTCATATCCATTGTTTGATTTACTCTTAACTTTTCATTTTTACTGCAGAGGAAAAGGTAAATCAAAATCTAAGGGAGCAGGTTTGTGGATTGATGGGGGAAGAAAAGCCATGATTCAATTAGCTGGGGAGCTTTTTCAAAAAATGGGTGAAGATCTGGAAAGCATCGCAAAAGATTATACTGCTTCACTTGATGCATTCATTTCTCAGCTGCCTAAGCAGCAACATGTTGATTTGAAATTCCTCCTGTTCCGCTTAGACTTCACTGAATATTACAGTCGTGTTTCCACCAACAAATGAAAATGTGTTCTTAGGGTGGAACAATTAGGAATTAGATTTAACATTTTTCCATAGGTATTCTTTTTACCCCTTTCCCCACTGATTTATACTTGGTCACTTGAATGGCATCATCATTTCCTTCTGCCCTGCACCTCTTGATGAAGGCTTTATGAATATTATCCTGGTACTTGTTGTCAATGACAAGCTATGTCGAATCTATTGCTGTTCTGCTGACACTAAACCAGTGCCACGAAGCCACGGTCATGCATACCATGAAACTCTAGTGTACAAAATTGATGTTTTTTTTTTTTTTTACTTTTGTTTACTATCTCTTTTGATGTATTGAAGTAAATGTCATGTATTTGTTTGCTTCTGAATTTTTTGTTCAAGAGAATAGAGTGCATGGCATGGAGATTACTCCGTTCCAGTTTGTTCTATACAGTTTGCAGGAGCGCATCTCATTCTTCTGAAGATTGTGCTTTATCTAATTGTCAAAGATTATTATTGAAATTAAACTATATGATTGCATGGCAATTCTAAAAACTACTGTTGATAACTTGACATTTACAGAATTGCGTATCGTTCACTAGTTGAAAAGCATCTCTGAACAGAAGTTTCTCTTTTTATAAATGAATTTGTCGATGATACAATTGAAAGAATGTGGATGTAATAAGCAAACTGGGCCTGTTCTATAGTCTAGAGAAAGATTAGTTCAGCAAACATTGTCTGCTTCGGGCAACCTGAATCTTGGATTGGACCAATGTTGGAGACAAAGCTCCATAGAGATGAGCATTTTCCGGGCCGCCTTGTTCATGTCTGAAAAGTTGGTTGTTATTATCAATCTGGAATCAATAGCTGATTCTGATTCAGAATGAAGTGCTAGTATCTTTGTTTAGCGCCTAGATTCACCTTCAAAGCCTTAGGTAATGAGTTCTCGATCTCGTTGAAACACACGTGCACAACAAAACTGAGAACAAGTTTGGCACGGCGCTTTCTGTTCAGCTTCGGCCATGTATGAGAGCCCTTTTTTAGTTACCCGTTCCCAGCCTAACTAAACTAGTGCAGTAGTAATTTTTATCTTAGCCAAAGCCAACAGTAGTAGTAGTACTAGTAGTAGAGGCGTAGGACGGAGGGGCGGTTCTACCTGCTCCGTTGACTGCAACACGTCACCGTAGGCGCGACCCCTTCATCCGTGACGCCGATCAGCAACAGGACAAACTACTGTTGCGCACGCCGCGACGGCAGCGGATCGAGAGTTCGAGACACACTCTGCTTCCTCCGAGCTTTCAGCTCGTGGGATCCTCAATTTTTTAACAGTTTTGGCTGCACCGAACCACGATTAGTTGGCGACGACACGAAGCATCTCCGCAAGACCCCGCCGGCCACGGTCAAACCAGGCGGCCCGGTCGCCGTCGTGGCGTCGTCCTCGTCCCCGCCCTATATAATGGCTCTCCCTCCTCCCGCTTCGTACAACCCCCACGGATTACTTATTACGGAAGAAGAAGGTTTGTCGCAAGCTCATCATCACAATTCACAGGAAGACGCAAGGCGACCGTTGATCGGAAGCAGGCTCGAGGAGGCAAAAGCTAACAGGCCACGCGATTGTCGGTGTTGGTGTTGGTGGCGCAGACCGCAGAGAAGAGAGAATGGAGGCGGAGCTGCCGGCGGCGCTGATGAAGGTGGGCGTGTTCGTGCTGGTGCAGGCGCTGGTGTACCTCATCCTGGCGCAGTCCTCCACCGTGTTCTCGCGGACCAAGAGCCCCCGACGACTCCGCCCGGCGCGGTCCCTCAGCGCGCGCCGCATGCTCGCGCTGCTCGCCGACATGCCGCCCGGCGGAGAGCCCTCGCCCGTCGTCACCGCCAGGACGCCCCACGTGCTCGCAAACCAGAAGGACGACTGATCGATACGAGATGGACCAACAAGCTACTGATTCATCCATGGCTGTTTCAGCCTGTCGTTAAGATAGCGCAGATTAGTACACCTACCGCCATTCTTTCATTCGAATTAAAATAGGTCTACCTGGTTTGTATTGTTGTATTACAAAGGTGGCTTCGTATCAAAATTTTGTGCATTGCTTTTATTTGTGCGGTTTCCTTTCGATTTCTGCATATTACTACTCGGGCTTTACCTGTATTGGGCCCACTGCATCCACAAGACACAAAATCAAATCCTCCACGGCGGCCCAGTCAGATGTAAAAAGGGTTCGTTAACATCAATCAGCTTTGTATTATCTACAAACCGGCCCTAATTGCTAATATACGATCTTCTTCACATTCTGATTCGGTGATCTTCATATATCAATTGTCCAAGCAGCAGGTTCCACACACACACATAAAAAAAAGCAGCAACGGTGTAATCCGTGATCATCGAGTGGTTACTTCTTGTAGCCTTTTTTTTTTTGAAATGTGTGCTTGCACATTTTTTTAAAAAAAATCAGTGTATGGATCCAAGATACAAAAAATATCAAGAGGTGAATCAGTCAGAGAGAGAGAGAGAGGAATCCCGAAATCCGAATCGCCCGACTTGGACGACGACGTTGACGCTTGGCCAATGATCACTCACTTAGTAATCTCAACTCTGTGCCAAGTAAAAAATAGAGTAAAGTGCATAGTAGGTATCTAAACTTGTTGAGGTGTGTCATCTAGATTCCTCAACTCTCAAAACGTAGATTTGACACCCTAAACTTGTTAAGTTGTGTCATCTGAATCTCTAAACTTGCTATATGGTTTATAACCATCTATTTAGGTCTTCAAACTTGTCCCAGCGTATCATCTAGGACCTCCAAATTATTTTTATTAGTATTAATATGCCTACTTGATGTCTCTATCATGACCATATATCTCTTTAATCATAGATTGTTAAAGTTAAATACTAGGTCAAAAATAAAAAATATATTATTGAGATTTTTTCTATTTTTCTATGGTGTTTAATTTTAAGAATCGTAATTTTGCTTGTTAACTTTCTTAACATGGTAAAAATACAAAGGGGAATCCTCTTTCTCAATCAACCGAAATCCGACCAGGTTTCAGACGACGACGAAGCATAGAGAGTAACAGCTGAGCATGGGCAGTGCACAATGGACGGCAGCGCAGCGGTGAAAGCACTGTCATGTCGTGAAAGGCGGTTATCACCTGCCATGCCAACAGTCACCGACTCAGAGGGTTGGGGATGTGTTTGGTGCGCCATTGCTTATGGACATAGTTTCGCGGCGTAGACAGCAGCGACGACTGGTGGACGGAGGTAGCCGTTGAATGAAGCTTCAAAAAGTCCCTATTGCAAATGATGAGTTCATATAGTTAATAGTGATTCAAAGTGATATATGGTTATAATAGAGACATTAGGTAGGCATATTATTGTAAATTAAAATTATTTAGATTGTGAGTAAACTAATTAATAAGTTAGATGACCTAAATGACATACTATGATAAGTTTAGAGACCTAAATAGATTATAATAAACCGTATAGTAAGTTTGAGTACCTATATGACACACATTGACAAGTTTAGGGTGCTAGATCCGTGTTTTGGGAGTTGGGGAACCTATCTGAACACCTTGACAAGTTTAGGTACTGATTATGCACTTTACTCTAAAAAAATACGGTCTCATCCCTATCTCAAAAAGTAGAAACCTCAGCATTTCTTATCTGCACTTCAAAACCCAGGGGAATCGCTCTAACAAACCTTCAAAATCCAAGGGAAACACTCTTGCAAAACGTGTCCAGTCAGTCACCAAAATTGTCCCATTGTTAGTGTGTTGCTCATCGCCAACGCCTCGGAGAGGAGGAGCTACGAGACGTGGCTACAGCTCACGATCACATGAACAACACGCTCGATTACACACCCCTAATGCAGGATTCCACAAAAAAGACGAGAGATTTGTTAGCCCACTGTGGGGGAAACGTTTCTTCGTCCACGTAAAAAGAGAAGTTTGTTAGCCCGTTGGTGCCGTCGACTGAATTTCACGCACGATACACCTTGAGTTGCCACGAAAAACTCAAGCAAGGTCGCCTATAAATCCGCAGAGAGCTGGCTCTCTCTCCCCCCAAAACCTCAGGGTATGCATCGTCATCATCATCATCATTCAGTTCATCACATCCACAGCTCCGCAAGAACCCTTATCTGGATCGCAATCCCACTTCCATCCATCCGTTTTCACCATAAAGAGCAGCAGACCGGGGCCAAGACGCCCCCAATGCGTTTCAGTGTAAGTTCAAGACCAGGCGCTGTGGTCGCAAAAGGTTTCTGAATTCTGATCCGAGTTGTGATCGCGAGATTTGTTTCTCTTTTCCCCTTCTGATCGCAGTAGTGAAAGGTACAGGAATTTTGGGTTTGTGCACCTGTATTATTGGGGGAGCTGGGAGCCCTGTGACATGGATCTGCCTGCCCCACCAACCAATTATCCGAAGACTTTATCCTCCATTATCTTTTGCCGCCGTCGTCCTGACGCGAGGGCGGCGAGGAGACCGGAATGCATAAACAAATGTGAGGGCCAGAGGCCTTCCCGGCCAATCGTACCGTCTCCACGAGCCTCCGCACACCACCACCACCACCACTCGCTGAAGCAGCCCGGAACCGGCCGCGACCGCCATCGGGTCGTCGCGAGATCCAGCGCCGTCGTCGCGCCGTCGCCGCCACTGCCGCCGCCGCTCTTGCTGCCGGAGATGCCGAGCCCGACGATCCGGAGGCTGGACGTCGCCTCACCCGTGCCGGCGGACATCGACATCGCCAACTCCGTGGAGCCGCTCCCGATCGCTGACATCGCCGCCGAGCTCGGCCTCCGCCCCGAGCACTACGACCTCTACGGCAAGTACAAGGCCAAGGTGCGTTCCTAACTGGTCCTGAACTCCTTTGTGTCGCTGCCTGCCTGATTTCGCTTGATCGAAAGTTAAGCGGCTGCTGGTTGAAGGTGCTGCTGTCGGCTCTCGATGAGCTCAAGGAGCAGCAGGACGGGTACTACGTCGTGGTGGGCGGCATCACGCCGACGCCGCTTGGAGAGGGCAAGTCAACCACCACCGTCGGGCTATGCCAGGCTCTGGGAGCGTTCCTGGATGAAAAGGTGAGATTTTTACAGCTACATTTGTTTGTTCGAAACAGTACTTCGATCGCGGATGATAGGATCTAGAGCGGGTTGGTTTTCTCTTCATCATAGCAAATTGGTGGCTGTTGATTTGTTATTCTCGCGCTGCTCACTGTTGTTGAATTCGGCCTTACGGTGTGAAGTGTGATGCTACAAATTGGCGAGCTATTTGGGACCTTCGTCTCGTAATTCAAAATTGTTTAGTACTCTCTTGGACTGAACTGTAGAATTTAAATAGTTAAGGATTTACATTGGTATATAATGCTAGCTCGCCTCCTTTCCTGTATTGCAATCAAGAGTAGTTCAGTTACTGATCTGTATAAGATGTAGTCTTCTGTTTTCCAGGGGAAAAGTTGGGAGTGTCAATCATTTATATGTAGAATGTGTTGTTGTTGAACAACACCTTTATGTGCATATATATATTTTCTCAGGAATCGTCTTTCCGAACTTACTCTGTATATGCCTGGTGCCTTCCAGCTATTAATGCCTTTTGTAATAATTTTTCTTTACACTGTTATCAATTGTAGGATTCTAATATGATGCAGTTGGCTTACTTGGCTCCATTATTGTTTACATGCATCCACCTGTAGGCTGCACCACCTTGCTCTTCTTTATGTTTCTTCATCACTTGATTATTAGATACAATCATATGTTATTCTGAAACTACTTTAAGTATGGATTCGAGAACATGCAGAAATCATATCATAAATTGATGTATTATTGTTACTGTAGGTCATCACTTGTCTGCGCCAACCATCACAAGGGCCTACATTTGGAATCAAAGGAGGTGCAGCTGGAGGTGGTTACAGCCAAGTTATACCCATGGACGAGTTTAATCTTCATATGACAGGCGATATCCATGCAATTACAGCTGCGAACAATCTTCTGGCTGCTGCTATTGATACAAGGATCTTCCATGAAGCTTCCCAGTCAGACAAAGCTCTGTTCAATAGATTGTGCCCGGCAAATAAAGAAGGCAAGAGGCGCTTTGCCGACGTAATGCTTAGACGTCTGGCGAAGCTTGGCATTTCAAAGACAGATCCAAATGAGCTTACACCAGATGAAGTTAGGCGTTTTGCAAGGCTTGATATTGACGCTGAGTCCATAACATGGAGAAGGGTTATGGATGTCAATGATCGTTTCCTGAGGAAAATCACTATAGGACAAGGCCCAGATGAGAAAGGTATGGTGAGAGAAACAGGATTTGATATATCAGTGGCTAGTGAGATAATGGCTGTATTAGCACTTACAACTTCCCTTAATGACATGAGAGAAAGACTTGGGAGAATGGTGATAGGGAACAGCAAGTCAGGTGAGCCAATTACTGCTGATGATCTTGGTGTTGGAGGTGCCCTGACTGTCCTTATGAAAGATGCTATTCATCCAACTCTCATGCAAACTCTTGAAGGCACACCAGTTTTAGTTCATGCTGGACCATTTGCTAATATTGCTCATGGAAACTCATCAATAGTTGCTGATAAGATTGCTTTGAAGTTGGTTGGGAAGGGTGGCTTCGTAGTTACTGAGGCAGGTTTCGGCGCTGACATTGGAACCGAGAAATTCATGGATATAAAGTGTAGGTATAGTGGATTGATGCCACAGTGTGCTATCATTGTTGCCACAATTAGAGCTCTTAAAATGCATGGAGGAGGCCCAGAGGTTGTGGCTGGAAAGCCTCTTGATCATGCATATGTTAGTGAAAATGTGGCCCTTGTTGAAGCTGGATGTGTCAATCTTGCTAAACACATATCTAACACACGGAGTTATGGAGTTAACGTTGTAGTCGCAATCAACAAATTTGCAACAGACACTGAAGCAGAAATGGATGCTGTGCGAAATGCCTCTTTGGCTGCTGGTGCCTTTGATGCAGTTGTCTGCACACACCATGCACATGGTGGTAAAGGAGCGGTTAGTTCTCTGTCCGTAATAACTTGTTAATCCTTTGAAAACAAAGATAGCTTGTCTGAATACTTTGGGTAGTCCTGTTATAGGGACGTAGGGTAGATACCTCACCTTCTATAGCAATTCAATTGTTCAATAAGATCATAGATTTAGTACTAATTATTTTCCGAGAATGTTACCATAATGTCACTAAATAAACATCAAATTAACTCATGTAATGCCACCAGCGACCTGCAGTGTGATAGCTTCTAATTCATATCTCCATCTTTGCCTAGAGAACCATTTCTCATTGGAACTCTTGCTTATTTCTTCAATAGAAGAACAGTATGAATGTCAGAAATATAAGAAGCAGCCTAGTTGTAGTTGTCTGATTCTATCATGTCTTTTTAATATCTTTCTTTTCAGGTTGACCTTGGTGTAGCTGTTCAACGAGCATGCGAAAGCCAGGCAGAGCCTCTGAAATTTTTGTATCCATTGGAATCTAGCATAAAGGAGAAGATTGAGTCAATAGCCAAGTTCTATGGTGCGAGTGGTGTGGAATACTCTGAACAGGTACTCAACATGGCAACCTGATGTGCGCTTGGTTTTCTTTCCTTTTTTTTTTTTTCATTTTGCCTCATTTGATTCATGTAGAAGGAAGTTAATGATCTTGTACTAGATTATCCCCATGCTTTGAACCTTGTATGCAGAGTGCACGATGTTGCAAACTTTTGCTTTACTCTGCTGACTTCTCTCTGATTTCTCCTGCAGGCGGAGAAGCAGATTGAGATGTACACCAAGCAAGGCTTCTCCAACCTCCCCATCTGCATGGCGAAAACCCAGTACTCATTCTCACACGTCCCGTCTATGAAGGGCGCGCCGAGTGGCTTCGTTCTGCCGATAAGAGATGTGAGGGCCAGCATCGGCGCTGGGTTCATCTACCCGCTGGTCGGCACCATGAGCACGATGCCGGGCCTTCCCACAAGACCCTGCTTCTATGAGATCGACATCGACACAACCACAGGGAGAGTCATGGGCCTGTCATGAGGCGGGACTCTTCCGGCACCATTTTTATGACCAGATTTCTGCGCGTTGGAGCGTGATTACGTGGTTATTTATCAATACATTTTTTGGGGCGTTCCTGCCTCCTGGAGCTGGACATTAATAAAGAGCCTTCCTGGCTTGTTTTTTTTTTTTTTCCGAGGAACTTCCTCTTCCCGGCTGGCTGCAAGTGCAGTACTATTTGCTTGTTTTGTCAGGGTGTTGATGACTGTAAATGTGCTGGAACCGTACTGCTTTAGTCTTGTAATTCAGCTGTTGCCTGTCTCGACTTTACATTTTTTTTCTAGTTATTTTTTTATGATCACTATGGAAGGAGTCATGGCCCATTAGAAACTACAGTTGGATCGTCCGTGCAACTACAGGCCCGAAAGCGGGCATGAATTCGGGCCCATGAGTTTTGGTTGTTGATCTGCATATTGTGTTGGACTATGCCGTGTTGTGGCTCGCGTACAAGTAGTATAAAGTCCCTACTTCGAAAAAATTAAAAAAAGTACAAAGTCCCTAGCGTATAGTATAGCAGTGTTCCCTAGCCACCCCTACCCGGGCTTCTCTTACCAGTGCATTGCGTTTTTTCGCGTTGGACTAGCCCAAGTCAACGGAAATGTACAAGTCACAGCGACCGCAGACGAATGAAAGGAGCGAGTCGCCTGCGCCGTGCGAAAAGAAGCCCACGGATGCGGTTGGAGTTGGACTATGGCGTGGAAGAGTCATTGCCTCGCCGAGAGGGCACCGGGGTTCACATGCCTGTTTCCCCGAAGGAGAACAGGTTTGTGTTCCTGTCCCGGTGCAGAGTTTCTGTTGCTGTCTGTCAATCCATTTCTAGATGGAATTAGGAGCGCCGGAGGGGAAAAAAGAAAAGAAAAGGTTTGCCTGCCGCTCCAGGTCACCTCTCTCTAGATGGTCATGAAATTAGCTCGTGGAAACGGACTGGTTGACTTTACGGCATGAAAATCTCTCTCGCTCAGGGAAAATAAGGAGAAATTTGTGGCCAAAATAAGTACTACTATACTATACTATGTGCAGGAGAATATAGGTGCAGTGCAGAACGAACATTCAGTTCAGAGTGACGACTTGGTTTGACGCAATTTCATACTAGGAGAACCATGCTCTCCTCAAGTGTCTAGTAGTACTAGATCAGTGGAGCCACGATTACTATCGTCTCGTTGGAAGAAATTTGATGAAACTTTTCTTACGCGGAAGGTACGACCATTGTGTACTACTAGTGTGATACTACATTCTTCCCTTGAGCTCATCAGGGACACGCAAAATGTTTCCAACGGCAGTCAAGGTCACTTACTTCAGCGCATCCCAGAAAGTAAATGAGGGCCTCAATGATCATAGCAGCGTGCTATGACTGCCAAGTAAACGTCGAATTTTCCCTTTTGAACTTCAATCGTGTACTACACCATGAACACTGCTGCATGCACACCCTGTTCTGAGGCAAATTGATGTTCTTGCTTGCCAGCCAGCCCACCCGGCAACAGGGGCCAATCATGAGCAGGCAACGCATGTCAGTACAGTATACTCCTACTAGTACTTCAGGGTACTAGTAAGAAAAATTACTAGTAGTACTGCACTATGAGGTTGGTTATGCATGCTCGGATCAAGCAGCGTGGCGCGCGTGGGCATCATTACTTGGCGCCACATGAATCTCTGAGCACCCTTTTCCCCGCATCCATTTTTACTCCTAATCCACCGGACCTACTTACCATAACGCAATAATGCCGCGCAGGTCCCTCTAATCCGATGGAGAGCTTTTTCGTCGTGAACTGTCGGGAATTTGTAGTAGTATTGTGCATGGCGATGAGTACACCCTTTGCATGCATTGTTCGTAGTACTAGCACGAATCATTTGCACTGACCTCGTCTCCATTAAAACTTCATCAAGCCCCTTGAAACTAAAGTTTCATCTAATTAGGTAGCAAATCAGTCACAGCTCCGATCCTTTCCAAGAAATTACCCTTGCCATGAAACAAACATTCGTTTGCAGGGCGAAATAATGTTTGAAGTTTTTGATATGATATGCATGAGGCCTAGAAGACAACGCCTCCGCCTCACCAAGGTTTGACGTAATGTTTGCTTCTCTTTCCTCCACATTTTCCAGTCCAGTCCTAAAAATCTCCTGCAAACAGCAAACGGTTCTATCATGCATGTCCCTGCGTGGAAATTGCAAAGCAAGTTGTCCTAACAAAAAAAAAGAAACAGAGACCGATGTCTCAGGTCCTGAAGAAGCATGCATGAGGCTCGAGGCGTCTTCATTACTGCGGCATGAAGAAGGGATCATGTTGTCTACTCTACTTATTATGCATGGAGGCTTGATTGCACGGCTGCACGCCCTCACTGGTCTTAAACTACAGTCCGTACCTTACCTAATTGTTTAGTCCCAGACAGATCGCCAAAGGATCGGGATTTGCACGGCAGGTCGTTAATGAAATCTGTCCCCTGTTTCATTCTGGGGAAAAAAAAATCGGTGCCGTAGTAGCTGTTCCTTAATTAATCTACTCTCTTTGTGTTGCTAAATTGACGTAGTTAATTAGGATATAAGAAATCTTGTTTGAAATTAAGTTAAAATTATTGCCCTCAAGATAAGAATAGTTTAGAAATACTAGAGGCAATATAGTATACTTAACGGACTTATTTGTAAGGCTAATAAAACTGAGGTAGTTACGGAGTACTACTAGTACGTGTATCGTACGTTCCCCAAGTGTGTCACGTGATCGATCGAGGCAGACTACAGAGTTCAGGCTTGGACAATACTGGCTATAGGCCTATGCCTAGCTAGAGAGTATTGGTACTGCTAGTTTTATAATTTGTGACACCTAAGATCCATCCCAATCAATTTGGCAGATTGTGAGAAAATGGTCGGTGCATGAGGCCTAAATCTGCAATCATGGAACCTCACCCAATGCATAATGGATGGACCGGACGTTGGAGAAAGGGACATCACGTCAGGCACACACTTACTTCCATCCGGTAACCCCACTCGCCCGGCCCAGCAGCAACAGAGCAGCAGAAGAGGCCAAGAAGCACCCCACCATCAGATGATGATGGATGGACGAGTGGGGGACGGGGGAGCAAGTGCAGAACAGATGGAGGTGGCGAGCAGAGCAAGGACAGGGGCAGGGAACATCTCAGAGCGGGCAAGGAGACACGACGCAACTTCCCAATCAGCAGCACTGCCTCCGGCCGGCCAGAACCCCAGAGGCAGCACGCAGGAGACGACTGACGAGACGATGAGGCGGCCGGGCCCTAATGCCGCCTGCCGCTTTCGCAGCGTAGTCTAGTACATCCACTCAGCTCTCCGCCTCGTGAGCTACTAGCTGAGTGATGGTTCCTGATCAGTGCCACTTGGTGTCTTTTCGTTTCTTTCCTCACTCGGGGGTGGGGATCACCGAACTGCACGTTTTCGGTGGGCCAAATTATTGGTACCGGAAGAACCCAAGGTTTTTTTCAATCATACTAGTAGTACAGTAGTACATGCAAAGTGGTCTGGAGAATTCGGCGGACGGATGTATGTTTCGCTCGTGGTTCAATCCGTCTATTTCAAGTTGTTTGCACTAGATCGTAAATTTGTTTCGTAGTATATAAATATATAAAAAAAAAACTCTAGTACAGTTGTACTTGTGTTCAATCCACTGAACTGAAAAAAAGGGATCGGCTAACATTTCGTTCCGACTAACCACCAGCGCACGGATTGATGCGCTAGTATAACTAATTGATGTGGTACTAGGACGATGACTGTAAAAATGGTCAACAACGTGCAAGACATTGTCGCTACCACCTACAGTTAGTTACTGACTCCTGGTTATTCTACAATTACTCCTAAACTTTGGCTCCATCAATTGTTACAGACCGGTAACCAATCTGCTGAGTAGTACTAAATAGTAGTAGATGGTAAACAACATGCCAGGCGTGTGATATTTCGTTGTTACTCCAACTATAAACTTTGACTCGCATGTCATCGACCACTCTAGCTACCTGCTGCCCCAACTCCCAGGAAACATGGCGAGACCACAGCAGGTACCGCAACGTAGTAGCACGCCTACTAGTACCAAGTTGCTGCACGTACGCGTACGTCCCCGGTTTGATACGTAACACCCCCTAAGCCATGTTACCATCAAGGGCACGCACACAGTTCACCAGCTGTGTTGGACCACGACCTGTCGACGGTCGACCCCCTCCATCCATTGCTGAGCAACATCCTTAATCCCTCTGAAAGCAAAAGCAAAAAGATCTCAGCTCGATGATCCCTCCCTCCTCAGTCGCGCCATCACGAGCCCACGGAAAGATTCAGGCTTTTTATTTAACCTGCAGTGGTGGTAGCAGTAGTAATGACTCGTCGCGCTTGCCCCGGCCACTCGTAACAGTAAGCAGCGCAAGCGCAATGAATGAATGGGAAGGGAGGCGTGCGCCAAAGTCTTCGCTGCCCGCCCGGTCACCGTCGCCTGTGACGCCGGCCTATCGCTGGGCACCGCCGCGGTCACCCGAGCACGAGGGCGAGCAGGCAGGCATTGATGGATGGATACGTATATGGCGCAGCGCAGCCGTGATCCGGGGAAGAAAAGATTTGCCGCGCAAGGACCTCGGATCCGTCGCCGGCCGTAAATGTCTCTGCGCTGCGGGCATTCATCGGTATCGCCGCCCTCTCGTCACTCACAAGACACGGACGCCGAGGATTCGACGGTTAGTAGTACTCATCGTCGACGCGCTCTAAATTAAGTCACGCGGATCATCATCATCATCATGTCCTGCGACCGTTCTTCGTCACCCGAAGAAGGATCCGAGGTTAAAGATCAATGCTAATTAGAGATACAGCAACCACCACCACTACTACTAGTACTTCACTGTAGTACTACTCATGGTGCAATCATGCGTCGCTGCCGGACATGTGCTTGGCTCCATTCGATTCGATCCAGTCCATCCAAAAGTGCACAGCGTTGTGCAAGCAAAGCAAGCAGATGGAGAGGAGAGGGGAGGGGAGGCAGGCCGCAACGTACTATGAGGACCACCTGTCCTCGTTTAGTGCCCCTTGATGGCAGGTCCACCGTTTCTGTGCTCCCCTCTGTAGACAACCAACTGTCGCGGTCGAGGCTCCCCTCACACTGTTTGTTTTCCTTCTGATCGGTGCACATGACGAGCCGGCCTTCATTCCGGGCCTCTCTTCTCTTTTGTGTGACATAAATAGGCGGTCGCGCGCCACGGAAAAGGGCGGCGTCGCTCCGGCAAATACTACTCGGTGGATGGGCGTCATGATTTCACAAATCTGCGGGTGGTGTGCGGACTCCCAAGAGCGTGGCAGCGCGACATCTGGGTATCGAAGCAAATACTTATAGTGCCCGGTAGTAGTAATTCGTGGCCACACAAGGTAAGAAAAGAAACAAATACTGGAACGGTTAAGGTTAATACTGCCAAGTAGGCTAATATTATCAACATTTTCTTCCAGCATCCAAGCCGTCCACAGTGCAATCCAACGGCTAGACTCCTCGGATTCTCACTAACCAACCAAACTCCTCGGCAAGCCACAAAAATTTCCAAAGAACCCGAATATCACGTACTCGGAGCAATAGAAAAGTGAGCGTATTTACAGATAGGTCCACCGTCGACCTTCGTCGGAAGCAGCGAAGGCCTGCTCCAGTCTTCCCTCGTCATGAGCTCGCCGGCGCCTGCGGTTGGGCGGCCAGCGGGCGGTTAAGGGGCGACGAGAACAGCGCGGCGAACGACGACGGCCTCTGCTCCGGCGCGGCGTCCCCAATGCCGCCGGCTGACGGGGCGGGTGCCGCGGAGCCCGGCGCCGGTGTGGCGGTGATGGTGGCAGGGGGAGCGGAGGAGTTGGAGGCGACGCGCTCGCAGGAGGGGCACATGGACAGCGTGGTGGCCGGGAGGCGCATGTAGTACGGGTTCACCGTCTTGAGCGCCCGCAGCTCCGCTAGCTCCTTCTGCAGCCGCCGGTTCTCCTCCGTCAGCGTCTCGCAGCAGCGCTTCAGGTACTCGCAGTCCACCTCCGTCTGCTTCAGCTTCGTCCTGCAGGTGCCACGGCCAGGAAAGACACGCTTCTTTTAGTAGTCGATTCCATCCAGATTAGTAGTACTAGTAAGATTCTTGTCGTGCGGGATTTCTCTATACAATAACAAGAGATTTCTCGGCGAGTAGGAGGTGCGCACCTTGCTCTGCGGTTTTGGAACCAGACCTCCACCTGGCGCGGCCGGAGGTTGAGCTGCTTTGCCAGCGCCAGCTTCTGCTTCTGCTCGAAACGTATGGAACACGCGCCAGACGTCAGAGACACCGAGGATGGATGGGAAAGACGCAAAATGTATCGTCAATTGGATCAGAACTAATGCTAGGATAGAACGCTTACGGGGTTGAGCGTGGCCTGCTCCTTGAAGCTCTCCTCGAGGAACGCGGACTGCTCCTTGGACAGCCGCAGCTTCTTGCGGGACGAGCCGCCGTCGTCCTCGTCGCTGGCGCGGGAGCACGCGCGGTCCGCGGCAGCGCCCGCCTGCCCGCGCGCGGAGAAGTCCGTCGGGAAGGAGCCCGCGCTGTTGTTGGGGGACGACGACACCGCCGCAGCGGCGCCGCCGGCTCCAGCATCGTCCTGCTCCTCGTCGTCCTCGTCCCCCGCTGCGCCAGCGCCGGCGTCCACGCACGACGGCGTCCGGTTCACGTCGAAGCCGCGCGTCGACGCCTCCAAATGCCCTGCTGCCGATCGCATAATATACAGGTTCATCAGCAGTGAAAAAAGGGAAAAACAAAACCCAAGAAACCCATCGCTGGCGGACACGCCTGAATGACTCACCGCTGTCGTGCGACGGCCAGGGCACGCCGAGCCCGGGCACCATGGACAGAAGCGAGAGCCGCACCGGCGGCTCCGGCGAGGAACGGCCCCGCCTCTCCGCTCCAAACTCCAGGTCCAGGCTCACGGACGCCGCTGCCTCGTCCCGACCCCTCTTGCTCCTCCTCTCGCCGCCCTCATCCTCCCTCCTCACGACACCCATCCCCATCCCGAGGCCGAGCACCAGGTCCCTCCCGGCGTCCGCCATCGTGTCTCCCAAGCTCAGCCCCAGCTCCATCGTCTTGTTGCCAGGAACCAGTAATGGAACCGTCGGAACTACCAAGGACAACGAGGTTTTATAGCAGCCGCGCCTTCGTTCACACTACACCTCTCTCTCTTCTCTCTCTCTCCTTCGGTCCATCCATCCACCCAATATGTGTGTGCCTGTGATAATGGCGGGGTTTGACCGATTGACGCGCCGCACGTGACCCGGGCGAAATGGAGAGCAATTTGCAGCTTCGCCGGGGGCGTTCCTGAGAAAAACGCAGGAACTGGATAGCAAGAGGAGACAATAATGAGGTTAATGATTAGTGTATCGCGCGGGGCTACGTATCTTTGCCCTTTTGCAAATGGCGCCCGCAATCTTTTCCAGAAAGCTGGCCACGCAGCCTGCCTGCTCCTGCTGTCCATGGTGGTGCAAAAGATTTCGCGTATGCGGTCGCAGCGATATGGCCGCACCAGGGGCGTGCGTTTGGAATTGCTTTGCTTGTAGCAGAAGCAGCTTACTAGCTGCAAGGTACGTACTGTACTACTTGGAGCGTTTGGAACGGTCTTTTTTTTTTTTTCATATTTGGAGCGGAGACAAGAACTGTATGAGACTCGAGAGTGATGTTGCAAAGAGACAACCGTCTCCTTGCTAATTATAGTAGCATGTGTACTGATGATGATTGTGCATCAGTCAAGTTCGTAAAAGTACCTTTCCTCATATACTGGCACGGAACTCTCTTCATCCTAAAATTATTGTTAAGACAAAATTTCAAATTCTAAATAAATATGTATATATTATGAGATTTGTTATGGTGATTGAAATTAATACCAACCATTCATTTGAAAATAGGAAGGTACTTTACCTATTAAAAGATAATTTAAGTGTAGGCTGGTATCAAATTGGTGGTCTGGTACTAATTTGTGAGTAACAACGGCTGAGATTAATTTAAATCAGGAGGTATACTTAGGAGTAACTTTTAAGCACCATAACAAAGCTTATATATTATCATCATAATGACATGCACTCCTAATACTTTTTTTTAAAAGGGGGCTACTATAGATTTTTTTTCACTAAAAATGGTTCAAAATATGTGATCATGACCACAATACCAGAAGTGTTTTTGTACAAAGTGGGCACCTATAGATTTTGTTTCTGTCGTGTCATCAGTCGTCAGTCACCTACTACTGTGGCATGCGCCAATCTCATTCCTTTTTCTCTTGGCCGGCATGGAACGTCATGATAATTAATGGTAAAAGCGAGAAGTACCGATAGCAGGAGATCCTAGGAGTATATATTAGTATGCTTGAGCAAAGCGGAAGGAATGTCATGTGTGAGCAGGGACTGGAAGAACGAAGGAATTCCCACCCCTCATCACTTTACTGCATCCGTAGTAAATCTGCATGCTTACAGGACGAGCGAGAGAGGCGGAGCAGCTACTAGCGGCATGATTACGGCCATCAACTCCTGATCCATCCATCGTCGTCATGTGTGGTGTGCCTACCTGCGTGATACGAAGCAATCCTGGTGATGTGTACAACGGAGGACAGCCCCAATGGGGGGGCGTTGCCTCGCCGCCATCATGCCGCATCATGGCATACGGCCGGGGCTCTGCTAGCTCTCTTGTGGCCCAGAATTAAGCCAGCATGAGGACGGCTGGCTGCCTCCCCACGGCGCCATGATGGCGGTGAGGATGGCCTGCGGCTGGGTGATGTGTGATGGACATCACAGGCCGTATAAGGATGCAATCATCCATGTTTGTACGCGCGTGGAGTACACGGGCGACGTTCCTTTCTCCGCGGAAAAAAGTGACGACCCCTCATACAAGTGTGAAAACAAATGGATGAGGATATAATATCGTTTTCATGACCATGGCTGCAACAGAGGGTTTAAAAATTTGGCAAAACAGATCGAAAACTATTAAAAAAGCTTGTACCTTAAAAATTAGACAAAAAAAAACCAAAAACCATTTTTCTACAATACATACATACGGGTTTAGTTAAAAATATCGGTTTTAGTAACACGGACATATCAGTTTCTTCAAAAACTACGAAATCGGACCAATTTTCAATAGGTTTTTCAAATCTCGGTAAGAAAGACCACAGTATAAGAGAAAGAAATTATCATTTACAATTCCTTCAGTACTTGACTTATTACTACTACTCCCTCGGGCTTACTAAAGAAAGTCATTTCGGTTAAGGTATTCGATCTAACATTGAGAATACAAATAACGAGTAACTTTTTAGTTGTCAAGTTTAAAATTGTGCAAACCATATGAATAGATAAAGTTAGGTTTTGATGACCGCGTGGCTATCCAAAACCATAATTGTTTTAAAAACTAAAAGGAATACTTATATCCAAAATAAATCAAAACATGATAGTTTGTTAGTAAAAGCACATTTATCATGAGATGCCTAGCATCCGGAATGTCATGATGGGGGGTGTTAAATTTCTACGGGCGCCTCGGAAGAAGGCGTCCTTTTCACCGTTCATTTCTCAAATCTATGTGTCACATTATCCTACAATATACCATGTCGAGTCTACTTGTACAAATCATAGAGCGTATTCAACGGCGAGCAGCAGAAACAGGACGCTGCCGATGATCTATTCCTGGTCGTATTTGTAATGTCCCACGCTCGTACTTTATATTGTCGTATAGAGACTTGATTTCAAGAGTGGAGAGTCTGTAGACGAAGCACAACCATTCTGCCAAATTCCGCCACTGGTTTTCCCGACCACAATGCCTGTCCTGTTTGATTTCCTCTACCTGTGCTCTCCGCACCGGCCGCGCTACCGGACGGCGTCACGTGCCATGGCCGCAGCGCGGTAAATGCCGCTGCCGCCTGCTCGCGCGGCGCTGCGCCACCGCCTGCGCGCCCAACGAAGTAGTAGTGTACTATACTAGCCGGCCGGTGCGCTAGCGCTGCCTGCCTTGTGGGGTGTGGGCGCACCCTCCAACTTATTGCAGCTAGCTGCTTCCTTCTGGTTTGCCCCCGTCCCTACCCACGGTGCGACGCTGGAGGTGGAGGCAAATGCCCGTGTCGTGCGTCGATCGGAGAAGAAGCCCGCGCCCGCCCATCCGCGCCTCGAGCCTCACGTCACGTGGGATGGTTGTACCGTTGTTGGCTCCACTCACAACCCGCGCCGGGAACTGGTTCCGATCTGAGTTCTGCTGCTCTGCTAGGCTTGGGCTTGGCTGCTGCAGTGCTGCTACGTGCATGTGGAGCCACAAAACCGGCACGTACGTAAACATGAATCGCCGTGCACAGTGGGAGGGCGACGCCCAAAACCGAAAAATCACAACACTGCGTAGTACTGTACTGTAACACTGTGAGAGGACTCAGCGCTGAAGCAGCATATGACATTCGAACGCCATTGCAAGTTGCGGCTATTCGGTGAGGGCAGCGAGCTGTGCGAGAGCAGCATTTTTCTTTTTCTTTTTCTTTTTCTTTTTTCTTTTGATAAACGGAGCAGCAATTATTGAATCCATTCACCAGCAATCAAGCCCTCAGCATGTTGCTGCGTGCCGGCCGATTAGACACTTGGCCGGGCACCCCCACACGGACGTCGGCTAGCTAGTGAGGGAACCAGACCATAGGGGGCCAATAACAACACGACGGGCCCAGAGCTGCGCCTGTGGCGGGGCCGTAGGGGAGCACAGGTGACGCGTGAGGGGGGCACGGGCAAACGGGCGCTCTCAAGCCACACACTGACACACTGGACCTCCACCGCACTGCGCAAGTGCTGTACAGAACGCGAGTACTCGGGCGCGCGCAGCAGTGGCTGTGCCCTTGTGGGCGCCCCCTACCGCCGGCTCGCCGATCGACGGCCAAGCACAGCTTGTGCCGCTTAGCGGCTGGATGAAGAAGTGACAGTACTAGACGTGGGGTGGCCGCCCGTAGCCGAGTAGCTACAGCAGCTCGCGCCGCCTGCTCCGCCGAATCCTGACACTGTGTTGCTGCCGTGTGTGATGGTTCGTGGCGTGGCGTGGCGCGGCGCACTGGCGCAGTCGGCCGGGCGGCCTGCGTGTGTGGATGCTGGTGAACCGGCCGGGCGTCAAGACCTTTCGGCCGTGGCCGCCGGGATTCGCTCCCCGTCGTCGTTGGTCGCCCTGATCGATCTCCTCGGTTCCGGAAAAGGTCCCACTGGTGCGGACAGCGGACGTCATCGGCGGTGTCGGCTGCACATAGACGCAGTCGGTACGCGGTACGGGCTGCGTGACAACGTGCTTCGGAGTATGATTTGGAGACACATCATCCGGGTCTATCGACTCTGTCAATTTCGGCTGATGATGAGCCAAGCCCAGAACGCAATGGAACGGGACAGCCGAATCGGCAATGATACAACTAGGATAAGGTTGAAGATATTGTGCGCTGGTGCAGTAAGTGGGTGTTTGGATGAGGTGCAAAAGCGAGCAAACGAGCAAAAGTTTTAGTCGAAATGACGCAAACGCGTCAAACGGGTACGTGAATGAGCAAAAAGTTTAGCCTCCGTTGGAGACTGACCGACGGCCGACGGACGAAACATGCCCACCACGCCCAGCAAGGTACGCCCCCCCCCCCCCTCGGGCCACGCCCGACGCCAGGAGATCTGGAGCCGCCCCCCCCCCCCCCGACCCGGCGCGCGGAGATCCAGAGCCCGCCCCCCCCCCCCCCTGACGGTCGGAGATCTGCAGCACCTCCCCGCGTCCCGCGTCCGAGCGCCGGCGAGATCGACAACCTCCCCGACCCGGCGCCGCACCCCCCCCCCCTTTCGGCGTCAAGGCGACCGCCCCTCCCCGGGGCGCGAGCGAGACCCACGGATACCCCGACGGCGGCCGACGCGCAGGTATGGGCGGCTGACCGCACCAACCCCCCTCCCCCCCGCAAGCGCGGTGACGATTGGGACGCGGTCCCCGAACACCCCGATCGGTCCCAAACACCCCCGAGCTAAACTTTTAGCGCTACAACTTTAGTTCGGGGATAAAGTGCCAAACACTCCCTTAATTGACAAATGCGTCTGTGCATGTACCGTTTCCAGGGGCAACAGTAAAACAGTCGCGCAAGTGTTACTAGAGATATGTCAGTCGTTCTCCTAGTGTCATGAACAGATAGCAAAAGGGAAGGAGGAATCCATGCTGCTCTTGTCTGGAAACAAGCAAGACGATCGAGACAAGGCACCAATACCTTTCTTTTTTCTTTTCTTCTTAGAAAAAAACGTATGGCAACAATAGCTTTTTGATGGTTCGAGCGACTTCGACCGCCCAAAATCGATCGGAGAATCTACATGTATTTCTACTCTATTTCTCTCTCTTTTTCTGGAAGTGTTAGTTTCTGATGGTCCGTTTCTGGACGGAGCCATAGGCGCTCTCGAAAGCCGCCTCATGGTGACAGTATGATATGATGAGTTGATGACACGGTGATACTGACGCCACCATGTCAAAATGGACGTGATGCTTCCGGACGTTACGGTGATATGTCTCTTCCTGTTGCCATCTTTTTTCACCTTGGCCCAGCGCGCTACACCAGAAAAGGCGCCAGAGCAGTCTGCTGCAGTCTGGGCCTATTATAAGTGCCGCGCCCTTGCACTCATCAGCCTTTGCAGGATTCGTGTGCTTGCAACAGTAGGCCAGCGATCAGAAGGGAAGCCCCAATGAATACACTGGGCAAAAGGAGTCACCGTGGAGGCCTGTACGTACATGCTTGCGTTAGTGTGATGGTACCTGGATCAGTCTTTGCACGCAAAAACTGCGAACAGGCTGTAGTTAGCTTAAACTTTCAAAAAATTATTTGCAAGACTTACTGGATATCATCGGTACCGTTATGCCTTGAACATTTATAATGTTACGTTTTAAAGACTGTATTTTTGTTAAAATGATAACTATTAAAAATAGAAAAAATATTACATTCTTATTAAAAATGAAAATATTCCTGTTCATGTGTGGTGACATCCTTAGAGAATGTGTCTATATACACTATACACAGTATAAGGGTATATAATGATGACTATTCTGACTGATCACATGTTTTATTTCCCAGCAAAAAAAAAAATCGGACAGAGCGGCCCAACTCGGATTGGAGAGGGGGGAATCGAAACCCCAAGCGCAAAAAACCAAAGGCCCGGGGGCCCGGGGGCACCCCAGCCCCTCTGCTCCGTGTAGTACTACTTGACGACAGGGCCCACCACTGAAGTAACCATCCCTGCGCGGCCCCGCATGTGGGCGTCGGACCGACCGCTCCGCCAGGCGCAATCATTGGTACGGTCCCCGTTGGACCCGTAATTATTTGCCCGTGATTGCCCCCCGGCTCCGGCAGCGCGCGCTCCGCCGCGTGCTCCGGCTTTCCTCCTCCGCCCGGGGGTCCCCGGTCGAGTTCGCCGGGCCGGCGTGGGTTTGGAACCCGATGGCGTGCAAGAAGGTGGGTCCCGGGCACTTGCCGTGAATGCGATTAGCGAGCACCTTGTTCGGCAAACACTTTAGGTCTAGTTTGGATGTAGTGGATCAAAGAAGATTAATGTAGATTGAAGTGTATTTAAATTAGTTTTCTTTTTAAACCACATAAATTTGAAAGAATACACTTATATCCAAATTAAGCCTTAGTATTACCAGGGGTCATGTGTTCGTAGCTAGAACTAGAACTGCCGTCCCGTGAAGACGGTTCTTTGGCGCCACAAGGGGCTGCGTTGGCAACACGTCTTAAATCGACTCGTCTCGCCGCGCTGGGTCGCTGGGACTGTAGGCCGCGGCCGGTTCAGTTTGGTCGCGCGTGGACTCCCGGCGTGACGCGCCGGCGCCGGCCAGGTCATGATGGCACTCGTCATTCGTCGCCTCATGATGTCCTCCCTCGTGTTGATCGGTGCTCATCTCGAGGCCTTCGTCGGAGGAAGTTATTGGGAGGGGAGGACGAAAAGGACGTGTGCTGCTGCATGCGCCTGATCCGATCCATATACCCCGCTGCGCGGTTCCTGCTGCTGCTGTTGTGAGAAGCTGCAGCCAGCAGCTGCATGCAGTCCATAGACCATAACCTGATACCTCCGCTTGTACGCACGCTGGAGCGACACAGCCAAATCATCTTGGCGCCGGACGATTTTACATTAAGACTTAGGGTAAGTTTGATAAAGATTCTTTAGCAAATAACTTCTACAAAAATAATTCCTTTTTAAAAATAGTTTCTCCTAAAAAAACAGATTCTATTATAAAAATGTTCGAGAAAACAACTTTTCTTATGTCGCCTAATACAAAGATAAATAGAGAAGTCATTAGAAACTATATTTTTTATTCTTTTATCTCTATAGTATAAATAGAGAAGTGATTTTTAAATGATGGTGTAGAAATAATTCTTTTAAAAATATTTAACAATTTTTTTAAAAAAATTTAAACCAAAAATAATTTTAGAATTTATAACAAACACACACTTAGATAGTACTACTACTAGATCGAAATATAGTACATAATAAACAATGAGGTGCAAATGATTGCACAAATCAAACACGAGGATTAGGAGCAGGCTAGCGTGCAGCTCAACCATCATCAACGTCATCATCACCCTCATCTGGGTCTCGAATCTCGATCGACAAAGAAGGAGAAAAATAGGAGCAGTGAAAAAGCTGAAGCAACAACGTCAAAGCGAGGTGCAGGTTCCACTGTCCCCTTCCGCTCCTCGTGCATGACTCGCGCTCCGCTTTGACCAAAACGGGCAAAGCGCTCTCTCCGTCCCGTGCCAAGTTCCAGCTGCCATGAGGAAAATGCATGATCGTCAAGGGGCTTCCTGTAAAAGGAAGGCTCAAATCCGCTTTTCCTCCGCTTTATTATACCCCAGCCACCTTTCCTTTCTTTCTGGAAAAGCGTAGGGTTTTTCTTTTTACCAGTGTCTTGAAATTGATCATGGAAGAGTACGAGTACGTTTTGCAAAAGTTTCATGAGCCTTTGGATTATCACATTCTCAAGAACATGTAGGTTTAAAATGGAGGTACAAATGAGGACGAGAATGCATAAATATGTTGTAGGGATAATACAACCACGAGATAAATATCTCAAGATTTCGATTTGATTGGGGAAGGCATTAATCAAAACTCAAAAGGCCTCTTGCCTTTTTGTTTACCTAACATTGACGATGACCTGGTTTATATAAATTGAAAATTTATAGCTGAATCCGGAGTAAATCCACACGCTTAGCAGGTTAATCATGAGTGAAATCATGGCAATTATTCTACCTTTTCCACCCAAAATTCAGTGTTACTTTATACGTACACTTTGTGATTGTGGATTTGCATTAACGATGAAGAAGGCCTTTTTTTTTTTTCTGAGAAGCTGTAGTGAAGTACCACCGTAGCGTGTTGAACTGGCACTAGGAATATTACAATTATAATAGGTGAGACAAAATGGCTAGGAAAGTTTCTGTTAGCATCTTGACTTTTTTTTTTAGCACAATGTTAGCATCTTGACTGATCTGGGGCGGAAAGATAAAAGAAAAAAGGAACACTGATCTTAGAGAGGCCGAAAACAGCCGGCCCAACCCAATAGTTACTCGCAGGCATGAAGCATCAGTTAGGCTGGCATGGGTTTTTATTCCTGAAAAGAATTACTGGCAGGCTGGCATGGGCTTATCGCTGATCGTGGGCTGGTTGGTTCGCATCAGGTTTCCATATTTGATGGCTGCTAGCTCCATTGTGAGTGTATCTTCATTAATTTCACTCACTTATTTAGTAGAAAAACTGTCGCCTGGACCCTATTCATTTCTTCCTATATTTGCTTATAGACTACAAAAAAATGGAGCAATGTCATAACCCGAATATTTGGCAGTCTCTCTCTCTCTCTCTCTCACTAATATTCAACGGCGGTTCACGCCAACTGGCCTTGTGCTGTGTCAGTCAGCCACCAATTACTATTTGCCCATTTAGCATCTACTAAACAATTGAGGAGTGCGTTCATCTGGGGAGGGTGCGGCAGGTCAGGTATGGTCGTATGGATGGAACCGTGAAGAGCACAAGAAAATTCCCAAACAGGACGCGATCACAGCAGAAATCCAACCTGATTATGTAAATGCTGGCCTGGTAGCATGGAATTCTTCAAATAGATTGTTGTTTTCAATATTTAATTTTCAATTCTTCAAAAACCATTGATGTTCAATGTATTCAGATACATTGTACTAAGCAAGTATTAGTACCATATCTGCCAAGCCAATGCATTGAGATATTCTTTGAGCCGCCATTAATTACTTGCCTAAAAACATTTTTTTTTGCCGTGTTCATTCACTGGAGCAACGACATGCACTGTTTGTGGGGAACGCAATAAAAGTACCAGCTATTGCTAGAGAAATGCAACGGTCACATGAGACGACCAGCGAGAGAGGGGTTTTTTTTTTTTTTTAATTACATATGAGGCGAGAAAAACTTGTTCCCACACCTTATAAGCCCTTTGACCCATTTTCCCCGTCGCCTACCTCTCGCAGTGTCTCGTGCTTTGCGTGGCCTCGGTCAAGTCGAGAGCTGAGAGCCTGAGATGGAAGGAACCGGCAAGAGCAGCAATGGCCAGGCCGAGAGGACAGCAGCTCGCCTCCTCCTTGATATTGATCTGAACAGGGAGCTGGTGCCCGAGCCTGAGGAGGCGGTGCATGTTCCAAACGATGACTCCCCCATCGTTGTCAACCCTAGTCCTCCGCAGCCGCCTCCAGCTGTGCCTCATGTCAGGGTACGTACTTATATGTATGGATGCATGAACAAATCGATTTCATAATCTGTTTCAAAACTGCTAGCCAGATATTTGCAAAAAAAAAAAAAAACCCGGTAGCCAGATCATATATTCTCTGTGATCAAATCTCTCGTGCATTTCGTGGTTTGTTTCGCCTTTTTATATGTCGCTCTGATGTAAGTGTTGTAACAGGTGACCCTGCACAGTTCGGAGAAAGGAGATCCAAAGGAGGACGTGCTCATCGATATCAACAAGCTGAATAAGAATGATGTGGACATGGTGAACTCCACCAAGATGGCGCGCGCGGGGAAGAACCAGGAGGAGATGCGGGGCGATGGCGCCGAAGCCCTTGCTCATGCTCATGGTAACGTCGTTTCGCATCTGAAACCCAACAGGATGGATGCCGTTGGTACCGGCAACAGCTCTGCGAAAAAGAGGTGTCCCCTTTCTTCACCGCAAGTGCATACATAGCATATACTAGTTTTTCTTTCTCTCGTTGTTCAATGTTCTAGGCTGAATGATGGATATAGCTAGAAGGCGTGTTTTATTTTTTTTGTCTGTATGTATATGTATGATTTGCCTATGCAAAAAACTACTGTTTCATTTTAGATTGAATGAAGGATATAGCTAGCAGGCGTGTTTCATTTTTTTTTTGTATATGTATGATTTGCCTATGCAAAAAATTACTGTTTGGTTTTAGTTGTGTAAGGTTTTAGATTGAATGAAGGATATAGCTAGCAGGCGTGTTTCTTTTTTTTTTTTTGTGTGTATATGTATGATTACCTATATAAAAAAATACTGTTTGGCGTTTAGTTGTGCAACGTTTTAGATTGAATGCAGGATATAGCTAGCAGGTGTGTTTCATGTTTTGTGTGTGTATATGTATGATTTGCCTATAACAAAAATTACTGTTTGGCTTTAGTTGTGCAACGTTTTAGATTGAATGAAGGATATAGCTAGCAGGCGTTTCCATTTTTTTTTTATTATATGCATGAATTTCCTATACAAAAAATTACTGTTTGGCTTTAGTTGTGCAGCGTTTTAGATTGACAGAGGGATATAGCTAGCAGGCGTGTTTCATTTGTTATTTTTGAGTATATGCATGATTTTCCTATACAAGAAAATACTGTATGTTTTTAGTTGTGCAATGTTTTAGATTGAATGAAGGATATATAGAATGTCGTGTATCAGTTTGTGCATAGGCATGATTTGCCTTTACAAAAGATTACTGTGCAGTGGGGGATTATCATTATCCATTAATCAGCTACATGTGTTTTCATTTTTCTATCAGTCATGTTCCAGCAAACAACAAGTTAACAGGCCCAGAGCAGAAGAGGGCGAGGACTAGCACAACACAAAGCACTGGCCGTATTATCGGCAGCCCAGAAGATGCAGCACCATCAACCGCTGTGGGGAGATGCGTCCTCCCACCCAAGTTGAAGTGGAAGACGATGTATGACATTATGAAGAAGGGAGACGCGCAGGTTCAAAAGAAATCTTCTGAACAACATAAGAATCCATGAGTTCATGGCAAGCTGATGACAAGGCCGGCGTTAATCTAAAGATCGAGTGTTCTTTTCTAAGCCTGTCTCATCTAGTTTGGATCCCTCTTCTTGAGAGACCTGTCTCGAGACGCTATCTAGCTATATCTGCTGTATTGGGTTTTATCAATTTGCTTTCAACTATAGACTGGTGTGGCACTGTGGTGTGTTTTCAATAATCGAACTAGCATACATTGTTCATGGGCAGTCGCTTTTGCGATGCATGCAGCAGAATTATGTTATAGATTCTACTTTAAGATTTTGGTTTCCTGGTAATTCATATGCCTAGGTTATATGCGTGCAGCAATATAATCTTATCCTGATAGTTTTCTGTCATTTCATATTTATGATTTTGGGATATCACGGATTATATCTTGTATCTAAGTAACCAGGAAAGACTGAAGGAGGGGGCGAGGGGGGGGGGGGGGGGGGGGTGTGGTCCATATTTTTTCTCTGGAAAACATGAGTATACGTTTGAAGTGTTACTTAGTTCGTTTGGGCACACAAAATCTTTTGTAATAGTCGTAGATATCTTTGGTACAAGAGAGAAATGATATAATTTTATTTTTGCATCTTTTCATATTTTATTGACAGAACTTCGGGTTTCTGTTTGACCTTTTTCCTTTTGCAATTTTCAAGAAATGGCTGCCTCTCTTTCAATATTGTTTATATTCAGAAGTTCAATTGTTATTACACACTAAACTGATTCTACATTTGAAGGAAAAAAGACAGATCTCTATGGAATGCAAATTCTAGAAAAATATGTTTTCTAGATAAATTTTATGGTTCTTATTTTTTTCTTTGCTTTGATATATGCTGCACATTTTACTGGTATTATTTGAACTTTTGTGTCCATTGGTTTCCAGTAAATAATGGTCGTTTAAACTCTGACCTCGTACTTGGTTAAAGTTGTTAGAGGAAATGGCTCGAATTTCTAATAAACTTTGAAAACAATTTTTTTCCCTCGTCACGGAATATAATGTTTTAGAGATCCTATTCCCTCTATTTTTAAATTGCTATGGTCAGAATCACAACTTTAGATAGCGTCATATTAAGGGAAATGAGGCTAAACTGTCTAGACCAAAGACAAAAAAAAAAAAAGCATAAGGACTACAACATGTTACTTATAACAGCCCGAGCTGCATAGGGAAAAACAAGACCCCATCGATGGAACCCATTGCATGTCAACGTAGCTTCGACTATAGAGACTTCAGCGCATGCCTCGTGATCATCATACCCCAAATCCTTCCAACAGTATACACAAATTACTTTAGTTCATTCTTTTAATAACAATTGCTGTCCTAACGATAGCCATTTGAAAATGCGGGGAGCATATCTGAATCAGACATTAGACATGTTGCAGTACCATTTTCTAGCAAAATCAGTAGACTGGCATCAACCAAACCCCATATAATTCTTCATGCACCATATGAGCTGTGAACTCAAATAATTGTGAAGCTAATCTCTCTCACACTCTTTGTTGCCATCAGGCAGCAGCAATGGTTTTATATGGGTATCTCTGCCTTTTGGTTCGCGACCAATATTATATATAAGATTTAATAAATACTAAGAAACCACATACTGTATACTTATTTCTCTATGCTCAACACAGTTCATATGTATAGTTATCTAGAACTGAGACACAGTATATAGAAATCAACCACCTTCAACATTTAATTACTAGTAATATCTTTTATGATCCCTTGCAAAAAAAGGCCTATTTGTTATTACATGGGGCCTGATCAGTTGAACTACATTCGGTGCTGCTGCAGCCTGCGCGCATGCGTATGCAAAGATAAAAGCAGGAAACATAATAGAGGAACAGAAAATTGGAAGCAAAAGAATATATGAAAAGTTGACCAGCAAAAGAACTACATCCAGAGCGATGCCCACTATGTGACCAAGCCGACGAAGATATCCAACATATCCTGACCACATGTGTATTTGCAAGGGAGACATGGTTCAATGTTCTCCAAGGACTTGGTCTTGGCTCGGTAGCTCCGACCACGGAGGAAACATGTTTTACGGATTGGTGGCGACGAGCAAGCAGGAAAGTGGGCCGAGAAAAAAGGAAGGGCTTCAATACCTTAGTCATCCTTGTGGCATGGGAGATTTGGAAACACAGAAATCGTTGTGTTTTTGACGGCATGCGGCCACAACCACAAGCATTACTACGGGGGATTAGGGAGGAAGCCAACCTGTGGATGTTGGCGGGAGCCAAAAAGCTCAGGCAGCTGATGTAGGCCTAGCAAAATGATGGATAGGTTGTTATCAAATCCGAAGGCGCGAATGTAACTTATAAAACCCGGCCAGAGCATGGCCTTGCATGTGAATTTTCTTCTTCTTAATACAATGACGCGCAGCTCTCCTGCGTGTTCGAGAAAAAAAAAAGTTGACCAGCAGCAACAGCCATAAGGTGGAAGCATAATCATCTGACCGTACCCATGTTCCAAATAAGCAAAAATAGAATAATTAAAAATGAGATTCGAAAAAAAAAGAGAAAAAAGAAATTAAGTGCTACCAACCTTCACTATGACGACCTCACAGGAAATGCTAAAGTATATGTAATATTTTCTTCAGAAAACTAAATTATAAACCTCAGTGATTCATGGCAGTAACAATTCTATAAAGGTAATTAGCACAAAATATACAAAATTTCTTATATATGGATTATTTGAGAGTATTTTCAAGGCTTTGGTTACCTTTATTTCTACATGTTTGTTCAAAAAATTATTTGATGCAGTTCAGAAGGGAAACCATTTTGGTAGAGATCAAACAAAGTCGATATCTACTTATTATGATAGACAACTCTATATAGATGAAGGTAGAAGATCAATGAATATCTGTGAAAACAATCAATTGAAAATTGAAACTGCCGAACTTTTCTTAATTATATGCCGATATATCTGTAGATATGGTTCATATTAATTATCACTTATATCTTATAACCGGCCCAATGCCGCATTGCATTTATGTGTTGTTAGTTTCATGTGTCTAAATATAATTAACTTCAGTAGACATACAATTCAAAACATTATAGGATTCTAGGGCACACCGCTACGTAGCTACGAACAAACTATACAGATTTATTAATCAATAGGTCCTTTTAACCGTACAAACTATAAATATTATGGGTTGGAGATATGCACTCAACCGAACAAAGTCTCTACAAAACCTGGCTAAAGATGTGCACTCAACCGAACAAACCGATCTAGCTAGAAATAGGAACTGGCTGGTGGAAGTTGGTAAGAAAGACTCCATGGGTGGAGCGAGTTGGCCAGGGATGAATCCATGGTCCCTACATGGCCTCCAAAGAAGGGCGGGGATGCTTGCCCCTCTTTAAGTAACAGAACGAATCTGGTAGGAGTTGCATGAGAATGGTCTAGCCCTCGAGAAGCGGAAATTTTGCTGCTGATAGCGCTTTTCCACATGCAATTGTCGCGCTGGTTCATGTCGTGACCAGGCCACTTTGCTCTCGTCAGGTCACTTTGCTGAACCAGGCCAGACTAGTGCGAGCAATCAGACATGCCTTACATGCCTTTCCCACCTCTAATATATCTCATGTCTCCTTCACTAAGGATTCATATGTTCAGGTGGGATTTTATTATTTACACGTGTCGAAACCACATAGTATCACGCCGCGTGTACTGTGCCAGGACGTCGTCGATTGGCACACGTTACGGTCGCGACGCCACCGGCGTGGCCTTGAGTGGCGTGACCATGTTGAGAGACGTGCCGAAGCGGTCGCTGACATCGACGTCGGCCGGCTTCATCCCGTCGGGCAGCCTCCACTCGAAGGCGTGCAGCATGGAGGCCAGTATCAGAGTCACCACCCTGGTGGCCATGGGCGTGCCGGGGCACGCCCGCCGCCCGGCCCCGAACGGCATGAACTCGAGCCGGTCCTTGCTCCCGAAGAAGTCCATTCTCTCCGTCGCACCCTCGAACCGCTCCGGCACGAACTCCGTTGGCTCCGGCCACAGCTCCGGGTCGCGCATGATGGCCCACAGGTTCACGATCACCTTGGTGCCGCGGGGCACAGCGAAGCCGGCGACCTCCGAGCCGTCGGCCGTGGCCTCGTGCGGCATCAGCATCGGGCTCGGCGGGTGCAGCCGCATGCTCTCCATGATCACCGCGCGGAGGTACGGCAGCCTGCCGACGTCCGACTCGTCCGGGTGCGGCTTCGCGCCCAGCACGTCCCGCAGCTCGGCGCGGACCTTGGACATCGCGGCCGGGTGCCGGAGCAGCTCGGCCATCGTCCACTCCACCGTGATCGCGTTCGTGTCGGTTCCGGCAGCGAAGAGATCCTGCATCGACGCAGTGAAATGTGTGAACGTGTTTCGTTCTGGACCTTTCATATGAAATCTGCAATAGTAAATATCTTCTGCGGTTCGGAATGGACGAAGAATGCTACTTCCACACGATAGAATGACCCGTGAAAGCTTCTGGTCACATATGTCCAGAAAAGCTGATAGAGAAACACATCCCCTTTCGGGTCTCAATCACTCAATGGTCAATAATTTGATAATATATATACAAAAATGAAAAACCGAATGGCGTGGCAAGTGTGACGCGTACTACGTACCAAGAGAAATGACTTGATCGTCTCAAGGCTGAGCTGATTCTCCGCGTGAAGCTGGAGCAAAACATCGAGAAAATCCTCTTCCCCCTTACCACTGTCACCGCAGCCGCCGCCACTACCGGCCGCGTTGAGACGGCGGGCGATGATGGGGTCGAAGAAGTCGTTGAACCTCCGAAGATGCTCCGTGAAGCGCCGGCGGCGGCCCTGCAGGTCGAGCTTGGAGAGCGCGGGGAAGAGGTCAGACACGTTGGGCTTGGTGACCTCCTCCACCGTGTCCCGGACCAGCGTCTCCAGCTGCTGCGCGCGGTCGGAGCTCAGGTCGGCCGCGTCCTCGGAGAAGAGCGCGTTCGACACCACGTTGAGCACGCACGAGAACACAACGCGCCCCACGTCCACCACCACAGCCTCCTCGGCGTGGCGGCGCAGGAACGCGACCAGCTCCTGCACCTTCGCCTCACGCGCGCCACGCGTCGCGTCCAGCCCGCGCGCCGAGAAGAGCCGGGTGGCGCACACGGCGCGGAGCCGCCTCCACAGCGGGCTCGTGCTGGGGAGCCAGATCACGGACCGCTCGTGGTTCCCGAGCGCGCGCCCGGCGTCGGTCATCGACCGCGCGGCCAGGACGTGGTCGTACTTCTGCAGCACGTCGCGGGCCGCCGCGGCGGAGGACACCACGACAGCGGAGGTGGAGCCGAGCTTCAGGGACATGACGGGCCCGTGAGTCCCCGCGAGTTTGGCCAGGGAGTGGTGCGGCTCCCCCTGCAGCTCAAGGATGTTGCCGAGGAGCGGCAGAGGCCTGGGGCCCGGCGGTCGCCGCGTAGCACTCTTTGACAACAAGAATCTGTAGAGGAGGCTTGAGGCGAGAGAGATGTAGAGCAGCCATAGCACGGCTTGAGGAACTTCTTCCATTATTCTACTCAGACTTCCACTTCCGATCAAGAGGAGGAGGTTTTGTATCAGTACCCACGACACAGCTGACAGCAGCACCGGCCTTATATATACAGATAATATGGCACACTCAGAGTGGAAAGCAAGATGAATTTGTATATCCTTTGGAGAAAATTGATGCCATTAACTAGGTTGAATAAACGACGGCTGTGTCAAGCATATAATACTATTGAAAACAGCTACGTCACTCCTCGAGATCCATGCAAATCATCAACGCAAATAAAATTCAACCATGCTCTCCATGGTAATTAAACAAGGCCTCTGTACTTGATCACTCTTGTGCAGGCTTTTGACTTTGTTGCGGAGCTCGAAGAGCTGTTTTTTTTTTCCAAGCAATCCAGGTCATCCCAGATTGGCACTAATATCTATTTTCAAAAAATTAGCACTAATATCCTTTTAGATTCGGCCGGGGCCTAAAACACGAGTAGAGAAAAACACTCAGGCCGCACAAGAAGACGTACCAATGGTTTACACAAGTTTTAACCACTGAGCCTCACGTGTAACAACATCCTTCCTAGTTCCTACCTATACTTATGTTTTTGTGCACCTTTTTGTTTGACTATATACCTCAATCTACGTGGATTGAAAGAGTACTTAGTTCATTTTCACTACAAATCACTTTAATCATACTCAATCTACGTACCAAATGATTTGAGTCCCAGATTTGTAGGTCTGCGTTGATGCAATCCCTTCCTACACATGATGTTGTTGTCGGGAGGCCCACGTACCAAATACGTGTGATTGGGTTGGTTTTGTTATGCGATTTGTTTCATTTCATATGAGCACGAACACACAACGGTTCTATGGATAATGAAAATAAATTTATCCTTCTCTACAACTTAAGAACTTCATTGTCATATATTGCATAATATAAGAATTCAAAATTTGACAGAAAATTGCAGCCGATATGACATATATATTTCATGAAGAGTGTAAAGTAGTATGCGAAAATTATCTAACCTTTTTTTCTTACTATTAATAACTTAGAAACATTTTCGCCGGTCGATTCATAAGAGCTGGTTTGGTTCCCAACTCCGCAAATATTCATGTGGCCAAGTGTTGCGCAGGAGCAAAAATGAAAGGTGGGGTTCGTTCGGTTTGGTTATTGGCTCCCATAGTCCCACGTCTGCGCGATCGAGCTGGTCGATCGCCGGCCCGCTCGCTATCTTTGACGCTTTCGCTATCTGACCACGGCAAGGTCAATGATGAGGATAAGATATAGTACAGTGTAATCGTTATTCGCTTGGACTACTTGGGCAACGCATGCAATTGTTTGTTTTCACTTTTAGAAAGAAAAAAGAAAAAGAGTCGATTATTTTCCTAATCCATTCCACCTGCAGACGCCTGCTGGATTCTACACAACCTATCAAGACTAAAAGTATTCAAAATTGGATCAATGGTTTTTGGGAGAAAAATGTACTATTTTAGTTCAAAAATCTCATCCACAGAATCACACGTTTCTAGCTAGATCGCCCACTAGAATCACATGTCCTGGGCCTGAAGCCGAACCAAAAGTCCACAGAGTAAGCAAATCCGCACCGCCCGGCCCATGATCCCTCCTGGCCAGTCTTCCGGTTCTGTTCGTTCGTTGTTGATGCAGTACAGTCGAGCGCTCCTCCCGGTCTCCCCCGGGTGCGACGCGGTGCGAACGCCCCGCCTGGCGAAAGCCTATAAAAATAGAGCATGAAACGCTCGTGACTCGTAGTCCACCACGCGTCCATTTGGCCGGCGCCCTTTTCGTTCTGGCTCCGCCCTTGGCGGCGCGGGCCTCCACTGCGATGCCACACATGGCGACCAGGGGAGCACAAGTGGTGGAGCTCGAGGTCGGTTCCCTCCACACCCGCAGCGCCGGCGACGGCGGCGACGACGGCGCGGCCGATACCTTCTCGGCCACGGCCAACCGGGAGTCATCAGAATCAGAGGTCAGTGCGTACTCCACACGAAAACCTTCTTACCCTTCCAAGTTCCAACCCTCCTCTCTCAGTGTCCAACTGATTTCCTAATTTGCTTTTATTGTCCGAATTAATTTTGCGATCTCTATAGCTCCTCCACCTTGTTCGTCCTGCTTCTGCAAGGGAAAAGAAAAAAAAAAGTCCCGAACTAGTATACTATCATAGGAAAGTTTTCAGGCCAAGTCCGCATGAAAGAATAAGCATCGAATCTCGCTACATGCATACTACAGCTGTTAGCTAACGCCGATTTTCTAGAGATCGAAGTGTAGTTTGTGTTTTTTCTACTCGATTCAATTTCTGATTATTTCATATTCCTAACAAGTTTGAGTAGACAACCGAGACCACCCGTGCCAACAGCAAGTTTGAATAGACAATCGGGACCACCCGTGCCAATGCGATCGTGGATAACGAAATGAATGTGTTATCGGTAGCTCTCTGCGCCTCGGCACCAGAAGTCCGTCCGCCTTTTGTTCTTTTCCCGAAAGAGTTTTGCAACGGTGACAGCAAAAGCAGAATAGTTTTGTCACCTGTAGCTTTGATTTTGCTACGAATTTTTCCGCGGCCATAGATATTGGGAGCATACTTGACATTGCACGATGGCCAGATTGTGTATTGTCGTGGCGTGTGTGGCATCAGGGGAACGACGACCTTTCTTCCTTTTCTCTCGCTTCTGTGTGATTTCAGCATAATGACAAAATATAAGTATTCAGTCCCTGTTTAGTCAAAGATATGCCAGATAAATCCGGTATTACTTGTGCTGGTCCTCTTTTACTGTTTAGCATCCAGATACCAAATCATCTAACATATTGGTTATGCCTTCAAATCAGTGACATGATAGTGATTTGAAAAAGATAGGTCAATCTATCAAGAAAAAGAGATGTTGATGATGTACAGGGATTGTGACGTAGTTCTATAAGAAAAATAGCTCGATGGTGTATAGGTTCCTGAGTGCAATATGCATGTTCTTTTTTCTGCAACACGGTGGATTGGAATCGTCTAAAACTCATTATTATTATTATTATTATTATTATTATTATTATTATTTTGCACCACAATGGGTGCAATATTCAATCCCATAACAGATTTTATCTACTACCGCATTATAGTTTGCATTAACCTGTGGCCGTTTTCCTCACTTTTTATTTTGATTTTTATTCTGAAAATGCCCCCACATCCTGTAATAGTACTAAACAACAAAGAGAGAGAGAAGCATGCTTCAGTAGGACGTTTTTGCCGAAAATGATTCTGACACATGATGTGACATTTTGTCATATCACTGAAGTCCAAATTCACATCTAACCGAAAATAAGTCAAAGTACCCCTCGAGTCCCATACATTTCCTGCATATGGGAAAACTTCCCGGATCCATTCTGTTCCCCTACGTAATACTTCTATAAGGAAAGATTTTGAGTCACTCCATCTATGTGCTTCATATATGAGCACTGTAGTACAGCGCACATCTCTCTTGTTTGGTTCCAAGAAGAAAGATGAGTTGTCACATTACTACTGATGGCATCCCCCAACTGTAAGCAGGCTGGCAATTTACGCGAATATTTATTCACTGTCTAGTGCTTTTATACAACACTCTTGGTGCTGTTTTTGGTGGCCTTTTTATTACTAGATGAGTTGTTCTTTTTTCTGGTTCATACATACTATTGGTATCCCTCTACTGTAAACAGGCTGGCAATTTACGCAAAGATTTATTCCTTGCTTACAAGACTCTTGGTGTCGTTTTTGGTGGCCTTGTTACTTCTCCCCTCTACGTTTATCCCTCGATGAACTTGGCATCTCCAACAGCGGAGGACTATCTGGGAATATACAGCATAATGTTTTGGACACTTACTTTAATTGGTGTGATCAAGTATGCATGCATAGCTCTCAATGCGGACGATCATGGTGAAGGTAACTACCTAGCTTTCTCTCTCTTTCAAAATGATTTTATAACTTTTGTCCACATTGGGAAATATATAGTTGTCTAATCATTTGACTACATCAGGCATGGCTTCTCTTGGTGAACTATTACTGATGTATAAACAGAGTCGCCATTATGATCTATTATAGTTCCTCTCAACTTTTGAATCCTAAGTCTGAATGCAATATCTCAGAGACAATAGTTTCGTCAAAAGACCTGATTATTTTCTGCAGGTGGTACATTTGCAATGTATTCACTGTTGTGTCGGCATGCTGATATTGGCGTACTTCCTTCCAAAAGAGTTTATTCTGATGTTGAGCCACTCCTTTACAATCAGTCTGCAATAGCTAGAAAGCCTAGTAAGCTAGGGAAGTTCTTCGAACGAAGCATAACAGCAAGAAGAGTACTGTTGTTCGTGGCAATAATGGGTATGTGCATGCTCATTGGGGATGGAATACTCACTCCTGCTATTTCAGGTTGGTCCTTTGTAAACATAGGTTTAAAAGCTTAAGTAGGACATTTCCATGGTCCTTTTGTGATTGCAAAAATATTCAACACTGACTCTTTACATATTTTCAGTGTTATCAGCGATTGATGGACTAAGAGGTCCATTTCCTTCTGTTAGCAAGGGTAAGTGGTTTGATGTATGTAAGTGAGGACTGACAGCATAATCTTTCTGACATATTCATTTTTACAATAACCCCCCCTTTTTATTCTTGAATCTCCCAGCTGCTGTGACATCGATATCTGCTGTGATTCTTATTGCCCTTTTCTTCGTGCAAAAGTATGGGACTTCAAAAGTGAGTTTTTTGTTTTCTCCAATCATGGCAGCATGGACGTTCACCACTCCAATCATAGGCCTGTATAGCATTATTCATAACTACCCAGGCATATTCAAAGCAATTTCACCTCATTATATTGTTGGCTTCTTCCTAAGAAACAAAAAACAAGGGTGGCAACTGCTCGGAGGGACTGTTCTATGCATCACAGGTACATGGCACCATCCCTTTTACAGGTTTATGCATTTGACATGTCAATTATGATTAGACTTTTACACGACTGTTGCTCCTGCTTGCATACATACAGGTGCTGAAGCTATGTTTGCAGACCTTGGCCATTTCAGCAAAAAGGCCATTCAGGTTATTATCATCAAGAAACACTTGCCATGCTTAAGCATTGTTTATGATACAGTTATTTACACTCTGTTTTCTTTCCCACAGACAGCATTTATGTCCAGCATATATCCATCTCTCATCCTGACTTACGCCGGGCAAACGGCGTACCTTATTAACAATGTCAACGACTTCAGCGACGGCTTCTACAAATTCGTCCCTGGCCCTGTTTACTGGCCCATGTTCGTCATTGCAACACTGGCATCAATCGTCGCAAGCCAATCCTTAATATCTGCGACGTTTTCAGTGATCAAGCAGTCAGTTGTCCTGGACTACTTCCCGCGTGTTAAAGTGCTGCACACGTCTGAGCACAAGGAAGGGGAGGTTTACTCCCCAGAAACCAATTACATTCTCATGGTATTATGCGTCGGTGTGACGTTAGGCTTTGGTGGTGGAAAGGAGATTGGGAACGCATTCGGTAAGCAGTTTTTGTTTCCTGCTATTATTTCACAACACAGTACTGCTTGTTACTCAATACTAACTAGATGCGTTTATTTATGGTTAATCTGTGCAGGTGTCGTTGTCATCATGGTCATGCTGATAACCACGGTCTTGCTCACTCTGGTGATGGACATCAAATGGAGAACGCCACACGTTCTGGTGGCACTCTACTTCATTCCTTTCTTCATCATGGAAGGGTGCTACGTAACGGCCGTGTTCACCAAGATCCCCGAAGGCGGCTGGCTCCCCTTCGCTGTGTCCATGCTCCTGGCGCTGATCATGTTCGTCTGGTACTACGGCAGGCAGCGGAAGACCGAGTACGAGACGGCGAACAAGGTGACCGTGGAGCGGCTCGGTGAGCTCCTGGCGAGCCCGGAGGTCCAGAGAGTCCCCGGCCTCTGCTTCTTCTACAGCAACATACATCAGGACGGACTCACACCTGTCGTCGGGCACTACATCAAGAACATGAGCTCGCTGCACACGGTCACGGTCTTCGTCACGCTGCGGTACCTTCTGGTCGCCAAGGTGGCTCAGCGCGACAGGATCCAGATCAAGAGGCTGGGGCCCAGCGGGGTGTACGGCTGCACCGTGCAGTACGGCTACGCCGACAACCTCGTGGGCGGCGGCGGCGACGACCTCGCCGCGCAGGTGACGGGCTGCCTGCGGCGGTACGTCGAGACGACGGCCACGTCGGCGGCGTCCGCGGAGGCCGAGCTCGCGCAGGTGGAGGCCGCGAGGGCGGCCGGCGAGGTGCACGTCCGCGGCAAGATGCGGCTGTACGTGGGCAAGGACGCCGGGTGGTTCGACAGGGTCATGCTCCGGTCGTACGAGTTCTTGCACGGCATCTGCCGGTCCGGCCTGCCGGCGCTCGGCACGCCCCTGCCGCGGCGTGTCGAGATAGGCATGCTGTGCAAGGTCGACTGACCCGCCAATGAAATGAGCATATATACATACAACTAGGATGAGAAATGCAACGTGACGGTCGAGTACCCATGTTGTAGAAGTACTTTCATATGTATACAGATATACAGTATATATGTGGTATATTGACATGAAATCCTTTTGCCAGTTGTAATGCCAGTGTTGGAATTCAGAGCCAGAGTCCGAAACTCAGAATGGAATAGTCATCACAGATGGAGATGATGTGGTTGGTTGGTTCGAACTAGTACTAGGACAACACACAGTGGGGTCGAAGTGTAAAAAGTTGACTAACATCTGTTTTGTGTTATGAGGACAATTTACATCACATCACCTTCTTTGGGGTTCGGAAAACGAAGCCTAGGTTGTCCATTCGGCGTCTACTCGCAGAAAGCAGAGCCTGTTATAGGCACCTATGGACATGGAAGGCTATTATATCGATGCACAGCTAAACCCAAGCTAAGCGCTCAGATACCTGTTCTTTGGAGAAAGAAGAAGAACATTCGTTGAAGAGTTGAGCTCGCTTTGGGTTAAGATCACATACCTTATGTTTCTTTGGAGATCATGGTTCTTGGCTTCAAGTTAAGATTAAGCTGCTGGTAAGAAACGTCGTACCAGAGCGGATCGATTTAGAAAGGCGACTGATACTACTCCGTAGGTGGCAGCAACTATGGTCAGTGCCGTGATTGTTGCGAAATCAGGCTCCGAAAGTGACGGTAAAGTGAGAAAGAAAAAGGCGCGATACTGTTTCATGCTAATTGTACGTCTTTTGGTTTCAACATTGCATCGGAGGCTGCAGTCCAGTCCTTTTCCCGAACGGGGAAATTTTTTGTCACTGTGGCCGTCTCCCTGTGTCGCTTCCATGTTGGGTACTGTACGAGCGAAACTATGGCCTACGGCAGACTGATCCCAAGTACTAGTATGTCACTGTTACATACTGTACGTACTAGTAGTAGGCCAGTGCAGTGCAGTTCCAGAGAAAACCAGCGACTGCAATCCTGCATCCAGTTCAGGAACGACTGATGCCACAAATTATTCACAAAAGGCAGCATATTGCAAAAACAAGAACAAATTATACGTACGGTTCGTTCAACACGATTGCAAGTTTGATGAGAACTGAAAAACCAAATACGTAGATAGGAGTAAGATAGATGCTCATAATACACGGTTGTGCAATCCGGCGACACGAATCATGAGGGAGAATCTCTTCTTCTCCATCGTTGACCCGGGTGAGACTTTGGGGCCGGGCCGGGCAGCTTGGTACTAGTACTAGTAGCTTTTGGCGAAATTCGGAGCGCCCACACTGCCCCCAGCCCTTGATTTTATTACGTGGAGCCCCTTTTCCTTGGATTTGTCTCACGTAGCCACATGATGAATCCAGACAACCACCTAAAAAAGCAGCAGGAGGGGACAATTAACCCACCAAACGCCCTAGCTTTTCGTGGTAACCTTTGGTGCCTTTAGAAAAAAGAGCAGCTTCTGTGGGGTAACGGAAGGTCTAAAAATCAAATCGTAGCAGGAATTTGGTGAGTGAAACCTTGACCTCAACTTATGCGAAACGACTATAAAATCTTCGGTGATTTCTTAATTACCGATGTAAGAGCTGCGTTGCGTTGCCCCCAACTAAGTGTTTGTTTGACAGATTATGAAACCAACTGTAGTCTATAAGTAATTATATCTATCAATCATCTAAGACTTATAAGTAATTATGGTCATATGTACCCATAAGTTGTTTTTTAATTTTAAGTTAAAGAATACTAGTTTCTCAGTTTTATGGATGCACATTGACACATATGTTGTTTTGCTAGAAAACATTTTAAAAAAGAATATATACATACTAAGTTCTTTTAAGCAGCTAAGCTGGTTTTTTATTAACCGGCTATAATAAGTTTCATTCCATAGTCCCTGTCAAACAAACGTTAAATTCAAATTAATTAAAATATTTACAATGCCATTGAGAAAATTAACAATAAACGTTCATTAATCATAGAAACACTGAAACACAGGGTTCAAACTAAAATGGCCAGAAGCGAAATTCAAAATGGGTACGGAAGAAAAACCGTTACTGCCTTCTCCCGGTGCAGTGCAGGCAACCCGGTGAGCTCCGGCCTGGTTTGGTGCTGGCGTCTTTCAGGTCTCACGCACACCCCGCCTGGCAGGGAGGAAAGCTGACGAGGATGCAGTTATCCGCCGAGCCCTTTTGCGCATCTGAGTATCTGACCATAGTGAGTGACTTCACCAAAGTAATTGCTGCCTGCGTAGCGAGCTTTGACCTATTCGTAACTGACACAGACGCATATAAAAACATGACGTGTAGCGTAGGAGTTGCTAACAAACTTGCACCTCTTTTTTTTTTTTTTTACATCAGGGAGTACTACTAGTGTACTATTGACATTGTTAAAACGACGTTGGAACAGGAGACTTTGCGGGCAAAAAAGCCCAAAAAGAAATGAGTAGAGGTGATGTGACGTGACTGTTGCTGTGGGCTAAAAAAAAATGATGCTAAATAAAGCCGACGAGTAAACAAAATTCATCCCTTCCTAATTTTCGAACCGGCGGCGACGAGAGAGATTCTCATGAACAAACCGATGGAATCAGCACGAAAAACAAAAGCAAATTAGAATCCAGCGAGGGAGAGAAAGAAGGTGGAGGGAGACCGACGAGGAAGGAAACATAAAGAAACCGAGGTGAAGGGAAGAACATAACGAATCACGAGAAAGAGAGCAAACCACCCCACATCTTTTGCTTTCGTTGCTTCATTTGGACTTTGTTTGTACTCCCCTCGATCTTTTTTCCTTATCTTAACTGACCGCGCCCACAATCGATACCACGTCGCCCGGAGCCGGAGAACCCACCGACACACCCAAAAAAAAAAGGAAGTAAACGCACCAAGTACGTAGTATAGCACATCGCACACGTACTGCTACAAGTGAGTTGAATGACACTCCTGCACAGTAAAACACCAAACACAAGAGTGGTGGTGGACTTGACAAGCTAAGCTTGGTAGGCCGCGTGCTTTTGCTTTTCACGCCTCTTGGAAAAGGAGGAAAAGCCCTGCTCTATTTAAGCACGCGTTGGTCTTGGTCCGGACCATACCAGCCAGCCGTCTCACTCATAGACGACTCACTCCCTCTCGCTCTCACTATCAGTGCCGCTCGCGTCGCGTCGTCCATGGAGACAGCCCAGGAAAGCAGGGAGGTGCTGCAGGGGAGGCAGGCGTGGCCGTTCCACATGATGGCAGCGGCGACGACCACAACCGGCTGCGGCGGCTTCAATAACTACTACGGCAGCAGCAGCAGCACGAGCCGCGGCGGCGCCGGCGCCGGTGGTGACTGCTTCGTCCTCGGGTGGGAACAGCCGCTGCCGCCGCTCGGGTTCTTCGGCGCGCTCGCCAGCACCGACGTCCACGACCTCTTCCCGCTCTGTACGTTCATTCGCTCATCTATACTCTTCCGAACTCGATAGTCTGAATAATCTCATCAGTTCCTCTGTTGTCGTGTGCAGTTGCTGACGACATGGAGTCCTCGTCGCCGTTGATGCCGGTGTCGTCGTTGTCGATGCTGGCCGTCCCGCCACCACCGCCGGGCGACGCGGTGGCGGTGCCACCGGACCTGGACGACCTCCTCCTGGTATGTGCATGACGACAGCCTGACCTGACGATCCATCCGTATCCATTGAGCACTAGAACACAAAACTGCTGTACTGTACCTTCGTCTATACTGAAGAAGAAGAAGACTAGAAGAGTATAGCAATAATTAATTAAATTTGTTTGCTCTGTTCATCTCCCGCAGAACTTCTGGGACGCGAGCTGCCACGACGGCGACGTGGGCGCGCAGCAGGTGCAGGCCGCCTTCAATTCCTCCAGCTGCTGCCTCCCGCTCACGCTCCCGCACGAGACGACGACCAGCAGCAGCGCTACTACTACTACGACCACCACCACCACCACCAATTCCTTCTTCCCCTGCGACGATGACTGTGAGCACTCCGTTTCCAGTTCCAGGCCTCCCCGAATTTTGTGACTTTTTCTTCTACATTAGCCAGGCTACTGCTAGTACTCCCTAATAAAGCAAACCACTAGGACGCGACGGGTCTGCTGCCTTCTCGATCGGCCCCGCGCATCGCCATGCCATGCCTTGCCGCCACCACCACCGCAGGCACAGGGCATGGCGGAGGCAAACGACAAGCAAAGTCAGTAGGTCGTAGAGCTAAGCATTAAACAATGGAGCGCTCGTCAAACGCATACGCAAATACTACGCAATGTCATCGGGGAACGTGGGCCCGCGCGGGAGGTTAACTAGCCGCACGTAATTGTCATTATCATAGGCCCATGATTTCTGCGTGCGCGGGATGATTGTTGATAATAACGTTATTATAACTGACGTACGTACAGTAATTATTTTCACGACATTATTGGAGCGAATTATGAAAGGCATAGTACGTATGTGAAGTTGTGAACATGATGCCTGCGTCTGACTTGCAAGTTCGGCAGGCAAGACAGGGCACATCTTTTTAAGTAAAAAAGACAGGCCTGGATTTTACGTGTTTAGATTGTACCAGTCCTGCCCAGATTCTGCTAATCTTCTTCGGTACGGTAGGTAGTGAGTACTACTGGTCGTGTTTTAAATTTTAACGGAACTCAAGTGGACTACTGTATCATTAACCAACCAATCCGGGTGTCCATTGTGTGTGCAGGTGGTGATGACCCCTTGAGCTCGATTTTCTCGACGAGGCCCACGGCGGCAGAGAGAGCTCCTCTGCTCCAGGCCCCGGCGGAGCCCCCCAGCTCGTCCTCGTCCAACTGCCACCACGGCGCGAGCGGGGCCCAGGTCGCTGCCACGCCGGGTGCCGCACGGGCCCCGCCGCTGCCACCTCTTCGCTCCTCCTCCTCCTCCGCGCTGAAAAAACGCTCGACACCCGAAGGTGCGGCTCCGTCCTGTCACGACACGGATATCTCGTTGCTTGGCACTGGAGAGCTCTGAATTAATCATTTGATCGTTGTTGCTCGTGGTAATGGCAGAGTCAGACCAGGCGGAGGAGAGCAGCCAGAGCGGCGGCAAGCGGAGGAAGGCGTCGCCGTCGCCACCGCCGGCGGCGGGCAGCAGGGTGCTGTGCCCGTTCGCGCTGCTGAAGCCCGACGGGCTGGACGGCGGCGCGACGCTGGCAGACATCAACGCGCGCATCCTGATGCGGCCGTCCAGGCCCGTGCGGCACCCCGTCGGCGAGTTCGCGTGCGCGCCGCGCGCGTCCGCGGACCAGCCGGGCATCTCGGGCAAGGCCGTCTCCAGCTTCACGCGCCTGCACACCCCGGGACGCGGCACCATCACCATCATCAGAACGCGAGGCTGACTGACTCAGGCGCTCGTCCATCCTAGATTAACTATGATTATTAGCTCCTCATTGTACTGCTTCTGATCTCCAATTAAGTTCGATGCCATCATGTAATTATATGTGCGACTGTATCATAACTAATAAAAGGCACTTCTAGCTACTAGCCTCAAATCACTTTTTTACTGCAAGCAATAACCAGATTAAATAATGGATCTAGCTACTAGTAAAAAGCAAAAATAAAAAAAAAAAACGGATCTCTTGCTCTGGGAGTCAGGGTCAGGACACACACTGAGAAACTGAATCAAACTGGAGAACTTTCGCTGGATCGTTTTCCCTGGCATGAGATAAATTGGCGGGGACGGGGAGGAGTCGCAAAGCTGCCCCCTCCTCCTGCGCTCGTCGACAAACAGGTGGTGCTACGGCTGGTTACATTCCCAAAAGCTGGAGGCAACTAGCTTTCCTTCTGTCTGCACGTCGAGGACCCACTCGTGCCGGCATGCTTCGAGCTCGAGCTTAAGCTCCAATCTCCATGCACGTACTACTACTATCTCAACCTGAGCCACAAAAAAAACTCCACTCTACACGCATACACAGTGGCTTGGCTCATCGATGCGGCGGGCAGGGCCAAGACAAATTAGTAAGAACACAGATTCAAAAAAACACTTGTTTGGAGTGGACTTGACTTAACACGCCTTGTAGTTCGCGAGACGGGGACGTTCGGACGAGCGCGTCGTCCACGGAAGTCGTTGGGAAAAGCTTAGCCACGTGAGCCCGAATCCGAGTAGGTCCATGCGTATGAGGCTCTCACTCGCCCCTCCTCCCTTGTTCTTTTGTTTTAGACGCCTTCTTCGGCAAAGAGAATATAGTGGCGGAGGATAAAAGACGGGTAGAGCAGGACACACCAAAATCATCAAACCAAAGCTAGTAGTATCAAGGACGTAGTAGTAATTATAAGGTGATCGATGAGGAGGGGGGAGGAGAATAGAATAAAAAGAGTCAGCAGCCAGTGAGAGAGATGCTGAGCGTTTGATTTGGGGGAGAGCCTCCCTCTGGTATGCATATTGTTATTAGTACTTAAAGCCACCCTCCAAAGCCAGCAAAGTGCGAATGCCTCATCATTGTGGCCACGCAAAAGCGCGGCAAAGCATGGGCCACTGTAGCGCATACGGCAAACGCGTGCAAGCTCGGAACAGACAGAGCCCGGCCGGTTTTGAAAACCAGAGCAGAGGTGTGGTGTCATTCTTTTGTGACCGTGCGATGGTAGTATCAAGTGGCTGATACAAAATACAAAGTATACAGGCTGCGTCTTCGTGCATGCGTGGTGCACGAGAAGCTGGGAAAATGATTGAATATAAATGATGCCACGACGCACAGGCGCCACAGCAGGTCAACACGACGCAGAGCGAGCTGAGAGAGAGAGAGAGAGAGAGAGAGAGAGTGACCATGCCCGAAGAAAACGGGGCATGTCTGGTCCTGGGTTTCGTAAAGAAGGCATCCCTGTTGACACGAGCTCGGCGATCCGGTATGAGGGGGGGGGGGGGGGGGGGGGGGTGTGGTGGATGCCATGACGACGCTGTTGGACTCGTGACATCGATCTAACGGACGATGGTCATTCCTGCCTGTGGGGGCGGCCGAGTTAGGGCAGGCATGACTTGAATTAAAGGCCCAACGACTATTCATCTGATGAGCAACAACAACTCCACCTTGTCAACGAACAAGACACATTGCAGTATAAGTACGTCTGCTGTGATGGATCTGGGGAACACGGTTATTTAAAACACTCGTGATCTTGCATCTGGATAGCGACGGTGACGAGGGCTTTATGTGCAATGATTGGGTCTGACTGAAGGTGTCCGCCGGCGTAGCTTGCACAAGGCTCTGCTTGTAGTAGCAAATGGTATTTTCAAATAAAAGCTAGAACTGCCTTGCACAGTACTACTGGTAACATTTGGTTATTTATTTTGTGAAGGTGTAACTGCATCTGAAATATAGATTTGCCTTTTTTAAGATCCTGACCTAACTTGGGTTTTGTTTTTGAAGGATTCCGACATGACGTCCACATGATCGCCAGAGACCAGAAAAAAAGAGTCGGTGCTGGAATCGCTGCATCCACACGGGCACAGCTGATAACTTTGTTAACAGTGTGGTAGCAAGCAATTTCAACAAGACATGGAGGTTTATGGCGCCCTAAACCTTGATGACGGTACAAATATTACAGTTGGTTGTTCATCTTATTAAAAAGTTAGTTCAAATTTACAAAAGATTTAGGTTGTATTTCAAATACTTTTACTGATAAAATAAATTATAATAAAATATATGATATATTACTAAGAGCAGGGCCTATGTCCTGAAATAATAGCGGAGTATAATTTTTATTAAATAATAAAAATGATAAAGATGTTAAGAGCAGGGCCTGTGTCCTGAAATGACCGACTGCTGTATAAAGATGCTCTCATAGTATACTCTCTTTGACTTGTAAGCAGGGCCGCTTATTAATAACATGCACATCTTGTAGTAGTAGTATTACTAGAGACGCCCTAAAACAGCGAAAAGACAATCTCGCAGACACTGAGAGTGAGCGGCAGTACCTGGCTCTGGCTGGGCATCAGTGCCTCCCTCCCACACACAAGTCAAAAACCACAGCCTTTAGCCTGTAATCCGGTGCCAAACAAAATAAAGCTTGCCGTGAGGAGCAGCAGACAAGGAGGACGAGGAGCAGCAAACGCTTTTGCAGTGGTGGCAAAAGTCAAACAGTGTGGTCATGGCCTGAATATAATTAACCCACAGGGCCTTGCAAAAAAAAAAAAAAAGAACCCACAGGGGGAAAAAAAAAGTTTGCTTTGAAATTAGATTAGAGGTAGTAGTAGCAACTCCAGTTTGGTCTGGTGGCTGCGGATCACGCGGCTGATGAATGCGCCGTGTTCGTGGACAGAGATGGACGACGGATCCGCATGACCATCGGCAATTGGAATTGGTTCGGGGATCGCCGTGCCGATGGGCCTCCAGCGCCACCGCGCGTGCTATTTACTTCTCTCGTGACAGCATTAGCCACGCGCGGCTACCAGTAGCAGGCACGTTGGGTTTAATCTCCGCGTGCGCGTGTACCGGCCGCTGCTGGCTCCGCTTTATAGCCGTGATCGTCGCTCGGTGCGGCAGCGGACGGGCAACAAATGATACGCACAGTACTCATTCCCAAATGGCTTAAAAAAGGGGGAATCCGGGAATCTTTTTTATGTAAAACGGTTGACGTTTCGGATTGTTTTATTATAAGTACTACCTTCATGTTTTTATTGTCAATACGTTTGACTTTTTTTGCAAAGACAATATATTTGACTTTTAACATCAATATTGACAGCTTATCTTATTTAAAAAATATTTTAAACATATAAAATTATTAATTATAATTTAAATTATATTTAATAATAGATCAATTTATAATAAAATATATAATAGTTATTTAATTTTTTAATTAAGATAAATAATTAAATATAATGTCAGTTTTCTAAAATATCAGCAATAAAAAAAGTTAATACTTTCAATGTTGGGGCGAACTGTAGCAACGTATAGTACAGTACTACTAGTACGTGCACAGCGAAAGCTGTTCTACTTGGGGCTCCGTGCTCTGCTTTCTTCTGTCTGGAGCGGCCTACTGCTCCGGCAGCTATACTGGTGTTTTGGCATGCAGCCGTATCACAGTGCACTGTGTTCACACGGTTGCGCCTAATTTATACTCTTTCATTTCAAATTACTTTTTTTTATCATCGTTGATTTTAATCAATAACGTTAATCATTCATCTTATTTAAAAATATATAAAAAATATTAAATATTTTGTTAAAATTTAATTAATTACTAAAGATTTTTAAATTTTAATTTTTAATTTTACATATTTAAACTAATTTTTTAAATAAGATAAGCCGTTGAAATTTTCGGTCAAAGTAAAAAACAATAAGTAAAAAAGAACAAAGATAATACTTGTCTTTCTAGCTCTCTGTATGAAAATTGGAAAAATGAAAATATAATAGTTGAACTGAAAACGAGAAGGAGAGAGATAGATATAAAGATATATTTAAGGAGAGAAAGGTGTATTAAAAAATAAAAATAATAAGTAATTTAAAACAAATATTAAAAGATAGAAAGAGAAAATAATTTAGAACGGAGGGTGCAAGATCAGCGATGTTAACCAAGTCTCCCTAGAAAAAAAGGAAAAAGGGTCCGGAGCCAACCATATGCCGGTGCCCGTACGTCCGCACCAAGAAAATCAGTGCCGATCGACAAGGTCACGGTCATGGGTCATCTGAAGAGAGGAAACCTTTTGCTTCCATTGGTAGGTCCATCGCGAGCAGAGGGAGGGGGCGCGGCGGTGACCTCGTTTCATTCCATAGGCAAAAGGATGAACAGAACAGACAGCCGGGTCGAAGAGGGGCACAGACACAGTGATCGGTGGGGTTACTGGTTTGCCATCACCCCCCCTTTCGACCTCCCATCTCGTATACTAGTAGTATATGATTCGATGCATGACATGGATCGATGACGATCGTGTGTCGTCCAGCAGCGGGCAGTACGTAGTGCGCGCGTCGAAGTGACGGGACGTCTAGCTCGCTACTACTACCGTCGTGCCGGTCCGGCCGGAGACGGAACGGAGGCCGCTATGATTGCGTTCCCCACGCTGACGGCGGCGGCGTGGATGGATCGGAGCGAGCGAGGTGGGTGGGTGTGGGCAGTGGCACGCACGACGCGCGCGGATGCCGAGGCGTCGCGTCCCGTCATCACCCACTTCTCCATCGATCGATCGACCCGGCCGGCCGTGCATGCAGCAGATACACACAATCACACACGTACATGCGGGCTGGCCGGGCGCACGCCGCCGTACGTAAAAAAAGGGGCCACCAACTCCGGTTTGCGCTTTCCCGGACCGCCTCGTCCGCGGGGCTGGCGTCGTACGTCGGTGCGCTACTAGCTGCGCTGCGGGGGTGGACGACGACGCTACGCACGCACGGCACACGCACACGGGACTGAGCCTGACGAAGCGGCTTTAAAGACTTCGCTTTTTTTCCAAACTGACACGCGCTGCGATAGTAGTAGTTCTCGAGCCAAAAGTTTGTTTTCTGACCCAACGGTGGCAATTATGAGATTCAAAAGACAGCTCAAAGTAACATTCTTCATGGAGATCATCATTTTAATGACATGGTGTATCTGGACAGTTAGAAACAACTGGATCTTCAATGGGGTGGACCCAACGATCCTGGAAGTGATGGAAAGATTCAAACGGAAATTCCACATGGTTATCCATCGTGTGAATCAAGACAAAGTAGAAATTATGAAAATATGGATACAAAATCTGATATAGCTTTTCTGTTTTCTTATTATTTTTTTTGGGTTTTTTCGTAACTTGTACCTTGGCCTTTCTTTTAATTAATTAATATAATCAGTAGGGGTGCCCCCTACTGTTTCATAAAAAAAAATTGTTTTCTGCGTGTTTTCGTCGATCGGCGCCTAAGCCGTTGGCGTCGTCGGCCCGTACGTTTCAAATAACCCGGGTAATAACGATGTGTCATCTATATATCGTGCATACGTGGCTCGATCTCATCAACGGTGCCTCTCCGTGCGTGCGTGCGTGCGTGAGCAACGCCCACGCGTTCCCCTAATTCCTCTCGATCACAAACTTGATCGCCCATCCGGCCGGCAAGCGCAGCGCAGCCGGGCTGTTCCGCCGCGCTGCGACGACGCTGGCGACAGGTCCCCGCCTGATTTCAAACGACGGACGATCAAGCGACAGTCGAGAGCAGCACGGCCGCCCGGCCCAGCCTACTACGTCCTGACACCCTCTCTCTCGATTCTCGAAGGCCAGCCAGAGCAGCAGAGCCTTGTGGCTTTCCAGCAGCAGGCTGCTGCCGACCGATCGCGGCCGAGGAGAAATCGCACGCAGCCAAAGAAACGCAGCCTTTTTCCTTTTTCCACTCCGCAAACACGTGCTGCTGCATGCATCATGGCGGTAGTGCATCACCCAAGGACGGAACGAATTATTGGCGATCCCGCTCGCTCGCTCGCTCGCTCGCTCGCCGCAGCGCGCTCTCATGGCCGTCGCTTGGCAGCTAATGAGACCCGGTGTGCAGCTGCCCACTGTGTGGTGTGTGCAGAGGACGACGAGGAGGAAGAAGGGGGGCCGCGCGCCACCAGCGACGTACTCTGTGCGCTCATGGCCGTCATAGGCCACCACTCATCAGGCGGCAGGGCGTGGCAGGCACTGTGGACGATGTGAGACTGTGTATTAGGTAGGTATGTTTGCATCCTGTGCAGGTTAATTCAGAGTGCAGGCTCCTGCATGCGGGGGAATGAGAGCCTTTTTTACTCTCGTTGCTGAATAATGTATTATCACTACTACTACTTGGGTGGATCGTCAGGAGTTTTTGGAGCGATCTCACCCCCCCAATTTTTTACATACAGCCACCAACGTTTTGTTTTCTGGCTCGTACTTCGGTCGTAACGTCGCGTATGTTACGACACTACTCGTACAAAACGTAAACAAAAAAACTCCACTTTTTCCCCGTTTCTGCCTTATACTAGCAGATTATTACTGACACTACCAAAGAAGACGTGTCGACACAAAAGCAGCGTGTCGTCGAGACTACGGCAAGGTAGGACGAAGGTCCTGTGCCAAGCGAACGATTTTACTTGCCAGCCTGTAGTACTAGGGTGGAAGACCCAGTGGACAAGAGGGCAAGAAAATCCATAAACTTTTTTTTTCTCTTTATTTTTAAAACGAAAAGTGAAAATTTGCTGCTAGTGATACCTGCATTACATAAAATGTTTTTCTTCTTTAGGCGAACGATTGATTGATGTGATATGAAGCAAAAGGACTGTGTTAGTAAGACTTGGTGAACAGGGCCGCCTGATCGGTTTCTGCACTGCACTTGCGGTTGCGCACAGGAACTTCTTGATGCTAACAGTTGGAGCTGCGACATATAATCTCTTGCGATCGCAGCCTACGACACTGACTGTAGATATGTTTAGCAATATAACTTAGCAGTGGGCCTGATTTCTATTTCGTATAAATAGGCCCTGCGGCAGTAGAATGACCCCCGCTCTTGAAACCTGAGTCAGTGAGTTAAGCAATTCACCTGGATTAAGTGATCTGATTGTGTGCACACAATTCAAAAAAAATGTTTATAGAAAATATATTAAGAAAACAGTGCGCAAGATAGGAAATCCTCAAAAACATTTTCAAAGAACACCACAGCTCATGGCTGCTCATCTCTGTCCTACTTCCTACTTCGATTGCATACTTATTAGATTTGCTACTTCTCAAATGACTGATGCTTTGTATGTCTCTCTAATCACATTTGCATAACAAATAAATTATATATGTGAAACATTGTATTTATGAAGATGGAACAATTTATTATTGAAGTTGAAACCATTTTACTTAGGTGAATAAAATCTCACATATTTCATAATCATATTATATATGGAACAAATCAAAGACAACTCTAGAATGTTGTTCTTTTGAAGTTGCAACATAAGAGATTAGTTAAATCTTAGTCACCTAAGAAGAGAAACTCTTTTTATTAATGATTGATTATTTTTTTCATTGATCGGTCCCTGATACTTTTTTTTCTTAAAATAAATAAAGGTTGATGGTTTTTGTATGGTGGAGTTCCTTGACCTTTTGTAAGATGAGTTTTGAATAAATGCACCAAAACTAGAGCTTTTAGTTTCACGCTTGACGTGCGGAGGAGCTAATGACAAAAAAAACTCAACAACCAGAGGCTAAAACCAAGAAAAGAAAAGAATCCAAAATGTCATTCCACTAATCAAACAGGCCTTTATTAGTGCAAACTAGCAAGGAGAACCGTAGTTACCCCTCCCCCTTCCCAACAAAAGAGAGTCATAAAATTGTTTTCTGATATAAACTTTCTTAGATCTTGCGTAAAAGTCTTTAAGAAGAAATTGATGCCTTTTCTTTTCTTTTGTGACCAAGAAGAGTGATTTTTTTTTCCCAGAGGGAACCATCGAGAAGAATTGATGTTGGAAAGTATGCATGTCTCTAGCTATCTGCTATCTCATCTACATTCAACAAATTATTTCGCAAAAAAATACATTCAACAAAATTTTCAGGTTTTTTAAATCTTATAAACATACTAGTATATTTTAATGATTTTTTCTAATAAGAAAATGCTTTTTTTACAAAAAGAAATTTAAATTTCTATTTTAGTTTACGCGTGGAAGGTCACATGATTTTTTCTGTGCGGCCGTATCTCTTTCACGGGCTCTGGCCCATCGGCCGTCCGCTGTAGCCGAGACATCGACGCCGGCAATCGCTGCCGCTGTAAATGGCTGCCGCGCCGCCGAAACCTCTTCTCTTCCAATCCGGCGCCAACACGGCCACCCTCATCGCCCGGTCCTCGCTTCTCCGCCTACCCACATGGCGGTCGAGCGCCACAACCCGGTACCGACGCATCACTTGGGTCGCAGCCACTCCTCGCCCTCGTGGTGCCCGCATGGCTCAGCCACTCCGGACGCTTGTCTCTCCCCGCGCGGGCGCGGCCGCCTCTCCCTCTACCGCGGCAGACGCGGAAGGTAGGATGCGCAAACTAATTGACGTTTTGGTGCGAAATAGCTACTCTTGATGTCGTTATAACTTTTTGTGTCTCTGAAGGCATGTCTGACCCGGAGCTCCGGATGGTGCTTGAGCTCGCCACCGACGATGAACTGATGGAGATCGAGGAAATCCTATACGGTACCAGGTTCGATTGCTTTTCTGGATGTTTACCATTGAACTTGATTATCTGGTCCGAGGTAATGATGTGCGGAGTTGAAGACGAAATGACTAATTTTGGAAGTTTGGTAACTCTGTTACAGTGTGCATCTGTAGTTAGTGATGTGGTATGTGTCGGACAAGTATGTTTTATACCGTACTGGTTTTGGTTGGTTATTCTTTTGCTACCTTGTTGTGGACATGACAATGTTTACCAAATTTGTGATTTTATTACTACTACTAATTAGTAATTACTCTACTAGCCACTGCTGACAAGGCATGTGACTTTGCTATAACATATATACAGGGATAGTTCTTCATACTAGGTATTGAGTTACTATTCTGAAGAACAGTATACCACAATGGTTTGCATGTTTCTTTCTTACTTTTTTTTTTCCTCACTTGCTTGGTTAGATATAAGAGTGCCACTAAATGGTAGGTCTTTTTACCATGTTTCATTATTTTGCAGCTATTTTAGCCCATTGATAAAATCAATTGCAAAAAGGCCAAATTCCAATTCTATTGTTATTTTGGATGACATTGAGGAGAGAGACATGTTCATCTCAAAATTGGAGTTGAGATTCTTGTATCTTGCTGCAGATGCCCGCTCAGTTATAAGGTCGGTCAAGTAGTCTCTATTCCCTCTTGTGTCAAATTAGAAAGAGCAAATTGCAAATTTCACCTCCGAAATCGGTTGCCGTGTATGCCAACTTTCTCTAATGTCATATCTTGTTCAAGCTTTAACAAGAAGTTTTGCACTTTCATGAATTATTTGGCGCAGGGGATGGAGGCCATCTTACAGGGATGTCTTACTTGCAGTACGAAGAAAGCTTGGAGTACAATGCTCTAGAAAATTATGTACTGCAGACCTTGAGGCAGAAATATTTCTCCACGTGAATGAATATTCAAGGTACAAATGTGTCAAATAAAAGGAAATTAGTTAACTTAAGGACATATTAAAATAACCACATTTTGTATTCATATTCGCAATATTTTATGATGGCATAACTTAACTTCCAAATCTACTACTTTAATGTATACTTTTTAATTCTCATGCATTCAGCGATCATCAGAAAGGCGATGTTTCATTTCCATGGGATAAACAGAAATCTTTAAAAGAAAACTCTAGCCCTGGAGTAAACAAGTGGAATGTGGTTACTGATGCTGCTTGGAGGATTGGAGTAAAAGGCCTAGAGGGTGCATTCTTAAAGGTTCTTTGCAACCCTCATTTTGTTGCTTTTTGGTTTCCCTGTTGTCTTCATCAAATTGTTATTCTAACCCTACAATTCTTGTTTCTGGAAGGGTGGTAGTGCATTGACTGCAAAAACGATCTATGAATCGGTAATGTAATACTTTTTTTTTGTTTGCTCTTGAATTCTTCCTGCATCTTTGTTTTCTCTAGATGTTACTTATGATTATGGTAGTTAGCCAAGAGGTTATCTGGAAAGGTGCTGGTGGAGGCTGCTAATTATGAGATAAAGAAAGAGATTGTTAAACAGGTATACCCACCTCTCTATTGGATGGATAATTAGGCATTATGCTTTGCCTGGTGCTTGAGAGATATTGTGGGATTGGGGTGTTCCTTCCTTCTTTGTTTGATTGATTACAAATGACTGTCGTGCCTCTGTTTCTATAGAGGTAGAGCCCTGATCCTTACCAACTGATATCTCCCTAAATAACCTAACGTGAGGTCTAAGCAACTGTGCTGCTACATTGAGCGACACAGCTGCTGCGCTACAGGTTGCTACAGTATAAAGGCCCAAAGGCCGGCCCATAATAACCTAGATTAATAAAGTGTTTTAGCCTAGTGTTTCTTACTATTTTTTGCTAAGCATTGGATATATCATCCTTCGATTTAGTTTGAATAATGTTTCTTATCTTGTTATAAGCTCTTGCTTTTCTACCTTCATCTGGATAAATGCATTGTGTAGACAGCCAAAGTTGCAACTGATAGTTGCACTCGTCGTAATAGGATACTTACAAAGTTTTCCATTTCTAGGGTGGGCGATTGGCTGCTGTTAATCTGGAGTCAAGAGCTGGCTTGCTTGCAGCTCGGCAGGTAATATCGTATATCACTAGCTATTATCGGTGTTATCTCTGCAGCTTCATCTCTGATTCGAGTTTTGGATGCCATCCGTTAATAACCCTCTTGACAACAGGGTTTGGCCCGTGCAGCATCGAGATACGTCGGTCTTAGGAGTGTCGTGACATTTCTTGGACCAATGTATGTTTTCTTGTAAGAGTACATTTAAAAAAAATCAAAGGACAATGAATTTCTAATGCTATAAATGATTCTGCAAAGTTTCAGAAAATATTTTCTTGACATTTTTAAATTTCAATTGCAACTTTGTTTTTATTGATACTTAAACCTGCAATTCTGAATTCATGGCTTATTTGAAACAATGGGTTCATGGCTTACATATATCCATATTGGGCCGTGAGAACATATTCCTCTTCCCATATTTATTAGAACAAAATTCCTTATGATACTTCTGCTGATTGTAGTGCACAACTTAAGTCTGACCATAATTTTTCTCTTATGCACCAAACATTACACAGAATGTGGGGAACACTCTTGGCTGATATTGTGATACAGATGCTGGGGACCGATTATGCTAGGATTGTGCAGGCAGTCTATGCTTTTGCTCAGGTGAAGTTTATGTTATTTCATTAGCTGATCCTCTCGCTTTTTCATGCTGGCCATTATTAATTGGTCTGTATAGCTGCATTGATTCATGTTTTGTCCTTAACAGATCCGTCTGACTCGAACGAGTTATGTAGAACATCATGAAGAATGACCAGATCGCAATCAATACTGGTCAAGCATAACTGGTGCATTCTGATGTAGCGGATCATCACCACTCCATAGTGTACATTCTAACTACGAAGATCTTTGGTGGAGCTCTGTTCATGGAAGTATATATGCGATAGGGACTACCAGATTGTTGTTAGGTTGCAGGGATAAAGCGCTAGGAATAGTTTATGCCTTGAGTTTCCGCTTCTAGTAGGTTGCTTCGCTTATGGAAACTTGATGTAAAGAATTGCAAAAATGACTTGTTTTTGAGGATGGAAATAGAGTATAGGCGAGCCCAGAGAGGCCATCTGGGCGACCTACTCTGTGAATGCAGAAGTTGTGAACGAATTTACTACATTCGCTTCACGCTTCCACGGGAGTCCGAAGTTGTCGACCATGCGTTCCGCTCTGCTGCGGTTGAATACTGTAAAATATTTCTGTCCTAATCCTGGACTATATCTTCCTACCGTTCAGTTAGACAAGGCGTACTTCATTGGCACTACTTAAGGCTTGCACCAGCCATATCCTAATTGCTAAGACAAACGTTTTATACAAAACAGCAGGGTAGATGGTAGAATTTACATGTGACAACCCACCACCTACTTGCACCGTACTAGACCAAAAGGTTGGGGTAGTTCTGTGAGCAAAATTTTGTAGAACAGAGGGTAACATGGTGTGAGCGCCACGTCTAGAAGCGTGCATGCCGGACAAGACCGCATTGTTTACAGAGACCGCCGAAGCTTTCTAAATCCCGGGCACTTACGGCGTGAGACGCCGACGACGGACTGGAACCACTACATCGGCTGCTGTACCGCTCCCCCTCGTGCTCTACGCCATAATAAAGCGCCGATGCAGCAACACCTGCACCGCCGTACCACCGGCTAGCTAGCTCGCGGCGATGTCGATGTCGATCCGCCTGGGCAGCTCGCGGCGGAGGAAGCGCGGCGAGATGCTGTTCCCGTTCGAGTCGTTCTGCCAGCCAGGGTACCCGGCGCCGCTCGGCAGCGGCGGCGTCGCCTTCAGGGACAAGGTCAGGGCGCTGCTGGGCCTCGCGCACCTGGAGGCCGGCGCGCAGGGCGAGACCAGGTGCTGGTCGTTCCAGCTCGAGTTGCACCGCCACCCGCCTACTGTCGTCAGGCTCTTCGTCGTCGAGGAGGACGTCGCCGCGTCGCCGCACCGCCAGTGCCACCTCTGCCGCCACATCGGTATACCCACCCGTTGCATTTCAGCGCGCTGTCTCTATCATCGAGTGCTTGCATGGAATCAACGTCCGGCGTTCTGTGTCGCTGTCACAAATCGCGTGTCAGACGCATCTTCAATCAAATCACCCGAAAGCAAAAATTCTTATGGCTATCGAAACCGATAGTTAACCTCAAGGAAAAGAAATCAAAACTTAAGTTCACTGGATCGAGAAACTACTAAGAGATTATCGCTCAGTACAAATAAACGATTCGCCTGTGTGTGCCGAAACTAACACCGATCGGATACTGCGATCCGAGGAGAATCATCAGAATCCATTTCACGGTGCCCCTGTTGCAGGTTGGGGTCGGCATCTGACATGCAGCAAGAGGTTTCACTTCCTGCTGCCCAAGAGGGAATCCTTGGTGGAATCCGACGGCCTCCTCCACTACCACTACGAAATCAACCCCGGGCCGGAGAATGCGTCGTCCAAAGGGACAGCGGCGGCCTCCAGCTCCAGGGGCCATCTGCTCCATGGCGTCGTGCACCTGAACGGATTGGGCCACCTCGTCGGCATCAAGGGCCTCGAGGGCGGCTCCGACTTCGTCTCCGGCCAACAGATCATGGACCTCTGGGACCGCTTATGCACCGCGCTGCACGTCAGGTGTGCAACAACATCCAAGTCTGTAACGTTCCTTTCCTTGTATATATGCTAGTTAGTAGTGAGTGCATGGCTCGTCTTAATTTGGCTGTAAGGACGGTGAGCCTCGTTGACACGGCGAGGAAGGGCCACCTGGAGCTGAGGCTGCTTCTCGGCGTCGCGTACGGCGACACGTGGTTCGGGCGGTGGGGCTACCGGTTCGGCCGTCCTAGCTACGGCGTCTCCCTGCACTCGTACCAGCAGTCGCTGCACGCGCTGCGGTCCGTCCCGCTCCGCGTCCTCGCGACGGCGACGCAGCCGTCGTGCTCCGGCAAGGAGCCGCTGCCCGCGGCGGTGGTGAACAAGTACCAGGCCATCAGCGGGCACAGGCTCCTCACCCTCGGCGACCTCGTCCGCTTCATGCTCGAGCTGCGCGCGCGGCTCCCAGCGACATCCTCTTCCTCCGTCGCGGCGGCGACGGACTACCGCGGCATCATGTCGGAGGCGTCGTGCCGGTGGTCGGCGAAGCGCGTGGACATGGCGGCGCGCGCCGTCGTGGACGCGCTCCGCGGGACCGGTACCGCCGCGCGGCGGTGGGTCACGCGGCAGGAGGTGCGCGACGCGGCGCGCGCCTACATCGGCGACACGGGGCTCCTCGACTTCGTGCTCAAGTCACTCGGCAACCACGTCGTCGGGAACTACATCGTGCGCCGCGCCATGAACCCGGTCACCAAGGTGCTCGAGTACTGCCTCGAGGACGTGGCCAGCGTGCTCCCGACGACGAGGGTGCGGTTCCAGCTCACGAGGACGCAGCTCGTGAGGGACCTCACGCACCTGTACCGCCACCTGCTCAAGATGGAGCCCAGCCAGGCTCTCGCCGCTGGCGCCGTCGCGATCCCCGTGGCGGTACGGATGGTCCTGGACACCAAACACTTCGTCAAGGATTACCACGAAAGTTTCGCACCTAGCATCGACGACGATGGCGGGCTCGGGCACGTCCCGAACATAAACCTATGCTGCACATTGTTCGTCAAGAACGGGAGTCCGGAGCTCGCAGCGCCGTTCGAGGTGGTGACCGTGCCGGCGCACGCCACGGTGGGCGACCTCAAGTGGGAGTCGCAGCGGCTGTTCAGGGAGACGTACCTGGGCCTGAAGAGCTTCACGGCCGAGCCCGTCGTCGGGGTCGGCGCCGGCCAGGACGACGCCATCCCGGTGCTCGGGGCGATCGACGTCGGAAGGCCCGTGGTGATCGAAGGGAGGGTCGATGACGATCAGCTGCAGCAGGAAGAAGACGAGAGGGTCGTGGATTGCGACTGCGGGGCGGACGACGACGACGGCGAGCGCATGGCGTGCTGCGACATCTGCGAGGCGTGGCAGCACACTCGGTGTGCGGGGATCAAGGATGCCGAGGACGTCCCGCACGTCTTCTTGTGCAGCCGCTGCGACAGCGACGTGCTTTCCTTTGAGCTCATAGAGACTGCTACTCCTAGTACATAGCAGCACCGTGGCAGTATACATGCTGATTCTACTCATATAGCGAAGTGTAATAAGGAGACTAAAGTGTTCATATCCATTTAACGCCTTCCCTACTTTTAAGTGCAGCAGGGGTGTCCACGTCTGAAACAGAAAAGAACCTAGTAAGCTGCCAGAGAGCAATGCAGCACCGACACAGAATCTAATCTAACCCTGCTTGCCGTTGACCAGCTCGATCGGCCCGGCGTGTGTGCGCTGTGCAGGCGGCAAACATTGACTGCTTGTTGACACAGTTCTAACGTACACTTTCCTCTGTCTATGTAGTTTGCAATGAGGAGAATATTTTGAAAACACTGACAATCTCAACATTATATCTAAAATAATGGTAATATAATTAGAAGGAAAGATATCTTGGCATCAGCAACAGGCTGAAATGGTTTAAGAAAAAAAAAAGGCCTTTACAAAGGCCCATTAGCAATGGGCCGTCATGGTTAACTGGTTGGAACCTCTGAATGAAGAGTAAGTATTCATAAACCTGCAAAGTTATGTTTCATTCCTGCTGCATCCTCATTCCGTACCAATCCGGCTCCGCCAAGACCGTCGTTGTGGGATGTGCCGACGCAGCCACGACCACGTAAGTTCGAGGAAAGAGGACGGCGGAGGAATAAGGTGGACTTTCCTGGGCTGAAAGTGCGTCCGTTTTTTGGCCCAGACCACACGCAGTAGTAGATCGATAAGAAGCAACTGACTGGGCTACCAGCATTAGAGCTGTAGCTGTAATACTGAACTGGTGAACGGTAACCACCTCGGAACCGAACGTGAGTACTCCTTCCTTTTTTAACTAGCACACCAGATTAGCAAAAAGGTGGACGAAGCCAGCCTGCAGCTGGTCGACCACCATTGTTTTGACCTTACGGCAGTACAGCTACGAGAAACTTCCCACATGGCCTGTTTCCTTTTGGGGCCTGCCTACAATCGGTCGATGGTCGCATCTCATTCTCATCTCTCATGGAAAGAGCCTTTGGGGCAGGCCTTCGATCTCGTCGTTCTCCTACACTTTAGACATTAGTACTAGTCCCTAGTACAAATTATTCGGGCAGTACTGACACAACATCTTTCGTAGGGCAGGCAGAAATTCATTGTTACTCCATAAGCTTGAATACGTTATATATACTACCCGTACGTCACCAGTACAAGGCATAGTAGTACTTTTTATGAATGTTATGAAAGCAACCCAAAAAAAGAAAATACTCAAATTAATGCGAAGTGCTATTAAGCAAACAAATGAATGACTTATCACCGAATCAAAACGAAAAGCCTAGTAGCTACTGTAGCTAGGTGGTAAAGAAAGTTGCTTTTCTTTACCTCTCTCCCTCCCCGGTTTGTCCTGCGTCCCTAGTGAGACAACCCAGCTAGCCTTTTCTGCTCTGTCCTTCTGAGTCACAATCACACAACAAAGCAGGTCCAGGACTCAGGAGGAGGACCATGATGCCTTCCTAGCCTAGGGGTTCCTTTTTTCTGCAACCGAAACGACCTCTGCTCTGCTTGAGTAGGGATCTTTGACACCCTGCTGCCGAGAGAGATGCTCCTCCGTCCTCCCATATGCATGCATGGATCGATCATCGATGGACGTCTCCATCATCTTTTCCCTGTCGATGACGATCTCTTTTTGTTTCATTAATCTGTCGCGGCTGACACCCTGAGAGCAGCTCATCGATCTGAGCCACCAGCCACTAGCTAGGGTGTGTGTGTGTGTGACTGTGTGAGGAGAGGGCGATCGATATCGATAGATAGGGGCAGCACATGCTTTGCATTGCATTGCCACTGAAAAAGGTACTCGTCAACCGAAAGGAAAAAGAGAGAGAGAGAGAGAGAGGGCCGTCGTCGTCTCTGTCTCACGTGGTCACCCTCCTCGCTGGTGTCTGGTGGTGATGGTGGTCACCGGCCGGTCAGTGATGAACTGATTGATGATGGTATAGGAAGGAGAAATATGCATCATGAGATGTGGATGTGACTAGGGAAGAACTAGCGTTGGGAGTGGCCGCCGGCGCTTGTACGTATGTATGCTCCCTTTGTTTCGACTGAAGATTCCCTTTTTTCTTGAACGGCCCTCTAGCAACAAAAAAAAAAAACTGTGGTTGTGATCAAGATCAACGAACAAAAGCTTTTCCTTGATCTGTCGTACGTCGTCCACCTGCTCGATCAAGGAGCCTGCAGGCACTAATACACGCTTTCCATTTTGTCATCATTGTCATAGTATTCTGCGCGTGCTGAAAACACGGCGTGGAAGTTTTGAGGTTGATTAAGACTCTAGCATCTCTCTGATGCGGGAGCTAGCTGCAGGACCAAAATGTTCTCTCTCATCGCGGGAGTACTCTAGCGTCCAGTCGAAATGAAGTGACAGGTGGGGCCAAACTAAAAGGGGCGACTGTGGATGCACGCCGCTTCTACCGCGTGTAGCGCACATCGTTTTGTCCCGTTTTGTACGCAGATGGGACAAGCCCGGTCGAACATGAAGTGCAAAGGCGATGGATGGTGAGGTGCAGTAATGCACGAGCGATCCCGACGGGCTCTTGTCCTCTTGCCGCGGACTGGAGATTCTCGTCATAATACTAAGTACTAGCTTTGATGCTTTTCCTTCCAAAGTCAGCTTAACAATTAAATTCCCAGAGTCTTAAAAGCAACCCGAGTAGTATCAACGTCAAGTTTCACCACCACCTATTAGTGAATTAATTGGTTTCAGATTGAAGCAAAACGAACCAGTTTTCATGGTTGCATGGTCCATAATAAGATACTACTCCTAGATGGAAGGGAAAAATATATTACTACTAGGAAGGAGAGCGCAAACGGTAGTAGTTGTGTCACTTGCCACTGATATGTTTGCTATACAGTACACTCCAAAGGACCGGACTACTCTGTACGTGCAGTCGAGTCTTGACTGGGCGCGAAGAAGAACGATCTTTTCAGAAATCATGAAAGGACGATGATGATCTCTAGTAGCTGTAGGACACGGCTATACAACTAGTAGTAGGTAGTAGTAGGCGAGGTGCTGGACCGTCCGATGGTTTGATCACAGGCCACAGCGCGCGGTGGTGCTGAGACGACGACCTATCGCGTGCCTTCCAGGCGTGACCACTGCGCAAGCAGCCTCGATGGTTGTACTGGTACTAGTAGTATCGTCGCCGGGAACGACTGATAGACTGGTGCAGAGGATCCCAAGACTGAAAGCCGTCCGTCAATTTCATGTTTCATGCATGGGTGCAAAACCACATACAGGCATACAGCTACTAAGTACTAGTACTACTCCTACACAGGGTACTGTGGAGACGGAGGAAGACGGACGGAGATGATGAGACGGCTGCAGTGCGTACGCGGCCCCCACCGGCCGGCCACTCGAGCGTGTCCCAGTTAGTGCGGCACGTGTAGCTGTCGTACGCGAGGCGAGTCCAAGCTAGCGGGCGGTGAATGATATGCAGAGACGTCGCAGGCGGGCCGGCGGGGAGAGAGAGACAGACTGAGGTGTGTCGGTACGGGACACCATTTAGTAGTATATCAATTGGTACTCCATCGTCGAGGCCTGTCACTTCCTGTTGTGTTGTGTGCCGAGCCGAGAGATGGGGACGAATGAATGAAGCGCAGTGCAGGGCCGCGCTCGCAGCACACCACCGCGAAGGACTAGCGGCCCGGCCGGGGCCGGCTGCCACTGAAGGATGGGAAAAGGAACAAAACCCTGTTCACTCATCTGTCGATACGTTCGTACGTATAGTAGGAGTACGCAGTAGTACGCGCCCCCCGTGCTCGGGTTAGTATATACCCGCACGCGCTCTCGCCGCCGGGCGCGCCGCGACGACGCCGCACTGTGCTGTGTGTGCTCTCTGCCAGCCCACCATCAGCTGACCTGCTGCTTGTGCAGACGCGAATTTAAAACCGCACTGGCTAATGGCCAAGGGCGCATGCAGCGCGGAAGCCGGCGGCGAGTGAATGCATGCGATCGACACCGACGCGGGTGACGATCCGCCCGTACCGTACGCGCGCCGGGCCCGGGCCAGGGGAGGAGGAGAGGCAAGAACCGCGTTGGGAATTGGAGCGGCCGGTGTGTGCCTGCCCAGCGGAGAGCCAGCCGGCCGAATGTGCCGTGGCGCTGCCCGCTGCATGCTGTGCTGCTGTCGTGCTTAACATTGACTCGAGGTCGAGACGATCGCTCAGGTGACACTGCGGCTAAACATATAATGCTTCTCTCACGAGCCTGAGACTCTAAGAGGAAGCGACCGCGCGCCGGGGCCTTGGCAAGTGGACATCAGCCAGAGAGCAGGATCGTCCGTTCCTTGCAGTCATGCATTTTTCCTGGTTCTGTCTTGTACAACTAGTGTTAGTGTAGTGTATAGGCACATCAAAACTTGACAGTTTTGTATTAGGCATGCTCTCTTTACAGGTCGTAATTAGCACGCCTAAAAATAAATCTATACTACACCCGGTGGCCTGTGGCTCACAGTTTCAGTGCCTGAAGAATGCCTCCTGCAAAGCGAAAAGCTGACGTACGGGGACCCCAATCAACAAATTACGAACGCGCGCGCGGCGTGTCACCCGTACGTAGTCCTCGCTCTTCTCTTTTCTGATCAGGCATCAGCGATGTGGGAGGGGATCAAAAACGAGGCCGGATCGTTCTTGTCTGGCTCCGTTGCATCAACTTGCTTAATTCAGTTGGTAGTAGGCCATGGCAACGCAAAAGCCTGGGGCGCTACCACCGACCTACTAGCCAAAAGCGGGAACCCAGCCCAACGTGCAGCCTGTGATCGATGGTCCTGCCGCATGCATGCACAGGCAGGTATCTTAATCTGATGAATCGATGCAAAGCAAGTGCCCCCCCCTCCATGGTACGTGTGTAGGAGTGCTCAACAGTCTCATAGAGCTTTCATATTCTCTCGCTGTAAATAGTCGGGCGAGCTGGGGAAGTTAATAGTATTATACTAATTCTGGCTAAGAGATAAAGAGGTATGTGACAAAGGAAGGAAGAAGCATGCAATGCCAAGTACATATGACAAAGTTTATTTATTTCTTCTCTAGTATAGTACTTAATTTGCTGGCTTCTGGCACATACACTCTCTGAAAATACATCCAAGCGCTACGTGCCATCCACGGACTATATATGTTTGTACTCTTGGATCATGGTCCAATTGCGAGAGGACGGTGCGTATATGCAACTGAAGATCGTTCGTTGTGGGCATATATATGGCAGGAGCACAATAAGTGGCGCGAACCTTACATGCATGCATGTTCGAAAAGCATGGCGTTGTGCACAGGCCAGATCATCCCCTGAGGCCGGTTGCCCTTCAACGCCACTGTTCTCAACGCAAGTTGGCATATATAATCTCTCTTTATCATTCATGATAGTTTTTCTCCCGCTGTGATATACTAGTAGATATAAGCATATACGCGTGTGGTCTAGCTAATCGTGTACTGTACAGATACTACAAAACAACAGTTAGTGGTTGTAAAAGTTGTAATGAAACTTGAAACCACCCAAACCATGAAGCAGCAGCAGGAAGCGTACTATACACAGCACTAGTAGTAAGTACTACTACTAGTATATATCTGCTATGGTGTGTGTGTGCGCGCGCGCTGTAAAGTACTAGTTGCTCGACGATAAATTAATCTTTATGAGGAAGGAAATATGGGAGGATGATGACTATCGCGATCGCCTTGGGCCTTGGCAGGATCTCTCGGGAATAAAGCCAACAAAAAGAGAGACGATCCGATGAGCTCAAACAATGATTAGCGTGTGTGCGCAGGCATGAAGGAACCATCGCCTTCTTCATTTTGTTTTCCTCTCGATCGGCTGATGAGAGAGAGAGAGAGAGAGATGGTTGGTAGAGAGGTAGCTAGAGGCTCGCATGTGTCCAGCATTCAGCGCGAGCGAGGAGGCAAACAGAGATGTCTATCGCTCTTACTTAATTCCCTGCTAGTACTTCTTGACCCATCACTGCCCCATCCATCATACCATTACTAAACTACAGTATACTATAAGCAGGCAAGGGCGTACGGACACCCAGCCGCCGACCATGAGAATTGAGACCGCGGCGCACATGTGAATCCAAAGCTTCTCGCTCAAGTGGTGCGCTGCTGGTTGTGGGAGAGCACAAAACAACGCCTGCTTTTTGTGTGTCTATGCAGTGCATGTATATATATTCTCTTCTTCTTCTTCTTGGACGATCGATCGAATAGAATATATCGATCCACTTGCATATATAGCCCTCTCTCTCTCTATCTCTGGCCTTTTTCTGAGAAAATTGATTGATTAATTAAAGCGCGGTGGAAGAGGCGGCGGCGTGGGTGGGCGCCGGGTTCCTTCTGAAGAAAATACTATCACGCCGTGCCCATGATGAACACACATGCATGCATGGAATGGTCGTACGTAATATTGTCATGGGATAACAACAACCGTCAATTTGATCAAATCTAATAATTAAGAATATGAAGTTTATCTACTAAAAAAATACTTTAAGTTATGCATCGGTACCAAAATTAGTGGATCCAGCACTAACTTTTTAATATCAACGGTTAAAATTAATTTAAAAAAAAATACTGAGAGGTGCCTTTCAAATACCATAACAAAACTCTAAAAGTACTTAATCATGCTCAGCTTGCTTTGCTTTGCTTTACTTCAAGTAGAACGAACTAATGTAGTACTAGTAAATAAAATGCGTACTGTGTATTACTTCTGCCATATATATATGTTTCATGGGAACTCTCCATCAAGGTCTATATACATATTTGCAGAGCTGTTCTTGGACATTTGCTTGGTGAGTTAACTATCGATCGATCTCGGCACTACTGTTCATATGTGCATGCATCATGCATGTGACGTGAGACCCACACAGAACGAGAGCTAGCTATATCTTGTCTTTAACCAACCAAACGCTTCAAGTACACGTACGTAACCACAACTGCTCCACACAACTGTAGGTTCGATCTCTGCCCGTGCATGCGTATACCATTGTTACGTCACGTGTGCTTACGGCGATTATTAGTTTGGCAGTATATGTTCAGAGGAGCATCGAGTACGGCCCGGGACGGGGACGAACGGATCGATCATATATATACTACTACTCTAGTATGCTGTGTTCAAATCACAACTCGAGGACGACGACGTACGAAAAACCGGGCACTAATATGCCGAATACTGCAGCAGCAGTAGTAGTAGTACTAGTACTATGCCATGGTGGCGAATGAACTTGGAGTTGGACGGACGAGATGCACACGGTGGTGGTCCTGATGATGATGATGTTCCCCTGTAGCGGCGGCTCCATCGCGTCCGTCCCATCTGTGTCAGCCCATGGTGTTTCGTGTTGCTGCAGCCGCTGCGTCGATCGTCACCGCCCATGGCTCATATGTGCATGCATGTTGCTGCTAGCTCAACAGTAGAGAGTGCATGCATGCATATTCAACCTGGTGGCTACTACAGTCCCGGGACACAGCTACACTCTCTCGGCCCAGTCGTCGTCATTAGTTATTGGTGTTTAGCAGTCACTCTCGCCCTCTCTCTCGCTGCCTGCATGCTTTCCCACCCCTAACACAGCTGCTTGATGTGTCGCTTGTTGCATTTGGCTCTGTGTTGGTAAACATTTGCATAGCCACTAGCTCCAAATCTGACATGTTTCCAACATACCGAGGCGTTTTATTGGCTTTCAACATCTTGTATTTAACAAACGAACAGACTCTCGTTTATAAGGAAAAACATATTTTTTACGTTGTTATTTGTATAGTTATTTTTTTAATAAGACAAGTAATACATAGGTTATGTACATAAATCGAGGAGCGTCAACTATTTTGGGACGGAGAAAGAGTTGTGAATTGGTAACTTCAAAACTAATATGATTGCTGGATTATTAATTAGTGTTCTTTAACAGTGACGTACACGTGCAGATGGATATATGGTACTTGCGCGCCCCACGACCACGACGGTGTCCTATATCTTATGTTGGCGAGTACAGGATTCATGCTTGCTGCCATCATTTACAGAATATTTGTACCGGCACTGAACACAAGCAGTACTAGTAGTACGCAGTGTGTCAAGGTTTTCACCATTTCTCTTTCTCTCATTGGTGTCGCAGCAGAGATCGATCGTCAGAAAGATTACTGGGGCACTACGCGAGACAGATCGAATAGGGGAAAGGTAATTAAGCGCAGACACATGCACGCCGGGACCATACTACCATGGATCTACACGCAACTAGTAATCCACTGCCCCTGCTGCCGGATTAATTAAATTAAGGCCTACTACGACTATCATCAGAGAGCGAGAGAGGAGCGCGAGACAGGCCCATGATGCGTGGAGGGTGCCGGGCGCGGCCAAGAATTAACAGTGAAGCAACCCCATTTGATCGCTGGGTTCCTTTGGGTTTAAGCTATTAGTTAACTGCTACTTTCTTTGTTTTTTTAAATGTTGATCCTTTCTAGTGTAAATTTGTATTAATAAGGATCAACAATAAAAACGGAGGTAGTACTGAGTAGTACTAGTTAGCTTATTGCCAAGGCAGGGGCTCCATAACGTTTTGCATGTGTGTGGAACAGCAGTTGTGGCGACGGAGAATAATTGAGTTAGCCCTGGGCCCTTCTCTCTCTCTTATTCGTGTGTGTGCGCGGGCCCTCACATCTCGCTTTTGGCGTTACCAAACGCAGCACAGTGCCATGCCCCTCATGTCTGTCGATCAGCCGGCCGTCAAGGGTTGGGTCAATCAGTTCGCCGGAGGACCCGCCGTGCGACGCTGTTGTTTCCCTTCTCTTTCCTTTCTCTTCGTCATCGTCTCTCTCTCTCTCTCTCTCTGTCTCTATTGCCCTGCATTGCTCTCCATTATTATGCTATTATTACGCATCGAGCGAACTGTCTCTCTAACAAGGACTCTCTGGTTTTCGCTTTGTACGCGTACCTTGCTCTAGCTTACTTATTACGAACGCGATCCCATTTTTTTGCTTCTCGTTTTTATGTTAGAGTCGGGGACTCTCTTGCAGGTGCTATTCCAATCCGGAGCGCGGTAGACGACGCATGGCGAGAAGGGGCCACTTGTGCCAGGCTTCTCTCGTTTCGTCGTCGTCGTCGCTCTCAAAGCAAGCAAAAGTCTCTCGCAGCAGCAGCTGGAATGGGAGACCATGTCGTCATTGTCTTGATCCGGCTCTGCTTGTTTCTTCTTCGTTGTTGTTTCGATCCACCCCAAGCTTCCTCCATCCCTGCCCTACAGCTCGTACACACAGCCAAAAAAAGGTTGAGAACCCCAATCGGATGACGTAGTACTAGTAGTTTAACACACAACTGGCTGCATTTCCATAGCTCCAGACATCAAAATACTCTCCCTCTATATGCTGGACCCTAATTATTATGCATGAGTAGCAGTAGATAGTGGTAATAGTACTACTAGTAGTAGACGCTGCCGGCGCGAGGTGGTGAATCGGATTGCCATTTGCCCCTGCATGCTGCTCTCTGCCGCTGCCATGGCAAAAGCAGCAACACGTACGCTGCGTCGATCAGTCTCAGCAGCTAGCTGGCCTCAAACTTTGCAAGTACAGACACACACATAACTACTGTATTTTGGTCAAGCCAAGAAAGAAGAGAGAGATATGATGTCACACACACAGAGCAGGAAGAGAGGCAGTCAAACCTATCCTTTGTTTTGATGATGCACCTATATTCGGCCAAAACGTTTCAGCGATGCATGCTCGGAGTACTAACAAACTTTTCACCGCGAAATATGCATGGGATGGGACGATGGCAACTTTGCGTGCCGTGTGCCCTGCCTTTAATTTTGGCTTCTTTCCTCCTATACCTGGTGAGCTTACACAGGCTTTAGAGTGCGAGTAGTACTGTGGTTTCAGACTTTCAGTACTGTCAATCAACAATCATTGGAGTTAGACTTAACGTAATTACTGTGTGAAAATAAATGGGTTCTCAAGAATCTACAAGCTGTGGTCTCTGAAGAAAATCAAGTGTATACTTCAGCATGAGTTTTCTGAATTTCATTTTAAGAGAGCAGAAGAATGTGGTTGAATACACGCGTGGATCAGATACATAAATCCCTGCGCAGGGGGCTACTGTACCTCAACAGCCTCATAATTCTCTGGTCCTCTTATTAAACATTGCATCTAGTTGTTCAGACAGAAATGAACAATGTGGCGTTACATTTGAAGCAGATCTCACTGCGCGGAGCTGTACAGGTATAGGACAATCTCGCTCTACAAATACTCCTACTAATGACCCAGCCAGATGTCTATTTTGTTACGATTTTGTTTGTCGCTAAAGGTATTTGAACCGTAATTTAAAATTTTATAGATTTGAACTAATTTTTAAATAACATGATGGTCAATGATGATATTAAAAATCAACGACACATTAACTAAAAATACTATAACAGTATATCTTCGACATTTGGCTACTGCTTCCTTTTTCCAATAAAGTTTGCATGGATTCTGCTTAGGGGGTACTGGGGTGTCAGCTAGCTACAGTTTTCCTTTTTTTGAAAAAAAAAAAGAAAAGAGAAAGGATAGAAGACGTATCAACAGCAACTAGGCGGACGCTGCACACAAGCAGAACTAGGAAAAGGCTACTCAACAAATACTTCCATCAGACCCTGTTGATTGCTGAAACATGCATGCATGGACTGTATATGAAGAGAGTAAAAGAGAGAAGAGCATGTAAAGATAACACAAGAGACAATAATTAATTAAACAACTATCTTTTCTTCCTTTCAAAGAAAAAATCCCTTTAGAAGCTTGTGGCCTTTAATTAACAAGCCAGGGTGACATATGCATTGTGGATAAATCCATCAACCGGAGCAAATAACAAATCCCCCATTCCGTGGCTCATGGGGAACCGCATAAGGCTACAGCTAGTATAATGCAGGAAACTCGTAGAGATCTTTCCATTTGGAGCACGGCAGAACCGTACTTAAGTGGCATATGGGAAACGTATATCTTATTTTAGTTGATCAGTTGCCTGCCAATTTATCAAATCTGTAAGCTTCCAAATCGACATTCATGCCTGGTAGACGCTACTATGCGTCGAATCTTTTCCTGGATACAGCTATAATACATGACTTCAATTTATTAATGATGAAGTACTGTGCCGTACGTGCCTTCATGCTTGGTATATATTGAAGTATCACTGTGTCGTCAGACATATCAATATGATTATATTTTCTTTTCGTAGGTGGAGTTAATTTTTGAAGAGAGAGAGAGAGAGAGAGAGAGAGAGAGAGAGACAGAGACATGTTCTCTCTAAAAGGAGTGAATCAGTAACCACCAACCGAAATCGCTGTACGTAACCCCAGACCCCAGTGTGGTACTAAAAAGGCTTCTAGACACAGCATAACAACGCAACTGCACAGAATAATCACTTTCATCTTTCTCTAATGAACACAGTAGTTTGAAGGCTCTCTAGCCTTTTTGGGTAGGGAAATTCAGGGCCATGGGTAAGAGTTTCTCTTTGGACCACCTTGGAATCTCACTTGATCCTTCGGTAGATCATTTTACATGCGTGATTCTCCTTTGCTTGCTGAACTTTTACTGCTCATCTGAACTATTAGTACACCTTGAGAGATTATGAAGATTCCGGCAGCTGAAAATTTACACTTTTTGTAGTATCTGTTGGTTTTTGTGACTAGGTTTAATTACTAGCAAACAAATACAAGCTTCCATCCAATCAATCTTCCTTCTTTCATGCCACCAATATAAACAAACAAACAAAGATGCATCCATGATCCATGTGCCTAAGCGCCCTTTTACCTCCTCCAAAATGCGCTTTTTCAGTTGAGACTGAGATGCCAGCCAGTCAGCAATGTCCTCTCCCTCGTCATCCTGTCCTGGTAGCATCTGCAAGGGCAATTAGGACACAAACCCCCAAATACTTACCAACTCCGGCTCTTCCCTTTCATCCCATATAACCCCAAAGAAAGCTGCTAAAACCTAAATCCGGTGGAAAGCTGCCTTCGGCCTCCTCTCTCTCTCTCTCTCTCTCTCTCTCTCTCTCTCTCTCTCTCTCTCTCTCTCTCTCTCTCTCTCTCTCTCTCTCTCTCTCTCTCTCTCTCTCCTCCTTTGGTGCTGTGTCTGTAGCAGCGCACAAAAGCCAACACCAAGACCCCTTCTTCAACCACCCATCTCCTTAATTCCTTCCAAGCACAAGGTGAGCTCTTATTATTATAATATGTTTCAGTACTCGCCTCTCTCTCTCTCTCTCTCTCTCTCTCTCTCTCTCATATTCTTGTTTGCTTCCCGTCTGGTTGTTGATCTCTTTTTACCCCTCTGCAGCTATATATACAACCAATCCGATCTCATTTTCCGTCTCCATCGCCTGATCAACCACAGGGGTAGCTAGAGAGAAAAAGGAGGAATTTTTCTTTGTTTTCCCATACTAGTGTGTGGGTCGCTCGCTCGCAATATCAAAAGAAGTACGTGTGGCACCCATGTTGGGCTTCTGCTCCCCAGCGGCCGGATCACCTCCAGACGAGGCCATGCCAGAGCCGTTCCGCTCTCTGGAGATCGCCACAACGGCGGCCGCGACGACGGCTACTGCCACCACGAAGAAGAAGCGCCGGCCGGCCGGCACGCCAGGTACGGTATAGAATCGCTGCCATCCTCACCGCCCAATGCTAGCCAGATTTGTTGTGCATGTACTAGTAATGCTTTGGTGCGGGAATGTGCAGACCCGGACGCGGAGGTGGTGTCCTTGTCGCCGCGGACGCTTCTGGAGTCCGACCGGTACGTGTGCGAGATCTGCGGGCAAGGGTTCCAGCGCGACCAGAACCTGCAGATGCACCGGCGGCGGCACAAGGTGCCGTGGAAGCTGCTGAAGCGGGAGGCCGGCGAGGCGGCGAGGAAGCGGGTGTTTGTGTGCCCGGAGCCGAGCTGCCTGCACCATGACCCCGCCCACGCGCTGGGCGACCTCGTGGGTATCAAGAAGCACTTCCGGCGCAAGCACAGCGGGCACCGGCAGTGGGCCTGCGAACGCTGCTCCAAGGCCTACGCCGTCCACTCCGACTATAAGGCGCACCTCAAGACCTGCGGCACCCGTGGCCACTCATGCGACTGCGGCCGCGTCTTCTCCCGGTGAGTAGTAGGACGTGCTGCTTCTTCGTGATCTTTTGCTTACCCATGCTAGAATCGATTAGTAGTACTGTCTCGTACTACTTAGAAACCAGCAAAAAAAAGATCATTCGAAAAAATAGAAACCAGCAAAAAATCCTTCTTATTTTTTTCCTTCTCTTTGCGGCCCGGCCGGGTGCCGGCGCCGGCTGCGCTTCCTTTTGGGACGTCAGCAGCTAGTACTCGCAGTATTATTGTGGCATTAACGGGGAGCGGAAAGAGAGGCCGGGCCGGGCCTGGTGGATCAGAACACCATTCCCGAGGGGCAGCAGAGCAGCACACCCTCCTCTGTGTGCGTGCGCGCGTGTTCGTGCGTGCGCATCGGTCTGCTTTGCGCCTGCCATGGGCATGTGTTCCCGATAGGGCGCTAGCCGCCGCTGCCTTTGGCTTGGGTGCTTCGGCTTTGTGCTCGCGCTGCAGCGGGCAATGGCAGCACCTAGTGTAGCCTAGCCAGCAGCGGCGCGCCGTTCAATGCCTCCTCCTACTCAAGCGGTCAAGCTCAGGTCAGGGCCCGGAATTCCACGCCTGACACAGGACAAGCCAGCCACGGCCTCGGCCTCTTTCGCCGCCGCACACGAAGCCGGCGCGAGAGCGCACGTACTCCTAGTACTACAGCCTTGGATCCCCGCCGCCCGACCAGGGACGTAAATTCATCGGCTCGCCCGTCGCGCATACAATAAAGTCTCCCCCGTTCTTGGCCTTTTGTTCTTCAGTTCACGCGCGCGCGCATGCAGTCAGCCTTTACCTTGGTCCGTGCACTGGATAGTGAAAATGTTCTTTGTACTGATGTAAAATTAGTGCTCTAATCCGACGTGCGCGTGTGTACAGGGTGGAGAGCTTCATTGAGCACCAGGACACCTGCAATGCCGGCCGGACGCGGGCGGACCTGTCGCCAGCCTGCGGCGGCGTAGCGGCAGCCGGGTCGCTGCAGCAGGCGCCGGCACCGGCGGCGTCACTGTCGCGGACCGCGTCGAGCACCAGCCCGTCCAGCGACGTCGTCATCAGCCAGGCGGCCTGGCCCGGTCCAGCAGCAATGCCGAGCTCTACGGCCGCGTTCCACAGGTTTGACCAGGTCCCGCCGCCACAGACGCCGCCGCCTGAACACCGTGGCGGGCATAACCTTGAGCTCCAGCTCATGCCGCCGTCCAGCAGAAGCGTGGGCACGACGGCGGCGTTCTGCAGGTCGCCACGCTCTCCTGCTGTCTCTTCGCAAGGCAACGACGCCGCTATGCACCTGGCGCTATCCATCGGCGGCGTGTCCGGGTGCGCGGCCGACGAGCGTGGTTGCGGGGTGCTGCTGGCCGCCGGGAGGGCCAACGGGGACGAGGCACGGGAGCAGCTCCGGCAGGCTCTGGCGGAAAAGGCGGCGGCAGACGAGGCGCGCGCGCAGGCCAAGCGGCACGCGGAGCTCGCCGAGCAGGAGCTGGCGAGCGCCAAGCGGATGCGGCGCCAGGCGCAGGTGGAGCTGAGCCGCGCCCACGCCCTCCGCGAGCACGCCGTGCGCCAGGTCAACGCCACGCTGCTCCAGATCACCTGCCTCAGCTGCCGCCACAAGTTCCGGGCGAGGCCGGTGCCGACCGCCGGCGCCATGAGCGGCGCCGAGGTCGCCTGCAGCTACGACGTGTCCTCCGTCGTGACTGAGGGCGGCGACGCCGAGGTCAACGAGCCCTTCTTCGGTGCCGACGGCGGCATGCGGCGGCGCCAAGCCGCCAAACTGATGGACGTTCTCTAGTCGATCTATAGCTAGCTGCTAAGTACTACTCTCTACTAGCCCACCAAGCTTTAGCTTTCAATCGCCTGTTGATTGTTTTATCATGGAGACGGCGTCACGGTTGGCGCATGCATGCACACAGTGAGATGTGATGTAATCAGATCGATATGCTGGTGCCCGGCCGGGAGAGATCGATCCGATCCGCCTACCGGTGCCGTCTGGTGTTCGAGTCTTCTCTGAACAAACAAACAAGAAAGACGAAGAGAGAGACGAAAGGAAAGCTAGCTGCAATGCAATCTGCTAGCCAAGTGTGTGTGACGTGCATAGAATCTTTCTGTGTTTGCTTCCCATTGGATCTTCTCTGAAAGACATCATCACTCGAGGAAAGCAAGTTGTTGACACTCTTTGTAAAGGCCAGCTAGCTTACAAAGAATAAAGGTCGCAGCATGATCTTTGTCGTCCCAAGTACTAATTGCAACTGCAAATCTTTGGACATCATATCCTAGCTAAGAAATGTCTTATTTTTTCTCCGGGTTAAGAATCTTTTTTTACACAGACCTTAATAAAATAGTAGTTATTAAAAGGTCTCTTACCCCAATCGTTTTTAACGAAGGCTGGTCTGATTATTCACCATTACTATCATTGCGTAAGCAAAAACTATAGCAGGCCCGTTACGTGTCTCTCGGTCTCGGGTCTATATATGTAAATCGGGTTGGCTCGGCAGTCTGCACGGCACCACATGATCCAAATTTACACCTATATCCGGGTCCTTAAAGACCATCTTTGCTGGACACTTTCAGCTTGAACGGGGTGGGAACTTACAGTCAGTGATGCCGAGAAGACGGCCCCCCGGTCTCCACAGTTACAGTTACCGATTTGAGCAGCGATTCGATCGAGAGGGGTTGTGACATATGGAAGCGGCCAGTGGTGGCGTTGCAAGTGGGGAACCGAGTGGAAGAATCTGTGGGGGTGGGGGGACATGGACAACAGTGAACTGCATGCCGGGCACTGAAACACTACCTGGGGGGGGGGGGGGGGGGGGGGGGGGCATATAAGTCGCACTAGAGATAAAATTTCAAAACTCCCAGGCGCACTGTTGCTGCTCAGCAATGGCACTAGTAGTCCAAAACAACACGCACAATCACGCTTTGTACTACGCCAAGACAGAGAGCCACGTCTGCAATCTCTCTCTCTCTCTCTGCATCGACGTCTGCAACTGAAATGATGAAACGCTTCTGTGGGAGTGGGACGGTGACCCGGCCCCAGATCACCGGCTAGGGATTCGCGATCGATGGTGTGGGCATGGAACGCAGCAGCAGATACGGACGACGACGCGCGCATGGTTTTCAGCGCCCCGATCGCTTTCTCATCCGCAATACCCCCATCCATTGTCTGTCTCGGCTAAAGATGCCCCTGTCCGGTCTGTACCGTCTCGTAGCGGTGAAAGATATGCAGAAAAGCTCACACAGCACCTCTGCCATTGCCTGCACGTTTGCGAGCTGCTTCATGCATGTCTCTGTTCGTGCGTGAGGAGGCCAGAGGGGCCAGGTGAATAGTCGTACTACGGGGCAGGAACCACGAACCAGGCAGCAGCTGTGATTAGTCGTTCGTGCTTGGAATGCAAATGCCGCTGTGCGGCGCAGCTGATGATGAGAGCGGATTAATTAAGCAAAGCTCTTATTACTCCGAGGAGCTACCTGGAAGAACATTCATGGGTTCGTGCGTGCATGCGCGCCCACATGGGAGGCGCGATCCCCAAATAAGTAGTACTGTACGGTATTATAATGTGCTCTGCATGTGTGATGTGCGCTGGGGCTGCACCGAGAAGAATATGCGCAGTCTACAGATCACTCCTCTACACTTTCACATTGCTGCTTGTTGATTGATACCAGAAGTACCTTTATTTGACATGGAACACGAAGATTTAATGACTAATCTTTGTGATGCTAATGAAGAGGTGGTGCACAAAATTGACAAAATCACACACAAAGTTCCCGCTAATTAATACTATATGGTACTAGTCCAATAAACCTTCTGATAAACTATTTTTTTTCTCTATTTTAAAACGATGTGTTTTAGTGACACTACTAAAGAAGCAGTGAAAACGTTTCCCAGGAAAAAAAAATAAAGGTACACTGTAGTAGTGAAAACAGTTTTAACTCATGTTTCTCCTCCGTCCTAGTAGTACTATAAAGGGTGAAGGTAGTATCGTGCATGCAATGCTGAGTCGCTTGTTGCTCTGCGCTTCAAACGTTCACAAGGACGCAAAACTTTTCTCAGGTGCCTAGCTAGTACAGTTGGTCGCTCCCGTGCGGTTTTCGCTTAATTAATTACTAGCGTCGAGTCAGCACCCATCCATGGAGCCACCAGCAGCAGTAGTACCTGGTACGGCTTACGTACTACTGCCCACCATGTCGCAATGAATTCAGAGCCAGCTCGTCGTGGGGTTGGCAGGGGCATTCATCGGTTTCTGGGCAGCCATACTCGTCTCTAGTCTCTACTACTGTGTCGTCTGTTCTTGGCGTTTGGTTGCGTCCTGTCATCCTGTGGCTAAAGAAGACATTGGTGAAGTATGCACGACCTAATCGCATTCTGAAAGCTTATTACGGTTACGTTCGTTCGACATGGGTTTCTCGCAACGGTTGCCAAGCACGAACCAAATCCGCTCCGGCCGGCAAAATTTAGAAAGCTTGACCTGGCGGCCGTTTTGGGCGCGCGCCTCTGCTTCTCAAGCCTATGCCATGCCAACCAATGACCGCGAAAGCACGAGATCGTCGTCGGCCGCATTGACCTGGCCGTGCCACGGCCCCGTGGCCGGCTGGCGCCGACGCGGCTGGCTCTGGCGGGCGCCGAGAGAACGGCGAGCTTGAGCCCGAGCTGCCCAGGCTCCCGGCGAGATGACGTCGACATCCTTGCGTCAGTGGTGCTGCCGCGCCGCTGCGGCCCTCAAGGACCGGAGGAGCCTGCTGCTGGCCCGCCTGCGGCCGCGCAGCAAGGCGCCGTGGCCCCACCGCGAGCGGAGGCGGCCGTGATCCGCGCGACGAGCCACGAGGACCGGTGGATGGACTACCGGAGCGCGGCGCGGGTGTTCGCGTGGGCGCGCGTCCCCTTCGTCGTCCTTGCGGCCCATCGTGTGGGCGCTGGCGCGCCGCGCGCGGCGGACGCGGTGCTGGGTCGTGGCGCTCAAGGCGCTCATGGTCGCGCACGGCCTGCAGCTGCTGATCCTCCGCTCGGCCGGACGTGTCCCTTTCCATCTCGCTGACTTCCGCGACCGCTCCTCGTCGCGGTCGTCCAAGTCCGTGGCCTTCTCCGCCTTCGTGCGCGCGTATTACCGCTTCCTGGACTACCGCTCCCTCTTCTCTGCCCAGGAGGAAGCTGACATCGGCATCGACGGCGACGGCGGCGAGGACTGCTCAGACTACCAAACGTTGACCCGCCTAATAGACCGCATAACGAGGCTGCAGTTCCTGCTCGACCTACTGCTGCAGATCCGCCCGTACGCCGACGGCATGGAGGAGGCGCCGCTCGTCCTCGAAGCCATGGACTGCGCCGTCGTCGAGATCTTCCAGGTGTACGGCGAGATATGCACCGGCATCACGTGGTTCCTCGACGTCAGCGGCATTCCAGCTGCTGACCCGGCGGCGAATAAGCCGCGAATGACGAGCAGGACGGTCGCGTCGGCGGGGGTGAAGGTGCTCTGGCGGGCGGCGGAGCAGGGCGCGCAGCTGTCCTCGTACTTCCAACTGTGCCGCCGGCTGGGCGTGGTCAACGCCCGCAGGCTCCCGCCGGCGGCGTTCGACCGCCTCCGGCACGAGGACGTACGGACCCTGGAACGTATCATCATGGATGACGTGCAAGATGATGACGAGCCGGAGGGAGAGGGGTCAGCGGTGCCGATTGACGGGAAGGACGACACGGTGTTTGCGGCGTCGACTACCACTGTGGTGACAACGGAATGGGTGGCGTTCGCCGAGGAGGAGAAACACAGCGGCGGCGGCACTGTCTCCTCTGCAGGGCGAAGCGAGGAGGGACGTGTCGGAAATCACTGGAATCCGTTCGTTGCCGAGCCCCTGGACGTTCGGGAAGTCGGGAACCTGATCGAGCTATGAACCAATTGGGTCCGTGGACTGGGCCGTGTCCTTCCAAGGTTTTCAATTGCCAGTTTTATCAATGTTAATAGATAAAATTGTTAAACTTGTCAGTCTCCTATAAATAGAAACATGTCTCATTTTTAAGTTCAGATGATGAATTCACTCCTTTCATTTTTTTAAAAAAAGATGTGATAAATTCAAAGTTTATACTAACCAAGAACATTCATAATTCACACGGCATTTCTATTTTCTCTCTCTTTTTTCTTCTGTGCATCAGAATTTTGTGCACTTCTCGCTATTTTCATGTTGTTCTCTTCTCCAAGATTTACAGAGGGCATGTGCATTATACCGCAATGAGATTATTGCCATTGCAGATGGAGAAATCATTTTGGCAGAAAACCTAATGAATATGGAGAACTAAAAATAGAAATCAGTGTCAGCGGAAAACTGAAAAAACAATTGCAACAGAAATACTGGGCGACGGGCCAGGCTGATCGTGGATAATAATGCGATCCAATTTGCAGATAATACTTGTGGTTGCGATCCAACTTTTAAATGGGCCAGATGATATTTATCCTCAAGTATCGGCCCAACCCATAGTGGAGGTACTGGAGCAGCAGACCACCAGCCGCCGTCATCCATCCGCTAGTCTGCTAGCCCTCGCCGGAGAAGAACGTCGACTACTGCTCCGCTGGACCTACCCTTGCCCGCCGCAGCGTCAGAAGGCGGCACGCTGGTTAGCTCTCGCTTCCAAAGCACCCTTCCTCCGCCGCAGCCCTTTCACAGTTTGGCATCGAAGTTTTCCGTGGAAATGGCTGCTCTGGCGGCAAGCGCGCTGCGCCCGCTCGCAGGTTGCAACCACTCGTCCTACGTCTATCCCTTTTTCCCTATTGATTTCTTAAATTCACCTTCACCCAAATTTCGGTCATTTCTAGGTCGGTTTCTGCTTCCAAGCTGCGACCTGGCTTTCGTCAGCGGCCAAAGGAGACCTCCACTTCTCAAGGTGCTGTTTAAATGGCCATGGAAAATTGGAGTTCTAGCTTCCTTTAAAACTGCTCTTCTTGATTTGATTGTTAGTTGCATTTTAGGTTGCCAAACCGCAGACTAGTGTTCACCGTTCTGTTCTCGTCTGTGTTAAGAAATGTGCGGCTGCGCCCAACCATAGACATCAGGAGTTTCGGGCCAGTGACTACCAGTTTGATGATGATGAACCGCTGTGGCTGGCAGTGGTCAGAGATCTAGCTGTGTAAGTCTAGAACTGCAGATTTGCCCACTAGTTGAATTCGTGGGTGGTATTGAATTTTCAGTACTTTCTATTTTAGGAATTTGAGGGGATTGGTAGCTTTCTTGGCTGAGCAGCCGAGACAGTTGAAGTTCTTGGAGTGGCCGGGCTTCCAGAACACGGTATGCCACTTGCATTGTCCATTGCTGTGTATATTTGTCCTTCAAAGCACTGGCACATTGCCTTGTTAAATTGCAAGCTTGATATAAGGTGGTGCTCATTTTATTTCACTGTCAATAGAGACAGAATCTGCAATTTTGAACTTCTCGGGATGTATTGAATTTACATATGTGGTGCAGAAATGCTTGCTAAGTTTGTAACACATGAAGGTTGAGTGACCGTAAGATTGGCATTGAAATTAGGGTGACGAACTGTAAAACAAATGAATAGCCATTTCCATTTGTTTGATGACTGAAATGTGAAGAACTTGTATGGGTAACGTGAATTCAATCCAACACAAGACAAACTATTAATGCGCATCGATGTTAATTAAGTATATTTTTCATTCTGATTTGATCATTGGTAAAGGGCTACCTTTGTCATTAGCCTCAGCCTAGTCTTTATATTAGATGTACATGTATCAATTCTGTATGAGTTTGATAGATTATGCGCACCCTAGATGGACATGGTGAACATTTTCATCTCCTCAACTGTAAAGATGTGTATCAGGTACAGAAGGAGTGCACGGTTAGCTAATTGGTTTTATATTTTCTTTTTTGTCAGATGCTAGAAGAGTGTTAATTGCCTTAATTTAATTGTGATGATGTTAATGCCTTAGTTTCTCAGGATTTATTGAATTGCTAGATCATCAATCTTTGCTTACACCTGTTTAACTAAGTCATTAAGATTGTGGACAGTTGAAGACGGCTTCACTCACTCTTGTACTGGTATCTATCTTTATTGTTGCATTGTCAACTATTGATGCTGCCTTATGCTACATAATGGCCTGGCTTCTTCGGAAATCTGCCTAGAATGATGGTATGATACTTTGATTCCTATACCCAAATTGTTCACAACTTCCTGGGCCATAGTACATTTGTTATTAGTTTGCAGGCATTTTAGTTTAAAACATGAATGCAGTAATTATATCCAGGACTTTTTTCTTTAAAAAAAAAAACTTCAGTAATACTGCAATTTTACAAAAACCCGTATTTGACATCCCACTGCACATGTCAGTGACTTATGTGTGTCCCACATGTCAATGAGACACTAGTGCCGTAAAAGGGTTTTTGCAAAAGTGTCACTGAAGGGTTTGCCCCTTTTCTTTTTCGCATCCATTGTCCTGCATGTTAGAAGAAGTAATGATAAATTTTTACAGTGCCTTATATTGTACGCCATCAAACATACAGCGTCAGGCAAAGTAATTTTTAAGTACCACATCTTACAGTGATAGTGACCTGCTGCTGGCTGCTGCTTACACAAGTTGAAGTTTTACTATCCGGCATGCTATTGATAGACTGACAAGTAATTCCTTGGTCAGCAGGGAGTATCTGCATTCCTTCGATAGGCTTTAGCTGGCCAGGATTTTAGCAGCACGGCAGCTGTAACTCAAACTCTTGTTCAATGGCACAATGATACTAAGCGGACCGGATTGTTCCAGTATACATTGTTTTGAGAGTAGCGAGAATATTGTATCAAATGCTCTGCAGCTGATGTTGATTTGATTCTGATGTATTTATTCCCAGTAGCATTGAAAAGAAAAGATCTCTGGTTACAAAGGACTAATATACTGTAATGAGTTCTCCTTGTCTCTGACATAAGTGAGTAGATCTAACTATAACTTGAGTCCTGATTTAATAAAAGATAAGCCCTCTTTGTCATCCTGGAGCAATTTGTACCTAGCGATCCGTAATTTTTTATTATCCGAACATTTTGAATTCATGATAAGCTTCCCCATTTATGCTATGCCATCTTCGAAAATAATTATGAAACATTCATTGTTATTTGGTTACAAGTCATTATCACTTATCAGGATTCAGGTCTGGGTTGAGCTGTTGCATGCAACTTACATGCTTTGCTCATTATGGGGTGCCAGAAAACTGGATGGTGTGTATAAAATCATGAGAAATTGAGAAAGATGTAATATTTATCATGAAGTTATTTACTGATGAATGAAATATAGACATTGCATGGTTGTACCCATGCAGAAATTGATCTAACTGAAGTATCCTGATTCATTCGGCACAATACCTTAACCAAATGTTATTTTGGCAGCAATCCAGATCATAGATATCAATCCAGATCACAGATATCATTATGATACTTTATACATAAGCCTAACAGAAGTTGTGGTTTGGGCAATATTAACTTAAATCACACGCAGATCAATGTTTTGTACATCATTCTGATGATTTGCTGTGAACAGTTCGGCGGCAAGGATCTCACTGGATGCAAATTTCACGGAAAGATAGGAGCCAGATGGAATTAATATAAGAGCAGATAGCCTTTATCTTCCTCCTCCAGGCTCCAGGTACCCATTTTCATAATCCTATAGTTTCAGTTGTTGAAAGGAAAAAGAAAATAAATTTCTGGCGATGGTTCCGAAACGGTTCAACTTTATGGCAGATTCAAGAAACTAGAAAGTGACTTGCAATATCGTTTCTGTATGCTATTGCCAGAAAAGCTGATTCAATCTAACTATCTCGAAGTTAACATCAACCATCCTAATCATCATCTTATATAGAACCATCTGATCCAAAGATTGCATTTTCCAAGGCCTAGGATCACACACACCAGGCAAGAATAAAAAAATGGATATACAAAGAAGAATCCATGCACGAAGCAGGCCACAAAAGACAAATGAGTGATTCATCAAAATAGCAAAATGCATATTAAGACTTTTGAAAATTGGAGCTCAAGATCTTGTTCTTCACAAACAGCTCAAAATGCATACCGGGGCACAAAAGGAATAGCAGAATCTGTGCAGAATGTCCATAATAGTAGTGCAATGTTGCATCACACAAGCAAATCACATCATAAGTTAAGATATGTTACATCTGGCTGCCCAAATCCGAATCACTCCCTACATTTTCATCTAACTGTCAACTACAAATGTAACAGCTCAAAACATTTCAACTCGCAACCCAAACCACGTCAACCAATCCAGTGTGTACTAGTCAATACCAGCTAAATACATGACATCAGTATGTACATACTATAGCAAGAACTTCATGGTATATTGATGCATTTACAATCCTGATTACAGGAAATCAGACCATTAGATCATCCTGCCAGAGAAAAAAAAACGTGAATAAAAACAATGTTTTTAAAATAGCACTTAAAATTGCTCAAGATTGTTAGAAGATTGGAGTAGTACCATCAGTACTTGTTCATCCAAGAGAGGGGGATTCTGGTTCAGAGCCACTGATAGAAGTAAATGTCGACAATGAATCATCACCAAAATTCAATTGGCTAGTCGATAGCCGCCTCAAATCACCAAAATATCTATTATGGCCAGAATATGATCTGGGTGTCAGAAGCTCAGGAGTCGCACTGCCAAGAGATGATCGCCGAGGAGTTGGAGTCTTATGTCCATTACTGATTCCGTTTGATCGACATCCATTTGTCTTCCTGTTTAAACTGCTAATCCTCTTTGGGCTTGGTTTTGAGCCAAAAATTGCTTGTTTCTCTGCGAGTAGGATGCTCTCCAGCTTCTTCTGGTCCTGCAAGAATACGAAAGTAAGGTTAAAAGGTCATTTTATTGAAGTATAATTCTTACTCAACAGGGATGCTTGGGTAAGATATTCTACCCGGTACCGTCGTTTTTCCTCTTCTTTTTGTTCTCTATTACGTCTGTACTCCTCTAGAACAGATATCAAGCGCCCCTATGAAAAGAATATACGAATCATCATATTAAATAACCAAAAAAAAAAATTGTACTCATATTGGTCATCGAACTCACTTACCCCATCATAGAGAAAAGGCTTTTCTCTTTTGTTTTCCCAAGCAAAGGTCCGGTTGATCAGGTTGTCCACCATAGCTGAGAAAAATCCGGGTCATGCTTTGAAGTAATTAAAAATCTATTTTAATTTATACTTCTCCAGCACTCAAATTAAAACCTACTTGGGATTTTTGTCACTAAAATCCGTGCTTTCTCTGCCCTTCTAAGATTTATGTGAGCACCCCTTCCAGCGCTGTACCTCTTCGGGTCCTACAAAAGACCTTTGGTGGTCATTGTTCGTGATATTACATGATTTTCTAGTGGTTACACAGCATGTGAAGCAGCCCAAATCTTGAGATACTTATAGTACCTGGTTGTATTCTTCAAGCCATGTCTCTTCATCACACGCAGCAATCCACTTATTTATCCTGTCCATAATATCTTTCCGGCTGAGGGACTCCTCTTTTACTTTTTGTATCTGCGACTCAATATTTGCCAGGAGCTCAGAAGGGTCTATGAGGCCTGGATAGAATATGCACGAAAATGGCGTTATTTTATTTGTAAAATACATAAGAATAAGTGGAATTAGTAGGACAGGCGAGATGCATAATGCTGTACCGGAATCGATCATAGCATCAGTTTGCTCAGGGGCTGTGCTGACATCAGGTTCAATGTGTGCGTTTTGGCATATCTCTTCTAATTCTGCCCTCCTTTTCATGACAATTTCCTTAAGTCTGCTGGTTTTCAGTTTTGTTAGCCTCTCTACTTCAGCTTCCATCTGCATGAGAATTCAGATTCTGAAGTTAAAATTTTTATGCTCCCCCTGCTGATGTTAGACTATTTTCTTAGTTCAGTGATCTCTTAATTCTGTCCTAACATCACCAATCAAAACTGGAGGGAGGATAAGCTGTGAGGAATGTATAAAGACTAGAACAAAGCGATCAGAAAAAACCTTCTCAATAATTTCTTCAGAGAGAATGCCAAGTGATGTGATTCCTTCCTCTGGTAATATGAGAATGCTCATTACTTTATTGAATTGCCTCTTCTCTTCGTCAGGAGAGTCCATTATCTTCCAGAGTTGACACAACGATTCCATTTTCTCTCTCATCTGTAAGTCATCGATTTGTTTGAAAACGTACCATGCACAATTAACAATAACTTAAACATGAGAAGGAAGGAAACTGGAGAAGACCTTATAGATTCTAGACTTCCGTTCTGCTTTTAGGTTGGATATCGTACTAGCAAGGCCCTCCAGTGTGCTATTGCTGATGTTTCTGGATCTGGACTGCTCAATACCATTCTGATGTAAACTGGGATGGACTTCATTTACAGTCTTTCCAAAATCAATTCCAAGGACTCCACATAAAGAATGCACTTCATTTATGTACTCCAGAACTTTGTGAAGGCGCTCAGACTGAAATATAGAATCAAAAGGCCTATAAGCACTAACAAAATATAATACTTCCCTTCATTACTAAAATTGTTAAAAGGTTTCCTAGGTGCTACTGATTCCTAAAATGATTATCTATGAGTGAAAGATCTACTTTTAAATAATCAAGTAATAGTTTAGCACTCGGGCTGTAGTAACTCTATTTACAAGAGTGGTGCAGTAATAATGTCTGCACCTATGAAAAGGAGAGATACTGTTCAGATTATCTGGCAGACTCAATACCTTTTCTTTCTGAAGGGCACCTAACTGTGCTTGGTAATTGTTGAGCATCTTTATTGACAAATCATGCTCCTCTTTTTGAAGACCACTCTCATTATCCTCATGATCATTGTATTCACTTAATTCAAAACGGATCTTTTCAATCTGCTGTCGGGTATCAGAGAACTGCTTGATTCTTTCTTCTTTCTTAAATTTCAAGTTCTCCAGAACTGGAACAACAGCGGCAAGTTGTTCCTTGAGTGGTAAAACGCCCTTATCTTTCTGCATAGGTGTTGAGAAAACATTTCTTAGTCACAGTTTGCGTTAGTAAGAACTGCACTTCATCTATGACTATGAGCAAGGCGCTCTCACCGAGAAACATTTCTCACAGAAAACTACGTTATAAAGAAAGTGGCATCCAAACTGTATGAAATTTGTAATACTAAGGTGTATGTATGACATATGGAAAAATATTTACTGGATCCTGAGTGGTGCCCCATTTTTTTTGGGGGGGGGGGGGGGGGGGGGTGGGGGTGGGAGCATATAGCGCTTTATGCTTTTCTAGCCTGTTGACAGAAACTTTAGCATTCTTTAAAATCAATCCTTCTTAGAGGTTTCATATACCCACAATTCATACCCACTTAAGAAGAGGCAAACCATGCATGTATCATTCCTCTGCAATAATCCATAACGTGAGTTATGCATGTCATCAACGGCAATCCACATTGCATCATGTCCATGGAATAAAAAGAAGACATAACTCAGATGAAAGCCTATAGGCAACCAAGCCAATTAATGCACCATCAATGACCATGCATAGTCGTGCAATATAGTACTACCTTCAGATACAGATTGTGCTCCCCTAGAGTAGCAACCAAAGATGCAACTTCAGCTTCTTTCGCAGCCACAGACTGGTGCAGGTGGACCCTTGTCCGATTGGCATCGTCCACCTTACTGCGGTACACTTCCAGGCACTCCTTGTCAATCTCCAACAAGACCTTGTTCTTCTCTCCCTCACTTTCTCCTACCTCTGCCCAAATTTGCTGGTTTCCAGACACAAGATTGCAGCAGTTGTCAATAACAAAACCTTATGATCGAAATAGTAGGTTTAAAATACAGAAGGAGAAAACGACACATGCAGTTTCCAGTTTTGGCTAATATAGAATGATCCGTATACTCTGAGCAATTGCATATCAATTTGTAAAGTACACAGTAAAGGCCAATTAAATGAAAAAGAGTTACTACAGTACAAAAAGAACTGAAATTGGGACATCTTAACTCCCTGCTGCACTAAGCCCAACCAGAACTGCTTTATGGGCAGCTGAGGAAGGTGAAAACTGAAAAGACTAAAAGAGAAGAACCATCCACAATAAAGCCATTGCACTGCGTGAAGCAATTCACCAGTCGAGTGGTATGCGACCCAGCAAAGGGAGATGATGCAGACACCAGGAATCATCATGGCAAGAACATGAAGCTCTGGAATCGAGAAGACAACTACTGCAGACAGCGAAGAAACAATAGAGGAAACCGAAAAATCTACCATTTGTAGTGAGAGGCCTGCAGAAAACCTTTCATTCAGTATACGGGACCAAATTGAAGAAACTCTCAGAATAAGAAAACAATGGAGAAAAAAAGACACGAAGGAATCCAGGAACAAGAAGATGATCGAAGCATTTGGCAAAACTTAAGAAGACAAAATTGTTGAAATCAATCACGGAAGCAAGACTATACCTGAAGCTCTCTGAGCAAAGCACCACAGGCCGTTCCTTCCGTGCCCAAGTCCAAACGAGAACTTCCGCCCACCATTGAACCAGTGGAAGAGGAAGAGATGCTCCAGAGTCTAGGGACCGGCAGAGCAAAGAAGAGGGAGGAGAGCGAAGTGAAAGGACAGGACAGGAAATGTCAGAAAGATTCAGATTTCCTGACCTGTAGGCATTCAGCTACGCTATGCACATCTACTATCTAGGCTCCAAACTTAGCTGCGTGCCTCTACCTCTTGGGATTAGAGAAAGCAATGCTAGCAGCGGCCAGCGGCAGCTGTTGCCTCTAGCTCTTGAGCCAAAAAAGCTCTTTTACGTGCTAATTTTTGGGAATTTCAAGCTACCATTGCCTCCTTTTTGTTGCGTTGTGCTACTCGAAGGAATCGGATTTCAGAGGTGAGAGAAATTGTTATGAAGGATGGAATGGAAGAGGAAGGTGAGAGTGTGCGTCCGTGTGTGTTTCGCAGCTTTCGTCTCTTCTAGCTTTGGTTGGTTGGGTTTTTGCGAGGTGGTTAGGGAGGTTCTTTAAACTTGTTTCTGTCTGTGCAGGTTGGGAAGGAGCGAGCAGAGGTGGAGGGAAGAAGGCAATGGAGAAGGATGGCCTTTGTTTTGTTTTCATTTTTAATCAAATGGTGTGGTTAGGAGTGTAGCCTACCTGTGACTGAAAGATTCCCTTCAACTTTTGCCTAAACTACTCCAAAGTTGTGCTGAAACCACTCCTGAAATAAAATGTACTCATCACACCCACACTACCCCGTTTATTATACTTGAAAAAATCAGTGAGAATGGCAAAGATGAGCTGAATCATACCCCAATACGGAACAGACTGTGGTCTATCTATTCTTCAATTTTGACTGACGCAAAAAAAATTGGTAAGTGATGAATTGTGACCGATTTCTGGCAGTATGTTTTACTATACAGTTGCATTTAGGGACCTTACTTGGTTCTTATCTGTGGTATGGGATTCACCAATTGGTCTGTATCTACAAATTCTGAACAAAGTTTCTTTTTCTTTTATGACTACTATTAGCAGAACGGTTACAGGGCAACATTTTACCGCGACCTCTCGGTAACTTTTGGCTCTCTGAAAGCGAGAACAAGTGGCACCGAAGATCACTGAATCCACCTGACCGCGCCCGCGCCGCTTTGATAGTGCGACGGCCGACACGCATGGGATCATGTGATGCCCCTCTTGGCTACGGTATCTTTTCTGCCTTTGGGACGTGCAAAACGGTGCGTCGAGAAAGGTGTATACCCACAATCTTGCCGTTTTACTAGTACCTGCGTTTTAACTGCAAGTTTACCTATGAAAATCCTTGCAATAATTTTTTTGAAGTAATATTATTCCAATTACCTCTGACATCCTAATTCATATTCTGGTGCTGTCTACAGGTACAGAATCACTATCGCAAAGCATTATTGGATCTTGTTCGTCAAAGCCTATAATTCATCCGCTCATGATTTCGTCCGCTCCTCCAGTATAATCGGCCGGCCATCCGTCTGCAGCAAATTCTGGTCAACTCGCCGATACTCAAAATTCATCCGTTCCGTTCGAGTAGAACTACAGAGCAACTCGAAAATTGCAGGGCTGTTTCTTTGGAGGTTTCTGGTGGGCGTTCGTGGCCGATTAGGTCTGCTTAATCAATCGCGCGTCTACGTCATATTAGAGATATTGGGTGGGGGGGGGGGGGGGGGGGGGGAAGGAATGGATTGAGCATTCCAAAGTGATGAGAGCAAGGTAGGGCATGAAGTGGACGTCGGACCGAACGCCGCAGCGAGGGACAAGGTGGTTTTCAGACCAGTCTTCGTCGTGTGGTGTACTCGTCTGCTGTCATGATTTGATGAGAGAGGATACGTAGGGCCGTATCCTTGATTTTTATATCATCCCTATCCGTAATGGTGTGCTCCTACTTGATTTTGTTTTAAGCATGGACATGTCTTGCCATTTTGGTTTCGTTTTTTCCCCCTGGGTACGGCTACAGAGATGTTTATACCAGTATAATAAGCTCATGCAGATAATGCAGTTTGCAGTAATGCGCGGCACTAAAAAAAGAAAAGCAAAAGCAAAATTTATGAACGTATTTTCCTAATCAAAAGACGGATTATTGAAGTTGTCTCTATCTGCCTCTGCTTGGAGAAAATCCAAAACAAATGTTTCAGACTGTCTGTTCGGTTTCGGTGCCTGCTTTCTTGTTTCCATTTACTAGCATGGACAAACTTTGTTTTGTTTTGTTTTCTTGACATAAAGTGAAAGATGCAGACTGAACATTGGTCAATTAGGACGGCATGATTAAAGGGCAAGCTATATAGCATAGCTGACATGGAGAAAGAAGATGAAGAAAGAAGAATATAGGAACCGAGAAGATGCCAAGGAAGGCGCAACTTCAGGGGAGCCGACCGTGATCTGAACTAAAGAACGGTGTCCCCTGCCCCCGACTACTGCTAGTTGTACTAGTAGTAGTCTTTATGCAGATGCGGTGCTCCATTATGGTGAGCGAGGGCGTATTTGTTTCAGCTCTCATAGCAGCTTTTAGAGCTGTTAGAGTTTAGGAACTGTTTTGGTGGAAGTTAAAAATTATAGCTTCTTCTCACTTTCACTTTTGCATATGGTCCTTAATTTAAGAAGACTATTTTATCAAATATTTTAACAACTCAGCTCCTCCACTTGAAAGAGCTATTTTGTTTAAAGAGCTGAAATTAAAGCAGTTTTTTGAGAAGCATGAGCCAAAACAAACGGGTATTGAGTGAGTGAGTGTTGTCTCTTATCCGTTCGTTCCTGAACTGGCGAACTTATCTGTAGAAGAAGAAGAAGGGATACTGTTACGTACACAATCATTGATTGACGATGCGCACAAACATGGTACAGACAGAGGCCACGCACGAACGGGGCGAATGATGAGCCAATCGCGGCTGCCTGCGCGTACTGGACCATCTGCGCCGCGCGGGCGTACCTCGGCGGAAGATAGTAGTAGTACTACTACTGTGCATTGCCGTCGGAAAATACTATAAGTTTGTACCAGTATGTTTGTTCGTGTCCCAAACTGTTTGTGCTTTTTTTTTCCTTTTTTTTAGGAATACTTTTTTCTTATCTTTATTCTGTACGTATAATTCTTTTCATTTTAACCAAACTGTTGTAGTAGTGTATTATTATTGGCCTTGGGCCTTGGCACTAGAAGGGTACCCCTCATAGCGCTCCCGTCCAAGCGGAGTGACGTACGTCTCGCTTGATCGATTGAGCCACGACGACGCGACGCAGCTCGGCAGCAGGTGACGCTTTGCATATTGATTTCAATAGAAAAATTAATCGCTTTGCGTATTGAATCCATTTAGAGCGAGCTTTTAACTGTCGGTGGCGCTGCTGAAAGTCGGATAAGAAAACCCGAGGGAAAAAAGTACCGGAGAACGGAGGAGGAGCCGTGCACTGGGCGGTGAGAGAAAACCAAATAGACGGGATGCGGTGTCACGTCCCGTCCGGTGAGGTCACGGACTCTGGTTGAGGAGCTCCACAAATTGAGACGAACAGTTCCCTCGCGTCCTCTACTAACAGCGTGCCAACAGCTGCCGCACCTAGCCGATCGATACCCGCTGCTACCTGGAAGCCGGCCGGGCTGGGGCACGCGAGCGACACCGCCGCTGCTCCATCATCTCTCTGGCAGCTGGTTGCAGCTAGTATGTTTTGTCGCGCGTCGGCAAGTGGCCCGTCGGGACGGCGACGATCGAGCTGAGCGGACATAAGATCGATCCCTTTGGAGAGGGGATTCTCTAACCATGACGGCGACGATGGCGGCATGACCGGCCTCGACTGATCGTACTATACGTGACGTGACGTGGTATACTTTTGAGCCCCAGTCCAGTTGCCCACTTGGGTTGGCCCTTGGCCGTGGCCGTGGTAGTGGTAGGTGTGTGTGAGCGTATCAGCGCCGGCGGTGCTACTGCTAGCTACAGCTTTCACCAGGCGGGTCCCGACTCCCGTCCACAGCCGGCCTCAGCCTCACCTCCTCACCGAGGTGACCGCCCAACCGTACAGTAGTAGAGTAATACTAGTACGTAGTACGAACATAACACAAGAGAAAGAAAACAGAAACCATCCTGTTGTTCTGTGTTTGTGCGTGCGGGCACTCGACGGAATTGGGACAAAACTCAGCTCACTGGTGGCACCACATTATTCATTTGTTCTGTACGGCACTTTCCCTTTTTTTAGAACAGTTCTGTACGGCGCTTGTGTTGGCGTAGTTTGTTTGTGCTAGCCTAGTTCGTTGCGGCCCATTAGAGATCACGCATGAGTATTTGTTTTTTGTAGTATTTTTTAACAAGACATTCTAGCAATGGATATTCATTGTTCTAATAGTGAAAAGAAATTGTTCCATTAGAGAAAATAAATTCTTCCACATATTCCTTTGAAATTTTGAATTGCTATTTTTTTTATTGTTCCAGTAATTACAATTATTTCCTCCAACAATAAAAATCAATTGCTAAGGTGTTTGGAGTTAATATCAACCGTTCGTATGATCAGATCTAGCGGTCAAGAATATGGAGCTACCTACTTAAAAAGTATTTTATATTATGGATGGACATCAAAATTAATGGATCCGATACTAATTTCTTAACATCAACGGTTAGGATTAATTACAAAAGAAAGTACCTAAAGATACCGTTCAAGCACCATAACACATCTCTAAAAGATTATGGTAATTGTTCTAATGTTGCGGTAGAGCCGTGGAGTGGCACCTGGAAAATACAAATGACCTGCTGCCGCCTCTGCCTCTCACTGCAGGTCGATGCAAATTGGTTAGCGGGGCGTCCGCGCTGGGAAAAGAAAAGAAAAGAAAAGAAGTGATGGGCAGCGCCCGGGGAAAAGTGCGCGCTTCCCGACTTCATGGACCGGGCAACCATGGAGGCGGCAGCGGGTTGCCGGAGCGTACGTGGGCCGAGATGCAACGCACGTGCACCGGTGGCCTGGCCCGAGAGGGGAAGGAACAGCTGGAGCTGGGCGTTCCATTTTCACCACGCAAAGCGATCGATCAGGTTCAGGTCGGGTCAGGGCGCGATCCAACCTTGGACGCCACGTCCAAAGCTAGGCACCCGATGCCGTCCTCTCCCGCATCGTCGCGCGCTTCCCCTCCAGACTCCAAAACGGGGGCAGCTGGCAAGTATAAAACCGAAAGAAACTACCATGCCACTACTCTTCCCCGGCGGCCTGTTCCGATCAACAACTACTACACACAAAGTAATTTCCTCTTTGCTTTCACCCGAGTTTGCTGCGCGCGTAAGGTCGCGACGAAGACGTCCAGGAGCATGGGTAAAACTTGGGCGCTCATCACCCACCTCCACGCCCTTGCAGGGTACGTACGTGCCTGCTCTCGCATCCATCGTCCTACTCTTTCTGGTGTAAACGATGATGTTTGGTTTGCTGTGCCTAAGCCTAATTGTAGCGATTTGTCTTCTTCTCGATCAATTGCAGGCCGATGCTTACTCTGATATACCCTCTGTAAGTGGACATCGAGTACTGCTAGAATTTCCTGCTGAAAGAATCGTTTCTGTCAATGTTGCGTATGTAGCACATGTACAACAAACCTGACAGTATATATGGATCGGATCAGGTACGCGTCTATCTGCGCGATGGAGAGCGCGTCCAAGCTCGACGACGAGCAGTGGCTGGCCTACTGGATACTCTACTCCTTCATCACCCTCTTGGAGATGGTGGCCCAGAATGTCCTATACTGGTAAACGATCCATCTAACCTTTTCCTCTGGTCCTGTACTGTACGCACTCGAATAAGGAAACGGCCGAGACTACTGGTCGCCTTGCCTGCTGCTTGCAGGATCCCGCTGTGGTACGAGGTGAAGCTGCTGTTCGTGGCGTGGCTGATGCTGCCGCAGTTCAGGGGCGCCTCCTTCCTCTACGACAGGTTCGTCAGAGAGCAGCTGCGGAAGCGCGGGGTCAGGCTGCACCACCGCCATCGCCATGGCCCGCTGCACACCCTCAAGGTATGTTTGTACTGTAGTAGTTTTCCAGCAAAATCGCGTCAAGGTTTTCTTTTTCCGCGAACGTTGGCTGATGATTTCGTCTTTGTTTGCTGGATACGCAGGCAGAGAACGGTGTGCACTGAGGAGGATGGGGACAATGAACCGGTTGATGAATGTACGCGTCGATTCAGACCTGAGACGCTGTGGTTCCGCCTTCGTGCACAAGACATTTGTGGGGATTAATCATCTTCGTATCAGTTTGTGGTAACTGAGAGACGTGCTAATCCCAGAGCTCCCCTCCCCTGATCGTTGTGACTAATAAATTGAGGAAAAAAATTTGCTTGATGTCTGCATCTCAAGTGCAGATATATATATATATATATATGCGAGATCTCTATATATGCTGGATTCAATAGTCAAATTTGACAGTAAATGTTGCCTAAACTTCTCTAGGGAGAATTTTTCAAGAACTTGCATAAATAACAATCAATAGATGAACGAAATTAAGAGATTATATAGGCCCGGGTGTGATGGGGAAGAGAATGGTAGCACGAGATTCTGTCCCCTTTGCTATCCTGTTCGTCAGTGCCCGTCTCTGCTTTATGGTCCCCGGGTACCTGAACCGGCCGCGGCGCCTACCGGCCTCAACCTTACTGCACTCTTTACACGCCACTCTTCCGTACAGCAACACGTCTGCAGGTTCACCGCCACCTCCATGACGCGCCGGACGTACCTCACGAGGTATTTCTCGGCCTGGAAGCCGTAGATGACCAGGCTCGCCAGGGAGCGGTGCTCAAAATCTCGGCCCGCCGCCGCCGTCCACTGTCCGAGCCCCGCCACACCCTTCTCCACGCTGTACCCGTGCTCATTCCTCGTCTCCTCGTCCGTTCCGTGCTGCACGCGTGATCCCACACCTCCAGGCTCAGCTCCTTCAGCGAGGGCGCGGCCTCGAGGATGAAGATCGTCCACGCGAGGCCGAACCATTCGGGGAGTTTGAGCAGCTTCACGGCCCGTAGTCTGCGAAACACGGTTCTCTAGCTTTAGGTACGTGAGGCCGGCGAACGCGTCCCAACAAGCGTCAACGAAGAACATGAGCTTCCGCCCGTAACCCGCCCGATCTTTGTCTTCCAACTTGTCCTCAACCATATCCGTCAGAATGGTGAATTTGGCTGCCTCGACCTTGTTTTTTCCTGCCAGGGCACGGCCGTGTTAGTTGATCTCAAAGGGGCGCCCTCTCTCCGCGCCCTGATCGGGGGCACCCAGCCAACTGGTTGGTGGGCTCCCGTCACACTGCACCACATAAAAGGAGGTAGGGAGCCCGGGGGGGGGGGGGGGGGGGGGGCATGTGACACGAAGTTCGCCACTGTCACTGTTTCCATCCACAAAACCCTAGATCCGATCGAGAGGGGACGCAGTAAATGACGGGAAGCGCCACACCTCGTCGTCTTCACCAACCTCCACGACAAGCGTCATGGCCGGCTCCGACAGCGCCAGAACGTCTTCCGCCGCCACCGTCACCGGAGCCGGTAACTCATCCTCGCACCGAACTACTCTAGATGTATGACTAGGATAGACATGGCTTAAACATTGGCATCAGAGCCACCCTAGTGCATCGTCTAGAAGTAGAAGAGGGAAAAGATTGAATGGAAAAAATCGAAAAGAAAAGATCCCTAACCCTAGGCAACCTGAAAAGAGAAGAGAGTGAGAAAGAAAACGACGCGCGCAAGAGGCTGGATCAGTACCCATCGCCTCGACGTCGTCGACGCCGGCGACGGGATGGATACCCCGCACTACCGCGAATCGCTCAACGGCGGCGCGCTCATCCTTGGAGGAGAGCGCTCGCTGGTGAGCGAGCCACAGCTGTGCCGGAAAGACCGCCGCAAGGCGGGGTGGGGTCACCGCCGGCCAGCGTTCATGCCGAGACCCCTCGACGGCGGCGCACTTAGCCTCAGCGAGCGCGCTCAACGTCGAAGAGGCTCGCGGTGGCGGTGTTTCCTCTCTCTCTCTCGGTCCGCTCCGTCGGTCGCCGCCATGTCTTTGGTGAGAGAAAGAAGGGAGAGAGAGAGAAGAGAAATGGGGTAGGGTTTCAGCGTAGACCGGCGTGGGCCGGTTTTTGTTCGGTCGAGATCGGCGCTCAGCCGTCCATCACGATGGACGACTGAGGGCGACGCAGGGCGAACGCAGCCACGGCTGGGCCGGGCCGACCACTTTTCGCTGACGAGGGAGGTCGATCCGGCAGCCCCGCCGTTGGTTGCTGGGTCCCGAGCCCAGTAAGGGCTTTGCGCGCGCAGGATGAGCTGAAAGCCGGCCGTTTTGGGCCGAATTTTAAAGGAAAAGTAGCTTTTATCTTTTATCCTGTGTTTTTAGAATAGAATTTGAATAGAATTTAAAGGAACAATAATTTCTGGAAATTGCATAATTTTGAATGGAATTTGAACATTTATGCCCGACAAATTATTTGTAGAGAGTAAATAAAGTTTAAAATTCCTAGTGTAATATGTGTTTTTAAATGTTTCCACTGCAAAATTGATAATTGCTGTAATCTAAATTGAAATTCGAATCAAAGGAAGAATTTTAATTTTAGGTGCAATAATTTTATGATCTATGATGCTGTTATTTTCTGACCAACGTTGTTAATTACAATATCATGGTTGTTTGATTATATGACTTTAGTCTATTTTTTGTCCAACGGTGATATAAACTTAATTTGTATGTATAATTTTGCTTCTCACACAACTTGGTTACTTACAGGAGGATACTCCTTGATGAGTTGTATAAAGGATATTCCAACTCTGAAATGAGAGAATTTATGGTGAATGGAAAAGAAAACTAGACCTTACTTTTATCTTGGGAGAGGTGGACTACGTGATGACCACGCCATGTCCTAAAGAGTCTACTGTGTCTGTCAGAGGCAAAAATGACGCTGATGCTGAATGGCAAATAAAGGAGTGGGATTTTGCTCCTATAAGGTTGTCCTATGACCTTGAGCATAGGAAGTGGGCCGTAGCCAACAAGGAATGTTTGGTTGTGGTAAAGAACACAATTGAACCAACTATTCTGGGTTCAATTGCAGAGTGTGACACTGTCACTGAGTACCTTGACAGAAGAGTCAGTATACTAGCTCTTCAAAGACCTATCCTACCCAGTTGATAAAAAAACTGGTCACAGAGAGGTACACAGACGGTGGCATAAGAGAGCACATACTTCGCATGATTCATTTGAACAACATGGTTAAACCAATGAACTTGGCCTTCAAGGAAGACCACATTGTCCATTTGATTTTTGCTTCATTGCCAAATGAATTTGTGAACTTTATTGTAAGCTACAACACGACTTCTGAAAAATGGGATGTGAAAAAAACCATTTCGATGTGTGTGTAGGAGGAGAAAGGATAAATTCTACCAATCATGGCTCTATCAACTATATCAAAAAGAAAAACTAACAGCAAAAGGGGAAGCAGCATCAGCAGGCTTATCACCAGCATAATCCGCAGCATAAAGAGTTTCCAGTGGACAAAGACCAGTGTCTGCACTGCAAGAAGGCAGGGCATTACAAGAAAGACAGCTCTGAGTTTCTGAAAAAGATCATGGCCAAGAACGGTGAGAACACAGTAACTTTTATAAATGAATCCCTATTTGTGAATTATTCAAAACCACTTGGTAGTTTGATTCAGGAGCAATTATTCACGTTGCAAATTCGTCACAGGGATTCCATTTGACAAGGACTATGCAAAGAAGCGAAGGCTCCTTTAGAGTTGTCAATGGAGTTGAAGTAGAAGTCGAAGCTGTCGGGAATGTCCATCTACATCTAGCTGATGGTTTTAGACTTGTGCTTAGAGATGTGTTTTATGTTACTTCTCTGAAAAGAAACTTGATTAGTGTTTCACGTTTGGATCGTGATGGTTATGATTGTCATTTTAGAGATGGCAGATGCACTTTATGGATTGATAATAAATATGTTGGTGTTGCTTTTTTATGTGATTAACTTTATTTATTATCCATGTTTGAGAATGTGAATGTTTGTCGCAACCCCGTCCGATAAAATCGTACGGTTGCTCATCCAGGATCATTCGGGGTGCCACTTGGCGAAGCAAGCGACCATACAGTACAATAATTAACAAGGACGCACAAAACATGATTTAAAGGGTACCTGAATTCTTAATATTACAACATTGGTTCAGATAATTTAAGTGCGGAAACGTAGTTCGAAAACAAGCGAAAGTCAGCGGAAGCTAAATTTTACAACTCGACGATACAATTAAGCGCGCCAACCCACGGGCGCTTAATCTTCATAGGTCGGAGAAGCGGGAACCCACTCGAAAGTCCACTCCGAGGGTGCCTCCCCTTCCCAACCACCAAAACCACACGAAGCAAGGTTAGAAGAATCACCTGCAAAAGTATTAATCCACAAAGCCTGAGCAACTAATACTCAGCAAGACTTACCTGTCAACGTGGCCATCTAATGACCGACTCCTAGAATCCAGGGGTATTGGTGGAGGTTGATCGGGTCTTGCGAAAACAGCGCTAATATTCTATTCAAATTTTAGCCAAATTAACTGTGGTCACTTGGTTCAGATAATTTAAGTGCGAAAACGTAGTTCGAAAACAAGCAAAAGTCAGCGGAAGCTAAATTTTACAACTCGACGATACAATTAAGCGCGCCAGCCCACGGGCGCTTAATCTTCATAGGTCAGAGAAGCGGGAACCCACTCGAAGGTCCACTCCGAGGGTGCCTCCCCTTCCCAACCACCAAAACCACACGAAGCAAGGTTAGAAGAATCACCTGCAAAAGTATTAATCCACAAAGCCTGAGCAACTAATACTCAGCAAGACTTACCCGTCAACGTGGCCATCTAATGACCGACTCCTAGAATGCAGGGGTATTGGTGGAGGTTGATCGGGTCTTGCGAAAACAGCGCTAATATTCTATTCAAATTTTAGCCAAATTAACTGTGGTCACTGTGAATTTACTAAAGGTGTGCCTTTCTAACAATCAAGGATTCATTACATCAAAACAGAGTGAAATTACCCACTTTCATCATAATCCACTATTCTCATATCGTTGCGGCGGAAAGGAGCAAGTGCTACTCTTAACCACGAGGAGTGGCAATTATAATTGATTTACATCCTGCAGGAGAAACCCGAATGACACGAAACGTGCACGCTCAACTTGAGTCACACGTGGCTACCTTTCGCAACATCGTGACAGTGTTGGCTCAACATCCATCCCTCCAAGGACATGGTCCTCCAGGCGATGCCCTGCATCCCTGTACGGCCCCAAGCCTTTCCCACTAGCACGAGCCCAAGAAAACAAAAGCAAATCCATCCACCTTGCTGGTCCGTTCACCCAGAAAAAGGGATGGCCAATTGTCCAACAAAGCACGGTGAGCTACATCGGTTTCCTGGTCCCATATACCAGTATGCACTCGGTACACACCTCAAACTTGACCAATGCAACCGCACCCGATAGGGTTCCCAAATTTTAATCTCAATTAAGATCAACATATTGTTCGACTTTTCCTCTTTTCAATAAACACGAGTAGTCTCCGTACTACTCGAATACTACCGGATCCCTATCTTTTTAAGCATTGCATACTATCGAGGGCTCTACCAAAATAATCCACAGGAAACCTATCAAGTCATGCATCTAGGTTTTCACGGCAATATCCTCAAAACTTAATGCACAAACAATTTCTACACACATAGTGGTAAACAAAAAATTTGTAAAACATAGGTGTGCACCGGGGCTTGCCTTGGTTTGCAGAATAGTCGGAGTACTCAAACAAGGAGTTAGTTCCTGCGGGTGCCTCTTCTGGATTCTCGTTCACCGGCGGAAGTTCCTGGTCGGTCCCTATATGACGAAATGCAATGAACTGTTTAATGAAAGGGGTCACAATGTTTTTATTAAAGATTAGCTAGGGTTCCATCGTCAGAAATTAGGGTTAGGTCGACACTTTTCTTCGAGTATTAACCATTTCACGATTGCGACCATTAACCTAGGGTTAAAAATAAAACTTTTAATCATACCACAAAATTATTTTTAATTGATGATACCCTCTGAAATATGAATTTTAAGCTTTGGTTGAGGCCTAGGTGAATTTTCTAAATTTTACAATAATTCATCGAAGTTCCTGTTATTGGACATTATAAAATCAGAAACCATATGCAAACCCTGGAATAAAATTATGATATTTTATGGTGTTACTCAGGGGAACCAAATCTACAACTTTGTTTTTGGGGTCTAAACTTTTTACTGGCTTCTATAATGTATTTTAGAAAATGGTATTTTAATAGGCAGATTGGGGTATTGTGAAAGTATTTTATACAATTTGGTGGTCCTAAAATCCCCATAAAATTTCAGTAGGTAGGTCCTGCCATGAGGAACTTGTAGATCAAATTTCAGCCTTATCACTACCATACAATTTGAATTAAAATTCAAAAGCAGCAAGGAGTATTTTAATTATCCCTGAAAATGTGTAGTCATTTAATAAAAAGTGTTTTAACATAAATTTAGTCCTGGTCATGAAGTTTCTAAAAAGGTTTGGTTTGCTATTTTTGGAGTAGTATTCTATTTTATGTGAATTTTGCAATCTGGTGAATTTCCCTGGAATTTGAATAATTTGAAATGAACCCGGGCCCGCTGGTCAGTGGCACGAGACAGGGGAGCGACGCTAGGTCAACGCCCGACGGCGCACCACCGGCGGTTCTCGCCGGAGGGAGAGTCGGCGGCGGCTTCCATGGTGTCCACCGCACTCAGCGTGAGTCAGAGAGTTTGTTTGATGACGGAGGGGCGATGGGGCTCACCGGAGATACGCCGACGATGGTGGACCTATTACGGCAATGGCGGCGGCGGTGTTCCGGCGGCTCGACGGTCGGTGGATGTCGGGGTTGAGCACTGTGAGCTGCAGTAGAGGTCGGGGATGACGCTGGGCACGGCGAGGATGAGTGAAAGTGGCCGGAAGATGGTCGTCGACGATGAGGTGGCGGCTCGACGGGTGCTTCGGCGATGTCGCGGCGATTCCGTCACCGCTGCTTCACCAAAACCGGTGCGGTCAATTGAAACGGAACCAGGGTGACACGAGGGTCGTGCCGACGGAAGGAATTGGAGAATCTCTCACCGGCGATGAAGAATTCGACAGGGTGGCGATAATGGCGGCCGCGGCGGTGCTCCGAGAGTGAATTGCCGGAGTTGGCTAGGGTTTCGGCTTTGGAACGGTTAATTGGATGTGGGAGGGTGTAGTGAGTGATCTCGTGCGCGATGGAGGAGTTCGGTCCGCGTCGGATTGCAGTGGCACGGCCGGTCGACGTGGGAGCTCGGGTGGCGGCAATGGCGGTGGCAGTGAGGAAGAAGAGCGAGGAGGAGCGGGGAGGAAGAATAAAACCGATGGTCGAGCGATTTGAAGTGCACTGAGTCGGTTTGCGGTACGCGGCAGTTGGCCGGACGGCGTTGCAGCAGCGCGCTCGGGGTGAATTTAATCGGGCGGCCGGCTATGGTGAAGGCGGTCGCCGGTTCCCGTACGCGGGTAGGTCGCCGGCCGAGCGGAGCAGCGGCGTTCGCGGAGGCTCATCAAGTCGCACGTCGGGCTAGCTCGGCTTTAGGCGGCTAGGGGCGTAGGGTGGCGCTCCGGCGGGAGAAACGGCATGGGCGTCGCTGTCTTCGGCAGCTCGGGTACTGTACCCGTCCGACAACAGGGAGAAAAGAAACAGAGCAGTACAGAAGGAAAGGAGGAAGGAAGGAAAAGAATAGGGTAGAGTTTAAAATTTGAATTCCAAAATTTTCTTGAAGTCTCACTAATTTGGTTGGATGACTAGGAATGAAAAGGAATTAATCTTGAATTCTTGAATTGCTATTTGAATTTGAATCTTCAATGCAAATTTCGAATTTCGCCTATTAATCGTTTGCCTCGTGTCTATTGTTTACATCCCCGACACAATTAGGTTTTCGATTTGGGCCGTTTCGGAACTTAAGCCAAGGTTTGATCAACAATGAAATTCGATAACCCTAGGTCCCATTTACCAACTACTAAGCCTCTCGACGATTAGGGTTTTGATGAACTTGGTTACGGGAATTTGACCCATTCGCACCTTAATCATTTTCCACCCGTTTTGCATGAATTTTACCGTGCTCTTTTCTCACTTCAACTCAAATTAACAAATTAGCAATAGCTAAAAATGGTGAAAGGTGATTATAACTTATTTTAGTTACGAATTGGTAATCCTTTTATTTAATTTCCCTCGACCTTCTTAATTGACGCGGAACGGTTTAATTCTTTATTTTAACACCATAGACTTGCTTATTTACCGGATTGATCAAGTTTAATTTTCGAGGTGTCACAATGTTGTATGTGATGTGAATGTTGACGAATCTTGTTGACAAAAGAAAAGAAAAGAAAAGAAAAGAAAGAGAACTCCTAATGTCTCACCGAAATTGTGACACTATCGTTTAGGCCACATTTCGAGGGAGAGAATAGAGAGACTAGTCAAGAATGATACTATTCCTCCATTGGAGTTCTCAGATCTTGAACAACGCATAGATTGCATTAAAGGACATTATATACAGAAAATTAAAAAGGATGCAAAACGAAACACAGGAGTTTTTGAGATCATTCATACAGATATTTGGGGTCCTTTTCCTGTGAAAAATATAGATGAATATGACTCGTTCATAACATTCACAGATGATTACTCCCGATATGGTTATATTTATCCAATTAAAGAAAAATCAGAGGCATTGGATAAATTTAAGATATTTAAAATAGAAGTTGAAAATCAACATGATTTAAAGATTAAAATAATAAGTTCCAACCGTGGAAAGAGTACTATAGTCGACATACACCTCATGGACAAGCCCCTGTACCTTTTGCAAGGTTCCTACAAGAAAATAGAATAGTTGCTCAGTACTCTATACCGGGTCAACTGCAATAGAATGGAGTGGCTGAAAGGCGAAACCGTACCTTGATGGATATGGTGCGTAGCATGATGAGCTACTCTGCTCTACCTTTGAGCTTACGGATGGAGACGTTAAAAACCGCCATTCATATTCTCAACAGAGTACCGAGCAAATCCGTACCTAAAATACCATATGAATTATGGACAGGCAAAGTGCCCTCCCTAAACTATCTCTGCGTGTGGGGGTCCAGCAGAGGCAAAACTGTTTAACCCAAACCTTGGGAAATTGGATCCCAAAACAGTCAACTGCTATTTTATTGGCTACTCTGAAAGATCAAAATGTTATCGTTTCTACTGCTCAGACAGATATACAAAGATTGTAGAAACGAGAAATGTTATCTTCTTGGAGGACGACATGGTGAGGGGGAGCATGGTGGCTCGGAAATTTGATTTTGAGGAAAAGCGGGTATATGTGCCCACTCCGATGATTAAGGAGTCATTCTTTTCACCGCTTGCTGATGCTGGACCTGCAATGCACGGTGTTGCACCTCCAGCATTTGTTGTTAGTTCCCGTGTGAAAAATGAGGAATCTGTTCCTCAGGATCCATAGAACCCACTACTATAAATGAAGGGGAGCAACAACACCCTCAAATAGAAAATGTGCCAAACCAGGAGGTTGCACAACAGCCTCAGATAGAGAATATGTCAAATGTGGAAGCCACTAGAAGGTCTCAAAAAAACAGGAGACCGGCTATCCATAAAATTTATGAAGTGTATGATACAGAAGAGATTCATATGCAGGACGATACCACCTCAAATGAAGAGGCCATAAGAGACGCTAACTCATCTTAGTGGCTAGAAGCAATGAAAGATGAAATGAGATCCATGAACATCAACGATGTTTGGGTCTTGGATGAAATTACTAAAGGGGCCAAGACAGTAGGCTGTAAATGGGCCTACAAGACTAAATATGGCCCAGAGGAAATATAGAAAAGTTTAAGGCGCGACTCATGGCAAAAGATTTCACACAGAGAGAAGGAATTGATTACAATAAGACCTTTTCTTCAGTCTCTTGTAAATATTTCTTCAAAATTATAATGGCACTAGTGGCACATTATGATTTAGAGATACATCATATATATGTAAAAATAATATTTCTAAATGAGAAATTAGATGAAATAACTTACATGGCACAACCGAAAGATTTTGTTATGGAAGAAAAGGAAAATACGGGATGTTGTTTAAAAAAATCTTTCTAAGTGGTACTTGAAGTTTGACAGAACAGTAAAGAAATTTGGGTTTGAGGCAAACATTAAGGACAATTACATTTGTTCAAGGTTTAAGAAAGTAAATTTTATTTTCTTGATTCTGTATGTGGATGATATGCTACTGGCTAGTAGTGATGTTAGTCTACTGCATAAGACAAAGAAATTTCTGTCCTCAGAGTTTGAACCTTGCATAAATTTCTGCATCATATGTTTTGGGTATAAAAATTCACCGATATAGAAGAAAACATGCATTAGGACTGTCTCAAAAGACATACATAAAAAAGGTATCGAAGAAATTCAATATGCACAACTGCAGTACTTCGCCTGCTCCTATAGTCAAGCGCGATAATATGGGATATGGCAATGTCCTAGAAATCAGTACGAGCTTGATAAAATAAAAACAATACATATGCTTCAGCTGTAGGAAGCCTATAGTATAAACAAATGTGCACACGCTCTGACTTATCTTTTATCACCGGGTTACTTGGTAGATTTCAGAGTAATCCGGACATTGAGCACTAGAATTTGATAAAGAAAGTCCTATGATATTTACAGGGAACAAAAGGCCTCATGTTAAATACAGAAGATCTAATTCACTAGAGATAGTGGGTTTTCACAGATTCTAACTTTGCTAGAGATAATATAAAATCAACATCTGGATACGTATTCACTTTCGTAGGAGGAGTTGTTTCATGGAAAAGCTCAAAACAGACCATCACCGCGGGGTCTATGATGTATGCTGAATTCATAACATACTATGAGCCCACGGGGTAGGTGAACTGGCCAAAAAAATTTATATCCAGTTTAAAAGTGGTTGATACTATTGAACTATGAAATTATACTGCGACAATGAATCCGCAGTATAGTATGCTCCCAAACAAGTTGACATAAAATATTATATTGTGAAAGATAAAGTCCGAGATCAACAAATTAGTCTCGAGCACATTAGTACGGATAAGATGCTCGCAGATCCACTAACGAAAGGCCTTCCTCCCATCTTGTTCAAAGAACATGTAACCGGCATGGGGTTAAGAGAAAGCCTATAATCTCTAAACTAAATAAGGGCCCAAAAGTTAAAGTTTTGTGCAGAGATTTACACCGTAGCTGTGGAATCTATCAGTGGTAAAACCGTGATAAAACATGCTCTATGTATAAATCTGTGATGCGACAGAAAAGGTAACGATAAAGATGAGATCAAAGTGGAGAATGTTAGTTGATCTCAAAGGGGCCCGATCCGTCACCACCTGTGTGACACCCCAACTCAGAGCTTAATAGGATTAATAGGATACTTATATCAGCAAGTTGCAACTTATTTTCTGGTAGCCTAACTCCAAAAAGCTCCGAGATTAAGTGTGCTTAGCCTGGAGCAATTTCAGAAAGTTAACCGGAAAGTTATTTTTGGGTGCGCACGAATGAGGATAAATGTGCGCAGAAAAGACTTGTGTTGGTCTGTGAGGCCAGCCTACGTCCTATAAAAAAGCTACCTGATGTAAGCGGGCCCGGCCTCGAGGAGGTGGGACGTTGCAGAATAGTATCAGAGCCGACTCTCGCGGTTTCACGGATCCGTGTGTTGCAGTTACGGGGGCATGGTGTGTATGGCTAGTATGGATCCAGAGTGGTCACACAACATGACACATGCACTGGCACTGGACACATGGACGTGGCCAAGAGAGAACGTTCCTAACTTGGGATTGACCGATGAGGACATCGGTCTCTTAAAGGGGTGAGTATGTGACACCCCAACTCAGAGCTTAATAGGATTAATAGGATACTAATATTAGCAAGTTGCAACTTCTTTTCTGATAGCCTTGCTCCGAAAAACTTCGAGGTTAAGTGTGCTTAGCCTGGAGCAATTTCAGGATAGGTGACGGACCGAGAATTTATTTCTAGGTGCGCACGAGTGAGGATAAATGTGTGCTTGTGTTGGTCTGTGAGGCCAGCCTACATCCTATAAAAAAAGCTACCTGATGTAAGCGGGTGCGGCCTCGAGGAGGCGGGACGTTACACTGTGATGGATCCGGACCCCTCTCTGCGCCCTGATCGGGGGCGTCCATCCCAACTGGCTGGTGCCACACTAAGCCACGTAAAAGAAGTTTGGGAGTCAAGGGGGGGGGGGGGGGGGGCACGCGACACGAAGTTTGCCACCGCCACTGTTTCCACCCATAAAACTCTAGATGCGATCGAGAGGGGGCGCAGCAAGTGACGGAAAGCGCCACCGCCGCGCCACACCTCGCCGTCTTCACTGATCTCCATGACAAGCGTCATGGCCGGCTCTGACGGCGCCGGAACGTCTTCTGCCGCCACCGTCACTGAAATCGGTAGCTCATCCTCGCCCTGAACTACTCTAGATGTATGACTAGGATAGACATGGCTTAAACAAGCCGACAACACGTCCAATGAGTATGGAGTCGAAGTCTCTCAAAAAGAAGATCACGGCGATGGAACGGATGGCGTGGCCGTCGGGGTCCTCCCTTCTTCGCGTCAGGATGCTTTTCGTCGCATGGACCACGAGGGCGTTGATCCGGGGAATGTCATCGACATGGATCACGGGCGCGTCGGCCTTGGGTGCAAACCGGAAAAATTGATCTGGAGCCGAGAGGCTATGGCCGGGAGCTGCCTCCATCGCTGGCGAGGACGCCGGCTCTCGCAGCGTCGCAAGCATCCAGCCGGTCGAGGATGGCCAGCAAAATGTCGTCGGGCAGGTTGCTGAGCCTGTCGACCTCATCGTCGTTATCGCCTTTGCGATGATGGATGTTGTGCTTCTTCTTCATGGTCGGTACCGATCGCGTCCCGTATTTTCGCGTTGCCGTTGTCAAGCGAACTGTTCTTCACATAAATAAGAATAGGAAGGCTCCGGTACCGTGTCTGTTTTTTTTTTTCGTATTTGAAATGGAACCAGAGTAGCACACGATTGGGATATTAGGAAAAATTGCTATATGCTATGGTAAAATAGTATAATATGGTATCGTTATTATCCCAAGCTCGTTATTTCAGAGGGAAAAGGCAACCTTAATATAGAAGAAGATCACAGCACGGATTACACGGACGATGGACTGGAGAAGCAGACAGACACAAAGCATACGACAGCACGCCAAAGGCGGCATAAACGAGCAAATCCTACGTGACACGACGGAACTTCTATTTTTTTTTTTTTTTTGAGACGTGTTGCGACAGAACTTTATTCAGGTCGAAGAAGCTAGTAGTAGGTTCGTGTGGCGTGACGGAGCTTGGTTAGGCTATGGCGATGCGGTTGGAGCTCTCGGCGGTCTCCATGGACTTGAACGCCTCGAAGCGGGGCTCCTTGGCCTCGAACTTGTGGCGCACGTACAGCGCCATGTAGTCCTCGAACACGAACCTGGGGTATGCCGTCGCGGCCTCCTCGGCCTTGACCAGCGCTGGCGCCGGGAAGATGACCGCGTCGCTGCCCGGGTTGTAGAAGGAGGCGATGGACATTCTGTTGCCGTCGGGCTGGGCGACCACCCGGTGCACCACGCTCTTGTACCTGCCGTTGGTGATCACCTCGAGCTGGTCGCCGAGGTTGACGACGACGGAGTGGCGCACGGGCGGCACGTCCACCCACGCGCCGTCCTTGAGCAGCTGGAGCCCGCCGACCTGCGCGTCTTGGAACAGCAGGATGACGCCGCCGGCGTCGGTGTGCGCGCGCAGGCCCTTGACGAGGTCCGGGCGCGGGCACGGCGGGTAGCTGCTCACCTTGGTGCCGAAGGTCGGCGCGCCGCTCGGCCCGCGGAAGGCCCGCGTGAGGTAGCCCTTCTCCAGGCCCAGGTTCTCGCACAGCAGGTCCAGCAACCGCTCCGCGAGCCGCTCCAGCTCGCCGGCGAACCGCTTCATCGCGGCCCTGTACTCGTCGTCGAGGTCCGGGATCTCGGCGATGTTGGACTGCGGGAGGTGGCGCACGAAAAAGGTGCTCTCCCAGTCCAGGTCCTCGGCCTTCTTCTTAACGGTGCCCTCGCTCCCGCCGTCCTTGAGCGCCTCGCTCGCGAACTCGAGGAACCTCTGCTCGCGGACGCGCTTGTAGTGGTCCTTGGTCAGCTGCTCCACCTTGTCCATCAACTCCGTCGAGATGCCGTGGTTCAGAACCTGGTTTGGAACACGTGAAAAAAAAAAACAGAGAACGCGTACTTATTAAACACACATGACATGAGCTACATAGAAAACCTCGTGCTCTCGGGACGTTCTCGTTCCGTGCAAGTACAACGACATGTCCAGTAGTACCTCAAAGAAGCCCCAGTTCTCGCATGCATCGTGCAGTAGCTCCATCGCCGCCGGCCGCTCCTGCCCGTCGAGCAAACCCATGTCGATGATCGGGAAGGACAATGACGACGCCATGTTGTTCCTTGATTGATTACTCTCGTCACTGGTAGTACCTCTCACAGATGTACTGTACCCAAGCTCTAGTCCCTCGGCTGTACTAGTAGTTCTGTCGTTCTTGTATGCTGGAGCTGGAGTGCAGTGAGTGGAAGTGTGCCAGCGATCGGCGTCTATTTATAGGCTCGGCAGCCTAGTTTTTCTACTCCTACTGGTAGTGGAATGGACTGGAAGGCATTGCTCTGCTGAGTCGTAATTTTACCGATGACGAGTTATATCGGTGGTTGCTGTCGGATAGACGAGTCGCACAGACAGTGGGCGCCCGCCCCATGTGGCCGCACCCGTTCCAGGACAAGGAATTCTGTTGGCCCCACCATGTTTAACTCTGGTCGCTGGCGGCGGCACACGAGAGCCGCGTCCCTGCGCTCCAGGGCCGCTGCTTCGCGCGGCGGGGCGGGCCAGCCGTCGCCGATGTGAACGCGGCGCTTTCGTGCCTGAGCCGGGGAGGGCATGCCGTATGGCGTTGCGCCACATGTCATTTTGTTGACTGAACTGGAGGGGGTGTCCCCCTACCACATGTCATTTTGTTGCCGCGTGGCTAGAAAAAGATTGAACGGCGACGGCCCATGACCGTCCAGCTTGCCGGGGACCCCTCCAGCTCCATCCATGGAGCTATCGCGCCATCCGGCCGTCGGGGCAAGAACCTCATTCGCTTCACGGAACTGATGAGTTCACAGCAACTAGTATTTCCGTTTCGGCGTAGTACGTGGGTAGAGAAGCGCACGCCTCAAAACGCGTCTTGGTTATTGTAGATAACCCAGGTATATTACAAGTTGTTTTCACTATATAATCAGAATCTTGCCAAGCAATTTGATGCAGAAACTTCCGTGGCAAAGCATACTAGCATACTATATGGCTTGCGACCAAAGTCATTTCTCTCCCAACAGGCCAAAGTAGGATCTGGAGAGTGGAGACCTTGCACAAGCACAATGTTGTTGTTAGCAGTAAGGAAAGTTAAATAAACTAGTCGACAAACCCACATCACATCTCAAATGGCTCTCGTCACTTCATGGGGGCGGGATAGTGGTAGACAAATTAACACAAGAGTTTGTGTCCTGTAGCTTAGTGTCGTCTTGAATCTTTTTTTTTATTAGGTTTCTATCGACATCTAGCATTTTTGTCTTTTACAGTAGTGGAAAGGCTGGCAACCGAAAAGGGAGAGGAGACCAAGCTTATGTGGTAAGGCGTGATAGAATCGTGCATTGGGGTGACAAAGATAGTGAGATGTCGTGGACATGTCGGCAACTTCCAACTTCAGGGTGGTCATTTTGTCAGAGTTTTTGACCATGTAGCTTGCTGTATTACCAACTCCACAAAATTTATGAGAATCTACAGTACTATGAAACTTTTATCAGTCGCATCAATTTGCAAGCATATGCTCCATCATTTAGGTTTCTCTCTTTTGATGAATGCTATTGTCAGCAGGAAGTAACCTTTTCTGTTTTGCGAAACATCAGTTATTTTGCAAGCCGATCCCAATGAACTCGGACACCGGAACGTCACCTGTGGGGTAGAAATCATTTTTTATTTTCGTTAAGATGATGATAACGTCTTTCTAACCGTCTTATCTATATCAAAAGCATGACTTTCGATCCTGCTTTTTAGTGGAGCAAGAGCAAAGCTGAGAACCCTGGCTCTATAAGCAGGCCGTAGCTAGGCCTAGGCTGACATCGTCTTCCTCATTCCGTGGGCACGTTCATTTTCTGTAACTGAAGTTACAGCATCAATCAGGAGATTTTGGAGCTGTCTAGACTTTGCACCCAACACCGGCTTAGGATGTAGTAGACCTTCTGGTGGCTGGTGCAGCATCAGCGTGTGCTGGTTACAGTAACTGAGTATCCGAGTCCCGTCGTCCTGTATGCAGTACAAAATTAAACCATGTCGGCCGTGAAAAGCAGTCAGGAGACGGGCAGGAGGCCCCAGTGCCACAGCCGGAAGCACCGCACAAGTACACACATGCTTGCGATAGGAAAAAAGAGCTAAACTGATAAAGCATGACCAGCCATCTTTCGAATGGACACCTTGTCATGTTGACACGCGTAAACGAAGAGAAGGAAAGCTTACTGGAGTACACTAGTAGTACTACTAGTTCTCATCTTTTAACAGCTTACCAACATCGACACATCATCTGATCGAAAAAACTGTGTAGTACATGCCGCTGACGATTGATGGCTGATCCGGCCATCTGCCGCTTGATCGATTAAGCGGACCTGGGCACCACCGGCACGTGAACGGGGGCGACTCGTTTCGGCCGCGCTCTCGTTTGCACAGCATCTGTTCGAACTCGTCCATGCATGTTTCCGACCAAACGCAGGAATGTTCGTCGCGTTCCATCCAAAAAGCGGCGGATGGACCAGCCGAAACCAGCTCGCGAGCCTGCCTGCCGAACGCCGATTTGACGACGACGCCGGCCGGCGGCGGTTGGTCGGGCCAATGATGCCGTCCGGCGCGCGTCGTACTCCGACGTGTCACTTGTACTAGCGCGCCCTGCTCGTCCGACCATGCCGCGCCATGAATTGACCACACGCTCTCACATGGGTGTGGCGTGCACAAGCATGCGGCTCCCGTGACCGCCGCGCCGCGCAAGGCGCACGGCACACTGGTTGGCCGATTGGCACGGCACGCGCGGCGGCCGGGGGCCACGCGTGGGGCGACATGGCGACGTGATGGGCGCGGCTCGGCTGGACCACGGCGCACGGACGTCGCTGGTGGGAGCACTGGGCGGCGCCGTGTTTTCGGCAGACGCGCTGGCGGCGACAGACGCGGAAGCCGGAGGCCCAGGCGCCCAGCCCATGCATGCACGAGGAGGAAAGGTCTCGTGTCTGTCTCTGCTCCGGAGGTCTTGCTTGTGTCTGCTCCGGTGCGATGCAAAACTGTTCAGTCATTTCATCATTCAAACCTGTGCGTGTGTGGGGGGCTCAAGGTGATCAGCGGCTCAGCGCATTACTGTTCTCTCACCTTATGCTGTATTTAGTCTTCTCTGTAACACGCTGTGATCCATTTCGAAGTAATATTGGGTGTTCACTTTATAAAATTGTGCACGCTTTCACCGAAGTTATTACTAGTTGGGACCGTCTACACATCACTCAGGGTGTTTTCTAACGCTCTCAAAACACTATTCCGTCACAACTACCATCTTTTCTTCTACCTCAAACTGTGCCCCAAGCAACGCTGCCATCACCCACACATCGAGCCCGCCGCTCCGGTTCGGCCCAATCACCTTCCTCCACTGCGCTACCCGTCTGTCGAGGTTCGTTACCGTCGACTAGTGAATTTATCATGGGGGGTGCGTTTTAAGGCTTCGATGGTTCACGAGAGAACACAAGGATTATACTGGTTCAGGCAACAATGCCCTACGTCCAGTTTTCGAGCTGCTCGTGTTACTCACGACAGGGATTACAAGGGGGATTACAAGCGGAGGAGGAAGGGAGAGTGCTTCCTGCCTCTAAGTGTGTTCGTGGGTGTGTGCTCTAAGGTTGGCCGGAGCCAGTGAGCGTTACAGGCGTGTGAGTTTGTGGGATTGCTTGTGTGCTTGGAAGCTTATGCGCTTGAAGACTTGTACGCTTGAGGGCCTCTGAAGACTCTTTTTTCGTCTTCGATCTCCCTCCCCTTTTATACGGTGACGTGAGGAGGGACGGTTCCGTGAGGCTGACAGCAGCCGTACTTTAGTTAGGCTGGGCTGTGATGGGCGTTGCCTTCGATTTGCTGTGCCGTTCCTGTTCGACGGAGTGGTCCGTGCTGTCGTTCGGTGGAGTTTCATCCGTATGGAGAAAACACCACTGTAGGAGCCGGCTTGATGACGCCGTAGTGATGGCCGTCGCTCCGGGACGTCCTGTTGCACAGGGGCGGTGATTCTCTGACAGGGGCTGCTGGAGTGACGGCCATCATGTGGACGGTGCACGTCGTGTGCATTTAACGCCCACTTGCCGGGACAGCGGGTGGTTCTACCTGTCAGCGGGCGTGGGAGTGTCAGACATTTATTTCTCAACCGTCGCCGTCTGTCCTACTCGTGGAGTAGTAAGCGGTTCGCCCGACCCTGGGGTCGGACGAGGCGGAGACGCGTTCGCTCGACCCCTATAGAGATAGGGTCGAGCGCGCCGTCCGAGCGTGGAGGGTCCGACCCCTCCTCGAAGGGGTCGGACGAGGCAGAGATCTCCCGTTGGCTCGGTCTGCAGCGCGCCCGTACGATGCGGAGGCTGGTTTAGGCGGGGATTACTTATGTCTTGATCACGTCATTAAGATCGAGGGTCATTAAGGTTAATTACCTTTGGTACTGACCCTCAACACCGTCCAACGATGACCACCATCGGAACACCCCCCCTCCCCCCCCTCCTATGTCCGTCAATGGTGCCCCAAGCAAATCCTAACCCGGAACCTCTAACCGAAACCTAACCTCATCGGAAATGAAAGAGAGAGAGAGAGAGAGAGAGAGAGAGAGAGAGAGAGAGAAATAAATCAAGTGTTAGACTGCTGTAAAACAACCGAGCGTGCTTTAGTAAATCGGTACTAGTTTCGTCCCTACGCATTTTTGTTTGTTAGAAGCACTCGTACCTATGGGCGTGATTGGTTCATGTTTGAGGTGAACTTTGTTTGCATGTTTGATGGCCAGACTGCCCTTGTCCAGGCTACATGCCTGCAAGGTCAGGACGATTGGTTGGTTGTTGTTAGAATGCTGGCTGATTAGAGATGATGATTGGATGCATGGATGAAAAAGGAAATACAGTTACTAAAGACCTAGTGCGTGAAGACCAGTAGAGCACCACGCGAGCCAGGCTCGTCAGAAACGAACCTCAATTTCATTTCCATGGAGCGAGGATCAGTGGCAGCCGATGCATCCATGGAGATAGGTTCTGCTGTGAGTACACGCAATTGAACAACGATAATCAAACCCTACGTGAATCAATAATATTTTAGACTTAGACATCTAACTGATTGTAATTATTATTAATAAACTAATTATCAATTTAATTGATTTTAATCCATCCAATCCAAACAGGGATTAAACAACGGATGAGATGAATATACTAGCCAGTCCCTTAGACCGAGTCCAACAGACATTGCATAAACTAAAATGGCTGTCGACTGGCAACTGTGGCTACCGATACTCGCGTCCAACAGACTAACCAAAAGAGGCGAGCAGTTTTCGTTCCAGGAGAGAGACGGAGCAAAAATAGTTCGCCTCTCTCCTCAAACGCATCCGAGAAGGCGTCAACTACCCGCAGGCGGAAGAGAGCCGGAGGAGGGCCGAGCGGCGCGCGGGGAGAGCGACGGCGAGGGGGAGCAGCTGCGCGCGTGCTGCTCGCAGGGAAGGCGCGCGGGGCGAGCGACGACGACGGGCCGCAGGACGAGCGGCGCGTGTGCTGGTCGCAGGGAAGGCGCGCGGGGCGAGCGACGACGGCGAGGGGGAGCAGCTGCGCGCGTGCTGCTCGCAGGGAAGGCGCGCGGGGCGAGCGACGACGGCGGGCCGCAGGACGAGCGGCGCGTGTGCTGGTCGCGGCCTCGCGGGGGCAGGCGTGCGTCGTCCAGATCCCGAGCAGAGCGACGACGGAGTGCGAGCTGAGCAGCGGCGGCGCGTAGGACGAGCAGCGACCACAAGCGACCCATCCTCTTTGCTTTCGGTGAGTTCGAACCCCCGCTGGTGCAATCCCCTTTCTCTGTAGATTCATTGCATTTTCCCCTGAGCTAGTATGAGCACAATCCCATTTTGCTGGTTTCTGCTGCAAAAGCAATTAAGAGAATGCAGAAACGCAAACTTAATTCCCTCACAAACCCTTGTATACAGACATCAATTACATTCCTTAAAATTCTTCGAATCTCAGACTGAGTTTACCAAGTTAGCAGACCAGACTGCGCTGGATCCTTTTCGCTGGGTCTTTTCTTATCCACAGAACTTAAAAATGGCTATTAAGCTGTTCTATGGAAAGCATAGAATACATTTTAAAACTAAGTTGTATGGACAAAACATTGACCAGGGCCTCTAAAAATATTATTTAGAGTTTTTTTTATTGACAGCCAGGTAAAAACTGAAAACATAAATAGGCTAATGTGCATGATCATGGATATCAAGAGGACAAGATTATTCTTTCTCGTGAACTCAATCAAGTCCTTGATGTGATTTACCACCTCCGATATCTGACAAGGATATATAATTATCAGTGTGCTTGAGGCATATGAATTAATGTATAGAACGATGTAATGCAGATGACTATAACTAAATAAATTCTCGGAAAATTTTATCAGATAACATTGGAGAATTAAAGTGATAATAGAAACTGAATGGAACCGGGATAGAACCATATTATGATCTGTGAAGCTGAGATATATGGTGAGCAGCAAGATATCAGATTTGATTACTCGATACTTCTGCAACTATAGATTGTAGTTGTAATCTCATTGGTATTGTAGAGTTCTTTTTTTTTATATGTACAAATATGTAGCCCTATCGAAGTAGTGTTTTGTTCTGTGATATGTATTTTGATGCCCTCCTTTGTCTCATTTTTGGAGTTCTGCAATAGTTGCTACTCTTTTCTTCCTACAGCGAGCTGAAACTAATACTGTCATTCACGGTGGGCAGAACATATTGTTTTCAGATTAGCATTCCAGAAATTGCAAAATTGTTGTAGCATGTCTTATGCTCCGGATCAATGGCCGTATGATCTACAATCCTCAATGGACCATCTGGAGTACCCACAGTCCGAACAGGTAAGGTGGCTTGTGATGTTCTTTATCATCACTAGGTTGTGTGCAGAAGCATGACTAGTTCCTCGATAGGTGAATTATGTCATGGGTGCGCAAATTTACCAAGAAGATGTAGATATTGTGGCACCTCCTACAACACGAAAAGGCAAGGAGAAGAAGGTGTCTCGTAGAGGGGGTGGTTTCACAAAAGAAGAAGATAGAGTCCTTTGTTCTGCCTTCCTCAACGTAAGCAAAGATGCAATAATAGGTTAGTGAAGGAACAATTCTTATGCCTTGCTGAAATGTTCTGGATGTTATTATATAAATATGAGAGATGTCGTTTTGGGTCATATATAGGTGTGAATCAGAGTCAAGGGGGTTATTACAAAAGGATGCATGATTATTACAATGAATTTAAGCCTGAGGGAAGTAACCGTAGCCAACTAGCTATCCAGGCTAGGTGGGGCGGCATTCAAAGAGCGGTGAACAAGTTCTGTGGGTTTAAGGCTGCAGTTGATCGTCGTAATGAGAGTGGGAAGAATGAACAAGACAGGGTATGCTCTTGTTCTTTAAACTTGTATGTTGCAGTATTGGTTCCAAGTTTTCACATGCTATTTAAACTGAAATTATTTTATTCACATGCTATTTTCAGATTGATGATGCAGTGAAGCTATATGAGGCTAGTGAACCTTTTCACTTCTTGTATTGCTGGAAGATGCTCCAAAACGAATCAAAATGGAATGAGAAGCTTTTGGAGCTAAACAACACCTCAACTGGGACAAGGGACGAAGGTTCTTCACAAGCAAACTCAGGTCATGCTGGAGTGGCAGAGGGAGTTAATGACAATAGCGTGCCTCCTAGACCAGAAGGGAGAGATGCTGCTAAACGAAAGAGGGTCACAGATGCATCCTCATCTAGCACTGCAGTTGATGTGCTTCAACGCATTCATGACAATAGGGAGAAGTGCCAGCAAAAAGAAGATGAGCAAATGCAGCTAATCCTTAGGAGGAAAGATGAGAAACTCAACCTGCAAAGGGAATTTTTAGATATCAAGAAGCAGCAGCGCGAGGACAATTTCAGTCTCAGGAAACAAGAGGCTGACAACATTGGAAAACAAGCTGAGGCACAACTGAAGTCAGCTGAGGCACAATTATTGGCTGCTGAAGCTGTAATAACGGGAGTAGATATTGAGAAGGTAGCTCCGCATTTGAAGAATTATTGCCTTGGAATGCAACGTCAGATCATGGAACGTCGTGGGTTTACATGAGTTCGATTTTATATGCTGTTGTAGCTTAAATGTGTGAACTTTGAATGTTGTGTTGCCAGACAAAAGTGTGAACTTTGTATGTGTTGTGAAACAAAAGTGTGAACTTTGTATGTGTTGTCAAACAAAAGTGTGAATGTGTATGGTGTTCAGTTCAGAGACATGTCTCCTGTCTTTGCAAATGGCTTCTTCTCTATTCTATGTTTACATATTGCAGTCTATATTGTTTTTGTTGGGTTGTTCTATGTTCTTGTTGAAACTGAAAATCTGGGGCATACTCTTTGATTGGAAACAATATGATGTAATGCCTAGTCTTGTCTGTTGTTTTGTATGCTGTAGTTGTTTCTCAATGGGAAGCAGAAAAAAAGAGAGGAAGAACCATAAATATATTAAACACAACCATAAATGTAATCCACTGTCACCACTAAGCTTCTGAATTTCCCTACATATATATTACATATATAGTCTTTGAGAACATCACTTGCATATATATTACATACGCAGCCATATTATGGGACAAAAGCTACACTTCCTAAGAGGACAAAAGCCATACTTCCGAACACTTCAAAAGCTATACTTCCTGAGACTTCAACAGCTATACTTCCCATATTTGCTGATCAGCTTGACCATTCATATGCTTCCATCTGGAGCAAAAGGTCTAGTTCCTGAACCATAGAGTCCCCATATATGCTCAACAAGGTCAGCACGAAGATGGTGGCAAGTTTCTTTGTTCCGAATGTAAGTTTGAGCATCTATGAGATCAGCAATAGTACTGACAGGAGGGTTTACCCGACCTGGCCACTCTGATGAATGAATATAAGGAAGGTCCACACCTTTTTCATCCATGATGATCATGTTATGTAAGATGATGCAAGCCCTCATAATATAATTTAGATCTTCTCGGTGCCACAACCTAGCAGCGGAGTGCAAAATCTTCCACTTAGAATGAATAACACCGAAACCACGCTCCACATCCTTCCTACATGCCTCTTGCTGCGCTGCATACACCTTGTGCTTCTTACTTATAGGCGCACTAATTGTCTTGACCAAGGTAGCCCAATCTGGATATATCCCATCAGCTAGGTAGTAACCTATATTGTAAGTGTTGCCATTCACATTGAACTCAACTGGAGGTGCTCTACCATTAGCTAAATCATCAAAGACCGGTGACCGATGCAGCACATTAATATCGTTATGGGATCCAGGTAATCCAAAATATGCATGCCAAAACCTGAGGTCCTGAGTCACCACAGCCTCTAGAATCATAGTTGGCTTCCCTTTGTGGCCCTTATACATCCCATGCAAAGCAGTGGGACAACTAGACCATTCCCAATGCATACAATCTATGCTGCCAATCATTCCAGGAAACCCTCTAGCCTCATTAACCTGTAGTATTTGTTGCAGTTCTTGTTCTGATGGTGCTCTGAGCCATTCCTCCCCATAAACATTTACTACAGTTCTAACAAATCGCTTCAGTGTCTCAAATACAGTGCTCTCACCCATCTGAAGATGATCATCTAATGCATCTGCAACGGTACCATAAGCTAGCATTTTAATTGCAACTGTAACTTTGTGAATGGAAGAAAATCCTAGCTGACCGGCACAATTTCTTTTCTGTTTGAAGTAGGAGTCCGCTTCAGTAACCTTGTCAACAATTGAAAGGAACAGACTCTCCCGCATTCGAAACCTACCACACAATTTGTATTATTTATTGCATAATTCATTGGTTCAGAATACAATAAAAATTATGTTTTAGTTCAAGTACACACCTCCTGCGAAAATGATCTGTATTGTACAGAGGACGTTCCACAAAATATTGAGCATGTAAGACCTTGTTAGCACCCTCACGATCACGTTTGTATGTCTTGTGACCCGGTATTGAACCTCCCCAGTGACGTTTTCCCTCAACAAGGATAAATGCCGCAGCAATCTCAACATCCTCATCAAATGCCCCTTGAGTAGCAGCCGTTCCATAGTTCGAAAGCTTAATATACCTCGTCATTCCTAAAATCACAGCAGAGGAGAAACAAATTAGTTTATTAAAAAGCATAGGCTGCAGTTTTTAAAGGAACAGTTTCAATACATAATAGAAATCAAGTAGAGACAGCTAAATGGGAGCATGTTGACTTAGCTACATATGAAAACAGTCATGCCTACCCATTTCATGGGTATAATTGAAACTTAAAGCAATCATGATATATACTGCTGAAGACAAATATGCAGGAAACCACATTTGTATATGCACTACAGAGTATATGAGTAGTGAAATGGTAAAAAGAGGCAACCTATTTTTTTCCAATTTGTACCCTTGTATGTTGAACTGCCTTCCGCAGTGTTTCATCCTGTTGGTACATGTTAAAGCCAATTAGTAATAGTTGATGACATACATTAATAATAAAAACCAAAACAGAATATACACTTTTCCAAAGTGGATTATGATACTGACCCATATGTTCACATTATTAATGGAAGGCTCAGCCAGCTCCTGTATTTTGTGAAAGATTCAATATTAATATTGATAAGAAATATAAGTTCCAAAAAAATGAAAAGAGACAGAACCACAAAACACAGAAACTAGCATCAAAATAAATTATGTGATATCTCTTTTTAGCACGTGAAGCATAAATTAGAGTGATAATGCTGTACCATCCCCAATTTTTTGTTATATGGATCTGTGAGCAAATCACAATCAAATCTCTATAAATCATATTCCTTCAGTCTCAATCACCTCCCTTGTAAGCTAAAATACAAAACTTATAACTAAAGCCTGATACATGTTACTACCAGATACTACATTTCTGTCGTTCTCCCTTTGAAGTGTCATGTTCAGAATCAACAAACCAAATGAGACACTCAAATTGAATTTCAGCATATCAAGTGCAAGACGAGCAGCAGAGGCCTCCCTTCACCTTTTGCCTGGCCGAGGCAGCAGAGGAGCCGCGAGAGGCAGCGTCGACGGGCTGCGCGGGGAGAGTGCTGCAGCGGAGACGGAGCCGACAGGCTGCAGCGGGGCGAGGCCGCGTCGTGAAGCTTTGGGGGGTGGGGGGTGGACCTTCTCGCCGCCGTCGTGGGGGAGGGGGTGTCCACCGGACCTTGATGCCGCCGAGGTGGTCGGGGCTCGACCGGCGGGCGGCAGTGGCCGAATCGCGCGCGGACCTCGAACACACCGTCCGATCCGCTTGCGTGAACTCGTGGACGGGGCGGCGGCAGCTCCGGGGCTCACGCGGGTCGTCGACCTCGCCGCGGCGGAGCGTAGGTGGCCGGCTCGAGCTCGACGTTGGGTTCGTGGACGCTAGAGAAGAGGACGAACGCTGGGACCAGACTGGGAGAGTTGCGCCGGCGGGGAAATCAGGAAATAGACGCGTGCAAAAGCGGGAGGAGCGGCCCTCGCGCGGGAAATGAAACGGACGGATAGAAATGCCATCGCTGTTGGAGTTCTCAACAAATGAAACGTGCTCTGTTTCCTGTTTAGCCTATGCAAACTTGGTTTTGGTCCTCCAAAATGCATATTCCTGTTGGAGTTAGTCTTATAGCGGGGTGATGAAGCCACTCCGACGTGGATAAACACTTACGTGGAGGCAACTGATTGGTCGGCACACGCGTCCGTCTCTCCCTGAGGAGCAAAACTTAAATCGCAGCACCCGAGACGAGGCCAATCGCTGCACCCGTCTCCTTCCCCAGCTTCCAGAAATTCGCGAATCGTGAATCCGCCATGCGCCTTGCCTCTCTCGCTGTGCTCCTCGTCGCGGCCGTGGCCGCCTCCCCGGCCGCGGCACTCTATTCTGCCGGCTCCCCCGTCCTCCAGCTCAACCCCAACAACTTCAAATCGAAGGTCTCACTCGCTCATCCGACTCCCCGATCCCCGCCGCCTGCAGATCGGCTCCTCATTTTTGGAATGGTGAGGGGTCTGACGCATTTTGCTTCTGCTGCAGGTTCTGGAAGCGAATGGGGTGGTGCTGGTCGAATTCTTCGCACCGTGGTGCGGGCACTGCCAGCAGCTGACGCCCGTGTGGGAGAAGGCCGCCGGCGTGCTCAAGGGTGTCGCCAGGGTTGCGGCGCTCGACGCAGACGCGCACAAGGCGCTGGCGCAGGTTAGCGTTCGTCCTGTTTGACCTCGTTTACATGGGATTTGTCCACGCGCGCGCACTCATCTGCTTGTCCAGTGGAGTGATCTCGGCATCAAGTATTGCGATTGTGCAGTAATTTGGTCTTTTTAATAAAATCCTAATATCTGCTTGCTGGTGCATGTATCGTACCGATAATTCCATTTCCAAATGTTGAAGCCTGTGATCGGTTCGTTGCCATCGTCATTAGTACATTATTTCACTGATTTGGTGATTTATATCAGCAATCACACCTACACTATGCACCAAAACACACCGTGTGTTCCATATTTGTGCGTACTATGCTGTTGTAATTGTAAATTTGGAGCTCTGATTAGGAATAATACAGTTTAATTAACTAGTCCTTTGGCTATCGTTAGCAGTTTCGTGTGATTTTATTCTGTTGAACTATTATCCTCAGTATGGAGAACGAACAGTTCTAAGAGATAAATCAATCAAACTGTGCCCTATCTGTAGTGTTTATTGTAAATTTTGTTTTTGGAATTTTATATGTATTTTGAGAGGCGCTTACTGCTAATGTGTCTTGTAGTAGTACAACGTTATCCTATGAAATAGCCTGAATTGTTACTAGATTTAGTAAGCACCCATCTTGATGAAAACTAACGAGAATATGCATAAGTGTGATTCAGTAACAGTAAGCACCCTTTCTGATATACCTATAATGGAACAATTTTGATGTTACTCTATATTATATCGACAGATTAATGTGTGATTAATTTGAATTGAATGAACTATTTTTTGCTGATTAATGAGTGATTAATCTACCCTATTTGAGATACGATAGATGAATCTTCTGTTTCACTTCTAAACAGCCCTCTTATATAAATTAATGCTTGACTCCAATAAAATCTACCTTACTCATCGTTATCACTTATGGATATGTTTTAAGGTTCATCAGTTTGGCTGTTGATTTTCTGATTCGTGATTTTTTTTTCTTTTGCAGGAATATGGAATCAGGGGATTCCCAACTATAAAGCTGTTTGTCCCTGGTAAAGCGCCAATTGATTATCAAGGGGCAAGAGATGTAAAGCCAATCGTGGAATTTGCACTGCAGCAGGTGAACCCTACTTCAGCTTATTTCGCCGGGAAAATTTCTCCTATGCCACTGGCATAAACTCTAATCCTTGACCCACCACCTTAAAAGCATTTATCCCTTAAATGTCATGCGTTTTAAATTTTAAGCCTTTGGATGCCACTTCAATGAAATTTGAAGCACTCACATGCCACTTCGATCATGGGTAAGTCACTGTACTGCCCCTCCTCCATGATCGCTTATCACACCGCCAAGGTGTCCAGGGCCGAGCCTTTCACACTGAATGGCGTGCAATAGATTAAAATTTAAAACCCATGGCATTCAAGGGATAAAGGTATTTTAGGTGGTGTATTAGTGATTACAGTTTATGTCAATGACATAAAAAGAGTTTCCCCTATTTCTTTAGAGAGACTCTTCTGTCTTAATCATAGATTTATAACTCATCAAGTTATTATTGTTGCTTTGAGACCGCCATTGTCTCTAACTCTGACACTCTGTATGTTTTGGAATACACAGGTCAAGTCCCTTCTTAGAGATAGGTTGAATGGTAAGACATCAGGAGGGTCAAGCAGCAAGACATCTGGTGGTTCAAGTGAGAAAAGTGAACCTAGTGCATCAGTAGAGTTGAACTCACGAAACTTCGATGAACTTGTCATCAAAAGCAAAGATCTTTGGATCGTGGAATTTTTTGCACCTTGGTACGTAGCTTGGTGTACATGTTCATGAGGTTAATGCTCTTGGTTAGTCATGACTTATGAGTTGCATTGTAGGCTTCCATCCAAAAGCTCATGTTATTTAGCATGTCAATTTTTTTTCCTTATTTTTTAATGTTGTACAATACTCTTGATTAACCTATGGCGGGCTTTAGAAGTTTGAATGTTTGACATATAACATATAAATGAGAGCTAAAAAATTGCAAATTGAGTTCATTGTATTGGTTTAATAACTTATCTAAGGTGTACCTCTAACCACATCACATTAGCTCACAAATATTGTTGAAAGTATCTTCTTCCCCCTTTTCCTTAATGAGCATATGAAATTTCTGATTGAATTTTCCTTTAGTGGCTGTGATTCAAACCTGAGATCTTTTGAAACATTTCTATTCATGTTATCAAATATGGAAAAGTTAGTTCATTGGTTTACTGACTCATCGCTGTATTGTTCTTTGTCCAGGTGTGGGCATTGCAAGAAATTGGCACCTGAATGGAAAAGGGCTGCGAAGAACTTGAAGGGCCAGGTGAAGCTTGGCCATGTGGATTGTGATGCTGAGAAGGTACATTTTTATTTGTTCTTTGATTGCATTGAAGCACTACTTCCTGATGGTGGTAAAACAAGAGATTTTGAATGTCTAGATGCATTTGGGCCAGACTCAGGGCTTCAGGCAGTGTGCCAGTTTAGTACATTGGATGCTGACTTTCTAATTTACTATTACCTGGTTTTCGTATTTTGCAGTCTTTGATGAGTAAATACAACGTTGAAGGCTTTCCAACTATATTGGTATTTGGTGCTGATAAGGAGAGCCCGTTCCCCTACCAGGGGGCTAGAGTTGCATCTGCTATCGAGTCCTTTGCATTGGAGCAGTTGGAAGCCAACTCTGCTCCACCAGAAGTTCCTGAGCTGACTGGCTCGGTAAGACTAGGCAACTAGGCCTTCATGATACCGACAAAAATTCTGAAAATCATTGTATTTTATGGTTGAATTTTGAGGTGAGGGCTTGGCTTATGTAGGATGTCATGGAAGAGAAGTGTGCTTCTGCTGCCATTTGCTTTGTATCTTTCCTTCCAGACATCCTTGATTCTAAGGCAGAAGGAAGAAACAAATACCTTGAGCTCCTATTATCGGTAGCAGAGAGATTTAAAAAGAGTCCGTACAGGCAAGTGTCAGCTGAACTTATCATGTGGAACCTACCTAAATTTTTAAATTGGCAGCTTTGAGAAAAAAAAGGCAATAGTTAATGGCCTGTTTGGAACCACTAGCTACTAGGGATAATAGTTATGTACTACCTCTATTTCTAATTGTTGTCGTTAGAACAACTACAGTTAATATTTCATTTTGAACTAAAATTGTGATCCTAATGAATATTTACATTTAGCATTTTCTGCTCTTAATTTCAAGTACTACATCTATAGCCTTAAAACAAAAGATACAATTCTGCGGTAGCAACTCTGCTATACTACTCTGTTTTCATTTTTGAACTAAAAATGTTGTCCTAAGGACAAGAATTAGAAAAACGGAGTGAGTAGGCAATATTCCATGTTCAGGAAGCCTCAACAATATTATTTGATGCTTTCACTTCAGTCTTGAAACCTTCCTGAACTGGGATACTATTTGTCTATTGTCTTGCAGTTTTGTATGGGCAGCTGCTGGCAAGCAAGCTGAACTTGAGAATCAGGTTGGAGTGGGCGGTTATGGCTACCCAGCCATGGTTGCTCTCAATGTGAAGAAAGGTGCATATGCTCCACTTCGTAGCGCCTTCCAGCGCAATGAAATCATGTAAGTTCCTTGTTTTTCATAACTCTACCTGTTGTTGTAAGTGCATTTGCTAGATGCCTCAACAAAAATTGTTGCTTGTGCAGTGAGTTTGTAAACGAAGCAGGGCGTGGTGGAAAGGGAAACCTTCCTCTGAATGGTGTGCCAACAGTAGTTCAAACAGAACCATGGGACGGCAAGGATGGAGAGATCATCGAGGAGGATGAATTCTCCCTTGACGAGCTCATGGGCGATAGCTCCCCAGTAAACGATGAGTTGTGATTCTAATAATTCTGAAAATGATACCGATGTCCATTAGACAGGCTGTAAATCTGAGTAACACTAATGTTTCACTTGTTCTGGTGAGTGGTGAACTGTAAAATTTCAATGGGAGGTCTTTTGATGCTAGAGTCATTTTGAATTGAAGAGGACCACTGTGATAGGAGTGTTTCCTTTTTGTCCCAGAAATAAAAGTTCAGGTTCTGATACTGATGCTTGTGTCAACAAATGGTTTCCATTTTGGGCATGATTGCATGCTTCGTTGTGTGTTGGATTGAGGCAGAAGATAACAAAGCATATTGTGAGTGACAACAGTTGGATAAGATTGTTATTGTGCTAGTGCTTGGTTCATGGATGAGTTGTTCCCTGAACGGTGGTATGGTACATAATCTAGACATGCCCATGTGTTTGGTTTCCTACATTGAACGTACTTGTTAAGGATGAAGTGCTACAAATTTTAAGAATATTCCTTACGGATGCTATACCATCCCATTCGACAAAATGGTTGAACAGTTGTTTCTAACTTCTATTAGCTACATTAATTATTTGTATCAATTTATCCAACGTTATCTCATCTTGAATGGATCCATCCATGACCATCTCATCGTATCCAACTTTGTACAACCAACCAAACACTGTAAAGTAGTGTTGAAATCAGAAGATCGCAGTGGATTTTTACTGCAGTCCTTACGCCAGGTGACCATACGACACAAGGAAAAAGAAACTACTACTAGCAACTTGCAAAAGGATCATTCGACTATCTCGTCATCCAATTGCTACTAAGTTTTCAAATCGGGGATGTTTGTGGACTCTGCACTTAGCCTATATGTATCGTTGTAGTACGGAGATGATACTACAACGGAAGCACAGCAGACATCAAGCAGTTGGATGACATGCATCGATTCTCCATGCCGATTGCAGAAGCGTGTCTGTCTATTCTGCTTAGAAGAGCATTTTTGTAAAGCTGACACCGGACCAAAAGGCACTGATTATGGCGTGGCATGATCGGCAGCATCAGGTCCGTGAAGTACAAGTACTTCGAGATACCTACCGATAGCACTACTGACCTCCAACGTAGTACTTGAACGCCGATCGAACGGCACCAGTTTACGACCCGGCGCCGCAGCAGCCGCCGCCTGCCGTTCGGCTTGCCAATCAAACACCCAACGCCGCACTGTCTCGGACACCCACCGAACCCAAGCCAAAGCCCCCGCTTCGCCCTTAAAAATCAGCGAGTACAGGTCGGAGATCACAATTCCAGTTCACACCAGCGCGAGGACATCGAGGAGCCGCGAACCGCCCCGACACCCCGTTCCGTCCCCTGCGCTCGCCGCCCCTCTCGCCTGCATGGCACCGAAGCGCCCAGCCGCGGCGGCGGCGGTGTCGGGGTCCGCGTCCGAGGCCTCCGACGCGGAGGCGGACGCGTCCCGCCGCCCGTCCTCCCCGTCCCCGTCCAAGACGCCGCCGCCGCCCAACCCTAACCCTAAGCCGGCGCCCGCCGCGCCCGCGCCCGCGCCGGCGGCGGAGGACTCCGCGGCGCTCGGATCCGACTCCGGGGCCGCGTTCGACTCCGACGCGGACCACCGCGCTGCGCCCCCGCCGAAGCCGGCCGCGTCGCCGTTGCGCAGGGCTCCAGCCAGGAGGAGCCCCAAGCCGCGCTCCCGCTCCCCGACCCCCGACGCCAACTCCGACTCCGACGGCTCAGCGGCGCCCGTGGCCTCCGACGCCGACCCGGCCACGGGCGACGTCGCCGACTCCGACGACGGCAACGCCTCGCCGCTCCCGCCCCCGCGCCCACAGCGCGCCGAGGCCGCCGCCATCAAGCCGCTGAGCTCCCGCCCCATGGACCCGCCGCGCCGCTCCATGCCCTCCTTCTCCGATCCGCGGCCCAAGCGCCCGCGCAGCGCCGCCGTCCCGGCCGCCGTGGAGCAGCTCAAGAAGCCGTCGCGACTTTGGAGCCTTGGCGATGAGCTCGTCATCTTGCGCGGCCTCGCCGCATACCGCACCAAGCGTGGCGTGCTCCCTGCCTCTGTGCACGACATCGGGAAGCTACATGGCCACATCGTCAACGAGCTTAGTATTAAGGTGACCACCACGCAGCTCAGCGACAAGGTACGGCGTCTCAAGCAGAAGTACCACCTACTCGCAACGCGTACCAAGAATGGGCGGGATCCAGACTTTCCCACCGCACATGACCACAGTGTCTACGATCTCGGCAAGAAGGTTTGGGGGGCGATTGGTGGTGCTGGTGCTGGTGCTGGTGGAGGTAGTGCTATTGTTGAGTATGAGAATGCAGGTGGTGCTGGTGACAGTGACGATGACCGTCAGAGTGGTGAGAGTGATGGGGATATGGATAGCGGGAGGGAAGAACGTGACCGCAAGAACAAGAGGTTGAAGCCGATCGCTATGGCCAATGGGAATGAAACTCGGTTTGGGGCTATGACCACCAGTGGTAGAGGGAAAGTTGATTTGGAGAAGGGAAAGGATGCATACCCATACCTCTGGGAGACTGTTGAGGACCTGTCCAGGCAGCACCCGAATGGGGTAGCCTTCAAGAAGGCCTTTGAGATGATCGAAGGCTCCAAAGCCCGTCGGATGGAGGAAAAGCTGCGCAAGTTCAGGGTGACAGAGGTCAGACACCAACTGCGCCGGATGGAGCTGATGAAGGAGACCGTGAAGATGGTGCTTGATGCGTTGGAGGGTTGACTGAGGAGGATTAATGAGTGATCTGCGGTGAGTAGTACACCATTAGCAGGAGCAAACAGTGTCTTTTGTTTCTAGATAGAATATTTGTGGTTAAATTACTTAACTTTATGAACAAGGTGCACTTGCCTAAGTCAGTGTCTAGGCATAGGACTTGGAGTGATGGTATTCTTCTTTTTGTGCCCTTGGTGGGTCAGTGTATTTCGTCTTCGTAGGTGCTAACTTATGCTTTATATATGGTATACCATTTCTATGTTCAGTCAAGTTATTGGTGCAGTTTCATTATGAATTGTGGGTTCAACTTTATTTCGTATGATTTTTTCTCTCTCTCTAACTAACTAGTTGGAATAGTGCTATTTAATCAACCTAAACGTGAAGATTAACTCATCTGCAATCTTGTGAGACTATCTATGGAAAGAACATTTCCCATAGTCTTTGAAGTATCTGAGTAGCTAGGTGGGTTCATCGGAACAGAACCCACATCTCCAGGGAATTATACTTGGTCTGCTCTTTCTTTTATTTAGGGTCCTGGTCCAGGACTTCTTTAATTCATGCTAGTTGCTAGTTCTCGTATTGGGATGCTTGGGAATTGTGATCTTATTGTAGATTGACTTTAATACAATGGGAGGATCAGTTTAATATCTTTGTGGTTGATGGTTAAGAAATGATGTAGAAGCTTTATCATAATTCATTGAAGCTGTATCAAAATCTGGCAACATGGAAGTGATAGAGAGCTTGTTCTAGGGAGCAATGGTTTCTCATATTTTTGGACCATTTGAATAATATCCCTGTTAAAACCCATCCTGATTATTGTTTTAGCGTTAATCTTGCTGCACTAGGTCGTTTTACCTGTGTATCTGTGTATAGATGCCCAGTGATGTTTTTTGTCAGTATTCGTCCATGGGTAGATCGTATTGGCGTCTTTGGATCTACCTGAATCTGAATCAAGCTCATTGTTTCTTATGAAACTCGAGGCTTTATTTTTGCCTTCTTGTTGAGCTTTCTTCATTTGACTTAGGAGATGATGTGTGGCTGAGTGATGCTTTATTTGTATCCTGGAGGTCCTCAGTTTCTTCGGCTTAATGTCACCATTCTGTTTCCATGTTGTAACGGTGCCGCCTATTGTTCGATTCCTTTGTTCCTTTTTTTGAGGAAAAATAATAATTTTTACTACTTTGTAGGTGAGGATATCCTTTGTTCCTGATGTTAAACATATACTAGTATACTTTTTCTCAATCATGCAGGCTGCTCCGTAGTGAATGGTTATAGACTGTCATTTGTGCTTCAGAGTTCTGATATTGAGCAAGGTGAACACAAAAGTTCAGCTATGACACATTCGTATGTTAACCGAAAAATTAGAAGTTCGGAACCCGTAAAATAGGATTGGCGATCTGTGCTGCGGGGCCGCCGGAGTTCCATTCGTGAGGAAGGGAAGCAGCCAGGATCTGATCTCAAGGACTGGCGGGACGCCACCGCCATGGCGCTTGGTTTCCTTTACATGTTCCTCAAAAGCAAGTATCATTTCTGAACGACTCGTCGGTGCCTCAGCGAGCTCGGATAGGGGTGAAAACATGTACTATTCACCTTATACATATATAACCCTGGTAACGGACCGAGGAAAATGAACCGAAGAAGGGCCTAACTGAATTTGGATAAATATTGAAATCTTATTCATTCTTGAACTAATAAAATAAATGCTGATTTAAGTTGTAAAAAGGGTCTATAGGCTCAGCCCTTTACCAGTCCTACCTATGAACTCTTTAGTTTACTAAAAAACGAACTAGAGGTTTGATCGTTCGGAAGGTAACATTGATTGGATCAAGATGTTTACACATGATGCAACTGTTACTGATAGAAAATGGGACCCAAATCAGTTAGTTTATAGCTCAACCCTCGTGACTCAACAGGATAGTCAGCATTTCGATTTTCAAAACTTCTGCATATACAATCTTCAAGGTGAAAGAACAAACTGGAAGATACAAATGATTTTAAGGGTCCCATGGCAGTCAAATTGTTCATTTCAGAACAGAGTGAGGTCATACAACGGAGAGGCATGTAAAGGGACAACTCGCCATATGACACAAAACACAAAAGAGACTAAACACAAGTATTAACAAAAGCCCCATGTCGCTCCACCAACACATGTCCGAATTGTGAACTGAATCCCTGCATGCCTAACAGTCTATACTTCTGAGAATGACAATCCATATTCCTTGAGTACAGACTGAGACTAGTAGTATTGCTTTGTGAGGGCGCAAATTATGGGTATGCAGGTGTCAAGTCATGGATGCAAGAGTCTGAAGCATCAACACAGATTCTCACATTTCAGCAGATATCCAGAGATCAGGTTCATGGGTCATCAGAGTTTGCATTAGCACTTCTCAGTGAATTATCATTGCTAGCACCATGAGGATCACCATTTTGACGCCAAACAGATGCCATATACTCTTCATATTGCAACATAGAAGACAAGACCCTTTGCAGTAGTGGTGAACTTGTTGAACACATCATATCCTGCAATGAAGTGCGAAATAAAAGTCGATTCCACATGAAGGCATGCTGAGGATCCACACCACGAGGGTTTCCAGAAGGGTGCTTCTTTCTGACATGCCTACAGAGCTGTCTGTATGTGCCCATGTATGAGCAGCCATCCTGCACGCAGCACCTCCTCTTCTGATTCAGCTGCTCCCGAGCAGGCTCAACCAATGTGTACCCCTTAACTGCACCACGGCAAAGGGGGCACTCAAACTCTACAGAGTCTGGATCCTTAGAGCTTTTGTTTTTGCATGACTCCACAAACTGATCAAGGCAATTTGAGAGCTGAAAGTTGGTAGCACATATATAAGGACGACAGCCATTGTCATGAGAAGAACATAGTAGAAGAACTGCATTGTGCGGAAATTCAATGCATACAGGACAAGTTGCTTCAGTCCAGACAAATCTCTCCGTTGCTGCAAATTTTAGGCCCTGGTTTGCTCTCTTGAAACTGCAATGGTTGTGGGGTTTCTTATCATGCGATAATCTGTGCTCACAAGATGATGGTTTCTTGCTCCTTGTAAATTTGGTCATCTTGAAAAGAACTGCAAAAATGCGATAGATTGTCCATATCAAGTAAGATGCCTCAAAGTCTATCAGGAGAAAATTAAGTCAAAGGAGCCAGCTGGCAGCATGATCTCTAGAAAATAAATAGAGCAAAAGCTTATCTCATTGTTGAAAAATCTGATAAGGGTAAATAAATAACATAACATTTAAGATTTTTTTGTTAATCATGAAAAAAGAGGTTAACATCCTGATAATTAGCTGCTTCATCCTTTATCTTCTTCAAAATACCAAACAGCTCACACACTTGTAAGTTTTTTAAAAAAGGCCTAACAGTATAGATCACAAGAAATGGAAACGTTTACTGCCAAAACCTAAACCTCCAGCTCTTGGTTCATCACAAATTCCAGTGGTATTTCGAAGGAAAAACACGTATGCACCCAAGGATTCAACAGGGTACCAGATATGTTTGACAAGTTCATGACAGAAATGTATAACCATTTTCAACACATCGATCACAAAATCCCAACTTTGATATTTATAACTGTCCAAGAAGAAAGGGCAACCTGGATACTCACTGCTGCTAGTTGCTACCACAAAAATATTGTAGTTCAAACAGATGAAATGAGAAAGATAGAGACTACTTCTCTACCATCTCATACATGTAAGCCCAAAGTTGGACATCTATTCAAATGCTCTGGAACAGTGGAACTTTTCAGAATGCAGAGACTAAGCTTAGAACCACTATCCTGAGAAGCTTCTTCAGCATCACCGCAGAGACACGTAGTTTACTGTGAAATTTAAATAATTATCAGCATCGGCAGAAACAACAGAATCCGTCGGGGCCCCAAACCCCAGAACACTGACCACTGACATATTCGTAAATGTAAACATCATGTCTAAAATTCCTGAAACCAACTTCTTTAATCTTTACTAAGGAAGTTGAGAAGGAAACATGGAGCAGAGTAATAAAACAGTTACAGTATTTATAGCAAAGAAAACATCACAGTGAAAAATACAAAAATGCTATCGGATAAGCTGAAAAGCACATAAAACTATGATTAGTTGATTACAATAAAATGGGTTTCAGTGCGATATCTACTGCACTAAACAATCACCTTTCAAGAGTCCTAACACAAAACATATTGCCATACAAAAAAAGTGAAAATAAAAATGTCATATTCGCAGAACTTTCTTGGCACGACCGGTCGCAAGAGGCAATATTGCTAAGCTACAGTAGGCAAGCCCCCATACGAAACCCCAGATTTGAGGAAAACATAAAGCATAACAAAGAAAAACGCAGTAGTTGTTCTAGCCGAAGCGATCCAGTGGGCGTCCTCCAGAACAAGGGCCACCAGATCAACTAATTGAATCGCGAAACGGAAGAAAAGTCACACCTATCAACCGAAAAAAAAACACACATAAAGCAGAGCACTTTCGCCGGTAACCGCTGAGGCGGCGGACAAGACTATGCAAAAAATGCGTTCAAAATATGGAGATTAAAGAGAAAACAAAAACAACGGGGTACCTGCTGTTCCCACAAAGGGAAGACCGACGGCTGGTCTGTGGCGGCGGCGCGGCGCGGCGCAGGGCGCGGCGGGCGCGGGACCTGAGGTGTGGAGCGGTGGCGCGCGGCTCGAGGGCCCCCAAATCGGAGTGAATCTGCTTGGGAGCGCGGTGGCTTTTTGAGAATTGAGACTTGAGAGGATCCTCGCTCGCCGGATGAGGAATGGTGTCTCCATCGTCGTTGGCGGGCCGCTAGGAGGGCCGTTCAAAACCTAGCATGGAGGCCCACGGCCTAATTGCAGATCGGCCCAAATCCATCTATTCGACCGATTAGGAGGGAAGTGACCGACTCATTTTTTTTTTCCTGTAAAGTCTATTATACGCCCCTTAACCATCACAAAAGTCTGCATTTATTCCTTCACAAAATCAGATACGTAGGTATCCTAAGTCCCTCAAGTATTAGATTCATTTGTTTCTCTTCCTTGAATGGTTTCAAGAACGATTTCGGCTTACATAACATAAGGGAGTGTACACTTCAATGTCAATATCATTGTCTTATTCCCCCCTCTCTCTCTCGCGCGCGTGCGGACTTGAGAGCATCTCGACGGACGTCATGCATTGGAGCCCAATCCTCCTCGCGACATAAGAAGGTTGAAGGTCCCGTCGGCAATGCGGCCAATGAGGAGGCTGCTGAGCCAGTGGAGGCCAGCCAGCTAGAGCTCGCTGCACTGCCCGTGGAAATCGACATCTTCCTCGCCTTCCAAGAAGCCGTCATCGAGGCGCCGATCATCTCAGCGGTGGAGGTGACTTTGGACAAGTTTGTCAACGTCGTGGAGCAGGAGATCGATGACAAGTAAAGATGGGCAAGGTTGACCATTAATTGCATAGCATGAGCCTTCGTAGCACTTAAGTGGGTTGTGATACTGTTTTTCTTTTTTCAAGCTAGATGGGTCAAATGGTGTGTCCGATTCGGGTGTGTGGTATAGCAAGGCCCATGGTCCAGTGGGTTGGGTAGGTGGGCAACACCTCGTATTAGGCCCCCTTTAACAAAGCTCTACAAAGTTAATTCTTATAGAGAATTTAGGAAGCTTTATCAAACGTTATATTGTAGAAGAAGTAATACTTGACTGATTCTTTGAGTGATTCTCTGAAATGAATTACGAGCTAAAAAATAGTTTTTTTATTCTATAAAACAATTCTCTCTCCTAATTATAAGAGTATATCGTAGAGAAGTCAAAGAAAATTAATTTCAACCACAGAATCACTTTTGTTTAGAGAATCACTTCCAAAAAAGGTCTACCAAACAGATACTACGTCTATCGGGCACCCTGCCATAATTCCCTTTACCTTCTATGTGACATTAAAGCAAAGTTTATTGTTTGTTTCATCCGCACTATACCAGGAAAGTAAACTTAAATGATTAAATCATGATTTGGAGGAATATATGTATCATAGGTAGAAAACTAATATTGGGTCGAGAAAAAGAGAGCTCATATTTTGAGTCTCTTTGTTTGAGCTTTTTATCACTTTTACTGATTGAATTTCGAGAGATTCATTGTCCGTCGGATCCCTTTATAATTGAGAAGTCAGAAGTATGGTATTGGAGCTGCTGATTCTCAAAATTGAAAATGATTCGACGGTTGGATCTCTAAAAGCCAACCAGAAAAGTCACAGAAAGCTTAAACACAAGTGCCCTAACCCTATATATATGGTCGTGAATGCTTAGATGGGAGCTTATTTTGAATCAGTTGCGCTCTCCGATTGCAGAGACTCCGGCCTTTTCCACTTGCTTGTGTCTCGCATTTCACCGATCAATCACAGGGGCATCATGACCCATAGTTGCTGCCAATAACCTGGGTGCACAGGGTACTCGCCAATGGAGTTCTTCCACGCCGGCAAGCTGAAGCAGGACCTTCCCTGGTGACCGGCCGGGGCCTCGTTTCACTGGCCGCTGGACGCGAGTTTACATCGTCTCCACGCTAGTCTGCGTCCTCTTTGGCTGTAGTAATTGATCGACGGGGGAGGCTTGGACAGAAGTACTACTCCATTGTTTATTGTTATATTTTTGTGAATGTGTACTACTCCACTCCATTGTTGGCACGCTGAATAAGTGAATTTTTTTTTTTTTGCATTCGTGCTGGGATTCAAATTTCAGAGCCCTCAAGATATTTTCGCCGTAATTGATGGAGTATACTAATACTAGTACGTGTTAATTTGCATGTACGCGGTACCATGTCGCAGTATCAACGAGTAAAGGGCCGCAGCTTATTGTTTATACTAGTACTACTAGTACAGTACTGTACTATTTCACATGGAAATGATTCATTACATACAGTTTCTCACCTGTCAGTCAGTTACTCAGTTGTCACACACGGAGCACAACCTCGTAATAACGTCTGCCTGGTGCCTGCAGCGGCGATCAGCAATGGTGCAGTGCAGCTCGTGCCCAGGGTAAGCGCCTCTCAATAAATGGCAATTCAGTGCCCATCAAACCCAGGACATACTCCACTCACTCCCCTTCAAGAACTCCTTCCCCCGGATGCGCTCTCGCTCCCACTTGAAGCTGCCCGTCCGTGCTCCCTCTTCATCACTCTCCTTGCGTCGTCTCTCCCCCCACACAGTTTTGTTTCTCTTCTTCTCGCATCTTTCCATGGTGAGAAACCTGCTTTCTCATATACTCTCTCTTGGTGGGTTTGTTGATTTTTGGGATGGTCTGGGCTCCATATTCTTTTCCATCTTGAAGATTAGGTTAAGGGGATTGTTGTCTGGTTCAAGGCCTCCAACGTGCATGGCTTTGCTCGCCGCGCATGCAGTATGCATGATTTGGTGATCTCGGACCAGGCTTCAATCCCTTTAACCGGGAGGACTTTTACAGTACAACAGAATAATTGCGTACCGTTTATTTTTCTAATCCAACGGTCTAGATCTAACATATGATACTAGTTGATCCACTGGTATTATGGTATCAATATCAGGTATTATAGGTATCATATGTATATTATTGGAAATTAAAAAATATAATAATTATAAATTATTTTTTGGAAATACATTTTCTTTTTGAAAATTGCAGGTGTAGTGATGCAAGGGGGTCTTGCTCATCTCGTGCGATTCACTTCCTTTCTCTGATTGTTTGTGTAAGAGAAAAAATTATAAGGTAGTAATAGACTGGAAAGTTACGAGGAAGAAACAGATTGGTACGGCAACCATTGATCGTTCTGATTACGACCAAAGGAATGTCGATTTATTTAACTATGCAGGGAGCCAGGGATTCGCAGGACGGACAATTCTGACAGCGTCTACATAGATTAAGGAGATGAACATACAAGTAGATGAACATGATTGAATGTCGCCGGAAATTAATCAAGGATAAACTAGGCCCACAAACGAACCTTGGCGAGATTCAGATCGAGCGCGGCGCTGATGGCGATGCCGTTCCTCACCAACACCGTGCAGGCGCTGCTCTACTCGTACACCAGCGCGTCAGTTGATCGCCGCCGGCGCCGATCGGACCTACTGCTCGGCCGGCAGCAGCACCAGGAGCATCGTTATCTGCACATCCGGCAGCAGGTTCTGCTAACAGACGACACACTCCGATCCATTGATGCAGTTAACATGTATTAATTTAAGGACTAATTACAATATTATCCCTTGAAATCAACGGTTAGATTGCACCATGATACCTCTTCCCCACTAGTAGCATGGAGCACCATAGAAGTCCTCTTAACCGGCGTCTGCACACGTACGAACTCTCTCTTCATTCTTCTCCAAGAAAATCTGTCACACTCGAGTATTTTAAGGTGAGTAAGCCATCATCGTCTGTTTTATACGGAGTATCTTGCTTTTCTTTGATTCTATACTTCACTGAACAGCTTGATATCCAATAATGCATCAAGTGTACGTACTATTAGTACGTAGTCCATTCGCTTTTCTAGAGTATATTATGGATCATTCATGTCTCTACTCTACACTACACTGTATGAGGTCATGGAAACCTTTTCTAAAGTATAGCTCAGGTTGTTCGCGCGCATAAACAGCTTCAATATCAACCGCTCGAGAGGAAATGCACTAGAGGATGAACCATTTCAGTAAATAACCTTTCAGTTGCTCTGATCGAACAAGCTTCTGATGAACCATTTTCATGCAGATCACGCGATCCCCATGACCCTCTGCGCTATGCGTTTGTATTTCTCTGCACTTTGCATCAAATCATCTAGATGGTTCAGAGAATTGCTACATGCGCATTCATGAAAGTGACAAAAAGTTTCAATCTGTACATATTTTTTCTTTTTAATTCATAGTAGTGAATACAAGCAGCAAAGACAACACAAAAGAACGAACATTTTCGTCCAAAAGAAAAAAGTAAAAAAGAAAAACGAACCCACACGAACGCATACACTTGTATAGTGATAGTAGTAAAGTTAGTACATACCATGTATCGGTCTGCTTATAGAGTCTACCATACATACCACGTGAGCACACTGACGCTAGAACAAAAGGAGACAATAGTGTAATAACCACAGCGAACTGAAGCATTTAAGCATGCCCTGGCCAGATAAGGAAATAACAGGCTCATTACTTTTTCTCACGTGACCGTCGTGAAAGATGCATTTGTGTGTTTAATTTGCAGCCAGCCACACGGACCTTAAATTTGCGAATTTTGAACTCACTCATATATGGTGTACACATTACTGCACTGCATATATCTATATACTGAAGGTAAAGGTAAATGTGCTGGAGGCAAAAATCACGTCCTATAATATGTGTATATGATGAGCCTAACTACATTGGTAAACCTACTTAATTGGAGAAAGAATCAGTTCTGCATTCTTTAAGTTGATGTTGTTGCTTAATGAGCTGAACTTTGTAGTACTGAACACTACGCCATCAATTTAAGTACAGTTTGTAGCAAAGGCATATATCCTCAGCTTTCTTCACGCTATGAGAGTGTACGTTAGTACGTACTACTAGAGAAGACTTACCACCATTGATCTGTGCCAACAACACATGCTGGGCTATACTGTAGTATGTTTTAAATTTGTTTCCCCTTTCCGTGAGAAAGTTAATTAGCTGGTGCCCGAGAGACACTCTCCAATTATTGACGAGAAAAAACCTCGGTGAGGGCCATCGGATGCTGGCTAGGTAGTACTAAGTAGTAACATATGCCAATTTGAAAAGTGAAGAACACGTATACCAAGCCAAAGCTCTACGTACACCACTAGAGTACGTCCACAACATAGCTCTCTCTATCCGTACGCGGTATATAGTACTAGTGATCCACGCATAGAACTCTTATGTCCACTGTCCCCGAGCCACAATAGTGGGACGCGAACTGATTTGAAAATTGAATGGATTCTTCAGATAAAACTGATGAGCATTGCTTGGATGGATACCTTCATAATACGTGCAGTGTACGTAGTACACTGTAGGTGTAGGGGTAGTCGTAGTGGCGACCCATTCATGTGCCTGAAATGAAGCGCGAGCTCTCATGAATTGCCTACGTTTGTCGACCGCCAGCTGTTATGCATGTATGCCCAATTGTAGCTTATATAGTATGGTTGTCGTATCTGTGAGTGTACATATTTTGCACAGTAAACCACCACTAAAAGTTGATGAGGTTTCTTAAAAAAATGGTCCATGATTTCTAATACTGTAATCTCCTATTCCTATCTTAATAAAAGACGGAGCTCCTGTCGCTTTTTCAAAAAAAGAAATGTAAAAAACATATACAAAGGTGAAAAAGGTGTGAGGAGAGAACACATTTCCATAAGAAACACATTTCAGAAACGAACTAAAATTCAAAACTGTGCTAACAAAAATTCAAAACTGCTTCATTTGTTGGTCTGGCAAAGCGTCAACACTCAACAGATAGCCTTTGGCACCTTCTCCAAAATCAATGCCGAAAAGGCTGGTGAAAAAAAAGAGGAAACTGTACTTACTACTACATGGAAGATGCCATCCATGCTGCAGGCTCCCGTCGAAAACAAAGCGACATCGCCCACGACCGGAAACCGGCCCAAAAGACATGGTCCCAATCCAAAAGCACGCCAGAATTTCCTCTTTTCTTTTTCGCTGAGCGAAGCACGCCAGAATTTCAATCAGATTGGCTGATTGAACCCCGCCACGTCACGACATGTAGATCTGGATCCTCTGTGGTTCGTACAAGACCGTTCATCGACGGCATCAGAAAACCGTAGTACTCACTCCTATACTACATATAGCCGGCAATTGCCCCTTATCTTATTTGTCAGGGGAAAGTGAAAGTCAAGCTCCAGCGTCGCGAACTGAAACTGTGGAAAAAAATGCAATGCTTTGGGAGTACTAGCAGTGCAGTGCAGCACTGTTCCAGCCAGCCTTGCAATCGCAGAGGATCCTACGCTAGGCATATCGAACGCACGCGCCAAGATCCAAATCCCCCGCACGGTTTCTGGCGCCATCACAACGTCGCCAGTCTTGCTCTCGGTTCTTGCCAGTCGCCGCCCAAGTCCCAACGAATCACAGAGCCCTGGCAGTGGCAGTGCCAGAGCCCTGACCCACGCGGCAGCTCACTCACATTCGCAGTTGCTCTACTCTAGTGGCACGCTCCCGACAGAAGTCATGCCACCGCCGTCCCCCGCGCTCCACCTGCTCGTCCTCCTCGTCGCCGCCGCCGTGGCTTCCACGCGGCTGGCCCCGGCGGCGTCCAAGTCGACGCTGGAGTCCTGCTCCTCCTCCACGGCCTGCCCGTCGCTCCTCTCCTACACGCTCTACGCCGACCTGAAGCTGGCCGAGCTCGCGGCGCTCTTCTCCGTGGACCCGCTCGACGTGCTGGCCGCGAACGCCATCGACTTCGCCGCGCCGGACCCGGCCGACCGCGTCATCCTCCCCGCGGGTCTCCCAATCCGCGTGCCCGTCCCGTGCGCCTGCTCCGACGGCATCCGCAAGGCCACCTCCGTCCGGTACGTGACCCGCCCGGGCGACACGCTCGCCTCCGTCGCCGCGTCCGTCTACGGCGGGCTCACCACCGCGGACTGGATCCGGGACTCCAACGGCATCCTCGACTCCGGCGCCGACGCCCTCGACGCCGGGACCAGGCTGTTCGTGCCGCTGCACTGCGCCTGCTTCGGCGGCGTCGACGGCGGCGCTCCCGCGGTGTACCTGACGTACGTGGTCGCCGAGGGGGACACCGTGCCGGCCGTCGCGCGGAAGTTCCGCACCACGGCCAACGACCTCATGAGCGTAAACGACATGGCCACCGCAGACGTCGCCGCCGGAGACATCATCGTCGTACCGCTGCCCGGTGAGCTCATCAATTGCTCGTTTTCTTGTTGGATCTGGATTCCGGCATTGCTTGTTTGGACGGTTGCCCATCGAGCCTAGACATAGGATGAGTATGACGTTCCGCGCTAGTACGAATGAACGTGCGCGGTTGGTTGGGTTAGATCCGAGGATGAATTTGGGCAGTAAAGAAAAAAAGATTCGTTGGCGTAGCAGATGACAGTGATGATGCCGATGCGGATGAACCGTACTACTCGGTATCCAGAATTAGTGCGCCATCAGCCTGTTCGAAAGCACTAGGAGGAAAGCTTCACTGTTTAAAGAACGTGCAAACAGAGCCCTCAACTGTGGACTATGAATCCAATGTGTGGGTTGGTACTGAAATAACGCGGTGAGCACCATGTGTGTGGCCACAATTGTTAACAAATTAAGCACTGTGGTACTTAAGCCTGACACAGATGAGCCTACTGCTCTGGAATTTTGCCACAATTGTCGGCTTCCCCATTCTCAGTGTATGAACTAAGACAGGAGATTATGGCAACATCCATGACTGATGACTGTGTCCCCATCACCGATTCATCATTTTGACTTGCTCTCCGTGTATGTTGTTTCAGCCTGCGCGTCGTCGTTCCCTTCCTACACGTCGGACGTCGGCCTGACCGTGGCGAACGGGACCTACGCCATCACCGCCAACCGCTGCGTCCAGTGCAGCTGCGGCCCGGGCAACATGGAGTAGGCACACCAACTCTCAAGATTTTCCTTTCACTTCCCTTCTTCAGCCCAGCTATGAGCAGAAACCTGCAGCTGCGGCCCCGGGCTTTAGTGTTTTCTGACGCGCAATGCCGTCGTTGCTCGTTGCAGCCTGTTCTGCGTGCCGGCGCCGCTGGCGGACTCGACGTGCTCGAGCATGCAGTGCAGCAACAGCAGCATGATGCTCGGCAACTTCACCCTCATGATGACCAGCGCCGGGTGCAGCGTCACCTCCTGCAGCTACGGCGGGTCCGTGAACGGGACGATCCTCACCAAGTAAGCCGTCCTCGTCGTCTCGAACAGAGATCACCTAGTACTTCTGTTTCAGCTTGATTGACCTTTCGTAGCTGTGTTCTGAGAGAGTGTTGTGAAGAATCACCAACAATCTTTTGCGTCTTGCAGGTTGACCACGTCGCTGAAGCCTAAGTGCCCAGGTAAACTATACTACTTGCTCTTGCGCCTCTGTTACTGATTTATGCTCGTAGCTACTCTCGTGTCGACTTTGTAATCATTTTTTTTCTGTGACTTTGTGCTCTTCCTTCAGGACCGCACCAGTTCCCCCGTTGATGCCGCCGCCGACGTCGTCCTTCTTCGAGACGTACCTCGGCCCGTCACCGGTGCCGATGCCGTCTGAAGGAGGCATTGGTCCGCAGACGATGATTGGCATGGCGCCGACCAGCAGTCCACCGGCGAGTTCCAGCACTCGTCTGACGCATCGGCACGTCGGTGGCGTTGTTCTTCCGCTGCTCGCTCTCTGCCTGATCCAAAACCTGCGTTTGTGGTGGTAGCTGGGTTATAAGATCCGAGCAACAACGCGTGTCTGGAAGGTGATTCTTGTACAGGAGCAGTCAGCTATTTTTCCATTTTCTAGAAAAAGCTATTTTGCTGAGAGCTGCTTTTGTGCCAAATTTTGTCTCTGTTCATTCCATTGGTCGTCCCTGTAAAATCACAAATAAATGCAGACATATTTGTCTAGCATGATTGCATTGACATTCCTATCATCTGAAACGAAAATGCCCGACGGAATCGTAGGACCGAGAATAGCATAACGACTTTGGATCACAGAGCGAGACGGCTGAATCTTTAGCTTTTCTGGCTACTGTTTTCGTGAAACTTTTTTTTAAGTTATAATGTATATATGAAAAAAGTTTGTACAATTTCTCCAAGCTATACTTTATAGTGAGAAACCAGAATTTATAATGTTCTACAGCTAAAATCACAAGTCGTGATGTGCAGTAGCTGAATTTTGCCAAACTTAACAAATCTCCAAAATAAAAAAATACTCTAAAAATAGACTAATCCATCAACCTCTTTAAGAATAACCCGAAGAGTAACCATGGATTGCTCTAGTGAGCAAAATGTATGATATGAATCGGAGAAATCTTTTATTCAGTCGTCTGAAATCAAGAACAATTTTAGACGCCGCCGCCTCAATATAAGGTGGCAGAGCGCGGGGTAGATACGGATGATGTGTCGACGCGGTAGGCGTTTATCACTGGAGGTTGGAGAGGTTGTATAGTGTACTTTCCTAGCAGGCATAGAAATCAACAGGGCGCGACGAGAGGCAACGACAACGGGGTGAGCGAACAGTGGAGGCGTAGGCAGGAGAAAGAAGAAAAAAATACGTCCTTTCGTTTTCGATCTAACGGTTAAGATTCGTCGCCTAAAAAATTTTAAATTTTCGGGCGACCGAAAAACAGATAATCCGTGAATGTCTCCTTGCGCCGCAGCCACTGCGCCAGCTGCAGGCAAAGCCAAGTTGCGAGGTGACGTGCCCATCACTCCCGGGCGCTCCGCCATTCGAGACAAGAAGAAGAAGGAATTCTGTGCGGAAATCGGGACGCGAACTCGATCCGAGGTTCGAAGCTGGTTTTGCTGCACGCTCCGCGTGCGCCGTCGCTGACTTCCATGGAGGACCCGAAATCGATCCCGGAGACACCCGTTTCGTTGGCTGCTGCACATGGCCGACACTCCGTTAGATTGTGCCACCTCCATTCCGAACCTTGTCTAACTGTTGTCATTGGCCACGTTCCCGCTTCTCTTGTGCACCTCAGCCTCGTCAGTCAGATGTTTGGGCGATCTACATTTCTACGCCCCTCTCGGACTAGGCTACCATTGTGATTAGTGGTTACAGAATGAAATTAGGTCATTATTTTCTTTAAAAAAAACGGTCATTATCAGGCAGCCCTCCACTTTTCAGGAGCTCAGCTCACTCTTTGGCTTCAGAAGAAAGAATTCTCAATTTATCTGCCGCGAGATGTTCTTGAAGTTATTCAAATGATAAAAGTACATGACTTAAACACCACTACTTGGATACTGAGCATAAACTAAAATGTCGAGTCGAGTTCTAATAGGAGGAATAAACATCAAACTAAAACGCAGATCTCTAAGCCTCCAATGCTAGCGTTGTTGTTAAGGAACGCAGGGAATTATTTTACATCGACGCATCATTGCAAGCTTCCTCGCTTAATTACTCAACCCCTTCCACCAAGCAGAAGTCGAGCGATCTGTGTCGAGCGATCGATGCACGCATGCATGTTGGGCCCACACGTTATTATATAACCAAGAAAGCCTTCTTGCTCACAGCATACCTTTCACGGTAGTGCGTAGACATCACTGCTCTAGCTCCACAATGCCAGGACTTGCAGCACTCATGCTCGTCCTGCTCCAGCTACTGCTTCACTCCACTGCCGGCGCCGCATGGCATCCCGATGGCGCCGGCTTCGGCTTCAAGGCCACGCTGAGACGCGTTGACGCCGACAAGGGATACACGGACGCGCAGATGGTCGCCCGCGCCTTCCGACGCAGCAATGCCCGCGTAGCCGCGCTGCAGTCGCTGGCGGCGGTGCCGGCGGACGCGATCACCGCGGCCCGCATCCTGGTGCGCGCGAGCGAGGGCGAGTACCTGATGGACATGGGCATCGGCACGCCGCCGCGGTACTACTCCGCCATCCTGGACACCGGCAGCGACCTCATCTGGACGCAGTGCGCACCGTGCCTGCTGTGCGTGGACCAGCCCACGCCCTATTTCGACCCGGCCAACTCGACCACGTACCGGTCGCTGCCCTGCTCGTCGCCCATGTGCGACGCGCTCTACTACCCGCTCTGCTACAACAACCTGTGCGTGTACCAGTACTTCTACGGCGACGCCGCCAACACGGCGGGCGTGCTCGCCAACGAGACGTTCACGTTCGGCACGAACGCTACGCGGGTCGCCGTGACGAGCGTCACGTTCGGGTGCGGAAACCTTAACGCCGGCTCGCTCGCCAACGGCTCCGGCATGGTCGGCTTCGGGCGGGGCCCGCTGTCGCTGGTCAGCCAGCTCGGCTCGCCGAGGTTCTCCTACTGCCTCACCTCCTTCCAGTCGCCGACACCCAGCCGGCTCTACTTCGGCGCGTACGCCACGCTCAACAGCACCAACACGAGCAGCGGCGGCGGACCGGTGCAGAGCACCCCGTTCATCGTGAACCCGGCGCTGCCGACAATGTACTTCCTCAACATGACGGGCATCAGCGTCGGCGGCCACCTGCTGCCCATCGACCCGTTGGTGTTCGCCATCAACGAGGCGGACGGCACGGGCGGCGTCATCATCGACTCGGGAACGACGCTCACGTACCTCGCGCAGCCGGCGTACGACGCCGTCCGCGCGGCCTTCTTGAGGCAGGTCAGGCTGCCCTTGGTGAACGGCACGTGGTCGGACGTCCTGGACACGTGCTTCAAGTGGCCGCCGCCTCCGCGCCAGTCCATCACCTTGCCGATTGTCGTGTTCTACTTCGACGGGGCGAACATGACGCTCCCGCTCCAGAATTACATGCTGGTGGACGCGGCCTCCGGGGGCCTGTGCCTAGCGATGGCGCCCTCGGACGACGGTTCCATCATCGGCAATTTCCAGCACCAGAACTTCCACGTGCTTTACGACCTCGAGAACAGCTACCTGTCATTCGTCCCTGCGCCGTGCAATCTAATTTAGCTCTCTCTGTTGCGTGCTTAAATAATATGCTTCAGTTTCTTCTTACGCATAGATCTGTGCCTTATTAGGTTTATTAGAGGTACGGATGCCACGGGTCCTCTTCTTCGTAGTGGTGATCTGGCAACTAAACTCTGTTTGCCCTCATTGCTATTTTGGACTACCACTCACTGTCTTTGTAGTAACCGTATTTTGATTTTCACCCCTCCGTGCAAGGTGGAAGAGTCAAAATTAGTAATCTGATTAGTCTGCTGTGATTATGTTGTTCAGATTTGCAAAATCTAACCTTTTATATTAATTAATAACTTCATATTTGAATTGTTGTCGTTGTTAGATTTCTACATTTGACCATTCTTATTATAAAAATTAGGATAAATATCATACATTTTTGTTAGAATTTGTTTTATCATGAAAGCCTATTGAGACAAAATTTCAGTTTTATAAATTTGAAAAAAAATTATATAAGATGAATGATCAAATTTAAACATAAAGAGAGTAACACTAATCTTTAGTCAGTTGCGATTATTGTTCAGATACATTCAAACATATTACATTGACTACATTATCTGTGGGTGTATTGAGAATGAGAGTTCTCCATATGGCCCTCGATCCATGTGTGAAAGTAAAAGGTGGCCCTCGGTCCATGTGTGAAAGCAAAGTTTTGGGCCAAGTTCCTCGGCCCAAATCCACAAGCTTTTTAAATTTTGTGCAATTTTCTAGTATACCTCAATAGTAGTCTCCTAGTAAAATCAAACATATTTTAATTTGGAATTTACTAGTAATAATGAGTTTGAAGCACACTCTTGCAGTCACGTAACATCATACCAACCGGCATTCCATTAAGTAAAAGCAGGGCGGCATCTGAATTAGTTGGCCGGTGTTTGCACAACTGCACTGGCAAGGCCGTGTATACCACGTATTACTCTTTGTAGTGCACTACTGCTTTAATTTGCTTCTCACAACAGGGGTCAGGGGGCAAGAAAGAGTGCATTACCCAAATTAAGCAGGGTCCACTTAAACTACTCTATCGAGCGCACGATGATCGCAGGAAGAGGTGGAGGCACGTACGTCCGGCAGCCCAGTGAGATTTGGCCGCTGGCGAAGAAGGAATCGCATACACTGATCTGACATCATCTTTCTAATGGATCGCTCGCGTCTGCCTTCCCCTTTGTTAATCTCTTTATTACTTGCCGTGTTGATGAACTTCGATTAGGTCCGTGTTAGATCCGCACATGGCGTATCAGACGCTTAGATTAATTACTTGATCCCACAGCTGCGTTGCTGCCCTCTTTTCACCTCAGAATTCGGCGGTCACGTCAAGATAGATGTGTAGCCACGGCGATCTAGTGCGAGCGCAGCACTGGTGAATTGCAGGTCGCCAACCTTTTTCCCTTTTTTGGAGGACGTCGGACCTGAGAGGTGAGTGCCCCAAGAGCGTTGCCGAGTTTGGTGCTTAGAGCACCATCGAGAAACGAATTTTGTAAAGCCTCCATGGACCGTCTTGCCCGTTGCTTTCGTATGCAGCTTGCCTCGATGCGTTTGCATCAATACGGTGCAAGAATATGAATATGTATCGTGTGCGTTATGGTCCGCCGCGTGCGGCATCCGTCCCCTCTTGCTCTCAATCAAGCATATATAGGTCGCCTCATCGAGTATGCAAAGTGATTGTAAAAAAAAAATATAGAGGCGTTTAATTAGGAGGGAGCTCGAGCTAAACACAGCATGCAGCAGATCAATTTCGATTTGCTACTGGTGTTCGCGCTCGTGGTAGCAGCGTCGGCGTACGCTTCTTCTGCCGCCTCGGAGTTCGTCGGGGACGTTCGGCTCGCACTGAAGCATGTGGACGCCGGGAAGAAGCTGTCCAAGCCCGAGCTCATACGCCGCGCCACGCAGCGCAGCAAGGCGAGGGCGGCCGCGCTCTCCGTCGTCAGGAACTCTGGTGGCGGTAGGATCTTCTCTGGCGAGAGTGATCAGCAGCAGCCTGGCGGCATGCCGGTGCGTCCGTCCGGGGACCTCGAGTACGTCCTGAACCTCGCCATCGGCACGCCGCCGCAGCCCGTCTCGGCGCTGCTGGACACCGGCAGCGGGCTCATCTGGACGCAGTGCGCGCCGTGCGCCAACTGCCTGGCGCAGCCGGACCCGTTGTTCGCGCCGGGGGAGTCGGCGTCGTACGAGCCCATGCGGTGCTCGGGCCAACTCTGCTCCGACATCCCTCACCACGGCTGCCAGCGCCCCGCCGACACGTGCACCTACCGGTACGCGTACGGAGACGGGACGACGACCGTGGGCGTCTACGCCACCGAGCGGTTCACGCTCACGTCGTCGTCGGGGGAGACGAAGCTGAGCGTCCCGCTCGGGTTCGGCTGCGGCTCGATGAACGTCGGCAGCCTGAACAACGGCTCCGGCATCGTGGGGTTCGGCCGCGACCCGCTCTCGCTGGTGGCCCAGCTCTCCATCCGCCGGTTCTCGTACTGCCTCACGCCGTACAGCAGCGCCAGGAGGAGCACCCTTCTGTTCGGGTCCCTGTCCGACGGCAGCGTCTACGGCGACAACGCCGCCGCCACGGGCCCCGTGCAGACCACGCCGCTGCTGCGGAGCCCGCAGAACCCGACCTTCTACTACGTCCACCTGATCGGCCTGACCGTCGGCGCGAGGCGGCTGCGGGTACCGGAGTCGGCGTTCGCTCTCCGGCCCGACGGCTCGGGCGGGACGATCGTCGACTCCGGCACGGCGCTCACGCTGCTCCCGCGGGCGGTGATCGCGGAACTGGTGCGGGCCTTCGGTTTGCAGATGAGGCTGCCGTTCGCGAACGACCAAAACGGCCCCGACGACGACGGCCTGTGCTTCCTGGTGCCGCCGGCGCGAAGGCGCGCGCCGTCGCAGCTGCCGGTCCCGAGGTTGGTGTTCCATTTCCAGGGCGCGGACCTCGACCTGCAGCGCCGCAACTACGTGCTGGACGACAACAGGAGAGGCCGTCTCTGCCTCCTCCTTGCCGACTCCGGCGACGACGGCACCACGATCGGCAACATGGTGCAGCAGGACATGCGCGTGCTCTACGATTTGGAGGCAGAGACCCTGTCCTTCGCTTCGGCGCAGTGCTGACGCCACCTCGCGCGAATGCGAATACCAAACACCACACAATGTGAGCTGACCATGCAAGCAAATTCAAGTCAGGCTCACACCAGTACACCACCACAAGCTTCAAAATGATATGTTGGTATAAAGCTTGGACGCCGGCTCCACTCGGGCTGAAATCACGGCCCAGTTGAGCGCCCCTGTGTAGTAAATGATCGGTTGGTATAATATTTGAACATGTTCCACTCGGGCTTGAATTACAATCCAGTTGCATGCTGTCTTAACGACAATAATTCAGTGAATTTTAATGGTTATGTGATGGTTGGTAATGGTGTTTCCTTAAACCATTACAATTCACTTGGACTGAAATTATAATTATTAATGGTTATGTAATGGTTTTTCCTTAAACAGATGTTTTCGTTTGCAATGTCAATAATTCAGTGAAATTTATGATATTTGTGACTTATTTCTTGATTTCTTGCCATCCTGCTTAACCCCATACCGTTCAAGTACTGAACGTTCAGATGGAACATGCTCGACACTTCACATTAAAAATAGCTCTATTGGTGAATAAAAAAAAAAAAGGTCTAGTGTCGAAGCATCTCTGCTGACCTGATCGCAACAGTAATACTTCTAACTTTGAAATAAGGACATGACACCACTGAGACAAGTATTGATTTCCAGAGGACACAGTTGAACAATCGAATGTGATCCTGTTTGTGCAATGACTGAGAAACAATTATCTGAACCTGGCCGTATGCCTGTATCACCTCTATCTAAACAGAAAATAAAATACAAGATATCAACAAAAAAAACGGTGTATCATTATCGTTCTATTCTCCAATCTTCCCTCACAAGATTTCCTATTTTTTCGTATCATCTTCCATTTCCGTTTGGATCTCATTCATATACAAGGTGAGCCAGTCTTCCACAGGAAGAGAACATGAGGCGATCCTGCAGCGTTTCCATACTAGTACCTCAATGCAGCTTCTCACAATCGTCAGTACTCTTTTGACAACTTCTGAACCCCGATCAGCATGGATCTTGTCAGAATGAGGCGCTCCATATCGCATCGTCACCTTCGCTGCATCTCGAGTGCACGTACTTTAGCCTCTCAACTGGATTGCAGACCCCACTGCACTTCCAGTCGAATGATGCGACACAAACATTGCCTGCTTGTGCCTTCCACTCGCAGTCTGAGAGCAAATACGGGGTTAGAAGTGCCATTGGGATAGTCAGGTATGGTGAATGGTATATGTTACTGAACAGCGAAGTCAACTCACCAGGTGGTGTGCCACAGCACATGTCCCTGTCATCGACGTGCTCCACATCTAGCCCGATAAACCATGCTCCAAGTGATACATCTTCGTTTGCATATTTGTGCAATATAGGCCTGTTGGTAATAATATCAGCATGGATGTAACAGTAGTAATACGATAAACGTTGAAGCATTAGAGAAACACAAGAATTTATCTCTTTCCTTTATTTAATTTTCCTTTGTGAGGAAAACGAAAATATATCTGAAAGAGGACAAGAACTTACTGGTTGATCGAGATGTAGGTGGCAAGATCCTTTGAGATGGCATAAATCTGCCCTGTGGCATGGCGGAAGTACTTGTTCCCATCTTCTCCGAATTTCCAGAACTCAGGCTCGTGGTATTTCGCATTTCTGATGAATGGAGGCAGTAAAATGAAATGTTAATGTTTATCGAGTTTGTGGTATTAAGAAAAGTAAGTAGGCAGATTTCAGAAGAAATTACTTGTCCGAAAGGACCGGCCCGGACTTCATACAACCAATATAGACCCGCGGTTTCAATTTGTGCCGACTAAGGGTTGTGATAAGCATTCCTGCACATTCCACGCAACATTTCATGATTAGTTAAAAACAAGTACCCCCCTAATGGTTGATAATCTTAGAGTTACATACTGAGGAGTACCTAGGTTCACATGAACATCATCATCCACCTTAACGTAGAAGTCAGCATCCCACAAATCCACAGCGGTGGAGAAGAATATCTTGGTTTTTGCAGATAGCTTGTGATACCCCTCAACATGGTCCTACATGATCATGTAGTAGTATGAGAACAGATTTTGGACTCAAAGACAATCAGATCAAGGTCAGTGAACATATTTGGGTAATTGCCATCTGCAGGCAGAACAGATTCATGGAGGAAACATAAATTCACCGTACCAGCCTCAGAAAGTCGCGATGGATTTCATCCTCCGCGTCTATTGCCTTATCAAGGACATTGTTTGATGTTGCACTGTAACATGTAACATATAAATACAAGTTAATGCTTATCCAATGCATGTTTTACATACAAACATAGAATCGCTTGAAAATGAAAACTGAAGATGTTAAATTTTTCGTGTGTGGGCTTTATGTGTCATTTTCAATATTTCAGTTCGAGTATATGTTGCAGTAACTTTTTATGTATTTAGTACTGATGAGAATTTTGCTGCTTCTGTACAAAACAGGCAGTACATCCAACAGGTGTACAAAACAGGCAGTACATCCAACAGGGATATACTGAGAATATTCGGTTGAAACTGTGAAAACTTTTGATGGCAATGCTAATAATCTTACCTGTGTCCTATCGTAAACCGAATGATGATGCCCTTTTCTTCCAGTTTCTTGAGGTTCTCACCTAATGAATAGCAGTGTACGTCAAAGCGTTTTATAAACAAACACTACAGGAAGTACTGTACAGCAAAAATAACAGTCAGACTAATTAAGTGGAGATTACTGAAATTTTGCTTCTAATACTAGTAGTTAGTAGGAGTCTAGGAATAAGGACCACACTAGAAAATCAAACCTCGAGGCATCCAAGTCTGCCTGACAGAATCCCGACGCTTCCTGCTACTGAAGGCGGTGTTGATCCCAATCACCACAAAAGCCTTCTTCTTATGTTTACTGATGCCATCTGCACTCCTCCCAAGTAGCTCATTGCTGCTGCGCTTCGCTGCCAGCTCCATCTGTAGTGTGGCAATTGATTTATCTAAAATTCTGTCGACAAAATGATACCCAAATTAGTCCAGTGTTGACCATCGGAGAACAATACGGTAGTAGATGAAATAAGAAATTTCAGAATTCATGCCGACGTACTGTATGGCCTCGTGAGTCTTCGCCACCTCCCCCATTACGTCCCTATCTTCAGCTGGTTTCTGAATCGAAAAGGAGTCAACAGAGTTTTACAGTACTACTTGACAAAAGAGAAATCGGAGAAAAAAAGGAGGCTCAGATTCAGAAAGAAATCCTGAACTTGTTTTCATAGCATCAGTGGTAACAAAAAAAAAATGCTTTTCGTTTTTCTTGGCCAAGCAAACTTATTTCCTCAAAAAGTAAAGGGGAATGCAGGCATCTTTTCTAAAACAGGGTGCTATCAAGAGTTTTAAGACTGCAAGAATCATTTTTATGGATGGTTGAATGGTGAGTTGTCATTGCTACATGTTCCATGAAATGCTATGCTTATGCTTTCTCATCCAAGTTTTCCTGCATGATGGCTGAACATGTGAAAAACGTACATGCTGTCATGAAGCGTGATAAATACATATCAATATTCTGAATTATTGGTAAAAAAAAAAATGTATTCACAAACGCACCGGCTTTGCAACAAACTCTTCGGCAAGGCTCTGAAGCTCCCTGTCGTGCCGCCTGCCCTGCCCCTGCACAACGACCGAGCTCTGCCAGTCCGGCACAGGCCCTAACCTGGTAAAGAAACCATCGCCAAGACGCGGCGGCACCCGTAAGCATTGCACCGCGGCCGACGACGCCGGTACAATAAAACAAAACGAAGAAACCGAAACCAATCTAGGAAGCTGGACTCACCGGTCGGTGAAAAGCATGCCGAGGCAGAAGCTGAAGGCGCAGAGGAGCAGCAGCCGCGACAGCAGCTTCCTCTCCGAGACGGCGGTGCCGTTCTTGGGCTTCATCTCTATCTATCTCAATCGTTGTCTCTTCTCTATCCTTGTGCCGGCGGGGGAGGCTTTTTGTCCTGTGCGTTTTGTGATCACGGCAGAGGCGGGGAACCGGAGGGCGGCTTTATGAAGGTCCGACGTAACCGAAGCAGAGGAGGGAAACAACAAGAGGAAGACTTGTTTAATGGACCTGGAGCAAATGCTACGTTCACGGCGCAGGGCGTGAACGGAGGAAGGCTTCTTTTTTTTCTTTTTTTTTTCCCTCTGGGTTTCCTGGACTGGAAGAAGGAACAGAGGATGACTGTGACGTTATTAGCCCTCCTCTCTGCTTTCGATATAGTAAAGGTCAGCTGTTATTTTCTCGTCAAATTAAGAACACTGATGAATCTTCAGCGAATGGGAAGTACAGTAAAGCTCGACTTGAGGGTTAGCGATACTATTAACAGAACGGAGCAAAACTGAAGTCTGTTTAGGTAGGCCGCCGGCGCGCCGCGTTGGAGCCGGCAAATAGGGCGAGTTCCGTTACGTATCTCATACGGGTTCGCGATGAACACGGCGGGAGACACGTGAAACCGCGGGAACCCGCGTGCCTCGGCCATGTGGCGCCCGTGCGCGTTGCTGCGCCTTCGCGCCTGGCCTGGCACTGCCATGTCGCTCTCAGACCTCAGTCTCGCGCTCGCGCCCGCAGCCGCCGGCGACGGCAAGCTGTTGACTGAGTTCTTCAGCCTGCCCTCGGTTTCCTCGCGAGCGGTAGAGGTACGTTCTCGTTGATTCACACGCACGGGAAGAAGAGGGTGATTTACCGAAGCAAGCTGGTAGTTTCACCGGAGAATCCACGTACGAGTGTGACCCTGACCCGACGCTGCCGACCGTGTGAACTCGTGATACATGCACCCTATATCCAGATAGACAAAATCCATTATTGTAACGCACTGCGAATTTGACAGGTGGTGGACACGGTTCAAACCAGATAGAAAATATGCACTACATGTTTCCAGTGGAATCTAGCTTGGATTTGTTTACGATACCGGTACTGATAATGAAGGCTTTCCAAATCTTCAAATTACAGACGATTGGCAATCCAAAGCATGAGTTGCCCGGTCCAAAAACTGCTAACTTCGGCAGGGAAAGAGTTGAAGATGAATCAGGGTCGGGAACAAAATGCAACATCCAAAGGAGTGTTGTTCCTTTCAACAGAACGGCATCCGCGACTGAAAACTCTGTTTCCCAGAATTTCGATGGAAACAACACACGGCAATGCTTCCGAGAAATAAGATACTTCAACCTGGTGCAGCATAGGTTCTGTCTGGCCGGCAGGTGGGCCCCATGCGGTATACAAGGTGCCAGACCCCACATAGGCTTCCATGTCATGGACAAAGATATACAGAGAAAAATATGTTCCAGGAGACTAGACATGGTATTTTCAGGCAAGTTCATCAGTAACCCAAGATCAGCTGCTTGGAGGTGAGAAATATCAAACATAGTTGAAAAATTGGACAGTGTACTCTAACAGATGGTGATATGGTAAGAGTAGAATTAACTGATGCACTCCCCAATGGAATCATTTGGGGATGATGCAATGCATAGGCAGACATTGTTATTGTTTCTTTCCCTGCCAACGATGCTGGTCAGTTATAGCAGCAAAACCTAAGGAACAAGATGCAAAAGCATCTTGATTTAATTAAGTCAACTGGATCTGAGTTGGGGTCATGGCAATACTATCCTACTGCAGAGACGGTCAAAAAGTAATAATAACTGCGACATAATAGAAAGTTTCGAGCTCACAATTGACTCAGTTTCAGTTTAGCTAGAAGATCTGGGATAGCACTACGGTGTTAAAGCATCATTTCAGAGAGCAGTCAAATATGCACAGATGAAACATCCAACACGTCCACACTACATTGGGCATGATTTTTGTCCACACTATACGGTTCAATGTTTTTGTTTTTGCCCCCACAGGATTGAAACCAACCTTCCACGCCAGCCACAACCAGAGTAATTTGAACATCTGATCCTTAATAATCCTCAGAGTGACAGGTCCAATAAATCAGCCCACTGCAAGAATGATGAGAAGTCAGATACATACTAGACAAGTGAATGAGAGAATAAGCATGTGTGAGGTGATGAAAATGCAGATATACCTTATCAACACAAGAACACATTGCAGAACACCAGCAACACCAGTCCAAACAGAGGGACCCTTGTCTGTCAGAGCATCTTGAACTAACAAACCTACAGATCCAGCTAGGCAGACAAACGAAACGACATATGCCACGAAAAGCCAAAGCTTCACTCTGCAAATAAGAAATCAATGTTAGAATGATTCTTTGCAATATCAAGAGGAAATTACCCAATAGTCGACTTGAACCCCATATCAGTGGTCTATTAAACTCCAGGGATACAAGACAAGAATAGAGTTCCTGACGTTCCAAAAATGTAGTAATAATTTTAGTTGTTGTTGACCCTAACAAGGATTCCGTGATGACTTACTGAGTCTGATGAAAAGTAATGCAACTATACATCACAATGCTAGAATTCATGAAGTTATTTTGGCTGAGGTACGGGTGTTATAAATGATCCAAATATAAAGAAATTTTCCTCCCCTCAGGAGCCTAGACAGATAAATACCCATCTAGTCGGTTCATCTATGTGACTTGGTAAATTAATCTTGTCTTAAATGTTTTCTTCAAAATTCCTCAAACATATAGCTGCCAACAAATGACATTTCTATATATTTGAACATACTATAGAAGGACACAAATTAATTTGCAAGCCCTATGCCCATCGCAGTACAGTTGAAACAACAGGGGTACAGAAGGACAGAGCATTTGCAATATTGGAACCAATGCTACTCTCAAGAGGTATGTTAACTTTTTTAGTTGGCAAACATAACCAAAAAAAGATCACAGTTTGACTTATATGTCTATACGTAGCACCATAATATTGTAAGAAGTACGGATTTCTGAACTACTGTCCTTATAACCAGATTAACCAACCCTTTAAATTTTGATTAGCCCATAATTCTAATGACAATTTTGGAATCTGATTATATTCATCATAAGATGGTCAGCAGGTTTTCCCTAGCAAGGAAAAGTTGTTGAAAAGATGTCATAGGAGACTCCAGATTAGTTGGGAACTTCTCTGCAACTCCACATATCTCATCTTACAATCGCGTTTGCGCTTTAACTTACACTTGTTGATGCGAATAACTCCATGTTAAATCCTCAGAAAGTGGCATCAATGGCAACACTTCAAAGTATTGCTGTTCAATAATAGTCAATGGTTGTAGTTGTGGTACTAATGCAAGCGTTCATGAATTGGTTAATAAGTTATAGTATACAACACACAGATATTGTGGGTACTGTTACCATCTTAATTTTTTTTTCGCGAAAAGACCATCTTAAGTTATCCCAATGGTATATCACACAATCAGGGAATAGTCCAATAATTTGAATCCCAGCCTAAATAATCCACGAAAATTGATCAAGACGACCCAAATCAAGCGACAACCTCACCTCCACTCTGAATCGTCCCCGTAGGGTGAGTAATAGTCGTATCCGATCTCTTCCTTGTTCACCGCGTTGAACATGAGCGCTGCCAGCGATGCAAAGATCCCTGCAAGACCCCGCATCCGAAGACATGACAACTATCAATTCTGAATGCAAAGATCGCATCAAGGAAAAGTGCAAATTCACCTAATACAGTGCTTAGGGATCTCGCGCTCACCAGGAAGGTAGTGGAGGAAGGAGACCTGGACGGAGCTGCAGACGACGGCGTCCACCCAGAACCACCAGCCTGCGCCGAAGACCGCGCCGGCCACGCCCGGCCCGATGATCCCCCACAGTAGCGCCAGGTTCTCCATGGCCGCGACCTCTTCCAACCTCGACAACTTCTAAAAGTGCCAAGCAATCGCCTTCTTCTCCCTTCACCTTCACCAGTTCACCTTTTTTGCAGCAATCCTTTTTTTTTTTTTTCCCTAGTGTCGAGGAGACTGAGTGACTTTTGGGCTGATGATAGTTTTGGGCCCAACAAGTCCATATGTTAATGGGCCTGACGTGTCGCATTTAGAGAGACGAACGCTGCCATCTCCATCCGGGGAGTGGGAGGCAGTTGGAGCAGCCAGCCAACGGAAGAGGCGATGGCGCGAGGTGGCGCGTGGGCCGCGGCGGCGGCGGCAGTGCTGTGGTGGATGGCGGCGAGGGCCGGGGCGGTATGGCTGGAGATTCATCCGTCGGCGGCCAAGTGCGTGTCGGAGGATATTCAGTCCAACGTCGTCGTCATCGGCGACTACTCCGTCCTCCACGAGCACCACCACGTGCACCCCACCGTCTCCGTCAAGGTAATCAGCCATGTGGGTGGGTTTAGGATCCATTAGGGTGTCACAATGTCTTCGAGTGAAATGGTGAGGCCCATTGCATTGTAAACGGATTAATACATAGCAAATGAAAATGGGGAATCACCTTGGAAATGAAATGGGGGTATGCCGATTCCTCTAAGAAATTGGGGATATGCCGATTCCTCTAAGAAAATGGGGAATGCATTATGTATAAATGTTCCGTTGGTTTGTGCATTTGATCGATTGACATGAGTATGTTACGTGACTAGACGTAGGCATTCAGAATGTCATTGGGTGGGTAGGCAGTTTGCGGGGTATTTGCAGCACAGATAATAAAAGATGTAAAAGTAATTCTGCTTACTGAACTGTATTCCAAGATATATATAAAAATAATCGACAATGATTAACGAGTTCTGTTTGGGCTCACCTTCAAACAATGGATTAATATTACTAAAAGTAAATTACATGGATGATTGGATTTCGTTTGTCCATATACCTTTTTTAATTAGTCTATAAAGCTAAACATACACCTTTACTATTTGCTTCATGAAAATTATCTCCATTACATTGTCACTATTTCTAACATCCAATCATGAACTTGGGATACTTTTGTTACAAAACTAGCTTATCATGATGAACTCGTCATAAAAATCCATTTAGTCTCATGCTATAATGTCAGGTCATTTTTTATTCATAAACCAGGGTTCCTAGAATCGAACCATCCTTCATTCTGCTGTTATTTTTATATGCAAATTAATTCCCTGTTTCTTATAACCTATTTCTTCAATTTTAACGAATGAGCATCGTTTCCAGCAATTTTATGCATCCTATCTGCACATGGTACCTGTGGGGATTTATTGGCATCATAGAATCATTACAATTTTACTGGGAAGGGAAGTGAGGATTTATGACAGCACATTTTTATCTTTTTTGTCCGGAACTTGTTTATATTTCGAACATGTATTATTGTGGCAGGTTACATCACCTTTTGGGGATATTATGCATAAGAAAGAAAAGGTTTCAGTGGACCAGTTTGCATTCACAACAGCTGAAGCAGGGAATTACCTGGCTTGCTTCTCGATTGATGGGGAGGACAAGGCTTTAGTGGTGAAACTAAATCTTGAGTGGAAAATTGGAATTGCTACTAAAGATTGGGATTCTGTTGCTAAAATGGAAAATCTTGAGGTACAGTACATGGAAATGTGGTATACCATTTTTTTTCTCTTTTCCGCATCCCAACATCGTCTTTAATAATCAGGGAGTTGAGCTAGAGTTGGTCAAGCTTGAAGCATCTGTCCAAGCGATCCATGAAAACCTGATCCTTCTCAAATCCAAGTTTGTGCACTCACTTCTACATTAATGTTTTGGTCATTCATGTACCATTTTACCCCAGGGTATAATGGTCATACTAAGAAAAATCGTTTTCAATGCAGAGAATCTACTATGAGCAATGTCAGTGACAAGACGAATTCCAGGATTGCATGGTTAAGCATGATGTCACTTATTATTTGCATTATAGTCTCTGGTTTGCAGTTGAGGCATCTACAGCAATACTTCCGAAAGAAGAAAGTTATCTGAGTGACATATTTAGGACAGTCTTCAGAAATAATCGTAGTCTGATGTTATATTCATTGTACATGACATGATAATTTGTCCATAATGAAAAACTATTTTGTAATCAAACTGGCGTCGTTTAAATAATTTATAACCAAATATCTCAAATTCACATACTGTTGTTCTTGTTTTACATAATTTGGCAGCATGCAAATAGTAGTATTTTCTTCGACGGACACGTCACGGATTCCTCTAATTCCCACTTCATGAGGTTGCGGAACCTCCGGCCACAGCCACAAGAAAATCTCTGTAATCACCCTCAGGTAAGCTTTCGTGGATGAAGTCTGCAAGGTTCCTTCCATAACTACTTTTGAACACTGAAGTTATCTCGTCTATACCAACATCCTCGCTGCCTAAGATAGCTCTCGTAACCAACCTTTTGTCAGGCACTGTGCATTTCATACTTCTTTGCAGTAACTGAAGAGACCGAAAGGAGAAGATTGAGTCAGATCAGAGACGTAGTATGAGGTACAAACCTTCTGCATCAATACTGAAGCAATAATCCGTATCACCTTGGAGTAATACTTGGAAGGGCTGTGGATGCATTTGACAACAACTCTCAGAGATTCTTCAAACTCACCAGATCCATTCATCTTCAGAGCCTGCAAATATACAGTATTGCATGACAGCCTCAGAACAGAGTAATTGAGTACTAGCAGATGCCTTCAGGAAGTTGTTTGTGCTTGCTTGCCTTGCTATAATCGTGCCCATATATGTGCTTGTAGCTGCAGAATGCCAATCTTAGCTGGGGGATGCTCCTCTTGCTGAACATTTCAAGGATCACAGCCTCGTCGACGACAGATCCCGCACCGCTGTTCTTCGTGTCGTACAGCCTTCTCGCGTCACATTTTGCAATGTGCTGGCTGAGTTGATCGTGATGTGACTTTTGGGAGGTCGCGAGAGCCACTAACAGCTGCTAGGGGGATGAGAATGAGCCATCAAGAAACAGTAATGTTAGAATTTTGTGGACTTCACTTGGCAAGCACCATGACAGTAGCGAACTGGAGAAGAACAATGGGAAGCAGAGTTACGTGCCCTCTGGTAAGGATGAGACGGCTCGATGATCATGTCCTGCTCGAGGTTCCTCCTGAACCTGGCCAGGTACGCCTGCTTGGTGAAGAAGAGCTGGTTCTGCTTCCGCCTCGTGAAGACCTCGACCAGGGTCCGGTAGCCGGCCACGGTCGTGCCACCCTCGATGGCCTCCCGCGCCATGATCGCGTCTCGATCCGCCGGCTCGGACGTCCATAGGTAGAGCAGCTTGCAGAGCTGGAAGAAAGAAACGATCATCGAAATGACTTGATCACCGTGAAGGTTGAAGCAATCAGTGGCAAGTGTGTTGATGGAGCAATGACCGTGCCGTGCAATTTAATTACCTCGTTTTCCTGGTTGGCAACGACGATCCTCTGCAGCGTTCCGGCGAGGTCCTCGCCGAACGTTGCACGGTACGTCGACCTGATCTGCTGCCTCTCGGACGGGCTCCGAGGAGCCAGGAGGAGGCCCAGACGCCGCGGCTGGCTGCACGCGTCGTGGATCTCTCTGCACTCCTCTTCAAAGCCTGCAGCAGCAGCAGGAAGCCGAGAGTCCATTGGTCACCGTGCTCTGAGTGACTGAAGTGTTGATGAAGAGAACTGGACTGGCTAACGCCGGCGAGGCAGTCGGCAGGTACTGTATATATATAAACGGCAGGCTGGCGCTGGCCATTGTTCCTTTGGGAAGAAATATCAGAAATGTCGAAAAGGTAATGGATTTGTATAATACTCAGTGCGGTGTGCGAGATTTCAGTTATGTTGAGCTTGGAGTTCGGCCTTTTCAGGTGCTGCTTCTTTATTCTCTGCACCTGTAAAATGAATCGCCTAAATCCTACTACTATGGGTCTTTACACCTATGATGCAGATAAAGATTGCGCAACTCTTTTGGTAATGGGAGCCGCGGTAGACTAGTGTACAGTAGTCAGTGGAGCTGTTCAGGCTCATTCATCAGTGGTTGCCACTTGCCCGGCTGGGAAACGACCCAAGATCCTACTCCTCTGTGCCAAACAAGAACCAAGTGCCGCAAAGCTATAGTAGCCCACTAAACTGTTCTACTAGTAAAAAGGGCTCAGAAAGCTGGCAACTTTTCGTGAACAATTCATACTACGTTCACCTGCTTTTGCGGCTGGTGGTACATTAGTGGCACCTCGTTCGTGGATTCCCAGTAGGCTCTGAGTCAAATTCGTCCTCTTTGCTGCTTGGTCGGTGGCTTTGCCTTTGTCCCCCTTGTTGGCCCCTTGTACCGAATCAAGACGTGTCGTCCAGAACTCAATGAGATTTCTCGGGAGCCCACTTCGGCACGAGAGTCTGTGCGCATTGATCTTTGTTTTATTTTGTCACCAGTGCATATGGTCCCAACTAGGAATGTAATAACCCTCAGGTAGAAGTACATATTTTCCGCGTGTCCATGAATTTTCCTGTGATTTTAAGCCCCGTCAGCGAACCAAAGGGCAAAGGGACAATCAGGAGTAAAGCAACTCGTGCACCAAGCACCTCATGAGGCTGCGATTCCAGCCGCACACGCACCATACCTTGCCGCGGGCCGCAAGCCTGCGTGCTTGGGACTGCAGATGTCGCCGTCGCCTTCAGAAGCTGCCGCTGATGGTGAGTGAATCGTGAAGCCCGGTCGGGTGGCCGAACAAGTAACGACCAACTGACCAAGGTCACCAGGGGGCGAAAAGCGACAGCGAGGAACTGATAAATGGCGGAGCGAGCAACTTTTGGTATGCAACGGGCGCTCTGGCGAGGCTTGGCAGGGGCCAGGGGTTGTCGGTTCTACTTCGAATACCGACCAGGGGAATGAATTGGCTTGCCGGTTTGCCCTGGTCCTGGTTGCCTCTCTCTCTCTGTCTCTAGACAGGCGCAGAGCGCGACGGTGCGCCGATTAGTGGCAATAGTATCTTCTTCGCCAGGCCAAACGCTACGCTACCGCTAGCTTCGATCGCTTGCCGGCAAACGTCGCGGTGATTCTGCGGCGGCTTGCTGGTGCGCGACCTAAATCTGAATCGGAATGGCATGAACAGTAGATTGCCGAAAGCAGAATTGGTGGACGCAAACGCGGCCGGCGCGTAGCAAGGGGGGCGGAACCATGGTGGAGGGTAAAGCGGGCGCACGAGCGGTTAGTGCCGGACGCCGGGCGAGGAGTTGACAGGAGCAGACAGGACGCGGAAGCTAGTACTGTGCAAGTGCAACAAAACAAGATCACGACCAGAACCAGACAGATGGAGTAACGTGTAACAAGCGTTCTGCGTATCGTACACCAATACAGCAGGATATCGCGGGTTATGGAGAGAGACCATATTTCACATGAAACTTTGAGATCTAGTGCAACTCTTGCTCTGAACTTTTGGGTCTTCGTCGTCCCAGCATGCCACAAAGTACGGACATAATATCAAGAACGATAAGAGACATTTAACAATTTTTTTTTGTTAATATACTAGTGCAAGATTACACGTATAATGAGGCTCCTACTGTGATGCTGGAAATACAGCACAATCTGCAGAACTCAAATGCTTGTTCAGCAGTTTCTTCGGTACAAACAGGAGCCGTTTTGGCTCGAAGGTTGCAAAACTTCCTTGCTTTTTAAACAAGACATGCCGATAGGCAGGGAAAACAAATGGGTCAGCAATAAGAGAATTTACACACATTACTCAGTATAAACAACAGCTCAAGAAGAAACAAAAAAAACTGGAGCTCAGCCCATCAGTGGAACTCCACGATAAGGGGCACATAGGCCATCCAGCATTCCTGGAGAAACTAAAGGGTCAAGATGGAACAACGTAGTGTGCTGCATCGGGCTCGTATATTGTATCGTTTATCTTCGACGGAGGCCAATACCGGAGGATTGATCTCCCAACAATATTCCTTACAGGCAGGGGACCCCTGAAACGGCAAAACATTCAGTACCAGTCAGAACTACGTTCTATCAAATGAATCCTTTAAGTTGCAGATTGAATTTGATTGCAACGTACCAGTTATGTGAGTCAAAGCTGTTGTTACGGTTGTCTCCCAGCACGAATACATAACCTTCCGGTACTAGCTGCACCAATTCAACAGAGGAAATGAGAAGAGTTAGAACTAAAACCATCACACACAAGGGAACGCAAAATGGTAGTAACCAATAAGCCCAAACCAATAGATAGTGCTCATGATTTATTAGCTATGTTAGTTAGATTTGAATTCAAATTTAGATGAATCAGGTGAGAGAAACAAAGTGTTTTGGTCATGATCTGCCTAACCTAAGTAAAACAAGAGAAGCACAATTAATTACTCACTGCACAGTTCCTATTATAGACAAACATAACTTACCACTGGCTCCAACTCGTAGTTGTGTGGCTCCAGCACAAAATCTTCACTCCGAACTACTCCATTAACAAATAACTTGCCATCACGCACCTATCAAATAACCAAGAGAATCGAAAGAAAGTTAGTAAAACAGAGTAATTTGCAGCATAATACCACCACGTACAAACAGATGGTATGGTACTACCATTGAGATAAAAGCTTACTTCAACGTAATCTCCTCCCTTGGCCACTACTCTCTTGATGAACACATCACCCGAGCTGTAGCCAAAAGCCTGCAATATAAACATTTCAATTGAATTCAGACATTATTGTCATCACGAAATTATGAACACAGGAAACTGCAGAGGCAGAATAATGCACCTGAAGTGCCGGGGGAGCACGGAAGATCACAATGTCCAAGATTTCCGGTTCCCGGAATATGTACGAGACCTGCAGACCACAGACAAGGTCATCAGGACATACTGAAATGACACAGTACAGCATAAGTAGCAACATATTCATCAGTAATCCTAACAATTCTTACCTTCTCCGCTAGAATTCGATCACCAACATCGAAGGTCGGGTACATGGACTTGGTCGGGATGGACCTCGGCTCGGCCAGGGACGAACCATAGAGCAGCGGCACGGTCACAGCTGCAAACGCCGTCTTGGTGTCGTCGGAGCATGAGCTCACCCACCTCGACAGCCAGTTGCTCCTGCCCATCGCTGCACGACTGGTCCTCGCAATCGCCGCAGAACTAGAGGTGCCAGCAATAGCAGCACCGAGCAACGCCTTCTTTGAGGGAGCCAAAGGCGTTGGAGCGCGGGGAGGGGAAGAGGGAGCCGAAGGAGCAGGTGCGCGGGGAGGGGAAGAGGGTGCCGAAGACGACGTGGTTGCAAGGTCGCTGCAGGGAAGCCACTTCCCTGTCTGCAAGAACGGGAGGAAAGATGTGGGGTTGAAACCGAGCGAAATCGAAGACGATCCTGAGAGGGATGCCGCGCCGCCGATCCTAGGCGTCGCGCCCGTGCCCTGCGCTAGCGCCGAGAGCAGCCCAAAGGCGAGAGACGGAGGCGGAGACTTGGACGACGACAAGCACGCCCGAGTGAGCAGAAGCGAGTGGCCCGTGCCGGCGAGGGACCGGTGCTTGGGGTGGTTGTGGTCCTCGCCGTCAGGGCGGTCGTCGCCGGTGGCACCGCCCACGGCGCTGTGGTGCTGCTCGGGCTGGCGCGTGGAGGTGAAGATGCAGAAGGGGCGCCAGGCGCCGTCGTGGAGGAGGCGGTAGCCGCTGGCGGAGGCGGCGGAGGAGCCGCGCATGCCGAGCGACGCCGCGAGGTTCTGCGCCATGTAGCCGGAGTACGAAACAGTGATGCGGATCGCCATGGCCACAAGGAAGAGGAGCCGTCGGAAAAGCGAGAAGAGACGGATCGGGTGGTCGGGGTTACCGGCGAGGAGGCCTCGCCGGCGACGGGGTCAACGGCGGAGGTCAATGTAGGAGGCGGGTGAGGTTTGGGAGAGGAAATGGGAGCGGGGGCGGCGACTGAGGGGCTTGTTTTATACGACGCGTGGGCTGCCTCAACATTTCTGAAGACGTGGAGCGCTAAAGTCCCCCTGTATTTTGGAGATATTCTATGTTCGTTTTACCTGTAAAATTGGAATAACTTCGTTTTGCGGCATCCGTTGGGATGAAATTCATGCGAAACAGCCAAAGTTGTACGGTCCCTTATATCTCTGTGAAAATACGTGAATCAGCCAGCATGCGGTTCATTTCGGAGCCTTATCCAAATTTTATTCTCGTGCATTGTTCTGAACAAACAGACAAAAGACATCTAGTTAAAATTAATTTCAAACTGCAGGAGAACAAATAACAAGTATATATTCATTATAAACTCTCCTGGAATTGAGAATTTTGTATTTGGTGACTGACAAACGTCCACCACACCCTCTTGTTTTCTTTAGGTACGCAGCACCATCTGCAAAACCCGGAAAAAGCGAGGAAAGAGCAAAATCAAAACGAATCCACACTACCTTCCGAACTCCAAAGCAAACAGCGACAAACACAGACGTTCCACGAATGCACGGAGCCCTGAAAACGACCCCAGTTCATCCTCCTTTTTGAGACGCCAACGCAACACCCGGTTGCTTCGCTGCAGCTTCAACTGTCCGTGTCCAAGCTGCCTCGTACAGGTGAGAATAACATCGGTAATAAAATCGAAGAGAGCTCAAAATGGAATAGTGACTGACTCAGCTCGGCGAGTAATTTTGTAGATACTGGTAGTAAAAAACCCAATAAAAGCCCAGGATCAGGGAAACAAAGAGCAGTGCATTCACATAATCTCATCTCCAGAATCAGTAGGGACTACCGATTACCTTGTTAACCTTCTTCGCACTTCGTTCCAGATAAACAAAACTGTATCAAAGATTTGGATCAGGAAATACAGGATAGCTCATTCAGACAAGTAACATTGCTTTGGAACTTGAGGGGAAAAAAATGGTTAAGCAGAAAATATACAGTGGAGTAAACTAAAGCTGGTCAAATGCACGCCAGTGCTAGAATGACTCGAACCAACAGCGCTGAGCCACTCAACTTTTACACGGTGGAATTTGGGGGGCCAATGACGTCAACACTCGACTGGACTGCGCTACCCACAACCGCCAGCCAGCAAAATGTCAACCTCCGGGCAATTGACTCGATATATAAACTCAAAAGATTAATTGTTTTTGGCAGAGTGATGCCTGGGATACCGTAAGCGCTGACGTTTCAGACTTGACAGGCAAGGATGTATCAATCATATATTCATATGCGGAGGATAGGAATCTCTTATACAGACAGGAAAGGAAGCAACCACGAACCATCGCAATCTGAAAACGTGCTTTATCAGAACTATATAACGCTTACGGTTTAGATCTGACACTTTGAGTAGGTGGTCCAAACAAAGAATGATGGTAAAATGGCAGACAGATCTCAAACTTGTAATGCCGTTCTTGGAATGAAATTGTCCAGAAGTTACATAGAAGGAACTGACCTTCTTCAGCCCACGGATTCAGTTCTGAAATTGCTTAACCAACCATGTGACTGCAGCCAAAGCCAGGTGCCACGCGCATTTGGCTGATGATGCAGACAATAACTGAAAGCAACAAGCTCTAAACAGGTGGATATATCTATGGATGAGGTTGGAACTCCAAAATCATGTCATACCCAAACCAACAAAAAAAGCCACATCATTTCTTGGACCAGAATGAACCATGAGTACTTGCATAGTACTGAGCAATTTCTTCCCGTTATTGCAGACCACCAAATTCATCCTCGTGTTTTCGGTATAACATTAGTTGACTCGTAACTTTTGAAGAGCCACAAATAATTTCATCACACAACTGTTCAACCTAGAATCCAGATAATTATTTGTGGATTTAAAGTCTTGTGCACCACAGAAAACTCAATAAAACTGTGAGGGACACAGAATCAATATCACAGCAAGTATCAAGGAAAAAAATCTTAAGCTCCACTAGAATTATCGAAGAAAATTAATTACAAGGTTTTGGAATAAGTCAGACAAAGAAGGAATCAGGTCAGAAACGAGAAACAAGAGCAACTTTGTTTTCATAGTGATTTTGTTACACCTAGCGACGGCCCCGGGGCTTGGACCTCCCTTTCTGCACCATCAAATATGTAAATATAATAAGGTGAAAGGTTCACAAAGTAATATTTATCAAGTATAATTATTTTTTTAAAAGAAAGGCTATAAAAACTTATGGGACTTTACTCACCGATGTACCACCAAAACTGGAACCTGAAGCGGTAGCCCCACCTGAAGATACATAGACATGTCATGGAGTATCATGGAGTGAATTTTCATGTGAGTAGCCATTTGTTGAGAACATTGAGCTAAACATGCATGATATCTGGGGTGTTTGCTTCCTGGCCACACTCCGCCACTGCACATGGTTAGGCAAGCCGGCGTGGCGAACTATGGCCGGGAAGCAAACACTCCCATCATCAGCGCTATATTTCTAACATATAAATGACAGCACATGGTACTGTGAGAACATATATGTACCTCCAAATGGTGTAGAAAATAGTGATGTTCCACCCAAAGCAGAAGTTGAAGCAAATGGAGATGGTGTTGATCCAAGTGTGGGAGTGGAAGCTGTTCCAAATGGTGTGGTCAATTGAGCCTGTCCGGATGCACCAAAAAGGTTGCCAGATGGAGCTGGAGTTACTGGAGTTGAAAAGAGACTTGATGAGGATGGAGCGGAAGCTGGAGTGGCAAAAGTTGAAAAAGCACTCGATGAAGTAGCGCCAGAAGGGAAAGAAGATTGCTGTGGTTGGCTTGCTGCTGGTGCAGCAATTGTTGTTGGCGGTGCAGGAGCAGGCAAATGCAAAGTTGGATGAACCCTTCTGGCTGCAGCTTCTAGTTTAGCGGCTTCTCTCCTGTTTGCCTCCAGAAATGGATCATTCCCATTACCCATACGTCGTTGTTCATTAAGGTAATTGCTCTTCATTGATTCAACATATTGATGAAGATTTTCCACCTGAAAACATAGAAAGACTAAAACCCATTAGAATCAAGGCAACACAAAACCTAGTGAATGTTAACTAAGAAATGGCTTCCCACTACCCGCATTCACAGCATATTGCTGGTGCTAAACCATTTATGTAATTTAGAGTTTTGCATGTGACTCACTGAAAGTAGATAGTAATTGTTTGATATCAGCACATCAATAACTTTGAAAATAGATTAACATGAATACATTTTGAGCAAGCCCTTACCTTGGAAGCAACAAATATGAAGTAGTCATGCACATTTGACATAACTTTTGGAAGAGATTCCAAAGAATCTGATGATCTTTTATTATTCTCCATTCGAACAAGCTGCTCCAGCTCATCAATCCACTTGCAGCACTCTGCGAGATAACACTCAAATCTGTTGACAGTTTGCTGCATAAAAAGGGAGGGGCGCTTTGGGATGCCACTGTAGAAATCAATGGTTGGTGCCATGGTCACAGTTTGACTGGACGGGGTTCCAGCAGAAGGATTCGAAGAACCACCATTTGCAACTCCACCACCAGGATGGGTGAACCTTGGCCTCAACATCATATATGATCGCATAGCAAATTCTGTGTTCCACATCATTTCGTTGACAACAGTCATTAACTCTTGAATGGAAGCCTTCTCCCTCTCCATCACAGTAGTGGTCCCTCCAAGCTCCTGTTAGAACAGACAACCAAAATTTACTCATGAATCCAAGCTCCTGCCAGAGGAAACAGCTATCAAGTTACCACTATGGCACTGACAATGGTATGCACAACAACAGAAACAAAGCCTTATAGTCCCAAACAAGTTGGGGGTATGTTAGAGATGAAACCTACCAAAGCCAACACAGACAGAAAAAAGGAAGAGAGAGACCAAAAAGGCAAGGAAAAGATGAATAAATAAAAACAGAAGGGCAAAAAAAGGTGAAACCAGAAATCATATTACAATACTATATGAAGGAAAAATATAAAGCAACAATACATAGAATTTGGCTGGCTAAAGAAATACTATTTTCTTATGTGAAGTAGGTAGATAACTGCAAACGAGATGGAAAAAACTGTCCTTGATAAATGATGAAGCTTAGCTAAGTTGCTGACATTTTTTTAGAACATTGTCGTAACACAATATGTTAATCTGTTCATTCACAACATCACAAAACCATGACACATGATGGCATCTAGATAACTTGTCAGGGTCAAACTTATATATCCAAGAATGTATTCAGATAATCGACCAAATATTAGTGGAAACTGAAAATGTTAATCTTTTAAAAATTCACCAAGTCTAGGAAAGAAAATAGGGTGGGTGCCAAGACAGAATTCTGCAATTGCTCAATGCCAGAGGCACAGTAGTTAGTGGAACCTTCAATTTCTTTACACATAAACAAGTAACTTTGCTGTTTGCAATGCATATGAAAGCTTCTAGAAAACATTCTCTAATCTTTCAGACTGTCTTCTAGCAAAATTGTATTGGATCAAAGCAAATAAGCGATACATTACCAGTTTTTTTTTTTTTGTGGAGAATACTACAACAGCACCCAGTAGTGGAGCATTACAAAAATAATCAACCATGCAATACATAACAAAGAGAACTCCTGAGTCCTTAGAAAGAAAAAAATATTTTAACCTGAGCAATGCGACTTGCATCAAGCTCGAAATTAACATTCGAGATTGAGGAATCATAAAGGCGACTGCACTGATCCAACCTCTCACTTTCATCTCTGTACTCCCTGATCTTGTCCCTGCAAAACTGCGTATTTAGGGGAAAAAAACAAATTCTTTCGTGCAACGATAGCTAATAATTCATCAGCAACTATAATATCAATCATCCAAGATGTACACCGATAACGGGCTAAGTGAACATTTGAAAACCGAGAGCACGTTTCACAGATTAGCCTAGTATATGTGCACAGTTCAAGAAAAAAAAAATGAAAACATGAGTACTCATCCGATGTAGAAACCTGGTTTTTTTGTGAAAATCGACAATAAACAACCCCGTCCAGAAAATAGGGATCGTACCCAGACAACCGCGTTAACTTGAAAAAAAAACAGAAGACAAAAAAAGTAAAAGTGAGGGGGAAAACCTACTCGATCTGGAGCAGCGCCTTCTGCGTGTCGGTGTGCAGCTCCTCCCACTTGGTGTTGTACCCTGCGGGCTTCCCGTCCTTTGTACAAAGCATCAGCTGTTGCTGCTGCTGAGGTTGCACCGCCTGCTGCTGTGGCTGTGGTTGCGGCTGCTGCTGCTGCTGCTGCTGGAAGCTGAACTGGAACGGAGAGGGCGACGAGGACGGCGCCGGAGCCGGAGCCGGGGAGGGAGTCTGGAATGGGTTCGGCGGAGCCGGCGAACCGAAGGAGAACGCCATTGCGCGCGCGGCAGAGGGGTCCTCGCCGGCGACGGCAGCGAAGGGATTCCGGGATGAGAGCAAAGAGGGGACCTCGTTAGGCTCTAGCTGGGCCGGGCGCCCGGCTGGTTCGGCGAGCTGTTAAACCCTAGGAAATCAATCGAAAGGTGCAGAGTACTGGAGTGTGGTGTAGCGGGAAACTTACCCTTTTGCCCCTTCCCCCTAGTGCAGCCGGAAAAGTTAGCCAACGGAGCTCTGCTAATATTTGACTCAGACCATCGGGAACACGACGGACTTGAGTTTCTTCCGGCTCAGCGTCTTCGAATTCGAAATTGGGGTCGGAGATGAGCTCTCCTCTCCACCACCAAATTGCACAAGCAAGTCGAAGTATTATTCTCGTAGACAGCATGCAAGGTTGCAAGGGTCTATTTAAAATAAAGGAATGCAAAACCCAATAATAGAAAAAAAAACTTGCAAGTACCTACAAAAATAATAGAAAAAACGCACAAAACAAGAAAAATACGGAAATGAGGAAAGTAAGAAAACCATAAAAATAAAAAATATTCCTATAAAGTTTTGGTGTTTGGATTGTAGGAAAATTTTTGAATGTACAAGTGAACGTTGCACTTGACAACTTAAGCCATATGGAGCAACTTATAAATTTTTAATACAACTTGCACCCAAACAAAATTTTATGGTTAGAGGACCTAATAAGGGTAATTTATGTAATTTTAAGAAAGGTTTTTAAGTACCCTAAAATCTCAACTAACTTTCAGAACAATCTTTTAGGAAAAATAAATTGATCCTTTTCAAAACCACCTATTGGGCAATTTCTAGTTCCAAAAAATTAGTGTGATTGTTGATGTTTCCAAAGACCACTTTTTGAGAAAGAACAACTTTTCTTTGATCTGAGAAAGCAAAGGCAGCTGTGTTTCCTTCAGTGGTTTCCTCTGGTCCGAGTAGATTTTTTACTTCTTGTGAAATGTATGCAGCCTATTTCCCATCAGGAGGAAAGGAAGTCTAGATTCCTTTGTTCCAAAAGTACAGATCAATTCCTTTCCAGAGGAAACTCTTCCTGTGAAACTTCCTTTGATTTTCCGGTGTTCCAAACAACCCCCTTAAGAGGAAAAAAACATAGTCAATGACCAAACGTCTCTACTTCCCGAAAGAGTAGAATACATTAGTAACAATTGTACTTCTTTGACTGTCTTAGTTTGGTCATTTTACTTACAAAATTGTAAATTAAACGACTACACTGTATGTGCCATTAGTCCTTTTTTCCATTATATGATAATGTCCAACCAAAATCTCCAAAATATTGCAGTTGTTCCATCCATTTCTTTCGAAAAAAATGGTTATTTTTCCATTCTTACATCCTGTCGTCCATAGCCTCTGAGTAATTTCAGGGTGGAAGGATGAAAGAATAATTTGTATCTGCCATTATGACAAGGTGTTTCCCGTTTGGCCTATGCCAAATGCATGTGGCCACATAGCGGCAGAGTACGTGCTCCTAGGCTGTTTCTGACAAACAAAAAATTTTCTTCACCTCCATATATCATCTCTTCCAAGCATTTGATGGTATTATTACCTTGAAACAGACATTTTCCGTGCAACATCTAGTCACAAGAAACTTGATGTCAGTTCCATTGATTGAAATAATGAAGATAGCAACGAATGATTTTGATCATATAGTAAAATAACCAAGAGTTGTACCTCCAATCACAGCAGCACAACAAAGCAATACTGCGCCAAAGGTATATTTTAAGGTTCAAGGAGGCATGTCAATACTTGGTAGCAACATAATGGACCTTTTGTGGGCCAGCCAAATATCAGACTCCTCTTTGAGATAACATAGGTAACATATTATCCAAATTCCCATAAATATGAGTATACTATCATCGACCACCCATGGTGTCAGGAGACCAAACAATCTGTGTGCAGATTGCAAGCATGAAGCTGCTTCATGATTTAGCGATAAGCACATAGAATTTCTCCTGCCAAAAAAAAGAGGATTAACAATTAGGTAAAAGACTAGATGTGGCTGAAATTTGCTACGTAAGTTATTTTAACCAGTAAAAATGCATAGTAATAAGTACAGTACCTCATAAAGCTCCACTTAATGAGTGATACTTTGGTTGTGTTGAATGAAGAGAATGAACATCACAACCAGAGCCTCCTGTCTTAGAGAAACATGGTTCGACTCTGATCAATATAAAATGCCACTCACACACCATTTACCATTTTAATTAGGAAAGCAGTCTCCAATGCTAATTCCTTGGTCTGCAAATACTTGCTTTCTTCTACAACATCCGTTGTCAAGTTGAGAACTACAGGCCTCTCTGGATCATACTGAGTTAATTCACGGACTTTAGCAACCCATTTTGTCGCTTCCCATACACCAAACCTATGATTTTCAAAATGCAACATATTGCTGAGTTCAAGCACTTGACTGAACATAGAATGAAGCATAATGAAATGCAAGGAAACAACCATTGTCTAAGAATGTAACGCATTATTAAAGACTAAAGATTAAGATGCTGACATGTACGAATGGATATGGATAATAAGTTCCTTCTCCAAACAATAATATTTTCAGGAGATCTAGAGAGCAGTAACTTAGCACATAGATAAAGTATACTGTACCTTGTATTAAATGACGATGTCACAAACACAGCTGGGTAAGGAACATCCTTCTGAATGTTATCATAAGGAGAATACTTCCTGATCGCAAGGAACTCTTCATGGTCCACAGGGAACCCGAACTCTTCATAATCAATGGCTGTAAGAGGTAGAATAGGATGTAGAAGGGTGTTGCAGACATCCAAAAACGGAACCTGTAACGGAGAAAATGGAAGCTGTGTTAATGACCATTAGTGGAAACAACAGAGTTGATAAAATGGCAATTCGAAACTCGAGAAGTAATTCAAGAGTACTAAGGATGTATTTGGTACCCTGGGTTAGAGTTTATACAGGCATAGCTAATGCAGCAAAATAGCTTTTTGCATTGTTTGGTTGCCTGCGCAGCCCACAAGCTAGGTTTTGGTAATCCAAAAGGTGGCTCATAGCCTGGCTTGCTGGAAACGTGAAAATTGGTCACACAAGCTAATCCAGACTTGGCTATGAAGGCTGTACCGTTAACTTCCTTTCCATGTAATGCTAGTCAGTCCATAAGCATAACACAGTCTACCAAACATAGCTTATGCAGGCCAAAAGCAGACTGACCTGCAACCAAACATCCAGCTAGTTTCGTAGATTGTATTGCTTTGACCTGGTTTAAGTTAGACTGGTGAGGACCCTAATCAGGAAACGATGAGCACAGGATACCAAGTCCACCCTAAGTTCCCTAAGACTTGCCTGCTACTTGAATTATCACTGATTTCTTTTATTCACAGCATTAATGACATATGATCAACATAAAGGGCGACTTAAAAGTATGGTTATATTATATAGCCTCTAAATTTGTGACGTGTAGGCCAATTAATGTTGCCTTGATATGACCTTTGCTTTGCATGGAATTGTAGAATCAAAGTTTTGCTGGTTTAGTACAGCAGAGTTGCCAAGAAGGCGAGTTCTTTGGATTTTCTATGGATAATATGTAGTAAGTCTAAGATGAATGATCTTCACATTTCCATATGAGCATATCCAATTCCTTGTGCAGTGCTGATCTTAGAATTTTAATGTTTTTTTATCTATCTGTATCAGTGCAATGTTGATCATATATGAAGTTAGGAACATATCATGATAAAACTGCTGATATTTCCCACACGTATTTCTTAATTACTACGGAATGTCTGGTCTCTGAAAGGCAGCACAGATGATTTTAATCCTCTACTCAGACATATTTAATTATTTATTTATACCTTCAAAATGGCTGCACGAAACAAATCTGGACGAGTATTGATTGCTGCAGCCACCAAGAGTCCTCCAGCACTATATCCCCATCCAGCAAGCTTATTTTCTTGTACGATACCTTTTTCAAGAAGAAACTCTCCACAAGTAACAAAATCATATACAGAATTGGTTTTTTTGGTACGTGAACCATCTTGGTGCCACTTCTTTCCGTAACCTCCACCACCCCTGTATATCCATGCTTTAAGTGAAAAACTGAATGTAAAGATCAAATTCTCAAAATAGAAAAGTTAGGGTTCTTTGATTACGGCTAAATTCCTTTCTAATACTTATATCCATGAAAAAGTTATACACCAAAACGGAATTAATATGAATCTTCTCATGTTTATCACATATATAGACTAAATGTTTAGCAAGGAATCATTCAAGAAAGTAAACCAAACATACCTAACATCTGAATATGCAATCACCCAGCCACGGTCCAGTAGGCTCTTTAACTCACTTCGCCAACGTTTATCCAGAATCTCACCGTATGCTCCATGACCATGAAGTAATCCTGGATTTCCATCTTGCTTGTGCTTCCGAGAATATACTAATGTCAATGGCACCAGAACACCATCCTTTGATGGAACATCATAGTACTCACAGGCATAGTATTCAGAGAGCTCATTCCAGGCATAATCTCCAAAATCTTCCTTTGATAAATCAGCTCCATTTGAAGATCTTGACCTATCCATACTTGAAGCAAAAACAGTCCCATATAGTGCTTTTGTTCTCTCATGAAGCAAATTTTGTTGTTGCACTATTTTCCACTTTCCATTAAGTAAGTTATAGTCAGTGATTGCATCAGGCATCTGTAAAATGACATAATTAATGTCAAAAAGAAAAGCATTAATAAACAAGAACGTATGTAAACTCACTATAGTTCCACAAAAACAAGTGGAATATAAGAGCATCAGACAAGGAACTTGACAACAGCTGTATTCTAAGAGGTATGATCTCACTGAAATCATAGGCTATGCAGTATGGTTATAACTCAATTGCTAGTTTTATGAAACATTAGCATAAAAGCCACACCCACGATAGGTTTCATCTTAGAAGCCTTACAAAGATCAAAACTGACTGTTGAGTATAGCTTATAACAATAAAAAGTGGCACTGAACAATGAAACACAAAAATAATAGTATGCACCGCACAGGGGGAAAAAAGCTGGAAGAAATTTTAACATAACAAGAAATCCACACATAAAGAAAGACTAAAAAACAAGATAGTATTGTGACACTAGAACTGGATAAAACAGTACAGATGAATAAACTTGAAACTTGCTTGTGGAACAAAAGATGCTTCTCAAGAAAAAATTGCAGATAAATATGCATACCACAGGCGATGATATTGTGAAACGCATTGTTGAGGAAAAATAATCATAATTCGGACCGCATAAAATCTGGCACACATCATTGGGAAGAGGAAGATCAAATGGATGGAAATCTGATAGATGGGCAGGTACCTAAGAAATGAAATGAACAGAGATGGTTAAGCTAACATTCTATAACAGTAAACGCCAACATAAGATTTGTTTCCCCTCAAACCAGCAGGAAAAATGCCAGTCTATATATTAAGAAGGAATAAAGTGGTATTTATGCACAACATGAATCAAGATCTAAAATCAAAAACAGTAAATGCCTTCATACTTTGATGCTTTCTGGTAGAGGCAGATTAACTGAACAGAGTCTCAATTTTCTTCCTTGTCTCAAAGTAAGCACCATATGGGTATCACAAAAATCAACATCTTCAAGAATGACACCAGATTCCTCTATAAAAACATTCTGATTCAAAAATCAAAAGTAAGTCAAACAGAATGTATAAAGTCACTTACCTGAACTAGCATTGAGCTGAATTAACTCACATCATGAATTATAAAAAAGTACTAGCTAGTGTAGTTCATATGCCATGTTAAGCCTTTATATATATATATATATATATATATATATATATATATATATATATATACAACAGTTACATTTATAGAATAACTACTTGTGTAGCATACAAAAGGATTGCATAAGTATATCTCGAAAATAGTATCAAAAAATTATCTTGAAAATAACAGAAAATATCAACATAACAATTCAACATATAATTTGAACCTTCCAACTCTTGGGCCCAGCATATTTCACATTAGACTGCATTAGATAATGTGAATCAACAGGGACACCTTCTCTTGCAGCGTCTGTAAATAAATAAAGGTGTCCACGATGATGTTCAACAATGCAATGAACTTGGGATTCCCCTTCCCATATCAATGTCATTTGGGACAAGGGCTCAGAAGCATTTATCAAGTACACCTGGAAAAGAACAATCAGGCATCAGCAGCAAACAAAAGAACAACTGATGGTAACACAAAGAAGGTGTACTTGCACGATAAACAGTACCCTTGAGTGAGTGTCTGAAAAGACATTTAATGTTATGTATTGAAAATCTTTGGTATGCCTGATATTTAGAAAAATATTCTCATCAGGCTCTTCCAATATGAGAATGTCGTCCTTGTTGGATCCAATAATGCTGCAAAACAACCTAACCACACAGAAAAGATCAAAATTCTAGAAATGGTCTTTCCCATCCAGTGCTTTCCCATCCAGTGATCAAGGAAAAATCACTGACCGATATGGTCTTCTATCCTCATTTGTAACAATATAAACCAGTGCTTTCCCATCCATAGCCCATGAAATATTTGATACCCGATCAGCACGAGGCTTATCAAGAAGTGTCCCTGTTACTAGATCTCTGACCAATAAGGTGAAAGAGTCTTTGTCTTTGTCATACATAGTGTATGCAATGAATCTGTGATCTGGTGACACTTCAGACAGCTCCTCGTATGAGTATCCTGCAGATCAAATATAGGTTATAAACCCATAAATGTAAAACTGTCTACTTCTAGAAATGAAATAATGTATGTGTAGAACAATGTTTTGAAAGTTTGCGCAAAAAATTAAGCAAGTCTTTAAACTGAAAATATTTCTGTATTTAGTAAATCGAAGCATCTCTGTTTAGTCTTTATATCCATTGCATGTTCAAGGTAGAACAGCTATATTCTAATAGAGATACGAATTAACACAAGGCAACTTTGCTATTGGAAGAATGGAAGTGGTCAATATACAGGTCAGGAGGAAACAACAGCTGAAATGAACTAAAATTTAGCAATGCCAAACTCTGTTCCCGTGGTTACCTCCGAAGCGCTCAGCTTCCTTGTTGTAATCCACCAATTTCTGTTCTATGCGCTTCCCGGCCGTGAAGTCGAACCCTGCTGACGGGTCACTGTACGAGACAAATTCGCTGTGGAGGGCTGCGGAGCGGCGGCAGAGGACGGGGTACTGCTTCCCCTCATCCGTGCGTCGATAGTACAGCCAGGGCCCCCAGCGAACGGGCGGAGTGCAGGCGTCCGAGGCGAGGCGGGAGGCCATCTCAAGCTGGAGCTTCCGGGCGAGGCGGTCGGCGCCGCAGGCGGCGAGGCAGGCCTCGGTGTATTTCTCCTCGGCCTCCATGTGGACGTCCATGTGGCGCATCGCGGCGGCGTCGGAGAGCGCGCCCATCCAGGCGTAGCTGTCGTG